>SNVD02000038.1:0-1288096 GCA_013180625.2 Boswellia sacra | reverse complement strand
TCACTATCATCTCAATTTGTGGCTTTCATTGCTTTGGATTTCCTGTCTTGATTCTTGAAGTATGGACAATCCATTTTTACATGTCTTGGTTTCTAGCACTCATAGCAAATTATTTGATCCTTTTTCTTATCTTACTTTGAGCTTTGCCCTCTGTACTCCCTTCTTGAATTCTTCTTGAGTCCTTGGTTTCTTCTAATCATCCTTTTTAGCTTCTTGTGATGAATGCAAGATCTCCACCATCTCCTTCGTCATCGGATTCATCTCCTTCTTTCGTTGAAGATTTGAAAGTGATATTTTTCTTTTTCTTGAAATCTTCTTCATTCTCCTTCAAGGTGATTTCATGAGTCTGAGGCGAACCCATAAGTTCTTCTCAATGGGACTTAGTTTGGTGAGGTCATTTGCTTCTTGAATTGCCGTCACCTTTGGCTCCTAAGATTTTGGTAGACACCTAAGAATCTTTCTCACCATTTCAACATTAGAATAGATTTACCAAGAGATTTCAAACTATTAATAATATCCGTAAATCTAGTAAACATTTCAGAAATTGATTCATCCGATTTCATCTTAAAAAAGCTCATAACTATGAACTAGCATTACTTCAGTTTAGATTCTTTAACTTGACTAGTTCCCTCATGAGTTACTTCAAGTGTGTGCCATATGTCTTGTGCCGTAGAGCAAGTAGATATTCTATTAAACTCATTTTATCTAGAGCACAATATAACATATTTATAACTTTAGCAATCAAACTCAATTTCTTTTTATCATCTTCACTAAACTCTTTAGATTCTTTAAGCATGCTTTCTCCATTTTCAATTTTGGTAAGAACAAAAGGTCCTTCCAAAACAATAGACCATAAATCATAATCAAAAGATTTCAAGAAAATACTCATTCTAGTTTTCCAATAAGAGTAATCAATTCCATTAAAAAATGGAGGTCTAGAGATAGAAAGTCCCTCAACATATGAAGTTGAATTAAAAGTTACCATAGCTCAAAATCGGTTAAGATTTAAAAAAAAAAATGAGCAACCTTGCTTTGATACCACTTGTTGACCCAGGTATGGCAACCCAAGAGGGGGGGTGAATTGGGTTTTTATTTATTAAAATGGATTTAGAAAACTATTCTTGAAAGATCAAAATTAGTTCACTCTTTCTTTGAGAATAAAAGTGAAAAAGATGAAATTAGAATTTATCAAAGATGCAATCAAAAAAATAATAATAATGAACAATCACAAGTGCAAGTAAATGTAAAGAGGAAATGGATAGAGAGAGTGCAAACTCAATTTACGTGGTTCGGCAAACCTTGCCTACGTCCACGGGCTCCTAGCTCCACGAGCTAAGCTTTCCACTAAGTTGTAGAAATCTTTACAACTTGCTTGATGAACAACTCACCAAGACTTTTTCTTTCAACTCTTGATAACACCACACCAAGAGTTCTTCTTGATGAACAACCTCACCAAGGCAAGTTCCTTCAACTCTTGTTAACACCACACCAAGAGTTCTTCTTGATGAACAACCTCACCAAGGCAACTTTCCTCAACTCTTGATAACACCATACCAAGAGTTATTCTTGATGAACAACCTCACCAAGGCAACTTTCTTCAACCCTTGATAACACCACACCAAGAGTTCTTCTTGATGAACAACCTCACCAAGGCAATTTCCTTCAACCCTTCATAACACCACACCAAGAGTTCTCTCAAGGATAACTTTTTATCCTTTACAAGAAGATCTCGCTCTCACCACAATACAAGAACAAGGATAATTTTTACAACAAAAGTATAACTCTCTTCAAAGAGTAGATAAAGAATATAAAAACTCTCTAGACTTGATATTTCTCTTGTTTTTTTGTTTGATAGATACTTCTCTTGCTCTTGCTGAATGCATGGGGGAATGGCTCCTTTTATAGGCAAATGGGAATAACTTAATCAAGTGAAGACACTAACTCTAAATTTTCTGCCCACCATAAAAACCGTAATCTTGTCTGCCATTTTTGTCAATATTCTGTTTGAAATTTGAAAATCTGCAAAACATAAAAAATCTTCAAAATTGAATAAGCTTTCCAACACATCAAGAACCAAGTCATTTGAATATCTGTAACTCAACATATGGCCAAAAAACCATTCGGTGCTCATGTGACTTGATTTTTCTTCCTTGTGTCAGTCCACCAAATTGAATGATGATTTTGTCAGCCTTCTGTTTGAAATTTGAATTTCTTCAAAACATAAAAGATCTGCATATTTGAATAATATTTCCAAAACATTAAGAATCAAAGCATTTGGATATCTCTATCTCAAAATATGGATAAAATATCATTCGGTGCTCATATGAGTTGATTTTTCTTCTCTGTGTCAGTCCACCGAATTTCATATCAATTATGTCGGCCTTCTATTTGAAATTCGAATTTCTTCAAAACATATGAAATGTGCCTCATTATGTCCTCTTTCCAATGCCACAAGAATCAAGTCATTTTGATTTTTCTAGCTCAAGATATGTCTAAAAGAGTATTCGGTGCTCATGTCAGCTGCTTCCATTTGTCTTTCAACTTGCATGATGATTTGGATAACCTTACACTTGAAATTTAAATTTATTTAAAACATATGAAATGTTATAAATTGAGTAAGCTTTCCAAAGGCTTAAGAATCACATCATTTGGACATCTGTAGAGAAATATATGACTAATTGATTGAACATTACTCATGTGTCACATTCCTTGAGTCAATCCTTGTTCTTAAACTTTGGTGCCTTTAACATGTAGTCTTCTCCTTAGCTTCAACACTTCATTTTAATAAGCCTCTTCTTGATTTTACAATTATTTCAATGATATTACTCTTGCACATAAATAAACATGTTAGTAAATCACAATGAATCAATGTGTATTGTTATCATCAAAATTATCATGTAGCCTTAGGGTTAACAACCTGTAATCCCAGTGACCCGGCCTAAAAGTATGTCACCTGTAATCCCGGTGACCCGACCCAAAAGTCGTGTGCACACTAATACCATAGCTGGGTTCAGAATTCATAACAGTATTCAGATACTATGGACAATGAGTCAAAACATTCAAAAACCATTGCAAATAACACGATACTCAAAGTACATATACTAATAACTTTTCGTAGATAATAATAAGTTCGTCAAAATATCAAGCTTCTAAAAAATGTCAAGAAAATTATTAATAAATATTCTGATTTTGTAAAAATAGTCTGTTAAAAGTTCCTTTCACTAAAACGATTTTTGAGAATCAATTTAAAAGATTTGCCAAAACTCTAATTCCATAATTTATATTCTAAAACAGAAAATAATTCATATAATATCTCGTAAAAATATTTTCTAACATATCAAGATATTCATTATGAACACGTTACACTTTTAATCACAGTACATGTATGATGTTACTTACCTTGATCGATCCAAAAAGAGAAATATCCTAGCTCCTACTCGTCCAATGATTGTCATAAGACATAACCAGAAAACATTTTGAAATCAATAAATTTTTAATAATGTCACCATTATAAATCCTCACACAAATTTGCCAAAAAAATTTAAGAATGATACAATACTTATAACCAATTCTCCTTATAATTTAGTTGACAAAATCTTATTAGAGATATAATTTCCCTTATTCATTTTGGTTTTTTTTCTTTTTCCGATAAATCTGTGTCAAGTCAGGTTGTAAAGAGAGTTAATTGTAGGTGCAACACTACCCAAAATTTAATGATGTGAAAAAATATATTGCAAGTGCATATTTCAAAAATTGATTACATTATTTGAGTGGTAATCTGTCACCAACACCGTTTGCAAGGTTTGCATAAGCGAATTTCTAAAAATAGTTTATAAATTTAGCATCATTCATAAATTTTATATTATATGCTCATCTTATTCATTTTGGATTTCAATTTCTTTTAAAAATCAAAATTTAATTAAAATATTTATGGTTTAAATTAAGTTGAAGAACCATTTGATTGATAGAATGATATTATATTATTATATTATTTAATTTGTCTTTACTTTTCCAGTTTTATTAAAGATATATTTCTAATATAGGTGTTGAAAGTATTTTATATTTGAGTCAAGTATATAAAATAAAAAGAAAAGATTTTTGATAAACTCATTTGGAAAATTATGTTTGAAATTCAATATTATAGAAAAAGAAAAGCACAAAAATAGTTCACCCTTGATTTATTTATTTATTTATTGAAAAATAGCTTAATCTTGATTCTTTAATATTCTCTTACGACTTGTTCTCTCCCTTTTTAATTAGAAAGGGAGATTAATTAATTTATATAAAAAAATCAATTATAAATAGAAATTTAGGTGATTTATATTTTATGGTTTAATAGATAGATACCAACATTTTAGATAAAATAATTATTGTCAAAAGAAAACAACGTGGTTTTTAAAAAAATATTGCCTTCATCCCACGTAGCACGGTGGGGACGTACAATTATTGGCTCTTAATTGATGTAGGGTCGCCCAAACGAAGGTCAAAGAGATAAAGTGCTTTGAGATAGTGATTTGGGCTTAGTTTTGTTCTTATTAGATTGGGCTGTATATAAGATATTAATTATATTGGGTTAGACTGATACGGCTGGGCTTTGTGTTAGTCTAAATGGGTTGGGTTAAGGCTGGGCTGAGGGCTTCTAATGCGGTGGGTTGTGATCCTGAATCTAGTTTGGATTGGGTTGGGCTGTCGCTAGAGTGGATTTGATTTGTGGTAAGGTGAATTAGGTGGGCTATGGGCTTAATGTAGGGTTCGGTTAATTGGATTGAGCTCTTTTGTGGATTATGTGAATTAGGTGCACAGTAAACCGACTTTACATAAAAAATATATTTTATATCTCTTAAATAATCTTTCGGGATTTCAATTTTTAAAAAAAGAATTAAAAGCTTGATAAAATTTTTAGGATTGGAATTAATATAAAGAAATATTAGATTGAAATAATGATATTTATATTTAATTATTCCATTTTTACTTATTATTAATTTTATTAAAAGTTAATCAAGTTTAAAAAAAGAGTGCTCAAATTATTCTATTTTATTCAATTATATAAAATGGATTTTTTTTTGTAAATTTATTTAACCATGTTTGAAGGTCAGCACTAAAAAAAATGCATACAATTTTTAAATCTTAAATACTTTTTTTATCGATAGATAAATTGTATCAAATATATTACACATAAACCTTAACTAATATAACCTAACATTGCAAAAATTTATTGAATTAATAAAAATAAAAAATAAATTAAATATTTTTTAATAAATAAAGTGGAAACCACTCGTGCAATAACCTTGCGACACATTGGGTTGTATAAGTTATATTGTATAACTTATTTGTAGACATAAAATTCTTTTTAAATTTTATAAAAATTATTTTTTTTGTTTGCACAATAAAATATATTTTTTTAAATTATTTGAAGATGGTCAATCAGATTTTTTTTTCAAAGCACATGTGTCATAAAAGATATCAAATAATTTAAGTTTGAGTATTTGGTATTACAACACATGAAGGGTTAGCCCAATGGTAAGGGCGAGCAAAGGATTGTGTCGTTAAACCCACGGTCATTGGTTCAATTTCTCGCATAAGCTTATCTCATGATTTAAGTTGAGGACAGTAACAGCGTCGAGGTGTGCATAAACTGGTACAAACACTTTGGTTATTGAAAAAAAAAAAGGTCAAACTCTGAGTATCAAACTCAAAAATGCTAACATATTACTTGGAATGATTTAAACTTCATTTTTTTTAACGACGTAGCGAAACATCGAGCTATGAAATAGTATTAGAAGAATGATTTGCTAAATTTAAAACTATGGTAGTTATAGTTTTAAAATCTCTTGATGAATTTTTCTCTTTCATTTTAACCATAAATGAAAATTCACTAATTTATATAAAAAAAATTATATATAGAAATGTAGGATGATTTATGGTTAAAAAGATACATTTATTGGGTCAAAATTTACGCCGGCTTGGTCGCATGTATATAACTAATGAGTGATTTGAGTGGGAGCGAATTGGGTTGAATTTTGTAATCTAATTAGGTTGGGCTCTGGAAAACGTATTCATTAGATTGAGTTAGATTGGTTAGCCTGGCTATGGGCAGTGGGTTTAGGCTAATGGCAAGGTTGGTTTTTGTTAAGGGTGGGCTATGGGTTTTGATATGGGTTGTGTTTTGTTTTTGGATCTAGGTTGATTGGGTTTGTCTATGGCTAAGGTTGGGTTGGTTTGGACTAACGTGAATTCAGTTAGTCTATGGACTGTAGCAAAGGTTGCTATGAACAGTGCTAGTGTTCATTGGGTTGGGCTCTTGGTTGTAGCTAAGGATTGACTGTCTGGGGTGGTGTCTGTTTGGGCTAAAGTGAATTGGGTTGGGCAATGGAGTATGGCTACGGTGGGCTATGACTAGTGTGAAGATTGGTTAGATTGGGCTGTCAGTTACACTTAACGTGCACTGTGTTTGAGGGGATTAATTTGGACTAAGGTGAATTGGGTTGGGTTATAGACAAAGACTATGGTGGGCTTTCGCTAGTGTTTGGATTACTGGATTGGGCCATCAGTTATAGCCAAGGTGGCTTGGGTTGGGTTGTGCTGTAGTTGGGTGGACTATGGGGCGTGATTAATTGGACTAGGTTTTATAGGTTTGGTTGGGTTTGGGTATATTGGATTGGGTTTATGGGCCGTGTCCACGGGTATTGGGTTGGGCTTTAACTGTTTCGAATAAATTAGATTGGACGGAGAGAAGATGGGCTTCAATTGTTTGGGCTTTGGTATGGTTAAACTGGGTTGGACTAGCTTGGTTTCGCTTGGAGGGTAGATTTGTGTCTACGGTGGTAGGCTGGATTTTGTATCTGGCAAAGGTATTTTGCTGGATGGGATTACATTGATTGGGTTGGGCAATGACCAGAAAGTTGGTTTTGTGGTTGGGCTGCAGGTTTTATATAAAGTTGAGTCCTGCAGGCTTTATACGTAGTTGAGTCGTTCTATTCATCTTCACTTTTTTATCTTTTCGGCCTTTATTTTTTTTATTTATAATTTTGTCTTAAATTAAAATTACCAAAAAAAAAAAACAAAAAAAATTTAAATACACATACCTAATTATAAAAGACCGTAATTCCGCAATTTATATGTGTACAACTTCTAACTCTTCAAATTTTGAACGTAAAATTAACTCTGATATACCAAATTCAATTCTTGATAAATATATATTATCACAGGATTTAATAGCTTTAGGGAAATAAGTACAGGATCAAGAATTTCATTTCCAAGCTTTTAATGAGCAAAAATCATTGATTGCAGAATGAACAATCGACTAAAATCAAGGTTTTCCGTGTTCTGATTCTTGAGAATGAATATATCTTCGTTGCCTTCTGAACTCTGCTTGCTTCAACTCACTTCACTTACAAAGCACTTTCCCCAACTTGCCTCTACACTTCTCAGTAGAATGGAGTTCCCAAGCAGACGCCATAGCCATATATTGGATATTCCATATATATTGGATGTAGCCAATCCTCAAGCATTTGCTTTTCTAATCCCCACGACAAATATGAAGGATCAAGCCAAGAAGGGTGAGACCTCAAAGAACGTGGTTGCGGTCACCACCCCAGAAAAACCACTCCAGTCAAGAAGAGAGAGACAGAAGAGAAAATCAGCGTCCTGGGAGATGCAGAAGAAATGGAGAAATTTTATTTGCAGACTCGCCTCAGGATGGAGAGAAGGCTGCTGTGAAAGGATTCCTAAAGCTCAACTTGTAAATTCTGATTGGCAAGAGCAGTCCTACTTGAAAATTTTGAAAAATGGTCCTTACTTAGTTTAGTTCCTAAGAGCCACCTCCAGATTTTTTTCAATTTGGAGCATAATTGGACCAAAGGGGGACCTTCTATCTCTTGTTCTCAGCCTATGTCCCTAGTCAATTAATTTTTGGATGAAGCAGTTTTGACTACAGCATTTTTTTATGAACAGACAAATTTAGTTATGCATTAAAAATGGTATTTTATGAATTAAACAGGTCTAATAAGATGAATATAGAGGTTTATAAATTTTAACTGGGTATATTTAGAAATGAGGGTCGAAGCAGATGAATAGAACAGCTCCATAAAGTTCTGTATTTCTAGAGACATAGGTGTTGGGTTTAGATCAGTTGGGCTGGGCTCTGGGTCAAATTGGGTTTAGGAATCGTTCGTTGTTCCATCGCTGCAAAGTTAAGGGTTAAAGTGCCAAAATTTGTGGTGTGGGCAGAGATTTCGCCGTCTTGGCATGTCAATTATTGGCTTTGCACTAATCAATTAACATTTAATTGAGATGAAAAACCATTAGATTACAGATATTTTAGAAATACAGGTGTTGAAGGATTTTCTATTGTTTTCAGTTATATATAATACAAAGAAAAGATTTTCGATAAACTCTGTTCCCTCCATTTTTAATCGGAAATGGAAATTAATTAATTTATATAAAAAAATCAATTATAAATATAAATGTAGGTGATTTTATATTTATGGTTTAATGGATAGATATTGTATTTTAGATAAAATAATTATTGTAAAAAGAAAGCAACGTGGCTTGTTGCCTTCACGTGAACGATGGGGACGTACAATTGTTGGCTCTCAATTGATGCGGGGTTGGCTCTTAATTGATGCGGGGTTGGTTTTGTTCTTGGATTAGTTAGGCCTGTCAATTGTTCTAGCCCTAAGATAGTTGGATGAAGGCTGGGCCGAGAGCTTTTAATTGCTGTGGATCGTGATTCTAGATCTAGGTTAGATTGGGTTGGGCTGTGGCTAGAGTGGATTTGGTTTGGGGTAAGGTGAAGTAGGTTGTCAATAGGCTTAATGTAGAGTTGATCGGGATGGCCTATGTTGTAGTTTGGGATGCGTTTGGTGTTGGATGCAGATTAGGTTGGGGTATGGGCTGTGACTATGATACTTTGGGTTAGGCTTTTGGGCTGTCACTACGGTGGACTTTTGAGTCTGCACTGTAGCAAGGCTAGGTTGGGGTTGTCCGAGTGGGCTGTAGTAGCAACGATTGTTTTGGGCTTTATTTGACATAGACTGAATTGGGTGAGCTGTAACCAGGATGGGCCTTATGGTAGGCTTTGGATGTAGTAAATTGGGTTGGCCAGCTTTGTTTTGGTTGGATGTTGGGTTGTGGCTGACGTGGATTGGGTGGATTTAGTAATGGTATATTGGTCACAGACCTGGTCTGTCGGTCCAATTGGTTCAAACGAATACGATTTCCTTTGTCTTCTGGAATTCTTAGTTGCACTGTTAATTACAGAGAACTTTTAAAGGGAAAAAAAGCCAGGACTTCAAAAGATGTATTTTTTCATGGCTTGATTTTGCCATCTGGCGCCAGGACTACCCAATTCCCTACAGGGTACATTTTTATTAAATAACTCCTTCCGCCCCTCACTAACTATATATCTAAACTCTTTTAATATTTTAACTATTTTTAACCCCACTTTTAAAAGAAAAGTATTTTTCATACCCTTGATAATTTTAAAAATAATGAAATTACATTAAATGTATAGTTTTTTGCACAACACAGTTATACAATTGTACGGGGGAGTCGTGCAAAAAAATAAAAAAATATATCTTAAATGTCTTGCATAGTTATAATGTGTAAGTTATACAATCATATCGTAAAATAATTGTCAATAATATTACAAATATAGTTATGATATTTCACGATTAGGTCGTGTAACTTCACGATCACATTGTGTAAAAAAATGCCTTTGGAAAATTTGCAAGACTTTCTCATGCAAATTAACGATAGGGTTGTGCAAGATTTTGCGCGACTTTATCGGACAAACTATATAAAAATAGTATTATATACTTTAAAAATAAAATGACATCTTTGTCTTTTTACAGAAAAAAAAGTCACAAATAGTTAAAATAAAAAAAAGAAGTTAGATTTAATTAAGGGACCCCCAAAAAGAGGTCAAATAAAAAAATACTCCTTCCATACAGTGAACTTAAATCACAAAATATAAATATATAAACACACGTTTATATCTTAAGCAATCTTTCTGGGTTTCAATTTTTAAAAAAGAATTAAAAGCTTAAGTAAAATTTTCAGGATGGGAATTAAGTATGTTGTAAAAATTAACTATATATATAAAATTACATTTAAATTTTTAAAATTATTATTTTTTTCACAAAAATAATTTCTTTTATTTTTATTTTAAGAAAGTCAATTTTTTTTAGAGTACATAATTTATAAAAGAGATCAAATAATTTAAGGTTAAGTATTTGGTATTATAAACTATAGATATCAAACTCAAATACGCTAACCTCTCAGATGGAACGATTTAATCTTTTTTTTTTTTTTTGTTCCTATATGACTTAGCCAAATATGAAACAAGGGTAGGAATAGTAGATATAAAATATGTTGGTTATAGTCTTCAAAATCTTTTGACTCTAATTTTAACCATAAATGAAAATTAATTAATTTATATAAGAATAATATAAATAGAAATACGAGACCATTTATGATTAAAAGAAAATATTTAAGTTGTTTTTGTTTGTATTTTTTGAGTTTTTGTTTTTAAAATTTTAAAATAATTTGGGGTTGATTTTATTTTATTTTTTTAATTTTTTAAAAAGATATATAATTAATATTGATTTAAATATATTAAAAAATAAATATTTAAAGAAAACAAAATTTTAAAAATATAAACAAACAAAACCTCATTTTTTTAGAATGTTACTTTTCCAACAAACGCGACGGGGTCGTCCGATTATTGGGTCCGATTATTGGGTTCGGCTTTGGACTATGGCTAGGGTGGGCTATGACTAGTTGATTGGGATTGGGCTTTCAGTCGTAGCTAAGGTGGATTGGGCTGAGTCTAGGCTGGGGTTGTTTGGGCTAGGACTATGGCCAGGATGGGACTGGTGCAAGTGTTGATTGGGTTGGGCTGTTATTGTAGCTAAGGTGGATTGGGCTGTCTGGTGTTGGTTTGGGCTATGGACTATGGCTATGGTCGGCTACGACTAGTGCTAGTGTTGATTGGGTTGGGCTGTTAGTTGTAGTTGGCTGTCTAGGGTAGTTGATTTGGACTAAGGTAACTTGGGTTGGGTTATGGACTAAGGCTATGGTGCGCTGTGACCAGTACTAGGATTGATTAGATTGGGCTGTCAATTGTAGCCGAGGTGGCTTGGGTTGGGTTGTGTTGTAGTTGGGTGGACTATGGGCTATTATTAGATTGGATTAGGTTATTATGGGCTTGTTGGGTTGGGGTATCTTGGATTGGGTAGGATAGCCCGTGATTTCGGAGTATTGGGTTGGTCTTTGCTTGTTTCCATTCCAATTGGATTGGGCTGTAGCTAGGGTGGGCTTTTCATTGCTTTGGGCTTTGGCCATGGTTAAACTTGCTTGGACTAGCTTGGTTTCGCTTGGAGGCTGGTTCGTGGCTAGGGTGGGTAGGCTGGATTTTGTCATTGGATTAAATTTTGATCTAGCAAGGGTATTAAGCTGGATTGGATTAGATTGATTGGGTTGTGCAATGACTAGGAAGTCAGTTGGTTGGGCTATAGGCTTCCAATAAAGTTAGATTGTTCCTGGAGGCCGAGGCGTTAAGTTTAGATCAGTTGAGCTGCCTGTCGGTCAAATTGGGTTTAGGAAATACTTTTTCTTCATTGTTCCATAGCTGCGATAGGGGCTAAAGTGCCGAAGCATTTTTGTGGTGTGGGTCGGCAGAGATTTTGCCCTCTTGGCTAGGAGAAAGTCTGTCGTATATCCGCTGCACTGCAGCGGATGCAACCAGGAGCTGTCATATAGGTATCACATCAGCATGAGGTGCCTACGTGGCGCGTTCTTGACTGTCCGTTACAGTGCAACAGATGTATGGAAGTCCTTCTCCTTGGCTAGTCAATTATTGGCTCCGCACTACCCTACATTGGACAGCCAATCAAACTGGGCGTTGAACTCATCTTGAACTAAACAAGTAACCTATAGAATTTATATAATTTAAGATTGAGATATTTTAACATATGACTTTTGATACAAAATAAAATTAGATATAATTTTATGATTATTAATATACAAAATCTAATCGTTGAAATAATTGATGAGTTGACAACATCAAATATATATTGTTAATTTTTAATCTCAACTATTGAATTTTATGAAATTAGTAGTTATAAATTTGTCTCAATAAATTATATTAAAATATTTTTTCACCATAATTTACAGGTTTTAAATTAACATTAATGAATAATACACGAAATGATGCTTTTAATTATTACATTTGTATTGACAAATTTTATTAGAGATTTTCTAGGAATAAAATTAATTTTAAAAGAACTGTTCAGATTATTCAATTATATGAAGTATAAATCTTGATTTTTAAATTCATTTAAAAAATATGTCTTAATTTGTCCAATTAAAATAGAAAAAACGTAAAAATTTGCTATCTCTTAAAGATTCCTGTAACAAATAGTTGGGCGTGGAGGAATTGGTTTGCTAGATTTAAAATAAATTATATTTTTAAAATTTCTCGATGACTTGTTCTTTCTTCTTTTAAACATAAATCACTAATTAATTAATATAAACAACTCATTATAAAATAAAAATGTAAGCAGACTATGATCAGGCTACTTAACTTTTAAATATACATTTTTTTAAGGAAAAAAAAAGCATTGTCTATCAATTGATATAGGGTCGAATTTATCAGGAGATAATGTGATTTGATTGAAAAACTTAAAATTATCACACGAAAATGAGAGTATTATTAAATGATATTTTAGAGAAAATATTTCATGAATATTTTCTGTAAAAAATTATAAGAAATATATATAAAATTTTAAAAGAACCATTATAATATTAAAAAGATTCGTTTTCGGAAAGCTATAAGAAAATTTTAATTTTTTAAATTATAAAATGAGAAGGCCTAAATTATTGCTACAAATCATACTCATGACTTCTTGGTAGAAGTAGAACCAGCTATTGGCATCAAAATAATTAACCCGGATAGCCATTATCTTTAATTAAAAAATTTGTATTAAAATATCCATAAATTAATTTATTAATAAATATAAATAATGCAGTTTAATAAATTAATATCACACGCCCATCTTCGCTTAAACTTTTTATTTGCTTTTTTTATTATAATATATAAGATAATAAAATATTTAAGCCATTAGAACACATTGTTAAAAATAAAAACAGCAGATATTGATATATGGTGTTTTGCTGGATAACAGTTCAACTGCTGGACCACCAATGATGAGATCGCACAACCAAAGTCACATTCTGCCCTCTATTTTCCTTTTTCTTCTGTTTTTATTTTGATTTTAGCTTTAAAAAACTTGGGGAATGTCTTAACAAGAAAACAAAAAAGATTGAATTATTATTCAAAATGTCTCTACATTTTGCAAGTAGCAAATTTTTAAGCCCTTCAGACTCCATTCCTTAAAAAGTAATTTATTTTTAAAAATTAAAAAATTTGAAACTAGATATATATATTTTCTTAGTTTTAATAGTATTAATTTGTGGAGATTTTACAGTATAGAACAATACGGCTTCAAGACTTCATAGCAATTGAACACAACAGCCACGTTTTTTTTCCTGATGATGTGATCATAAAATTAATATATATAACATCATCAAGACAAAAGTAATTACATGACTTAAGTCATTAGAATTTATAACTGTGCTTAAATACTATTCATTTACTTTGCGTTAATGTGTTACATTTCCATGCAAGAGTTCGGAAAATTAAGTTAATAACGATAAAAAAATAAAAAGGAAAAAATATCCTATCAAATATTTCTCACTTAATTTTATTTAGAGTTTGGTTGAATTTAACTACGGATATTTTCTATATTCCTTCTTTTAACATATTTATAATTTAAACTTAATTGAAATATTAATTTTATTCAATATATTTCTCTAAAATTAAAACAAATTCATATAATTAGTATAAATTTAATAATTTAATATTTGACCAGATAGAATAATTTTTGAAAGATAAAAAATAATTAAAATTTATATATGATCAATAAATGAGAGTAGTGAACGAAAGGGATAAAGCAAGCTTGGAGGGGCTTCAAATGGAGAATATATAGCCCGTCAGACGCAGGGAATTTGGGAGACTTGAGTACAAAACCATGAGATTTGTGCAAAAAATTGTAACGAGGATGGGATGTCAAACGGATCTTATAATTAAAATAGTGATATGAAATTAAAGTTAATATAGATATAAAATTATATTTTATACTTGTATTATATTTATATTATAAAATTTTTATATCATATTTAATTTAGTAAAAATTATACTATTTTAATTATCCCATTCATTTGACATCCTTCATTAAGGGACTCAAATTTAAGCAACACAAATTTAAAACTTAAAACTCACTCAAATATTTATAAAATTTTATGTATTTTCAAACATCAGAGGATATTTTTTGTAAATTAAAGCAAATAGGGTATCCCTCCAAGTAGTATTGGGGTTAGGTCAGTTTGATTATATACCATCTCAAAAAACCACTTAACTTATGAGAAAAGTACACATGGATATTTAACCTCTAATATAATTATATTCCAATTTATATGCAATGCAACGGCAAGACACTGTCTAAAATCATGTAAACAATATAAAAATTATATATTTTTTTGTTTGAATAATAAAAGAAAAAATTTATTGTGTTATAACGTGGATTATTGAATTTCAAATTTTAATTACATTAATTAATATTGATAATATGATAATCGTTCAATAATATCACATAAGATTTGTATAGATAATTCATAGTTTGTAAGAAAAAAGAATAGTACTACTCTTAAAATATATATAGAAAATGGGGTTTTGGTGTTTTCAACTATAATTATCAAACCCAAAAATACTGACCTATCACATGAAGTCAACAATCAACTTTTGTATTTTAATAATCCTTTTGTTCATTCAATTTAAAATTCAAAATTAGACTTCCCGATAGAATGCATGGAATGCATTTCTTAAATGCTTACTGATTCAAATAAAAGAATGGAATGTTGCAAACGTGTTTACTGCTCTCAGATTAGGAGCAGGAAGAACGCAATACGAAGGATTCTTTACATGTTTCGAATTTGAATTTAAGTACCAGCGTAGACTTTAGATGTTACAAAAGGCTGCAACATGAAGTTTCAAATCCAAAAATACAATATGCATTGGATTTACCAACTTAAAGGCGCCAGTAATTTTCAAGTCTAAATAAAATCGGGTTTATAATTGGTGAAGCTGAGTTGGTGTATAGTTTATTGTAGAATAATATTCATCGGTTTCTAAATTTGCACTTTATGAAATCTTGTTATTCTCAGAATTCTCCTTAAAAGAAAATCTTTAGAATGTTAAAGTGCTGCACATGAATAACGTGGCTGATGGCCCGCTACATGGAAACAATTATGAGAGAAGGCATTTGACTTCAGTATATTTGTGTTAAATTACAGGGAAATGGCTTGGGTACAGCTGTACCTATATAGTTACTGTTTATTTTATATAAAAATAGTTAAAGTCATATATAAAAGTTGAAAATAAGTATATAAAAGTATATAAGAGTTATAAAGTTGTAAATAAGTATATAAAAATTGTATTTTATAACTTTTATTTATTCGTTTACAACTTTTATATATCTATTTATGATTTTTATATAAGTGAATAATTATTATATGTATACAACAGATATATATATTGTAGACGAACTCTAAATTACAGTCGTTAGGTCAGCTCAGTGGCAATACAGCACATTTCTGAGGCAAAGGGTGGCCCAAATTTCGGACAAACCACGTTTTTCTCTTAACTTTTGGGCAATAAGGCTTGACGACTTGAAGTTGCAATTGAAATCCTGAAAGGCCCAACCCTACCACTATTGACTATTTTGTTAGTGGCAGGGCCGGTTTGTTAATGATCATAAGCGTGATGGCACTAGCACCTGCGAGCTATGGCAATAATGTTTGATGCCGTGCTCGGAGCTTTAGTTGTGTTAATTTTTATCAAGTAATTTCTGTTCTGTCCGTGTAGTATTTGCAATTATTGCAATCTTATTTTATATCTGTCGCCAGTGGCTGCTGCACTAGCTCTTTGGATTCTTATTTTTGTTGCCTGTTGGGTGACTATAAAGCAAGATTAATGATGGGAATTTCATCGATGTTTTCTGGATCTTTTTATATTCACAACATAAAACAACAAAAAGAGAATTTTATTATCTCTTTTTTTGGGGGGATTAATATCAAAAAAGTGACTTTTTGGGACAAATCGGATAAATATTAACTTGACAAATATGCAATAAATGATTAATCTTAAGTGGATTCAAGCAGTAATTTCAACTTTATTTTCACGACTTTCAGTGCTTTTTCTAGCTCACGCTTCAACTTTATATCACATGAAATGAAGTGAAATGAAATGTAATACAAGCCATTCTTTTCCCGCCTGAGAGGCAAAGGCAACATCACCTTTATAGAAGAAAGAGAGTAGAGAGGGACTCTCTATATAGTCACATTCTATCATTCACAAGCCATCCATGACAATTAACATACAAAATCTTTTGGCAAATTTTGATTCATTTTGCGCCACAAAATCCACATATTTCCCTGTACTAAAATCTATATCCCACCGACTCCAACCCTGAAAATAATTGAATCGTTACCCACCCCTTCTTCCATCAATCTCCATTAGTGTTCATCTAACGAATTTGATGAAGGTGGAGAATTAAGATGCACCTAAAATATTTATTAGCTTTTGTACATGTCGAATGGTCCTAGAGGGAATTTGGTTCTTACAATGATCCTTCTTGAGCCGAACAATTAAAGCTGTCCATGAGAGTGTGACATTGCGAACTGAGTTGCATTCCATTCAATATTTGAAATATCTGCGCACAAAAAGTTGTATTTTTTGGTATAGAAAATTCGGCACGCCCTTAATGCCCCACTACATCACAAACCAAATATATTCAATTTTGAAAGTGAGAGTACATAAAATCTCGTTCAGGGAATGGCTTGGCCGGCCCGATGGCTAGTTAGCTAGAGTGATTTCACTCCCAAACAAGAAAGATGACACTGTTAATTTGGGTCGCCTGCAAATGACTTCTCCATTTCTGTTATTTCTTTAATGCTTTCGCACAGTAACTTTTTACTTCTTTATTTTCCACTTGTCTCACTTTCTCTTTAAATCATGTAATCATGTTCAAATAAATTATATATATGTCCTCTCTATATAAATCTCACTCTCTTTTATGCATCCTTCGTTTGTTCACGAGAGGACCCCAACAATCTTCAACAAAACTTATTATTCTAGTATGCTCTTAAAGATGACTACAAATGACTCTGCCGAAGAGACACCGCTGAAAGATTCCAACTTTGAGCAAGAGGGAGATGAAGATGAAGCATTATCACTCTCTGATCTACCTCTCAATTTGATCAGCGAAGATGATGATCGTCAAATCCAGTCTGGAAAAGAATCCGGCTTTCAAGTGGTGGAAAGCGAAGAGGAATTCAATTTCGGTTCATGGGGTGGCTCTCTTTCTACAGAATCAGAAATGTGTGCAGCTGATGATGTGTTTTTCAAAGGCCAAATCTTGCCATTACGTCTCTCGGTGAGTTCAGACAGTGGCTTAACCAAATTCCAACACCACAGCCGCAAACCTGCAGGCAGATGTTTATTTCGGTCCGAGTCCATGGACCGTGGCAGCAGCAGCTCATTGGGGGGGTTAACAGGCGTTGACAGCAGCAGAAGCAGCAGCACAAGCAGTCACTACTCATCAAGCAGCAACAGCAGCTCCAACACCACCACCACAACCAATAATTCTACAAGAAATTCCAAGCCAAGAATGCGAAATCAGTTCCATACATATCCAAGTCCAAAACCACAAATTAGAATCTCCAATTCACGTTTAGGGCGCAATAGTAGTGGTAGCCGCAGCCAAATTACTTCGAAATGGGATCTTTTTAGGCTCGGTTTGGTGCGTGCGCCCGAGATAGAGTTGCAAGACCTCAAGCTTCGTAACAATAATAATATTGCAAGTAGGAGCTCAGTTAGTCGTAACAGTAGCAGTGGCAGCAGTAGTTCAAGCGTGAAGAATAAACAAGAATTGGAGACGGGAAAGCAGCAGAACAAGAACAAGAAGCAGAGTTTCTTGGATAAAAATTTAGGGTTGTTCAGTGGCTGTAAATGTTCAATTTCAGCAGTGGAAACTGTTCCTTTGAACAACATTGTCATCATTAAAAGTGAAACTGACGAAAGCACCGGCGGCAAGAATATCAATGAAAGCTGCAGCGCAGTGCATGCCACGGAAAAGAAGGTGCAAGAGCTGAAGATAAAGAAGAAGATGAAGGAAAAGCAACAAGGAAAGCAAGCAATGTCACGTCATCGAACGTTTGAGTGGTTAAAGGAGCTTTCACATGCAAGCTATGTTGATGGAAACTTAGTAGTGGACTAATCAATAATGAATATGAATGAATGAGAACAATATATGATGCCTCGGCCGCATGCTTCTTTGTTTTTGTTTTTAAATTTTAATGCTTCTATTGTTATATATTATTTTTTATCTTTCTTTAGTATGGAATTAAATTAAGTAATTGAAGTAGTAGTAGATCAGGCTCTGTTATCCGGGCAAAAACTGTATATTTAACATGAATTTTAGTATTAAATTAGTGATTGGAAAACTGTAGCCGTGATGAGAGGGAATGATAGAAATTAAATCAAATTGAGGGAGATTGACTGTTGGTGGAGGTGCTTGTCATGATTAAAGTGTGAATTGTTAAGCTTTATATACACAAATATATGTGGAAACGGGAATTCGTGACAGTCACTAAAGCATACAATAACATGAGAGAGAGGAAAAGAAAGGCAAAGAAATATGGCTGATGATTTGAATTTGAAGACATCAGACATGGCATGCATTGGCTGAAAAAGGAAAAGAAACCCACATGAGAATTGAAAACGGTACTTATCCATTTTCTCGTCATATACATGTACACACGTTCTTATCTCTTTTTCTTCTTTTTATTGATTAGATGGCTTCAAAGGTGTAGATGTGTCATGAGTAGTCTTCTGTCTTGTCTATTTGATTTGGATGCCAATATGCACATTGGTTTGGCCACATTTTGTCAAGTTTTTGAAGGCGAGGTTGACCTAAAGATCTAAACTTGACATTCTTACTAGCTATATAGATGGAATATTTCCAATTAAATTAGCACGATCAACTTCTCATAATCAAGCTATTGGGTGACTGTATTGAAATCCACTATGAGAAGTTTCCTAACTGCATCTCTTGAGATTCATGTAGATTCAATGTAATTTTTTGTTCATACTTAGATCAAGATGAAATTATAAACCACATTGATGCTTTTCATACGGATTGAAGGTATATTTTTAATAATTTATGTGATATTTCCAACAAGAACGGGTAACACATAAGAACCTGCCATTGAGAAAGAAACAACAATTGAAAATGACTGCTAATACTTTGTATACTGATGAGTAAAAGAATAAATTTTTCGAAGGAGTAATGGTTTGCATCTGATTAACCTGTTGGTGAGGCAAGCAACAGCTTACCAAGAAGATAAATTTATTTTAATATTTGTGCCCTTTTCATAGAGGTTTTTCAAAAAGATTGAAGAGCAGTTTAATGAATTTAAGAGAAATTACAAATTATTTTGAAGAAAACCTTATGATCTTCAACAAAGATTATATCAAAGACTCATTAAAGTAAATAATTAATGGATTTTATATTATTTTACACTTGAGAACTCCTAGGGCACATAGCATGCTAACCCCTACGATACCCATTATCTCATACTTAAATGAAGGCCTGCCCATTGTGCTGAGCCCTGTGTTTCACCTCTCTTTCTCTATAAAAAAGTTATAGGAGCACAATATAAAACCATTATGAATAAATAAATAAATGTAATACCAATATTGAACAATGTAATTATGACAATATAAAACCAATTAAATAAAATTAATATAAAAATTAAGTTATCTTTCTTGTGTTTGAGGCACAGATCATCAGAAGTTTAGAATAGTAAATATTGAAATTAATTTGCAAATTTATTTTTATAATACTTCGCAGCCATTCATAGGCATGCTATGATAATGAAATTCCATGTTTGCTTAACGGTCCGAAAAACTGAATATAGATTATGAGTAGACTAGACTCAAGAATGTTGAATGTAGGGGTGTGGAATTGGAAGATTTAGAATTGAAAGATGGCAAAGAAACAAATACATAACATCACCATCTCAGTCTTGGCAAAATCCATGAATGAGAAGAATGGGCAAGTGAGATTTTTTGAAAAAGTAGAAAATGTGGTATGTTTGAACATGACTTCCAAGGGCTCGTTTTTTGACTTCTTTATGGCACAAACAAACAC
Organism: Boswellia sacra; assembly: GCA_013180625.2. Lineage (NCBI taxonomy): Eukaryota > Viridiplantae > Streptophyta > Magnoliopsida > Sapindales > Burseraceae > Boswellia > Boswellia sacra. The sequence continues at coordinate 1,267,763 of SNVD02000038.1, read as the reverse complement.
ATTTCTTGCAATAACCTTCAGCTTAGTAATAGGGGCACGCTTATGCTGACCAAATTCCCGTAATCAAAGGACAAATTTCGTAATTTATCATTTACCAATGCCATTTGTTGTTAACGGATTCCAAAGGTTTGGTGAGATCGTGTGAATCCCGTGTCCCATCTAATTAAATTTGATAAGAACTTTCCTTAATGTCTTCGAGTCAAATTATTTTTAAGAAAAATAATCGACTGTAAAAATGTAACTATGTTGGAAGGGTATTAACAACAATTTGTTTAATTAATTAGACAATTCTTTACGATTTTGTCAAATCTTTTGAGTTTTTTAGACTTCGTGAAAAATATGGTAACTTTTGACACAGTACTGCAACACATAAAAAATACAATATGAAATTAGCATATTAGAATTGATCTTAAATATTTGTAATATGATAGTGTTTATGATGTTTTGAGATCATATCGAAGGTATTTAACACGTTAATATGTTACATAAATAATTAACCGTAATGTCAATATATAACTTAAAAATCCGTTTAATGACATGAATAGTTAACTATGTCATACTAATATATTAATTTGTTTATGATATAATTATCCACTTAATATAAAAGTGATAAAATACTACAGCTTTTTAACTTAAAATTATACTTAAATTTCTAATCATTGATTTCACATATTAATAGTTGGCATTATTGATCAATTGTCATTATTAAATGCAAGTTTTTATCTTTTAAATCTCAATATTGATTAGGTAAAATGATTAGTGATAAATTTGAATATAGTTTTGAGTTAAAAAATTAAAATGAAAGAATCCAATCCCATTATATAAATATTTGTTAATATGAAAACTTAATATTATCAACAAATTAAGCCACATAATAGCAAATTAAAATGATTTTAATTAATTTTTCTATATTGATAATTGTTTGTATTGTAGTATAATTTTAATCAATATATATGTGTTGATAGTGTGTAATTATGCATAAATGGGTTGTAAAGGAAGTTAGTAATTAAATATATTGTGGTTACAACTCGTTTATTAAACGGGTGACATATTATCCGTATTTTAAGTGTTGACATAAATAATTAAACAAATTGTGCCAACTACGATATGCAACACTAAAATTTTTATCCTTATTTTTTTTTTGTTTATAACTTGATAATGACATGACGTGAATACAACAAATCATCACCAATAGCCACCCCTAAATTTACAGCTATTTGTATGAATAATTTTATTAAAAATCACATTTATTTTATGCAAATCATTGAGTTAATAATTCTTTCAAGGAAACTCAATGCAAATAAGCTTGCTCTTGCACTACCACAAAAGAGTCCTTTTTTCATATGATTTTTCATGTTGTGAAAAGTAATTAGATGTTTGAACATAGAATGGTAACGATAACATAGAGTGGATATTTTGATACAACCTAAACACATATTTCTAGTTATTAACCTATAAAATCTATTGATTGAGATGATCGATGAGTTGACAATATTAAATATTATTTTTTGACTTCCGTAATCGACAATTGAATTTGGTATGATAAATAATTATAAATTTATATCAATAAATTCCCTCAATATACATATATATCTCATCAATCATTTCAATAAATCAATGACAAAAAATTTATATCAATAAATTGTGTTAAAAATTTTATTTTAAAAGATCTTTTTTCAATATGCATATAATATCATAAATAAGTTGGTGCTCTTTCTATCTTATTTATTTCTTCAATGATGAGATGATGAGAATTGAACCTAATATTACTCCAATGTTATTAATGACAAAATCATGTCTATGGTAAAAAGTATTGATGAGATGAGTTCGTCATTCCTCGACACAGCCCAATGAATTTTTATACTTTCATCTTTATCGTCTTTTATTATTATCCTTTTGGTAATAACAAAAGCTAAATTGTATGATTTTCTTCTTCATCAAATACAAATTCCAGGTTAGTTTTGGAATAAATAATATATACGTTTATATATATATATATATGTATATATATAGAGTCCGAGGATAGCTTTTACAAGACGCTTAAAAATGGATCATGATTCTCTAAGCTTGCGGCCATAAAATTCAACGTGAGGTGTGATTTGTGGAAACAAAGATCAGAGTGAATGACAGATGAACTAGATTCGATACTGACAAAGCACTGGATAAGTTTTTCTCCGCACGTCCACGTCAACTCCACGAACCTGTGACTTAACCGCGTTTACTTTGAACCATTCGACACTTCAAAACTGTTCCATTTACGCTTTTTCACTTTCACATTCTCTTACTTCCAATTTTACAAACAAACGAAACATCAAAAATCAACAAAAATATTTCCCCACAAAACTCTCCCATTGCACCAAAACTTTCCCTGAAAACTCCACGTTTGTTTTTTTTTTTTTTCCGTTTCAGTCAAATTCTGGTTGGCAGCGGGTGGTTTTGGTTGGTGACGATGTTGGAGATGTGCCGGAAGCCATTGGAGAGGTGTTTTGGAGGAGGAGAAGGTGATGGTGATGGGCTGTTGTGGCACATGGGATTGAAGCCACATGCTCATGGAGATTATTCAATTGCAGTAGTGCAAGCGAATTCTTTGTTGGAGGATCAGGGACAAGTCTTCACTTCTCCTTCAGCCACATATGTTGGCATCTATGATGGCCATGGTGGTCCTGAGGCTTCCCGCTTCATCACTCATCACCTCTTCCCTTTTCTGCATAGTAAGTTCAGCTCTTTTATTTATTTTTCTAAGTTTAGACTCTGTTTGGCGGCTGAGAAAATGTGCGAAGATAAGAAAAAATGGGTTTTTGTTAATCATGTTGCAGGAAAGTGAAAGCTTTGTTTAAATTCTATCCAGTACCAGAAGGTCTAGCTTGTTTTCGATTTGTTTTGTTGGTAAATGAATGCATGAGGAGTTCAATGATATTTGGATAACGGAAGTAATTAATTTTGAATTATGTTGTAGTCTTGTGGAGCTCAAAATTGAAAGTTTTAGTTTTTCGACTATAGAGCATTTAAAATTGTGAAATCAATTAGGATATAGGAGAATTTTTTAATAAATCAACTTTGAATTTCAGAGTTTGCAACAGAGCAAGGTGGAGTATCAGCCGAGGTCATTAAAAAGGCATTTGAGGCAACAGAAGAGGGATTTTTGCGTTTGGTGCAGCGATCATGGCCTGCTCGGCCACAGATTGCTTCAGTGGGTTCGTGTTGCCTTGTTGGTGCCATTGCTAATGATGTCTTATATGTGGCAAATCTTGGTGACTCGAGGGCAGTGTTAGGCCATAGAATGTCAAAAAGTCCAAAGAATACTCGGGTTGTGGCAGAACGATTATCCATTGATCATAATGTTGGTGTTGAGGAGGTGAGGAAGGAGGTTGAGGCACTTCATCCTGATGATTCTCACATTGTGGTTTTTACTCGTGGAGTTTGGCGAATAAAGGGTATAATTCAGGTACCAAGTTTCCTGGTTTCTTTTAATTTTGGTAACTGCTTAATGATAGCCAGTAATATTTGTTTGAATAGTTTATAATGAGCAATTGGACATTGAATAGGTTATATTAATTGTAGTTTGATATGAATTTCGTTGCTACTACGTTTGTTCGTTCGGGAGTGTACAGATGAATTTGAAAAGTTTGCCAGTTCATTTAGAGAGTTGAATTTTATGCCTGGCGTGATTAAGTTGACCGTTGAATAGTTGATATCATAGTTTGACTGCTCCCACTTGGAATACCTTTAAACTGGTTTAAATTAACATTATAATTTTTGGAATGCATTATACAATGAATTAAATATGTTTAAGATGATGCTAACCATTACTATTTATAATTTGAGCTGGTTCTCTACATGTTTGCTTAAACCTTCAACACTGTGATGCTTAACTTACTGCTAAATTACTTTATTGTTAAGTTTGGGGAAATACCCATCTGCATACTAAAAGGTTTAGTAGCTGATCTATGATGGAACATGTGCATCGTGGAATCAGAGGTTTCAAGTTGATATTTAGATTATTTGTCTTTTGTGATGCTTATGTATGTTTTTCTCTTCAGATCAACACTGTATTTTGAGACGGAAGGCATGAAATTGTTATATACCTGTATTTATTCTGCTATAGTACAATGATAAGGTATTTTAGAAGTTTATATGTTTGATTTTTGTTTCTTTGAAACAATGTGTTCATAAAGAAATATTGAAGTCACTATCTTTGGCAATCTTTTCCAGTCAAATTTTTGGCTTTTGGAATTGTTAAAATATTTTCCATTGTTGTTTTGTATATATGTACGTTCTACTTTTCCAGTCCATCTTTCCTGCCACTATATGCAAGTACACTGCATTGCAGAATGGCCAATGAAGTTTATGTGAAGATATCCAGAGATTTGTATCAAGACAGTAGCAACCAGCACATATGCAATTTGTATTAAGTATAAGTAATCCTTTTAACATGCATATTTCCTTTTATCATGTGATTTGGAGCCATTATATTTGCTGCGTGGCTCAAGTGAAATCACATTTCTGCTTCTGGACCGTTTTGTTAACTTTGAGGAGTCACATGCAATCTGTTATTCTAGTTACTTTATTGGCTGTTTTGCTTCTATATTTCTTGATTATTAGCACCTTCTCACTATTTGGTTTTTAATTCACCTTTTCTTTTTTCTTTTTCTTTTACCATAGGTTTCAAGATCAATTGGAGATGTCTATTTGAAGAAACCTGAGTTTAGTACTGATACTCTTTTTCAACAATTTGGATCGGCCGGCCCTCTGAAGAGGCCTGTAATGACAGCAGAACCCTCAATATTGACTCGAAAGTTGAAGCCCGAGGACTTGTTCTTGATCTTTGCATCTGATGGTCTTTGGGAGCAACTAAGTGATGAAGCTGCAGTTGAAATCGTTGTGAAGAGCCCACGAGCTGTAAGGACCTGTTAAAAAAAGACTTCTGCAAAATTTTTATCCTGTATTAAGTTTATTACTTGTAATTTCGGATCAATCAATGTACTTATTGTTGCACACTTCATATTTAGTCTTTGTTACATTTACCATTTGAAAATTAGGTTCGAGCAAGTTGATTTAATTTGCAGTGCAACAAAATGGTAGTAATAGTTATTTCACTTATTCTTTTTCTATTTCTTTTTGGTAGGGAATAGCGAAGCGATTGGTGAGAGCTGCCCTGCAGGAGGCTGCAAGGAAAAGAGAAGTAAGATACGAGGACCTGAAAGCAATTGAAAGGGGTTCGAGACGCTATTTCCATGATGATATCACTGTTGTGGTAGTATATCTAGATCATCCCCTGGGTTCTTCCAAAGGCAAGGTTAAAGAACATTGCACTGTTGATTTCATTAGCGCCCCTGTTGATATCTTCTCTTTTAATGTGAATGGAGCAGACAATTCTCTTCGTTCTGTAATCTGAATAGAAGTACCAACCAGGGTAATGCACCATCATGTAAATAGGAAATTGACAATGATATACAAACAGAAAATTACATTTTAACATAATTTTATGACCATTAATTTTGACAAAATTTAGTGGTTGAAATTGAAAGTTAAAAAATTACATTTAATACTGGTAAGTCATTAATCAGCTCCACTATTGGATTTTGTAACTCAATGATTAAAAATTTTTGTCTAATTTTGTGTCAAAAAAATTATGTCAAAAAATCTATTCCCTATACAAATATAGATTGCATCCTTCTGAAAAACGAGATAGGGATTTCGAATAATGATCAGTGGACAAGGTTATGGTAAAGATAAAAGAATCTTGCGAGTGAGCAAGCTGCTGCTCCCTTTCTGCCTTGCATTTCAATCACATGTATGGCTCCCTTTTTTAATGGAAAACCTCCGTGGTATTCCTTTGTCTAGATCATATTTTTGAGAAAGTACAGGAAAATTTTAGATCGAAAACATGTTTAATTCCAAATATCATTGAATATTTAGTTTTGATCTCTTTCTTATACACTTACACTGTGTGTCACGATTGAAATGCACTGGTTAAAGCAACTCGTTTGTTATCAAATTTCAATAGAAATCAGGGTTTTACTTCTTTTATCAACAGAAATTGAGAGCAATAAGTTATGGTCTGCTTGATGTTTATGATAAATTAGCAATTTGATTTCCTCTAAAATGGTTTTTTCTTATTTGCTATCTTATCAAAGTGATTTCACCACCTGCTAGTTATTGAAGTATAAAACTAATGTTAAGTCTATACCTGCTAGCTTAAACTTTTAAGTATAGTGACAAATTTAACATGGTATTAAAGCCCCTTATCTTAACGATCTAAGGTTCGAATCCTCCCGTTATAAATTAAAAAAGAAATTATATCAGTCCACATAAAAATCAAAGGCTATAAACGTGAGACTCTTTTCGTAAGGGAGTTTAAGGTTTTGGGTAAAGTGTAAACTTTAACACTACCTTGATTTTGGATAAAACCAGTTTTAGATGTTTTAACACACACACAGCGAAAGGAAATAGTACAAGTACAAATCCTTTTCTAACATTCGACTGAAACCAACATTTTGAAAGACACTCAAATGATTCTCAAAGAGATCCTCACTTCACATTCATCATCCAAGTTCTTGTATGAGTTGTCAAGCTTTTCAAGACTTGCAAGAATCTATGGGCCAGTTTGGTGTTGCTGTGTTATTGTAGAAAAAAATAGCTTTTGCTTTGCTGTAAAACGATCAGCTTTAAAAAAAAAAAGGTGGGAGGGTGTTTCGTAAATTAACTTTTAAAACTGGTTTACTTTTGGAAAGCGGGATAGAGGTGTTTGAGATTGCTGTTGCTATAGATTTCATTGTGTACAAATGATCAAAATGAACATAAGTATTATTCCTTTGTAATATTTAATTATTAACATTTTATAAACAATTCTTTTAACTATTTAGAACAAATTCTATAAAAATTTATTTTTAATAAATATTTTAAAAGTATAAACAATTAATTTATGTAAAAAGTATGATTGTGTAACTTATATCAAATTGTAAATTTAATTTTTAACTTATATCACTAAACATTTTAATTTAAAAATTAATATTTGATAGGAAAAATATACATGTTTATTTACAAAATAATTTAAATTTTATAAAAATATAATAAATGAATATATATTAAATAAATAAGATAGATATTTTTGTTATAATGTTTATTGGATTTAATTAATATATCTTTTAATTTAAATTATACTCATTTAATTTTAAATAATTTATTTATTTATGAAAATTGAAAAAATAAAAAAAATTGAAAAAAAGGAGGTCACGGAGCTGCCACCGACCATCATCACTAGGTACGTCCAGCAACACCGCTGGTGTCGAATTGATAGGCTCTATCCGATTTATCCCAAGATAGAAAGGTTTCAGCCATCAGAGATCGGTTTGACCATAGAAGCAGCGACAGTTTCGACTATCGGAAGTTTCGTCGAGTCTTGCTGTGAAACGCTGAACTTTCTGCTGTCGATTCCTTCACCGCTTCATGGATTGTCTTCTAGCAATCCCTTTGATGGCGGGGATGTCAAGGACGTGCTTCGGTTACTTTTTTCGGTGATTGCTTCGCTCACTGTCCAACGATTGCTCCAATGGCATAATGACCAGTTCTTAATTTTTTTAAATAATATTTTTAAAAATAAAAAATTATTTATTCTAATTACAAATAGAAAATTAATAGAAAATTAATAAAGAAAGGTAATTTCATAATTTTATTTTTTCTTGTGGGCAATTTTAACATTTCAATTTCTAAAGCAGAATCTGATTTCTAAAAGCAAGTGGCCATTTTCTTTTGAACTCCTTCTTTAGAACTCATTTTTTTCTGCAACAGATTTTTTTTTAAGCAATTGAGAACTTGAGAAGCAATCCTAAATGCCCCTGGGTTGTTGCTACTGCAGGAAAAAGTGATTTTTTTTTTACAGCAATAGTAATCCCAAACTAGCCTTATGCCGAGTGATCATCTAAGTTCTTGTATAAGTTGTCAAGCACTCAAAGAGGTTTTCCACAATCTGATAGAATTTTTTTAAGTGATCCAAATTGATTCAGCAAAGTTTTTTTTTTTTTTCAATTGAAGGACAACACTATTATGGAATCTATATTTACTAACTTTAAGCTTTTAGGTAAAGTAATAAATTTAATATAGTATAAGAGCCATTTGACTTAATGGTTATAATTCAAATCCTCATTTTATAAATTAGAAAGAAATAATATTAGTATCTTAAGTTTTTAGATAAAATAATAAATTTAATATTTTAATTATATTTTCTTATATTAAATCTAATATGAGAAAGTTGGTATACATTGAAATATTTTATTTTTAATCTCTTAGCAAAAACTAATAGATAAAATTTTAAAGTTCGTGGAGAACCTTCTATTGTAACTTTGGCAACCAAAATCTCATGAAGATTCTCGGCTGATCTTTTCACAAAGCTGAATGCGTTGGTGTCCCAATTTATGACAATGGATTCCTTAGGCAAATCGGATGGTGCACGTGTCATCAATTCACGGCAGCATGTAGTCGCCATCTCGTTTTATCTTCCAGAGGCAGAAGACCATTACTGTACAACGAACGAATCTCAAAATTGATCGCCTCTTTTTTCTTCCCTTCTTCTTGTCATTTTGTGGGCTTGATTCTCCGTCGATATCGCAAGAAAACTCTCTCCCAATTACATACCAAGAGCATATTCACATCATTTATGCCAATAATTGTGTTTCCAATTATTACTTCTATTATAATTATCGGCGTCTGTATTTTTATTTTCTTTTAATTAAATTATTTCACATAATATTAATTTTTTTAATATTTGTATAAGATTTAATCAATGAATTAAACAAATGGACAGATTGGTCTTTTTCTTTTTTTTTGGTAGACTATGGGGCGGATTTAACTATCTATGTATACCTCACTCCCCCCGTTGCTGAGCTTTATAGCACATGTCATGCTCTATCAAAATTTTGATTTTTTCTTCAATCTAAACTATGATACAATAATTTCTAACTAATTCCTTATAAAGAGGCATAGTCATCATATATAGGGGTGACAAAATCTGGGATCAGGGCCGGGGACCACCAACCCAGACCCCAGCTCCGGCCATTAATTGCAAACCCCGGTCCTAAAAAATTCCCTAAAATTTTTTTTCCGAGGTCGGGGTACCCCGAGCGAGTCCGAGTTTTCCAATAACCCGGGATTAAAACCCGGGTTGCAAAAAAAACAAAGCTAAAACAAGTAACCTGCTAAAACGCTCGACAAAACTCGACGCGCTCTATAGAGCTCGACACGACTATCCGACACTCGAAACTTACATGTCGATTCGTGTCGGATTCACAACCGACACTCGATATTAGTTTATTTTCAAAGACATCGAGTGTCGGATGATGAATCCGACACTCGACACTTATATGTCGAGCGATGAAGCATCATCTGACACTCGACACTTACATGTCGAGTCGTGTCGGATTCACAACTGACACTCGATATCAGTCTATTTTCGAAGACATCGAGTGTCGGATGATGAATCCGACATTCGACACTAAAATGCCGAGTGATGATGCATCATCCGACACTCGACACTTATATGTCGAGTCGTTCACAACCGACACTCGATATCAGTCTATTTTCGAAGACATCGAGTATCGGATGATGAATCCGATACTCGACACTAACATATCGAGTGATTATGCATCATCCGATACTTGACACTTACATGTCGAGTCGTTCAGAACCGACACTCAATATCAGTCTATTTTCGAAGACATTGAGTATGATGATGAATCTGACACTCGACACTTACATGTCAAGTCGTGTCGAGCGCTATCGAGCTCGTCGGGTTTTGTTGAGCGTTTTGACAGGTTGCTTGTTTTAGCTTTGTTTTTTTTTTGTCTTTTTGCATCATATTTAACTATAGCGGCCTTGTATTTGCAGGTTGAAGCAAATGGCAAGTGAATTGTAGACAATAGAGGATGTTGTCTAAGGGGTTATATTTAAGAATACAAATTTGATGGATTAAATTGATATAATTTTTTAATTTTATTATGCACCACGGGTTCAATCCCAGATCCCTAGTCCCGGCTCCGGCCAATTACCTCGATTTTTTGGGTAATTCCCCAACCCCGGATGACGGAATTTTCTGGGTCCTCGGTCCCGACCGGTTTGGTTTGTCATCCTTAATCATATACGAATAAGATACCAAATAATAGAGCCGTGAGATAACCACAAGTTATCGTTATCTAATCAAATCAATTTATGCGGGCTGATTTTTTAGAGAGCTAAAAGGGTGATTATAAAATTGATAAACTAGTCATGCGCCTTTTAAAATTTGAAAGGTCAGGGGTAGATCAAAAGTTGTCCAATATAAAATTATAAAATGAGTAATATCATATATTAACTATAAGGTTTTGCATAATATCACTTACAAATATAGTTTTATATTTGTATTATTTCAGTACTTAAAGTTTGTATATTTATATCATCTAAATTCACTCACTGATTTTGTCTACAATTTTATAAACGAAAAAGCAAAACTTCAGTGACTGATAAAAAATATAGATTAAATCATCTAGAAATATATATGATTTTTTGCTCTTATGTTTATAAAAATTTAAATAAAATCAGTCAATTAAACCTAGATCATACAAATATATAAATCTTAGAAACTAGAATGATACAATACGAAACTATATTTCTAAGTAATATTAAGTAAAACTTTAAGATTAGTATATGATATTAGTCTAATTATAAAATATTGTTAATCTGTATTACTATGTCGGCGTATATCGTCATCTATCTAGGATATAACAATTGTTGCAGCCCTCATTTGTAGCAGAGCAAAACTGAAAAGGATGAAACGATACGAAGTCACATCATATTCCATTCGATAAAGAGAAAAGATGAGTATAAAATATCTGGTCCAGGGATGAGTGGTTCTCTTACATTGCGTTTTCAAATGGCTTTTATGGTGCATAAAACGCCTTATGCGGAGGCATCCTGTACCTGCTGCGAACCATCCCTGTGTTTTACGCGCCTCAGCTTTTTTAGGTTCCTGCCTCCCGCGCACCTGAGCTGAGAAAAGTCTACGTTCACTCATCGTACCAAGTTTCCATCTTAAATTATGTATAATTTATTAATGATTATTAAATAAATAAAGAAAATAGAATAAACTAATCAAACTTATGAATTATGTTGAGATTTTACCCTTTTTTTTTTTTATTTAAGCCATCGAGTTAGAGTAAGTACTATGAGTTGATCAGCACATCGCAATCACAAGTAAAACACTTATTTTAATATATTTAACAATTTATTTGAAAAGGAATTTTTGCCTTTGAAATTTAAACTTAAATAGAAAATAAAAAAAATTGCTAATTAAAGATCAAAAGAGCTTCCTCCACTTAGACATCATGAAGTAACCCAATAAATAATATATATGATAATATTGAATAATATAATAACTTTATATATGATTTGCAATAGATTTTTAAATAATGCAAAATTAACATATTGGTTATAATTTAAGTAATTTATTAGTTGCGATATTTCTATGTTTTTTTGATTGATTAGAATTTTATTGAATGACATTCTATTTCGTAGGATCAATCTCTTCCTAAAGATACATGAAGTTAATGAATTGAGATTGTAATTTGAAATAAAAAGGAGAAAATGACTACACAAAAAATCTGGTTAACTTGAGTATAGTGCTACTGCTGGCAAAGAACAATCGATTTCAGGTAATAAGATCGGTCAGTGCTAAGAGGAGGACTTTTGGCCGACCAACTGTTCGCAGAAATTCCCTGTGCAACAGGGAATATAGTTTACAGATAAAAATAGACGTACATGATTTTATTTGCTACAGTTGCGTCACACTTATGGCAACCTGGATGCTGATTTGGCTTTCGAATCCGCCAACTATATCGCAGTCGCACTCACATTCAACCAATCAATGAATCAACTACCACTGCCTCATTAGTCACCTTATCATCCTCTACCAACCGTTGGATTAAAGCCCATCTATCATTAGACGCATTATAACATCCAATCCTATATTTCTTTTGTAAATAAACCCAAAAAATATATTTGACAGTCTCGCAGCAATGCTTAATGCTTTAGAGGTACCGTAGACCCTCTCTCCTCTAATATCAAATGGCGTGTTTGACACGCCACATCAGATAGCACTACATGACATTATGGTATTACCCGACGTTTGACTTGACTTTAAAAAAGACTGCATCTGCATCGCATAAAGGGGTGCACAACAATGCATAAAGGGGGCATTAATCGCCCAAATTTTATAAGGCGTCTCATCTTAGGTTAACGCTGTATAAGAGAGACATGAAATAAAAAATTATTATATTTTATTTTGATGGTCCACATGCTTATCTTTTTGGTGGTCCATAAGCACACAAATGAATAATATATAATTTATTAAATATTTAAGTAATTATTTATTTATTTAGATAATTAATTTAATAAAAATAATTTTTAAAATTATTATAATGTAAAATATTTTATTATTTTAGAATATTTTAATTTATTATAAAAGTTATTATAGTCTTTTATCAAATATAATATTATTTATCATTTATACAACAATACAGTGATAAACCAAACACAATATAGAGTTTACTTAATCCTATATAATACAGTTTACTTAATCCTATATAATACAATTTCGTATGATGTTATATGCTACTGTGATATATATAATCTTATGCTATGTACAAAACGCACCCAAAATGTATAACTTATGTAATTTCAAAATAAAAATATAATTTGTAAACTTTTCGAGACTCTTTACTGTTTAATTAAGAAAATATTATTTGTATACCATTTTTAAATTTTATTATGAGTATTTGTATTTGTACAATCAACCCAAACAACTAAATCTATATAATCAGATGTAATATAAATTTATTGAGTAGGCAAAAATGACAAAAAAAATTAAAGAAGTTTTAATAAATAAAATGAGATCGGCCTATATAATAATTTTGTGTTAAACTAAGTTGCTTCAGAATGATTATATAAGTTGATTGCACATATCTTATTAATTTGTTATTATGTATTTATGTCATTTATTTATTTGAGGGTAAATCTCTAAACTCCTTAATGTTTACCACGTAAATACAAATGTACTAGAAATCAAAATTCAAAGAGCAACAATTTGGTCGTTATATACCTAATTAAAAAAATCACAATTGCATTACATAATATAGATTATTGATGATTAAATTTGTTATGCAAGAAAATTGACCAACACTAAAAAGGGTATGTGGCACTTTTCCAAGCTCAAAACCAAGAATGGAAGTACCAAAATACCCTGAAGGAGAAAACATCACCAGAACTTGTTAATTACAAAATAGTGTATGAATTAAAATATGACTGAATCACACCCACGAGCATCTGAACTACTTTCGATAAGCCCAAATTTGCAGCCAATTGGATATAATTTCAACTCGGAGTCTCCAAACAGTCTTATGGTGCTCCCTCATATTGCAAAATCATCACTGTCTACTGTCTAGGTAAAAATGTCAGTGATTTTACTGATGTTTATTTTCCAACAATCAAATGAGTGAAGAGATTAACATAACAACGGTGAAACGTAAAGTTTTACTCAACGTGAACAGTGTTTAAGAGGTAATTGTGAAAGATTTAATCTGAGCCAAATGACAGCCGATGGAAGTCAGACATAGCCTATTATGTTTCAATGTGTCCGACCTATGGGTGATAATTTAGGTCATGATATGCGAATACGATATGAATATGATACGAATACGATATACGATTAATAAAAAAGTCGGATTCGTGTTGAAGGTATTCAACATGCCAATCTATTTAATAACATGAATAACTAAATATATTTTATCTATTTTAATAAACAAACTCGTTTAATAATATAAATTGTTACCTACCTACAACATATATATTATAAAACTAAAAATTATATATTATAAAGCAAATTAATTTATAAAATAATAAATTATGATGATTTTAATAATATTTTATATCAATAATGGTTTATATTGTAAAAATAATTTTAACTGAAATAAATATATAGAATATAATATATTATATAAAACTAGGTTTAACAATTAAATAAATTATATAGATTAAATATGATACGATTATAACACGTGAATAATATGATTAATAATTGCATCAAATTTATATTTTATATTTTAATATAAATAATTAAATAAATCGATATGTAGGACACGAAGTAACATATGTAATCCGACCTCTACGCGACTATGTCAGTCGCTCTATTTTGAGCCGTGTAATTATAACAATTAATGTGTATCTATCTCGTTTAATCAACTGAATTGATATGAGTGATACAGGTAACTGCATGGTACATGTTGAATCTAATTAGCCAATTTTCAGTTGTCCTGTCGGTGAGGTTGTTTACAAATTCAGAGTTCGCAGCATAAAAACATTACTTGTGTTTAGCTAAGATATTTGTCTGCCACGGTAACTTTCATTCTGTTCTTTTATGAATCTAAATCCTGTTTTTTGTGCTGCACATTTTTTAATGTAATTTACATTCAATCTCAACCACATATTCTTTTCAAAATTCAAAGTAATTCAAAATCAACCACATATTCCTAAATTCAATTAAAAACAAAAATACTGGATTCATAAAAGAACACACTCTTTCATTCATTTAAGCCTTGTTTATACGATTTTGACTATGATAGTGAAGTCTTCATGTCTACTACTATACATTACAAAACCCACATAGATGATGCCATCTTGAATCGGTTATGATTACAAGTAATGTTTTTATGCTGTGAACGGGTCAAAATACGGAATTGTTGATGTACCGGTATATCAATTTTTAATTTTTTGTAATAGTTGTAAATAAATGTGTAGGCTTGGGCATTTGCCCCGGCCCCACCACTGACCCAGCCGAACCCGGTCCAACGGGGCGGGTCCGGACCCGCCCCGGATCACTGTAAGGGGCGGGTACGGGGCTGCATAAAGTCTGCCTCGTCCGGGGCGGGTCCGGGGCCGGGTCTTGCCTCTAGACCGGTTGGACCCGCCCCGCCCCGCACAGTTAAGGGTATAAATGAAAAAATTCAAAATATAGAGACTTAGAGGTTATTTCAGAGGGTTATTTTGTTAAATTTTAATATATAGAAACTTTTAGAATATATTTGTTTTTTATTTTTTATTTTTTGGATTTTTGGCCGTAACGTAAGCATGTTGATGATATTGTATGAAATTATGGATGGACTTAAAAGAAATATTGTGGGTGATGAGATTGAAAAATATAAATATTATGGGGTGTAAATGAAATTTTGCGGGGCGGGGCGGAGCGGGGCGGGTATGGATCTGGCTCTTTTTTTTTCTGCCCCGCCCCGCCCCGCAACGGGGCAATGGGGCGGGGCGGGGCAGAAAAAAAGAGACGGGGCGGGGCTGGATACTTGCCGCACCGTACCCGCCCCGCCCCGGTACCAAGCCTATAAATGTGTAAAAATTGTAAATCAATATGTAAAAGTTATAAATACAACTTATATACACTTAGTTACAAATTTTTTTAAATGAGTGTGTAAAAGTAGGAAATGAATATGTGAAAATTGTAAATGATTACAACTTTCACATATTTATTTACTACTTTTACACATATATTTACAACTTTTACACAATTTAAAAAAGTACAGCACCGGTACATCAGGTGTACATAGCCACACCCGCAAGTTTGATTGCCTTGTTGAGGTGATGAGTAAACTTGAAAGAGTAGTTGTATAATTTCTTTTATATTCAAATTTTTTACCCTTTTTGATGTTTTTTCTGTTTTATTCTCCAACAAAAATCGCGCAAATAAAAATCTCATAAAATATATAACATATATTTTTTTAGGCATTTTCATTGAATCATTCTCTGTATAAATAAAAATAACTTTTTTTTCTCATTTTCAAACTACTCTAAATTTACATAATTTGTCATTTTTTACTTTTTTATTTCAAAATAATTTTTTATTTTAATATAAATTATATTAAAAATTAAAAATTATATTTTAATTATTTGAAAATATTTGAAAATATTTTTGAATTTTTTAAAAATATAATTCATTTAAAATGAAAACATAAAATACAAATAACTAAATAAATTTTTACACAATTCAATTTGTCGTCAAATGTATCAGCATTTTCAAACATACCTCTAATTTTCATATCAAAATAAAAATTTTCAAAAAAAAAAAACACAAGCAAACTAACCCTAAGTGATGCAGGAGCCTCTGTCCCTTTGATAGCGATTTTAAGACCATAATAAATTTATTTATGTAGCCTGCTGATGTGGCTTTACTTTTAAGATCTATCACTTTTGTTTATTTTATTTTATTTCTTTATTTTCTAAAAAGCCTTACATAAGGCAAAGGGGACAAAGACTATTTAAGCCACTTTTTGCATTGCTTTAAGGGACTTTTACCCTGTTCTGAGAAATATACCAGTGGCTATTGTGTAATGTTTTGCTCTCGCTGAGCAGGCGTCTGTTAGATTTCGTTCGATATAAGGATCTCTTCTTGGTTGTTTGTCAATCAAATAGGTTGCCTACATCAAATTTTCGTATTAGAGCCTTGGTTTTTCCTTGGTAGTATGGTTGGAACTAATGGTAGTATCCGCCACACCGACGATAATGTACGTGGTGTGCAAGCTCTTAGGAATATTGTGGCAAACCTAAATCAAAAGTTTGACATGCTTGTTGATGAGGTTCGTTACACTCTTGCTTAGATCTTGACGGTCTTGTAGGAGCTACAGCCAGGGTTGAATGGGGAGAGAGGCATGGCAGAGCTCGTACCCCTCCATTACCAATTCGAGAGAGGGTAAACCCATATCTAGAAGGAAGGGGTTATGATGAAACCTATCGAAGGCAACAAGAGGTTGATATAGAGTTTGAAGATGAAGCAGATGAGTAGGTTTTCAGGAGAAGGGACCATGGGAGACGACACCAATCCCTGCAAGACTCTAAAGGGTGCAAAATCAAGATAGACATCCCTAACTTTGATGGTCATTTACATATTAAAGATTTTCTAGATTGGTTGCAAGCAATAAAGACATTTTTCTAGTGTATGGAAGTACTTGAGGAAAGGCAGGTTATGATTGTTACTTGCAAGCTCAGGGGAAGAGTTATAGCATGGTGGTAGCAGCTGCAAAACCAACGTAAAAGAGAAGGAAAGACCCTAATCAGATCATGGCCAAGGATGAGACAGCTTCTGCATTCTTGATGCCTACCTAGCAACTATACAAAACTGCTTTACTAGCAATACCAACACTATAGCCAGAAGAATCACAGTGTAAGTGAGTATACTGATGGATTTTATAGATTGAAGGTTAGGATTGAGTCAAATAAGACTGAGGAACAACAAGTTGCTAGATATATTGGGGGGTTTAAAGGATGCTATAAAAGACCATATGAATATAATGTCTATATGGACATTGTCAAAAGCTGTTAATGTAGCTTATACCATTGAGCATCAACGAACCCGTAGTTTGCAGAAGGGGAAGAGAGTTGTGGGAGAATTTCAAGTAGAGAAGGGGCACCCAGACAACCAATCCATTGCTTTGCAATCACCACACAAGCAAAGCAGTGAACTGCCAACAAGGGAAAGCTCCATTTAATCTAAGACAATCCCAATCTTAACCCTTATAAAAAACCAATGGGAGGGAAATGCTTTAGGTGTAATCAACTTGCTCATCGATCAAACGAGTGCCTTATGAGAAAATAAGTTAATGAAGTGAAAGAAGATAAAGAATCAGAGGAACAAAGGCTGAAGCAAGACGCAAAAGGTGCTGATGATGAGTTTGTTTATGAAGATGAGGAAGAACACGTGGTTTGCATTTTGCAGTGCCTCTTGTTGAGCGCTAAACAATCTAGTAATTCGCAAAGACACACTATTTTCTAGACTAGGTGCACCATCAATCAAAAAGTGTGCAATGTCATAGTCGATAGTAGGAGTAGTGAAAATGTGGTGTCTAAGTCTCTTGTTAAAGCGTTAGGCCTATAAATAAAGAAGCACTTAATACCATACAAGATTGGTTGGGTGAAGAAAAGAGTTGAGGCTAGAGTAGAAGAGACTTGCATGTTGCCTTTCTCTATAGGAAAACACTACCAAGATGAGGTCAACTGGATGCATGTCATGTGTTGTTAGGAAGCCTTGGCAGTTTGATGTCGATGCAATTCACAAGGGTAAGACTAACAGTTATGAATTTGAGTGGAAGGGCAAAAAGATAGTACTTATGCCTCTTGTTAATAATGAAGAGAATTCGAAATTAACATGTGACGCTCTGGGCCAGGGCCCTTCAACCCACCCCGTCCCGGTACTCAAGCCGGTCTGAACCCAATCGTACAGTAAATCGTATTGCCCGCTTTGGCCTGGCCTACTGCCCAACAGACCACACGGCTTTGTTCACGAAAAACGCGTCCCCACTCGAACCTGAGACCTTAAAGGTCTCCACAATTCAACATGAGTACCATTCGAGCTACTGGGCCAGCCCAAATAGGACAATACGGTTTACTGTGTGATTGGGTTTAGACCGGCTTGAGTACCGGGATGGGGTGGGTTGAAGGGCCTTGGCCTAGATCGTTACAATAAAACGACCGGCTTGAGTACCGGGACAGGGTGGGTTGAAGGGCCTTGGCCTAGATCGTCACAATAAAACGTGCGTTTTATTGTGACGATCTAGGCCAAGGCCCTTCAACCCACCCCGTCCCGGTACTCAAGCCGGTCTGAACCCAATCGTACAGTAAATCGTATTGTCTACTTTGGCCCGGCCTACTGGCAAATAGGCCACACAGTTTTGTTCCCGAAGAACGGGTACCCTACTCGAACCCAATACCTCAAAGGTCTCTGCAATTCAACATGAGTACCATTCGAGGCCAGGATCCTTCAACAACACTGCCCTCCCCACCCCTCCCCGCCTCCCCCCCCCAGCCGGTCTGAACCCAATCGCACAGTAGACCGTATTATCCGCTTTGGCCCGAGCCCACTAGCCAACAGGCCGTACGAATTTGTTCCCAAAGGACGCGTCCCCTACTCAAACCCGAGACCTTAAAGATCTCCGTAATTCAACATGAGTACCAAAGCAGATAATACGGTTTACTGTGCGATTGAGTTCAGATCGGTTAGAGTACCGGGACCCCGGGGAGGGGGGGGGGGGTGGGGTGAGTTGAAAGGCCCTGGCCTAGATTGTCACATAACATGTCTAACTTTGCCAAAGGGTCAATTCCTAGCTGAGATGAGATTTGCTAGAGTTATTTTGATTATATTGGCTAAAGAAGTATAGGAGAAGGGCAACACAATACTTGCTGTTATTACGAATTTGCTGAAGGAGTATGAAGAGCTTACCTTACCCAACTTCCATAAGAGCCACCTCCTATGAGGGATATAGAACATCAGATTGACCTTGTATCTAGTGTAAGCCTAACCAATTTGTCCTATTATAGAATGAGTCCTCGTGAACATGAAGAGTTATATAAAATAGTTGATGACCTCCTACAAAAGCAGCAGATCAGGCCTAGCCTTAGTCTTTGTGCAGTACCAGCTCTTTTAGTGCCAAAGAAGGATGGTACCTAGGGGATGTGAGCGGATAGTATAGTAATCAACGAGATCACGGTGAAGTACCAATTCCTTATTCCTAGAATTGAAGACCTGTTGGATAAGTTGGAAGGGTCAAATTGTTTCTCTAAGCTTGGCTTAAGAAATGGCTATCATCAAATACGGATAAGGCTTGGAGATGAATGGAAAACAACGTTTAAAATGCGAGAAAGGCTTTATGAATAGCTAGTAGTGCCATTTGGATTATGTGATGCCCCAAGCACATTTATGCCGCTAATGAATCAAGTGTTGAAGCCTTTGATTGGTAAGTTTGCAGTAGTGTATTTTGTTGAAACCTTAGTGCATAGCAAAAGTCAGAAAGAGCACTTGCAGCACCTGAAGGCTGTATTAGAGGAATTAAATAGCCATAAACTCTACTTAAATTTAAAAAAATGTGAGTTTTTAACTAACTAGCTGCTTTTTCTCGGTTTTATTGTCAGTGAAGCCGGGATTGCAGTTCATAAGCAAAAGGTACAAATCATTCAAGATTGGCCTACACTAATGTTTGTTCATGACATTAGGAGCTTCCATGGATTAGCCACTTTTTATAAAAGGTTTATCAAAAATTTCAGTAGCCTTACAACTCTTATCACTAGGGGTGTGCAAATGGTAGGGTATGGTGTGGTATCGCCATACCATCCCCATACCCTACATATGTCGGGTTTTTTATTTTTATACCATACCATACCATTTTTTAATATAATACCATACCACATTTTCGCATGGTAGGGTAAGGGCGGGTATGGTATGGTATTATTCGGGTAGTTGACCAAATTGACCAGATTTTGACACTTTAAGTTCTTATTTTGACATTGTTTAATATTATGATTCATAAAGTTTGTACTAAATACAAAAATCAAGCAATTATACATCCTTAACAATACAAATAATCAAGTAACTACATATTTTATAACAACACAAATAATCAAGTAACATCATATTTATGACAATACAAAAATATCACGGAACTACATATTCCATAACAACACGAATACTCAAGCAATTACATGTCCATAACAACACAAATAACAAGTAAACTACATATCCGAATCCTTCCACAAAGTTCCAACTTCCAACCTTCAAGTCCAACCTTTAAATTCTACAAAGTTTCAATCTTTTCAACTTCCAATCTAATACAAATTTGAGAAAATAAAAAGGCAAAGAAAAAAGAAACTATAACACTCATACAAAAATATTTTATGTAACCAATTAAATACTGACACGTGGCATATTTTTTTATTTTTTTAAAAAAGGTATGGTATGGTATGGTATTTTCGGATATTTTCAAAAATACCCCCCTACCATACCATACCATGACAGATTTTGAAAATTTATACCATACCACACCCTATATTTTTTTTATACCCTATCATACCTCCACCATACCATGGCGGGTATGTCGGGTTCGGGCGGGTGATGGTGTACCATGCACACCCCTACTTATCACAAACTGTTTGAAAAATGGACAGTTCACTTGGAGAGAGGAACATGAGAAAATCCTCATGTCGATCAAAGAGAAGTTGAGCACAAAACCTATTTTGGCCTGGCCTAACTTTAATAAGCCTTTTGTTGTTGAGATAGATGCTTTTATGGTTGGGATAGAGGCAGTCCTAACATAAGAGGGTCGACTAATTGAGTATTTTAGTGAAAAATTCAATGATGCTTGTCAATGGTGGAGTACCCATGAAAATGAGTTGTATGCCATTGTAAGAGCCTTGAAACATTGGGAGCATTATCTAATTCAAAAGGAGTTTGTCTTGCTTAGTGACCACTAAGCCTTTAAGATCCTAAATTCAGAAAAGAACCTAAGTAGAATGCATGCGAGATGGGTGTTGTTCCTTCATAAGTTTACATTTGTCTTTTAATACAAGGCTAGGCAACTTAACAAGGTGGCAGACACTCTAAGTAGGAAGGTTTGTTTGCTAAATACTTTATAGGCTGAAATTGCCAACTTTGATAGCCTTAAAGAAGCCTACCATAAAGATGAAGACTTCAAAGAAATCTGGTTCAAGTGTCTTGAGAACGACAAAGTTGAAGATTTTCATGCGTATATAGGTTTCCTTTTCAAGGGAAGTCAGTTGTGTATTCCTAAAACTTCATTAAGGGAGCACCTTATTTGGGAGTTACATGCAGGAGGGGTGGCAACACACCCTAGGCAGGATAAAACAATCATTCTGATGGTTGAGAGGTTTTATTGGCCTATGCTGAAGAGGGAAGTGACTTGGTTCATGAAACATTATACCATTTGTCAACATAGCAAAGGCCATTCACAGAACACAGGTCTGTAAACACCCTTTCTAATTCCAGAAAACATATAGGAGGATGTCAGCATAATTTTTGTGCTAGGCTTACCAAAGACTCAAAGATAGATAGACTCGAAAATGGTAGTGGTTGATAGATTCTCCAAAATGGCCCATTTTGTGCCTTGCAAGAAGACATCAAATGCTAATCATATGGTCTTCTTGTATTTTAAAGAGATTATGAAGTTATATGGGGTGCCCAAGTCAATAACCTTTGATAGAGATGTAAAGTTCATTAGCCACTTTTGGAAGGAGTTGTGGAGGCATTTTGAGACTTCTTTGTAGTTGTAGTTCAGCAGTGCTTACCACCCTCAGACGGATGGGCAAATAGAGGTGGTGAATAGGTCTTTAAGGAATATGATTCGATGTCTGGTCGGAGACAAGCCTAAAAAGTGGGACTTGGTCTTGCCTCAAGCAGAATTCGCCTATAACAGCCTTTACAATAGATTAACAGGGAAATCTCCTTTTCCTATTGTTTATCCATGCCTCCTGTCCATGTTGTTGATTTGCAAAATTTTCTAAAATTCAAGAGGAAGACAGTTGCTGACTTTGCAGACCAGGTGGTTCAAACCCATCGTGAAGTGCAGGCTAACCTTAAAGTTACAATTACTGAGTATAAAGAAGCTACAAACGCAGGCGTGCCAAAGCCTTCAGTGAGAGGGACTTGGTTATGGTTCACCTTCGACAGAATCGGTTTCTAATTGGCACTTACCATAAGCTGCAGCCAGGGAAATTTGGTCCATATTGAGTATTGCATAAGTTGGGAGAGAATGCATTTGCCTTTGTGCTTCCAACTAGCTTGCAGATTTTACATATCTTCAATGTTGCTGATATCTTTGAGTATGGTCTCTGAGTATCACCTCCAAATGATACCCTACCTTTGAAGCCAATTTGAATTTGTGGTCGAATCCTTTCGTAGCAGGGGACACTGATGCATGAGCCTGTACCCGTTTGATAGCTATTTTAAGATCTTAGTAAATTTACTTATGTAGCCTGTTGATATGGCTTTACTTTTAAGAGTTGTCACTTTTATTTATTTTATTTTATTTCTTTATTTTTTAAAAACCTTATATAGGGGAAATGGGACAAATGCTATTTACGGCACTTTTTGTACTGCTTTAAGGGACTTTTATCCAATTTTGAGAAATCTACCGGTGGCTGTTCTGCGATGTTTTACACTTACTGAGCAGGTCTGGGTTTTAATCCTTTGTTTATTAGATTTCCTTTTAACGTTAAGGATCTCTTCTTGGTTGTTTGCCAATCTAAGAGGCTGCCTGCATCACTAAGTATCTACAGTTTCAAACCCTATATTACATAAACTATTGGATGAATAAAACATTTTATTTGTCTCTAATATTATGTCCCATAATTTTAAATATAGGTAAATTTGTAGTACTATTCAAAGATATTAACAAGATAAAAATTAATCGACTTATAAAACTAACAATTAAAAGAGAGGAATTAATTGTAACTTATATTTCATGCAACCAAATTAAAATTAAAATTATTGTTTATTACAATTAAATAAGAAAACTAAAATATATATTTATATTATCATCTTATTCATTATCATCCCAGTTGTTTATTTTTTTATTAATATATTATTATAATCCCAAAATATAGTATGTATGTTGGCCATAGTGTCATAAAAATAGGTATATATGAGATTCAATTAAAAATGAAATGGAAAAGTATTAGTCTCTTTCAAAACAAATGGTCACAGACTTGTGGTCCGAAAGATCCCTCGTCAACAACTTTGGAAGCTCCTATAAAAGACAAGAACGTCGCTCGCTCTACAGTTCACACAGCACAGCATTTACTCGGCGCAACAACCCAACTCCATTTCTAAACCGCCAAGGAGGAACACCACTCCGTCTCCACCAGAAATTAATGGGGATTGTCGAAGAGGCTCAGAACGTCAAGGTCTTGGGCTCAGGCGAACAAGTCATAGTCCTCGCTCACGGCTTCGGTACCGATCAGTCCGTGTGGAAGCACCTCGTCCCCCACCTCGTCGAAGAATTCCGAGTCGTTCTCTACGACAACATGGGCGCTGGTACCACCAATCCCGATTACTTCGATTTCAATAGGTACATGACCCTCGAAGGTTTTGCCTATGATTTGCTTGCTATTCTGGAAGAGCTGCAAATTGAATCTTGTATCTTCGTTGGCCATTCTGTTTCTGCCATGATTGGTGTCATCGCCTCCATCTCTCGCCCTGATCTGTTCTCCAAAATCGTCATGATCTCTGCCTCCCCGAGGTAATAATAATTTTTAATTAAGCTTTAAATTAACTCCGGCTTTGCTATGCTAACTGCAGACCGAACCTTCTGGTTGCGTACTTTGATTTGTTTGAGAGAAATATTATTAAACTATAGACCTGTCATTGCTTTCAACAACCTCTAATCATTGATTATATTATTATTCTCTTGTTTAAACCCAATATATAAAGCTCATGACGATCTTATCAACTACTATTTAAATAATTTACCTTGTTTTCATGTTATTTTATATTTTCCTCTTATTGTCACTGTTAGCTTTTGTTTTATTACTAAAAATATTTGCAAATTAGGTGCATATTCCTTTCTTTTTGTCAACTTTTTTTTCAATTTAATATTGTCTGTCCCAAAAAAAATAAATAAATAAAGAAACTTTGTTTGTTAGTGGTTACTGCATCTGAAAAAACTGAAAATTTGTTCATTTTGCAGTATGTGATATTTATAACAACAATCTTGTAGGTACTTGAATGATGTGGATTACTTCGGAGGATTTGAGCAGGAGGACTTGGACCAGCTATTCGAGGCGATGCGGTCCAATTACAAGGCATGGTGCTCAGGTTTCGCCCCGCTAGCCGTGGGCGGGGACATGGACTCGTTGGCGGTTCAGGAATTCAGCCGAACCCTATTCAACATGAGACCAGACATAGCCTTGAGTGTGGCACAAACCATTTTTCAAAGCGACTTGAGGCAAATCCTTGGCCTTGTCACTGTCCCGTGCCACATCATTCAGAGTATGAAGGACTTGGCCGTGCCCGTTGTGGTCTCCGAATATCTTCATCACCATCTTGGTTGCGAGTCCGTAGTTGAAGTGATGTCCTCGGATGGGCATTTGCCGCAGCTAAGCTCGCCGGATACTGTCATTCCGGTGCTGCTCAAGCACATCCATCAGGATATTACACAATCGTGATTCTGATTTGTGGGGTTTGTTATCCAAACAAAGAAAATGACATTTATGGGTTTTCCTGGTCTGTTTGTGTTAATTACTAGTTAAAATATTGTTGTCTGGCTCCGGGTAACTTGCTATTTGAGGTCGCATCTGCTGTGTCGTTTTAACTTCATCAATTTGGGTTTGTAGTGTAAGATGTTGAACTTGTATGTTTCATTTAGATTCAAAGATGAGGGGAAAAAAATTATAGTGTGGTGGAGGCATGCATGTTATCAGCACTTTATAAGATATGATGTAGCTGTTAGCTGTACAATACCAAATCAAATAAGACAACTTGGATTTTTGTCCAATGAATAACATAATATATTTCACCTGTTAATGATATCAAATATGAGTGAGGCTCCTCTTCTGATCAATTTATATCCATCAATTGTCCAAATTAATGTGTTAATTATCGTGGCTATGCAGATTTCAAAGGTGTCTCCCACCATTCACGCACCACAAAAGATGGTAAAATAATAATATCTGTAATAAAATTTCAGTTGCATAATTAGACCACCTCAAATGTCTTTATCAATAATAACGGGAGATGTTAACATCTCGGCCAGCTTGAATGGGACATCTTCTCCTAGAAGACCACATTGTGCACATCCGGCAGTGTTTAAACAACCGTACATTACATGTTTAATAATATTAAACTTACAATCTTCGTAGATCTAAACTTTATAATATGATATAATAATTTATATCATAAAATCCTATTAAACATACAATTTTCTTCATTCTTTTTTTTATAAATTTTTATTATGTAAATTATCACGTCAGATTATAAAATTTGATTTGTATATATGTAATAAATCTGGCGATACTGGCGATACTGATGGTCCGTGTCTCTAATAAGGTGAAGGAGACCTTGTCCTCGTCAACAATAAATATTGGCCCGCCCCCATGTTACCGATAATATTTTTTTAATAAAAAAATTATTTTTGGGTTGCTGAAATTGGATGTCAATGATCCTTACTCAGTTTAAGCCTAGTTATGGATGTAATGCGGGCTTGGAAAAGCCCATGCGTGTCGAGCAAAATGCTCTTCGGTTTGCGCAGCAACAGTAACAATTCATGTAATATCGCATTCGATTTCATCAACTTGAACTGAAAAGTGGCATATCAGGCGTGCAAGTGACTTACTGAACGCTGGAGTTGGACGGTGGCTGCCGACGGTAGGCGGTTGACAATTGATATCATCGATCACACTGATTCCCCACAATGAATTAAAACAAAGTGATACGAATTCTATTTAGCTTTTACAGTTTCAAAGAGAGTCAGAGAATATAGGCAAAGTGATATTATTGCCTTTTCATAACCATGATATAATATTGTCTACTTAATAGAATGATTATACTTTTTCGAAGATTTAAATGAAGTTATATTAATGGAGATGTGTATGACCTTGATTATATTTTGTAACGAAGATGTAAATGTGACTTAACCTTGTATAACTGTTTTCAAAAAATTATTTTATTATTATATTATGTAAAAAATTTCTCTGTTGCCCTTAAGATTGGTTATCTTTTCTGACATAAGGATTAAGATGTTAAACATTGTGGTGTCTATCAAATTTTTGTTTAGGGAAATGAAATCACTAGTAATAATGATACCCATTTCAAATTTTATTTTAAATTTTGTATCTTAAATATTGTGCATTGAATTTTAATACTTGTTATGTGAACGGTTTAATAATATAAGGAGTGATATAATAGTTTTAAAATCAAGTAATATCATTTAGAATATATGATTATGGGATAAATTTTTGAATGTACATGACTACTTGATGATGATAAGGCCAAATAATAGTCTCCTCTCAGCTCTTGAAGAGTAAATGAAAATTAAGTAGATATTTGGACAGCGTAGCACTTGCTAGTCACGGAGAATTGCTGTAGGGTGTAGCCCCTCTTCGGAGAGAGAAACTAAAAATATACATAAAATTAATACTAAATACGTACCTCACCTAATCATTAAACATCTCTTACTTATCATCTTTTTTGTTTCACAATCTTATTATTCAAAAATAACGTTAAAACATTTTTGTTATTGAGAATATCCACCAAAAAGAATTAAATTCACAGAATTTACTATATTTTAAGATTATCTTCTAACAAATTCATGGACATATTCATCTCTAAACAAGTAAACATAAATCCACCAAAACTTTCAAAATTTTGATTTTTGACCTTTGTTTTTGTTAGATATATTTATACATTGACGACGGGTCCAAATTAAGAGTGGAACAAAATTTTACATCTTTTATATAGTGGATTGACTTATGACTTATGAGGGAGGAATTATTAGGATCATTTTTATGATCAAACTATGCAAGCTCTGAATCAAAACGGATAATATCTCGTAGAAATGCAAATATATGAAATCAATGCATCAACTAACATCTATAGACACATTGACCTTTTATATGGTGCACAAACAAGGTCAAAATATTGATAAAGCTTCCAATAAAAGCGATTACATATTTCAAAATGTCAACACAAGTCACAAACGTTATGATTGTTTTGACATTTTCCCTTTCTCAAATACGACCTTAAAATGGGAAAAAATAATGACAACGCCCAAAGTCCGACCATGCCACTACCAAAGCCACAGATGCGCCTTTAACATGCATATCTGTTATTTGTCTGCTGTCCAATTCTGTTTCTATTAAATTTCAATTTAATTTCTCAAATTGCGCAAATTCTACTGTGGCCTTTGTTCAAAGTCGTGTTTAGATACTTAACGAAGCTTTCCTTTCTCCTTTGCAAAAAAAAAAAAAAAAAAAAGTCCTCGCCCAACTTTACTTGCATTACGAGAAAGCATCTGGACACCGGAGTTGATGGGCCACGTGGCCAGCGACAGATGATGGTCATGGTTGCTTGTACTCCGGGTCAGCATGAAATTGTACATACTTTCGTTTGTCTAGCACTCTGTGCCTTTTGTAGTGAAGTGCTCAACAATGTTAATCACAGTCTGCAATGTACGAGTGGCAAATGGAACCAAGCTTTTCTCTAAGAAGAATATTTTCGAAATACTTGTCTTGTTACAAAAGAAAGAGATCTCATGTAACTTGAAGAAGGGGAAGATTGCTATCGTAATCATGCAACTGCAACACATTGGGCTTGGTGACATTTAAAAAAAAAAAAAAGAGAGAGATAACAGAGAGGGCACGGTGGCTCGATAACAAAATTACAGAATAATTGACATAGTTAAGTGAAATTTTAAACTCTAATTTTTTTATATTACTTAGCTAACTAATGGATAAATATGTCATCTATTCTAAGGGCATATTTTACATTCAATATTAAAATTGGTTAGAAAATTAAAAAAATTGAGCCTATTAAAAATCAAAACAACATTTTCAATTTGTTTAGTTCTATTTAATAGTCTGTAAAATTAAATAATATTATTAAAAACCCGTAAATTCACAGTATAACACGTACAACTGGTAAAACGGTGAGTATCAAAACTAGTTTGGGCCGGAGCTAGGCGGGGCGGCCCGTGAACTCGAACTAGAAAAGCTTAATCAACTTAGCATAAAAAATCGTCAGGTTCATGTTCATCAGAAGACGTTAAAACCCTTCGTTTTCACACGTGTAAGTACTTCAGTTTCGCCCGCTCCTTTCCTAAACTACTTCGTCATCGTCACTCAGTCGCCACATTTTAATTTTCATCTTTCCGTATCTGCCCTTTGCTCACCCCGAAAGCGTTGTATTCGAAAAACAGATACAGATTAATAATAATAATTGATCTGTGAAATTCACGGCCTTGTCCGCGTTGACTCAGTGATGGCCTCAGCTATCTCGGAGCGAGTAGAGCTGGCCAAGCTCTGCGGCGCACGAAACTGGTCCAAGGCAATCCGAGTTCTGGACTCGCTCCTCGCTCAGTCCTGCGCAATCCAAGATATCTGGTACGTACGCCGATTGGATTTGACTTAAATTTCCGATTCCAGCCTTGTTGATCTTCGGTTTGTGTTGGGCTGATTCATTGTGTTTTTGCGATCATTTGAAAAATGTGGATGTTAATTTGGTTGCAGCAATAGAGCGTTTTGTTATAGCCAACTGGAGTTGCACAAGCACGTGATTAAGGACTGTGACAAGGCGCTTCAGCTTGACCCTACGCGTCTTCAAGCTTATATCCTCAAAGGTTTGCTTTTAACAAATAAATTATTATTATATTTATTTTTTTAGAAATAATTTGACTGAGAAATACATACCTGCTTATGAGATGAATAGTTTGACTTCTACTTTGGGATCAAGTGCATAGTACATTTCAATCAATATCTGAATTAGAGTGATTGGATGGTGTGTTGAGAAATGACTACTATGTCACGTAGGATACATGATCAAGTTTCAAATTATGTTTCTAGATTGAGGTCGTAGATAATGTGACATTTATATCATTTATCATATCATCCTTTTATTAATGTGGATTTGACAAATGAATTAGTAATAAATGATTGAGTTACAAATTTGTAAGTTTAACATTATCAATTGAATTACTGATGTAGTAATTTGTCATAGCTTGATATTAACATAGGCTATACCTTAGATTTTCTTACAATATGATTTTTTTTTCATCGTAAATATCTTGAGCAAGATGCCTTAGGATAATAGTAGTCTCCTGCAAAAATGATTCGTTGAGCATTTTATGGAAATCTGAACTTTGATAACTTTGTTTTCAATGTATAATTTGGTCACTATTTTATTCCATATTACTAGTACTGGTTATAGATAAGGCCATGTTATCTTATAGTTCAGAGAGGAGCATTGTACATATATGACCACTATGGAGAACGATTTCTATTTGTATATGTAAGGGTGCAGAAGTTAATGGTAACTGCTAATATAGTATATTGTATTCAGAACATAAACTTTGCATCTTTTTATTTTGTTTCTGGAGTTATATATTAAGCTTAGTTTCATATAATGAGGTAAAACATCGAAATAAGGGAGCTAATTTTTGTCACAATTGTTTATTGTACAATGAAGCCTGAATGTTATATTCTCTATCTTGCCTAAGAAGATCTTCAGTTGCAATATATGTCATGCGTGCACCTGATGGTGCTTTCGTGAATGATAATTGTTCTTATCTGCTTGAAACTAAGCAATAAAATAAAATAATCTTCAACTGTTACTTGTGCACTATCTTTCAAACTTAGTCTATTCTTTCTGTTTTTTAGGTCGCGCATATTTTGCTCTAGGGAGGGGAGAGGATGCTCGTTCGGTTTGGGGGAAAGGTTATGAGCATGCTTTGCATAACTCTGCGGATCTGAAGCAGCTCCTAGAACTTGAAGAGCTTTTGACAGTAGCAAAACAAGACCGAAGTACTCATGAAAACCTTATTACTGATTCTAGGTTATCTTTACCAACTTCTGGATCAGGACGGTATGTCAATGGCAAAACAAGTGACACCTGTGGGAATACCAACAAATCTGAATTCTCTAATTCAAACGGTCAGCCAAGTGATGCATCTGAGACCTGCAGCAAGTCCAGTGATATTGTTCACATCGGCAATGGAAAAACCGATGAGGGGAGGTCATCTGTGCCTTTTGCTGAATCAGGGGTTCATATCAATGGCAAATCAATTGAAACTTCGAAGACTAACAATAGTTTGACTGATGAATCTATAATAAGCTCTGAATCAAGTGATGGTCATGAGATGTGCAGTGGCTCTGATGATAATTTTGAGATAAGCAATGGCTTTGGTGATGAAGCTAGATTAAATCAAGAGAGCCAAATGAATGGAACTCACAATACATATGATAAACCAATATCCGACTCTAAAAGCACTAAAGACTTGAGTACTACATCTAAAGCATGCAGTATATCGTCTATAAATGGCAGCGACTCAAGTAACAGTACTGTAACTGATAGCAAGTTGAATAATAAATCAGATACACATAGTGAAACAACTGACGAAACCAAGAGAAACAAAAAGTTCTGTGTTACTAGAATTTCAAAAACCAAGTCAATTAGCGTGGATTTCCGACTATCAAGGGGTATAGCACAGGTATCTTTTGGTGTTTGGTTAAAATCTTGGGTTGGACAATTATCATTTGTATCATATAGTGCTTTAATCTAGATATTACATTTGATATGATAAACTAGCTCTTTTGCAGGTTAATGAAGGGAAATATGCTTATGCCATATCAATATTTGACCAGGTGAACTATTGGATCCTATAAGTAGTGTTAGTGGGTTTCTATATTGTGTAATTTTCTTTGTGGTCCACTTTTTTGTTCGTTTATCCTGTATTCTTAGGAAATGATTAGAAGTGAAGGATAGGGATGATTATCAGTATCCTAGGGTCATTATCAAGTTTGATAAACATGGGCTCCTTTGAATGTTTGCACAAACAGATATTAAAAGAGGACCCAACATATCCTGAGGCACTAATAGGAAGAGGAACAGCATATGCATTCCAACGAGAACTTGAAGCTGCTATTGCTGATTTTACAAAGGTAATTGAATTAGCAATACCGGAGGCATGAAAAGTATACTGGCTACTTATTATTGGCTTGTATAATTAATGGTATGATTAATGGGCTAGGCTATTCAAGCAAACCCATCAGCTGGTGAGGCATGGAAGCGTAGAGGGCAGGCCCGAGCTGCCTTAGGGGAATCTTTTGAGGTGAGAGTGATACGCCCTGTTCTTTTAATCTCATTGTCTTTAAAACCCAAGGAGAATTTTGCTGTTACTTTCTTTGTTTTCAAGATTTTAACTTGGTACTAATGTTATCAAGGCTAGATGGCTATTTGCATGTGCAAAAATGTTAGGTTCACTAGATGTTGTTTCTATTTGTATTAACAGAAAATTAGCTTTTATTTGCAATTACTGAAATATATGAAATAAAGGGCTTGCTAAACTACACAGAGATGCTCAAAATCAGTTTGCTCTAGTTACTTGTTGAAATAATTAAAAATACTTTTTAATGCTCGTTATTTCACAAGACATTAAATTTTTTACTCTAGTGATTAATTGAAGTTTCTAATGTTTGTTGTAACCACTGATAGCACAACTTACTTTTAATTGCCTCTTAATGCCAGGCCATTGAAGACCTGACCAAGGCATTAGAATTTGAGCCAAATTCGGCAGATATATTACATGAAAGGGGTAACTATTTGAATCCTTTTTTTTTTTTTCCCTTACTATGCTTCATTAAACATTCAACTTCTCATTGTGAAATTATGTAATTTACACTCTTTCCCTTCTTTTTTTTTGTTGTTTTTTGTTATTGTTGAAGTAATTTTTCAATGGCAATGCACAATTTGGAGGCCTAATCACAATGTTTCCTATGAATAAACTCCAAATAAGTATTTATAAAGTTTGCATTGTTATGCTCTGTGTTACAGGAAGAAAGAACAGAATATCCGTCTTTCATTCTTGAACTTTCAAGTGATATTTGATTATTATTATCTCAGGAATTGTACATTTCAAGTTTAAGGATTTCAATGCTGCTGTGGAGGACCTATCAGCATGTGTGAAACTTGATAAGGGTAACAAGTCTGCATATACATATTTGGTGAGTAGTCAACATCCTAGCTTTTGCCAGAGTGTAGAATCCAATTAATTCATGCTCTTTTTACTCTAATTGCATGGACTTTGGCATTTATAGGGTTTGGCTTCATCTTCAATTGGTGAATATAAAAAAGCTGAGGAGGCGCATTTGAAAGCAATCCAGCTTGATCAGCGTTTTCTTGAGGCATGGGCTCATCTTACCCAGGTAACCTGGCAGCAGTTTCTCAGATATTTGTCTGTAATATCTTCATTGCATGGAATGGACAACATGGTCTCTATAAGAAATTTTCAGCAGGAGATATATAGGCATCAGAATGGTTTTTGATGGTCAAGTTCTAAATTTAAGCAGCAGTGCACATGTTTGTGAATGTATTCTGTTAGCTAACCAGAAGCTCAAACCTAGTGTTTTCTGTAAAGAACAAGCATACTCTCTGTTCAATACAACTACTTTTCTGCACTAAGATGGTTGATCAAGTACTATTGTTGTGAATTTGTGGTTTCTTGCAGTTCTACCAAGATTTGGCAAATTCAACGAAAGCTTTGGAGTGCCTTCAACAGGTTCTAAATATCGATGAGAGGTAGGTTGTCTTTTGACCATCTGGTTAATGGTATATATGAGTAGTTCACGTTGGTATCATGTGCCTGACATTCATTCTGTCCCACTTCTGATATCCTTGGGGATCATTGCATTTTCTAATAGGTTCTCGAAAGCGTATCACTTGCGTGGGCTGTTGCTTCATGGAATGGGACAGCACAAGTAAGTTTAATCGGCAGATGTTCTGTTAATAATTTGTTTAATCTGACATGGCTATTTCTTACTCATTGACTGATCTTTTATCCTTGGGCCATCTGCATTCTGCAAAATGGTATGTTTAGCAGAACAGTTGGGTACAGATATTTAAGTGGCGTGTTGGGGAAGAACCTACTGGTTGGAGTTCAATGAGGGGTTTACTTAAGCTGTTAATGATGGTTAGCTTAAAATAGGTTTTGATTATTTCTGTCTTAGAAAACAGAAAAAGGGCCATGGATGGATGCCTGAGGAAAAAGTAGACAATATCTCATGCAAGCCTTGGCTTCAAGTGCTATAAACAATCCTTGCAATGCGCCATCACAGCACTTGCATAATAAGGCAGGCCAACATATCTGATATCCCTCACCAATAGGTTACGGCTACTCTTATAGAGACCTGTAAAAGAAAATTGCCTGTAAGATTAAACAATGTTGGATCATATATCCATGAAAGATGCAAAAGCACCCTGAAAATGGCTATACGAGAATACAGTTAAACCTTTAAGAGTCTGTGTACGTAGAAAAAAATGATTCTCTTGATTTACAAGCTGAATCAATACCCGTCCCCTTTATACATCCGTGTGTATAATTGATTAGACTTTGTAGGATGAAGCATACAGCTGTGCAGTTTTTAAGCTTCTCTTTTTGCACAATACTGAAGGGGCAGCATTTTTATGTGTCCAATCTGAGCTTACATGTTGAAGATCTAGACAAATTCCATCTTTTTCATTTTCTTTTTCTGATTCTAATTTTCTGTGGTGACCACTGGGAATGCCGAATGGAAATTGAAAAACATGCTGACCATAATTAGATTAGATGCTGTAATGGTCGATATTAAGTTTTAACTCTACTTGCTATAGTAGTTGGTTTGTGTAATGTTCGATGTGTTGTCCAGCTATTGTTAACAGTTCAATTTACTGTTCCAGGAAGGCAATCAAAGATTTATCCACTGGATTAAGCATTGAGACCTCAAATATTGAGTGTCTATATTTGAGAGGTTCCTGCTATCATGCTATTGGACAATATGGAGATGCGGTAATAAAGAGTTTCTCTTTTTCTGTTATAATACTTTGGTTGATTAGATTATTAGGCTGCAAATATGTTGCTGTTTGCATTATGTTTCAACTTAGAGATGATGTTTGCAGGTCAAGGACTATGATGCTGCATTGGATTTGGAACTAGACTCAATGGAGAAATTTGTGCTTCAATGTTTGGCCTTTTATCAGGTTTCGTTTAATTTGGTATTACGCATATAATAGATATTCCTCAGCATATTTTTCAAATTATTTTTGTTTTCTAGGTAAGGTATTACATGTTGGTTGGATTTTCATGCCTTGCGCATGTCGGTATTGCTAGTCTTCTCTAATTTATATCTCCATTGGTGCAACCTAGATCCTTTTCTTGAGCCATTGATCCAATGTTACTTTAAAAAAGAAATCACAATGCTCATATTTGGCTGATGTAATTTTGTCCTCTCCCTACTTCTTGTTTGCAAGCTGATGGCTTTTGGCTTTCTGTAGAAGGAGAATGTGGTAATTTAGTCCACTGTTGGTAAGGCATTTGTGATAAGAATCTTTTAAATCAAAAAAAGTTTAACAACTTTGTTTTATGCGTGATGCTTGTACAAACCTTTTGAATATTCACGTAGACAGACAATATTTTCGGATAACAATGTTGTTTACTCTACATGCGCGATCAAGACTTCTCCACTGCCCCTTCCCTTTTTTCTCACATATGTCCTTATGTGTTTTAAATGTAGTGACGTTTACTAAACAAACTGAATGGAATTTGGCTTCTTTTTTGTTTCTCTCTTTTTTTTTTCCTTTTTTGGTGTACTCGTTTGTATCTGTTTGTGCATAGTAGAAAACTACAACTGAAAGAATTATTTCTAATGCAACATGATGGTTTAATTGAAATTTTATTGGATAGAGTGCTGACCTAGTCTCTAAATAACCCTTCTTCTTTTGCAGAAGGAGATTGCTTTGTACACAGCTTCTAAAATCAACAGTGACTTTTGCTGGTTTGACATTGATGGAGATATTGATCCTCTCTTTAAGGTAATGTGCGTTGATAATTATAATTGCTTTGGTTGATGATCGCATCCCATAATCATTATTGGTTCACCAATTCCCACGGAGGCTTTAGGCCACTATGTTGTGCTATGTACTTCCATACTTTCTTGAAATTTTAAAGTTGGACAAGGCTTTGAAGATGTGCATGCTACATATACAAATTCCAGATAAACAATAAATGGCAGGAACAGTGAAATGTTGCATTCTTCCTGGCCTAAAGAAAAGAAGAGGAAAGGAAAATTGAGACAGCCTATTAGATCTCTATATTCACAAAGTTACTACGATATATCTTTTAGTATGTTAACTGAGCTTCTTGTGAAAAGCACCTGGATCCAAGGTCGGTTGGCTGTGTTGTCTTTAAGTTCATCGGTGTGTCCTAACAAGACTCTAATGGACAGGGAGTTGATTGCTACTTTCTCCAGATCTGGCATATGCGTGCGTTATTATGTGTGTTGAGAGAGAGAGGGAGAAAAGAATTTAAGGGAAAAATTTATATGCATTCCATTGTAAAGAGGTATACATATATATAGTACAATAAGGAGAAATAAAATAGGAAAGAAAGAATCAAATATGTATCGAATAGGAATACATTCCTAAATTTCTATATAAAGATTTAACACTCCCCCTCAAGTTGGAGTATAGATATTTTCGATGTCCAACTTGAAACATAGATGAAGAAAAACTCTTTTATGAACTGCCTTGGTAAAAAGATCTTCAATTTGATCTTCAGACTTAACATAAGGAGTGATAATCTCTCCATTCATTACAGCCTCCCGAACAAAGTGACAATCTACTTCAATGTGTTTAGTTTTTTCATGAAAAACTGGATTGCTAGCAATATATGTTGCAGCCATATTATCACAAATCAATTTCAATCTCAGTTAAAAAATTTTTGACCCACATAATCTCACATGTTGTATGAGCAATAGCACGATACACTGTCTCTGCACTGGATCTTGCAACTACATTTTGTTTCTTGCTTCTCCAAGTCACTAGATTGCCACCTAAGAAAGTACAATATCCACTTGTGGACTTCCTATCAGTTTTGGATCCAGCTCAATCAGCATCAGAATAGCCAACAATATCCAACTCTTTACCTTTCTTGTAAAGAATTCCTTTAGCAACAGACTGTTTTAGATATCGTAGAATTCTACATACTGCCTCCTAATGGATCTTTTTCGGATTTTGCATATATTGACTAACTGCTCCTACTGCAAAAGTAATATCAGGTCTAGTGACGGTAAGATAAATCAACTTTCCCATAAGACTTCTATATCTTTTTTTATCTTCAAAATTTGGACTGCTATCACCATCCAAATATTATATTAGGATCCATAGGGGTCTCTATTGGCTTAGACCCTAACATACTCGTCTCATCAAGTAAGTCTTGCACATACTTTCTCTTAGAGAAAATGATACCTTCTTTACTCCTTAAAACTTCAATACCAAGAAAGTATCTGGGTTGTCCCAAGTCTTTTGTTTGAAAATGTGTCTTTAGCTGTCTTTTCACTTCTTTCTATGCCATTAGAATCACTCCCAGTCACAATGATATCATCTACATACACCACAAGTATAACAATACCTGATCTTGTATGTTTAACAAACACTGAGTGATCAGATTGACAATGGAAGAAGTTGATAGAAGCCAAAACGCCACTCAATTTTTCAAACCAGGCCCTAGGTGACTGCTTCAGACTATAAATAGCTTTCTTTAACTTACAAACAGAGGTGGTTAACTCCCCCTAAGCAACAAATCCAGGTGGTTGCTCCATATAAACCTCCTCGTGTAAATCACCATACAAGAAGGCATTTTTGACATCTAGCTGGAAGAGGGCCAGCCAAAAAACACAGCGAGAGAAATGAGAATGCAGACTGAATTGAGCCTGGCAACGGGAGAAAAAGTTTCAACATAATCAACACCATAAGTTTGAGTGTACCCTTTAGCAATAAGACGGGCTTTTAAGCGTTCAATAGTACCATCAGGATGATATTTGATAATAAAGACCCAACAACAACTGATCACTTCTTTACTGTCTGGTAATTTTTGTAACTCCCATGTATCACGATCACAGAGAACTGACATCTCATCTTCCATAGCTTTCTTCCAGCCAGGATGAGCCAAAGCTTCCTGGTAATTTTTAGGAATAGAAACCACAACAAACTCAAAGCAAAAGAACGAGCAGACAATGATAAGGCATTAAAAGAGACAAACTGATAGATAGGATACCTATGAGAATTTCTAGTACCTTTGCGAAGAGCAATAGGGAGATCAAGATCGGAATATTCATTTGTATGAGAAGTCGGATCTGGAGTAGAAGCAGACGTTTGAGTAACGGGCATATCAGTAAGCGGTAAATCATCTTGTGAAGCACTGGATTGATGTGGCTTTCACCTAGAATAAACTAGGAGTGGTGGAGTAAAAGGATACGGTAGAACTGACACCGGTATTGGAGGATCAATTAGACCAGTATCAAGTCTAGTACTACTCGATGAAAAATATGGTGTGGACTCAGAAAAGGTGACATCTGCACTTACAAAAGTTTTTTCTGAGGAAGGGTCAAGACATTTGTAACTTTTCTGAGTTCTAGAACACCCAAGAAAAATACATTTGATGGATCGAGGAGACAGTTTATCAGAAATCCTATGAAGATGGACAAAACAAACACAACCAAAAATACGAGGAGGAAGAGAAAAAGCAGGCTGATGAGGGAATAAGATGGAGTACGAAGACTGAAAATGAAGAACAGAAGAAGGAACTCGATTAATGAGGTAACAAGCGGTAAGTAAGGCTTCCCCCCAATATTTTGATGGGACTTTCGTATGAAATAACAGAGTTCAAGTCACATCTAACAAATGTCTATTTTTTCGCTCAGTAACTCCATTCTGCTGAGGGGTGTAAGCACATGATATTTGATATAAGATCCCATTAGTACTACAAAAAGTAGATAATGAGGAAGAAGTATATTCTAAAGCATTATCAGAACGTAAAACTTTAATAGAAATACCAAACTGAGTCTTTATCTCATTGTAAAACATTTGAAACATATTAGGGACCTCAGATCGATCTTTTAACAGATACAACCAAGTAACTCTAGAATGATCATCCACAAAGGATACAAAATATTTAAACCCATGACTGTTGGTAACTCGACAAGGACCCTATACATCTGAGTGAATCAAATCGAACGGTTGGTCACTAATTTTATTGACTCGACTACGAAACGAAAAACGAGAATGTTTACCTAACTGACAAGACTCACATTCAATTTGAGTTGGACTAAAAAAACCCATATGCTGAAGCAATTTTTTGAAGGATGACCTAAACTATAATGCCATTGTTTTAGAGAGACAGAAGAAGCAAGAGTTGTATGAGAGGACAAAAGTGCTTCAAACAAGTGATAAACGCCATTCTTTTCATGCCCGTCACCAATCATCTTCCTCATACCAAGATCCTGAAAAATACAATAGGATGGAAAAAAAGTGACTGAGCAATTTAAATTCTTAATTAACTGGCTAACAGATAAAAGATTAACAGGAAATCTAGGAACATGTAATACCGAAGATAAATGAAAACTAGATGTACGAATGGTTCCAGACCCTTGTACTTGGGTTTTAGAACCATCAGCAAGAACAACTGATGACTGTTTGTTAGAAGGGATAAATGAACTAAAAAGAAAATCATTACCAGTCATGTGAGAAGAGGCTCCAGAGTCGATAATCCAATGATGTGGTTACGAAAAAGAAAATAAGGTAGTGGACCTACTTGTTTGGACTAAGGAAACGGAAGGCTCACTGGCTGGTTGACCTTCAGATTTATGAGCAGACTGCGCAGAAGGTGGAGCATGAGAGTTAGATGAATTACCAACGGAAAAACGCTTCTCAGAGCTTTGATTTGCCCATTCAGGTTTCCCAAACTTATCCCAACACTTTTTTGAAAGATGATTAAGTCTACCACAATGAAAACAAGGAACTCTTCCACCTCGACCTCTAACACGTCCTCTACTCGGTCCAGAAAAGGATCCTCTACTTCGACTACCAGACACAACTAAGGCAGAAGCTTCCTGATTATGTTGATAGGTGGGTAACCGTTGGAGTCGAGCATATGCAATTTTAAGACTTGGGAGATCCTTCTCAGTCAAGATACTATTCTTAGCACTTTTATAGACAGGATTTAAGTTAGACAAGAACTTGACAACAAATAATTCTTCGCGTTGTTTACGTAATGTCTCAACATCAATTGTAACAGGATGATAAGAGTTAAGCTCACCCATTAATCCTTCGATTTCTCCTAAATATTCATTTAACGTTCTATCACCTTGATGACAAGAAAATAAAGTAGAGTAAACATAAAAAATGTGAGAGACATTTTGAAATCCGTCAAATTTGTCTTGAAGTGAATTCCACAACTCTTTGGTAGTATCAACCCACATCACAGTTGCTGCAAGTGATGGCTCCATACTATTTCACAACCATGTAGAAATCAAATTGTCTTCTTGAATCCATTTAGTATACTCCTTTGAATCAGACGATGGAAAATCTTTTGTAAGATAATTATGTTTCTCTTGGCCAATCAAGTATTTGGTTACTGCTTTGGCCCATAACTCGTAATTGGAATCATTCAATTTTACGGCTGTGATGGAACCACCAACTCTAGGAGAATTAGAGGACGATTGAGAGGCCATGGAAACCCAAACACAATTTTTCTTCTAAACAGATCCACCACACAGAAAGAATTTTTAAGAAAAAAACCGAATTATGTGCTGTCTGTAAACAGTAATTTTGGTGAACAGTATGTCGATGAACAGTAATACTGTGAATGGTAAGTTGATAAACAGTTATACGGTGAACAGTATACTGATGAACAGTAACACGTTGAACAGTATATCGAGGAACAGTAATTGTAATAATTTTTTTTTTCTTTTTTTTTGGGTGATGGAACATGAAATTGGGATAAAGTAAGTTGATGGTGGTTGTAGGTTTAGGGTTTATGGGTTGAACAAAAATTAAAGGATAAATAGTATAAGAGGGGATCAAAACCGTGCTTTGATACCATGTTGAGAGAGAGAGGGAGAAAAGAATTTAAGGGAAAAATTTGTATGCATTCCATTGTAAAGAGGTATACATATATATAGTACAATAAGGAGAAATAAAATATGAAAGAAAGAATCAAATATTTATCTAATAGAAACACAATCCTAAATTCTTATATAGAGATTTAACAATGTGATTTATGATGATTTTAAACATCAAATCTATCTATGTTGAAAATTCTATAAACTACAAATGCTCTCTCTCTCATGCTGTTTCCATGTGTTTATGGGATTTTCAGGAGTATTGGTGCAAAAGATTGCACCCCAAGAATGTATGTGAAAAAGTTTATAGACAGCCTCCCTTGCGTGATTCTATGAAGAAAGGCAAGCTTAGGAAGCAAGATTTTGCTATGACAAAGCAGAAAACTGCTCTTCTGCTGGCTGCTGACTCGATTGGCACGAAGATCCAATATGATTGTCCTGGCTTCTTATCCAATAGGCGTCAGGTAATATTTTTTTAAACTATTTCAATCTCCCTTTGATTTTCTTCTTTCCAGCTGTATTATTTATATACTTATAATCTTCCCATCATTATTTTATAGAATCATATTCTCTTTTGAAGACATAATGTGATATGCATATAGCCTTAAGAGGAAAAATAAAAATTTGACAATTACCATTTCGCCTTGAACATTCTTGGGGTCTCTAGATACATTGTAAACTGGCAGGTGGTGAGTACTGAGTATGTCTATGCACCTTTGTTGTCCTAAGCGCCTGATTTTGGAGCTAAAGAAAAAGCAT
Organism: Boswellia sacra; assembly: GCA_013180625.2. Classification (NCBI taxonomy): domain Eukaryota; kingdom Viridiplantae; phylum Streptophyta; class Magnoliopsida; order Sapindales; family Burseraceae; genus Boswellia; species Boswellia sacra. The sequence continues at coordinate 1,226,501 of SNVD02000038.1, read as the reverse complement.
TTATTTTCATGTATATAGTTGATTTTGTGGCAATACTTGTTTAGCAGATTCGTGCAGCCTCTTATCACGTGCGCATAAACATAAGTGTACGAGGCTGTGTTGTCAATCATGACACTGTTTAATAATTCGGTTAGTTGATACTACTATATTGATGATTAATGTTGTTCCATTGTTGATTTAGCTCTTTCATTGATTTTAAATTGAGTTAATATCACAAACCACCCTGGGTATTTTCTTAATATCATTCAGATGAGACTTTTATCCTTATTCTTTTCCATCGTACCTAAATTTTTAGAAAATCATTTCACAGGTCCTTCTGTGACAGAAACCACCAGTCAACCTTGTTTTGACCTCTCAGACACATTACATTTAAATAATTATCCCTAAAAACAGTTAACAAAGAACATGAGACTTGAAAGACTAGTAAATTATCAAAATACCTAATAACTTCTTCATAATTACTCTGATAATCAGCCTAATAAGAGTTGTTATTCATATACGTCTAAATAGAACGATCAAAGATTCAAAATTCAAAAAAAAAAAAATTTAACATATTATATAGAAAATAAAATAAAAATAAAAACCCAGAACAGCAAATTGGATGCATTCAAGAAACCCAGAACAACACACAAAATTACACAGTTCATACCAAAAAAAAAAAAAACCAGATATTTATCAAAGAATATTACAAAAAGCAATTTCAGCATTTGATGCCCATATGAAAAGAAAAATCAAGAACAAATTCATCAAATACAAAACTTGACAAAAAAAAAATTGCCTTTATCTGCCATTGTCATAGCCATCGCCACCGCTGTGTTTCCTACGCCACAACTTCATTCTAACACCACAAACTTATCACTGTAGCTATAAAAAATTGTAAAAAAAAAAAAAAAAAGGAAAGGAAAAAGAAAAGAAAACCAATGCAAATCATTGGCTTCATCCACTTCTACCACAGTGATCACGATGCGGTTAAACAAATTGTCACAAATATTCAAGCTCTTGCTCTCCCCATATGTGGTTAGCTCTTCAAACAAATCTTTATAAAATTCTTGTCAAATTACAGCAACAATAAGACAGGAAAAACAACCACCCATGACAACTGCTGAACATCAAACCAAATCATAATCTCACCATTTTAATAAACCCATTAATGCTATAGGTTTAGATTCACCATTGCAAAGTCAAGCGTTGAGCTGAATAAGGTCATTGTGATGGACAGGTGGAAGTGGATCTCAGATCCAAGATGTCAAGCGGTGGCTTTATTAGCTATTCAGGGTTTTATTTTATTTTCTTTTTAAATCCTTAAAAAAATAAATATAATTAAATTAAAAGAAAAAGAAGAAAATAGTTGAATTACCGTTTTAACCTTATAAAGTTATTCAAAGCTAACGGAGTTGGAGTTCAAGGACCCGATGGATGAATTCTGTGAAATTTAGGGACGGCAGAATTGATTAAAGGCAATATCTCCATTTGAATGACATAACGCCAAAACGTAAGAGTAGTTTGTGATATTAACCCATTTTAAATTGGTTATAGATGTTATATTGGTGTGTTTTTGTTAAAGAAAGATGCATTCTAAATAAATAAAGAAGAATTGCTTTCAGGTGCTATTACGAAGCCATTTTGTAGTCATTTCCTTGAGCAGCGATGAAGGTTGATAATCTAAGATGGAAGTGTAGACGACTGAAAATCTTCTCCCACCATGCCATATGATGATTGGAAATTGTTTCCGACATTAATTAGTGTTTTGGAAGTTTCAGCCATAAGTAACCTGTTAGGTTAATGACTTCATATGTAGTAAGTAGAATGTTGTGGGGTCATTGTGCTAGTGTGTAGGCCATTTCAGATATTAAACTGTGTAGTTTGATGCACTATTTGCTTTTCAAATGCCCTCCCCTAGGCCTAGTTAACTTAAAGTTTTGATGTGTAAGTTTGACATGAATTTCCAGCTATTTCATCTCCCGTGATCCAATAATGACATTTTAAGTTAAAAGGTGATATTAATTCTGCCACTTAACTCTATGTGCCTCTGGATTAAGGTAGATTAGCAGTCGGTAACCTGTGTCAATTTTTGGTAAAAAATTTGAAAAAGTGAGTGAGAGAGAGATGTCTAGCGATTTGTATACTGAATTTTCAGCAATTTTCTTCTTCAGACTACTTTTAAGTGCAATTTCTAATTATTAATATGTTTGATCTTCAATTATGTGTCAGCATCGCATGGCAGGATTAGCTGCTATTGAAATTGCACAAAAGGTTTCAAAAATTTGGCGTTCTTTGCAAGCAGAGTGGAAATATTCTAATAGAACCTCTACAAAAGGTGGAAAGAGAGCCCGGAGAAAAGACAGACTCAATATTGCCAGCCAGAATAGAGGTGGTGCTTGTTGTAGTACAAGCAGTTCCTCGGATACACCATATGGCATTATGGAAGAAAGGTCATCTGGTCGTCCCACAATGTCATGGCAGGGTGTATACTCGCTAGCTGTCAAATGGAGGCAGATTTCTGAACCTTGTGACCCTGTTGTGTGGGTTAACAAGTTAAGGTATTCAATCTTCATGCATTAGTGTATCAAGATGACTTGAATGTTGCATTTTTATTGGTGCTTGTTGACATTTTTTAATTTATCATATTGCTTTTCCCCCTATCTGTTAAGAATGTCATGTTATATGTTAAGCAATTTTTTTAATCTGAAAATGTGTTGTTTTGATTCTTAACAATTTTTTTATTGTTTCTAATGACGAGAACATTCTATCCATGGAGAAGCAACTTTCCCTCCCCTCCCCTCCCCTCCCCCCCCCACCCCAACCATCATACACTTTTTTTTTTTTTGGTGTTCGCAATTCTTGTTTTCCTGAATATTCTGGTTAAAACACATTGAAGTGAATTTTATGGTCCTTTTCTACTACATTGAGTAAACTTCACAAAATTGAAGTTAGATTATATCCTAACAGAAACTGGATTTACCTGCAATTTTGGCTGTGTGAGCTGAGCCAGGGAACATATAGTTTAATCTCTAGGGTGAGCACAATTGGCAATGTTTGGATGAGCTTGACATTTTTTTATTAAAATGATTTCTCAACTGGAAAATGTACGAGGATTAACTCATGTCTTTCCTTTTTATATTTTTATTTATTTATTTATTTTTGTCTTCATGGGGGTGAATGCAACTCAGTGAAGAATTTAATTCTGGATTTGGGTCTCACACACCAATGATTCTCGGTCAAGCAAAAGTTGTACGTTACTATTCAAATTATGAAAGGTAAACCACAGATCAATTTCACTATGAAAAGTGTTTTTTCCAATACTCATAACCCTTAATGCTGCAGAACGTTAGATGTTGCAAAGACCATCATGAAAGATAAACAGTTTGTGCATAACAAGAAAGATGACATCATTGATCTATCCAAAGATGGGAGATTGCAAAATGTGAGTACCTCTGTAGTCTTTTTGGATTCTTTTCGTCCATTATCCTTTTTTTCTCAGTGCAAGGGCTTTACTTCTTTCTGGAAGCCAGCCATATCCCTATCTAATTGAGAAATTGTAGATTTCCATGATATTTTTTTTCCCAAATTGGTCAGTTGCTAAGGTAGGGTAGAAGGCCTCGTATTGAAAGTTTAACTGTGGCTAGTATTTCTTATTGGGAAAGGGCATTCTTTTTCTGCTTTGTGAGTTAATTGTGTTGAGTATAACATTTCGGAAATCATGTTTGATTATAATGAATGTTTTGTTTGAAATCTGTGGGTGATTCAATTTTATTACATGCAAATGGTGAATGTTAAGTGGAAAAAAAAATAACTAGATTGTCTATAATTGTTCTCTTCTTTCTCAACAACCATAACAACAAGCTTGTTGAAACCCAAATATTTTAGGATGCTATCATGTTGCAAATGCATAAAAGATCACTGTTTCGGTCAAAATATATATGAATTTCAACTGTGTAGATCCCTTAAAGGTTGGGCTTAGTGATAAAAGCCTTTGGTTGCAGCCATGAGATCAAGGATTCAAATCCTCTGGGTCTGGGGTCGCCTTTGGGATACATCTCTATTATAAGTTTTATGTCTATTAGGGTTTTAGGGTATGGAGATGGCCTCTACTCTAGAACCTGATGAATAAGGAAAAGCCGATGGATTTCTAGATGTCAAATTATGTTATCATGTTAATATTTGAAACACTTTCAGCAATCCATCTAGGTAATGTTTGCAAGGAAGACTGACTGATGTTAACATGTACAGATAAGTCATGCAAAAACCTGTCATGATCTTTACAAAATTGTTGGTGAGGACTTCTGGTTGGCTACTTGGTGCAACAGTACTGCCATTGAGGGGTAACTTCGCGTACAAAAAAAAACATATTTTCTTGGTATTTGAATCTTTTTTTTTCTTTTTAATTTTTGATAGTTTCTGTTTTATGCTTGTTTCAGGAAGCAGCTTGAAGGGACAAGGATCACCTTGGTCAAAATGTAAAATCTGATTCTCCTTTCACTGTTAAATTGCAGCTTTTGGGCTTTTCCCCCTTGTTTAATCTTTTATATTTCAGTTGGTTAATGGCATATACTGCTTCTCTCATTTGGTGGTCAAATAATTCTTCCAGGGGAGAATCGGGATTTGACTTTGCCATTAGAACACCTTGTACACCATCTAGATGGGATGATTTTGATGCAGAAATGACCGTTGCATGGGAAGTAAGTTAAGCTAGATGTCCAACATAATTCTGTATTTTTAACTCGTATTATTGGCTATCAACTCCCTGGTTTGGTTAACCTATACTGTGTCTACCAATATCTTTCTTGAGCTTGTTACTCTCTCTAATTCTCTCTTCGAAAATATCCTCTGCTGTTTCTCAATTTGACATGTGCCAAAATATGAAAAATAGAGTCATCTTTTCAAATGGCATAAAGGTGTTCAGTCCTATGTAAACATCTTCTGGAGTTGTGTACCTTTTATGGTGTCATCAACTTGTGTAGGTTTGAGAACTCTTTGAACTCACAATGTCAAAGTGAGTGGACGATTGGATACTTTAACTGAAAATTAGATGACTAGAGGTGAAGCTTATTGTTGTCCTGTTTTGCACCCTATTATATTGTAAGGCTTTGCGGCACTTTAATCAGGTTCTGTCATTACACCCTATTATATTGTAAGCCTTTGCAGCACTTTAATTGGGTTCTGCCACTGACAACTCCGTTGACCTTTGTTATGTAATCTTGAAGTTATGCAAGTTCACCTATCCCAATGAGCTACCTGATTCTGTTAGTTTATTGTTCAGCAAGTGAATTAAGTAATGACAGAGTGAGGCACGGACTTAGAGAATCTTTCTCAGAATTGTGGTCTGCAGTGTGTGTTTGTACTTTTCTCCCATTTCTATCTAATCCCTAAGTGCTAAAGTAGAATATTTAGATGCAACTCCAACATTGCATCTTTAGGAAGTATGCCGGAATGTGGACTTGAAGACCACTAATAACTATCAGCATTGGAAACTGCTATAAGGATTAGATTCCAGGAGTTGCATCACTAAACTCGGTATAGCCTAGATTTTTATTATAGAATATTTCTTCTTTACTCTGTAAAATGTCATTGACATTTAAATATAAGTAATTTTGAGTTTACAGGCTCTATGCAATGCATTAGAAACTGCTATAAGATCAGATTCCAGGAGTTGCGTCAATAAACTCAGTGTAGTATAGATTTTTATTATAGAATATCTCTCCTTTACTCTCTCTGTCAAATGTCGTTGACATTTAAATATAAGTAATTTGGAGTTTGCAGGCTCTATGCAATGCATATTGTGGTGAAACTTATGGGTCTACGGATTTCAGTGTTCTTGAAAATGTGAGAGATGCTATCTTAAGGATGACGTATTACTGGTATAACATCTAACACTCTGTTCCTGCTAATGGTTGGTTTATGTAGTGATGACTTGTGGTTCTTTGGGCAAATTATTAAAAAATGCTTTCCAGGTACAATTTTATGCCACTATCAAGAGGCTCTGCTGCTGTTGGGTTCGTGGTCTTGCTTGGCTTGTTCCTTGCTGCTAATATGGAGTTCTCAGGGGAAATCCCAAAGGGTGTACAGGTGGATTGGGAAGCCATTTTGAACTTTGACCCAAACTCCTTTGTGGATTCTGTTAAAAGTTGGTTGTATCCATCACTTAAGGTTACAACATCTTGGAAAGATTATCCAGACGTTTCATCAACTTTTGTGACGACTGGATCGGTTGTTGCTGCTCTGAGCTCATATGATGATTGAGCTTCTCTAACTCTTGAAGAGGTAAGTAAACTACCTCTTTTATTCTGATGATTAAACATAGGGGGCAGTTTGATATCCATTATTACCTTGGTCTGTCCAAACGTGTGCATTAGTGAGGAGAAAGTCTAAAATATTATAGGGACATCAACTCAGCATGTTGATGTGGTATCTCAAACCAATCACAAATGAATATGTAGGAGGACTATTAAAAACATCAAACGTTTAGATTGCTCTTTATCTCCTATACATTAAGCTTTAATTATAACTTCCTTCAGTAAATTCTATCAAAATTCAAAATTCAGAGAGACAGATTTTTGGTTTTCTCTTACTTCACATCTTTGTTTATGATTGATTTGGGGTACCACATCAACATGCTGAGTTAGTATCTCTGTAATATTTTAGACTCTGTTGTAAGGCAAGATGTCTTTGGTGTAATAATTGTATAATATCCGATAACAGGATTGTAATAGTTTTCTTTATGATGGTCGTAATGTATCCTCAAACTATGAACTCAATTGTAATATTTTCTAAGGGCGTATGTTAAATTTAAGATCTCAAAAATTGAGTACTCATTATAGCTCATTAAACCATCTCCAATATTGTATTCATTAAATACAATGAAATAATTTAATTTATACAATTTTTAAAGGTGGTTTGATGATTTTATAAAAGATTACACAATTTTTTAGTTCTTAACATATGTTCTTACAATATACTACCTTTTCTTTATTTCACCAAAAGCATTTTATTTTTCCTTCTAAGGTTTTGTGATTATGTAACCTTGGTAGTTTTGGAAATTCCAAAAATCCCCCTAACTATCCTTCTGTCAAGCTTTTGCTGTCTAAAAGATAACCTTTCTTTTCACCCTTTTTATAAAGTATACACATGGTTAAATTTATTATTTTTTTTAGTAGCACTTCGTCGATTCTTTTATTCATCTTATTTATCTGTCAATTAGAATGTTACTGCATGATAACTAATTTTAATACAAATGCAGGCTATTAGTTGTTTCGTGGGTGTAAAATTTTACAAAAGTTTGCACTAACCAGGCGCTTTTGGAAATTGTTAAAACTGCAGGGGCCCTCTTAACTGAATCAAAAGTTAAAATTACCCTTTTAGGACACTGATGAAGTGAAAATTTCATCATGTACAAAAGCAACTAAGAAAGCCTAGCGTACAACTGCTATAGTTGAACTGATACAACAGTTGAATCAAAGACTAAAAAATCAAGTTTACATTTGTGACATTTTGCAAATTTTTTTAAGTCTAAATTTAAAACAAGAAATATTTCAGAATTTTTAGGTTTTGAGTGGCTATGTTGGTCGACAATAAATGAAATGTAAGACTAATTTGGGAGTCTTTGATTGGATGGTTGTATCAACTCAGCAAGCTAGTGGCTGCTGCATGCTTGACCCGCTATGCACAAATATGAATTTAAAAAATTGTCTCATCTGCGATTGCTCTGAAGATATGCTTTCAATACTAATGAAGTAGAGGACCACGTAGTGTTTATTTTCGTTCTCCATGTGAGTGTTGACCTAATAATCATTTCTTTGTTAATTTGAACTTGATGCAGAATGTTTTCATGAAAGCGAATTGTATCAAGCTTTTGGTCTTTCAGGGAACTGCATTGCTTGGATCCCGCTGATCTGGACTATTTGACTTATTATTCATAGAAGCTTTTTGTTGTAAACGCGTATGTGTTGTATAGCCACAAAGACTAACTAACCGCCTTTTTATTTTTGATATATTATGGTCGGCCTCATTAATATATGGTATAAATGGCTGTTCTTTCATGTATTGAGAATGTCTGCAATATGTTAAATCTATTGGTTGAAGAAGTTGATTGTATTTTATATCAGTAGTTGGTCTTTTGCCCTAGAATGTAGTATCAGTGGCCTATCTGCCGGCCACAATACTGAACTATTGCTGTGGCAAAGCTCTATTGAAAAATAAATCATGTGGAAGTCAACAAGCAGCAAGAAGAATAGTTGAAATGGGACAACTCTATAATTTTGTATATATAATGTCGTTAGAAGATGAACCAGTTGTTTCCATAATCCATTCAACCATATCATCGTTCAGGGCGTCAGGATAGTTCCCCGATGTGGTTGTGCTTTGTATATAACAAAAATTCAACTACGGAATTACCTAACATTGGAAGCTGAATAGAAAAAGCAATAAACTTTTTGGATATTGCAATATTTAATCATTATTTTAGTGTTTAGGTTCTCTTGTTAAAGCATAATTAGTGAGTTAGGTACGATATGATGCGTATCAAATCCAGTAATGACTTTTGTGAGATTTCTGGGTTGTTTTATAATCGTCAATGCATGTCGCTTAAACAGAAAGAGGTGGTGGGGTTAGTACTGAACCTGATATACCTGAGCTGGAACAAAATAACCAATAAGGTCAGGCAAAGATCAACCATTTTATCAACTATGCCTAATAAACTAATGGAGCTATTTTTTAAGTGGAATATGGCAGAGTACTCTTCTATAAAAGTAGTTTTTATCTTTAAATTAAACTATTAAATAGTCAATAAAAAAACAAACTTTTTACAATACATTGAAGCATTCCTAAATGATTGAAATCTTAGATTTTGTTCTTCTATTAACTTGCAAAAATTAATGTACAATCAGACGGCTATCAAAGACCCTATGATGCACATTTGATAATTTATCATCCCATCTGCTCAATTTTCTAACGTAAAAACTTTACTGTGACCACTCATTCTCACTCTGTTCCGATACTTGTGACTCGAGCCGTGACGTTTACACCTTTTCTCCTCCTCCCCGCCCTTTCTGCCTTTCTTCTTTTCCATTTTTTCTCAGTCAACAATTCTCCAATAACACCTGTAAAAAGGTCAAGAAGATGATGCATTATACATTTATTAGAATACTTGAGGCTGACAATAAAAAATAAATAAAATTAAATAGAACCTACCACTCTCTTTGTTCTTTGCCATGTCATCAACGAGGTCTTGTGCGTTGGATTTTCCTACTTTGTCTTTAAGCCTATTCAACATCTTTGACTTGGCACTGTTAAAAGGCCACGTGGTATTCATTTGCTTGTTGATCATAAGTGCTGCATAGTAGGGGATCTTAACACGCTTGGTGCGCTTGGATTTCATGCGGCTACCGATGAACGTGAAGCAGTCCATCAAGCTCTCTTTGGCCAATCCTTTCATGTCAAAAGCCTGTGATCTTCTCCACAGACTCTTACTCTGAGAGGTCACATTACTGGATAGGCACAGAGCTCTTGTTGTGTCACTGATGGCAGCTTCTGGCTTCTTTAGCAGCAAATAACACTGAGCTCTATTGCTATAAAGCACAATTCTCTCCTTTCTCATCTTTAGTGGGCACAAATCCAGAGCCTCCGTATACTTTACAGCAGCCTTTTCAATGTAACCTGACCAGAACTCTTGGTTTCCTTCTTGTTTGAACATATACACTAGGAGTTCTTTCTGTTTCATTTCTTCTTCTGTCATTAGCTTCTCTTTCTTCCTTTTCTCCACCTTCAATTCCCATATTTCCTCTAGTGCTCTCTCAGCTTTCTTGCTCTTTAACTTCAAGTTACCGTATTTGATTTTATGGTAATCTTGTAAAAGTGTCTGTGTGATTGCTTCTCCCACACTTTTTCCTCTCATGAGGGCTTTGAGCTCAACCAAATCAACAAGAAACAAAGCTGCAGTTTCTATAACTTCGTATCTTGTAGCCGGGTCTTTTAGAAGACACAGAAGAGAATCAATAGCTATAAACTGCCAATCATCTGAAGATCTTGAGACATTACAGAGATTCTTTATCACTTTTCTCAACTTTGCTACACTTTCTCTTCCCGTTTTAGTGTGACAAAGTGTCCTTATCAAACCAATTCCAGCAGGTGAACTGTGATTTGCCAACCCGCCCCACATTTTGCACGCAATTTTCAAGAAATCGTCACTGCAGATAAGGCTGAGAGACCTCTCTTTGCATGCAAAGCAATTCAAGAGGTAGAGAGACCAGCACTGAAGTTGACTAGCCCATTCCTCAGCCTTTCTATTCTCCATATCCAAACCTCCGAGCCCTCTTGTCAGCAGATTGCAGTGATACTTCACTCTCTTCTTCTCTTTCTGACCAAGGAACTTCTCATAAACTACTTCAAAGCAATTGCAAGCTATTTCCTTGGCCAATTCTATGACCTCCACTTCATGCAAAGCGATCGCTTCAAAGGTTGTTCTATGGCCAGCAAGGTGACCAAGTGCACGAACTGCAACTCGCTGCTCCACCCAGCTGATCTTACCTCTTAAAAGCTCCATTAACGGCAAAACTACACCAGATTTGACAGCTTTTTCCGCAAGATGAGCCTTGTTCATGGTATATGAACCAATGATGTGTGCTGCATAGTATGGAATATACATATTCTGGTCTCGAAGAAACCATTCCTTATCATCGACCCCTTTCTGGATAAGTTTCGACATGCATTGAAATATGCCAAGAGATGGGAATTCCGGATCATCCGGTTGGTTCACGGCGACGTTAAAGAGACCACTCAAAACCAAGACAAGCTCTTGGTCATCTCTGAGAGGCATTTCCTTGAAGCAACGGGCGACTTTTACTCTTCTGCGAGATGGGATTGGCTCATTCATGGAGCAGAAGAAACAAAAAGGGGTGGTGCAAGCTCTTTCTGGGGGCATCCGCCCAGTTTTGGAGAGTGTATGGTGCTGGTTTTTTGATTCCATGTTGGACCAACACAGGGCGTCGAATTTGAATGAATTGGGAGGTTGTTTGTGATTGTGTGGTGATTGGTCAAAAGAAAAGATGCGCGCAGTCTGTTGGAATTCAGGTGTTGCAGAGTGACTCGCCTACTAGCTGCCTGTACCTCTACCACCACCTCTAGCTCCGCATGAGACTATTCTTTCTCTATAATGAGTCAAAGAGAGAGACTGAATTGTGTTTTATATTTTTTATATGTAACAAAGTCTGGTGTATAACTAAGCTTAGCCACTACTCATTAATAGTGGCACGGCTAGGATTCTAAAAGTTTCTAACCTAATTGATCCAATTACGAATGGGATTTACTTGGTTACGAATTTTATAATTTTTTATATTAGAATAAAAAATAAAATATTTTTTAAAGAGAATTAAATAATAAAGAATGTGTTTTGTGACGAGAATTCATTAAAAAAGAGGCAGAGAAAGGCGAGAGAAAATACAAAATTATTTTCATTTTCCATCAAAAAAAATTTTTTGTCGAGGTTTTATTCTTAAACTTTATAGAGTTCCTTTGTTTTCAAACAAAAATGACATTCAAATAATTAATAAACGTTTTACAATAAACCCAAATTAAAAATTTTTTTTTTGAAGAAAACACTGGAAATAGGTTAACAAACAGGCACAATATATAGTGCGTAAAAGAAGATCTCTTCAGAATCCCGCTATATGCTGTTTTTTTTTTTTTTTTAATTTGTAAATGAATCATGGACTATGTATGCTCAAAATTGGACCTTTTGCATGACAGCAAAGTACCAGTACCACCTAAACTTATCATAACTTGGAATGATATGAGTTCTGATGAATAAAGAACTCAATCTCCAAAATTGGTAAATGAATAGTTTGTATCTTTTTTTCCAGAAACTGCAACAGAAGAAGCAAGTCATAATGGTCTCCATTTCAGTCCCTTGAGAACAAAGAAACCACATTCACCCTAAATATATTAATCCCCGGTCCCCTCCCCTCCATTTGAAGGCGCAATAAATTAAATGCATGCTCCTGTTCTGATCAATATATATATAATCTATTCTATTCACAGGCTGATCAGACTATGTGATTAAAGGTAACTTTTCAGTGAGTTTCCAACTCAGAAAGTGGAGTAGAAATCCCAAAATTATATCACAGAAGTACAACAGGGTTGGTCTCAAGAAAATGCGGCTGCCATATTCAACATCTAACTATGTGAGAACCATGATTAGTTACAATATTTTAATTGTGCTTAACTTGGTTTAATAATGTAACTTTCTTAAACTACGAGTAAAATTTCGAATGTTTTCCCATTTACCATGATTATAAATTATGATGAAGATCCATGGAAGTTCAGTTCGTATACTGATATTTGTCTGTATACATCGATTATCAAAAGGCAAGTACTTGATCAGTTGGTTGCTAGGCGTGCACAACATTGATTTCTAGGCACATGATCTTGGAGATTGCTAGCACTATGTGAATTAGAAAGCGCATTTTCTGGGGAAAAGCTTGCAGAAAGAAGGAATGTTTTGGAGTTTATCAAACATGGTGCCAAAAGTACTAAATTTTGAACTTTAACCGAGCAAAAGGGTGTAGTATTCTTAGAAAAGAATTCCAGGGGGAAGATGGGAATCTAACACTTTTGAATATATGGAAAATACGCACTGCTAAGTTTATCCGATGGGAAGTGTAATTTTTGAAGTTTTGAGAAAATTGTGTTAAGAGTTTTTGAGTTAGGAAAGTAAGATATAACACGCTTGGTAAAAATGTATTTATAAATATCCTCTTTTTTCTCCAATCCATTTCTTTGATGTTTTCCGTCAAATATTCGACGTATTATTCATATTTTGATTTGATTGATTAACCGTTTGAGATCACTCTTATTTAGAATCTTATTTCTAAATAGAATAATCTATTATGTAAGAAATAATTATATATAAATTACCAATCAATAATGTTGTACTTACAAAGTCTATATACAAAGTTTCTATACAAAGTTGATGTAGCATTAAATGAATAGAAAGATTAATATAAGTTGTCAATGCAATAAATATTGATGAGTCATATGGCATTAAATTAGCAGTGCCACATCAATTGTGTATACAAACTTTATATCGAACTTTGTAAGTTTAGCACTACTCATTATCGATTGGGTGAGAGGCTATCGATCGAAAAATAAATTGCTAGGATTAGGAAGGAAGCCTATCTTATCTCAAAACCGGAGATTGTTCAAAACCGAGCTTGGACACCTTATTTTATTGGTCTATGTATATTTAGATCATTGTCTATAAACTTAAAATTTTATGTCATTTATAGTTTATAGTGCTTCTTAAATAATATTGAGTTACATATAAAAAATGGACAATAATTCTCTTCTAATTTAACCTTTACCTAATCTTTTGAAGTCTAGTGCCATGTGTCCCCTGCATGATTGAATGGTCAACATTTATTTACTTAAATCTTATAGTTGAGAAGAAGATCTTATATAGTTTAAAGGATAAAAACGATGAGGCCTTTGTATACGAAGAGTGTCAAGATATAGCTTAAATGCCGTAGGTGGCTGGTATGATCTTAACATATTTCCATATGCTAATAGCATAAAAAAAAAAAAATCATAATGCATTTATAGAATTGAAAACTTGTAACTGTTTTTTATTTGATTTGAACATGTGCTCTTCAATAATTTGTTAATAGTAGCTGTAGATTAAATTGATTTTTTTTTTTAACTTTTCGTATTTATCTACGGAGCAGAGTCTTAAAGAATCGATGTAATTGATTGAACTCAATAAGAATCGAACCTCAAAGTCAATGCTTTTAGGTAAGAAATCTAAGTGGTTTATCACTTACCAACCCCTTTCGGTTATTATTATTATTTTTTAACTTTAAAATATCGCAATTGACATGATACAAAAATACAGAGACCAGTACCTAACTATTTTATCCATGGTCTTAGGAAAAGTTAACGCTAAGGAGATGATCATTGTGCTTTATCGATTTGCTTCCTTCCATTACATTACTCTCCAACGCCAGTGTCTTCTGTTACGTAAGTCCATGAATTAACCAACCCACCAAGAAAAGTTTGGCTTAAGAGAATTGGGCCCATTTTTTTAAAAAAAGTCCTATTTTTATGGGAAAATTAAATTTATTCGAGGACCCTCGGCCCATCTTCCCTGAAAGCCCAAAATGTGGTGTCCACACAAGGGGATTGTTTCTGGGCCTGGGCAATTGAAAGATGACAAGGCAACGTCTTGAGTGTCCTCATAGTAAAAATACTTGTCTCTATCACAAATCAATTGACCTAGCTAAAAGTTGTTGGAGGAATTTAAATCTACATTAAGGATTTTTTTTTTTTTAACTTTTGCTGAACAACAGCAGAAAATTCGTCCTTTTTTTTTTTTGGTCGAATAATAAAAACTCCAACCTAACTGACTGACTATGGAAATGATAAAAATGACTAATCCATACAATAAAATTCATGTAACATGATATGACAAAATAACACTATACGGGCAAAAGCAATAATAAATTATTCAATAATCACATATCCAATAAAACGATACTATGTTAAATCTTATGAATTTGGTTATATATGTTGGTTTTATTTATAGAACTATTTATATTATTTGAATAACATCTTTCATAACTGCTCATATTCCATAATAGTATGAATTTTTTTTTCTTTATCATCAATAATGTATTTTTTTATGTTTTTATATTTATACAGGGTGAAAATTAAGAAAATCTTATCCTTTACCATTATTTAGAGTTATAAATAGCCATGTGTGTTTATAGACCCTTTAGGCAATTTTTATTTTATAGTTTTAATGTAACGTAGAGCACATTAGTAGCTTTCCAAGTAAGAATTAGAAAAGTAATTAAAAATGGTAATAACTTCACAAATCTTTAATCTACAATAAGATGGAGTTGCAAGGTGGGATTAGGATTTTCTCTCTTTTTCTTGAAAGCATTAAAAATAATATTAATTATTAGATAAAAATTATAGCTATATTTTAATTTCATTTAATGATAACACGCAATGTTACAAGATTATTTAAAAAAGAAAAAAGGGATACATAATAAAGTGGAATATTTTTCCCTGCGGGAAAGGAAAGAAATATGTGCGGACAGACCTATTCGTTTTGTCGGCTCCAAACTTTATACACTCGTAAGACTGCTAACCGGAAAGAAAAAGTCGGATTAAACGGCACAGTTATCTAGACAGCTTTACAACAGGGCCCACATATTTGGCGGTGGGCCAATAATCCAACTAAAGTTACACGAGATCCCGTTACAATTATTGTCACCAAACCCCACGTGGCCAGCTCTAGTTCGTTTGTCACCGTGGCTGAGACCCCACCCCCAATCATCCAGCTGTATCAACTGCTCCCCCAAGCCAAAGCCGGCGTAGAATCATTTGATACTAAAGCGAGCCTTAACCAAAGCAAAGCGAGATTAGTGATGATGCGAGTCAATGTTCACCCATTCTTTTAATCTATAACAAAAGCTGCTCGGTCACTGTATAATGTCATTTTATTTTTCCTTTTTTCTTTTTCTCCTGCCATATATGTCTTTGTGCTAATTAAATTTAATAAATAATTTACATATAAAGATCTCATATAATAATTCTAGATGAATAAAATTTTAACTAATCAAGTGAAAAAGTGGGAGAAATATTAATAAATGATATTCGCTAATCTCTAATAATACGAATATATCGCCAAGAAAATCAGTGACGGCGTCGTTAAGATCCCTAACTTTTCTCTACCATTGTTAATCCATTAATATATTGTTCCATATCACATGCACCTAATGGGCCTAGAAGTTGGGCCCAGCCAGACTGTGTCAAGCGCCACATTATACTGTCTCCTTTGTTTGATTACCCTATATGGGACCCACATTTGTCTGGTTAATCAACGGTTAATCAGGGCCCATGGGCCGGTGGTCCCATCCCTTTCAACGGGTCAGATTTAACGAAAAAATAGTCCGTTGCGTCGAATCAGCCTATATATAACACTCTCAGCCACTATTGCTAGTGTGACTTACTGAACGTGTGTTGTGAGCGATTGGTTAATAAAGAAAAAACAATGGATCGGAAAAGTGTACTCGCATTCGCATTAATATGCGTCATTGTTGCCAGTGTCGGTGGCGATTCGCCGGCGCCTGCGCCGACAACTACTCCTACTCCTGCAGCTCCTACGAAAGCCCCGGCTAAAGCTCCTGTAAAAGCCCCGGTAACAGCGCCTGCAAAAGCCCCGGTTACAGCGCCTGCAAAAGCGCCGGCCAAGCCTAAATCACCGGCTCCCGTCGCTACTCCAGCGGCGGCTCCTTCTAAAGAGACGGTTTCGCCTCCCGCAGAAGCGCCGGCATCGACGCCTCCTGCTGCTGCTCCTGTGAGTACTCCACCAACTCCAGTTCCCGCAGCAAAATCGCCTCCATCACCAGCGCCGACGGTAGCCCCGGAGGCTGCGCCTGTAACTCCAGTATCCGCTCCTACTCCAGAGGTTTCGGCACCTGCACCTAGCAAGAAGCCAAAGAAGCACATTTCGCCGGCTCCTGGCCCGGACGTTTCCAGCCCACCCGCTCCGCCGCCATCGGAGGCTCCTGGACCGAGCCAAAACGCGTTCTCGCCTGGTCCATCCGTGGCTGACGATGAGGTACGTAACGCCATTAATTCAAGGTTCGGTTTGTTAATATTTTTACTCGTTTTGCCTCTATCATGCTCAGGGGGTGCAATGCGCCCCCAGATCTGGAACCTTAAATAGAAACATGGACGCTGAAGTGTCCTTTAGTTTTTTTTTTTTTTTTTTGGCTTATGTTAGTTAAATCAGTTTTAAACATCCTCAAAACAAAACGAACTGTATTATCGTACTTCGTGACTTCGTGTTAAAGCATGCTTGTTAAGTTAATGCACTTTAAAAACTTATTATTGAATCGTGTGAAAAACACGCTCCGCCCATTTTGCCTTGGTGTTTGTTCTGTGGGGCTGTTTGTTCGAAGAAATATAAGATTTCTTTCTGATGAGGGCAGTGCTGGGCCGGAACATCAACGTAGGATTCATAATTATGACTCATTTTATTCAATAAATTTGAAGTTACAGTTACAGTTACAGGTGTGGTAGCTTTTCGAGTTTATGATCTCACCAGAAGCGAAGTTAATATTCAAAAAGTAAAATTACACTGTACACACGGCGTGCATGATGGCATTAATTGTGATTTGATGATTTAGAATAATTATTTTTTGGGATCTAAATTTGTGAATGGAACAAAACTTGCAGAGCAACGCAGAAACGTTGAGGGCTGTGAGTGCATTGGCATTGGGATGGGCAGTGCTCGCTTTGATGTGCTAGAGGCAGACACAGAGAGAGGGAGAGATTGAGATCGATGTTACTGTTTTTATTATTATTTTAATCTTTTGCTGCTTACCCTCAGGCTGTCACTTTTGTTATTACGGATTCACTTCACCTTTGGTATATTTATTTACCATTTGTTTGTTTGATTAGCATTATTGTTATGGTTCACTGAGCTGGTGCTTGCCAGATTTGCTTGTATTTATTCTTTTGGTGAAGCTTGAGGGTGAGAGGTGATATTGTAGTTTCCTATTGACTACTTGATATTCCTTTTGGACTCTTGTACCCTATTTCCTTTCATATCTCTCTCTCTTTTCTTTGTTTTTATTCTTTGCTTCTCTGCAAAATCTCTTGAAAGTAAAAAGTAAATAAAGTTTTTCTCATGTAAAATAATTATTGCAAATTACATGCATGCATGTTCCAAATAAATATTCAAAACCACTCGCCAAATAATGATTAACCTTTTTCTTTCTCGATTTATAATGGGTCAATGGATTTGACTTAATTTTCCATATCTGCGCTCGAATAAAGGTTTGTGATTGATTCATGGGCATGTTGAATCTGGTATAACAAATAACCTCAATTAGTGCGCAATTATTTTTCATTGTTGTTTTGACATATTAACCCCAAAAAAAATTATTTTAATGCATAAGTTTACATTTGCAGCGTTTGTTGTTGGCAGAACTTAAACTTACTCATAATTATTACCGGAATTTTAAAAAAAATCCAAATTGGATAAGGTTTCTGATAAGTGAATTAATTTCTAAAAATTTTTATATTATAATCCGTTGTTGTTTGACAGTTGGATAATAAGTCAAATGTATTGAGTATTAGATAAATTCATAACATATAATTTTTTTAGTGTCTAATATATTTTTACAATTCATTTCTTCAATTTAATTTCATTCCATTTTTGCAATTCTTTATAATTATTATTAGTTTTGTTCTGCATCGATCAAGTATATAATTCTATCATTGAGGAACCTTATTCACTAAGTTCTCCATTAACTAAATGATAAAGATTCCCCTTCAAATCCAGGTAGCATTATATTACTTTTTATGAGAACTCTATATTTAAATTAATCATATGCTTAAAAAAGTGATAGGCAGCCAATGAAACTTCTGAGTCTAGCTTCTGAAAGTGGTTTCTTTTATGGCACAGCAAGTCATTCTATTTTTACAAATATGCTACACGTAAAAGGAATTGCGTGTGGGAACCGAAAGCCAAAATGTGCAGACATGTAATAGCATTTCCACAATGGAAATAGTGTATTTAATCTCCGAGTAAGCTACCGCTTTTACCCGAAAGGACAAGACATGAATGAGTAGATGCTATGCTGGAACCAATTTGATTTGTCCATTTGTTCTCGAAGGTTCCACTTTGCATAAAGAAAACACAACACCGATATTACCTACCCTTTTCAATTTTTTCCTTATCTGAGTAAGTTAAATGCTTTGCTCTAAGTTAAGCAAATAAATTATACATACATACACACACACACATACATACATACATACATACATACATATATATATGTATGTATGTATGTGTGTGTGTATGTATTAAAAAAAGGCTTTATACTTCAATATGATTATGATTGAACGATAAATATGATTTTCTAGTTTTCAATTAGAATTCTCTATCGTTTTGATCTTGAGTCATGAAGAAAAGTGAGAGAAAATGTAGTCGAACAAATATTATTAAAGAGAGTATTGGAAAGAATTATAGAAATAATGACTTTTATAGAGAATTAATACATTTTAGAAAAATGTACATTATTGCCTAATAAATAATATTTGTAAACAATAATTTAGATAGGAAAGCTTCCTACTGGGTAATCACAGATATGAAATGCTGACACAAATGCATTATGTGCCATTTTTCCAATTATATAGTTTGGGCTTGGTTTTTCTTCTTAATCTCCACCATGACCCATTTCTTGACATGGACTCTACACAATAAGTCATCTCCATTTTGGACCCTATAATGGTCTTTTAAAGAAGTCACGTTTGAAGGGAGTAATTGATAAAGTCTGTAAAATTTTGTCTTTTAATTAACTTAAGTTGATTAATAAAATTAAAAAAATCTGTCAAACTTTTATCGATACGTAGAGGGTTGAGAGAGTTAAGTTTGTTTAAATGGCGATTTAGTAACAAGAGGAAGAAGGGCGTCTCGGCAGCTAAAAGCAGGGCGAAATAAAAATGCCCATAATGGCCCAACAAACATTCATAGTCCATTAACTCCAACATGAGAGAGAACGCAAAAGAAAAATGGCCCAAAGATTGTATATGTTATTAGGTCGTTTACATAAATTGCATAAATATTAATTACTCTTATTTAACACTATTTTTTAAATATATATATATATCAATTTTATTAAAATGATAATTTAAATAGATTCATAAATTAAAAATTTTTCCCCTTTTTCAAAAGATGCAAATTATTTTGTCTATTTAATAACACCACCCAATTTTTGGAAGTTAAAGTGGTGTTTTCATAAATTTATCCTTACCGTTAGAGGCAGAAAACGCAAGCAATAAATACTTTTATTGAGATCGTTACATGCATTAAATTAAATTCAGATGTAGCCTACAATTATTTATTTGTTATAACTTAGAGGCTATTAGCTTTATGAAAGTGCTTAATGAGGTTCTCCTATAAGAGTAATGATCCCATTTGTTAACAAGTAAACTCTCCATTTAACATAAATTAATAAAAACAAAATTCACTAACTACAAATTATTTTTTTAAAATTAATATCTGATATCATTCTTGGAAAAAGATCTTAATGTGCATATGAACAAAAAAATATTAAATTGTTGTCGATAATTTATGTGGTGGTTTTTATGTAAATGAAGCCCACCTCAAATAAGGTATCCAGTGGAAGAAAAATGAAGAAAAATTCAAAAAATCATCTGAATACTCAAAAATGTCAAACCACCTTAGACAACTTAAACCATACATATATGAATTATACTTGTCAAAATCAAATTCTGAAAATTAAATAACGTTATTAAATTGAAATAGTGCCTGTTTAAGTAAAGTTCTGATAAAAATGGTGCCATTTTAAGTAAAGTTCGACTATTATAACAAAAAGTCACAATTATAAAATCTGTTTAGAGTTATTTTATCGTATAAATAATGATAATTTTATAAATTTTTATATATAAACTAATATATCATAAGTTGATTGAAAAAATAATATATAAAATTTAATTATTCAATTAATAAAATTGATATTTAATAAATAAAGATGAAATATAAAAAAATGAGTAATATGATGTTAATTTATATATAGATATGAGTATAGAAATTATAAAAGGAGTTCGCTCTATCTTATATTTCAAGGAGCAAAGCTTGTCCAATCCGAATGTTTTGCAGAGTAACCAATAATAAAAAAGAGTAAAATATAAAAAAGAAGTCGTGGTGGTTGTCTTGGTCGGTCAAGGCTAAATTATCCGAGTGATATCTTATAATGATTTGTGTACGAAAGAGGTGAAATTTCCAGCAAGCTCAGCCGCGTGGTCCAATTATTGTATTTGTGTACGACACAATTCGTAGCAGTTTGTCCACACGTATGCAGATTGATGTTGACTTTTTATTCCGAATTGATGGAAACAACCTGCCATTAATTTTAAGGGAAAATTAAAAAAATCCAAATTAAAGGTCTTAGTTAAAAACTAACGCACTTCTACAAAATTTTAAATGTCGTAACTTTTTTACTTTGAAAATTACTTTACCTATCATTTTTAAAACATAGTATCAAATAATAGATACTAGACGATACTCGATAGTAATAGATACTAGATGATACTCAACACTTAAAAATAACAGATATTAATCGGTGTTTAATAAATAAAAAATAAATATTAGATAAAACATTTAAAAAACACTCGATACTCGACGAAAAGAACAAACACTCGATGAAATCGTGTTCGACACTCTTTGTATTCAACCTTTGTTATTTTTAATTGAAATATGTCATCTTTATATTATTTTCACCCCTTCTTTAAGCAATTTCACACACTACAACCACTGTTAACGATACAAAAATTATAAACCAATATTTAAGTATATCAAATCCTAAAAGTTAAATAAAAAATCATAAACAAAATAAATAAATTTTTACATTTACTAAGGATATTAGAATAATTTATAAAAAAAAGGACCATGACATTTAAATTTTTAGAGACAGATATACTTTTCAACTAGACCCCTTAATTTTGATCCATTTCCGCAATTCTTTCCAATTTTATTGAAGTGAGGAATTTTTTTTAATATATTTTGTATGATATTCTCAGGAATTTGAGCTTATTTGAACTCTGTTGATATGGCAAAGAGAGATGAATTGATATCTTCATATATCTTGTGTTATATTGGTGTTCTACCTCTTTATATAAAAAGTACATACCAATAATATGTCACTTTTTTCAAGCCTAATAATGATTAACAGAATTGGATCATGCACTAACTTATGAGGTCCTAATTCGATTTTAAAGTATAAAATTATAAATTATGATGTGGCCTTGGAATATTAAACAAGAAACTACTGTGCCTACGTTGTTATTCTAATTTAACATTGTAAAATGAATCTGTTAGTTAGGCTCTTGAATAAAAGGGATTCTCATTTACTTTGCCAACAACGGAAGAAGATATTAATTTAAAGAGAAGTCTCTGTAAAGCCTTTGATCTGGTGATAATAAATAAATATTGTTGTAACAACTATGCAATTTATTAAGTTAACAGCTTCCGATTAGGTGTGGTCCATAATGTACGTAGTTATAGTTTTAGTTGGTACTTATCTTTCATTTTTGTAATGTAATGCAAAACTTCTTGGAAATTTCAAGCAAAATTATGATAATGGGTTTTGGTATGTATCAAATCGGACATTTTCACAAGTTAAATAGCCACATATCGCTATCAAACAATCCCTGTTTAATAGAATCGTTAACTGGGTTTAAATTAATTTAAAAACTTGCTCAATTGAAGAGTTTTACGTTTGGTCTAGAACCAAATTGAAGCGATTAATAATGTGATTGTGTTGGTAGGTCAAGAGCCAGATAATCTGATTTAATGAAGAAATCTAATATCATTTGACTTGGTTTGCTTGGCTGCACCCAATTGTGATATTTTAATCCTAACAACAAACGTATTGAATTGCAAATCCACGTATTTTTATATATATAATTCATTCTTATCTCTTAACTCTTACATTAGAAAATATACAATAGACAGTAATGCTTCTACGATTTTTTTTTTTTAATTGATGGTAATATTAACCAACTTTATACCCATTAGATCTACTAATTCAAAAGAAAGCGAAGTTCAATTATTGGACTTAGAAAATGTCATCATGAACATCCATCAAGTAATTATTTACACATATAATTAGTCTCAACTAATTTAACAGTCAAATTTCTTCCTAATCTCACCGACCCTTTTAAGTTTTAATAATAGTTGAAGTAGACAAGTATGTCCTGCCTTGTCACCAACCACACAAAAATAAATATGCGCCCACATCGTCGTACCAATCTTCATTTTGTCAATTTTGTCTCTTCCATTCATACTCTTCACCTTTTTTCTCACGTTTTTCATTTAAACGATCATATTTATAAATCAACAACAAGAAGATTAGAATGAAAAGCCTACTCCAGAGGTACGAAATCCAGGTGAGTCGTTCTCTTTTTTTGTTTTGAGATGAATTCCTTATAAAATGTGTAAAAATGTTCGGTTATATTGTCGTTTTCATATAAAAATACAAAATATAAATAATTAAACATATTCTTACATCTAATATCTCGTAGAATGTGTTAACATATCTCATATTCTTATATTAAAATAAGAATTTTGAAAATAAAAATATAAAATTTGTAACTAAATGGGTAAATAAATATACCCACAAAATAAAAATAAATCCATTTTGAAAACGGGCCGGGTCAGAAAAATGGGTAATTGTTGTTATTTTGGTTGGTATAAAATTGAAAGTGGACATAGCGCCAACAGGAGAGGAACGGAGGGGTAATTGAACAAGGTGTTTAAGTTGAAATGATCACATGATATGAGAAGAGAAGTGCTTTTAGCAGGTGCTTATAAGCTTATCCTATACCATTACATTCACTTACATGTGTTGAAGAAAGAGAAGCTACTTTACTTATAACAAGAAGTACGACCACCACCACTACTTTGTGTCTCCTGACTTCTCTCTTCTCTGCTTCTCAGAGTCTCTCTTTGTAACTTTCCCAAGTCTTTGCTTTTGACGTAGGATCCACCCACAAGAAGATAAACGATCATGGGCTTGGATATTTTAAGCTTAGAAGCTCGGTATGATACCATCTCTGTAATTGTATGTTGTTTCTTTTCTTCTTCAAAGATTATACTAGTTGGTGTATAGAAGATGTTAAATTTCCTCTGCTGAAACCAATTATAATGTGAAATTTCCCTTAATTTTGTAGCTTATAATGTTGGTTTGTGCTTTACTAACTCTTAAATTGTTTTCCATTTGGTTTCAGGTACCTTGATTCTTGCAGGAAGCATGAAACGCCACCCAATTCTACAGTGTTGTCATCGTTTTCTGAGGTACTTCTGAAGTAAACTTTTTTCTCATGTTTTTTCTGCGTTGATCAAAGCAAAATAAATTGAAATTTAGAAAGATTGCATTTTTAACTTTATCTTCTTGATCTTTCATTATTAATGCTCCTATGAGGGGTCCTGATTAGGCAACTTCCTTAACATTTATGCTAAAAAAAGGGAAGAACTTAATTTTGGAGTTCTCTTGCTAAATTTTATATATGCTCTAGTTCTACTTGATATGTTTGTTTGCGCTGCATTTTTTTTTTCCTAATTCTGTTACAAGGTTGGAATATAAGTCTTTGGTTGACTTTTAAACTCACATTGTTTGTTGACAGCAGAAAAGTCTACTTACTTTGAATTTGATTGTTGCTGTTTAGGCCAAGATTCAAAACTCCCGCAATCAGAAATGTAGCATTGAGGTTAAATTACACAAGTTAAAGAATGGTGATATCCCTCCGCTAATTGATGTGTTCCTGGAAATTGACTCCTCTGATATTGATGCAGTTGATGTAGTTCATAAAACACCGTCTTGCTTGAAAGAAGAACATGTTCTTCATTTGATGCAAGCCATCAATCAAAAGCTCCGAGTTGTTGACCTCTGCCATGTGTCACTGAGGAATGATATTTTTCGGTCTGTATTAGTTCTTTCGTATGGATGATCAAACTATCAGATATTATTTCCATGCATTTTTGAGAAACTTGAATGGCTTGTCTCACCATAAGAATTTATTAAACTGCATTTTGTGTGGACAAAGTTAAATTTTCTTCAAAGTGTTTCTGCATAACTCACTACTTTTGAATTTTCCCTTGGAAAAAATATACTTTGATTAATGTCTATAAAAAAAGTTAGTAATGAATATGTTTCTTGGATAATTCTTATTGGCCTTTCACTGCAACAAACTGTGGAGTTTTCTTTCTGGTACTCCTACTGGACCCACTCTACTTATTCTTGATGGAGTTTGTAGGTTTAGTCTTTATTTTTCTTAGGAAATAATATAACCATTGTGACTGCTTTATGCAAATCCAGAAGGACATGGCTTAGAAGTGCTAATATATTTCTTAATTGAATATAATATTTTAACTTGCTTGTCTTGGGCTATTTTCAGAGATCTCTGCCTGGGTGGCTTGCCATGCCATGTCCTAAACTTGAGGTTGACCAATATAAGGAAGCTCAACATGGATGGAAGATTTATGCAGTTACACACCCTAAATTTGGATTTTTGTACTTCCCTCACTAGCTTGCATGAGGATTGTTTTTCTTACATGCCAAATCTTTTGCGGCTATCAGTGTGTGAGACCAGAATTGCTAATCTCTGGACAACTACTGCTGCCTTATTAAAACTTCCTTCCTTAAAGGAACTACGGTTCCAAAATTGTTTGTGTTGCAAGGACACAAGGGCATGTCCTGCATTGCTGACTGAGAAGACAAATGGTGATGCGGCATCAATTAGTATTGCAGATGCTACATTTCAAGCTTCTGGTGCTGATGACAGAGTGGAAGGCACAGAGGAACAAAAAAATTATAAAAATTCATCAGATGCTTGTGAAGTTGAACTTTCAAGCTACCTTCGGGGAATAGATTTATTGGAGCTATCATCTGACTCTCTTCCTAATTTGAGTGGACATATTGAAATGCCAAATGGGGTAAGTACATGATATACTCATGAGAGTGATGACTTGATTGTTTAAAAGATGTTTGATTTACATTTATTGGTTTTGGATTTTTCCAATATGTCTGACAGGTTTCTTTTGGCAAATTGTAGATTCATGACAATGATGAGTTTGTAGTAAATTTGGATAAGGAGTTGTTGGATGCTGCAACTAAATTAAAGAAGTATATTTCACACCATCCTTCGCCCATATGCTTTGAGAAACACTATAGAGAGTACATGGTTGCTTCATTGCCTAATTTAGAAGTTCTAGATAATTTGCCCATTGGAAAGATGGACAGGGAAATGGCCAAGTATGTCTTTTCGAAATACTTTGAGTACTTACCATATAAGAGAAAGCACAAAGAAAGTATTGTTGGTGTTTTGCAAAAGCGTGAAATGGGAACAAGTGGTACATATTACCAAAACTCTTCAAAGCCTAAGCTGCCAAATCTTAGCGGAAAGAATCAGTTTTTCTTCTCAAGGTCACTTAGTGCTGCCAAGCTTGGGTGTTCTGCATGGCCACTCTTACAGCCTGTGTCAAGCTTTGGCCACAAATATAAAGGAGAAAATAAGAAGCTTCGTCCCAGGCAGTTTGAGTATCATCCATCAAATCCTAGTCTTATGGTTTTTGGAACACTGGATGGTGAAGTAGTTGTTGTCAACCATGAAAATGGGAATATTTGTAGTTATATCCCATCCATTGGGGTAGCAAACAGTGTTTTGGGCCTCTGTTGGCTGAAGAACTATCCATCCAAGGTAAAATCCAAACTAACATATTTTGGAATTTGAGCTATTAATAAAGGTAGTGGCATAAACATTAACTGTTTGTTTCTGGAGATGTTTTGTGTTGTCTAGTATCAAATTTGATTATCAGGTGCTATAATTAAAATTACTTTTGAGGTTTTAAGATGTGGTAAGTCGTGTCCTAACCTCTTCAATTCTTGAGCTAATAAGAAGCCCAAAGTGATCTGTTTATTTGAATTGTGTTGTCATTGTTGGTAATTGATTAGACCATTTAATCATCCAGCATATATATTACAGCTTTTTAATGAAGCAAGAGCCATTTACCACTTGAAGATTCTGAGACATAATTTATTTGGTGGTAATCCCTAATAATGGTTGGTAAAAGTAATAGCTGATAGCTGCCAAATAATGATGAATGAGTATCAAATGCCTAAGAATACATGCTTCCCTTCTCCATCCTGCTACCTGGCTAAATGTAGCAGTTACTAATGGCTTTCTATTGTGTCAACTGCCAGCTTGTTGCAGGCTTGGATAATGGATGTGTGAGGTTGTTTGACATCAATTCTGAAGTTGCAGATACACGTGGGAGTTCTGGTGTGGTCACTTTTAAAGATTTTGAGCAATTGACATCTATACATGTCAATTCAACCGATGATCAGTTTGTTGCTAGTGGGAACTCAAAAAATGTTGCTCTATATGACATTAACACCGGTAAACAGTTAGAACTGTTCACTAATATGCATCAAGAACCCATTAATGTAGCCAAATTTGCCCATCATTCCCCTTTTATGTTTGCTACTTCATCATTTGACCATAACGTCAAGATGTGGGATTTGAGGCAGAAACCACTGCACTCTTGCTATACAGCTTCAAGCTCAAGAGGAAATGTGATGGTTTGCTTTTCTCCTGATGACTACTACCTGCTTGTTTCAGCTGTTGACAATGAGGTAATCCTATACAAATTAGTGTATTCTATGGTCTGTCGCTGCAATAAATTTTGCTGGATAAGCATTGATGACTTGTGTGCATGAGTGCACAATCAATGTGGACATCATTGTCCGGTGATTTCAAAAGGGTTTCTGGCCTGATTTTGACACACTGATAGGTGTTCTCATGCAATTAACTTCTGCATTATATGTCATTGTGAAACCTGCTGCTTGTTCTGTGTTTACTTCTCTATATAGCAATATTGAACTTCGTCATTCTTCGCGGGTCAAGATGGTGGCTAACTGTTAACTGATGTCAGGTTAAGCAACTCTTGGCTGTAGATGGAAGGCTCCACATGAATTTTGATATAATGTCAACGGGAAGTGTATATAACTATACCCGTTCATATTATATGAATGGAAGGGACTATATTATCAGTGGCAGTTGTGATGAACACGTCGTCCGCATCTGCTGTGCCCAAACTGGAAGGAGACTTAGAGATGTATATATGGAGGTATGTTCTATTATATTTGTCAAGATCAGTTTGCGAGCATTGGTAAAGGTTGCCATTTTAAGCACAACGCCATTTGTGACCATGTTAATTAATAGGTCAAGTTCTTTTGTTTCTTGGCAGGATATTGAGTCAGGAAAATCTTTGTCTGTGCAGTCCTTAAGGGGAGATCCCTTCAGGGTAAGCTTTTGTGTAACACTTTTCTAAGATAAAAATCAGTTGCCCATAAATAATAGATCGGTACTTTCATGACTCAGTGATTAGTCTCAAAAATATCATCTCAATAAATCTTCTTGAGTTTCCTGCTAAGTTGGCCTACAAGCAACAATTGGGAGAAAATGTCTGCGTCATTGATCGTCGTTATTGTTCTATCAAAATATCATGCTAAGGTCTTTTGAGGACCAAATTTTGACATAAGTATCTGTATTGTTGAAATCAGGATTTTCACATGAGTGTCTTAGCAGTGTCTAATCGTCCAAGTTCAAAGTGGGAGATCATCAAGGTAACTTTCATGGTCATTTGCTTTTCATTCACTGAGTGCGTGTTAAATACATCTGGTTAACTGAAACTAAGGAGGTCCTTCTGCAGGTCAATTTACTTGGCTCAAGTCACCGTGCCGAAGAGTATTCTAATGGTCAACCTATCCGTTCTTCCTACAGTCTGGGAGGTTGATGTAATTGTTCATATCTTCACGTATATATACATGTAAACAACCCACATTTGTATACTAGAATTTGTAAACATTGCTCTATGTATATAATATATATCCATTTTGGTGGTTCGATAGAAGAATTTTTTTTTTCCCTTATCATATTTTTGAGTTGTTTTGATTTTCAATTGTCTCAACAAGAAGAAGAAGAGCATACTCCGAGGTGGTGTTGCCCTGCCATTATGCTGCAGTTTGGTAATTTGTACTCATCATCATCAATATGGCCATGATGCAGGGTAATACACAGTTAAGAGTTTGCATTTTCGGAATTACTACTAAGCTTAGACACCTGTTAATAGTAGGTTGCATATTGATAACTAAACTTTGGGTCAACATTATGGATAAGTTTAGGTGAGTCTGAAATAGTACATCACTTCACTATGTTGATGTTATATGTTTATAACCAACTACTTATTCTTTTATCTTTTGTTCAAACCAGTTAAAGTTCTAATTTTCTTTTCGTAACTATCAATGGTGACTTGCTTTATTTATTATTTATTTTTTTTATTCCACTTTCTTCATTAAGCAAATTTTTATTTTTGGTAATTTTGTTTTATGGTATATCAAGATTTAATTGGATAGGTTTACAAAATCAACAGTGGCATGAGCATGTCTCATGTATCCAGGACTATTAGCTTTTCATTTGCATCTACCTACTACTAATATTTAACTCCCCGATTATGTGCTGTGATTTCAAAGTCTGCACAGATGTACATGTCCGCACTCTCCTTTTAATTTGAAAGAATTATAGAAATGTACCCAAACTCTAGAAACTACTTTGGTTATCAAGTTCTGTGAATGTGAGTCGGTGGCATTAAACATTGTGATACGGCAACGTTGAAGGTATTTTAAATAATTAAAATATTTTCACATTTATTTTATAAATAATAATATTCTTTTTAAATTTAATTTTAAATTTAATCTTAAATTATAATAATGATATGATATGATATGACAGTTCTAATTTTATATCATGTTATTTTAAATGTATAATTTTTTATTAAGTTTTTATATGTGTATGAATATTTCTATTTTATAATATTGAATTGAAGTGAAATAGAAAGAAAAGTATATTTTTAGAATTATTTGACTTCTTTTTGAAAAATGTTTTAAATTATAAATGCATATAAAGCATTTTTTACTAGAAACAATAAGATATTTCCTTGAAGAAGACAATAAGATATTTTTTCATTTAAAGAAAAAACACTTTTTGATTTGAAAAAGATTGCTTTCACATAATAAATGATGATTATGATGTTGCTGAGTGGTGAACCAAAAACAAACCGACCATGAAAAGAAACGAAAACACAAAAAAACAAAGAAGAAAATGAAATCCTTCAGAATCAAGACACCGAATGATCAAAGAAGCCACCCGGAAAAGATTACTACACATTTTGTTCATGTTTAGTAATACAAGGTAATTGAAAACACAAAAGATGTGGTGCCCACAGAAATGTGAAAGCGTAGACTAGAGAATAGAAAAGTGCCCAACAAGGACTGGTACTCGCTGCCCGTGCTGGCTCGGGTGCAAACAAACAGAGAGAAACCAAAACAAGTGCAACTTGTGGATGCTTAACAGCCTGTGATTTTCCACTAAAAATCTCTTCTCTTTTCATTTGGAGCCTAGGTTGCACGAATCTCCTAGAAGTTTGAACAAAGAAAATAGTTAATAACTGCAAATGGGCTGCATTGGAGAAAGCCTAACAGCCTGTAATCTTACAAGGTTTTCAGAGAAAATTAAGTAAAATATTTGATCAACATTAAAATTAGAATCGTACTACACTGCACGTTTTGGAAGCAAAGAAAGAATCGGGTTATAGATTTTATGAGACCAAACCTCAACCACTCGGTAATAAAATACTTGAAATTTTTTTTAAAAACTAGAGGTCCTAGTGCATGTACAATAATGGATTAATTAAGATCATTGCATGGATTACGCTTTTCAATGAGCATTTATATGTAAATCCAATGTAGTTTAGTCCAATCTAATCATGTGTATCAAAAGCAGTCTTGCATGTATTAATGTGTTATAGTTTCAAAAGAAATATTTCTAGTCTTCCATTTTCGAACTTAAAACTTGGATTTTGAAATTTGTATCGAATATAAGGTTGGAAATGTTGGCGAAGGACCAAATGGGATTTAAAAAGGGGGGAAAATCATTGGATTCTGATTAGTTGAATTCAAACACTGACTGGAATGAATAATTAAAGTTGTTTTAGATTGATTTTTAAATGTTGGTAAGCTTACTTCCTACTTAGGAAGCTGCAAGTGAGCTTCATAATTGCATAAACCTGGATAGCAATGACCTGCGAATCGAAACGACACCAAGTTGCCCCACCTTACTAGCTACAACCCACCAACTTACAGTCTGTACAAAAGCTGTACATCTCTTTATTTTTCTCGTATGGACCCATTTGTCACTTTCCCACGTATATTTTCTCTTTCAAGAAGACTACTATAAATACCAATGTAAGCTCTCTCAAAGCTCATCAGATATAACTCACACTCACACTCACACTGGCACACTCATAAAAGATTGTACTTAGATATTTAGAAATATAGTAGCTGTCTAAGAGCAAACAGAGAGAAAATGAAGCTTGTTGTATTAACAAGTTTTCTACTTGTTGCACTTGTGCTATGTTCTTCTTTGATCCAATGCAGTGTTGCTGCTTACTCAGAAGGTCCAGGGCCTCAACCTCCTGTTGCTGGTGGTTCAAGTAAGTTATTCTTTACATAAAAAAGTCATGTATTTATGCATGTCATGCCCAGCGATATATACAAATCAATAGTTGGTTTTCTAGAGTAATCATTTTAACTAACTGCGATGGACTGACTGATTATTGTGGGATGTTTCGTAGGCTTCTGTGATGAGAAATGCGGGCAGAGGTGTTCAGCGGCGGGATACAAGGACAGGTGCATGAAGTATTGTGGAATCTGTTGCCAAGAATGCAAGTGTGTTCCTTCAGGAACGTATGGAAACAAGTCAGAATGCCCTTGTTACAGAGACAAGTTGAACTCCAAGGGCAAGCCCAAGTGCCCTTAATTAGTACATATTAATATCAATATTTAATATATGTTATGTATTTTTATGGCTACCTTCGCGTGCTGTCTGTGTCAAAATATGTTGACCAGCTTTAATAGGTTTTTTTTTTTTTTTGGTTTTTCAAATGTTGAGGTGTTGGTTATTTGGTTGACGACTTTGTTCAGCATTTGAAAAATTTTTCTTGCTTTGTTTTGAAAGAGATTAAAAGAATATTCTTAACTCTCATAACAAGCAAGAAATGTGCTCAATAAAGTCATGTAAGGGACTCAATAATAAATGGAATAAATGGCAATCAAAGAGTCAACGCTGGTCTGCTTCATGGTGTTTGAAATTCTATATGATTTTCCATTGAATTTCGAATTATTATTTTTTTAACAGTTTTTATTTATTTACTCTACAAAAAACCAAAGCAAATAACGGAGAATTGGAATAGCATCAGGTCAACATTAGTAATTTCGAAAACTAATTTGATTGATTAACAGTAATATGATAATAACATACAAACTCCGACTAACATATTACACAGCTTCTCTTCTCAGAAATCCAAAATTGATGAAAGAACGAAGCTCTATCTTTGCTAGGCATCTTAATTTCATATTTTAAACAAAATAATAGGAATTGATTCTCAAGCAAAAGCTGTTCTTACAGTAATTTCAATTCAGGCTCAATTAATGGCCTGCAAGCTGTAAAATATAACCTGCAACGTTGAAGTAACCATAAAGGCTACCGCCAACAAAAACTAATTATTTACAGTCTTACTAAAATGGATGTGCTTATTAAAATATCGAAGCTAATATCAACCATATATATATATATGATCTACAAGCAAAATTTGGCAAGTGGGAATCAAAATGTTACTTTAAAAGAAGGAAGAAACAAGCTCATCCTCTGGCTTCATCTCGAAAACAATGATTAAACGAAAGCAAAGAATAAGAATAAGAATTGAGATGGGAAAATATTAGATGGAAGACTGATTCCTTTCTTAGATTGACCAAGCTGGCTAACAAGTCATTCCGTTTCTTCCCTACCCATTATATAAATTGGAACGCATCGAATGCACTAAAGTTCAAGTCTGCGCAAAATGGGCATGGCTATGAGTTTCATGGGGAAAGGTTTGTGATTTCTCTTGCCATTTCATTTTCTTTGAATTTTGTCTGGTTGTTTGTTGCCTAATTTTCTATTTGACAATTTGGTGGATGTTCACTTGATAGGAATGCCATCCTCGCAAATGATAAATTTGCTAATGGGTACACTATACAAGCAATTCATACAGAAAGATATCAAAACCTTTGAGAACTTTCACAAAGCTTTTCTGGATATATTCACGTAAGAAATGACTATCGACCAAATCGTTAAAAAGGTTGGACATATGTCATTAGCATCTGACTTTTGCATAATCTTATGCAGCTCTATCAACTCAGGATTGCCTGGCAAACATTACGATGTACCACCACGTGATGAGATAGAGGTCAGTCAACACAGCTTCAATCTTCTGATCTCTTGCCTTCTCTTACTCAATTCTTCCACAAATATACAAAATCTCAGAAATGTTTTGAAGAATGGAGAACATCCCAAGTGTCGGAACAAAAGAACGTGTTTGTGAAATTCATGAAGCAGAATGTGACTGTCAGCAAACTAGACGACTCCACTGTGATCACTGGAGTATTGACACCTCCAGCGGCTATGGCAGCTAAGAAAGCAGGACAGAATGTACCACAGTTGAAGATGATGAAAGCCATCCCTGATGTCATCTTTGTGCCCTCTGTAACAGTGATGGCAATTATGTCAGCCAAGATTTCCAAAAAGATCATCCGAGGAAAATTGGGGAATTCGACATCTTAAAAACACACATTCATACGAGCTTTATAATGTGCATAATTATGCAAAACCTGCACAAGATTGATGTTAATAGAGAAAAATACAGGAGAATAATGCACTAAAATACACTTTTTTCATGGAAATTCTTATAGTATTTGTTATTTCTAGATGCACGGTGGTAAAAATTAAAAAATTATAAAACAAAAAGGATTTGGCACATAATGCATTTAACAGCAAGCCATGCAGCCACAACCGTGCAAAAGAGAGAATTTCAAGAAGAAAAATTACAGGATGTGACCCAAGCCAATATCCTCATGGGAAATCTTAATCTAGTAATCATTCCTTCTAGGGTCAATGACAACAATAATAGAATAACACCCAATATTTAGCACAAGCCACATGTCCAAAAGAGGGGACTTAACCCACTTTCACAAGCCTTGACAATCTATGGATAGAAGCTTGGTGGCAAAATTAGCAGCAAATGAAAGATTGGTAAAAGAAAAAGTGACGCTAACTAATGCTTGATGTACTAGTTTCATCATGTAATCTCTTCTCTTTTCATTTGGAGCCTAGGTTGCACGAATCTCCTTGAAGTTCGAACAAAGAAAATAGTTAAGAACTGCAAATGGGCTGCATTGGAGAAAGCCTAACAGCCTGTAATCTTTCAAGGTTTTCAGAGAAAATTAAGTAAAATATTTGATCAACATTAAAATTAGAATCGTACTACACTGCACGTTTTGGAAGCAAAGAAAGAATCGGGTTATAGATTTTATGAGACCAAACCTCAACCACTGGGTAATAAAATACTTGAAAAATTTTTATAAAACTAGAAGAAGTCCTAGTGCATGTACAATAATGGATTAATTAAGAGCATTGCATGGATTACTCTTTTCAATGAGCATTTAAATGTAAATCCAATGTAGTTTAGTCCAGTCTAATCATGTGTATCAAAAGCAGTCTTAGCATGTATTAATGTGTCTTAGTTTCAAAAAAATATTTCTAGTCTTCCGTTTTCGAACTTAAAACTTGGATTTTGAAATTTGTATCGAATATAAGGTTGGAAATATTGGCGAAGGACCAAATGGGATTTAAAAAGGGGGAAAAATCATAGGATTCTGATTAGTTGAATTCAAACACTGACTGGAATGAATAATTGAGGTTGTTTTAGGTTGATTTTTAAATGTTGGTAAGCTTACTTCCTACTTAGGAAGCTGCCAGTGAGCTTCATAATTGCATAAACCTGGATAGCAATGACCTGCGAATCGAAACGACACCAAGTTGCCCCACCTTACTAGCTACAACCCACCAACTTACAGTCTGAACAAAAGCTGTACATCTCTTTATTTTTCTCGTATGGACCCATTTGTCACTTTTCCACCTATATTTTCTCTTTCAAGAAGACTACTATAAATACCAATGTAAGCTCTCTCAAAGCTCATCAGATATAACTCACACTCACACTCACACTGGCACACTCATAAAGATTGTACTTAGATATTTAGAAATATAGTAGCTGTCTAAGAGCAAACAGAGAGAAAATGAAGCTTGTTGTATTAACAAGTTTTCTACTTGTTGCACTTGTGCTATGTTCTTCTTTGATCCAATGCAGTGTTGCTGCTTACTCAGAAGGTCCAGGGCCTCAACCTCCTGTTGCTGGTGGTTCAAGTAAGTTATTCTTTATATAAACAAATCATCTATTTATGCAGGTCATGCCCAGCTATATATACAAATCAATGGTTGGGGTAATCATTTTAATTAACTGTGATGGACTGACTGATTATTGTGGAATGTTTCGTAGGCTTCTGTGATGAGAAATGCGGGCAGAGGTGTTCAGCGGCGGGATACAAGGACAGGTGCATGAAGTATTGTGGAATCTGTTGCCAAGAATGCAAGTGTGTTCCCTCAGGAACGTATGGAAACAAGTCAGAATGCCCTTGTTACAGAGGCAAGTTGAACTCCAAGGGCAAGCCCAAGTGCCCTTAATGAGTACATATTAATATCAATATTTAATATATGTTATGTATTTTTATGGCTACCTTCACGTGCTGTCTGTGTCAAAATATGTGTCAAAATAGGTCGTTTTTTTTTTTTTTTTTCAAATGTTGAGGTGTTGTTTATTTGGTTGACGACTTTGTTCAGCATTTGAAAATTTTTTCTTGCTTTGTTTTGAGAGAGATTAAAAGAATATTCTTAACTCTCATAATAAGCAAGAAATGTGCTCAATAAAGTCATGTAAGGGACTCAATAATAACTGGAATAAATGGCAATCAAAGAGTCAACGCTGGTCTGCTTCATGGTGTTTGTAATTCTATATGATTTTCCATTGAATTTCGAATTTTTAATTTTTTTTACAGTTTTTATTTATTTACTCTAAAAAAACCAAAGCAAATAACGGAGAAATGGAATAGCATCAGGTCAACATTATTAATTTCGAAAATTAATTTGATTGATTAACAGTAAGATGATAATAACATATAAGCTCCGACTAACATATTACACAGCTTCGCTTCTCAGAAATCCAAAATTGATGAAAGAACCAAGCTCTATCTTTGCTAGGCACCTTAATTTCATATTTTAAACAAAATAATGGGAATTGGTTCTCAATCAAAAACTGTTCTTACAGTAATTTCAATTCAGGCTCAATTAATGGCCTGCAAACTGTAAAATATAACCTGCAACGTTGAAGGAACCATAAAGGCTACGGCGGACAAAATCAAATTATTTACAGTCTTACTAACATTGATGTGCTTATTAAAATATCGAAGCTATATATATATATGATTTACAAGCAAAATTTGGCAAGTGGGAATCAAAATGTTTCTTTAAAAGAAGGAAGAAACAACGTAAGACTTGAACAACCTCATCCTCTGGCTTCATCTCGAAAACAATGATTAAACGAAAGCAAAGAATAAGAATAAGAATTGAGATGGGAAAATATTAGATGGAAGATTGATTCCTTTCTTAGATTGAACAAGCTGGCTAACAAGTCATTCCCTTTCTTCCCTACCCATTATATAAATTGGAACGCATCGAATGCACTAAAGTTCAAGTCTGCGCAAAATGGGCATGGCTATGAGCTTCATGGGGAAAGGTTTGTGATTTCTCTTGCCATTTCATTTTCTTTGAATTTTGTCTGGTTGTTTGTTGCCTAATTTTCTATTTGACGATTTGGTGGATGTTCACCTGATAGGGATGCCATCCTCACAAATGATAAATTTGCTAATGGGTACACTATACAAGCAATTCATACAGAAAGATATCAACAACTTTGAGGACTTTCACAAAGCTATTCTGGATATATTCACGTAAGAAATGACTATCGACAAAATCGTTAAAAAGGTTGGACATATGTCATTAGCATCTGATTTTTACATAATCTTATGCAGCACTATCAACTCAGGATTGCCTGGCAAACATTACGATGTACCACCACGTGATAAGATAGAGGTCAGTCAACATAGCTTCAATCTTCTAATCTCTCGCCTTCTCTTACTCAATTCTTCCACAAATATACAAAATCTCAGAAATGTTTTGAAGAATGGAGAACATCCCAAGAGTCGGAACAAAAGAATGTGTTTGTGAAATTCATGAAGCAGAGTGTGACTGTCAGCAAACTAGACGACTCCACTGTGATCACTGGAGTATTGACACCTCCAGCGGCTATGGCAGCTAAGAAAGCAGGACAGAATGTACCACAGTTGAAGATGATGAAAGCCATCCCTGATGTCATCTTTGTGCCCTCTGTAACAGTGATGGCAATTATGTCAGCCAAGATTTCCAAAAAGATCATCCTAGGAAAATTGGGGAATTCGACATCGTAAAAACACACATTCATACGAGGTTTATAATGTGCATAATTATGCAAAACCTGTACAAGATTGATGTTAATAGAGAAAAATACAGGAGAATAATGCACTAAAATAACAATTTTTTCATGGAAATTCTTATAGTATTTGTTATTTCTAGATGCACGGTGGTAAAAATTAAAAAATTATAAAACAAAAAGGATTTGGCACATAATGCATTTAACAGCAAGCCATGGAGCCACAACCGTGCAAAAGAGAGAATTTCAAGAAGAAAAATTGCAGGATGTGACCCAAGCCAATATCCTCATGGGAAATCTTAATCTAGTAATCATTCCTTCTAGGGTCAATGACAACAATAATAGAATACCACCTAATATTTAGCACAAGCCACATGTCCAAAAGAGGGGACTTAACCCACTTTCACAAGCCTTTACAATCTATGGATAGAAGCTTAGTGGCAAAATTAGCAGCTAATGAAAGATTAGTAAAAGAAAAAGTGACGCTAACTAATGCTTGATGTACTAGTTTCAAGTAATGCACAGTATCCCAATGTAATTCAAGTCTTCACTGAGGACAGTCCATAGGCAGAACATGCAAAGCATTTAGAGCTTCTCATAGTAGCAGAAATATCTGAAATCATATTTCTTTCTATGCAAGAGGATACATACAACAGAATAAACAGCATTTACACGTATGGCCAGTTTGATAATCTCTCCTCTAAAGTACCTCATCTCCAAACATGACTAATCATCCAAATTATCCTGCTGACCTGAGATCTAGGCCTCCACTAACCCAAGCGTGATTTTCGCTTCCCCCGCTTCCTCTTGTTATTAGGCACGTTGGTGCCAGAACTGGAAGGCTGACCATGAGGTATGGACGTCTGCGCAGGCGAGTCAGCTTTTGGAGCCGTAACTGGAGGACTGGCATTCAGCTTTCTTCCTGAAGATACCTGAGGGTTCTCTGTGAGCTGACTTATTACTCTTTCAAAATTCTGCAATTCCTCCTCAGAAGTCTGATCATGTATCAGGATTCCCTCCTTGTTCTGTATGCATGAAGGGTGACGTTCAACAACAATAACAATAATAACAGTATAGTGCATATTTATATTATGTACTTAGCCACTATAAAGTCCCCAGGTCCTAACATTTGCATGACAAAATCGGTCCCCTAATCCTCATGCTGGAAATCTTTTACAACAAAAGCAAAATACAACACATCAGCAAAGGTCTACAGTTGAATGAGTCAAACAGGCAACAAAACAGGCATCAATGAAGCCATGGGTGGTAGTTTCAACTAGCCTGATTCATAAGCCTTGTTTTTTTCTTTTTTTTTTTAATCCATTAAACTCTACTGAAATACACTTCATTGCTTGTTCTATAAGTACAAAAAAGGGTATAACATCCTTTATTACTTAATTATGTTCTACTTTTGTTTGTCATTCAAGCTTTCATGCCAATCCATGGGCTTATATCCTTGGCCTTGACCAGCAAGTAGCATGTTTGAACCATCTCAATCGAATCATCACATCTATTACATTTATCACCAGATAAATAAAAACCACAAGATACCACCACTATTACAGCAAGAGCTAACAACGCCGCAGCATGATAAGATTGCTCAAAAAGGTTGTTCATGTCAGCTAGTTGATAGTGAGAAGATATATTTCATTGTTCCATTTTCATTAATGCACAGCAATGTGATCAAGATAGAATGAGCCATTATCACTGATCTCCCCTGCAGTTCAGTTAACACCGAGTAGATTTATAGTTTCAAGGTAGGAGGCTAAATTATGTTACTGGAAACAGCGCAGAAGATTAATTTTACCCCAATGAGGAATGAGTATTCGATCATCTATAGTGTTAACAAAAGGCTCATTTAATCACATAATTACTAGTGTGTGAAAAAGTGGGGTCCATTATGCCAGAGAAGGAAAAACTTACAGTTTCACATAAAACCCCAATCTGAGGCACACCTGTGATTTCGATCATGTCAGGAAAAGGAGTAAACTCTCTGTGACTTAACAGTGCACCTGCAGGCATAAAAAGATCTTCCATGTTACACTCAGATGCATGCTGGGAAGAAATATACTGAGATCTATCCAGTCTTGCATTTCCAACTTTGGGAGGAGAAGCAGCACGTTGATCAGAACTAGGCAACGCCTCACATGGTACAAGTAAGCTCAATCTATTAATGGAACAAAACTTTCCAGGATTTTCACTGACCACCTTGTCAACTCGACTTTTCAAGTGGCGAACTTGTGATTGTAAAACTTCAATCTTTGAAAGAGTTTGCTCCAAATAATTTTCACCATCTCTGAACTCATTCAATGCCCAATCATCGTTAAACTCAAACCCATCATTGCCATTTACAGTCTTATTATCTGCAGAAACCAATGAAGGATAATCATTTGTGCTGTTATTTTACAGCATATCTCAAAGTTAAGCATCATGTGTCCACAAAGACAATCAGAAAAAACATTGCAAGTTCCTAAAAACCATAATTTTGTTCCTGTCAATATCTGCGGAAATAAGAATCACATCAGTTGCATTGTGATCCCACATTTTTCTAATTAAAACAAAATTATGACAAAAGAAGTTCCAAGACACAAAAGTGATTGATAACATGACATTGCTGTTCAACACAGTTAAAATATTGTTGAAAAGATTAAACCCTTAAGCAAATGTTTACTCCTTCTATCATTTATGATACTCACAAGCTATACAATCAACAAAATTCAAGCTTAAGATGAAATTCTTGCTTCTTACCGAAATTACCGAAATCATTTTCCATAAAAGCACCATCAGCAACAGACCGCCTATAGTCTGGAAGAAAAGATAGAAAAAGGCTCCTATTAGATGTACGATAACCATATAGATCAACACTGAATAAACGTAAAATTTAAATTTCATACCACTATAGGAGAACAGATGATGCTGTGACAAGTATGAAGATAGATCAGTCGCCTCTTCAACTCGTTTTCTTTTCTTCCTCTTCATGACTTGATTTTTTCGAAATTGACAAGAAAATGGAATTGACTTGGCATCAATACCTTCTAATGTCAACTTTTCAAACTCAACCTTCTTTCTCTGATCATATTCTGCAAGTTCTCTATCGTATCTCAGGGCCTGTGCCTGAAATTCCTTAATTTGGAGTTCTATCCATTTACACCGCCACATAATAGGACGTATAAACCTACGCCAATGATCTGTCAACTTCTTTTTCCTGCAGAATGGAAACAGACACAAATCAATTGCATCTTTCAAGGAATGATTAATTAGGAGTTCAATACTTCTTAACGAATTTTTTTAATATATTAGGCAGCTCAAATATTTGACTGATTATGTTGTCTAGTAAATGTGTTAAACACCATGACATTCATAGCAAAATCAACATATTAAGGCAACTCACTAGACTTAAAATCAATGCAGCTGACACAGCAAGAAAGTGGGATGAGAAGTATCAGAAAAATGGAGAGTCAATATCAAAGCAAATTGGGTGTGCTGATATTGAGGTCAAGTAGGACATGAATCCAAATTTTGAAAAAGTCGATAGCATTCTTACTAAAAAACTCCAGTAAACTAGATGTCCTAAAACATTTTATATGAAACAATTCACACAAGATTTCCCACATTTTGTTAGAACCAGGACACTTTATCTCTAACCTTCCCCTAAACGGTATTTCGCTACATTATCTAATCTAACTATAAGAAGTAATCAGTTACATTGTAATCTAGGGGGAAAAAAGGGCAGCACTGTCCCAGAAACTTGTTTATAAGTACATTTAAAAAACATAATAATAATAAGGATATTCATTATCTTAAAGTCATAACTTTCTCATTGCTAACTCCCAGAGACCAACAAGGACTCGGGTAATACACAGATAAAATACCAAAAATACCTTGTTAGCCAGTCTCCATTAATTCCATCGAAAAATGCGTTGCCACCACAAAACGGTGATTCAACTTCAACATCACCCAAACTTGAGACATTCTGATTCCCAGAAAAAGAGTCACCGAAAGAACTTGAATTCTCCGTTGTGTCCTGGCATTCATTTTCAACCAGCCCATGGTCACCAGATACTGTACAGTCAGTTATATTAACCTCAACATCCTCACTTCCATTTTCCACCTTAGCCTTTCCATCAAAAGCTCCCATGTGAGAAATGTTGTCATCAATATCATTCACACAATGCATTAGCTTAGTCTGAGGATCTTGGGGTACACTCCAATTACTCTGCTTAGCCTCAGGAAATTCCATCACAGTATTAGGCTTCGCCTCCATCTCTAAGTCGGGACCCATTTGGATATCACGCAAAATCAGTTCATTCTCCTATAATAACATAAACCATAAAAAAAAACCTGATCAACCAAAAAAAAAATCATAACATCAACTATAACAAACAACGAAGGCGTTCATGAAAAAAAAAAAAAAAAAGCTAAAAGCGTATATCTTTAGCAACCAAGAATGAATCTTTTTCAAGAGAAATTCTTATACGATTTTCCTTCAGCCATTAAACATCAAACTTTCCAACGAATAATAAAAAGAAACAGAAGGCACAAGAAAAAGCCTAACTTTAGGATATTGTTAAACCCTAAACCCTAAAGCAGGTAAGGAGGAGAAAGGTGTTACCTTGGTGTAGTTGATAGGTGGCCGGAAGCAGAGGCGAGGGAAACCACCGGAGTTCGGTGGCCTACCCGGTGAGCAAAGGTAGTTGGTCGGTCTGTCCCAAAGCAAAAAATTTGTGGGGTTGTGTGCGTGAGCGCAGGACCAACATTAATGGACTTCCGGAGAAGATTTGGAAAATCCTGTTGTAAAGAGTGAAGACAGTTGAAACGGTGACGTATAAGTCACCATCACAATAGCAAGGTGGGCCCTGTAGGATTCGCATGTTCACTTCTTTTTTTTTTTTTTTTTTTTCACATTCGTTTCTGTTTGGACAGCTCATTAATTTACGAATACGAATTTATTCGCAATAATCACAGATTATTTTTGTTTATTTTGTGGAAATTTCATGAAAGTATAAAAGGTACATTAGGATTTTTGATCCACTTCCATTATTATAATTAAATAATAATATTGTTCATTCTAAGAATTCATCGAAAGATTTCTAAGACAAATAGAAAGATACTTTACTTAATAGGCACGAATTATAAGATCATTTATATCATTATAGCAAATACTAAATATTAATTTCTCATGTATAGCTATTATCTAATGGACGTCCAATGTTGTAGCAGGACAAAATTACAAATTAATTTATTTTTCCCTTCGCTATAGTTATTTACAAAAGAAAAACTACGTTGGGTTGAACGCATACACTTT
This sequence comes from Boswellia sacra, assembly GCA_013180625.2. Taxonomy (NCBI): domain Eukaryota; kingdom Viridiplantae; phylum Streptophyta; class Magnoliopsida; order Sapindales; family Burseraceae; genus Boswellia; species Boswellia sacra. The sequence continues at coordinate 1,184,091 of SNVD02000038.1, read as the reverse complement.
GAGCAATAAGGAAAAGTTATCGTCTAGCTCCAACACGTCAATGACATGGCAATGAGAGAAATCGTTGAAGAGAGAAGGCTAATATTGCAGAGATATATCTTGAGCATTAGTCATCGTCTTCCTCCAGCTAACTGCAGGAGCATTCAATCAAATTCTCCATTAATAATTTCTTTTATCTCTATAACAAAAGCGCCAAAGCTTCATGACTACTATGCAGATGTCGAATGTACAGAATTCATTTAGAACATATTCAAAACCTTGCATCTGAGAGTTATGCTTCTAAAATCTGTCCCATCTAGTTTTAGCCATCTGTTGAAAGCTGAATGAAGCAACTAGTAATCACTGAGGAGAGAGATATTAAAAAATGACTTAAACCAAAAAAATTGATTATTCGTCTGTCATCATCTTCCCTAAGCTCACTGCAAAGACCAGACTCGTTATAAAATTTCTCCTCACATTCACAAGAATAAGTACTTCACAAGAGGACTCAAATCAAATCCTCGATAAATATATATATTTTTCTCTACAAATCGTGTAAAATCCAAGCAGCAAAACCCTCATAATAATTATTTGCAACATCAAATGTACACACTTTGTATAGAATTTGACTCAAGACATTACACGGCATGGAAGGTTGTGCTTCTAATATCAGGCTCTCCCAGCATTACCATGTCGTTGGTTTCTGAAGTAACTAAGCAATGATTGAGCCTGCAACCAGTGAAGGCTTGTTTTACAATTTTTATAAAAGAATAAATTAAATAAAAAAGACACCTATTGAAACCATCATCAGAAGTGTACCTTTTCTTTCGCCCGAGCAGTGCCCGACTGTGACAATGCCACCAGTGGTGGGACTGCTCCTTCTTGAAGCACCATATTGCAAAACCTATTACTGCTTGTGCAAAGCTGTAAAAGGGCAGCTGCCGCATTCTCCTTCCCTCTGGCAGAACCCAATTCAACAACCTCAACTAGCACAGGAATCCCATTACCCTGACCAATTGCAGCCCTTCCCTCCGGGATTGTAGCAAGATTTGCCAAAACAGCAACTGCCTTGTCAACCATCCCAGCTGCGGGATCCATCAAATCCACAAGATGCCTTACAGCGCCAGCTTGCACAATCCGGGCTTTGTTTTCATGATATATGGACAAATTAAACAGAGCCGTAGCTGCATCCTTCTTCCCCCTGGGAGTCCCATTTCCCAGCAAATCAACAAGGGGTCCAATTGCCCCCGACCTCCCAATCTTGATCTTATTATCCTCAATCACAGAAAGGCTAAAGAGAGTGGCAGCTGAGTTCTCTCTAGCTTCAGGGCTCCCTGTCTCAAGGACATGAATCAACGGTTCAATTGCATTTGCATTAGCAATTGCAGTTTTGTTGTTATCATTAATTGATAAGTTAAGAAGTGCTGTAACAGCATTTTCCTGAATCTTTGCATCTGGTGAATGGAGGAGATCAACCAACAAGCTGATGGCCCCACAATTTGCTATTACAACTCGATTATCCACATTGTGCCTAGCAAGTAACCGCAGTTCAGCTGTTGCCTCTCTTTGAGTATCGAGTGATGTGCTACTCAAGTCATCAACAAGTTTCCGAACTTGGGTTTCAATGGCAGAAAGATCAGCTCTTGATTCATTAGTAGAGTTAGAGACTATTCTTGGAACAAACCGCTCTGATGGACGGCGCCAGACTACTTGGCTCCGAGACCGTGTTTCCATACGTGAAGGTAGTTCCGGTTCTCTGTGTGTAGAGGTCATTGTAGCAGCAGCAATTGGTTCTGATTTAACCTCTCCAGATGCATCAGTGTTATTGTTTAATCCCTCTGAAGTATCATTGGTATCTCCTACCACTCCTTGTGAATTTGCGTTAGAAACCACACTGGAGGCTGAGCCAGTCCTACTGTGGATGGGAGATGACTGTTCAGCAGTATCAATAGCATTAGAAAATTCTTTTCTTGATGGCGATATGGATGGTTGGACAAACAACTCCATACTTCTTTCTTCTGAGTTAGCAAATCTGTCTTCAGAACTGGTTAGTGATACTCTTGCACTATCCAAACCAGGCCCATTTCCAGTTATACCAGACAAAGAAGCCTCTGTTGTAGAACGGGGATGTAATGGGGAACTTCCCTCCCGATTATTCCCAGTGGATGAGATTAAGTTCTTACCCGGTGAACCTATAGACTGAATTGACTCTGCCATTATAGGTTGGTTGACTCTAGTAGGAGAAGTACGTGGATCTCTAGGTGCACTAGAATCCGAATGCACAAGAAGAGGTGAGGACTGGTTTAAACTCATAATCTTCATGGGGTCTGGCAGCTTCACATTCTGTAATTCGCACCAGTTTGCAATTAGTGCCTTTACAGTATAATTTGGTATCAAATTGGTATGGGCCAGACTCTGACGTGTCTTAGGACAAACATTAAGACCAAGATTAATCCATTGCTTGATGAAAGCCCGCTCATAAGTTTGACCAGACGCCACAATCACTGGATCTGTCATCAGCTCAAGAGAGAGAGGACAGCAGAAATCGGGAGGTATAGGGACTGTGCTAGAGATCAATGACTGTTTTTTCATAACAAGATGATCATGTATGCAGGTTACAAGGATAATCATCCGATCCATAAACTCAGCTTCCCCAGCCTTTTCAGCTTGTTCAGCATTCTCCTTCAACTTTTCAAGGGCCACAGCTTCAATCAGAATCTCTTGATTTGACCTCAAGCTCAGGCTCTCCGCAATTTTTACCAAGATATCCGGGCTAGGCGTGACACCACCCACTTGATCCCTTATTGCTTCCTTAATGAAAGATGAAGTTTGTTCATACTCCATATGCTTAAGTTTCTGCAAGCAGAGCTGCAATTTAATCATTTCAAAATTGTTAGTGTTACCAATGGAAATTTTCATATCTTGTTTCTCTGTGCTGCTATTGGTGGTAAGCTTAGAACCTAGGCCAACACTTCATGATGCACCAGGGCCCAAGTTGAGACTTGAGAACCGCTCAGGTTAACTATCAGCCTTAATCATAAACGGGAATTAAGGGTCTGTTTGTTTCGACTTCTCCAAATAGAGCTTATTCAAGTAGAGCTTGTAAAAATAAAGCTTTTTATAAAAAAGTTGATAGTTGTTTGGCAGAATAAATATACAAGTACTTATTAATGTTAAATTATCAATTTTTTTTTTTTTTTGGAAGGAAGAACAAGATAAATCTTTTAAAATATGGTAAAAACCATATTGGATATTTTATAACTTTAAAAAGGCTCAAAAAGAACTTTCCCAAAAGCTTCAATTTTGAGCTTCTTCTAAAAGACATAAAATAGCTTTTTTAATCACCCATAAGCTCTTTTTAGGTGACAGTCAAACAACCAAACAAACTAAAAAAATTTAAAAGAATTTTTTGGCATTAAAAAAATTCTTTATGCCAAAAAATTCTTTTAGTTACTAGAGAAGCCGAAACAAACGTGCTCTAACCATACATCTGCTCAACTCAGAAATTCAACAATGATCTAGCAATTAATTCTTTCACATCAAATAAATTGCAAAAATTAAAAAAAAATAATATTAACAATAAAACCATCTAACAGATGGCTTTTTCATAATGTAACTTCCTGTGCGATTATTATGAGAATCCTAGGTCTATTTGTCCAACAAAAACACGTAAGGTAACAGCTTTGATTAAGATTTCTGGTCGTAAAATACCTCAAGAGACACTGAATTCAATTCATCGGGAAGATATTCTTGACAATGCTTTAACAGCTGGAGAATATCCAAGCCAGAAGCCCGTATCTTCAACATCAATGATTCAACTTGCAAGACCTGCATGTCATGATAATGAGAAAAAGGTTATTCTACAGATGAAGCATTTATCCTTGTTATAACAGTAATTCATGCATTAAATTTCTCGTGAAAGTATCCTATCAAAAAAAAAAAAAAAAAAGAAAGAAAGAAAAAGTAACTCTGAAAAAACAAGATCAAGTCTGTAATTAATGTTACAAGAAACAGGGCAAACTGATTCCCCCCATGATTTAGGATAAGAAGCAAAATAAGAAATTTGAACTGGATGGAGACACACTTTTATAAGTTCACTGGTAAAAACTCATCATTTTTATTGAAATTAGAAATGACCGATGACAGGACATAGCTCACAAGAAATAAAGAAAAAATAGAACACTCAGAAGGATTCTCTATCTCAAGGAGAGTCAGTGTGACTGGAAAGGGAAATTTGTCTAATCTCAAGCAGAGTCCAGTGTTACTGGAAAGGGAAATTTGTCTATGTAAAAATAAGAATCCATAGCACCATATTTCTTACAATACTTTTAGATCATTGGCTTAGCATTTTGAATGTTTGGGATTATTTTTAATTTTCGTAAATAATACACCTCGGAAATGACATATGTTATATACAAACTCAACCATCCAAAGTGCTTTAATCCCTCTGCTCAAAAGGAACAAATGTCTCAGATAAGAGTGATCCGAGAATGGTCAATGGGAGGAGATATGCTAGCAGCAAATAAAAAAGGTTCTAATTATCCGACACTACCTGGTCATAAATCCATACCAAACACCTAAACTAGCATATGATGCTTAGAGAATACGTTAAGTGTAAAAAATGAAAAACAATGAATTTTTCTTCAAGGAAAAAAAATTATCACTTAACTAATGAAACCTACCTTGTATTGACTTTCCACAGGAACCAAAAAGTAAAATAAGAATATCGTGCCTTTTTATTGCACAAACAGATGTTTTCAAGGGGGCCAAATTATTAGGGTAGTTAACAACTCTTAAAATCGTAAACTAGTGCTATGTTTGCCAAAAGGGGAACTCAAGGTGAGCCTTTTCGGTTGAAACCAATTTCCAATACAAAATCCAAAAATCAGTTTATAATCTTGAAAAAAAGGGAGACATGTTTCAACAATCTCTCTCACCATCCTCCCATAGCTCGCGACCACTATGACTACAACAAGCCCTTAACTATCATCAACTCTCAACCTGCACCTTTGTCATTATATTGAAGTTTCTCCACTGCTGGCAGCCCCCACTCTTCTCCTATGACACACTAAGAAGGCCTAAAATGACCATGCTAATCCTTACCAATAATACCATAGGAAGAAAATTATGTTGATAAAATGAACACTGATCATGAAAGTGCTAACCCCTACAAGGTGAGCTAAGGTACTTTTTTACAAATAATATAAAAGAACTCCACCATTACAAAATTATAAACTGAAAATACAGTTTGTAACTTACAAGATAAACTTTACTGAGCAATGGTTGCCAGTTCTCGAACAGCTCCCGTAATTCATCAACAGATTGGTTCAACTCTTCAAATGCCTTGTTAAGTTCTTCATCTGAAGCTATTTCAGAATCAACAATGGCATCAAGAATTGGCTTCAAAAGTTTTAAGATATCTTCTGCTCTTTGATAATACTTCTGAATTGGGTCCACTCTTATGTTGTCAAAAGATGCTAAGTGTAAAAATGAAGAGATGTTTTTAAGAAGCACCTTTAATAAAGATATCTCCATCACACCTGCACCAATGAAAGAGTAACAGTCCCACAAAGGAATAGGAAAAGTTATAAGCATCTAAATTAAAATGGCCAAACTACCAGACAGTTTATGGCAGAATAACACCTACTTTAAAGCTGCTTTGGAGTGCAGAATTGTAGCTAAATATAGTTCAACCATTTGAGATGATAACTAATATATGCTGATAATCAAATCAGAATTAGATTGACTCCACATCACACCATGTCTCATCAGATCGATAACAATAAACTTGAAATGGAGTAGATTTAAACATAATTCACAGAATGACTCCATATCACACCATGTCTCTCTAATCAGATACCTAGTTTTAGGCTTCCATTGCTAGCAAATACATAATTTTCTCACACATTGTGATTGAGGAATTTTCCCACACATTGTGATTTAGGTCTTTCCAGGACAGACCAGTTCTCAATCCAAATCATTACAAATTTTGACAAAAGGGGTTAATGCAGTTAAATCATACCTAAATTTAGGCTATAGACACTTCAGGCAATCTAACTGACAAGTCAGGTTAGGGGTTCAGGGTTTATGTGCGTTCAACATCATGAAATTAGTTCCTTGAAATTGGAAAGATGGCAGTCCTTAAATTTTTTAAGCAAAATTTCTTTTAGTTCCAATTTCAAGGAGAAGTTCCATGCCACATACAGCCTGAATGTCATTTCCTAATTCCAAAATTACGGTTTTGATTAACTTTTAAAGTTTAAAAGCTGCAGTTAATACTCACGTAAAGTTTCTTCCTTTAATGATTCTTAATAAAAATTTATTCACATGCATTATAATCACACCACTCATATGTCTACATGCATGTGTATATAGCAATTATCATTTATGAGCGAAATAATATGGTTCCACAACACTTTTAGCAACATATAAACAAAACATAAGGATGTCATGAGCCATAGAAGGGAAAAAGGAATCAAGATGAGAAAACAATAGGAATAAGAAAAAGTTGGAAATCTAATTGAAACACCTTTAAAGAAGAATTTATAAAGGCTAGTATTATTAAAAGATTGATCTTTCAGAAACAAAAGAAAGAGATAAAGAGGAAAAAAAAAGTAAAAAAAGAAACTAGATAATCCAAACACAATAATAAAAATAGGGTTAGTTAATTTCAAACTCAAAATATGACATAAACATTCCTCAAGACTAATTGTTTTCATTTTGATAACCAAAAAATTTCACAATCTCACTCAGTGAATTCTTGTTTGGAACTAGGGCCCTGGCAATGTTACAGATCCAGGAAACAGAAAAACTCACTGCTATTTGTCAGGCAGGTGGCCTTGAGGAATTGAACTCAAGACCTTGGGAAAACAAACATCAAGTCTGACAGGCAACCTTTAGGGTTAGCAAAGCATTTGGAGTTCTTACTTTGATTCAATCACAAAATTCCTTATTCTCTATCGAACTATTATCTCTCCACTGATTTTTTTAGAACTCATGTCCTTTTATTGCCACTGCCTATGAAAGTCTTTTGAGCCAGAAGATAAAATTAAATTCCTCTAAATAGCTCACTCCCCCATATGAAAAAATAAAAGAAAATAACAAAATACATTCACTAAGAGGGCATGGAGCATACCTTTAAACCCTCCAATTACAAGCACCAATCCGATCTTTTTCCTGTTACTGATCTTTGAGAAGCATGTTAAACCACAAAAATAAGATAACTCCTTTTCAACACGGGCTGTCAAATCTGAGAAACTGCACTCAAGAAGCCAAAATCACTCTCAGGTCCTTGGAAGAATCCAGACTGAAAAGAATCTGTAAAGAACCAAAACTAAAATTATGATCATTGAAAATCAAAGAACTGGGAATGAATAGGAAATAAAACATTTATTTAGAAATGACAGACACCTTGAACACACAGTTCCTCCAATATATGTGTACACACACACACACAAATAGAAGTTAGTCATTTTTCAATAAACATATGAACCGTTTTTCAAGTAGTCCTAGCAGATTTTGATAAGTCAAATCCTTCTTTTAAAATCACAGATGATAAGTCTTGCAATCTCTCTTTTATACATACCCATAAATACATCCTGTGAAATCTTTAAGGAGATCAGAGTATTCTTTTGTGTCAGCCCACTATCTTAAAAAGCTTCAGTACTTCCTAAAATCTTGCATCTAAGTCGAGCTAAAGCATCTACAAATTTGGTGACCAGCCAGACTTACTGACTTTTAGCTTTCCGGTTCATCATCTACAGGTTCAATTACGTTTTCTGCAGCTTATCATTTTATGTTGCACTATCTACCACAGCAAATCTGAGCAAACCGTATAAAGAGTTTGCAGAAAATTTGCAAAGCAGCTAATTCAAATTCCCAGCTTCCCAGATAAAAAGTCAATACCAAAACCAAGTTTCCCATTTGAAATCTAGGTTAAACAGTGAATTGAAAATCATCAACCAAAGCATAAAACTACCTCCCAGTGCATACTCACTCAGCTTCTATTCGATCACACAAATATCAAATGCAAACCACATAAGCATATTTAGATCCAACTGCAATCCATATCTCATTCCACAATTGATAACTCCAAGGAAAGCAAACTCCCAGCTCAGTCATCGATTCTTCAAAGAATTAAAATCAACTTCGAATCAAAATAGATAAACAAAACAAATAAATCACGTTGCAAGTCATGATTTTCCAGCATAAAAATTCATTTTTTCAAAACAGAGAGTCACATAATCCAAAGCTTTAAAAACAAAATAGAAATAAGAAAGAAACCCTAGAGATATCAAATTGAAATAAAAAGGAAGGAAGAGAGGGAGAAGAAGCGGCACCTGAAGGTGGATTTGGTTAAGTTTTCTGACAGGAAACTGAAGAGGCCCGGATTTCAATTGAATTGAATTGACTGTGTTCGTTTTCTGTGTTGAGTTTATTATTTATTTTATTTTATTTTAATTGAAGTAAATGTTTGGTTTTCTATTTGAAGGAGGGTTGGCATTAGTGGAGAAATGGACATTCTGGTAATTACGTATTAATATTTTGCTGAAATGGCTTAACGACAAGTTAACATTTGCTTAATGAGGATTGACTGGAAGTGGGTGGCTTTAGTAACCGGCCGCCAGAAGAGCCGGTTAGCGAATTTTCCATCGCTTCGTTACTACATCTAATTCTAATAAGAGTTTAAGACGTTATTTGTGAATATAGTATTTTTATTTTTAATTAAATTTAAAAATATATTGTTAATTTTGAATTATTTTAAATTTTTAAAAAAATATATGATTGAGATTGAATGTAAATTATGTTAGAGAATGTGCAGCACAAAAAATAGAATTTAAATTTATAAAAAAACAGAGTGTTAGTTTATCTCGTTTTAAGTTTTTTTAATTAATTTTTGTAAATTTTATTTAAAAAAAGTCCCGACAAAGAAGGCTATCAATTATAACATTATGTCACAGCTTTAGAAAGATATATTGGAATTATCCCATTTTCTATTACAGAAACTTTGATTTTCTTTTTTACGATTTTATTAATTATATGATTACCATCACAAAATTATATAAAAAATAAATAGTCTTCGTTGATAAGATTGAATATAGAAACTAGAGGTAGAGGGAAATTTGCGGATTTAGTGTTTTATTGAGTATAATTTTAAATATTAAATTTTGTTGACACTTTTAGGTAATGATCGTGGAAAATTGAAATAAAAAAGTATTATTTACGGGAATATTCGATTGAGATAAATTAGAAATTAAACTCCGGAATTTTGTACTACAAATCAGTCACCGTAAGTAGAAGATTCGTCCGTGTAAGCACAGGGAAAATCTAGGATTTGATTTTTGACCAGTGATGCTTCGGTCATTTTCAATTTTTAAAGAATTTCAGCTCAGATTACATAAAACAGCGGTCATTTCAATGAATTTTCGTGGGTTAATTGCAGAGTTATGAAACGAGGGGCTATTTTAGATTTTAGTAAAATTCTAACTCCTTATTGGGCATTATTAAAGGTGTATTTCTTTATGTATCTATTATTTTTATTTTTAATTAAATTTAAGAATATGTGGTTGATTTTAAATTATTTTGAATTTAAAAAAAGATATGTAGTTGAGATTAAATATAAATTACATTGAAAAATGTGTAACACAAAAAACAAGATTTAGATTCATAAACGAACAGAGCCTAAAAGACCTTAAAAAACAGTCATTGGCTCATTGTTGTGATAGGAGTATCGCTCATCAGGTTGAAGTCTTTAAGGGACATTCTCTGTTAAAAAAATCTAACAATTTATTAAGAAAAAATTGTATATTTATCAGTGAAGTTTGGACTTATGACTAGACTCTAAAGATATTAGAACGTTAAAGTCAAAAGCCCTTTACAGTTGGTTATTTTCTCTTTTCACCCATTTTCTTTCTTATAGTTATTTTAAATTTATTACTCATAAAAAAATCGAAATTTGTAATAATTTTATATATTTTTTATGGTACGACCAGCACTTATTGAAGTTAGGTCTTTTTTTCATTTAATAATTATCACTCGATGTGGAGGAATTTAGAAAATAAATAAATAAATAAATTTGCATGTTAAAAGTGAACAATTAACGACAGCAACAAAGGTGAAGGAATCGGTTAATGTGGGATCCAACTAACATATTTGACTTTTAAACTTTCCGATATTCTGTTAAAAGTATACGTGCTGACTCTGTGTGGAGGAAACAAGAGTAAAACAAGGTCTGTTTTGGGTCAAAGTGCGAATAAAGTTTCGTTTCCACAAGCTACAGCCTTCAGCACCCACTCCTTGCAAAAACAAATGTCAACTTCTCCAATCAAATCAAATCATCTCTGGAAAAATCTAGCACGGATCCTGAATCCACCCCTTAAACACTCTGCAAATTATAATGGGAAACTTGTAAAATTTCTTACATATAATTGCATTAAGTTTTGAATAAACTTTTATCCAAAAGTTATTTTTGAATCAATCTAGGCGAGATCGAAGGAAATCTAATTTATCACACAGATAGGGCACCAGAAAGCAATTTGTCAATCGGCTTTTATTTTAGCGAACAAGCTTTTGATTCACTCACTTGTAAAGTTACAATATTCACATACAAATTTGAATAAATTGACATTCTCTTTCTGTACCTCTATCGACTATCTGCAACTCTTTAATGAATAACATACATAAGCATTGGAAATTTGGACCCAGTAAATTGGACAAATATCCTTCTTCAGTTGCGTAGGATAACATTGTAAACTTCAACACTCTCGTTAGTAAAACATGCTAACATTATACATCATCCAGAAAAGGGCAACTGCTGATCGATTATAGCGGCTGCATCTCTCGCTCAGGCAAGGCAGTATCAACGGGTTTGTATGAATTCACTGCTTGTTGTCTCCCTCTCCAGATAAACCACCATATTCCAAAAGCCGAAAAACTAACAATCGATAAGATGGTGATGGCCAAAACCACAACCAAGTAATGTTGTTGCCACCATGTCCTGCATCATTGCGGGAGACAATACTTCAACGTCTCATTAAGAGAACAAGAAAGTGAATGTATTCATGTACATTTTCATACATTGGACATCCAGGTCAATTCGTACTAGCATGACAGCACATGTGAAGCATGCAGGAGCCATTAGGCCTAGTCCAGAACATAGAGTAACTTTCTGTTTTTCATCCCTTTTTTCTTTAAACCAAAAAAAGGCGTACGTGTGTGAATTTAGGATGGAATAAAGAGATGCCTCATGGACAGAGTTGGTGAACAACAGGTTTTCTCGTTTCAGATTTTTGTGAAAAACAAAACTTCGGCAAATTAACTGAAAGAATATAATGAATTACGAAGTAAGAGACACTTGACCAAAATGTAATGGTTAATTAAAAGTTGAGCAAATGGATCCCACAAAGTGAAAAAATAACCTACCGTTTTGCTGGAGGCTCAATTTTCCATTGAATCAACTTATAATTTCCAAAGGCATCAGGGAGGTGCACACGATGTTCAACAAGCTGAGATATTATACTCTGCTGCCAGGGAAAAAAAAAAAAAGATCAAGATAACAGTTCTAATCTGATGTACATACACTCATCCAACCCAAAAATAAAAACAAAACAAATTTAGGGGAAAGAAAGAAAACTTACTATTGCAGTGGCATTAGAGATGTAGTTCGTAGATCCCGAAGGGAATATAGCCCATGTAATGAGAGAACTATTTCCTTTGGATGTAAAATTCAATAGATGGACCTGAAATCATTTGCAAAATCACGGGCCTGCTATAGCATGAACATTCACTACAAGAATTTGATCATATAGAAAAATATCAGCTGGTTACTAGGATAGTTTAAAACTTCAATCTGCATTTAGTTTTCAGACTTTTTTCCAACACCTTCCAAACTTTCCAGCATTTCAATATAGAACTTGTCTAACCTGAGAAGTATCAACATCTAATTCATCAGCAATGAACTCAGAAAGTTCCAGAATCTGAGGTTCCAAATCTGAGTAGTTGACGCTCAAAGACATATCAAATGTTATTTGACCAATTCGCAGATCCCCTGCACATTAGTGTTAATGAGAAACTAAAATCAGAGATCATAACAGTCAAGTTCTGAAACAGAAAAATCCTGACATAAAAAAATATCGAGCATGGGGCAACGCATGCAATATCTGGTTGAAGATGCAATGAATATTAGTGAATATAAATTCAGCATTGATTAGCAAAATCTGTCTTGTCACAAAAATTGACATCAATAATAATTAAATAAAATGATCATGTGTTCCAAAATAAGGATAGGATATGGCCTTTCATCTTCACTTTATATGTCCTGATTCACCAAACTTTTTCTTATTGCATTCTACCACTTCCTCTGGTTTAAATCTCTTAGCTACATATGTACATGTAGAACAAAAATCCCCCAAAACTTACATAATCTACCCAATCTCATGCATTTACCAGTATTTGCTTCAAGCTAATTCATGTATACCTTAGCAATTAGAATAGAGGCTTTCACATCCAATGGGAATGAAATAAGAAAAGGTTTATTTGTGCAAAGGATTCAAATAAAAGAAGAAAACAAATTTTGTAGCTACGGTTTATTGTACCTGAAGGATCAAAATTTGCTGGCTTGCTAGAAGGTGAGTCCGCAGTTGAGTTTTTTTCAGTTGGAGACGGAGAAACTGGTGGAGTAGCAGTTACCTGCAGTCTTTCCCATAACTCAGAGCAATTTGTCTTCCAAAAACCAATCTTTGAATGTTCACGATCATACATAACAAGAGTATTGCGAACAACAATTCCTGTTACAATGATATATTTACAGCTCAGAACAAATTACAAAAAACTGATGAAACAAAATAAAGGTAGTTTTGGCCACTCAAACAAGTTAGCCGGGTACAACACAGTGGACTACATAAGAAATAAGTTCATTAAAGCTTAATACCTCCTAGTAGCGTAGTTGGATCCTTCCCATTTTGGAAAATCCCCAGGCAATAGGCACCACGCACCTTTGAATGCTTTATGAACACATTGTGTAAGAATAGATAGAAAACCCTTAATCAGTCATTGCATATCAAATGTCATCACAAAGGAAAACTCCCCAATCCCATTAAACAAACTTCTCTGATTTTTTTTTTTTTTAACTTTTTAAAAAAGGGATCAAATACAAGTTCAGTCAAATTAAGATTTCTTTTTCTTCAAGAAAAGACTTGCACTGTAGACTACTTACCCGGAACAAGTAATTTTCAGGCGATAGCAATAACTTTTGCCCATTGCTAAATACCATCTCAACTGTTGGAAAGGTACTTGAGAGTTCAGAGACATCACTAAAAGCAAAAATCAATGAACCGTAGTAATCAAAAGATAAGCATTAAAACTATATGATCAATTACTGTATGAATTATTTTTGCCACAGAAAATACCCAGAAGCACCAGAAAAACAAATATCGTTATAATTTGGGTCTGGACCACGGATCTGCTTTAAGGATTGAAGTTCATCCATAACCTGCAGCAGGAAGGTACACGGTCCAGGTAAAGAAGAAAAGATAGAAGACTTTAAAAGCTGAAAGTCTAAAAATCAGACTGAAAAAAGGATAGCTATAAAAAAAAAGACAATGATTGAAAATTTTAACAACAATTACACCACTGATCTCAATTTTTAAGCACTATAACAGATTTTTCCACAGAAAAGTAACACCTTCATAAATATATAAAGCACTGAATCTCAATATAAAACTGGCATCGACATCAGGTCTGTCAGTTTTCCACGCCAATTAATTAACCATAAGAAAAGTTTTTCAAACACTAACAAATAAATCTTAGGTATTATGAAGAGTGGAGCCAAGACACGTACTTCAACTATGTAGCAAAACTGATTGAGCTAAAGATCAAACCCAACTTGCTCAGAAAAATAAAGAGAAAAAGTTTAAAATGTTATTTTTAGCTTGGTTGTGTTAAGATAAAAATTAGCTTGTTCACAGTCCTAGTTAGTGCAACTATCTGTACTATTACTGCAACTACAAACAGATATTCGTTCTGACTCATCACAGTGCTCTTATGCCATCACATCATTGAACACTGACAACTACTATTGCAACTAGGGAAAAGCATTCACTGTGTTAAAGGAAATATGGCTCAAACAAGGACCTTCTGTAAAACGTCATCAGGAAGGAACTCTAAATATCTCATTCGTCAACCCCACTATTTTATTGAACATATAGACAAATAAGTCTAGTAAGAATATGTTGACAGGTAGGCCTTCTCTAAAATTCAAATAAAAATCAGTCAAAACATAATAGTCATCAATGATGAAAGCAAAGATACTGTGGCTTACTGCATCCTTAAAAGCCAGAAATGCTGCCTCTGGTAGGTAAGCATATGTTGTGCCACTATCCAGAACAGTTCCATGTTTTCCATCAAAGACCTTTGGGTTTAGAGGTAAAGGCTTCCCCGCAACTTGTAATGCCTTCAAATCAATATTGTAGTAGGGACTGTTGCCATCCCGAAACTAGAGTAAATGTGTGAGATGTATCAAATGTATTTGTCAGGCAAGTGCATGATGTGATTTTTTCCATGAGATAAAACCCTCTCTAAAACATACCTGCGTACGGGGTCAGAACGGGTAAACACCATTCCTGCAGGAGGAGAAATGCCACCAAGAACCATTGCACCCCCACCAATATCCATCCCACCATAACACAACGAGAACGAATCAGTAATCACACCTTTATCAACAAGTTGGTCAATAACACTGAGATCGCCACGGCCCAACCCCATAATGCCATCAGCATGCTGACTAAAAAGGTCACCAGTTTCATAATTCTCACAACCAAACACAGCGCGCTGGGGTACAAGCTCACTTTCATTCCCAAATGATAAAATATCCTCACCAAGAACACCACTGCTAGAACTCATTTCCGCATATTGTCTATCGTAAACACATTGTACCCTCTCATTGTCACAATTACAGTCCAAATTGCATTTCAGAGGTTGGTAAGTACTCGATAAGTCAGGCTGGAATTTCGGATCCTGGTTAAAAACCAAAACATTATCCCATTCTCTCACTCAGTCACGTGACCAAAGTTTTTCTTTCTTTCATACAGCCTTAATTTCATCTTCTAAACATCAAATATTACATTAGCAAGGAAAATTAAAATGAGAATCAAATTCAGAAATGACCTGATGACTGCCACATTGCTCACATGTCGCGCACGGGACATAGGTGACAGTACTCCCCGTATCAACAATAAGCGCGAATTGCTGAGGTGGCGTGCCGATCCAGAGCCGAGTAGTGTAATACCTTTCAACAACAAATCACATCAATTCGAAGACGACGAAGCTTCGAAACAAGAGATCAGAACCAAAACAAACATGAAAAATATGGAATATATACCCGTTGAGGAGGAGATCGTCGTAGAGTCGCATGCGAGCATTGGGATGGCGAGTGGGGCCGGATCTCTGAAGGTGGCGACGAGAATTCGAGAAGCTACGGGAGATATTTGGTGGCGAGAGGTAGAGAGGCAACACCATGGCGCGAGGGGTACCGCCGTGGAGGAGGGTGGCGGAGATGGCGGGAAGCGATTGCATGAGGTGCAGGAGGACGACAATGCCGGCGAGGAGGAGGAGGTGAGCACTTGGGCTTGCCATTTGCCCGTGACGGTTTAGAAAAGAGTAAAACGGTGCGGATCGAGAAGAAGGCAAAGGATTTAGAGTGTGAGTGAATGTGAAGATAACTGAGGCCGGGGGCTCTCCGACTCACTGTTTCTTCAAGAGAGCGAGAGAGGGAGGGAAAGGAGGGAGGCAAGTGAGAGGGGGGTCTGAATTGAGTGAAATTGAACAAAGCAACTTTCTTCACCAAATTCTTTAATGAACTTAACGCGTATTAGCTTGTGGATACTTTTTGAGATTTCGTAAGCGGGTAGATGATGTAAACGGCTGCGTTTTTATTAGAGTTTTGTGGTATTTTTACGAATAAAAACGCTGTGGTCCGTGGGAAATGACTGACTAACATTAATTTATTTCTGACTACGAGGACCCAGCTACCTAGCGACAAAGACGCTGTAACTGGCATCTATGGGCTAATGATTAACAGAGGAATTTATTAAAAAAGAATTACAAAATCGGACTAAAACATGGATACTTTACACTGTATTCAGGTGTTGAAAATTTAAATATCATAATTTTAATACAGAGGCGGACCTTATCATAATTTTAAATTTAATATATCTTTTTTATACACTTATAGTTGACATCTTGATGCCGATTGATCTTAACGTTTAAGACATGTCCAGTTGTCGAACATTAGTACTTGAATCATAAAAAAGAGTATACGGTGAATTATAGGTTTATTGAATAAGACATGTTATTTAAATGTTTAAAAAGATAATTAAGTTTTAAAAAGATCCTATTCAGAACTTTTTTTTAATTTCCCCTTATTTATTATCATGAGGTATCATCAAACAACATATTTATTCAATAGTGTCATAATCGTAAAATATCGATGAATTAAAGGTCTATTGGATGAGATCATGTCATCTAAATGTTTGAAAGGATAATCAACTTTTAATATATCCTATTTGGATTTTTTTAAAATTTCCTCTTATTTAAGATCTTGAGGTTTGGTCAGACAACATATTAACTCAAAATTTTCATAATCATAAATTAAGATTGACATCTAGTTAACCCTTTAGTCATGTCCATTAAAGGAAGACCAAATTGACATTATGTAATTTTTTCTCACCCTTGAATTAGAAAAATTATTTTTAGAACATGGAATTTTTAATGTTTTTAATTTATATTATAAGTTTGTCAAAATAACTTAACTTTGACTGATATTGATTAGTTATTATACGTTATTTTATGATTTTTGAAATATTTAAGGTTTTATTGTGATTTATGAAACCCAAGGGGTTTGATGGACATTATTCGGTGTAATTTTGGTTAATGTAGTTAGTTAAAATGTAGGGAGGTTAGCGTTATGTTTCAAAACTACTAGATTTTTAGTGTCTTTTACCAAATTCCAGGTGTCAATTATAACCGTAATCCTGAAGGAATAATTATTGGTTGAAACCCTGGATCTTATTAGTAATGCATGTGGAGACCATTGTGTTTGATAAATGGACTTGCTAGCTATCCTGGAAAGTAGACAAAAGACTTCGGATTCTTCTGGGAAATGCTGGTCAATAATCATTGTTAAAGAGTTGTCATTTGGTTTAAGCTTCGTGACTATCTCCTTTCAAATCCCAAACCCTTTACCATAAATTCTCCATGGCTTCTATGATGAAGTTTTCCTTACATTCAAAACACAGACTATTAGTCGCTTGTGGGTAGAGCTGACAATTTGGAAAAGTAGAATGCACAGAATAATTTCAGCCAAACTTGTTTTTTAACTGGGGTCTTCATCACGCTGTATACAAGTATTGAATCAAATTCCCTTCTAATGTTTCCCTTCTACTCACCTAAGGCATAAGAAAGCAAAGCACATCTATTGGTGCTAACAGCCCATATTTTTTAAAAGCATAGAAGAAAATAAGAAATGGGAGAGAGCAAAGAGGAGGCTGCTAACTTTATATATCTACCAGTTCCAGGAAGAAAAATGAAACCTTTATACATTCTTCGATTTTTAATTATCATATTGTGATGTGATGAAGATCAATACATGGAAAAAACGATATAAAAAGATCTCTGAGGCCAAATTCAAATATTTTGAAAGAGAAGGTTATCTATCACTGAACAGTTATTATTTCAGACACACATGAACTCTCCCACACTTCGACACCCTCAACGTCTTGTCTACTAACAAACAATCTATTCCCACCACCTTTTATTCTGTTTATTGATCCTCTCTTTGAGTCCTCCACTTTGTCCATGAAGTTTCTTCTATACAATCCTTCACTAATCCCACTCTCCTTCTCCTTCTCTGCAACTCTTGACCAAACCTCTAACGCCCCATCTCTCCCCACAAACACTTGATTTCTGTAACAATGTATCAAGCTATTTCCACCATCACCAATGTTTCTCATACTGTGATTCTTGTCTTTCATATACACCCACGGATCTTCTCCTAAATTACGTAAATCAGCCATTGCCAAGTCACCTGACTTGGAACATATTTTGAATAAGGTCAACTCTTCAACATTCACGTCCACATCAGCAAATGAATCTCCGTACCTACTGCTTCGACCAGAACCTGGCTCATTCGTTTCCCATACCATATCTCCCGACCTTGGATCCCACATCCTTATGTATCCTGAATAACCAAATGCTCCACTGCTGACAGCACTTGCTACTACCAAGCCAGTAGTCGGAATCCATGTCAGCTTTCCAGGCACCATGGTTTTTGAGGCGCCACCTGATTGTCTACCCAGCTCTGAAGAAACCTGGAGCGTTGATTTGTCGATTAAGAGGATACAATTCTCTTTATGCAGGCACACAAACGATGCCAAGACATAGGCCGGTGAGTTGGAGATGGCAGTGACTCGTGCCTTGTAGACTCTTGGATCAGTCTTGTCCGTCCAGTGGATGGAGGCAATATGCCGAGCACTTGATATGTCATAGAAGTGAATACCAGAGGTGAAATCAGAACCAACAGCCGCGACATTTGGCCAGACACAGTGTATTGAGTTGATGTCTTCTAGGTGTGTGCGTATGGTACCAGAGTGAGTCAGGTTCCAGTCGTAAACAGAGACCTGACCTCCATGGGCAATCCAAAGAGATCCATCATCAGCTGGTGCTGTAAAGGCCGAGGTGAGGGCGTCGGCAGCAGGTCGGACAGTGGAAACGAAGGAAGCATCAATGCCTTGAAACGGTGGTGCAGACATGGCCAATTTTAGTTGCGACTCAATGCCATAGTAGAGAGCCTCATCAGCGAGTTCTTGTTTAGAAAATCGTTGGGCAGTTGAAGGAAGACTATTCGATCGGAGAAGAGACAGCAGAACAGAGAAGATCTCGGGGTCACGGTCAATAAAGATAGGGCTCAGATCATGGGTTGAGCGGTTTGTTAGAGCATACAAAAGTGAATCCGGTCCTCCAGATTGGATTGTTTCTAAGGTTGTGTCATAGAGCTTACCACCAACATTGAGCTTGATACGGTCACTGTTGTTGATTGCCCCACGGGTGTTATTGGAATCTACGTTGTCCATTGAATGGAGAAGACCGAGTTCATGAACTGATGTTGATGAGACCTAAAGGTGCTAAATGGGCGAAATAAATAGGATATTACAAAAATTTAATAATAGGTATAAAACATAATATAAAAATTTATATCACAAATACATAAGTATGACACAAAAAAAATCACATCGCACAGGACGGGACAAATGCATCATGAATAAAAAAGATAATAACAAAATAAATTCTCTAAGAAGGCATGTCGCTTACCTTTTAAACCCTCGAATTTCGAGCACCAAAGCAATCTTCTTCCTGTTACTGATCTTTGAGAAACATGTTAAAACATAACATTAAAAATAAAATAACTCCTTTGGAACACCCACTGACAAATCTTAGAAGCTACGGTTTGTTTGTCTAGCTTGAGTTTTTATTTTCAAAATTTGGTAAGAATATGTGATTGGTTTTAAATTCTTAAATTGACATGCAGTTGATATTGATTTAAATGTATTGGTAAATGTGTGTTTTCTGAAAACAGCGTTCAGAATACATAAACAAACAAGCCTGCAGTATCAAGATGGCAAATCCACTGTCAGGTTCTTGGAATTGAAATTCTCTGGGCTGAAAATACTCTGTACAAAACCAAAACTAAAGGTTATGATTGTTGAAATTCAAAGAATTGGGAATGAACAGGAAATCAAACATTAAGCTAGAAATGAAACATTCTACAGCAGACAACTTGAACAAGGTTCCTTCAAAATTAGTTACTTCCACAACCTATCCCAGCTTGATGGCTGTGTGTGTGTGTGTGATAAGTCAAATCCTTCTCTTAAAATCACACATGATAATTCTGGCAATATTTTATACACAAAAAGAACGCAGTTAAATTTTTAAGGAGATAAGAGCATTCTTTTGTGTCAGCACACTATCTTAAAAAGCTTCAGTACTTGCTACAATCTTGCATCTCAGTCCAGCTAAAGCATCTACAAATTTGGTGAGCAGCAGGACTGAATTATTTTTAGCTTCGCAGTCCATGATTTACAGGTTCAATTAGGTTTAAAATGAATCGAACCTACGTGAATACTTTTTCAAATATATGACGCACTGCAACTTGTCATTTTCGGTTACACTCTCTACTGCATCAAATCTCAGCATGCAACATAAAAAGAATTTCCAAACCTGCTAATCCAACCTTCCAGTAAATTATAAATAACAAATAAATACGATTTCGTCGTTAAAAGTGAATTGAAAATCATCAACCAAAACATAGACTACCTCGCAAACAACAAACAGAAAGCAGCTTCCATTCGATCACACAAACATCAAAAAATTTCAATTCTTCAAAGAATAACAATCAATTTCGAAATTACATAAATAAATCACCAACATTGTTCAGCATCAAAATTGCCTTTACAGAACAGAAAGAAACCCTAAAAATATCAAATTGAAACAAAAAGAGCAAGAGAAGAAACGGTACCTCAAGGTAGAACCGTAGAATGTGTCTGACTCTGACCCAGATTTCGATTGAATTGAATTGTATTTTTGTTGTGCGTTCAGTTTATTAATTTAAATTTAATTATAAATTAAATGAAATGTTTGGTTTTGTTTCGAAGGAGAGAGGAGAGGCTGGAATTTGCTAGTTTTTGGAGGAGCCGCAAAAGGAGCCGGTTATGTTATGAAAATATTAATCACTAGCTTTTTTAATTTTATTCAATTTAAAAAAATCCCGACAAGGAAGGGTGTCAACTATCAACTGTAAAATCAAATCACTACCCAGTCCTGAAAAAAATATAAAATTGAATTTCCATGTTTACGAGTTTATTTTATGATTATCATTGATCGTACAAAATGAAATAAAAAGAGTTACATTTATGGGAATATTGGACTGAGGTGAATTAGAATTTAAAGTCGGGAATTTTGAATTGCAAATCAGTTCCACCGTAAGCAGAAGATTCGTCCATGTAACCACCGTAGAAAATCTAGTTTTGATTTTTGATAAGAGGATACTTCGGTCATTTTATTTTAATCTGCTCAGATTAGCAAGCAGAAGATAGCGGTGAAAAAGTTAGGTTTCATTTTGGGTTAATATCATACACTACCCCCTATATTTTAGCGTAATTACATTCAGAGTTGTCGTTTGTATTTTTTATCTTCGACCACCCCTATCTTTAAAAAAAAAAATCATGAGCCTCCCTTCCGTTAGAAATTCCGTCTGTTGACGTCAGATTTTCATCTAATTTCATTACTATTACTAAAATACCCCTTTAACTATCCTCTCCCATTGCCATAATCAACACTACTGCCATAACCAACATCGCCGCCCTCCCTCTAGCTCTCGATCGCCCTCCGTGTCTCTCTCTCGCCCACCACCCCACAGCCATTCGCTAACCCACGCCCATGTTCCTCCCCATTCGCCTTGCCTCCGACTCTCGATCCCAAACCAACACTGCCACCTATCACCATCGTCAATTAGTGCCATCTAGAACCATCATCGATCGAGCATCAAGCCCATCGATTGAGCATCGATCTAGCACCATCCCAAGCTATTTTTATTTACTGAGGATTGTTTGATTTATTTCTTAGTGGCTGGGTGTTCTATTTGGTGGTTGGTGATGGTCAATTTGGTTTTTGGTGGCTGGTGGTGTTCGATTTGGTGTCTGGCTGGGTGTTTGGTTTGCTGGTGTTCGAATTGGTGGCTGGTGGTGTTTGATTTGGTGGCTGGTTGGTGTTTGGTGGTGTTCGAATTTGGTGGTCGGCATTGTGGAGGTTGGATTGAGTTTTACAGTTGTGTGATCTGTGTACAGGTGTTTGGCACATGGGTTTGGTTGGATTTGGATGGTTTGGTTGTTATGGCTGGAAGAAGAAGCTACAGTTCGGCTTTGTATGAGGTCGGGTACGCAAACCAACATGCAAACCAGAAGAAGAAGAGAATAAAGAAATGGATAAGCTCATGAAGTGGGGACCGAGAAGAAAGAGAAAGTGAAGTCTCACATTATATGACTTGTAATTATATATTTACCATTTTAGTTATATTATTTTAATTTATTTATTAAAATTTAACGAAATTTCTAATGGAAGGGTGATCCATGATTTTTTTTTTTAAAAGGTAGGGGTGGTCGAAGATAAAAAATGCAAACGACGATTCTGAATGTAATTACGTCAAAATATAAGGGTGGTCTATGATATTAACCCTTTCACTTTTGCAAACCAAGGTTAATTGCAATAAGGATTGCTTAAGGTTTTATTTTTGTTTTAGTATTGAATAGATACAACTAACTCAAATAACCACATTTATATAATTTGATATGATACAAATTTATTTAATAGATAAAAATAAAAGAATTAATAAATTTTTAATAAATAAAGTAGAATCTATGTATTCAATTACTTTGTGTTAATTAGATTACATGAGTTTTAATTATATAAATTGGTAAAAGATTACAGACAGATGTCTTTATTAAAACATCTTATTTAAAAAAAAAAAGAAGAAGAAGAATTTATATACCATTATAAAAATATTGATGTTTTGTTAAAGTTGTCTCAAGTTGTTGTCTAAAGTCATGTCTCGTTTATTTTTGTCACAAATATCACTAAAAGTAGTGGAGGGTTTTTTTTTAAAAACGAAATTTATGTATATGTTCATTTTGTGATTTTGTTTTTAATTAGATTTAATATCATTATTGAAAACAAAATTTTAAGTTACAAAGCAAACGCAATGATAATCATCACGAACCCATATATACTATGGAAATTTTCAATAATATTATAGGTTTCGATTTACTGATAAGGCAGTAATAATTCACGAGGGAGGGCTTTGATTTTAGATTCAATTCAAGGCAACACCCAATGGCTCTAAAAGCATTTCGTGGAAAAGAAAAGTGAGAAAACCATTCAAATTCAAATTATTATAGGAAAGTTTTATGTTCTTATTTATTACTTTTTTTTTCTCTTTTTTTGAATCAATGCGGGTGAGATTTTATCTCCCAATTAGAGCAACAGAAAGCAATTTGTAAATCGGCTTTTATTTTGGCGAACAAGCTTTTGATTCACTCACTTGTAAAGTTAGAATATCCGCAGACAAATTTGAATAAATACATCTGTCGACTATCTGTGACTATTTGATGAACAAGCATTGGAAAAGACGGACCTTGTAAATTGGACAAAAATCATTCATCGGTTGTGTAGGCAAACATTGTAGACTTCAAGGCTCTTGTTAGTAAAAAAAAATGCTGACATTATATATCATCCAGCAAAGGGCAACTCCTAATAGATTATAGCGGCTGCAGCTCCAGCTCTTGCTCAGGCAAGGCAGTGTCAACGGGTTATCACGACCATGTCCCAAAAGCTTCCCACAGGGTGAAACAACTTCCCGGTTTGCTGGAGGCTCAAAATTCTATTGAATCAACATATAATTTCCAATGTTGTAAGGGAGGTGAACAAGATGTTCGACAAGCTGAGATATATTACACTCTGCTGGCAGAACAAAAAAAGGATATACTTTCATGCTACATGAAAAATGAAACAAAATAAATTTAAGGCAAAGAAAGAAAACTTGCAATAGCAGTGGCTTTAGAGATGTAGTTAGCGGATCCTGAAGGGAACATTGCCCATGTAATGAGAGAACTATTTCCTTTGCATGAACCATCCAGTAGATGGACTTGAAATCATTTGCAATAATCAATGGCATTCACTACAAGAAATTTGATCATACACGAAAATATCAGACGGTTAAGAGGATAGTTTAAAACTTCAATCTGTATGTAGTTTCAGACTTTTTAGCCAACACTGCCTAACTTTCCAGCATTGAAAATATAGAACGTCTTAACTGAGAAGTATTAACATCTAATTTGTCAGCAATGAAAACGGAAAGTCAAGGAATCCGGGACCCAACCAAATCTGACTAGTTGATGCCCAAAGACAAATCAAAGGTTATTTGATCCATTCTGATATCCCCCGCACACTAGTGTCAATAAGAAAATAAAGCCAGAGACCATCATGGTCAAGTTTTGAAACAGAAAAATCCTGACATAACAAAATATCAAAACATGGTGTAACACAAGCTCTTCTTGGTAGAAGATGCAATGAATATTAGTGAATATAAATTCAGAAGTGATCAGATAAATCTTGTCTTGCCACAAAAATTGACATTAATAAAAGTAAAATAAAATGACCATGCATTCCAAATTTAGGATAGAATGTTTTTCGTCTTCAGTTTATATTTCCCAATTCAGCAAGCCTTTTCTTATTGCATCGTACCACTTTCTCCAGTTTAAATCTCTCAGCTACATATGTATATGTCTATATAGAACAAAAATTCCCCAAACTTACAAAATCTACCCAATCTCATGCATGGACCACTATTTGGTTGAAGCTAATTGATGTAAATCTTAGCAATTAGAATAGAGGCCTTCACCTCCGATAGGAAACGGAACAGGAAAAAGTTATTTAGCAAAGGACTCAAATAAAAGAAGATAACAAATCTTCTAGCTGTGGTTTACTGTACCTCGAGGAAATAACTTAGTGGCTTGCTAGAGGCGAGTCTGCAGTTGAGTTCTTTTCACTTGAAGATGAAGGAACTGGGGGTGGCATAGCATTTACCTGCAGTCTTTCCATAACTCTGAGCAATTTGTCTTCCAAAAACCAATCTTTGAATGTTCACGATCGTGCATAACAAGAGTATTGCCAACAACGATTCCTGTAACAGTGATATATTTACAATTGAGAACAAATTACTAAAAACTGATGAAATAAAATAAAGGTAGTTGGGCCACTCAAACAAGTTAGCTGGGTACAGCACAGTGGAATATATAAGAAATAAGTTCAGTAAAGCTCAATGCCTCCTCATGGCGTAGGTGGATCCTTCCCATTTTGGAAAATCCCCAGGCAATAGGCACCATGCACCTTTGAATGCTTCACGAACACATTGTGTAAGAATAAATAGAAAACCCTTAATCAGTCAACGCATATCAAATGGCATCATAAAGGAAAATTCCCCAATCCCATTAAACAAACTTCCTTTTTATTTTATTTTATTTTTTAACAAAAAAGGGGCTCTAATACCAGTTCAGTCAAATTAGGATTTCTTATCCTTCAAGAAAAAAGATTATTACTTGCCCGGAACAAGCTATTTTCGGGTAATAGCTATAACTTTTGCCCATTTCTAAATACCATTTCACTGTTGGCCTGCTTGAGAGTTGAGATACATCACTAAAAGCAAAAATCAATGAACTTTCAATCTAGGGATAAGCATTAAATCTATATTATTAGCTACTGCATGAATCATTTATGCCACAGAATATACCTAGAAGCCCCGGAAAAACAAATATAACTGTAATTTGGGTCCAGATCACAGATCTGCTTTAGGGTTTGAAGTTCATTCATAATCTGCTGTTGAAATAGTCACCGTAAAAAAGAAAAGATAGAAGACTTCAATAGCTGAGGGTCTAAAAAACCAGACCTTATGCCAATCACATAGTTGAACACAGGTAACTAGTGTTGTAACTGGGGAAACAGAATTACAAGTGTGTTAAAGAAAATATAGCTCAATCTAAGACCTCTTTTAAAATGCGATCAGGACAAATAAATCATGATAGAATATGTTCAGAGTTGGGCATTCTCTAAAATTCAAATGTAAACCACTCAACATATTGAATAATGATGAGAGAAAAGAAACACTGCATCTAACTGGATCCTCGGAAGCCATAAATGCTGCCTCTGGTAGGCCAGTATAAATTGTGCCACTATCCAGAACAGTTCCACGTTTTCCATCTCTGCAGGAGAAGTAATATCACCGATATCCATGGCACCATAACATAAGGCGAATGAGTCACTAATCACACCTTTATCAACAAGTTCATCAAAAACACTGAGATCGCCCCAGACCAATCCCATTATGCCATCTGCATGCTGACCATAAAGGTTGCCAGTTTCATATTTCTCACAACCAAAGACAGCACACTGGGTAACAAGTTCACTTTCATTCCCAAATGATAAAATATCCTCACCAAGAACACTGCTAGAACTCATTTCAGCATGTTGTCTGTCTACCCTAAACTCATTGTACTCTTTCAGTGTCACAACTACAATCCAAATTGCATTTTACAGGTCGGTAGGTACTCCATAAAAAAGTCAAGCTGGAATTTCAGGTCCTGGTGGCCAAATTTTTTTCTTTCATACAGAACTATTCCTACCCTAATCTCATTTCTAAACATCAATTATTAGCAGGAAAATTAAAATGAGATTCAAATTTGAGAATTTCCTGATGCTGACCACATAACTCACATGTGGCGGCTGGACAGCGGTGACAGTATTCCCGTATCAACAATAACTTCCGAATATGGCTACATTATATATTCATTATTAAAGAGGCAGTCAAAGTTTTTGGTTAATATTTTAAGTAAAATATTGTAGATAAGTGAAAAAGAAATTGTTCTATTTTAAAATTTTATACTCACTCAAATTCAGCCCTTTTTTTAAATCATGTTTCAATGGTACATTTTTAAGTGATGATTATTGTAGACATCATTGTAATTACAAGCATCAAACCAAGATTTGAAAGGTTAAAATTCGTTCTAACACAAGCAAAGAAGCATTTTGTTATCTACAAAGCCAAAGCATCAGACAATTGATCAGAAAATAAGAAAGGTACTCAGCATGTTATTAGATATCAACTACAAATGTAAAGGCTTCGCATTCTACTGTAGATGCCGCTTCAATACAATAAAGGTGTCTTACATGTTTGACAGAATCTACAATGAACAAATAATAAAAGAAGCTGAATCTTGCAATACACTGATTTCAAGGCATTGGATAATAGATGCCTCAAGTGAAGGGTAGCTAACCATAGATAAAACTAGCACAATGAGGGTGGGGGGAAAAAAAAAGGTTAATGCTGCGCATCCACTATACTTCCCTACAAAACTTGCGTACCAAGAACTACATATACGGCTGGTGTGAGGTCTGCAATCCACTGCCCATATAACCACCATAATTAGCTGGAGCTGCATTGTATGGAGCTGCAGTGACTCTATCATCCTGGGGATACACATATAATCTTTGATCATTTGCTTGCTGGGAAAATGCTGGTTGGCCAGGAGCTTGATAGTCATAAGGGTGAGGAACCGCCTGAGGATACCTCTCTGGCATTCCTCCAAATGCCGCCCTTTCAGTGAAAACAGGTGGAGCCTGCCTACCAGCAGCAGCGTTGCCACCATGGGCACGGAATCCACGATATCCTCCATTAGCTCTTTGCTTCTTGGATTGTTGATGTTTACCAAAATCTCCACCTCTCTTCTTATCAGATTTAGACCTCTCGAGCTGAGCAACCCTTTTCTGAAGTGGATCAAGTGGATAGTCAGCTTCAAGCTTGTATTCTTCAACGCAACTAATTACAGCCTTGAGAGCAGCAAGTTCTCGTGCATTGGCATCATTCTGTATTGAAAAAAATAAAAAAACCCAATTTTTAGTTACAGAGGAATTTCCAGCATTACTCAGCTTGAGGATGAAAACAGACCTGTGCACCAGTAGCACCACCCGAGTTCCCACCCTTTCCTTGTGAGTTTCTCCTTAAATCCTTCAAGTATGTCTTTAGCAGGGGTACAGGAGGGTAGCTTTCAGTAAGCTGGAAGGCATGAATAAAATGCACAGCATCGATTTGTTTCCCACCATTAACCAAAGACTCGACAAGCCCTGCACAAAGAATAGAGGCTCAGCAAATTTCACATCAAATAATAATACCACTCCCATTATGGTAGACTTTTACCAAGCAGCAGCACATATTTCTCAGATAATTTAACACACCACCGGGCCCTATAAGTGATGAAGGCATCTTATGGGAATGAGGTTCACTCTCCAGACACCATCAGGTTAGTTAATAAGAAAAACACCAACCTGGCACTTTATGTGATAACCCAAGAGAACGGCAGAGCCCAGGTGTCTGCCTGCGGCGAGCAATTACAAGAACAAGCTTGCAGAGTTCTTCCTCATCAAACTCCGAAGCAATCCTAAAGGTTGCAAGAAGCTGCAAGAATGCCTCTGCTTCCAATGAATTTGCATTGGCAGCATCTAAGCCTGCACTAGCCAACTTAGGCTTCCACTCATCAGCAATTGCCTTGGCTTGCTGCTTGGTTTCAGGGTTCAGAAGGTGATCAGCACCTGGGTCCATTCTTGCCAATAAGGCAGCCATGGCTTCTATAAACATGACACAGGATTTGCGCATGCCCTGAAGGGCTGCATCCCTCTTATCCAATGGTTGGTCAGTTTCATCAGGAGGGTAACACCCCTCCAATAAATCCAGCACCAAAAGGGCTGGTTCTGTCGCACTTTCTAGTGCAACAGAAAGTTCCTCACGGATGGCATATAGATTTTTTTGATTCTCCAAGGTAAATTTCAGAAGTCCTTTTGCATCCATCTGCTCGCAAAATTGCGTCAGCTCTGGACGTGGCTTAGCATCCACGCCTTTAGCATTTTCAGCAATCTCATGAGGAAAGTCATCTGGGGAATTTGTGTCACCAAGAGAGCTGCTTACCTTACTGTCTTGATTGTCCCCACCATCAACAGGCTCTACAGATGCCGGTTGGTAATTTGCACGTGCATCAGCAATGGCAGCAACAGCAGCATCTTTAAGCTCCTGCAATCGATCTATGAAGTCTTGCTCTTTAGCAGCAACAGCTGCCTCTCTTTCTGCGAGCATAGCACGAGTTTCAGCTTCTTTCTCTTCATATTCCTTCTTCTTAGATTCCAGCTCTTCAGATTTTCTCTTCAACATCATCTCAAGGTTGCGGAAGTGCTCCTCAATCTCCTTCCACTGAACCTTGTTTTCAGATGCATCCTTGCGAACCTCAAATTCAAGAAAAGCCTTGCCAAGCTGTTCTATCATAGAAGATGGATCATTGTTTGCCAAAACTTGTTCAGTACTAGCCATAGTTATGCAAATTCCAATCCACCAACGGCAATTCTACACGATTGATTTGAGTATCAAAAAAATAATAAGCAACAAGATATAATATTTTGCAATAACCTCTCTATCAACAACAAAAAAACAGTTAGATAAGAAACACCCAATAAAACTATACTCAAGATTCAACAACTCTCCCATTGAAGAGTTTCTCTGAATGACCCTCAAACCACTTTTATAGGTAAATTGCTCACAACGATTTTTTGCACATAAACTAACCATGAAATAAATAAGCAAAGGAATCTATCTAAACCAAATTGAACACTTCCACAACCACCATTTCCGGAATACTATAAGAAAGGCCACATTAAACGGAACTCAACAAAAGAATAAAGCGTATAAACCCTAACAGTAGAGAGGAAGCAAAAACAAATATGAACAAATTAATAATAATAATAATAAATTAAAAGGATATAAAGATACCGTTAGCGTACCTTGATAAGCGAAATTTACACAGGTTGTGGCAGGGAAGAATAGAAAGGATGGCAAGATAAGGAAAAAAAAAATCGAGAAAATTAATTATTAATTAGTTAATTTTTTTAATAGAAAGGATGGCCAGATAAGGATAAAAATTCAAGAAAATTAATTATTAATTAGTTAATTTTTTTAACAAACAAAAAAAATTTGCGTTCAAATGTGTACTTGTAAGTGAAGTTTTCCGTGTTGTATTTCGACAGGATATGAACCCTAACGCCCAAATTCAGGGGCTTCAGTTTTTACTGTTTTGTGCTGATAGTGATGTAATTGTAATACATTCTAACTCCATTATAGTAACCGCAGGTCCTCTTGTCCATGGGCGGTACTGGGCCTGGCCCAAATGAAGTATTTATGTCTTTTTCATTCGAAGGTTCAGCGGATAAATTTTCGTTAAGTGGTAATTTCAGATTTTGCCTTCAAATTTTACTAAAACAATTACTTTGTTATTAGGGAAAATTAAAAAAAATGGACATAATTAGAGGCCTTTGATGAAATTTGGATACATCTTAAAAAATTTTTATGCCATAGATACTTTCTTGATAAAAAGACTAAATTACCCTTATATATTTAATTTTTTTCCAAAACCTATTTCCCTCTTCAAAGAAAAATTACCGAAACCCATCGACACCCCTCGAAACGCAAACAGACATGTGCATCGACTGAGGATAGAAGCAAGACGACGCAGGCAAAAGTACCCATCGACACTAAGGTACGTTTATTTGTCGTTTTTCTCATAGTTTTAGTGATTTATTTGGTTGTTTTCTGTTTCGTTAGATTTGATTTAGTTTTCAGGGAATCTTAATTAGGGATTTGAGTTTCCATCAGATTTGTGAACTTATTATGTGTTTTTAGGGATAAATCTAGTGTTATTATGTGATTTTTGTGGTTTGCTTTGTATGAAAACTGTGGACACCGACTGATTTCATCGCGAGGTAGACGATGGCGAGTGTCGGATTTTTCTTGACACTCGACAACTTACTTGTCGAGTCTTATCGAGTTGTGTCAGATTCACAACCAACAGTCGACATCAGTCTATTGTCGAAGACATTGAGTGTCGGATGATTCATCTGACACACGACACTACCTTTTATCTGACATATCGAGTGTCAGATGCATAGTTCGAAACGTCGATATGTCTGTTTCCACGTATCCGACACTCGATATGTTGGATGAAAGGTAGTGTCGAGTGTAATAGACTGATGTTGAGTGTCAGTTGTGAATCCGACACGATTCGACACATAAGTTGTCGAGTGTTGAGAAAAATCCGACACTCACCATCGTCTATCTCACGACGAAACCAGTCGGTTTTCACAGTTTTCATATACAACAAACCACAAAAATCAAATAATAACACTAGATTTATCTCTAAAAACACAGAATAAGTTCACAAATCTGACGAAAACTCAAATCCGACGAAAACTCAAATCCCTAATTAAGATTCTCTAAAAACTAAATCAAATCTAACGAAGCAGAAAACAACCAAATAAATCACTAAAACTACGAGAAAAACGACAAATAAACGTACCTTAGTGTCGATGGGTGCTTCTGTCTGCGTCGTCTTGCTTCTATCCTCAGCCGATGCTCATATCGGTTTGCGTTTCGAGCGGTGTCGAGAGATTTCAGTAATTTTTCTCTGAAGAGGGAAATAGGTTTTGGGAAAAAATTAAATATATAAGGGTAATTAAATCTTTTTGTCAAGAAACAGGATGTGTCCAAATTTCATCAAAGGCCTCTAATTGTGTCCATTTTTTTAATTTTTCCTTATTATTATTACTATTATCATCATCATCGTCATCATCAAATACTGAAATTTATATATTTTACGGTGTAAAGAAATGAAATTAAAGAACAAACTAGAATATCACAAGGTGTTTTCATAAGCTTCTTATCTTTTTCAAAAGCTGTATCAAACAGTTAGTTTGATAATATTTATTTATCATGTAACTTAACCAACTCCAGTATGGTCCAATTATCATTAGCTAGTTCCTGCTGTGATCCTTTTATGAAATTGGGGCAAATGAAGATGAATGATTCGAGCTCATCCCCATATGAGACATCCAAGTTTAATTGATACGATAGCTGTGTAGCTGAAGATGCGGTTTTCTTGGTTAGATGAGTGGATTAGAGACAGATCTTCCCTTTATTAAGCAAAGTAAATAGTTGGTGGTGCAAATGCTTATAAACAACTTTAGATCGAGGTATACAAGTTCAATTATGAAGCGAATTGCTTGAAAAAAGAAAGACCGACGCATAACCTTCTTAAAGATGCAGAATTCACAATTAATTAATTAAATGAAAAGGTCTGCTCGGAGTATAACTCTAGTTACCATACTAGGAAAAAAGGAAAATAAAATCTTATATTCATTGCAGTTGAAATTTGATTCAAAATTGCCCATAAGAAATTAATCATTTACTTGTTGCTGTTCAGTTGGGCAGTGGACCAACCAGGCTGTTCACTGTTGACATGAGATTTAAATTTTGGTGAGAAAACAGTGTTGCCGTCCATTATCCATAGATACAAGAATAGAGTTCACCTTCTTTCTCTGATTACAAGTAACATTTGCAACAGACTTGCCACATTTAACCAGGTAAGATGATGCAGAAAGGGCAAGAGATTTCAAAATCAGTAAAATATTGTAAAATAACAATTGGCATAATACATTGATGAGTCAATTTTGCTACATATATGTCACCGCTTGGCGTTTAACGACCAAGTCTAGTTACAGTATCACAAATCCAACTTTATAGCACTAATAGTTTCAAGAGAATGTTTAGCTTGTTTCTGCCATTGTATACAACAGATAAGGTGAAGAAAATTATATCATACATAAACACCTACTCCATGTCGTTTCAAATTGCTCGGAGACGAAGTAGCTATTACCTTAAACTTTGTACACAGCCATCCCATAGCCAAGAAGTATGCATAAGACTTCAGTGGCTATGCCTACATATGGAGGAAATAATTGTGGAAAAGCATTTTCTTTTTTCTACATCCACAAATTGCAAGATAAAATACTGCATAGTTCAAAACTTCCTACAATTGGCACGGGCATTAGAGATTAATTACTCGATTCCTCTATCTGTTTGGCCGGAGAAAACCAAGCACAGAAGGTAATTCCCCGGGAAACGAGGTAAACTATAAAAGCCACATACGCACCAGTAAAAGCACATACTACAGTAGCAAACGTGATGCTAGTCACTTCAGAGGAGAAAAAGTCGAGCAAAAGGTAGCCATTGATCACTATCACCAAGGCAGCCACAAGCCACGAAACCATCTGCAGAAGAAAAAAAGAATTGTGAATTGATGATTATATATTCCTTAATGTCTATTCGTTTGCTTGGAAAACAAAACCACAGATGTAGCATCACATTAAACAAGTTATTTTCAGAAAATAATTACTATGTGTGATCCTAATCTATCACATGAAGTAGATATATTAGAAGTTGACCAACCTGATCATTCTAAAGAGATAAAAGGAGTATATTTGACCCAAAAGCATCCATCTAAGAATGCCTAAAAAGGAAGCAAATCAAGATTCGATTCAACAACTGAATATTTTGTAACTTCAACTAGGGATATAACCATGGCAATCATCTCTGTAGAATTTATCGTCTCCTCTTAAGGCATTTATAGTAATAATAGCTTGAAATAGCAAATACATGAAAAATATTACAAACGTAAATCAGTTTCTCAGTTGAGACTCTGAGACAGCCACCAGATTCACAACTAAAAATGTTCTTTTAGTAAACAAGGACTCATTTACAACATCAAGATGAAGCTTCCTATTAAAAAGTATATAGTGAGTTACATAAGGAAACTGAATTCGCCATCCCTTCCAAAATAGCATATTTATATGAAACATGAAGGACCAAATCACAAGCAACTATTTCCTATAAGAACTCTGAAAGATATTTATCCATTTGATCAAATCAACAACAAAAGCAACCTGCTATCACAGCCACAATAAAATGGCTACATCGTAGCACTAACATGAGGAGACAGAAGCAGATTACAAATCATGTCATTTGGTGATGGAAAGCACCAGCCAAAATTACCAAGACAGGCAACTATTTCTGTTGGAATGGTTTTATTAAGTAAACAATGAGAAAATGAGCAACTTCCCTTTAATATGAAGCAGATGGATCACATGTAATAGTTTCTAAATGAATTCATTATTAAGTTTTGGTCACAAATATAAAGCAACAATTGTCACAAAATCCTCACATTAACAAGCATATAATACCAGGGAAAACTGTGATTGATGTCAATGGCACTCTGATTATAGCTAAAGGTGCATTACCTTAAAAAACTGTTTAAATTCTTTAAATAGCGCAAAGAATATAAACTTAAACTCAAATAATTTCATACTTAACTCATCCATCTTGACCACAACGGACAACCCAAGAACAAAATAACACACAAGAGCACCACTATTAGAACTTCCCAAAAGCAAAAATGAAATTTAAGAATATGTTACAATGTATTACCATTAACCTACTTTATCATAATGTGATTCACAAGCAAGATATATAAAGCAATTAGAAACAAACCTGTAGAATGGGGCCAATTTTGAAACTGCCCATGATATGCTCCTTGGAGACTAAACATAAAAGTGGGATAAGAGCAAAAGGGATCTGAATTGACTGTAGAACATTTAGCCATTCATTTAGAACATCTAATGTATCTTCAGAGGTATCAAAAACAAGAGCCACAATCATGGTTGGGACAATTGCACAGCTTCGTGTTATCAATGCCCGCAGCCATTTTTTCAACCTCAAGTTCAGGAAACCACCCATGATAAACTGACCGGCGTAGGTGCCAGTAATAGTGCTACTCTGTCCGGCTGCTAATAAGCCAATACCCCAGATATATAAGATTGGGAAAAACCCACCTCCATACTTCTCCTGAAGGTACTGCCCTGCGTTTACGAGGCCAATACTATTGGCCAATTCCGTACCATAAAATCCCTTTGCAAAAACAGTTGTAACAAATAGATTGATTATGAAGGAAACCACAAGGGCAAGAGTAGACTCGATGGAATAGTATCTGAGAGCTTCTTGCACCCGGCCTTTCTTTCTATGATCAACCTCTCTTGACTGTACAAGAGCAGAGTGCAAGAACACGTTGTGAGGCATGATGATGCAACCCACAACTCCAACTGCCTGCTGTATGGTTTTGGAACTAAGTTTTGGAACCAAAATGCCTGCAAATGATAACAGATTTAACAGTGTCTTAGATGAAAGTAACTAATTAAACATGATTGCTCCTAATACAAACACAAATATAAAAGATATACAAATTTCATTTTAGCAAATGAGAGTTCTATTTTCTAATACCAATAAGAAGCTCAGTTCCACTAGGTTTCGCATCACCAAACATCCAAGCAAATGTGAGCGCCATTGTTCCAATAAGCACAGCAAATACAGCTTCCAATTTTCTCACACCATAATTCTCAAGAAACAGAAAGATGAAACTGTAAAAAGAAATAAATAAAAACAAACAAGTCAGTACAATAAACTAAATTTTCCATAATTGAACTGTTAGAAAATAAATAAAACTTAAATATAAAACATCCAAAAATCGAAGCTTTATAATTAAAAGGAATAAAATTTTACCAATCAAGAGCAGTAATTATAACGCCAGACCAGAGAGGCAAAACGCCGTTACTTAAAATCTGAATCGCAATGGCACTCCCGATAACCTCCTGAATATCCGCTCCAATAAGCGCCAACTCAGCCATGACCCACAGCACCAGGCGGGCCCACGTGGGGTACTCCTCACGGCAGAGCTCAGCCAAGTGTTTTCCAGTCGCCACGCCGACCCGAGCCGCCAACAACTGAACCAAGAGCCCCATAGCCGTGGCCCACATGAGCAGCCACAACAACGAGTACCCAGCAATCGCGCCAGCCTGAAGATCCCCTTCCAAATTCCCAGGATCGAGAAACGCGATGCTCATTAGGAAGCCGGGGCCGGTGAAGAGCCACAGCTTCTTCCATGAGAACGGCGGAGCAGTGGCTAAATCATCGAGGTCGGCGTCGTCGATCCCGATAATCGCAACCTTCTCGGTGGGGTCATAGGCTCGCTCCTCTTCGTCGTCGGCCAAGAGCGGTTGCCGCTGTCCCTGTTGCTGAGGTGGCATGATGGTTTGCCTGAGATTCTATTTTCTAAAGAAGAAAAGCTGCAGTGGTCCTGTTGTGGAATGGAAGTGTTTGGGTTTACTGTGCTTCCACTTGTGACTTTATTGGCTCTTCGTAAGAGCTAAGAGTTTGTTAATCGTTAAAGCAAAGCAAACACGAAATGAAAACTGCCCCCGGCCGTTCACTCCTCTTATATCCTTTTTCTTTGGCGATTTTTGCTTTGGACGTAGTTCAAGTTCCAAGGCTCGTGCCAAAGCATGACACGTGTGAAATCCGAGCTCCTTTCCTTGATCATTATTAGGGGTAGTTTTGTCAATTGAAAGGTGGTGAGTGCCGCAGGCCGCAGCCGCATCCACATCCGCATCCATCCACACACGCTTCGATCTTTATTCCTTGCGTGTAGCAGTTACTTGTAACGGGCAACTGCAGCTCACGGCGCCAGCCGCCTACGCCAAGCCTCCGTCGTAGCTTATTTTTGGCCTGTGGCAAATTGGTAATTCAATGTTTTCTAATTGATCTTTTTTGGCATGCAATTTGTAATTAGATAATAATTTAGGAAGTATAACCAAGTTTAGACTTTAGAGTGAATTTGCTGTTTAGATTGACCAAGCTTTATTATGAAGAGGGAAAATGTGGTTATTTGTTTAAAGTAATATAAATTATATTTCGTGGGATTCACATCAGTTGTTTTTGTTTTTTTTTTTTTTTGTCCGTCTTGATGGTTTTTAAGTTTATCAAAAAATGACTCTGGTTAAGATTATTAATATTTTGTAGATATTGTTATCATGACATAACATTACAAAAAACTTGTTATTTTTATGCAGGTTGAGATTATTTTGCATTAAATTTGTCCAAATTGAATAAATAATATTGATAAACGAGACAATTATGATAAGCACCATAGTGCTTTGATTTAATTTTAAGTCGATTATATATTTTTTCTCTTACACTCTAAAATTGTTTTCAAATATCATTTTTACTCCTCAATTCATCATTTTTAGAGATGTAATTAATAAAAAAACAAAAAACTTTGAGTCGTGATTATGAAAAATACATATTCATTTTTCGTTTGAAGTTCGATGATTATTAATAAATATCCACTTGACCTTGATCTTGATGATTACAAAATTTAAAAAAAAAAAAATAACATGATGATGCATGTTGATTTTGAATGATGAATTTACATGACAAAACAAGTTATTTGAGCAAATCGAATCCTGTATGGTCAAATTGATTTACAAGTTGGACACTTCCAAGTTGAACGCCTTAAGCCAGCTCAGTCAATAATATCAACCAAAACTTTGTCCCATCTTCAGCAACGCCATAACCTTCAAAACTTCAACACTTCACTATTTCAGTTGATTATTACCACTCTTTTGTAACCTTGTTAATTACGATAGCTTTAGAGCAAATTTATGATTATCTCGTTTCGGTGTTGGACCCGTGAAAGAAGAAGTGAAAGTGAAACCTTATCATTTGTCAAACATTTAATTTGTTTTGCGCACCGGGAGATTCGATGTGGCAAAACGACGTGGCATCAATTACGAAAAATAGCATATTCAACGGTTGGTGACTGACAAGGTAGAGGAAAGTGCGAGGAAGGGCGAGTTAGATACTGCCATGTGTGTGGGGACAACAAGCGAGCGGACGTTATTGCCGTGGATGCCTCGTGGTTGCACGGGTCCACTGTGTTGCGCTGTGTGGCTTTCGCAACAATGCAAAGTCCAAAAACTCTCCTTATATTCTTTGAAACTGCCTAATGCCACCCCCACACTCTACAATTGCACGTGTAATTCACGCTCTACTTTTGTGTAAACTCCAATTAAGACACTAATATTTATTTTAAAACTATTAGTATCACAAATACAATCAATTTTAGACCACTTGTATAGCAATTTATGATTGTAAAAGAAAATTTAATAACCTATGAGAATAGATTAGTAATTATTAATAAAAAATTTTATTTTTTTGGTAATTATTTATAGGTCATAAATATAGAAAAATTGGAAAAAAAAATATGTATATTTGCATGGAAGTAAATGAAGATATGTGAGGAGATTCGTAAATGCATACGATGGGTGAGAAAGAATGGCGAGCGTTGTTTGGAACCTGAGAAAAGAATGGCTGTAGGCAACTTGCGTGATCTCGAGAGAAGAGAATAAATAAAGCAAAATAGAGTTCAAACTTCTTTGGCTTAGTAGTCATAATGTCGACATTACAAGGAAAAAAACAAAAAGGGTTTTGTGTTTTAGTGTTGTAAAACGCAGTCGTACTATGTAAAGTGCACAGATTGAGTGCCATTTATGTAAAATTTCTAGGAGAAAATGATCCGCATCACGTGCAGAGGCAATTACGCAGCTCCCACTTGTGGTCTTTAATAAAATGACAGAGACAAGAATCATTTGTTGGAGATTTGAGCCTCAATTTGGAGCTGGAGGAAGCTTACAGAGAAGATGGCAGGCAAGCATTTAACTCTCACGAAAAAGGGGACCATCGGTACCCAATTAAACTTAATTTATCATGCCCAAAAATACTTCTTTTAACATGTGCCCTTAAATTATATATTTTAAACACTTGAACAATTGTTCAATTTGATAATTTATTGGACTATTGTAGTTAATTTGTAAACTCTTATCTAATTTAAGGATAAAGATCATTTTCTTATCTAATTTTTGTCTAAATTCTATGTGATATATTATTCGTAGCACGGATAATGGTATACATATAACTAAATTATACAAGTACACAATTAACTCATATAACTTAACTAGCACATTTTCATTAATGTGAGTTAAAAGTAATAATAAATCATGTAATAAGTTATTATACGATAAAATACAGTGATGGACGAGGATTAAATTTTTGAAGGGACGAGTGATGAAAAACTTCTATTGATAAATTAAGTAAAGAAGTATAATAAAAAAATCATATAATAAAAAATAAAGAATATCATTAATATCAATAACATGTAAAAGAAATATAATAATTGAATTAAATTGTATAAACTTAACTAGGCGTGTATCTCCTGACGAATAATTGATTTTATGCTCTCTCTTTTTTTTTTTTTTCTTTTTGCAGTTTCCCTTTAAACATATGCAACGAAAGATTTTAGTGAAAACGTCATCATCCACTTTGTTCCGAAGCCTAATCTTGATCATATACGTAACTAAAAATGCAATTGCAACAGAAAGTTGTGATAATATTTACTACTTTTTTATTTATTTAATGAATAAGATAACAATTATTACCCGAATAGGAAACTTATTTCTAACAAATATTATTCAATTGTGAAATATTATTTTTCTTTTTCAAAAATATTAAATTAAATTTAATATAATAAGAACAAAAAATTTTGTGGGACCATCAATTCAAAACATCAATTTTATTCTTATATGAATTTTGTTATAAAAAAAGACGGAGGCAAAAATAGTAAAACTTAATATATTATTTATATATAATATTAAAAAGAATTTAATACTTTTTTTAAGCTTGATGGGGCCTGAGCTCCTTAGGCCTAAGCTATAATCCCCCTCTAACATTAAATGTTTTATTTTATTTTATTTACCACCATCAAAATACGTGTCATTTTTGTATGAGATTAGTCTTCCAAGGTATTTAAACCAATAATATTTCTTTTTCTAAAAGATTATAGGCATGCGACCAATTCATTGACATGGTATATGATGTTATCACATTATTATTTTTTTTTTTAATTCGCTGACCTGGCATATGAAAATATCATGTTATTTATTAAATTCTTCATTATTTATTTTAAATTCTTATCCATCTAAGTGATATTCAATCATTTTAAGCTCTATAGTTAAGATGTATAAATTTATTGTACAAAAAGTAATACTCTTATTTTTTTCACTTATTGTTTTTAGAATACACAATTAATAAAGTAATAATCAACATTAAGAGCAAGTTGAGATACTTTATTACGAATTAAAAAAATTAAATTATGCAGAGGATAGTTGTCCTCTCGACCTCAAACGAGACTAAACACGTAAAACTTTTAATTAATATGGAAAAATTGAAAAAATAGACACTTTTAAGGTTCTTTAGATACATCCTGAAAAATTTTTATGTTATATACACTTTATTCAAAAAATGACTAACATACCATTTCAAATTCAATTTATTCGTAAACTCTTTATTTTCATCTTTCCTTTACTTACCTCTTCCTAATTCCATAACCGTATTCTATTTTCATAACTGTCTATTGTTGTCCAGCTTCCAATATCTCTCGACATCGTCGGAAACGCAGCAAAAAGAACGAGAAACTTATCCTATGTTTGGGGATTTGGAGTAGATTTTAGAGATTTTGAATATGGGTTCGTATTTTGTATTTATTTTGTGTTTGTGGGGCTAAATGAAGTGTTATTTAGTTGATTTTTTTGTTTGATGCATGTAAAAATGGTGAAAACCGACGCGTTTCGTCGTGACGAAGAGGACAATCAACATGTCGAGTCCTGTTGGATGCTTTAACCGACACTCTCCATCATTGTCGGTGTTCACTCGACACTAGACATAACGTGTCGAGTCTTGTCAGATGCACAGACTGATTCTTGATATAACGTGTCGAGTCCTATCGAATGAACAGACCGACACCCCTTATCAAGACATTTTTGAAGACTCGACATGTTATGTTGAGTGTCGGTCCGTGTATCCGACAAGACTCGATACGTTATGTCTAGTATCGAGTTAACACCGACGATGATGGTGAGTGTCGGATACACGACGAAAAAAAATAACTAAAATAGGACTTGATATGTCGAGTGTCCTATTTGTCACGACGAAATTCGTCTTTTTTTTTAATTTGAGTTTCAAAATATATTTTAGTTATTTTTTTAAGAAAATATTTATGGTATGAAAAATTTGTAGTATATATCTAAATTTTATTTAAGATTCTAATTTTATCTATTTTTTTCAATTTTTCTTATTAGTAAAGGCGGAAATGCGATGAATGAAGAGTCAAATAATTAATGGTGGCTTGGGCGTTGTCGGATTGAACCATTTCACTCCCAATCCCGCCATCGTTTTCAAGTATGTACCAGAACAGAAGCAAAGCAGCTTATGATGATGAAGCCAACACTGACCGATGCTAGGCTTGGCCACAACTTGATTAAAGAATACTCATCACTCAAATGATGAGGCAGGGCCATCGAATTTGAGAGCTACAAATCACTTGACATTATCTACTCCGTTGAAGATACTTTTATATCGGGTCCCCATTCATAACCAGAAAACGACGTCCGCTTTCTGCACTAACCGATCACAGTAATTTCTCTTCCCCTGAATCCTAATTTTGAAGATGATGGCACTCATGTGAGCAAGACAGGCTAGCTAGTTTCATCCATCCATCTGCCATGATTGCGATTGTTAGTTTTATATCTTTTTTAGAAAGTGCAATAAGTGGTGTAACTGGCTTGTCAACAAGCTTATAATTAAACTCATTCCAACTTGCAAAGGGTGGTGAAGTTTTTATTTTTGGAATAAATTTTAGAATAATATTATTTTTATAATCTATTTTCAATTAATTATTTTTGTAATTTAAGTTAGTGAAATATTATTAGAGAAATAATTAAATTTATTTTTCTTAACTTATTAGTACATTTTATTCATAAGTGATATTTTATCAATTCTTTACACAACTTGAATTATAAAATTGTATTTATTTATCCAATAATTTATAAAAATTAAATATATTTATTCATCTAATATTTTTTAATCATCTCGAATAAAAAAAATAGTTTGTCGTAGACGAGACTTAGATAAAACATCAAAGCAAATATCAATTCAAGTATACACATTATTTGGGAAGTCAGAAGTTTAGTTTGATCTATTTTCCGAATAAATTTTCTAAATTTAGATAAGATTTGATTGTTTGATAACGTGCCGTTTTTAACTAAATTAATTATCCAATCCTTGTCGTGTCATCAATGAACTAGTCAATATTGGTGTACTTGCCTTTTTGATCTTTTGCTTTTTCCTAATTATTTGCTTCGGCCGGCCCACAATTTTTTCTCGGTTTAATTAATTTTATTTTTAATTGAATTGTATTTGTGGGATATTCGATTAATGCTAATGGAATTCACTTATAATCAATTCTACGTATCTATGTACAAGACTATAAAAGATATACTAAATTTAGTAATCAGGGTAAAATTTTCAATTTATTTGCTTTATCATTTATAACTTATTGAAAAATATTTTGTAGGTTGATATGACATATATTAA
This sequence comes from Boswellia sacra, assembly GCA_013180625.2. Taxonomy (NCBI): domain Eukaryota; kingdom Viridiplantae; phylum Streptophyta; class Magnoliopsida; order Sapindales; family Burseraceae; genus Boswellia; species Boswellia sacra. The sequence continues at coordinate 1,142,213 of SNVD02000038.1, read as the reverse complement.
TAATTTAGTCATTAAAATAAAAGGAATCCTAATAAAAAGATTAAACATTTATCATTTTAAATAAATGGTCATGGCTAGCTAATGCAGTTTTATTATTCGTTTGCTGCATAAGATGATAGTAGACCAATCATTTTAGCAATGGTTTTTCAAATTGATTTGCACTCTCTCTAGTAAATTGCAGTTCGAAAACCTTCTCCATTTGTCAGTTTCTTATGCTTTTTATTTCTTGATATGGGACGCAGGCTCAATCAAAGTGTGTGTTAGTGGCAAGTGAATTCAAGTGTTTTCATGAAAATATCTTAAAGTAAAAGTGTTTTTTTTTTTTTGGGTAAAAATCGTCTAAAGGAACATTTATATTTCAAAGAAATGCGTGTAAGAATTATCTATGTAAGAGAAAGTATTAAAAATGGAATGATCAATTTAGAAGCACTAACAAGAAAGCCCTAGTATGGTAAATGGCTAGGCGCATTTTTATCTCTCAAGCTGGCGTATTGTTCATTTGTTCTTAACAATATTCAATGGTAGTGCCAAGTCCACTTGTCGGCCCAAATATCGAAAGGGGATGAAAAACTCACTGGAAAGTTGAAATATCTACCCTAATTGCTCTTCTGGGCTCCCATTGGGCCAAATCTCCAATTTATTCAAATTTATCTAATCCGAAGTCTAGCCCATGACTGCTCATTCTGCACAAGAAATTCATCAAATTCTGTATTGGTTCCGACACGATATAAAAGTAGGCCGAAGGCACCAATTTGATTTTCAAAACGATATATGAAACTCGATGATTTCTGGGTACGACACAAAATTTAACATAGATAAATGTAATATATTTACTTATTTTTTTGTTTTAACATTTAGTTTCTTCAATATAGAAGAATTTTTATGGAATTGTTAATGAAGAGAGTGGCTATATCTTGGTTGGAATTTCAGGTTTGGTTATGCTTATAGCCAGATTGATGACGACTAATGATTTTGTATGTTGGATTGCCAAACCAGGCCGCACTTTGACTAAATTGGAAGCACGTAACAGAACCCAAGCAGCTCAGCCGAAGAGAGACATTTTATTAATGCTCTCACCAAAAATATAAATCTTGCTGAAAAATAAATTTAAAAAAAAACGTATACAATTCTATGGGGCAAATAGTTTTCTTACTTTGCCAATCAATCTTCGACATACTGGACATGCCCTGCCCTCCCCATTGAAAATCCTGCATAAACAAACATGCATCTCATAAACTTTCTAAAAGACTAGAATTGAACATATATTACACAAACTTTAAATTCTGTACATAAGACATTTGCATACCTTTGGGCACAGTCATAGCAGGTGGCACAGTGCCCACATGGAACAAAGAAACAGTTTCTCTCCTCATCGTAGCAAATTACACATATCTTCCCATCATACAACTCCTCCGATGAAGTGCTGCAGCTGTTGCTACTGCCACTGCAATTTCCTGACTCTAAGTCCCTTTCGCAGCTTCCATAAGTCAATGGCACTGTCTTTCCAGGCCTTAATGGGCTAGTCTCAGCTGCTGTTGCTTCCTCATCCGTCCTTACATTATCAACGTCCGCAAAGTACTTCAAGATCATGAATAGTACTATTACCAGCAATGCTGCGCAATCAGAAGCAAGTAATTGAAGCGTTTTCGATGATATAATTTCAATTTTCAACTTCTTCAAGATCGTATAAAGTTGGAACTGGGAACAGAGATATCAATTCTGGGATTGAAATTTGAATGTAACCTACCTAAAATTGCAACACAAGCAACCAAACGCGCGAAGAAACTAAGTGCTAAACACCAGTCGGTTAGATCATCCTGTAATCATTATATTTTATCAGTTGAAATCAAGATCATTCTCTAAGTGATTATATAAGGGACTAACAACAAGGCATACAAGTTAATGATTTACCTCATTGATTATGGTGAAATTCAAAGATTGAGATCTGTTGAAGTCAAAATTTAGTTGAATATTCATACTTTCTAATGTTGAGTTCATATTTATGATTGTCTGCTCCTCTATTAATAATTGTATATATCAGTATCTGAAAAGAGAAAAATGAGAATCATTAGGAATATAAATGCATAACTTTAAGAATATATAAAAAAAAGAAGAATAAACAAAATGTCACTACTTCACCAGACTACCAGTAGACAACATAATTGTTAATTAGCAGTTTGGAAATGCTTTACCACTACCGAAAAGGATAACACAACTAGCCAATGCCAAAAATGTGATTCCAAATTAAATTATTACGTACTTCCCTCAAACTACAGATTTTCATTAATTATGCAACCAAATGTATGTATTAAAAAAAATTATAAAGTTATTTTGTGTTATTTTCAAAGCATTAAAAGATGAAATATGTGTAAAAGAACATCCTGAAGCTGTTAGAAACAAATCAAATGAAGGTTGAAGGGGGTTTAGCATCTTGTCTTCTACTTTATATGCCAGCAGATTCATGAAGTAATAGTAAGTAATAGAAGATCGTACACGGAAAAAAAAAAAAAAAAAGCTCTAGCCTTCACATTACCTCAAAGTGGCTTGAAATTACTTTGCACGATCGAATCCAGCTGATTCTTCAGGAAACCAAGAGAGAGAACCGATTTTGAACACATTTTAGAAGGCCACTTTCGCTGGTATGGTCCGGGATCTTACACACAATGGAAGAAACTAGAGTTGTTTGTTTGAAAATAGAAAATCTGAATTAAAAAAAAATGCCAAAAACAGTTACAGCACAAGCTGCATTTTTCAAAGAAACAGGAGCGCATGCAAAGTTAAGGAGCTCCAAGTTTAACAAGTGGGGTTGACACATGAAGCTGGTCTATGAATTGTCAAATGGTAAGATACATCTAAATGTTCGGAGACAAAAGACAAGGGAAGAATGTTAGGTGTTCACAAATCTTCTCTTGTTGGTGACTCGACTCGACTCGACTCAACTAACAGGGCTGACAGTTTGGCGGGCAATTGTTTAAGGCAAGTTTTTACCATTTGAATGGTAGGTCATGAGCCTTTTTCAGATTGGTGTTGCTCCAGAATTGACCATTGGATGGATGATCAGCAGTCAAACCTTTTTGGGCCAAGACTCTCAGCCTCTCAGGTGGTAGCGCATAACTTGAATAAAATGGCGCTTGTGAATTGTGAGTCAATGGCAGTGACCATCGTTGGCTGTTTGAATTATTTTATATGATTTTGTTAGTTACAAGATCGGTTGGCCATACTTCAAATTCGTTGTCAATTTGAGCTGGGTTTAATAAAATATTTGGTTCCAAAAATATGAATTACATGTAAAATATTTTTATTGGGTATAAATGTTTTTGATATATTATATTTTCAAAGGTTAATATTGTTAGAACATTTGATGTATTTTTTTCCCTTTTTTTTGGAAATTACTGAATCTAGGTGGTCTTAAAATAAGTTAGAATTCTTGTTTAAATTTTTAATATAATGGAAAAGGTCATCTCAATTCTTAAAATTCATCAAAACTGTTTTTTGATAAGTGATAAAACTATAAATATTTTGGTGATAAATCAAATAGGGTGTTGGGCCGGCCAGTCCACTAATGATATGGACTGGGCTTCCATGATCTTTAACTGACGACCTTCACATATTGGGTTGTTGGTGGGATTTTAGTGTTCACTTAGTGACACAATTGATTTTTGTATCATTGATTTTCATAGTCCTTTTATCCATCACTCTCTTTCCAAATTTTAAAGAAGATAAAATTTTAATAATAAAAATATAATTAAGTAGGAGCATAACGAAGATTAGCTAAACTTAACGAAATTTTGTTTTCCAACCAATTTGGCTAATTTTTAAACCTCCGCTAAACTTTGCATTAAAATCAAAAGTATCTCCTTCCACTCCCAAAAGATTATTGACATTGATGGGTAAGTCTTTGTATCTAAGCCTCTTAGTTGGAGCATTTGATTATTATTTTGGATGGAAGTCTAAGTATTAGTTGGATTTGATTAGGAAGTCTTCGAACCTAAATTTGAAGTCTTAGTTAGGATCTGATATTACGAAGTCTAAGCATTTGATTATAGTGCTTTTTTAAGTCTTACAGATTTTAATATTTCTTTGCTACTAAATAAATGTCCATTTCTTAATAGTTTCAGTTTGTAATCATTCAAAATATGAGTTCCTATAGACTTTTTGATAGTTTATTAGTAAAGTATAATATTATCTTTTAAAAATATTAACAAGATTATGAAAAAAAAAAGAAGATTGGAAAATTTCATTATAAATTTATTATTTATTTCTTTTTAATTAAAAATTATTAAAATTTAAATAAAAATCAATTGACCAATTTATTTTTATTAGTGTAATTAGAATGTTTAATAATTTTAGAGTAATGCTACTCTTACAAACTACTTTTACAAACTCACTCATAGAAACTAATGTGGTATGATATGATTTGATAAATATATGCTAATAATAAATGACATTAATTAATATGGATGATGTAGTGATCATATAAGGATGTCACATCAGTTTGTATGGATGAGTTTGTAAAAGTAGTTTGTAAGAGTAGCATTACTAATAATTTTATGTTTTATAAGTAAATAACATATATGAAGTTTACAACTTCGGAGAATCTAAATCCTAGTTGGCAGGACGGAAAGAATTACCTCAAATATAATAACAGAGTAAAAAATTCATAAAAGGGGAAATTATATTTTATATTATGTATTAATTTATTTTAGAATAATTATATTTCTTATGATAATTCATAAATTTTAAAGTATGCAATTTTAATGTTCAAATTAAAAAAAAGCATTCATTTTTACCATATTATTTTTATTTTGTTAAAAGTAGTACTACTTTCATCATTATAAATTAAAAAATAGAGGTGTCCTTGTAAAAAAATAAAATTATTTCATTTTATTTGTAAACTTTACAAAATTTTCCAAGCTATATTTAAAAACATAATTTTATCATTCTAAATTAGAGAAATAGAAGGTATAAATTAAATATGTAATTAAATATTAATAAAACTAGTACAATGTATTATATCTATATTTCACGGTTTTACTTTTTTTATTTTAACTTCTTACAAGTTCATAATCATTCATATACCTAATCTAATAATTGATATAATTGATGAATTCAAATAATTTTAGATATATATCAATGAAAGATCATGAATTGACGTAGTTTTAGATATATATCAATGAAGGATCAATTAATCCACATCAAGGGTATGCTGGTGCACTGTATTAGATTTTATTAATTTTTTGGGATTGGATTGTGTTGGAGGATATTGGATAATATTGGGTAAATATAATATTGTATTTCGTTTAATATTGGATAGTACATAATTTTAAACAGTGATTAATTTAAATAATATTTTTTGAATAATTTAAATTAGTTTAAAAATCAATTAAATGATCTAATTGATTTAATTAATAAATATTAATTTTTATACAATTTTAAAAAGATAAAAATTATGAAATGTTATAAGATTTATATAAATATTTAATAAATAATTTTAATTAATTTTTAATATTTAAATGTTTTAATTAAATTTTTTAATATTTTGGAGACAATTGAATCGAAATTTTAGCTCTCTGTATTCCTTATACTCCATTATCCTATAGTGAGTCGTGTTATAATTTTTTTAAAAGGTCGTGTGCTGTCCAAATTTAATTCTATACTGCTTAGTAAACACGCCTAAATGAATAAATTTACACAAATTTAAAATCATTTAATTAATCTAATTCAATTTTGAGATGATTAATGAATTAATATAATTAGATATATATTTTTTAAATTTTAATTAAAAATCAATTAATACACTTGAAATTAATCACAATTACCAAACATAATTTTGATGTTTTCTTAGTCTCTCTCCAAAAAACTCTTTCGTAATCTATTAATGACACGGTTTGTTAATTCTGGGGTGAATTGTTTGTGTAGCGGGTTGAAGGTTAGTAAGAGGGTTTTGAGTCAACCGTTGGATTGGATAGACGGTTTGCATTCGACCGTTGGATTGGATAGACAACTTCATGAGATAATCATTAAGTGTTGGCATTTTGATGTCACATGGGGTATGTATGTAAATGTAATGTTTGATCTTAATGTTAATATTCGTCGGGAGTTATTAATAGGAATTGTGAGTTAATTTCTAAAGGGAAAAAAATTCAAAACAATTGGCATTAAATAATAAACCGTTGTTATTATTATTATTATTAACTTAATTTTTTTATTACTGATGTTAAAATTAAATCACTTATTTCATTCACATTATTTATTTATTTCCCTTTTAAGTTTTTTCCTTTTTTTTTTCAATTCAAATTATTTATTTATTTCCATTAATCTTCAACCACATCATTGTAGGCGGACCTACACTTGGACCAAGGGGGGCCCTGGGCCCCCACTAAAAATCTAAAATTCCATGATACCCCTTTAAGTTTCAATTGTCACATATATATCCCTATATAGAAATTACTTGATTTTAACAAATATACCTCATGCACTTAGGTTTATCGTGTTAGTTTTTGTTAAAATCTTTTAGAACTACATAGTTAGGTGGGTTCATTCATGTGCCTCCATTTTATATTATTGCATGATTGAAATATCATGATATATATGCTCAAATAAATTTTCTGGAAAGCATTTAGAATATACATAATCATAATAGATTTGAAAGACTATTTACAGTATATATTACTACATCAATCTAAATTTTTTTATAAATATTCTTTGAACACAAACTCATTATCAATATATTAATTTATATAGAATCTTAAATTTAGATAATCAAATAGTATAAAAAATAAATTCTCTAGTTATAGAATATCAAAAATTCAAATTAAATACATTTAGCCCTTATATAAAGTGTTAAAACAATATTATTAAAAAACATATTAATTTAATTATAATAAAAAGACTTTAAAACTTATATATGTACATATATGTGTGTGTGTCTATGTGTCTGTGTGTCTTTTTGTGTCTGTGTGTGTATGTATGTATGCATGTTAGAAAACTTTTTCAAACTATAGTATATTACTTTAGTCTTATATATATATATATATACACATATACATATATATATACATATATATATATATATTCAAAAATAAAAAAATCTAATTTTTAATATATATAAAAATTATTTTAAATATAATTGAATCTTAATTATTATATATATTTATTTTAATTCTCAACTGTGTGGTGGCCCTTCTAAACGAAAATTTCTGGGTCTGCCACCTGCAGTAGATGATTATGTATCAAACTTATTCAGGGTGGTTTAGCATTCAAATGTGAATTGGTGTATCAAACTTATTCAGAAAACTTTTGTATTCAGAGGTGACTTGGTGGTGTTAACTGACCATGTCTCCAATTAATCCACTAGAGGATATTATATAGGTCTGAATCTAATAAATTGTATTCTTTTTTTTTTAAATTTTAATATGAATATAAAAGTCATATTTTATATTTATGGTACTACTATGGTAATTGTTTTGTATTATATTTATGTAAAATAAACGGAGGGTGAGATTGAGATTCATTGAATGAATGTTCGAGGATATTACTATAAAACCTAGAGCACCTATCTATATAACTATGATTATTCAATGGCAAATTTTAAAATTGATATTATGTTTTTGTGAGGATTATTGCTTGGTTTGGTTTGAGAATTTCAGGTTGAATTTTATTGAACCATCGCTTATGCTTCCTATAGAGTTCCAACAAAAAAAGTATGTATGTATATATATATATATATGTTACAAAATTTAGAAACTATGCCTAAGGGTATTTGAGTAATTTTATTTGAATTTAATGGGCTTTAGACCATGAAGTAGTTGTAAAACTATGTTGAAATATATGAGAATTGAGTTGGATTATAGTTGTGGGCTTGTGTTAGAATTTGCTAAGGATTAAATGAGTTTGGTAAAATAAGTGGGCTAAGGCCCATGAATTAAGGCCTTGTATATATATAAGAGAGACTTGAGGGTTCCAGGAGGGGGTTTTTCTTCCATTTGAAGAGAGAAGAGGAGAGTCTTACGGTTACAGAGAAAAAGAGAAGAAGGAGAAGAGGAATAGGAGAAGGAAGAAAAAGAGAGGAAAAGAAGGGAAAAATCAAAGAGGTGTATAGGCTTAGAAACCAGGTAGGGATTTTTCTAACACTATACTTAAAACGTGTTATTTATTTTTGTTGTTCTTAATTGATATGGGTTGCAATACATGTGATCAATTGTTAGATTGATTGTTTGTTGCTTGGATGATGAATTACTTGTGAAATTATGCGTTTATGAAGTGAAGGAGATGTTGTTCTAGATGGAAGTTGTAGTTCATGTGACTGTTCTATGTTCCTTGAGCTGCTACAGTTTTCTGGATTTCGATTTGTATAATTTTTCTTTTGTTTAGGAAAATAGACATATGAAACTTTAAATAGCCACTGATTTCATTGAATTTGGTGTTAAAATGAAATTTTGGTGAATTTTTGAAATTGAAGGTCGAAATCTGGAAATGATTGTTCAATCGACATATTCGACCAGGTTCACAACTCTGATATTATGAGACTGATATCTAATCCGACACGACTCGACACTAAGTGTCGAGTGTCTAGTTATGAATGTGTCGAGTGATGATTGGATAGCGTCGAGTGTCTAGTTATGAAGGTGTCGAATGATGATTGGATGGTGTTGAGTGTCTAGTTATGAAGGTGTCGAGTGATGAATGGATGGTGTTACGTGTCTTGTTATGAAACTGTCGAGTGTCTGGTGCCGAGTGTCGAGTGAAAAGTATCGCGTGTTGTATGTGTGACTCGACATGTAGGCTATGGAAGTGTCGAGTGTCGGTTATGAATGTGTCGAGTGGACAGTGTCGCGTGTTGTATACACGACTCGACATGTAGGTGTGAGTGTCGAGTGTCGGGCGGATTTACAGTGTAGAGTGTCGAGCAAAATTACAGAACTTACCCGACCCGTGTGCACCCTCCTGACAGGTCTAGATTTTTTATAAAAACTGTATTGCCTTGAGACTTATTCTGGAAATTATATTGAAAGGTTTATAAGTATGCATTGGACCTTGGATGGGCCGTTTTGGATACGGATCCAAGGAGAATGCAGATATGAAATCTTTAATGTTAGACCTTCGATGGGCCGTCTTGCATACGGATCCAAGAGGAACACGAATATAAACTTGATGTGTTGGACCTTGGATGGGCCGTCTTGCATACGGATCCAAGGGGAACACGAATATAAACTTGATGTATTGGACCTTGGATGGGCCGTCTTGCATACGGATCTAAGGGGAACACGAATAGAAACTTGATTTGTTGGACCTTGGATGGGCCGTCTTGGATACGGATCCAAGGGGAACTTTAGGTGAAAGATTTTGATTGTTAAGTGAATAAGTGATATCTTGATGTGTAAATGAGAATGATTGCTTGACTTATTATAATTGGTTGTGTAACCATGTAATTGAGTAACAGTTTGAACGCTTGTGATTTAGTATAATGTTAGAATCTTTCCTATTGGACTATATGCTTACCCCCTCCCTCCACAGGTATACAAAAAGATATTCATATTAGTGGTGTTCCAGAGCTTTCCTAGGGAGTCTGGGCGTTTGCATGCATGCGATGGTGTTGGAAAAAGTTTTGACTAGCCTAAATTGTGATAGGAAATTTTATTATGTGATTAGCAGCCTATGTTTTAAGTGTGGTTATCAGCGTATGTAAAGTTTATCTTGAACAAATAGCCAAATGTTGTAATGGATTCATGTTATATGTATAAATATATGTATGAATTAGAAAAAGATAAAAAAAAAGTGAAATATTGATGATGTCTTTTTATTATTTTTCTTAATCAATCACCCTTAAAGTCTCTAAATAAGAGATTTTAGGGCGTGACACTTCCACCAAACCGATGTCTGACCTTCACCCTTTTTCAATCATTCAAAAGGAATTATTTATTCAAAAGGAATTATTTATTCAAAATGAATTATTTATAATGTTGATTCACCAAAAGCAGCTAGAAAAATTTCTCAAAGGGTTGGCCTTATCACAATTGCTGAAGATTTTAGCATATAACTCTTTTGCATCCCTTTTCCCATATTTACATCGAACTCCTGCATATGAAGAAGTTCAGAATTGGGATCATGTTCGTATTCAATGCAAGATGCATCCAAGGTTTACCCATGAATGCTGCTTGTTATCGAGTCCTTGACTTGTATTTGAGTCCGACTATATATTGATGGTTATTTATGGAATGTCAGCGAGGGTGGCATATTTTATGCCAGGTTATAAATTTTGGAGCACACTAGATGCAGGTCACGACCAGACTTATATATGATGCTGTGTGAAATAAGAACTTTTGATATTAGTGCTAATCAGTGGCGGACTCAGAATTTTATGGGCACCTTTAATGTTTAAAAAAAATCTCAATAGTATAAAGGAAATTATTTGAAAAAAGAATAGATATAGATATATAGGAGACATAGTAAATCCTATCTTTCAAAATTAAATAATCATAATACAATAAATCAAAGTGTCAAATGCTAATACTTGATAATTTATTTTATAAATGCATATTAGTATTATCATTGACAAGTATTTATATTTAAAAAATGTTGCATAATTACTTCATTATCATATATGAAAAAAAATTATTTATAATCCTATATTAGCATTATAATCCAAAATTTGAGTTCTATGTTCAAAATTTGGAAACAAAGTAACTTCGTATTGAATTGTTAATATTTTTTTATATATGATGATGTCAACTTAAAAAAGAATTTTCTTTTAAAATCTCTCTCCAGTTTTTTTTCCTCAAAATCATTTATTTATAATAACCATTAAAGTTTACCCAAAAAGGCTACAAATGCATAAACATAATAAGAAGATTCAATCATAGTTTTTATTTTTAGAAGAAGTTTACTAATTTTTACACTAATTGCTACATATAAATTATAAAGAGAAAGAAATAATACGAATATGATATGTAATACAGTTATAGAAATATAAGTTTGATAGCCTACTAGTTTAAAAAGGAAAAACAATTTAAAAACTATTGTTAAAAAAGGGTATAATTTAAACTATAAGAAATAAAGGAGTAAACAGAATTTTTTAAAGTTTCAGAAGGGGCCTGGGTCCGCTTCTGCTAATAACATTCTCAGCAGCTGGGGAGAGTTAGGGTCTGTTTGTTTTTCACCACTTAAGTCTGAAACCATTTAGATTTAAGTGATTGACATTAATTTTTGTGTTTGTTTTTAACACTAATCACTTTTTTTTAGATGCAATTGTCTGAATCTAAAAAGTGAAAAAATATCACTTAATATATCTGAATCTACAATATGTTTTTAACTACCAAAAATACCCCTGCAATTAAAACTGTTTATCTTCTTCAACCTTTAACCCAGCCGCCATGCTCACCTCTCCTCTTAACAATTCAACCAATCATCGTCGGCCTTTACCGGTTTGCATTCGGCAACACCTTATGTTGTAACAGAATCGTCTCAACATCCCTGCCCCGTCGACCCCCCACTAGCATCCCCTGCGTCTTGTGTTGGAGTTCTTCCTAAAAGTGATTGACGAGATTGAGATTGGCAAATCGATCAAACAAGAGGCTGAGAAGGACAGAGCTGTGTGGCGGAAGAGATTGATGAGTGAAGTAGGTGTGCAAAACTGGCAACGGTCCGCGACGTTGATCGCCTCTAGCTGTGGCTGGTGTTGGCAATTTCCCACTTCTAAAAAAATTTTTTTATTTAATTATTTTTTATTTTAAAAAAATAATTTGCTTAATATATGCGTAAAAAATTTCACTGATAATTTTTAATAATTTTTAAATAAATTAAAAATATTATCTAATTATTATCTTATGTTGTATCTTTTATGCTATGTTAGAAGGGGTAAACATGACAAAATTTTTATTGATCACTTATTTTAAGATGTATAAAAAATGAAAAACAAACATACTTTTGAGTTATCTAAATTAAGTCCTAAAAAGTCTTTAGGTCTAAAAAGTGTTAAGTGATGTAAACAAACAGCCACTTAGTTTCCGTTTGTTTTAATAACTGTAATCTTAATAGCAGTTAATCCAACGTACCACTTAATAGTACTTAATTTTATTTACCTAAATAGTATATTTGTTTCATATTTTCATGCGTCTGAAAAAATACGATGGAGGCCTCTCATTTTGAAATATGACATATTTCCCTTCTGTTCGACTTTTAATGATTCCTTCTCTCATGAGTCCACGCAAAGCCGAGCACAATCTCTTCCCATCATCACAGCATCATGATTTGGGCACCTCCTCTAATCATCAATGATTCTCAACTATCCATTTATAACCCCAATCATGATTGATGAACCCCCATTTCTCTTTCGACCCTAAATTGTTCTTTGTTAAGCCTCCATTGATGACTCCACCAGCCACTCTTTGAGAATGGCAATCCTGTAACAATGACATGATTTTAGAGCAATGTCTCACTATTCCACCTGCGATCCGCGCCGCTACAACGAGAACTGTCACAAAATCATTGCACTTTGTCCAAAGGGACTGCAATGAGGATACAATATACCTGACCTCATAGAGACACATTCAAGACAAGCTAACCTTCCATGTATTGCTTCCCTCAAAGGCGTCGGAAGTGGCTGGAAGCTACAATACATAAGATTAAGGTAAACGGAGAAGATAAAGGTTGAAATGATGGCCTTTTTTTTTTTTTTTTTTCATATAAAGCAGGGTGGTTTTGATATTTTAATGACTTGGATGTTTCCACTTGAAAAAAATGAAAATTTTTCACTTTTTTAATTATGACATTTGTATCTGAAAATAAGTGCTCGGTGACGGCAAGAATAAACAATAAAAATTATTCTAATAACTTAAATATGAATAGATCTAAACTTAAGTAGTTAAAACAAACAAGTCCTTAATCTCACAATATTGCCTAATAGATTTAGTAAACTACTAATTTCTTATTGGGTAGAATTGGGAGGAGCGTTGTTGGTTTGCTATAGGATTACGGGTGATTTAAGGCCTGTTGTTGTTGATGCTGCTGGTTCCAAGTTAACGTATGGAACATGGAAATTCACCTATTTAACATTCCTAATATCCACCCATGGCAGTACATTTTGTAATTGCAGTGCAGAACACATTCTGCCTCAGTGTTGAATTTCAGAAGTGAATGGGCGGTATTGGTTGGCCATGTGTACCACTAATCCGTGTTTGCTTCGAAGAACAGTAGGTGGGATCCGTTTGATAAGGCTTATGAATGTTACACAACCAAAATCATTCAATGAGCAAATCTAAAAATTAATATTATATTTTCTATTGCATTTGTTTTAAAGCACTAAAATCTAATTTTCTAATTATCAAAAAGAAAAATGCATGAATTAATAAAACATGACATACACAAGAGCATATCTGATACAAGAGGCTGAGTTTAAGGGTTGACACAATAAATTATCCAAAATTCTATGTATATATCAAATTATTTAACATAAACCATATAATCTAATTAGACATAAAATCATTATATAAGTAATTTCTATTTTTTATTCATTAAAACTTTTTTATTTATTTTATATTTTTATTTATTTTATAAATTTATGTTATATCAGATTATATTTATTAAGTTGTACAACTTAATTATATATATATTATTACTCGTAAACGATAAATCTGCTGATTCAAATAACTTTTCCAGTCAACGCGCAGTCAGCTAATATAAAGGTTTCCAATAAACATGACTTTAAGGTTTGAATGACAACGTAGGTCAACCCAGTCAGCCTGGACCTTTATTGGATTGAATAGTTCCCGGAAGGCCACATTGGCCAAAATACTGCGGGCGACCAACGTTTTGGTACTCAAAATCTGCCCTCTCTCGTTGAATTCCAAGTCCAAGTCATTTGCCCTACAACCACACAAGTACCCCTAATAACTGGCTGAAACATGGCAGTTTTGTCTTCCAACATGATCAGCTAGCTGGCCAAGAGCACACATTCACAGCTTGCAAATTCAATTAATTGTATACTAGCCTCTTGCATGCCTTTTTGCCTATTCTATATATAGTTTTTGATTAATTAATTAACATAATTAATTTCTTGTAGATATTTTCATTAAAACATCTTCTAAAGTACAGCTTTGTTTATGCTTCATATATATTTGGTGAATGGTGACAGCCACCCTGCTGTTACAAAAAAAAAAAAAAGACTTAAGTTAATTCTAATTAGTAGAATTCTCTGCTCTAATAGTTCCATTTGGCAATGAATTGTTGCTTTCTGCATGTCTTTATTAATAGCTCTTTAATAGAAAATCTACTGGGATAGTGAAACATTGAACCCAGCCAAAATTTGGTAGCTGCATGCAGCTGACAACTAAGAAGACAATTTAATTATTTTGTGGACCCGAGCTCAAAATTGGTTGCTATATGTGTTGCTATTAAGAGTGAAAATTAAGGTTAACTAAAAGCAAAACCTCTCTAAGGCAAAAGCTCAAAGGTAGAAGAAATGGGGAGAGTTAAGGTACAGCTTAAGAAAATTGAGAACAAAACTTACCGGCATATTACCTTTGCCAAAAGGAAAAGTGGGCTTGTCAAGAAAGCTTTCGAAATTTCAACTCTCTGTGATGTGGAGGTCGCTCTCGTCATATTTTCTCCTGCTGGAAAGTTAATTATTTTTGAAGGAAAGAAAAGGTCAAATGACTTATATATTCTTAAAATATTAATCTTGCCTAATTTTAGTTTTTTTCCCCCAAAAAATTTAATTTTACATCTTCTGGTGACTTATTTATTTAAATTTGATTTCTTGAATAGGGTGGAAGAAATCCTCATGCATTATATCGATCTCCCTCATCATCAACGTGGAAGGTATGCAATTTATTATATATCTAGAGAGTTATAGTTTATATATTAAGCAGTTAAAGATTCAAAAGATTTTAATGGATGCAAGCATAAATGATGCCATATGATTATGCAGAGAAACTAATTTCAATTAATTTTGCATCAAGATTTTTCTTATTTGCTAAACAAGATATATATTATTTTTCTTGATGATGAATTAACGAAACTACACCAAATTAATATTGTTATCTATATTTAGCGGTAATCAATGTTTAGATAATCCAGACAATATTTCGTAAAAAGCTATAAGCTAATCATGGTTTAATTATTTTTTTTTTAGTAAAGTTTTTTTATAAATTTCCCCTATATGATGTAACGTGTACAAATTTGATATAATATATAAATTTCAACTAGCGTCAAAATCAATGAATACCATTAATATGCATAGTATACAAACCAAACATAAATCTCACAGCCTTAAGCATCTATTTTAATGAAAATATATTGCGAGAATCCTAAGTGCACCTAAGTACTAACTTTGATATATATCTTTCGTTTTTGCATAAATGTACTGGAATGATTTTTGATGGACGACCCAATCCACAAGGCTGCATGATCAAGAGGTAAATCGACAATTATTGAACCTGTATAATCTTTTGATTGTATTATTAACATCACAAAATGCATAGTTTAAGGTTCCTTTGTATATGGCGCAAACTAATTTCATTGAATATATGATTGATGTGCGACACAAATTAATGAAATAGTTGGTCAACCGGATTGTTGCTCAATTGAGTCTCGAAGCTGAGCTCCGCCATCAACTAGCCTCATCTAGGTTATTTCTTTTTTCTCTCTTAGATTAATTCCTTGAATTTTTAATCTCTGTTATGACTAATAGATTATGAATTGAGCTAGTGTTGCCCTTTACCTTCATATCAACAGTGCTAGAGACAGCAAAATGAGTATCGATTCTCAATTGGAGGTATCAGAGCAAATATCAACTTGCTTTTTAATGAAGTAATTAGTTATAATAAAGTGCACTTGCATATTAAATTATATTAAAAAATCTCCTTGAATTACAGGAAATTAAACATGAAATCTGTATCTGCAATTTGGAAATGGAAGAAGTCGAGAAGCAGCTACAGTACGAACTACATAAGCTTAATCTTCAATTTTATAAGAGCCGATCGGGCCAATAACGATAATTTTCAAACGAAAAGAAGCTCTAAATTATTTAAGATTATATATCATTGCTTTTTACAGGTACATTTTGAAAATTCCAAGTTGCATCAAGTCAAAAGTTGAGGCTGATTACTATGAGGAGATCGTGGAGGAGACATTGAAACTTGTCGTTATTCACAAGGTAGGAAAGGACACTCACACAGCTTATTAATTAATGTTCTTCCCCCCCAAATTTGACTGTAAATCATAGAATTAGCTCTTAATTCATTGATTACTCCATTATGATTATGTTTGTGCAGCAAGTTTTAGAAGCAAAAAGGGTTATCCAGCTGGCTTATCATGCAGAGGTACACTCGGTTTAACCGTAATTAATCATGAGTTCATGGAAAATTAAAAGTCAAAAGTAAAAAATATAAAATATAAAATAAAAAGTTAAATACAATATCTAGTGTCCAAACTATATTTTTATGCATTAGACTCTCAAACTCATTATAAATATTGTTAGAAGAATAAAATTACATCAACAATCTATTTATAATTATCGTTTTTTACAATTTGAGTGCGACAAAATCTTAATGAATATATAATTATCATGTCATATAGTATAACTTTCCTCATTAATTTTTGTTTTTTATTCTTTTAGTGAATTTTTGTTAATTCAAGTTGTAAGAAGTTGATTGTAAAATTTAGTTGTAAATATAGTATTGCTCTTGTTTGAATACTTAAATAATTTTTTTGTTTTAGTACGTTTCCATATTCGAATCTTCTTCTCATTTTAAAATTTATCAAGGTTGATATATTAGGTGCATCACTGTTAATATATAAAAATTAAAAGAGGAAAAAAAAAAAAGACGAGTTTATGATCATACAACATATCTTACTTATCATAGTAATCTTATTCCAATTTAATTTGATGATCCTAATTAAATAAGAATGATATTATATATACAGATAATACATAGATTTACATGCATGATTTTCATGGATACGAAGTGCTTAAGGAGTGTTAAGATTTAATTCTACTTATCCATTTTCCTCTCTTGGGCTTTTAGAAACAATTGTATCCACAAGCTGCAATTCCCGGAGGTTTCATGATGGGAAGTTCAAACTATTACTTGGAGTTGCCTCAACAACATGATGCACGGATTCTGACTTCGAATTTTGCTAATGCAACCGGATTTCGGTCCTTCAGGTTTTGGTCCATTCCTATATTCAACAGTGAAATTTATGTCTCATCCTTTTTTGAATAAATTTTGGTCTTATATATAATATATGATCCCCTTTTTGCATTTTAGAAATCAAACACAGCCCTTAGCCGAAATGCTTCAATCCTCATACCCGGCTAGTAATGCAGTGAGCAACGTGTCTGCGTTTGATGGCTATACCTACCAGTCAGAGTATGATAAATTTTTCAATGCAGATATTCCTTTTGGGATGATTAACGTTCGTCAGGTACCCAGTACTATTTCTCTTCGACACTTCTTAATCATTTAAATTAATAAGCAAATTAGCATAGAAAGTCAAGATGTACAGGCTAATAATTGTCAATGGCTAATACATAATTAAGGAATATTAATTAATTTTTAATTATCTTGGCATTAGTATTAATTAGTTTAAATTAATTTGAGAGTCAATGGTTGCAGGAAACGGCAACTAAAGTAGCCTGCCATGGCAGCTGTTCATCACACCGTTATTGTGGCTGTGCCATTCCTTTCCTTAGTGATAACGAAGAAATGTCCAAGATGAGGGAGACAAGGTGATCATGATCATACTAAATCTTAAATCTCATTTTCTTTGCCTTAGCCGCCTCTTTATTAGATACTTTGAAAGCCCATCAAGTGCTGTTGCTTTAGCCGCTTGCCTAATTTCTTGAAACTATCTAGCTAATTATTATAGAACGCCTTAAAGTTAATTTCTGTATTTTATTACTATTATGTATGTGGGTTGGCTCGGAACGAAAACTTTGTTGTTATTTTTTTCACTTTGTTTGCAGACCATGAGAAGGAAATTGCGTGAACTTTTTGTGTGTTATATGACTTGCTGTTAGGGTTTAAACTGACGTTGTGACATTCAAAGACTTACTTTGATAGAGTAGAATTCACTTTGAGGGACATTCAAGACCTCTAAAGGCTTGCTTTAGCACAAATAAATCTCTTTTGGCCATCTTAGGGCCACCGGCCAAGCCACGTTAAAGGTTAATTTTGAAGTCAAGTTTGAATGTTAGACTGATAAGTCAAATAATTACTTCTTTTATTCTCTCGCATGTGACTATGTTAGTTAAAAGCACTTATGCTCATGCACACTAGTTAATTAATATGGATTATTATTGCGACTCTCCTTTAATAGGAGCCTAGCTTAACAGTTTTGTTTACGGGCTGGCAATATATAGCTTGCCAAAAGGACAAAACTTCATATATCGTATATTAATTATGCCTGGGACAAGAAGCTTGAGGGTACGTTTGGCAAGTTAACTGAAATTAAATTGATCAATTAATTGTGTGAATTATCAATACATGAAACACTAATGCTTTATTATCCGGTAATAGAACCAAAAAAGTTAACAAAAGATGCATGCTGATGCTGTAATGGAGACGGTAAAGAGTAACTATATGATCTGCAGAGAGATAGATATGTATCGGACTTTTGCTATTTTCAAATTAGGATTGAAGAAGCTTTTCAGTAGATTTACATATGTGCATAGTTTAATTAATAAACTGTCTTTATATATTGCCAAATTAATTATATGAGAGCTACATAAAAGGCTGCCGTAGCCACAGAAACAACTCAACCTAACCACAAATATAAATAAATCATAAGCATCCACCAACAAGAAGCCTCGTGATATGCTTCCAAACAAGACTGGAACAGGACCCTAGTGAGCACAACAGATGAATGATGCCCACCACAGAAAATATGAAAACCTAGGAAGCAAAGGAATATCTAGCACGTGGGCAAAAATCCATCCAAGTAAAGCCTACAGATACAGAAGAAATATACAAAAAGCCTATAGATAGAGAAGAAATATACAAAGATAATAACGTTAATTATTTTATTACATATTAAGAGGTCTTTACAAAGTTGCCATTACGATATCTTGATTAAGAACAAGCTAGAGAGCTGCTCTTGGCATACACTTTAAAAGTCTTTTCCTCGACTTTAAGAAAGCTGAAAGAAAGAAAAGACAGCAAGCGATACCAGGATGAGGGACATGCAATGGACAATTGCATCATGCGCACAGAAGATTATACGAACTTATTACCCAAACACAAACCCTTCAAATTTCAAAAGAAAACTAAAAGACACTTTTAAAAGCAAAATCAGAAAGATACTGAGAGAGAAAGCGAGAGAGAGAGCGAGGGTGGCTAGCTGCACTGGGCTGGTCTTGGTCGGTCTTTCCGAGATGTACTATTTGATTGGTACTTACTACTTAGGAAACTGCTATAGAAATTTCTTTATCCCATGTCGTCATGCACTCAGTGTCGTCGCTCTGGGGTCCAGTGAGGCTTATCTGGGCTCAGATGTGCAGAGAGAACCCTTGAGTCAAGCAGTTCCAATATGGGAGTGAAGCTAACGCACCTTGGCACCTTGTACTGATTAATTGATGCACCCCTTGAAATTGCATAGTCCATCAGCTCCTCAAATGTGCCATTTTTCACGATCCTTATCTCCAGCGGTCCAATTGAGTTGTCAGCAACTCGGCCTTGGCGATACACCGAGTTCAGTGACTCTTCCATGGCTAGGCAACATTTGCTTAGCACCTCTTTGTTTGGTGAATTGGCTGTGTCCTTGACAAGTAATTCCCAGAAGATCACATAATGTCCTGGAATGGACTTGGTGTCCGCATAGCTTGTGTATTCAACCACGCTGGTATTGAACTCTTTCAGCAGTGCGGAAGCGTTCTCAACGGCCTTCTGCAACTCAGCCTCGTCGGTCTTGTCCGAATCAATGCTCAGCAACACGTTCTTTCTCCTTATGAAGCGAAATTGTGGAGCGCAGTTGTGGAACCCCGTGACTTGGAGAATGTCACCAACTCGGTAACGGTACAGGCCTGCATAGGTTGTGATCACAAGCTCGTATTCTTTGCCAACTTCTACATTGGCAAGATCAACAAGGCGAGGAGGTTGGTCATCATGTGAAAGAGGTGGAGCGTTTGAATCATAAGGCAAGAACTCGAAGTAAGCCATGTTTGGCATGATAGTATAAGACACCTCAGATGGCTTGCACATGGGCCTAAGGTTAAGGCCAAAGTAGCACTCAGAGGAGGCATACATGGTGCAAGCCATTGGCAAGCCATTGCTGTAATATTCAAGTGTGGGAATGTACTGAGCCATAGCTCCTGTGACTATCACGTCAAGATACTTAGTGTTGGGCCAAATTCTAGTGATGATACCTTCCCAGCTCTCTTTTGAGCACTCTTTGGTAATGAACTCTGCGAGTTCTGGGTTTGGGGACATGGTTTTTGCCATGCATTCTCTGATTGAAGGGTCTGTGACTTTAGGGTTTAAGGTTCCCGTGGTGATATCCTCAGCTAGTTCTTGCCAATTCAGTTGAAGGAACCTAATGGCTCTAAGCAGGCCAGAGGCGAACACTGCACCGACGCGAAGCACTTCTTCACGCATGAGAAGGCCACAGAGCATCTGCGTGTACATGCTCTGGAAGGAGTCGGCGCAGAGAATCGCCTCGTTGGGGCTGGTGTAGACATTGAAAGGGTCATGCGGCCTAGTCTTGAAGTGGTCACTCTTGTAGTAGCTTGTGAGCACGGGACGTGCCACAAGCCCGCTTGGGGTCTTCGTTTCTGATTTTATGAACAAGAAGTAGAGGCCCTTCCCTTGGTCAAGCCCTGGCACGTAACTGTCACGTTGGGAACCCCACGTCAATATGAATTTTAAGCAAAAAACACATGATTTTCCGTCAGAGTAAGCAACAAGAGAAACCAAAACGTTCATGCACTGGCTTGTCAGTGAGAACAAGATATCTTGCACATAAATAAAAAACCAAAACCTCAAGGAACAGAAAGACCAAAAAATACTTACAGGTTCATAACAGGCATGAGAAGGCTGTATAACAGCTGGCGACGGTCCAACTCTTCATGAATCGTTGGCATCAGTTTCCTTTCACCAGCTGAAGTCCCAGAACTGCAAATTATATGTACCAAAAATAAAAAATAGACCAAAATAAACATTAATTATAGATTTTTTAATTTTTTATTTACAAGAAAAGGAGTAATGATCCTCTCACCTAGTGAGGAACTCAGAAACCGGGTGAGCAGACAAGATAGGGGAGCGGTCACCATTAGCAATACGTTGAATCACAGGCTGAAGATCCTCATAAGTAACAACAGGAATTTTGGACTTGAAGGTGTCTCGGTCAGTTGCACCTTCAAGATTGAATTGGCGGAGATACTCAGTCCCAGCGTTTTGGCTGAGTATCTCTGCCAAAAGTCTCTCCTGTACGGCGTCAGGATTTGCTGTCATCTCTTCAATGAACTGAAGAGCTTTAGCATCGTTTTCACGTACAGGAGGAGCGAGTGGGGTTGAGAGACCAGAATCAACGGCCATGATTCAAGAGACAAAGCAAAGAAAGAGATGATAGCGAATTGGAATGTTGTTAAACACAAAGGAGGGAAGAAATGTTGGGTGCAAGAACTCACGACAGTAGTAAGCCTTATATAGCGAACAATAGGGTGCTTTTCATTCCTCTCATTGCCACGTCGACAATCGGAAGCCCGATCGGACGGCCAGTAGTAGGCTTTGGAGTGAAGCCGAGAGCCGTTTCTTGATCGTAGCGACAGAACAAATATTTTTGTCTCAGTTGTACTGGTATGTACTGCAAAAGCCCGACAAGTGGGCCCAAGTACACGTAATTCTGCTCTATACGCCCCGACATGGGTCCACGTGTTTGTCCAGTCAGCAATTCATGGTTTGCGTCCAAGCGTCAGCCGGTCCACGCGGCTGCTTCATAGTGCGTCTGTTGGACTGAGACAGCGATGGCTATGTGCCGGCCCCGGTATGAAGACACGGCCGATTAATTTAATGTTTTACATATTAGAAATAAAATTCACCCTAAGCGCAAGGGTTTGAATTATTAGACACAGCTAGAGGTAACCAAAAATTCAATTCAATTTGTTGTCAAATTATTTATGCAACTTGTAGTTTTATAATAATATTATTATCTTATTGTATTAATATTGTACTGGCAGCAATCA
This sequence comes from Boswellia sacra, assembly GCA_013180625.2. Lineage (NCBI taxonomy): Eukaryota > Viridiplantae > Streptophyta > Magnoliopsida > Sapindales > Burseraceae > Boswellia > Boswellia sacra. Next base: position 1,120,036 of record SNVD02000038.1, on the reverse strand, counting down.
CGTGGTGGTGGATTGATCTTTATTTAAGATTTGGTTAGAATTTGTGTTTGTACGTACTTGTTCTTCATGTCCAGGCTCATGGGCGAACAATTTTATTATATGATGAGGGGTACTGGGGTAGGTTAGGTGAGCTTTTGCATCTCATGACAGTTGCATTACATGAAATGCCATTGTTTTTTCCACCATCTTTTGGGAATGTTTATATTATTATAATTCCAATTTTAATTATTTTTAAATTTTTCTTTATTGCTATCTATTGAAATTTTCTTTGATTAAATAGCATTGACATTAAAGGAATCTTAAGGATCTTTATAAAGAGCTAGCTAGAAACTAGATGCATATGTGTATATATCATTTGTTCAGCATTTCAGATTTATCAACTATGCAAACAATTATTAAAACTGTAGCTAGGCAGAGTAGGGAGTAGAAATCTTCTCTTCTCATTTATTTATTTTATTAATAATTAATAGAACTTGCCATTAGCTAGAGAAGTAAACAAGAAGAGGCATGATTAACGATGCCACCTTGTCCTTCCTCCTTATCTTCATCTGCCCTCAAAGGAAACGGCAGTGGGGTGATGCAAATCTTAATCAAGAAGTTAGAATTTCTTTTTCTTTTTTCCTCTTATATTTATCTATTTCTACCAGCTTAGTTTTGTCTTTTTATTCCTAGTTTTCTCACTAATATAAAGTACAAAATACACTAAGATTGAAGTATTCGTGTATTACTAGTGTACGAGGGTCATGAGTACACCTTAGATTGAATTTTAAATTTTTATTGTGATCATGAGATAAGTAGAAAAGAGAATAGATTCAAATCTACTTGCATGTATGTAATACTATATATGGTGAATGATATCCAAGTTAAAACATGTTAATATGTTGATTTTATATATCTTAGCTAGAGGAACAAACATTACACATTAATTTCCTATTGTTAATTTTAGAACAAATTACTATTTCATATGCAATTGATCAATTAAGTAATTAATTGGTTTCAATTACCAATGATAAGTACAACAATATTCAAGGTGACTATTAAAATGAATTAATTATTTGTTAACGAAAGTAAGAATAGGATTAATAAAATCCCAAAATTAAATTAATGCCTTTGTTAGAAATGACATGGAAAGTACAATTAATACTTTCTCATAATTCATCTTTGCATCCACCCTTAATGGATAAAAACGACGGAGACATGGAGTTGTTTTGATTCTTAGTGAAACTCAGTAAATTTTCAATTTGTACGAGTTTTTCTTTTCCACCTCACAGTACTAGCAAAACTCATAATGTTATCTTTAGCGAAAGTAACAACCAAAAAAAAAATTAGATGTCTCGATCAAATTGAAATGATTATTCACTCCTCTTTATTATTATTTCCTAAAACGGAAACCAATTATTAGCTTTTGATGTACGAATTGCAAGCTCTAACACATAATTATATTTCGATGTTCGTTCATTTTGAGTGACCTGCAACCCCCACTATTATAGCTTTATAAACAGAAGATATGAATATGGGGCCATTAATATTGCTGATAGAGATGTAAGGTTTTTCATTGTTAATATCTTTGACCAAAATTGTAAGAAAATAAGAGCCACAAAGTCTGAATACATTTGTTCATAAAAATTCTCAGCCTTACTTTTGGAATCTAGGGTTTAAGAAGATGTACATCTTATGGTTATCTTCAACGTTTATAATCATATCTGTTAAATATTTCACGTATTAGCCAGAGGTATAAGTTTATATACCTTAAAATTTAAGCAACAAAACCCTATAAATTTAGTGTTAAATATAAAGAATTTTAATTAAGGAAATATATATAGTCATTTGGGAAAATTTAGAAAGGAAGTGTCAAATTAGGGAACTACAACTCTACAAGTAGTCATTTGTTTCATATTTTTCTTGTATTTTCATTTCTCTGCTTATAAAATAATGCATGATGATGAGTTGATGTAGCATTAATAGTGGGTTTCAAGGACATCAGTGAATTGCGCCAAAGTGCGTTGCACTAAACTTGATATTGGGGCATGGTTTCTGTATTAAGCAAAACAGATAGAGAGAGAAATAACCATAATTATCCTCTTGTTTGGTGCCATGGCCATTCAACCCAATCCATCACTTCCATTAATATTAAGGTTATGGTGGCGGTGTAACTGGTGCTTGTAAGTGGGATCTGCAAGGATCACAAATGATGTTGCTCTAAGGCAACACTGACGAAATTCGAGTCAATTCATTGAAGTTTTTTTTTTTTAATTTTTTTTTGGCTTTTAACTGTGTAAAAAGATAGATCTCCAGTGTTCGTATTTGAAAGTGCAAAGAGAACCATACGTAATAATTATCATATAATATATTCTTATATTAATTAGCTATAATTTTTTTTTTATATTGATCGTCATCTAAGTGGGGAAGAGAGGTTATAGATTGATTATGATAATCTCATTGTGGACCTATGATACCGGACCGAGAGATTAATTAGTAAGGATCTCTCATGAATTATACAAAACGTACTTATAGTTTGAAAGTCCAGAATTAATACATACAACATGAGATTAGCCTCAGATGTTGAGTAATCATGATCGAATATCAGTTTATATATATATATATAAATTCCGGATTTCAATTCAGGTGGAACCCATATCAGGTGAGAGTTATATAATAAATAAACAAAAAACAATAGTAGTACCAATAATAATCTATGTATGATTCTAATTAAATAAGTCGTGAACTAGTCGTTTTCATTTTCCTATACATGAGGAGAAATTCTTCACCACCCTGAGCAGTTGGCTAACTTAAATTCAATAAAAAAGAAAATCTTTTTTTTTTATTTTAACATGTTCAGGTATAGATTGTCATAGATGTCATTTCATGGTCATGGCCATATAATTGCGAATTTAATATACGATCATTACATTACTTGCAGCATCAAAACGCTTATCATGATGATATTTTTGTGTCACAAAATTGTAACACCATGCTTTGTTTTCAAGAAAATAATAAACAAGTCTAATGGAGAAATTTTGAATAATAAAGTTTCTAATCGAAGTAGATTATTGTCAAAGGATCATCCCACCCTCCAATTAATATAATGTTAGGCAACTCTTGAAACAAATTTCATGGACAGTGACCACCCAACTACTGCCCACAGCAAAGCCAGGACAATATTTGACATGTAAAAGGTTGATGCTGTACTACTGGTGCTCAGTGCTCAACTTCAAGCATGTTGATGACTAATGATTGTGACTCATCCTTATCCACCAACTCTAGTTTTGTTTTTTAATTAAGTTAATTAAATTTGCAGTTGCCTTGATTAAGCTTCATGAAAATAATCTCTACTAGTTGTATAAGTAACAAATGTATATTAATTTCTAAGTGCTTGTCTGCTTGGCAGACTTCTTGTTGCCAAATAACACAGCATACAACTTAATAATATATAGTTGTTAAATTCCTAATCGTTCTTCATTTTTCACGTAATTGACTTTTACTTTTAGATTACTTATTCCATTTAATGATATTCTGCGTATTTAGTCAATCGGCAGGGTACGTTTGTACAGAGATTTTCGTTTTCATATATAATAACTACTTCGTGCACATATGTCGATTGTCTCAAGAAAACCAATTGGTCAGAATACGATTTTGAATTTTCCTTTCGGCTTGCATTTGTTATACTTAACATTACAATTTTCAAACGCTTTTCTCTGGAAGCAAACCCTTTTATTCACTTAGTGGGAAACGGCCAATCTATCGAAATCTTAGGTCAACCAATGTTTGGTATCATAATGAGAATTGTTTTAGAAAATTATGATATAATATATATATGTATATATAATTTGGGATATTATTAATTAATTTGAATAGAAAGAAGACTTGCTTTACCTTGTTTCAATATTGTTATGGTTTGATTAGATTTGTTGGAAACAGATGCTTTTCATGTACATTCTCTGAATTAAAATTTTCATATATGATTATGTGAAAGTTACCTTTTAATTAAATTGGTTTTTATTAGTCCTAATATACACTCAATCATGCATTACAGGGACTTCGTGAAGCTCATGGATAAGTTCAAGATATAAGTCTCTCCGATCTCAGAAATGCCACATGAAAAGCCAAGGATGAATATAAAGGAAATAACACGTTCGGCTGAAAAGAGATTCTTTACTCCGTTGGCTTAAACTCATACCTAACTTTGCTTAACTACAACCAACCGACGCATACCTGTTGCCTACGTAACAAACAAACACAACATCTTTAATTCGTCACTTTCGTCAAAGTTCGATCTTTTGCGGTGACAAGCTATCGTGCTTGTCTCAAGGTAAAAACCAATGTTGGTCTCCCCAAGCTAGTTAGGCATATTTAGGGGAGACAATACCTGGGTACTCGGCCCCTTCATGACTTACTTAACCTGCGTAAAGAGTTACACTCGTACAAGTTTGGTGAGTCTCTGCCGTACAGAGCTAGGCAAAGTTGAAGATAATCACTTCTAAAAGCCAAGTCAATGACCATTAATGCAAGCATGCATGCATATGGGGCCCGTTGTTCACAACAATACTATTTAGTGGCGGGCCCAAAAAAATTTCTTTACAATGGTACGATAAAGTTTAAAATTAAAAAAAAAACGTAATTAAATAATATAATTAAGATTTAATTATATTTAAAATAATTTTTAGATAAATTAAAAATTAGATAAGTTTTTTATTTTTAAATATATATAAGAATAAAGTAATATATTATAGTTAGAAAATTTCTTTTAGCGTATATATAGGTTTCAAGGTTTTTTTATCATAATTAGATTAATATGTTTTGAACAATATTATTTTAATATTTTATATAAAAGCTAAATGTATTTAATATTTAGATTTTGATATCCTATGACTAGAAAATTTGTTTTTTTATATTATTTGATTATCTAAACTTAAGACTCTATATAAATTAATATATTGATAATAAATTGAGTTCAAAAAATATGTGTAAAAATTTAAATTGATGTAGTATATATGTTGCAAATGATCTTTCAAATTCAGTATGATTATGTATATTCTAAATGTCATCTAAATAATTTGTATGAGTATATATATCATGACATTTCAATAATGCAATAACATGAATTGGAGGCTCATGAATGAACATACTTAACTACGTAACTTTAAGAGAGTTTAACAGAAACAACACTTAAACAATACCTAAAATTAAGGGTGAACCCAATGACAAGAGGTATATTTGTTGAAATCAAGTAATTTTTATATGCATATATATTTGTCAAAATCAAATAATTTTTATATAAGGGTGTAATTTCGACTGTTGAAACTTAAGGGGACATAATAAAATTTAAAATTTTAGTGGGCCTAGCCCCGGTCCAAGCGTAGGTCCACCTATGAATTTCACTGTGCTTGGAAATTCACGTCTAAACGGTTCTGTAATAATTGAGGTGCTATCTTCTGAGGCCTCAGCTGCTGATGAAATGCGAATGTGATATGCATGAAAGACTATGTAATTTATTTATTTTTTGGTTTTGATCATCAGTTTCTAATTTACAAAGTTATTAATTTGTTCACAGTATATGTATGACAATAAGAAACTTTCGATGACTTCAGAGATTCCTCTACCATATGGATACAAAAATCTAATTGGGAAGTTAGAGGTGAACACGCAACAAATAATTATGAAGAAAGGACGGGATGCAATAGCGTTTAGTTGGTCATGTTCTTCTGCATATCATGACTTCTGCCACTTGCCCTGCAATTACGCATCGTTTGCAGTGGTGTTTCAGTGACAATAATCGTCATTCCTAGTTGTTGTCGTCCCGAAACGCGTGAAACAATTAATGCTGTGCATCTCAGGCTTTGAAAGCCAAGATTCGCCACGAAGGAGCCATCCCCATTTGTGTATCTTGTGAATAAACTTCCGAACCAAGGCTGCTTTGCCTACTTGTCCATTCCAATTAATATTCTTTCTTTAAGAACTACTTTAATTATTTATCATCTTTTTGATCAACTTGTTTGTACCAACGCATTATTGTTTCTTGCAATATTAATTGATCATACACTGAATCAAGGTTTATAGCCAAACGTAGTATTGTATGCTTTGGCAATGTTTGGTCATTCCTCTAATTCCACGATATCATATCATGCATGCGCAAATTCATCTACCCCTCTAAATGCTTGCCTTGCTGCAAAGCGTCTTCTTTGCTCGTGACCTCTTTTATCTTTAACTTAACATTTTCTATTTCTAGCATTCTTGTTTTGCTTACTTAGTGAGTTCTTTACTTGCACGAAAAATGAAGCAGGGTTGGATCTGAGTTCTCAGAGGTTTCGTTTTGCAAGAGAATTAAGGCACATGATTGTGCCAGGTTCATCAATCCAACGTAAAATTGGAAAATTCTTTGACTGGCCAGCGCCCATAGCAAGTATCTGCAATTGACTAATGAATAAAATAATGGGTCCTAAATGTTTATTGTATTTCAAACGTAACTTCTGAAAAGTCTCACAAGGAATGAGCAGATACAAACATATATATATATAATTATTTGATATATCAACTCACGAAATGAATTTAAAATATGGAAAAATAATAGGATTGGACTGATCAATATTTTCTGAAGAATGAATTACCTGAAAGAACTATTTGTAGTGGACAATCGAGGCTGGTTAAGTATAGAGGTCAAAATTGCACTAATCTTCAAGGATCGAGATCTAGTGTATGGTCTAGCTTAATCTTATAAAATTGTTATATTGCTAAATTTGTATGTTTATTCGTGGAGGAATTCAATTTCAACTTTTACATTATTATAAGTGGGAAATTTAGACAGATTAGACTTATAGAAGCAATTGGTTTAGTTAGCTAATGGGGCTCTTGACTTGCTCAGAGACGTTAGGCAGGTGATGTGAGGTAAGGTGAGTTTGTTAGGTTCGATGCATGCGTCAGACGTAGTCTGCTATAGGGCAATATAATTCTAGAAGCAGTTATTTTTGTGGAAATTGATTTGGGATTTGAAAGAAGTGAACAACGACAATTACTTCATGTCGGGGGGATGAATTGTTAACATTTACTCGTTCCTTTCATCTTGAGATTGACAGTTCAGTGCAGATGAGATTCATTTGTGTGGTTAAATTTAGCTAATTCCAACCAAATCATTCCCCATTTTTGCCGCTGTTGGCTTCTCTTACTCGAATAAGAGAAAACACCATCACACGCTCGGTCATTTCTCATAGCAAATAAAAAAAATAAATTCCAATAACAAGCATTATTGATTTCAATTCATTTTCGCACAAATATATGTGGTCTTGGAAGGAGCTTGGAAAAAACTCAACGTGAAAGCGTGAAGGCACCATCCTCTATAATTACAAAGTTGTCAAATTCACAGCTGCACGCGTGCTTCGATTATTTTGAAAATTCAATGCAGCCAATTGTGATGACATGATGTGAAATGATAGCTACAATTTTTTGTCTAAATTAACCCTCATTTAAAGTATGTAGTTGATTACCTAGCGACTATGATCATTTTTAGATTACATACGCAAAGGATGAGAGAGTACACAGTATAATTCGTCTATCAAATTATAATACGCATAAATTCAAGAATAATTTCCTAACAAACAAATAATTGTGTTACTTGTACCATCACTTTCAATGTTGCACAATATTATGTGTTGTGTTAAATGAATGCCATTGTTTAATTGAACAAATAACCTTTTAATTAAAAGTATTTAAGGGTTAATTCATAGGTTAATTAAATTAATAACTAATTGTAAAATACTGTTTAAGTGGTCAGCGACACATGGAACATCAAAGCAGCGTCTAGTTAAAATAGAAAAAATGATTCACTGAAAAAGAGAGACTAATGAGGAATATATATTAAATAACAACTAGCTACCATTAATATATGGATGTTAAATATAGAGAATAGACTATGATCAGTCTATCATCAATTTTGACTTCTGTTTAAGCTGTAACAAATAAACAATTCTTGATCTAATAACAATATTAATAGTCGTAAGAATCCTAAGCTATCACATCGTATTTCGTAAAAAGATTAGCTTATTATGTAAGGTATGTTATCATGTATGATTATTATTGCATTCTTAAGCCGATCATGCATAAAATTTTATCAATTACATTTGTCTATAGATGCAGCGGGCCCAAAAGCCTATCAGTCTATCATCAATTTTGACTTCTGTTTAAGCTGTAACAAATAAACAATTCTTGATCTGATAACAATATTAATAGTCGTAAGAATCCTAAGATATCACAACTTATTTCGTGAAAAGATTAACTTATTAGGTAAGATATATTATCATGTATTATTATTATCGCATTCTTAAGCTGATCATGCATAAAATTTTATCAATTTCATTTATATATTGATGCAGTAGACATACCAACCCAAAAGCCTAAACTAATAGGATGTAGAGACCTCCTACATATAATTGCCATACATGTCAATGTGGGACTTCTGTTCTTACATCATATATGATCATCATTGACACGAAGATCTTTTATTGTTTATAGTACCATGAACTTTAAATTGATTGATTGATTCATTTCAAACGCCTAGTCGACGTAATTATAGACTTAACATGTGGTGGAAATGATCAAGGGCAAAACAAGAAACCAGTAATAGTGTAGGACGGAAAAACCAGCTCGATCGATCCCCACGTACAAAAATGTTATAGTACTTTTATCCCTTTCTGAGCGAACAGTCTGAACCATGAATATGTGAAAAACCAGCAATAATATTGATCTTATCTTTGATACAGAGTATCTGCAGTGTCCACTAATTATTAACTTTCAATATATGTGCAATCATTTACTTAACAATATTGACAACTACTTAACTTCATATTTTACGTAAGATATATGCTCTGGACAATTAATTGATGAGTTTATCTCATCGTCTGCTTTTCATTATCTTTTTGTATTTTATCATGATTTGTGAAGGTATTTAATCAAGAAAAGATAAGCTGTCGTGCTTGCATTTAAAGGCCTAATTAGCACCATCTGAAGCCTAGCTAGCTACTTGGCTAGTTGGGTTGACTGGAATCCCGCGATAAGAACAAATCAAAATCAAACACACATTCAACGTCACTCAATAATTATTCACATTCACATAAAATCAACTAATAATTTATCTGAATATTTATTTAATATATCAAATAATCAATGTTTAATAAAATAATAATAAAACCATATATTCATACTAATCAAGACATATTAAAATTTAAGTCAAATTAGGATAAATCAAAATAACTCTTTAAATCAAAATCCCTAAACCGATAATTTTTTAAATTAAATAAAATCTTAATTAAATAAATATTAAAAGATTATAATAATCCTAATAATAAAATATGTCATGTTACATCATATGCCTTATCGCTTTTAATTAATGGGGTTTACCTGGCTCCATAGTGTGTTGTGCTTTGACTCTGAAATTAATATGAAAACTTCGACCAGTTTGGCGTTATATAAAATAGGGTAGAGACGTGCCAGCGTTGTTATTTCCAAAGGTGTTGATCAACTAATCATATGATATTACCATTCATAATTGATCAAATAGATATAGGTTTAATTTGTCAGAGATGCGTATTGAAAGCGGCAAAGCGCAAGGCAACATGTCACAAGCTAAAAGCAAGGTTGGTGGATTAGGGTTATAGCAATCAATAAACAATAGTTACAGCTAGTTTGCATTGGCAATGAATGATTTAATTTGGGTCGAAGGCATATTTGCGTTCAAATGAGGACTCGTTTCAAACCAGCACATGGCTTGCACGAGAGACCATCACTAGGTTTTCAGGCAATTGCAAAGAATTTTCTTGGTGATTATCCTTTGTTCCTTTTGTTTAGGGCTTACGAGACCTTGTTTAGCGTTTAGCGTTTTGGCATGTTTGCTATATATTATGCTGGTGAACATGGCATGGCATCTAACCACGCCCCATCTTTACTCACCTGGCAAATGCTTCTGTGTGAATGCACGTACTCCTTGCTATATCTTTCTCCTTTGTTGGTTTTCCTTCTTTAAAGATTTGGAATTTGATGGCTGTACTCTCCAATATGAACCTGTCTTACATAGATTCTTATATTTAACTTCATTTTTCTAATGTTTAATTGAAGGGATTAGCTACAGAAGTCAAAATTATTGTGCTTTTAACATACAAATGCAACTCACAGCACAATTTGTAGTGCATGGGACATGCATGCGGATTACAAATCAGACCTGGATTACATTTTGGGCTCTAAACAAGCAGTGCATATGGATCCACGACCATGTGACTCACATGTTGCAATTAGCAATGCATGGTCCATGCATATGGATTAGGCTCATATTAACATGTTCAGTTCCGAAAATGGTTGTGTATGGATCCATGACCGTTGTCAGACTTAGCAATACATGGGCCAAGGTTATGGATTACAAATCAGACCTATCTCACCTTTTGGGCTCAATACATGGGCTTCAGACTTCGACAAATCATGGGTCATAAGTATGGATCATAAATCAAACCCATCTTACTTTTGGGCTCCAAAATAATCAGTGGGTTGTCCATGACCAACACTGACCAATAGATGGGGTCATGTATATGGATCAGGCCCATCTTACATGTTGGGCTAAAAAAGCATATGTATACTCGATTCCAAATGGATTTTAAATTGTATCTTTTAATCTTATTGGGACAAAGATCTCGTATTCATCACGTAGGGTTTAGCTTGACAGATCCATTTAATTCAATATGCAACATGCTTTGACTCAAACGGATTGACTGGATGATTTGACATCTCTAATGGTGATGTCATTTGTCCCATTAATAAGCTGATGAAATTTCATTATTAAAATTTTACTTAGCAGCATAATTACTTAGAAACTAAAAGATAATAAAAATTAAATTTACCCTAGACTTTTTTTTTTGTTTTACAAAGTCTTTTTATACCCCGTGTAAACAGACAGTAACTTTTTATCTCCTAACTTGAAAACATTTTTATGAACTGTTAAGTTAATGGAACAAATAAATAGTTATGTTATGAAAATCACTTGCCATTAATTTACAATTATCTTGTCCTTAAAAAAAAAAAAAAAAAAAAGAGTATCGTTGAAGCCGGTTTTAGAATCAAGCTTAAAGGTTCGTAAAAGAAGCCCAAACTTCATATAACATGCAATATAAAACAAATAACTATGATATTAACTGTGTCTATTGGATACAACATGCAATATATAATTAAAAAAGTCCATCTAATGCAACATATAATTACCCAAATTTAAATTAAATTAAATCAAATCAATTTAGCTGGTGCCTCAAGCAATGGGCTGTCAGAGTATTTAGGAGCACAAGCCCAAATACCATTTTTATACAATATTACATAATTCAATAAAGAATTTGAAGTTTAGGCCCGCATAGTCTTTTTAGGCCAAGTAGAACCAAACCACTCATGGAGTTCTTGGAATGGATTATGATCTGATTATCACATATTGGAGTAGTAAAGCTTGTTTAGACCAATATGTTGGACCAAAGCCTACTTAAAAAGACTATGATCATTAACAATTATTGAGGCTAAAAAACGGTAAGATGGTAAAAGAAAGTTATTCATATGAGATTAGAATCATGCTTAGATGTTATTTACAATAAATATTTCTCATTTTATAAAAGTCACATTTTATTTAAATCCTATTTATAAACAAGTTATCTTAGTTTTCCTATAATTGTCCTAACCTTTTATAGACACTAATCATGAAGCATTGAATATGTTTTTCGTGACAGTAAGCTTCAACTCTAACTATTAATGCTTTCTCTTTTTTCAAGTGGCAAATGTTGGTGAAGCTGAAGTGATTCGAATTGGTAGCTCCCAACTAGGGGTGTTCAAAATTAATCGAGTCGATCGGGTTTTATCGAGTTGGTCAGGTCATAGGCGGGTCAATGTAATAAAAAACCCGAAATCGAGTTTTAAAATTCGAGTTTTGTGCAATCGGATTTGAGATCGGGTTTAATTCATGTAATCCGATATAACCCGACCTTATCAAAAAACAAAGCTAAAACAAGCAACATATCAAAACGCTCGACAAAACTCGACGAGCTCGATAGCGCTCGACAAGACTTGATATGTAAGTGTCGAGTGTCGGATGATGAATTCGACACTCGATGTCTTCGAAAATAGACTGATATCGAGAGTCGGTTGTGAATCTGACACGACTCGACATGTAAGTATCGAGTGTCGGATGACACATCATCACTCGACACTTACATGTCGAGTGTCGGATGCATCCTCGATATCAGTCTATTTTCGAAGACATCGAGTGTCGGATGCTTACATGTCGAGTGTCAGATGATGCATTCGACACTCGATATCTTTAAAAATAGACTGATATTGAGTGTCGGTTATGAATCCGACATGACTCGACATCTAAGTGTCGAGTGTCGGATGATGCATCATCACATCTAAGTGTCAAGTGTCGAATGATGCATCATCACTCGACACTTACATGTCGAGTGTCGAATGATGTATCCAATACTCGATATCAATATATTTTCGAAGACATCGAGTGTCGAGTGTCGGATGATGCATCATCAAGTGGATGATGCATCTGACACTCGATATCTTCGAAAATAGACTGACATCAAGTGTCGGTTGTGAATCCGACACGACTTGACATGTAGATGTCAAGTGTCGGATGATCGTGTCGAGCTCTATCGAGTTTTGTCGAGAGTTTTGGCAAGTTGCTTGTTTTAACTTTGTTTTTTTTTTTTTTGTCTTTTTGCATAGGTCGTTATAGTTAAATATGATGTAAGACCCGACAGACCCGACCAACCCGATCATTCGGGTTATATATCGGATCCCATGCTTTGGAAACCCGATTTCGGGTATAAAATGGTGAACCCGATTAAGTATCGGGTGGTGACCCAACCCGTATGCACCCTGCTCCCAACCTCTAGCTCCTGAATGATTGACAGGTAGTTAAAATATTTTATTCTTGAGTTCCATTATTATTTTTTCTAATTGTATTGTATTAATAGTAGGCAGGAAATTATATTTTTCTCCTTGAGTTTCATTATTCAATGCCATTGAATTAATCTTCTTGAGTTTCACAATACATTTTTTTTTGTATTGCAGTTGTAGCAGCAAAGAATCTGGATTTTGTGGATATATATACATAAGTCTCTTTTTATAGTATTTATAGTGGGTTAATTACTGATGATGACAGGTTTCTTTGCTTTTATGGTTAGTCGAAAATGTTGTTCGAACTCATATTTCTTTGGATTGTAATAGACCCTATAACGTTATTGGAACGTAGATATCTTTGGATTTTGAAAAACCCCAATTAGCCCCTAGCTTGTAATATTTACAAAACTTTCTTTTTGCTCAATTGTTATTTTCCTCGCTTATTTTATGTCAATTGCTCTATAGTTGCATACAGTTGATGGGATATTTATTTATAAGTTTATTTTAATTCGTTGCATATGATTAACTAAGGACTTCAGAAAAAAAAAAAGAAATAAATCGTAGTCAAATTACTGCTTGCAAGTTGCAAATATGCAAGTTTGCAAGTGCAATTTACGCTTCTCGTGTCCTCTAGTAGCAGTGCGAAGGTGCACATAAACAGTGTGAAGGACGAGTGATCCACTCTTCTCTTGAAAAAGTATTAATATTGAGTGATAAGTTAAATTAATATGAAAATTTAAAAAAAAAAAAAACAAAGGAAGAAAAGTGAAATGCAGGGGCTTAAATATGGGGCTGTGTTGGACCATGCAGAGGGTGGCCTGGATTTTAGATGAATTCTTAATTTGTTCTTTTTGGGTACAGTATTTGATTTAAAAAAAAAAATGACTTAGGGTAAAACTGTAATTTTAAATGATTATTAAATCCTAGGTGTTTATTACAACCTTCTATGGATTGAAAGGGTAATTTCATCATTTAAATTTCATAATTTATTGGATTGACTTCAGCTATATACAAGCTTGTAAGGCATTATAGGCTTGTCATATTTCTGGTAGGGTCTAAGTTAACGAAAAATGTTAATTCATTTGATTTTAGAAAACCTTAGGGGGTGTTTTTGATTAAAAGAAGTAAATTTTGTTTCCTGGTGATAATAGCCCAAACCTTGAGGGTAGTTAGTGACAATAGCCCTTTTATAAATGACCTAATCTAAATCTTTACACCAATCAAACACCTACTCATTTACAATTTTTTTTTTTTACATTTACGATTTTTATACAAGAATTTACAAATTTTACACTGAATTTACAAAAAATGTGAGAACGGTTGTGTGGTACAACCGATATACTGTAGTATGACCCGTAAGTTTCTCTAATTACTTTTGGTTTAGTATCTCTCTCCCATTTCAATCAATTGTATCCGGCGGCAATGGCTCTCCATGAATAGTCTCTCTTCTTGTTAATGGCACTTTTGAGTTTGGTAATTGTCTTGCAGAAAGGTGTATTCTTTTATGGATTCAGTATTTTTGTTTTCAATCGAATTTAGAAATATATGGTTGATTTTGAATTATTTTGAATTTTAAAAAGGATATGTAGTTGAGATTGAATATAAATTGCATTGGAAAATGTACAACATAGAAAACATGATTTAAATTTATAAAAGAAGAGAGCCTATATTTTCCCATTTTTTAAAAAATTACAAGGAGATTCAACATCAATGATTGCATGCTACTGAAATAGATGCACAAGCATTTGAGTAAAAACTGTTTCATTCAGGCGTCTTATATCAACAACCCATATCTCTGTATTGTAGGAGTGTGCAAAAAATCCCGACCCGATCCGGCCCAATCGGGTTGGTCGGGTTTTCATCGGGTTAGGGTTTTATTGTAACCCGAATCGGGTTGAAATGGTCGGGTTAAACAGTATCGGGTCGTGCAAACGGGTTGAGATTTTATTACTTAATAAACTAAACCCGATATAACCCGACCCGACTCGATCGGGTTGGTCGGGTTTATATCGGGTCGGCATGAAATTATAACCCGAATCGGATTAAAAATTTCGGGTTTGCACAGTATCAGGTCGTGATCGGGTTCGGGAAAAACCGACCCGATCCGACCCGTGTGCACCCCTACTGTATTGTAAAGCTCTCCTCAAGCGCGCGTCCAAAAAAAAAAAAAAAGGTAAATAGTCTTGCAGATTAATAATATTTTATAGATTGTAAGAAAAAAGGAGTTTCTTATACGAAATAAAAATTCACTTGTTTAGCGAGGCTGCTGCTTTTAATGAAATATTTGGCACATCTCTTTCTCTCTCTTCGGTGAAGAGGTTTATCCATCTGTAAAAAGTTGTTTTAAGTTTTCATAAAATTTTCGTTGAATATAATTTTAAAAACTTGCACCAGATGAGACAGGGGCAGGAGTGGGTGTAAATAGTAAAAAAAAAAATCTTAAAAATGATTAAATTTTATTGTACTTAATTATAAATTTATCTAAGTTTAATCTTGTAATAAAACTTTAAATAAAAAAGTGAGTGTTTTAATCAAAACTTTGGGTGTAAATAATCTCACCCAAAAAAGAAAAGGAAGATAGGGATAAGTTTCATGAGTTTTATAATTTATTTGAAAATGAGTTAGGGTGTTTATGAAAATAATTGAGGCTTTGTTGAAAAAAAAAGTATTTTTTTAATTACTTAGAATGAGTTTTTTTTTTTTTTTAAAAACAAATGGCATCACTCCATAGCTGATTCAATTCTAAAAAATCAGCTGATAGCTCGACCACTTTCGAAAGAGGTGAGAGCAGCCAAATTATCTGTTTCAGTTGCGATATATAGAAGCAAAATTTCAAGTATTCCAAGAATCAAACCTTATTGAACTAGCAATTTTCAACCTAGTCTTGTCACGGCAATTGGCAATGGCCTAGAACAAAAAAAGGGGTAGGTTAAAAGTACAACGAAGCATGGTTGAACTTGGAAGAAGTTCCATCTATTTGATCCCATTTTCTTTTCTCCATAACTTCACGTATACCAAAGTTGGAATAAATTATAATTAAAAAGGTCAAATAAAAATCCAACAAGTGGGGACTAATCAGAACAATAATTGTGGGAATTGGACTATCAACTTCCAGAGATAGGTCCAGTCTCACAAGGCCACAGTAGAGCCTAATTGTCATGAGATTGGCCCAGACATGGTTGGATCTTACTGGCCCTGTGGGCCTGAATTATGTGACTGTTAAGGTTGGCCGATTGACTGTCGGTTAAGGTGGTGACACGAAACTCACTCAACAGCCTTTCAGTAGTCTGCAATGATTCCGTACAATCAATCTTGGATCATGAACCATGATCATCTGGCACCAGAATCAAGAGGGACAGCTCCGAGTACAAAGGAGAAGTGAAGTCCCAGCAGGATTTAGAAGCTAAAGGCAATTATGTTTCCAAGCACCTCAATTAGTATCTTTATTTGATAGATGGCATGTTACACAGACACCAAAACAAGATAATAATTAAGAAGAAGAAAAGTACAACATCAAATACAAAAAAGTTAATCACAACCGAAGATTTAGGTCGAGTTTATTGAACTCTGTTGATGCTTTTGGTGAATTATTAACGCGGAAACTTCCAGGCCAAATCACATCCATAGCCTCTTCAACCGCAAAGGGTGTCCATTGCATCCCAAATGATGTGTTGGTATCAGCAAATTTTGCAATACTCGGCCCTTCTCTGGGGGGTTTGTGCACAACAGAGTGAGGTTGGACACCAAGTGATCTAACAGCGAGAGAATGGAAGGGAAATCCTATAGATGCCATCATCATCCTATGAGAATGGAACCGTTTAGCAGCTCCTCTTTCTCGCTTGTGTGCATTCTGGTGACCACCTAAAGCTTGTGAACTGTAAAACTTCCTCATACAGAAGTTGCATGAGAAGATCTTGCTGGTGCCGCTGCTAGCAGGTTTTGATTGGGGACGATCACTGTCTCCCCCACCTGTGAGAGGCTGATGATGATCATGCTCAGGCTCAGGCTCATCTTTGTTTAGGCCTAAACTCAGCCATTCACCTAAATTATGATCTTCCATTCTACTTTCTTTGTTGTCGCTTGTTTTTGATTTAGCTGCATCAGCATCTTGATCGTTGCATGATATCTCATAAGCTTCTTCTTCCCTCTGGGAAGTCATGATATCACCGCAGCCAAGTCTATTGCTGAATAAAAATTTCAGTTTACGGTGAACAGGGTTGAAGAAATTGTGGGGCTGCTCTGAAAAAGGGTTAGATCAACTGAGGAATTTTAATGGACAGAGAGAGAGAGGTGTTATAAAGGGAAGGAAGTGGCATTAACATTATTAAAATTAACCTCAACTCTAGGCGGTCTTCCCACATAGTAATGCTTGAACATTTAAGGGGAATGCTTATGTCAACTAACAGTATTGGTCTTGTCAAGTTTAGGATTCCTTGCTCATCTTTTTCACCTTTTGTAGACACATCCAATGCCATCAACTACACGATTCGTTTTGCTGGATGGATCAGTAACAGAAGCTTCATTTCTCTTCTGTATTTTCGCTAGATAACACCTGCTTAACCAACAATAATGTCATCAACAGTCAAAACCTTGACTTGTAATCAATCTCCTGAACTAACATGCTCAATTTGCACTAACCCAGAAAAAGAAAAAAAGAAAAAAAGAAAAAAAACTATTTACGCCCTGCATACCCTCATTTGATAAGTACGAAAGCACTACATAAAGCCTATAGAGCATTAAGGACTCATTATGTGATTTACAAAGCGCTTTGACTAATTAAATATTTCCTACTAAGGTTGAAAAACAGCATCAATTCATGACGAACATTCATTAGATTAATATGGTCCCAAGCATCATATGCCTTTTTCCTGCTACCCCATACCACAGTGTTCAATCTCCCATGCAGGACACTGTAAATTATGGACCACTCTTTCCCATGTGCTTAGCAATATTGTAACTTGCAAAGGTTAGGTTCACTTATTTATAGATATGTGTTACACATAGTACAGTTGATGCTGTTTGCACCTCAAAAGTTCCTGAAAGTCATGGTTCGTTACTGATTTTATCAGAAGTGGACCATCTGGCACAGCAAGGGATAGTCATCAGCATGCATTCACTCCAGTACTGCTCCATCTTACTAGTAGTAATTAGTTTCTGTCAATTATTGACTAGAATATGATAAAAATGAACACAGTAACATGTAGAAAATGAGGTCATTCAGTAGAGCTTATCGAAACCTTCTATTATATGCATCCAATTATTTAATTGGTTGAGGAGGGCCCAAGTGGGTGACAATAATGGTGATAAAAAAGTAGCAGAAAGGTGGAGGTGTCTATCTTTCTTTCAATTAGGGTTTCTATCTATTAACAAGACGATGTCTTGATGTAGTGGGCAATGTATATGTACAGTAAGAGAGGTGCATTGAGAACCACTTGTGCTTATTCTCAGCATCTTTTCTGCTCTAATAATACTTTCAATTACAAAAGCTCAGTTTTCCCACAGGCCACAGATGGTGTGATGAAAATAGCTTTGATGCTGAAGCTTCTTTGAGATAAAATAATTGTGGTATTGGAATGCTGAGTCATGTCTCGAACACCAGACTTGTCTTATCAGTTGGCTAGTGCCTAGTTTCATATACAAGCCAAATTGGTAGGAACGGAAACAGAGTGAACACTATAGAATCAATACAAACATATAAATAATTAAATATATAACTTTCAATTCCGTGAATACTTAACTAATAATATAATAACTAGAAAGTTCACTCAAGTCTAGATATGCTAAACAAATAAACAGGCTTTTCCAATCTTTGTTATGATTTAATAACTCAGAGCAGGTACGTAATAATTGATATGCTATAAGTTGTGGGGCAACTAATGCGAGAACTACCCTGTTTCTGTTTTCTGTTGAATAATTAAATAGCCTAAAGTATAATTGTCCGCTTTGCGGTTGTTTTCTCTGGTCAACAGTAATGAACTATCATCTACATGATTACACTAACAATGATAATAATAATAATAATAGTAAGGGTAAATCAAATCTTCTGGCAGTGCCAAGATTGTAGAATTTTCATCTCTTGACATTCGCTGAATCATCAAATGAAGTAGAGATGATCAGAACCTCTATCATATATATTCCCTATCGAAAGGAAGATATTCCCATATCAATGTCACAAGGACAGAGAAACACACCAAGTATTTGCAGTTGTTTTCTTCTAAAGCAAAGGCAATAGTTGAGGCTCAACTATCGCTAAAGTATGCATATCAGGTCACGGTCTTATCTGGGCATCAAGTTAAAGCATTAGTTGACAAAGTGCCAAATAGGCAAAAACAATCCTGGATGCCATGCAAGTACTGATTCGAGAGACGAGACACAACTTTACCCGCCAAAATAAATGAATAATTGAAGTCCCACAACTTGAGTCTCATGTTAAAAGCGCTTTTTGGAAAGCCATATCCAAAAGGAGTATTCTTAGGTAAGAAGCCTCCTGAAAATAGCATTAGAACCAAGAATCTGTAAAAAGAAGAACTTCACTGAGCTTATTCTGATATATTCTCGGCGTTTAGATTGATGATGTAATGTCAGAAAGCAAGATTGTTCGTGAAGTTCGTTAGTAGCTGTTCGATTCTTGTTCTCGTGTCAGGTTTCCAATAATAAGTTAAACAGATACAAAAGTGTTCTCCCTCTTAGGTCATCTGCTTGTAATTGCAATCAGAACATGAAAATCTTGCAATTTTTTTTTCCCTTGTTGTTTCATTACCAAGGAGTTAAAAGCCGAGATATGGCGACTTATCCATCGCAATTTAATTTCGCATATAATTCCTTAAAGGATACCAAACTCACTTTTTCTCCACATCTTTATCTTTGTTGATAATTACAAAGTCAAATCAACCAATTGAAGATTGCAATGAGCAAATACAATCAGCAGAAGCCACAGGTTAAGTGCCCAAGCCGCCTCCTTTTCCATTCCAGAGAGTTGGTCACGGGCTAAATTTGAAATAGGATGAACTTAAACTTAGATCACTTTAGGTTTGGTAGAAAGTGAGAGTTTATGTACCGCTGTAAAGCATGCTTAAGTAGTCCATGTGCTAGACTGATGCAACAAAATACATTTGTTCAAGAATTGGTAAAGTTGGTGTTAATTACTTTCTGGGCAAATGGTGGGTCTCTATGCAACCTTTAGAAATTCACTGGTCAACAACAATAGACTGAACTCGGCGCCCTTTCAACCCAGCCTAAATTTGGGGTCATGCCACGGTACAGTCATTGTACCCATACATCCAATCTTTTGAAAATAAAAAAGTTGTAAAAAAAAAAGGTACAGCTGTACCCTAGCAGAATCCCTAAATTTGCACATCCAATAATTACCTGTGGCCATCCCCACTCAAAGCGAGTCTTGAAGCTCTCAACATGACCACGTACTTTCAAAACACCTCGTGCTAGGCTGTATCTTGGATGTGATGACGTGGGGTTATCATGTAGAAGTACAGGAGTGTCCCAATTAATAGAACACCTCAGGAATGGCCAATGACAAACAAGAAATGCCCTGCTTCCCATCCCCCGCCTCGGAATGAGATTTACAATGGCCACGTCACCTGTGAAGACCCATATTCTGTTGCACCATGTGGAAGACGAGACAGACCATTCTACAGGTTTGAATGGTGCTGGACAAGAGTGCCTGGCGTGGTTCTAACATTGCCATGTGCTCTAGAATAAGCAATTTAATGAGCGTACATAGCCTGAAGGTTGAACCCATAACGTGTTTTTTCATGCTACAACAATTCAACATTTTTGACCTCTCTGCAGCAACAGTTAAAATCTCAATCTACCCTGATTCAACTATAAAAGTAGCATCTTTGATACCCTATTCCCTCCAAAAAAGGAGTAAAAATAAAATAAAAATTGCCTCATGAAACTATGAGAACAGATATAGCGAAATAGGAATCAGCCGGTTACCTTCACGTAAAAATCATAAGCAGGAAGAGATCTAAAATATTATTTTTTTAGAGGGTTGAAAACCAGAATATGTCTTATGGCACATGAACTAGCTTGATCCTTCTAATTCTACATTACATAAAATGTCAATGTGCATGGATTTCATCAGCTCTATGTTCATGCATAGCATAAGATTAAAACTAACCCCGAGCATCTTCTGGGGAAGTGAAAAACTTTCAACTTTGTTGAGAATATATATTCCCGGAATGAATACATTCTTCAAAACCACCGTCTCACAAATATCAAGGCACCCTTCCTCCTAAGCAAGAGTGTATTTCATAAGCAATTCCACGTTATCAACACATTCATCATTACTCAACAGAATTGCTGATATAGAAATGGCATCAATTTCTATCATCAACTATATTGTGCCCCAAAATATGCATATAGCAAGTGAAAAGTAATTGAAGTTAAAGAGTAAATATTGCTTAGTTACAGCTAAAAAATTTGACAACTAATAGAACCACTTCAGTTAATTATTTGATTGTTCATTATCTCATGAGAAATATTCTAAATTTATCCCAGGGAATTTGCCATCCCATGATTGCAAATATATATAGAAATTGCCAAAACCTGAATTAGCTTGTATCATGAACAAGTAACATAACCGGTCCGAACATCGAATCTATCTAATCTAATAATATTCTGAAATTAATTCCCACAAACCCATAATAATTAGTGTGAAGTATATAGTCGCAAAGTCAACAACAAAAAGTGAACTCACATGTCTTTTACTTTAAAAGACAGTTCCACCTGATGTACTTCAAAACCCATATGATCTAGCACCTCTTTGCAGATTTAAGTACCTACAAGCACCACAAGACCGATTATAAGTTTGATATTAAAAATCCAAATAACAGCCAAACATCAAATCAACAATATGATCATATATTTAAGAGGTAAAAGGAAAATGACAACATATTAATATTCCTGAAAACGGTTGAATTCAGGAAACTTTTGAGAGAGCGTTCAACAAAATCCTGACGAATGTGACTTCCACATCAGTTTTGTTCCCACATATTTGAGAACAAAAGGTTTTTGTTTTTGCTACCAAAGGTAGTATGTTTACTATTGGGAAAGAAGTACCAGCACTCATAACCCCTTAAACATGGTGTGTGTGCATGTGAAATTAAGACTATGATGAAACCCCATAACCCTGATAATCAAAAATCTTGTCAGATATAATCCCAAGTAAGTGGTCATTGTGAGATCTGAAGCTACACTTGTTGGTTAAAAACGAAGGGCATACCACTCAACTCACTCTTGAGTGAACCAAAGATTTCAATTTGTTATTTTATCAATTGGGAGATGCCCATGCAAATTTGGGGGCAATAAATATTAGAATGGGACCACAATTATCCCAAAATCTAATTTTTACACCCCACTCCTTAATGCACCCTTTATTAAAATTAAATAAATGAACTTTTAATTTACACACCCGCTTAAATTTCAAAAATACCCTTATGTTTTTATCCTATATTTCATTTGCTCAAATCGTCTGCTTCCTCCATACAATCTGAAAGCACAAATATTGGCCGAATATCCATCATCAAAACCAAATATTTAATTGAAGTTAGCTCTCCAATTTACTGATCAATTTCACTTGCTGTTGTCTGTCTGCCATCCTACCATCTTCCCCAACCTCTGTTCACAATTTTCTCATTCCAGCTTTACCTTATCATTTTAGCCTGTATTTCATTCACTCAAATCTTATGCTTCCTCCATAGAATCTGAAAGCACAAATATAAGTCGAATATCCATCATCAAAACCAAATATTAAATTGAAGTTAGCTCTCCAATTTACTGCTCATTTTCACTTGCTGTTGTCTGCCTGCCATCCTCCCATCTTCCCCAACCTCTGTTCACAATTCGTTATATAGCGTTTCCTTTCTTTTGGTTGCCACCAACTTTACTAAGATATACAAAGCCTTTAACTTTCAACTTATGCAAAGCATAAGATCAGCCATATATCATGATTAAAATGCATATTTTAATAAATAACTTGTTTTCTCCTAAATAAAACCAATATGTAGGAAACAGATGAACTAGATATAGTTTTATACAAATATTTCTGATCTGATTTCAAATCTAGGAAAAGTTTAGAGAATACAAAATGGTGATTTTGTAATTTTGTTTAAGGATAATCTAGTGATATGAATCTATATTGAGAAAAGGGGGCTAAGAGTAGACTTAGCGGTGGATATAGCCCCACCATAAATTTTATCACCTATGGCTATTCTAATTGCCACAATAGGAAAACATTATTAGTTTCATCTCTATCTTCTTTTTCCACTTGCAAACCACAAGGAATATGGCAACCAAAAAGAAAAAAAAAAAAAATCATAACTAAAAGTAGAGAAAAATTATTTCTCCTTTGAACTCATATAGGGATTTCTAGTTCTAGCTTTTAATATCCGAAGACCTAATAATATCTTGACAGATTGCTCTATATGTCAATCCAAAATGCATCTTAATCCTTATATGGACAATGCTTCAAGTCCATAGGTACAATAAAACGTGTTTATGTTCCTTATGGAGGCACCCATTTTGGTAATTCAATGACCAATTTCTCAAAAAAATTGTAAAAACAAAAAACAATTGCAAGCCCTATATTCTCAAGTGTCTTCCCTGTAGCTATAATTCTTGCTGCTCTGTTTCATACAAACAGGATCCATTTATAAATGCTACATCTCAGAAGCAAGCCATCAAAGCCTGAAGTGTCCAAGTTCCAGATATTCACATACATGTTGAAATATAAAATTAGAAGGGAGCAAAAAGTTCTTCAAAGAAAAAATCCGGCCATTATGCAAAATATGAAAGCGAACCGTCAGGGTTAACAAGCAAAATGGTTTATAAAGCTGAAAAGGAAATAACCTTAAACCTTTTGTGCAACTGAAGTAATCAAAGAAACACCTATATAGAGCAAAAGGATAATTATATGATGCACTCAACCAGTAAACAACTAAAAATATTTCCACCTATATCAATGATTTATGAACTTTAAAGTACAACACTTTTCATATGTATATTCAAGTAGACTACATATTTCTAATTGTAAAAGTCCATAGTAATAAAAAATAAAATAAAATAAAACACTTTACGGTACATTCAGTGCACCATATTGGATTGTATCAGTTATTTTGAATTGAATTGCATTTGATAGGTGTGATAGGTTTGAATAAACATAATACAATATTGTGTTTGTATAGTATTCGATATAATAATTTAATTTGAAATTATTTTTAAATTATTCTTTTTCTAAAATCACTCTTGTATAATATTTGTTTATATATAAATTATTTAATTAATTTAGTTACCTAAATTACATAAAAATGCTATAATTTATTTTATTTAATATATTAAACTGTCATATCAACTGATTGCCTCTCTCTCGCCCGTCATGTCTCTGTCTTTCCTTTCCTTCCCTATGGAGCCCGAACCCATGGTAGAGGCAGGTTTATATTTTGAGGAATAATCCAGTGCTTAAAGTTATGCCATGTTATCCTATACCATAGAAACTCATCCAAAATGGGATAAACTCAAAATAATACATACCCTGGTTTTGTGCTATCCAATCCCGCATACCAAACGTGCCATTAATGTGAACTATAGAAGTAATGAACCAAAACAATTGTGCAACTATCTCACAGCTACGGCTTTGAACTTTCAATAGTGTCCAGTGACACTATCCACATAATACATGACTTGGCAATATAGTGTGCAATAAAATGTGCAATATATCCATACTATGAAATTGACATCTTAAATTATGTGAACAACATCACGGAAACAAATCATCTCCAACCGCACAATCACAATGCTAACAAAAATTTATAGCAATAACGGAATGTGCAAATGGTTGTAGAAGAAATTGTGATGATGCCTAACAAGGGATTAAACCAAAACATAAAAATATGATAAGATATTTAAGCAAAACACTACGTAAAAGCCTAATGGCAACATGAAAGCTAGTAAGGAAGGTACCCTGAGACAACTCGCAGCAAGCGCGGGCTTCGATAGAGATGTGAGAAGTGAGTCTAGTGGCTGCGACCACGCTGTGTAGCCGCATAAGAGACTGAGTGCATCCTAACGCTCCAATACTCCTTCCAGAACGAACAATCATTTTAATTAACACGCAATTATAGCGTACAGATGCAATGGAGAATGTGTGCACATATCCAAAGAGGATACCTGAGGAGGGGACGGTGGTTGGTGTGAAGCGATGATGGAGGGCGCAGGCGAGGGAGAGATGATGATGATGATCTGATTGAGGATGATCTGGCGCTAGAGATCAGTGACCTTGATAGAGAACTGCAACGCCAAGCCATCTCTTCACTGGTCCGTTAATTGCTCAACTGGGACTGAGAAGGAAGGGTTTAGGCCAAGAATTTAAACCCTATTAGAAACGACGGCGTTTAACTCTTTCGGAGAGGGCGACTAGCCCAGCACATGTTGATGGATCTGTAATGGGCTACCGGGTTATATACGATGGGAATTGAGGCCTGAATCCACATGCCAGGATCCGTTTCAGTTTAAAGCTTGAACCCCCTGACTCACAGACGCCAACCCTATGATAATATATTTTTCCGAATCAAATTGTTAACGAGCCCAATGAAGTGCAGGGGGTAGTTAGTTTCGTTGATGTCTTTTGCTTGTAGTCTCAACAAGCAAATGAGCCGTCCACGCTCTTGCCTTAAACCATAAATAAACGTGACAAACTAAACAATCCATGGCGCGGAAATTGTAAAAACCAACTGAAAACAAACATGTCCGTGACCTCTCTTCTCACCACCCCGTCACCACCACCATCACCGGCAGCGACCACCACAACTCGCTACCTTCCACCACCTGACAAGCTCGTTCCCCTAATCTCCAAGTCCAAATCCATCAAACAACTCATGAAACTCCACGCCGCTCTCTATCGCCACAACCTCCATGATGAACCAATCCTCAAGTTTCATCTCCTCCGTTCCTACTCCTCTCTTAACCGCCTCGACTACTCTATCAGTCTCTTTGAACAAACACGTGACCCCAACATCTTCCTTTACACAGCTATCATTCACTGTCACGTGCAGCACTGTCTCCATGAACAAGCCTTTGTGTACTACTCTCAAATGCTGAATCACCAGGTGGAACCGAATGCATTCACCTTCTCATCAATGCTAAAATCTTGTCCGTTAAAGCCCGGAAAAGCAATTCATTCACAAACGGTGAAATTCGGGTTAGATAAAGATTTGTACGTGAGAACAAGTCTGGTCGATCTGTATGCAAGAGGCGATGATGTTTTGTCGGCGAAGAAACTGTTTGATAGAATGACTGAAAAGAGTTTGGTTTCTTTGACAGCGATGATGACCTGTCACGCAAAACACGGGGAGATTGCCGCAGCGAGAGCGTTGTTTGATGAAATGCAAGAGAGAGATGTTGTTTGCTGGAATGTGATGATCGATGGGTACGCTCAACATGGGTTGCCTAATGAGGGTTTGGTGTTGTTTAGGCAAATGTTGGCGGCTGGAGTGAGGCCTAATGAAGTGACTGCATTGGCTGCTTTATCTGCTTGTGGGCAGATTGGTGCTCTTGAGTCTGGTAGGTGGATTCATTCGTACATTGAGGATATTGGGATTGAAGTTAATGCTCGAGTGGCTACTGCTTTGATTGATATGTATAGTAAGTGTGGCAGTTTAAAAGACGCTTGTTTGGTTTTTGATAGGGCTAATGACAAGGATGTTGTTGCATGGAACTCGATGATAGTAGGGTATGCAATGCATGGATTTAGCAAAGATGCTTTGAGGTTGTTTACTGAAATGAATGGGATTGGGTTGAAGCCTACTGATATAACCTTTATCGGCATTTTGACTGCTTGTGCTCATGCTGGTTTTGTTAATGAGGGATGGAGACTTTTTAACTCAATGAAAGATGAGTATGCAATTGAACCGAAGGTTGAGCACTATGGCTGCATGGTAAATCTTCTTGGTCGTGCTGGCCAAGTAGAGGAAGCACACGGGCTTGTCATGAACATGAAGATTGAACCCGATTCAGTGTTGTGGGGAACTTTACTTGGAGCTTGCAGGCTTCATGGTAAGGTTGATTTGGGAGAGAAAATTGCCGAGTATCTTGTTAGACAGAATCTTGCGAGTTCAGGGACATATGTTCTTCTGTCAAACATATATGCATCAAAGGGTAACTGGGGTGGAGTGGCAAGGGTGAGGACCTTGATGAAAGCGAGTGGGATGCAGAAGGAGCCTGGTAGTAGCTCAATTGAAGTGAATAACAAAGTACATGAGTTTCTTGCTGGAGACTTAAGGCACTCAAAGAGCAAAGAGATCTATAAGATGTTGGATGAGATTAATGTTTGGCTTAAGGCTCAAGGTTACACGCCACAGACAGATATTGTGTTACATGATATTGGGGATGCGGAAAAAAGGCAATCCCTTGAAGTTCACAGTGAGAAGCTTGCCATTGCTTTTGGACTTATTAGTACCCAACCAAGGACTACGATCAAGATTGTGAAGAACCTTAGGGTTTGTTCAGACTGCCATGCTGTGAGCAAGTTGATCTCAAAGATCACTGGACGCAAGATCCTGATGAGAGATAGAAACCGATTTCACCACTTCGTTAATGGTTCATGTTCTTGTGGAGATTACTGGTGAACTACATTATTACTCTGCTCTGTTGTGTATCAAATATTGTAAACTATTGTTAAATAATGTTCAGTTTTTACTTTTTGATTATTTTATTAACGAGGTGTGCATGCCTTGCCACTTTTTTATTCTTCATACCTCCGTACGGCAATGCTATTTATCGAGCCCCTACTCGAATTCTATGGCCCTTTTAAGGAAATGAAAAAAGAGATAATTTACGGCCTTCTGGGATCCCTCGTTTACTAAACAGAAACAATAAGAGCTCCATATCACCACAACCAGCCTACTCACTCCAACTAACAACTAATCAAGAAGCCAACCCACAGCCGTGAGTAATTACAAGGCGCGGCCCCACAATCAGGCCAAAAGCTTTAATCAAGCTATTCATTCCAGGACCCAGAATCCATCTTCATCGCATTCCCTCTCCCTATGAATGGAAATAAAAAGTAATAAAGGCATATCTTCATTTCTGAAGAAGTATGAATTGTTGATGTTGGATAGTCAGTTCTTAGTAAACAATTCGTAAAATCAAACTAAGTTGAACAGGCTAGCGATCAGCATTACTACAATGAACAAAATGAAAAATACAAAAAGAGCGAGACTTGTAAGTCATAAATTGTAGAGTCGATACAAATAATTATATACACAAATATCTCTAACATCAAAGCTGTCTTTGACAATTAACTGTCATTTGGAACTTGACTAATTAAGATCAATAATTAATCCCTAAATCTAATGTACAGAGAAAATGTTAAAACCTAACCGAATACATTACACTTCTTTTACCGTCCCCCTCGAGGAAAACTTATCTGTGGCCGAATTCAGAAGACAAACCCAACTGGGATGTTTTCTACAAGCCTGGAGGATATCTGAGTCGCCGTATCACAAGATGCTTCCCGAGTCTTCACATTCTGAAGTCCAGAACACAAACTGTATTGTTGGCAAAACAGGCAGCAATCTTCTCACCTTCCTTGTTCCAACACACTTCAAATATACCTCCATGTCCAGTGAACGTCTTTACAATCTTTCCTTCCTTCAATGACCAAATGTGCATGGATTTATCAAGAGAACCACTGGCCAAATACTCTCCATTTGGACTAAATGCAACCGAGTACACAGGATCCCTGAGATTCAATAACACGAAACTTGTCAGTAACAATCATAATTATCTTTACTTTCTAGCATCTCCGAACAAACCTGTCAAACAATTTCACGATTAAAGCTACCAAATCTATCATACATCATGGTGTAGATTAGACTCTGTATAAAATGGATAGCAGATTCGCCAAATAAATATTAGGCTCAAAACCTAACAAATTAGCACAAGAATCTACCCACCATGGCAATATTGATTAGTAAAGCAAGAAAAAAAAGTATAAGAGCAAAGCTTGGGTAACAATTTGTACCGAAAACCAAGAATATGTGATCACATTGTCCCAGAAAATTCAGTAAAATTACATCTATTAATTCCACCATTTTTTACAAAATCTACCAAATATTAATCATAAACATTATTAAGTGATTCTCCTGATGCATTCGACCTGTAAAAAGAGATCATAAATAAGCTCATGCACCTGTGTCCGTTCAAGCTGCAGAGAAGTTTTCCTAACTCTACGTCCCATAGCTTTACTGTAGAATCAAATGATGCACTGCAGAAAAACAAAACTACATAATGTAAGAAACACAGCAATGAACAGGGAAAAAAAGGGTGAAGTGTAACAAGTCTAATAGCATATCTACATGTGTGAGTGCACTTCATAGAGAATTTATGTTTAACACTGTTCACATTTTGGAACTACAAAACCTCACTTTATCTAGCAAAATAATGACAACATTTTACCAAGGGGCTTCATCAACTTCAATAAAAAATGTAAACAACAAATGTCATTTTAGAATAGTATATTTACCTTGCCAGAATCAATTGCTGGTTAGGATTGTTTGTCCCTGGTCCAGTGGGACTCCATCTGATGGTATATATTTCCTGGAACAGAGTAATTTACTCTTAACAAGACTACATAATAATATGCTTGCATTTATACAAGCATGTGCACATTAAATGATGATTGTGGAAACAAAGGAATGATACCTTAGTGTGCTCCCTCAGATCATGAACATACTTGTCCTGCTTCATATTCCATATCTGCACCATGACATTATATGAGTTGCCAACCATATGTATCATGAAAAAACTCGCAGGAAGAGAAACAAAATTGTGAGAAATGACATCGAGGATTATTTGTAGCCAAAAATCATAATACAATCTATATACATGCCTCTTCTATGTACAACCCAGGAAACTAGAACAAGTGACCTGCAGTAAACAGACATCTACTTCATAAATGTAAACCCAAATAATAGCTAATAAGAAACATAGCAATAACCTTGGCACTGATGTCATCAGAGCAGGAGGCCAACAATGAACCTGTTGGATCCCATTTGACACAATTTACCTCCCCCTGAAATTGCACGAAATATAAATATTAGCCTTAGAAACCTTCATATAATGTTTTCATACAATGTGCCTAGTTGGCCTAAAACTTACTAGACATTCAAAACATGACTGTAGCTTGACAACAAAATTTCAGCTTAAAAATAGGTCGAATCATGCCTTTCCATGTCTAATAGAGAGCAGGTTTCTGTATGTTTAATGAAGCAGAAAAATTCCTCGGTAGGATAGCATAATCCAACATAACTTCTATTTATTTGTTTATTTATTGGTCTTTAACAACATTGATCCACAAACCCAAAATACAACAGTGCTGTAGTGGGATTTTATTTATTTATTTTTATAGGAGAACCCCATAAACAAACAAATAGGCTCCGGTTAGGCCTAAATCCTGCCAACCTGAATTTAACTAATCAGTGCTGATCAGTAATTTTAAAATTAGTTGAATCTTTATCTTATTTCAGTTTATTAAATGAACCAACAAGTGGTTTATCATTGTCATTGAATTTGGCAGCTTTTGGTCAGTTAAACTGAAAGTACATGGTTGGCTTCAGGTTTGCAATTTTAATAGGTCAGCGGACCAGCTACTAATTGGCTATTTTTTGTGCAGCTTGAATTCAGAACATCCTACTTAACCAATTCAGCAAAGCATTGCAATTTAAGAGGAATGAGAGGTAGCATGCAAACCTGATGCCCTGAAAAAGTTTTAATAGGACGAGTGTCTCCAATTTTACACACGTATATCATGTGGTCTGTAGAGCTCGTAGCAAATGAAATATTATTCCGCCAGTCAACATCAAGTGTTGGACCTGAAAATCATAAACTTGTACATTTAATCCTCACAAAAGGTCTGATGCACACAAACTTCGTGGTTTCTCAGAATTTAGTCAGATCAGGCACCTGCATGAAATTCGAATTGTTGTTTCCATTCCTCTGCCTTCACATCCCAAACAATTGCAGTTTTATCACAACTTCCAGTAAGCAGATAATCACCCTTCTTGTTCCACTTTAGAGAGAATATGGGTCCTTTATGTTTACTCAAGGTACTCCTCAGCTCCCCTGGAAAATAAACAACCCATAAGAAATGGGAATAAATGCTTTAAAATGCAGTAAAAGAAACCAATAGAAAGGCAAGTTAATAGTTATAAAAATTTCCTTTCCCCCACCCCCCACCCCCCCCCAAAAAAAAAAAAAAAACCCACCACCAAAAAAACCATAATTATTAGATGGGGCAGAAATATGAAGTATAAACTGATAGGAGAGGAAGAGAATCTATCAACAACTCAAAAATTAATGTCAACAGCACAAAGTTAACACAAAACTCCTCCCTGATTCAGGTGAATAACAAAAAGGAAAAAGGTTTATCCTAGAAAACTTTTGATAATGCCAAAAGAAAAGTAAATGGATTCTGCCTAACTTAATTTTTGATATGTCGATGTGGGTTGACTTTTAAATCATTGCATCACATCATCTCATTTTCAACTACCGCTTACATCCAACTTGAGGAGTTAAAATGGTGTTCACAATGGACGATGCACTTGCTCCCTTATGTCCCATTTTCATAATCTATAAAAGACCTATCCACGCTTCTTTTCCTCCCGTATTCATCCATCCTATCACTTCTTTCTCTCCTATCAAACAAAAATCCCATGGTCGGAGCCAAGATCCCTTCTCACTTTAATTATGAGCTGACCATTTTGCTACGACCATAAATACTACTATTGAATCACAAAACAATGAAATACAATGGTACAACCACTATTGAAATATATATATATATATATATATATATATATATATATATATAAAAGATACAAAAATGAGGTAATTATCTTCAACATATACTTTGATTGCATAGTCCACCATTTCCGCAAGTTAACCATCCTTATTACAGCATCATTTTTCCAACTATGGATTCATTACTTCAAAGACACCAGGCACCACCAAGCTCTCTCAACTAAACTATTGTAAACTTCTACAAAGAAAAAATTGTCCCGAGGGCCACCCCCCCCCCCCCCCCCAAAAAAAAAAAAAAAAAAGCTGTAGAGACAGGCAAACCATCTTACCATTTGTACTCCAAATTCTAGCTTGGCCATCATATGAACCAGTTGCAAGTAATGTACCCTCACCCTGCCAATAAAATAAAAAATAAAAACAAAGATTTTCGATTAATAAAGAGAATGAAAAGTACAAAAGGCTCCATGTAGCTAGTAACTCAAAAACAATTTTCCTGCATCTGAAAGGACAATTAATGCAAAAACAAAACAATAAGCTATGCAAATGGCAAGCTTCTTTACCAAAAATTTATGCTATGTCTAAACAGCAGCATCAAATGAGAAAAAAAATGTAGATAAGTATTATCACTTATGCCAAAATAATGCAAAATAACTCACATTCCAATCAAGTGTTGTGACATCCTTGCTCTTCTCATTTGTTCTTCCTTTCACATGCTTCAGCACTACAACATTTGAAGGACCACTCTGCGCACCAGACCTAGAGACAGGATCACCAATTGTCCAAATACGAGCTGTCGAATCTCCAGACCTATAGATTGAGGCATTGAGAATAAAATATATGGCATGAGACAATGAGGATGAAACTTCTACCTTGCTAAGTGTTTAAATGCTATAAATTTTTGAGGTAACTATACTATACAAAACAGACAAAATGCCTTTGTGAAAGTTAATTAATATCAAATACAGCAACAAATAATTTTTGGCAGGTGTAAATCACCAATTAATTCCACACCAACTTACCAATATTAAAATTTAGATTATAATCAAGAGATTAGCAGATTATTCACTCAGGATAAAGCAATAGAAAAAATAAACAGATGCAACATCCAACTAGAATCACATGAAATTTAATTCTTAAAGAGATAACATCCTCACAATAAATAAATAAATAATATAAAAATATATAATAACAACAATAGTGATAATCAAAATAATTGCTCCCCATTGTCATCCATCCAACAATAGCACAAATGATTACTAACAGATTCACATTTGACAAGATTATTAAATTAAGCCCTCCCACTGTGTGGACCTGTTTTTATCCTGTTTTTCAAATTAATAACCCAATATCAGTACCTTAGTTTAGATAATATCCCAAGAGAACTTATATAAAGTAAAGGGTCTTTCTTTCATAGGTGGCTATACATCAAAATTGTTGTCCAGTGATAGAAGACACAATTTACATTGCCTTAGTTTAGATAATATCCTAAGAGAACTTATAGGCTATACGTCAAAATTGTTGCCCGGGGACAGAGACGCAATGTATGCAGTTGAAATATTTAGAAATTCAATTCAATGTGCATAACATGAATAATACATTGTAAAATTTCAAAAATAGATAAATAAATGGACACACACAGAGAGAGAGAGAGAGAGAGAGAGAGAGAGAGAGTAAAGATGAAAATGGTGGCTAGGTAAGCAGTACCCACCCAGATGCAAGAAGTGAACCTGTTGGACTCCATGCACAAGCACAAACCTACAAGAATGCAAGATAAGACAAACTCTCAACAAGACATAAAGCTGAAGTGAAGACAAGAAAAAACAAAAAAAGAACTTCCGGTATACATATTTACATGCATACCAGGATGATATTAATATAAAAACTCAAACCTCAGAAGTATGTCCTTCCAAAATTGTGACATCAGAAGTAGGTATTTCACAGGATTGAGATACTGATGTTGTAGCAATATCAATTTCCATTGGTTCCAGTCCTATGAAAGAGATCCAGAGATTTTTCATGATTAAAGTTGCAGATGGTATAGTATAAAGATCATAGTTAAATCAATTTAAGTTCGTGGTGGGCAGATTAAGAGGATATGAGTTTTTCAAAAATCATTTATAAAATCACTAATTAGAAATGAAAAAAATAACTTCAACACCCAATTCTAACTGACATGGTTCATAATAATTATTCAACTCTAAGATAACTTCATATAAGCAAAGGAGTAATATGTTTAAGACAAAAATATGATTAACCTCTAGGAGCTCCATTTTCTTCAGGTTTGTCATCAACCTTGTCTTCTTGATTAGAAAGCATCACTCGATCATTGTGATCCTCATGCTGCTTCTCCCGCTCCTTACCCTTTTCTACTTTCTCTTTATCCCTTTCGCGTTCCTTCTCCCTATCATGTTTTTCTTTCTCTTTTACACGTCCACGTTCACCTTCAGGTTCCCTATCAACCTCTTTCTCTTTATCTTTATCCCTTAGCAGACTTTTCCTCTTTTCTTTCGCCATTTGTCGAAGTTCCAAGACATCCTTAGTGATGAGATCCAAAGGTTGAAAGAATGAAAAATCTTCATCCATGTCTACGTCACTCTGGCAAGCTTAAAACAAACCTTGATCACCATTAATTCTATGATATGAAAAAAGAAAAACACTAGAAGAAACATAAGTTAAATATGTAGATGATCACAAGCAAAAGAATTAAGCATGCTAACATGACTCAAGTTTGCTTCCATCTCCAAGTACTGAAGTCCCTTTTGTACAAATGTAACAAGAGCACCAGGTGGAACCAAATTGCCATCAATGGGGGTTTTGTTGATACCTGCCTCGTATCCTAAAGCAAAAGCTGAGTGTGTAAATCCTGCAGAAGTATGATTCACAACACATGAGAACATACTTAATAACATTTTATATGACCTATGAGGAGATTCAAATTTAAAGCTCAAAATGATACCAAGTATTTCTCAATCTTCTTAATGCAATTCACAACTACTATACTGCTACTGGTAACTGTTCATTATTGCTATAAATCACAGCAGCCAGTCAAAAATTAGTTTTCAATATGTACATATAACAACAAACAAGACTTTTCATAACAATCCTCAGCATCTAGGTACATTAGCACTGTTCAGGCAATTTATCATCGTGTATGTGGCAGTATAAAGGTGACAAATTTCATCTTCACTGACTGAACTAATAATCTATTCATGTCTAATGGACAGGCTGAAATTCAAAAGCAAACATAAGGGCTAGCGTTTCAATGATACTTTGTATAAAACACCAAAGGGAAAGCCAATTTGCTCAACACTCGAATAAAATTCAGCACCTAATCTTTATTTCATTGGGAGTACAATGAGTAACCTAAACTCGTAATCAGGCACACCAAACAAAAATAAAACACCACAACTATCACAGATATAAGCTGAAGTTAACAAAATAAAAAATAAAACGAGTCAACAAAGATTACAACAACCCTTTAGAGAAGTCGGTAGATTTCATAATTCCAAAACCTAGGGCAACATTTTATGAGAATAAATAACAAATCTGAAACATCCAATGCAACAATGCATAAATGACGCCCAACAAAATAACACAACTTAACTGACGGATCTACATATTCATGTATCTTCCTCCATAACTAACGGCAATACTTGAAAAATTGGTTTCAAGATTGTATCTTTTACCCCTATCAAACCCTAGTCTGAATACTACAGTAATTTAACCTGAGCAAACCAGCACAAAAGCCTCCTTAATTATACTGAATAAAGAAGCGTGAAACAAACCCTAGGCTTCCGAGCTACGTAAACAAAATCAATTTCTCCGCAAGAAGAAGTTCCAAGAATATAATAAAAAAATTAAGTGAGTGAAAATGACCTGATTCTTGTAAGTAGCGGAAGACGAGGTAATTCATTTCGACGGAAGAGATGGTGGCCATCGTTGCGCGGAAGTCGCGTGGATCAAGGGCTTAGATGAGAGGCAAAAGAATCCTGCGGACCAACCAAGCAGAGCAGCGACAACAAGGAGAGAGATGTTCAACGATGGCGCTAGCGCAAAGCGTGGGCGTTTTGTTATTCGCCGAAGCGGAGAAGCTCAGAGAGAGCGTTGTTTAGAAGTGAGATAAGAGCAGGCTCATTTAATTTTTAATTTTGTGGTGTCTTTTTCACCTTTTTCTAATACTGATTGATCGCCAATCTTTTGTATGATGTGAGGCGTACTTGTTCTGTTCTACTTGTCGGAAGCTCTTCGCTGGGCTTCTTATCTTTACGCTTTTGTTGGGCTTGTAGCCCATTACGATTACAACAAAATTATTTGGGCTAGCTTGTCATTTCTTTTGCCCATCTTTTATTTATGACGCATAATTTCCATTTTTTAATTATTATTTTTTACTCTAACTATTGACAAGGACAAACAAAATAAATATCATAATTAAAATCATTGCATTTTTAATATTTCTTGTGAAGTTCAAGAACTTGATTCGGTGAATTGATAATCAAAGATTGGCATCTTGGGGACATTTTGGAATTCGGAGAAATAGTAAAATTGGCCCAGTAAGCCTTGAATTACAAGAGTAGCTTTGTAACACAGCAAGAATGCACAAAACTTTTTGAAGGCAATTTCAGAATCTGTTTAGTTCTTGAATTTGATAAGGAACTTTCCGACAATTTATTGTAAGAGAGAGAGTCAGCGGATGTGTAGTGGATACTATTAATTGAAATAGACAAATCAGGGAGTCCCATGATAAAGGGGGCGGCATGTATAAGACAAGATACATTTTTTTTAAGAAATTAAAAAAAAAATAATAATCCATAGATTGCAACGGATCGAGCGAATAGAATATAATCCATTAGCTAAAGAGGGTAGGGACACAGAATAATTTTATAAAGAAAGTAAAAACAAAGTCTTATCTGGTCCATTCAACAAACTTAAAAATGGCAAGTAGCGAGTTTGCGTCACATTATACTTTATAATTAATTTTAAAGATTCTACGGGCAAAGTGTGGTGCATATTTTATAGTCAGTGAAACTCAATCACAATTCGCAACTCTTTATAATCATATAACGCATCATCTGACTTTCATAAATCATAAAAAAACAAGTTACCACGAAAATCCCGGCCTGGGCGTTTGACGTCGAATATTCCGCTAGTAGAATGCTAATAAAACTGGTTAGTTGTTATGGCTTTCAGCTTCCAGTGACCATGTTACATGTCCATTCGTGTTACCATGCCAACGTTATATAGTGGACAACATATTTTACGATCTTAAGAATCGAAATTCAACTCTTAAATCAAGTTCATTAAAATTGTGGAAGCAACTTTGTGAGTTGTATGTATGTATGTATGTATGTATGTATGTATGTATGTAAACTCTCCGAAGAAATTAATCTTGTTAGAACAGCATTTAAGAACCATCCCCTTGATTCGGAAAGATGCATGCATGGAACCCTCAACCTCAATGTGTTAAACAACATAACTATATAAGACAGAAAGGGATCAAATTGAAATTGATGAAGTCGGATGTGTTTAACAACATAACCATGTAAGACAAAAAGGGATCAATTGAAATTGGTGAAGTGGGATTCGTGGCATGTCTTGTTCATCACAATGACCTCTTTTTATTTTAACAAAACATTAGTACTTTTTTTATGAGTACTTCATTCATAGAGTGAGTAATTGACTCAGACAAAGATTCATGGCAGCCATAGAATTATAATCAACCATCCTTTGCTCATCCATTTCTCTTGTATTTTATCATTCTTGCTGCTTACAAGTTTTCGCTCCAATTGAAAACAAGACACGGAAGCCTTCCTCCAGGACCACTTTCTCTTCCAATCATTGGTCACTTCCATAGCTCCATTTGCCAACAGGCCGGCTCAACCCCTAGGCAAGTGAGACAATTGCCTAGAGCCCAACTTCCGGTAGGACCCCGAAAATTTATGCTCCATCATTAAAATATCAAATTGAACTATGATAAGATCTCAAATATTTCGTTTAAATTTTTAAGGTCTCAAAAATCTATGTTACACCATTAACAAACTAAATTTGAAATTCAGATAAGGCCCCAAATATTTTGTTTAAATCCTTCAAGGCCCATATTTTATGTGAAGACAATTAATTATAAAATATTTACTTTCAAAGATTTATATATACAATCTATTTTATTTTCTTAAATACCATTGCTTTTTTTTCAAGTAAATTCAAGTTTAACGAAAATACAAAATGAAATTATTTCCTTAAATATCTATAATTAATTCTATTAGAAATCAATTACAATTAAATTATAATATCACCCACAATGGGTTGGTTTAAGTGGTGAAGCGGGTCAGGATGGAGTTGGTACAGCACCAATGGTGAAGTCCTGGGTTCGAGTCTCCACAATGGCCTCCTCCATGATTTAAGTGGGAGACCGTGACAGTGGGTTGTGGTTGCGCTAGTCTCCTCTAAGGATTAGTCGTAGTGTATTTTCAAATTTCAAAAGACTACCAAGATTATGATGAATATGTAGTATTAGAAAAATTAAACATTTACAAACTTATATTTCTACCTAGAACACATATATCAAACGATCTCATTCTATATATCAAGATTAATGACCAAGATGGTACATTATCTCACTATAATTTCGGTTTCTATAACTATCTATTTTAATAATTTTTTTATTTTTATCAATTTTATTTTGTTTATTTTATTTTATTGTTAGGTATCTCTATTAGAATATGAATTTAGATATGAAAAGTTATGCAAAACTTAGAAAAATTAGTTCAATACTAAAAAAAAAGCCTCTTTGTATGTAAAAAAATAATAAAAATATACCAACAAAAATTTAATAATTGAATAAACAATACTAATAAAATTATGATTAAATTTCAAAAAATATAATTTTAATAAAATTTATTTAATTTTTGTATTAAATATAAAAAAGCCTTTTCTTGCGCCTTAAGCCCCCAAATTCCTTAAGCCGGCACTGTTTGCTAAAGCCACCCACGCGCCCCACTGTGCACAATCTCTCACAAAAATGTGGTCCAATAATCTCCCTCTGATTCGGATCCCACCCGTTTTACTCGTATCATCTTTGTCAATCGCCGACGAATGCTTCACCAAACACAATATCGTTTTCGCCAACGCGTCCAACTTTAGTCGTACAGGAGCATGTAGGCTACAACTCCACCAATGTTGTAGGCGCACCATACGGGAACCACTCGAGGAACCTTCGTCGCATAATCGATCGCAAATGAAATTTTTTCAGCAAGTCATCTTAACATGTTTCGTAGCATTTGGAGGGATGAAGTCAAGCAGCTTCTGATAAAGCTATCGAAAAAATCGCTCAAAGGGTTTGCTAAGGTAGAGTTGAGACCATTTTTTTATTCGAGTTAACGTTCAATAACGTTATGAGAATGGTTTCGGGGAAGCGTTATTAAGGTGATGATATGACTGAAGATCCTGAGGCGAAGGAGTTGACCAGGCAACTAATAGCGAATGTAACGAAGAATGCAGCAGCGTCAAATCCAATAGACTTTTTGCCAATTTGGCGGTGGATTGGATACGGTAATGTTGAGCAGAAGTTGGTGAAGCTTGGTCCAAGGATGGATTCATTTTTGCAACGTTTGATTGAAAAGCATAGACGAAAAGAGGAGAGTTCGGAAAGGACAAACACTTTGATTGATCATCTTCTATCTTTGGAAGGAGCAGAGCCTGAGTACTACACTGATCAGATGTTGCTTGCCGGAACTGAAATAGCAGCAACTACAATGGAATGGGCAACGTCCAATTTGCTTAATCATCCTAACGTGGCGAAGTAGGCTACAGATGAATCAGACACGTATGTTGGCTAAGAACGTCTTGTAGATGAACCACATCTTTCCAAGTTACAAAATCTACAAAATCCAATATTATATCGGAAACCTTTAGATTGTATCCCGCAACTCCACTCCTAGTCCCGCATTTGGCTTCAAGTGATTGTACTGTAAATGGTTATGACACTACAGCTAATACAATTTTGTCAGTGAATGCATGGGCTATTCATAGGGATCCAAAATTATGGGATGAACCGACGAGCTTCAAGCCTGAGAGGTTGGAAAATGGGGAAGGCGAGGGACACAAGCTAATACCTTTTGGGATGGGAAGAAGGGCGTGTCCTGGATCTGGCCTGGCGCAGCGTGTCGTCGGCTTGACTTTGGGGTCATTGATACAGTGCCTTGAGTGGAAAAGGTTTAGTGAGAGAGATTGACATGGCCGAAGGAAAAGTAATTTCTATGCCTAAAGTTGTAGGCAATGTGTAAATCAAGACAAATTATTGAAAAGGATGTCCATAACCGAAGAAGAAGTTGCTTAGAAAATTGATGATGAAGAGTATATATGCTTAATAAGGCCCCTATTAAAGCTGCAATTTCCGTGTAATAGCGTCTATGTAAATTGCAATTTTGTTTAAAATTTACTTCGTTATTTTCTCCCATTTTATCATAATGTTAGATATGCGTAGGTATATTTTTTTTGGTTATGGTTTTATGTTTTTGTTTTCAATATAATTTAAAAATATATGATTAATTTTAAATTTTAAGAAGAGTATTTGATTGATATTAAATATAAAATGTATTAAAAAATATGTAGCACAAAAAACAAGATTTTAAGTTAAAAAAAATGCAATGTAAGAATCAACCTCATATCTTTCCACAGACTTTGTTAATTGTTGTTAATTAGGTTATGAAATTAAATAATATAAGTGCATGACTCTTATTAGAACTGCTTGATTAATTAATTGATCGATCGTAATATCTAACTCACTTCGGCGCCCCAAAAACCATTACTTCGCCAAGAAAAACAAAAATAATCATAATTGCAAGTCATGGTCATTGGTGAACTGATGGCGGCGTGGCTATCACGGAATGGCATGTCTCAGGTTCGCTTTACCCATCCTAATATTTTGAAGAAGCTGGAGAAGATCTGGGTCCGTCTACAGTCCAGCGGATCTGGACAAATGTAAATTGGCAAGAACAGTAGGAAGTTCATTAATTGTCTTCTAAGTATAATATCTACGCTAGACTTTTCAATTGTCTTTTGAGCTCCATTTCTACTTCCTCACATGTCACGCCCTGACATCTCTTATTTAAAAATTTTAAGGTATGATTAAATACAAATTTAATATAAATTACATCATCCATATTTCATAATTTTTTTATATATACATCACAAGAATTTATTACAACTTATGATTATTTGTTCAAAATTAATTTTACATACACTGGTGACAAAATCAATACATCAGTTAATAGTCACCAAACAAAATCTTTCATTACATACTAGGAGAATCAAGACAGTCTCCAAAAATTATATATATATATTGACTCCGGACTCCCTAAGAAAGCTCTAGAACATCTCTAGAATGACCATCCTTCTGTGTACCTGTGGAGGGAGGGGGTGAGCCT
Source organism: Boswellia sacra (assembly GCA_013180625.2). NCBI lineage: Eukaryota > Viridiplantae > Streptophyta > Magnoliopsida > Sapindales > Burseraceae > Boswellia > Boswellia sacra. The sequence continues at coordinate 1,078,883 of SNVD02000038.1, read as the reverse complement.
AAAGCCCAGTAGAAAAGTTCTAACATTATACGAAATTATTCACATTCCACAAATATTCAATCACAGGAGTAGACATCCAATAATAATATATCAAACTATTATGTTCGTTCGCATACGGAATTTCTGTTCATATTCCCCTTGGATCCGTATACAGAACGGCACATCCAAGGTCCAACACATCATATCAAAATATTCGTGTTCCCCTTGGGTCCGTATACAGTACGATCCACCCAAGGTCCAACACCTCATATCATTATATTCGTGCTCCCCTTGGGTCTGTATACAGAACGGTCCACCCAAGGTCCAACATTGCTTATCATTATATTCGTGTTCCCCTTGGGTCCGTATACAGAACGGTCCACCCAAGGTCCAACACTTAGAATATAATATCTGCATTCTCCTTGGATCCGTATACAAAACGGCCCATCCAAGGTCCAATGCATACATTAACAGCCTTTCAATATCATTACTATGTTAAATCTCAAGAAATTATGATTTTTATGCAAAATCCAGGACTTTTTGGGAAGTATACAGTCGATTTAGGGTGGTTCTGAAATTTTGCTCGACGCTCGACACTTGACAGCACTGTTCACTCGATACTGTTCACTGAAAATACTGTTCACTCGACACTGTTCACTGAAAACACTGTTCACTCGACACTGTTTCTCGACAGCACTGTTCATTGTCGACCGAAACATCAGAATCGAATTCCATAGTTGGTTCAAAACGTCCCATTTCAAGAATTCAACTCCCAACTTTAAAAATTCACCAAAAATCCGTTTTAACTCCAAATTCAATGAAATCAACGGCTATTTAAAGCTTAATTTGTCTATTTTCTTACACAAATGGAAAATCATGCAATTCTCAATCCCGAAAAATGCATCCACTCAAACAACACAAAATAGTCACATACACTACAATTGCTCACAAAACTGTTTCTACTCCACTTCATCAACACTTCAATTCATACATAATTCTTCATGCAATTATAACAAACAACTTACAATAAGTAACTTCACTCATAATTCATCATCCAAGCAACCAAGAAATCAAGTCAAAACATGACACATATATAACAACAATATCAATTCAACAACAAAACACATAACATGAAGTAAGTATAGTGTTAGAATCTCCTACATGTTTTCCAAGCTAAACTTCTTGAATCCTCTCTTTTCCTTCCTCTCCTTTCTCTTCTTCTTTTTCTCTTCTTTTCTTCCTGGAACCGTGAACTTCTTCTCCTCCTCTCTTCTTTTCTTTTTCCTTCCCTCAAATTCTAGAAAACCCCATCTCTTATATACATAAGGCCTTGACTCAACGGGCCTAAGTCCAACAATTTCAAATTCAAGCCCAATTCACCCTTACCAATTCCAACACAAGCCCACTTCTATTATCCAACCTAATTCTCATAAAATTACTCAAATACCCTTAGTCATATTTTCTAAAATTTATAATATATATATATATGGGATTCCACAGTATATTTCTAAAATTATAAAATATATATATATATATATATATATATTTTGGAATTCCACATCACATGTCATCTAAAAATTGTTACACTATAGGAGAAAGTATGTGGAACATATGTTTATATTCATAAGCATGATGATATAGTGTATCTATATAATTTGCAAATTGACATGGTTTTCATCACCTTGGACTGATATGTCATTATGCAGATCTAGTTGAAGGGATATACTCTAATTTTTTTTTCCTTGAGATGACATGTTTTAAGCTGATCATTGTTTTGACGGGAAATGAGGAAGGTCGCAATCTATATGTTGTTTCCAAAAAATGGCTACAACCAAAATTAGACACGTAAGGAGATTTTGTAGTGAATGACTTAGACAACCTTAGGTGTTTGTTTTGTGTTGATGGAAATGGAAGTATAGAGACTTTATGCTAGGCACGTATTAATCCAATTATGGAGGCACGACTCAGAACAAAGTAGTGGACGAAAATTAACAGCACTTAAGACTTAATTAGGACTTGACCAATTACAAAGAACATGACTGGACAAGCCTTCAGGCTCTAAAACATGTGAGTTCCAAGCAAGCAATGGCAATGCCAACCAAAGTCCTAAGATTTAACCCGGGATCACAGCAAAAGAGAGACAACGAAAGATTAAAGACTCAGGTATAGCTTCAGACAAACCTCCAAAGATCAGGAGACAGCCACTGACAAGACGAAAAGGATGGCTATGAAAGTGCAGGGACAATCTTCTGGTGGTTGAAAGTGACAGCAAACCCTTTGTTTCCTTCTTCCTTTGGCCCCCTGGTTGCTTCAAGGTTCATTCATGGCGGCAGCTGGTGCCTCTGTAGCTGAAAACTTCTCTAATAGCTGCAACACAGTAAAATGTCAAGGGTTGCCAGATTTTTCACCGGCGTAGACCCTCCAACGCTCAAGTTAGTTGGAGGGTTTTACATATGGTGAAAAATCAAAGTAAATGGATGTTCTAGTGTATTTGTGTGAATGAAGACAATAGAACAGTAATGGAGGGAGAATAGATTAAAGAGAGAAAACTCAGTGGATGTTCTCAAAACTTCCTAGGAATTATCCAAAAATCGTCCCTCTACCTTGGAGGCATAAATTGGGTTTTTATAGGCAAACCTGATTCAAAACCTAGATCCTGACCGTCCGATGATTTGAGTTGTCATGATCTTAAGGGGTTGTATAACCTTCTAGATGATTTATAAAAGGGACCCGCAACCTTTATTTTGAGATATCACGGGGCTGCCACGTAGTCTAGCTAATATGCATCTTGTTGCCAAGATAAACATTGAAGGTTTGTGGATTTAAAGCTCAAGTTGAAGCGGACTCAACGACTTGAGGCTCAAGCTGAGGTAAACTCAACAACTCGAGGCTCAAGCTGAGGTAAATTCAACGACTTGAGGCTCAAGCTGAGATAAACTCAACGACTTGAGGCTCAAGTTTGAAGTAAGAGACATTACATTGAAGGCTTGTAGACTTGAGGCTCAAGTTGAGGTAAACCCAACGACTTGAGGCTCAAGCTAAGGCAAACTCAACGACTTGAGGCTCAAGCTGAAGTAAACTCAATGACTTGAGGCTCAAGCTGAGGCAAACTCAACAACTTGAGGCTCAAGCTGAGGTAAGAGGCATTACGTTATAAGCTTATGGACTTAAGGCTCAAGCTGAGATAAACTTAACGACTTGAGGCTCAATTTTGACGTAAGAGACATTACGTTGAAGGCTTGTAGACTTGAGGCTTAAGTTGAGGTAAACCCAACGACTTGAGGCTCAAGCTGAGGTAAACTCAACGACTTAAGGCTCAAGCTGAGGCAAACTCAACGACTTGAGGCTCAAGCTGAGATAAGAGGCATTACGTTGTAAGCTTATGGACTTGAGGCTCAAGTTGAGGTAAACCTAATGACTTGAGGCTCAAGCTGAGGTAAACTCAACGACTTGAGGCTCAAGCTGAGGTAAGAGGCATTACGTTGCAAGCTTATGGACTTGAGGCTCAAGTTGAGGTAAACTCAATGACTTGAGGCTCAAATTGAAGTAAGAGGATCGACATTGAAAGCTTATGGACTTGAGGCTCAAATGAGGTAAACTCAACGACTTGTGGCTCAAGCCGAGGCTTTTTACTTATCATGGTCATCCTCTTCATACTTCATTATCATGCTTTTAGCTCATTCAAAGATTTTTTGAAATACTCGTAAGCTTGTAAAAATTTTTAGGTTGTATTTAAGAGGGTGTTATGGGTCTATTCAGATGGGTCTACAAAATGCCATCCACACTAGCCCCCTTAGTCACTAGCTCAAAGTATGAGAGTTTGTGACTATATAGTTGCCTTCAAAAATTTGCTCAATGATTTCCTGCTTTTCCTTCTTCTCAAACTTGAGCTTAAGAAGCTTCAGTTCAATATTCATTGTTTATGTTTGATCTACTTGTTCACGAAATAGCCAAAGTAGTTGACTATGGTCCATTTGGGAGAAGCTTTCTTCTATTTCAGTGTTTAAACCACTTTACTTATGCTCATTTCAAAGGGGAGATGTCTCGAGCCTTATGTATCCATTTGCTTTAAAATTTGAAAATCGAATTTTGATCACGTCGGCTACCTTGACAGGAGAAAGATATTGGGTAAAAACCTTATGATTTCAATTGGTTATGTAACCCAATAAGCTAATTGAGTGACCGTCTCATGTAGTATCTCTCATGATTAAATTTCACATTCTGGAAAACGTAGTGTAATCCATTAACAGGATTTGTTGACCGAAGGTCCTTAGTCCATGTACTCAGTTTAATATTGGCTTGCTAAGTAGATATCGAAATGTAATTCCCAATTCAGAGTTAACTTGAGCTATTCTTTCTAATGTCTTTTGAAATTACTATTATCATAGATAAGTTGAGTTAACTAGTAAATGTACTAGCAACCCCCACTTCTTCAAAGCATGTCATCTTTGAATGAGTCACTTTGGAATAAAGGCAAGCTAGGCCATCAGTTGATGTACTTATAGCCTTAGCTTCTTTAAAGAGTTCTATCCTTGAAACAAACACTTTGGAATATCAATAAATCAAACTAGTATGTTTTAAATAGGATCACATAGGTTCTTTCCCATTAGTTGAGCCTTAGCTTGTTTAATAAAGAAACAAGTACTTTTCACTATAATATGAATATTACCTCATTGGGTTTCATATTCATCAAGTGAGCCTTTGTTCATTAAGTGGAGAAGGACCTTGGTCCTTTAAAATTGAGAGCGTTCAAGCTCTTTGTGGAAATAAGAGAAAAGAGGCACTTAGGCTTTCAAGATATAGCTTGCAACATAATATGAATAATACCTCATGGGGTTTCATATTCATCAAGTGAGTCTTTGCTCATTCAGTGGAGAAGGACCTTGGTCCTTTAAAAGGAGAGGGCTCAAGCTCTTTGTGGAAATAAGAGGAAAGAGGCACTTAGGCCTTCAAAATATAGCTTTTAGCTATTTGTAAGAGATAAGCATATGAATCACTCTAAACCCGAGACACCTTTCCAAGCTCAAATTTCTTATTGATAATATTTCTTCAAGTGTTCAGCATTCCAAGGGTGCCTAACTTTAGTCCCATCCATTCGAAGCAGGCGATAAGTCCCCGAGCCAAGAACTTGCTCTACTCGGTATGGGCCTTCCTAGTTCGGTCCTAAGACTCCAACTCCCAGTTCCTGCATGTTCAACATTGCCTTCCTTAGAACCAAGTCTTCAACTTCAAACTTTCTTGCCTTAACTCTAGAATTGTAGAACTTGGCCACCCTTTGTTGGTAAGCTGCCAATCTAACTTGTGCCATGTCTTGCTCCTCTTCAACCAAATCCAAACACATTCTGAGCTGTTCTGAATTAGCTTCCGGATCGTGAGCAATTCTTCAAAGGTTAGGCATTCCTACTTTAACTGGAACTATAGCTTCCACCCCAAAAGATAAAGACTAAGGGGTTTCTCCTGTTGTGGATCTAGGGGTGGTTCTATAAGCGCATAAGACATTGTGAAGCTCTTCAGCCCAAGCCCCCTTGCGTGCTTCTAGCTTGGCTTTGAGTAAATGCTTTATCTCCTTATTAACCGCTTCCACTTGCCCGTTAGCTTGAGGGTGAGCTGGTGAGGAGAATTTATGATGGATGCCAAGCTGCTCATAAAGTTTCTTAAGGTTGGCATTGTCAAACTGTTTGCCATTATCAATGATTGTAGTATATGGAATCCCAAACCTAAAAATAAGAGATCTCCAAATGAAGTTTGTGGTCTTCTTTTCAGTGATGGCCGCCAATGGTTCAACTTTAACCCATTGGGTGAAATAATCAACAGCTACTATTGCAAATTTCACTTGGCCTTAGACTTTGGCAGAGGGCCAATTAAGTCTATGCCCCATTGAGCGAATGGCCAAGGGCTACTTAATGAGGTAAGCTTCTCAGGTGGTTGTCGGGTTATATTTACAAACTGTTGACACTTGTCACAATCCCTTACAAAGGCCTTTGCATCTGCGTGCATGGTAGAGCAGTAATAACCCTACCTCAAAGCTTTAAAAACTAAGCTCTTCGCTCCGAAATGGTTTCCACATACTCCTTCATGGATTTCTCTCAACACGTAGTTAACATCTTCATCATTGAGACACCTTAGATAAGGCATTAAATAACCCCGTTTGTACAAGACATCATCAATTAGAAAATACCTAGCAGCTCGATATTTAAGCTTCCTTGCCGCCAATTTGTCATTTGAGAGCTCACCTGTTGTGAGATAAGCTAGAATGGGGTCCATCTAACTTGGAGATTGATTCACCGCTTTTACCTCAAAGATGGCATCGTTAAGATGAATGCTCAGTTTCGAGATAAACTCTAGTGGGACTATCTTAGACATTTTGATTTCAGCAGAGGATGCTAGCTTAGCTAGAAAGTCAGCTTTTGGGTTCTCTTCTCGTGGGATTCTCTTTACTTTTAATTCTTTGAAGTGCTTCTTCAATTCATTGACCCTTTGGAGATAAGCTGTCATGTTGTTCCCCTTAGCTTGGTATTCTGAATTCACTTGACTTACAACCACTTGTGAATCACTTTTGAGGATCAGTTTTTCAACTTCTAAGTTTTTTGCTAGTCTCATTCCAGCTAAAACTGCCTCATATTCTGCTTCATTGTTGGAAGCCTTAAAACCAAACTTTATAGCATAACAAAGTTCTGCGTTTTCTGGGCTTACCAAGACAACTCCTGCTCCACTGCCCTTCTCATTACTACTTCCATCAACATACAATATCTAGCTTGCTATCTCTTGATTGTTCATGGATTGAGAGTCTTGTTTGTCTGATGCTTTTGCATTTTGTTGGGGTATATCACTTTCTTGCCTTAGTAACATCTTACCATCATCACACCCCTCTAAGCAGTTGGTGAATTCGGCTATGAATTGCTGTTATTTAAAAATATATATATATTTTATCATAAAAAAATCAGTTTAAAAAAAATCAAAAGATATTTAATAAATCAACTTTTAAAATTGTTTTATATTTTAAAAGCAGGACAGAGGTGTTTTGAATTATTATTACTATATCTTTTATTATATGTAAATAACCAAAATGGATATGTGTATTATTTCTTTATAACATTTAACTATTAAAACTTATATTTTTTAACTATTTATAACAAACTCTATATAAATTTATTTTTAATAAATATAAATACTTTAAAATATTTTAAAAGTATAAATAATTTTTTAATTTATGTAAAATGTGTGGCTATATAACTTATATCAAAATTTAAATTTAATTTTTAATTTCTATCACAAACAAATCAATTTAAAAATTAACATTTAATACAAAAAAATTTACATATTTATTTATGATATAATTTGAAATTTATAATAAATTAATACTTATTAAATAAATATGATTTTATATGTCTATTAATTATTAATGTATATTGGATTTGTTTAATGTATTTTTAGATTTAAATTATATTGCTTTAATTTTAATTTAAGTAATTAAGTTTATTTATGAAATTTTAAAAAATTCAAAAATTCAAAAAAAGAAAATTTCTCGTCAAAGAACATCAGACCGCCACTTGCAGTTGCCGACCACTGTCACTAGGACATGTTTGGCAACACCCCTAGTGCAAAAATGATCGGCTCTGCCCAAACTATACGATGGTGAAAAAATTTTAGGCATCGGACAAGTGTTTTCACTGTAGAAGATGATGTAAGTTTTGGCAGCTAGAAGTTTCATTTGTATTTTACCGTGAAACGCCTAAGTTTCTACCCCGATTTCTCTGTCGTTGCATAGATTGTATTCCAACGAATGATCTGATGTTGGAGGTGTCATCAGACACATTTCAATGACGATTATTGGCCATTGTTCTATCATCGGTCCAACGACCCCTACGATGACTTATTTAACTAGTTTTTTATTTTTTAAAAAATATTTTATAAAAATAAATAATTATTTATTTTAGTTATAAGTATAAATTTAATAAAAATTTTTAATTAATTTAACATGTTTTATTGAGGACAACTTTAATATTTTAATTCTTAAAAGCTGAAGCTGATTTCTAAAAGCAGGTGGCTCCTGCTTTTTGATTTTTTCTTTAAATCTAGTTTTTTTTTTCTGTAGCAGCTTCTTTTTGAAGCAGGTGGAGAAGCAATCCTAAATTGACTCATAGTTACTTATTTAATTTAATTACTTTTATATTTTTATTCGAAGTTGAAAAAATTGACACCTATTTTATTAGTGATATCGTTAATTCAACCTTGTTGGCACACTCAATTACGTAACAATTACAGGAGAAAAATTTGATAATTTACACTCTTAACACTTAACAGAAAGTATATAAAAGAAGTTAATGTAATATACTCGTCAGTTCATCACCAAACGAATATCAAAATAAGTATTTGATATAATATACGTCATTAATTAGCTAGCATTTTTAGAGATTTTGATATGAACAAAAGCATACATTGCAATACATATGCATGATAATTGTTATATAAGCGAAAGAGTGAAAAGTCTATCCAAACTTGTTCTCTTATACATCCACTAACATTGAGCTCAAACTTCAACAATTATTGCTTTAATTCGGACTCATTACATAGTCAGTAGATCCTCATCATCTATATCCTCTCTCTCTCTCTCTCTCTCTATATATATATATATATATATATATATATATGCAGCTGTTCATTTGTAATTAAATATTACCTTGAAGATAGACTTACTGCATTGAAATAATAAACTAAAGTTAAATAAATACTGAACATAGTTCAATTTCTGACAATTTGGGCCATGTTGGGACTTGATTTAATGTGTAAGTCAATGGCCCATGTGATGCACAGCATTAAAAGGAAAAAAGATTGATGAGATAATATATAGAATTGTTCTTATAAAACCCTGCAAGTCCACAACCAAGTAAAAAATATAAATGTTGCTATGAATTAGTTGATGTGTAAACCCAAATTAGTAACTCATGAAAATGGCTGCTCTGCTGACATTGACACAAAAAGTTTTTTCTTCTGATTCTAGAACTTCTAATTCAGCTTTTATGTAGTCTCAATCAACAAAAACAGTAATATAATGTGTTTAGCTATTGATTTTGTTCTGGTAAGTCAAATATTGACAATGCCTCCTAGCTTCCAATCCTCAAATTATTGCATCTATCTTAAGCTTCAGTTAAATAATTGCCGGCACAATTTCTAGGAAGCTTATAAAATTGTATTTTTTTTCCCAAATTTCTCCTCTGCTTAATTCCAAACTTGTTTATATCAAGATCGAGTTGATTTCTTCAAAGTTTTAAATACATATGAAAATCCTATATATTGTCTTCTCTTGTCAAACTTCCAGTCATTCAAAGCGGCTAAAAAAAAAAAAAAAATTGAGCTACTGCATATATGGGGTCAGCTAGCAGCTAGCCTGCAGCAGCTTATCACACATTGAGTGATGGCAAGGCCAAGCTCTCTCTTCTGTTTCCTTCCTCATATTATACTACTAGTCTTCATCATCTCAACAAGTTGTGAAGCAGCTGAATCTTTCCAAGCAAAGAAGCAACATGCTGCCTTCTTTATCTTTGGTGACTCATTTCTAGATGCAGGCAACAACAACTACATCAATACCACAACTCTTGACCAGGCAAATTTTTGGCCTTATGGAGAGACCTTTTTCAAGTTCCCCACCGGAAGATTTTCTGATGGGCGTTTGTTGTCGGACTTTATTGGTAAGATTTGTAAATCTTTTTAGTTACGTCTTTATTGGTTGTACAAATACAAATCCAGTTTTGGTTAACTAACAAAATATTATATTCTGTCTGCTTGCTGCTATCTCTCCATTATTTTATAACTAGTGTTATCTTCTTGTCTCTTTCTTGTAACTTTTCATCTTAAATTTTCATTGTAGCACAATATGCTAACTTGCCATTGATCCCACCTTTTCTACAACCGGCCATTCTTCCATATTATATTGGAGTGAATTTTGCATCAGCTGGAGCAGGTGCTCTTGTTGAGACCTTTCAAGGGGATGTACGTATATGCATATTTATACATGTTTTCACATCTTACAATGAAATTGCTTCTGTAACTTAAAGTGTCTTTTGCATGTGTGTATCTTTGTGTGTGTTTGTTGGTGTGTGTATATATAGCTGTAGCACTAGTTTGCTTATATATATATTAATCAATCCCTAGAAGAACCAAGGTAGAGACCTCATGCAGACCAAGTTGTTCATTAGGGCTTCTGTTGGATGTTAAGAAATGAAAGGAATGATTAGAAAAGAATAGTAATAATGCACAAAGGATGAAGAAAATTTAATGATAATTTTTCCTTTCATTTTTTTCAATGTTGTGGAGATTTAAAAGAAAAAGGGGGGGTAGAAGCATTAAAGGGCAAGTCTTTTAAGAAATGTTTCGTAATGTTGTTTCAGTTTTGACCAAAATCTTGTGGGCAATATGAGCTTAACTTGAGGAGCTTTTTATCTTTTTTATAGAAGGTTTGATGCACCTAATAAGATTTGGGTCCCCTTGTTGTTAAATGCATGCTTGATTTGTCAAACATCAAGTGAGGCCCCAAAAACTTAAATTGATGCCATTTTCGCATTTAATTTATATCAAAGTTTAGAGTGATTTTCTCCTTATAATATTGCATATATATTGAACAGTCAAGTCAAACAACATAAACTAAACATTGAGTGACATGTAGCATGGAGCCATGAAAATGAAAGGGTCGATGCATTTCACATCAGTGTGTCAGACCTTTGATGTGTCAGTAAGATACATATATTTACTGGGTTTAATTACTTTTATTATCAGGTGATTAGTCTGAAAACACAGCTTAAGTACTACAGGAAGGTGAGGGGTTGGTTGAGAGACAAATTAGACAACGATGAAGCCAAGATGGTATTATCGAGAGCTGTCTACTTGTTTAGCATTGGAAGCAATGATTATACCAGTCTTTTCTTGACCAATTCCACTATACTAAACTCCTTCTCAGAATCCAAATACGTAGGGATGGTGATTGGCAACCTAACAACAGTTATCAAAGTAAGCATTACTCTTTGATTCTTTCACAAATACTTTCAATTTCTTTTAAGGAAAGCCTATATCATAGGATGGATTTTGATGAAGAAGGGTTTAACTTACATGCTTTATATTAACATTGGTTCAATTTTTTTCAGGAAATTTATAAGAATGGGGGCAGGAAATTTGCATTCCTCAATCTGCCAGCCTTAGGTTGTTTTCCAGCGATAAGAATAATCAAAACAGGAAACAATGATAGCTGTTTTCAAAAAGCTTCATCACTGGCAAAATTGCATAACAGAGCTCTGTCCAATGTCCTCTTTGATTTGGAGAAAAAATTAAAGGAGTTCAAGTATTCACTGTTTGACAGGAATACACGTATCAGACAAATAATGAAACATCCTTCCAAGTATGGTATGTTTGCACTCCCTGTGAAGTACTGTGAATTCCCTATTTAAAGATGAGTCAACTTCTATCTATATCGATTGTATGTGGAGCCATCCAATTATGGTGGGCGTAAAACGCATAGAGGTTGATATGATACATCATAACTGGATGATTTTACATGCAAATTCTATAGGATAAACTCTCTTCTTAAATGTAGGAATGTCAAATACATCATATAATTAAAATAATATGATTTTAATAAATTAGAAATAATATGAAATATAATACAAAATAATCACTATATTATAAATATAAAACATAATTTTCTATCTATAATAATAATAATAATTTTATATCTTTACTTTAATTAGATGACCTGTTTGAGATCCTTATATAAATGTTATTTTGTATTTTCTAATCTCTTGGCCAATAATGTTAGCAAAAGGCTTGCTCCAAAGTAGTGGCAAACTTATTTTGGGCCACAAAGGTTAATCTTCACTAGGAAAGGGTAATCGTACATACTTAAAAAGCTATTTATTGGGCCTATCCAAAATGAATGATGCTACACAAGAAAGAAATGGTGACCATGCATGCTTAAAAAGCAAAATATCGAGGCCATCCTGACTAGCTATTGTCAGAAAAAGGAAGAATTGAAAGCTTGCATTTCAAGAAGCTATCATCACACATATAAACCATCAATCTTATAGATTTTTCCATACAATTAATGTGTTTGCTTTAACATTAATTAGTGAAAAGTCTATGCAGGTATGGTTGAATAGAATTACCATTCTAAAAGTGTTATGCAATTTGTGATGTAGGTTTTAAAGAAGGAGAGACAGCATGTTGTGGAACAGGGAAGTTTAGAGGAGTTTTCAGCTGTGGAGGAAAGAGGCTTGTGAAGGAATTTCAGCTGTGTGAGAACCCAAATGAGTATCTGTTCTGGGACTCATTTCATCTCACTGAAATGGCCTACAAACAATTGGCAGATCTGATGTGGAATGGAACCGACCCTCATGTTATTGGGCCCTATAATCTCAAGCAACTATTTCAAATTCATTGAGTACAGATGAACCCTTCCTATTCTATGGAAATTGAAATATATCCAATTGAAGCTATTGCTTACATTTTTTTTTCTATAATGAGCAATTTTATCTTTTTAAAGAATTTTTATCTAAACCAATCCATGAAATCATGGACTGTAGATTGATTGGATTGGACTGTAGAATGGATTAGAAAAAGTCTAAAACAATAATAAACTAATAATAAAAAAAATATGACAATATAAATCAAAACAGTGTATCATATATTCATATTTGACTTTGAAAGGTTAATAATATGATTTTAAACGATAAACTGCAATGCACGTACAACAATCATATTTGCAATAAAAGCTGTTCTTGTAAATGAACACATGCATGAAAGTTGTTGTAAAATATAATGCACACAAACACATTTTTGCATCAATTACCACTTACGACACAGTTAACAATTAATCGTCACATTCCGAACTCCGAAGCTAGCAAGCAAAAATGGAAGAGACAACTATTTTCTACTCATCTCTTTCTTTTCTCTTCTCATTCTTGTTTTTAAGTTGTTGTTTCGATCAAGGAGAACCTCCCTCCAAGCCCACCTTCCTGTAAAAGCACCCATGCATCGCGCAGTCCGCAAGCTGTCTGTCACAAAAATGGCCCAATCATATCCCTCAGATTTGGCTCCCGCCCCGTGATACTCGTATTCAGATGCAGCGGATGAATATTAACAAAATAAATAGATTATAAAATTATTAAACAAAAAGTTCGGGATATTAAAAAAGTTTAATTACTGATAATAATGAATAAGAGTTGGAGTTTGGACATTATGAATTACTATGGGTCTATGTACATGTTGCTAAGTTTATATACATATAGAACATTTTCATACGAAAAACAAACTATATGTTACCCTTTTTTTTCCAAAACTAAATTGTTTTTGCTCTGAACCACGACTGAGGACAAATCATGAACTGCTACGACTACGACAGAGAAACTTAATTTGGGTTTTTCTTTACAAACGTAAGAGAATACGTAAGCAGCAACAATAATGAATCAATGACAGTGTTTATAATTATGAGTTCCTATTCCAGATCCAAACTAGCTAGTTCGCTTCGTGTGAAAGTATTGATTTTTATTAGACTGACTGTAATTACCCGTATACTTCCAAGTTGAAAAAACAATTAATTATACTATGGAGGCCTCCTTTGCGTACTCGCTGATGTAACAACGAGAGAAAAATTAAATATTTACTACTCTTTAAGTGTGGTAGAAAACGTATATACATTTAGTAGATACTTTGGGCAAAGATTTTGATTTGTGCAAAAGCACGTGGCATTGCATGCACGTAATTAAACTTGTTCCTTGTATAGTATTGTGCTCAAACTTCAACATGGCTATTTTCTTTAATTTGGACTCATTATTTATTCACTAGGTCTTCGTTATCGATAGATGTAGAGTATCATTTCCTCACCACACATTTAGCTTTCTGATCAATCCGAAGCTTGGCAAGCAAAAATGGAAGATACAACCATCTTCTACTCATCTTTTTCTCTTATCTTTCTCATCCTAGCCTTCAAGTTGTTGTTTGATCGATCAAGTAGAATAAAACTCCCCCCAAGCCCACCTTCCTTGCCAATTGTTGGCCACCTTCATCTTGTAAAGCCACCCATACATCGAGCTCTCCATAAGTTGTCACAAAAATATGGCCCAATCATATCCCTCAGATTTGGCTCCCGCCCTGTGGTGCTCGTATCATCGTCATCGGCTGCCGAGGAATGCTTCACCAAGAACGACATCGTTTTGGCGAACCGCCCAAGATTACTTATGGGCAAGCTCCTCGGATATAACTACACCACTCTTGCTCAAGCACCCTACGGTGACCACTGGCGCAACCTTCGACGCATCACTACCATTGAAGTATTCTCATCGAATCGTCTTAACATGTTTTTATCCATTAGAAGAGAAGAAATCAAACGGTTACTTAAACAGCTGTCTATTGGGTCACGCCATGAGTTTTCCAAGGTACAGCTGAAAACAATGTTTTCGGAGTTAACGTTTAATATTATGATGAGAATGGTTGCAGGGAAGCGGTACTACGGTGATGAAGTGGAGGATGAAGAAGAGGCAAGGAGGTTTAGGCAGATTGTGAAGGAGGCTGCATCGCATGGAGGGGTTTCGAATCCAGGAGATTTCTTGCCTATATTAAATTGGATTGATGGAGGTAATTTTCAGAAGAGAGCTTTAATGATGAGTGAAAACATTGATGAGTTTTTGCAAGGTTTGATTGATGAGCATAGAATTAAGAAGGCTGGTTTAGAGAGCATGAATACAATGATTGACCATCTTCTCACATTGCAAGAATCACAGCCAGAGTATTACACGGATCAAATCATCAAAGGTCTTGTACTGGTTAGTCAATTATTTCATATCTAAATTTACTTTCCTAGTTAAAAACTTAGAATTATCTATTCATTTTAAAATGAATATGATATTCTTGAAAGATTATCTACATTGACACATGTAAACTAAGTGCTTGCTAGAACTTTCACTTATTTTGTCAGTTTAAAATGCATATAATATTATATATATACACGAATAGTCCATCTACGTAACGTAATCTAGAGACTCTTATTTTTTCTGGCACAATTTGAGATTTCTTTGTGATTGTGTCTTGTCTGGTGCGAGGTGTTAGACATAAAAGTTTAAAAAGCTCAAGAGTTAAAAAATTTATTATAGGGGCTACAAATACTTATATATTAGACACATAATTACATGAGTTATAAAAGAATAACTCATACTTTATTATGGGAGAGTTAAAAGATTTATAGGCCACTGTATAATGGAGTCTCTCTCAATTTAAGAAATAAAACTTTACATATTTCAGTATTTTATGTTGTGTTTTATGAGCAACCATGATACATATAGAAATAAGGTTGTTTTATTTAATGATCATACTCATCAAGAAAATTAGTGTGAGCATTTGATTGTATTTTCGAGTCCTTAAGTACTGATATAATTTGCTCTAGAGAAGTACAATGTCTTTAACATACCTCTTAAATTCTAAGTGCCCAAACTACATGTTTCTTATTCTATCTCTTTACTTCTTATATTTATTTAATTTATGTTTTATTATTTATATCATATTATTGTGTTTGATTTGTCATAATCCTTTTTGAAATTAATTTTCCTAACACGAGGGATGACTGGTGATCATAACATCATTCCCAGTGATGCATGACTTCATCATCCCGAACGAAGTGTTGATGTATAGGAATAAACCTGTAATGGCACTTTGCTTTATCTAAATTGAATCAATTATGCATTTATATATGATTGCCAGGTAATAAACTAACGGTAAATTACATGGTTAAGTTTCCATTCGGTAAGATACACAAAATTAAAAATAGAAATTTATTTTATAATACCGAATGGAAAGTATTTAATTTTCTAGCGGTTTTTAAGAAAAAAAAAATTATCACCCAAGCAAGATCCATGCCCCTCAGGATAGACTTCAATGAATACGAAATTGACAAATTTGATATTAATATTTTGTAATAACTTCTCTTACAAGAATTTTGTTGCAATACAACATTCTTGTATATGATTCCTAATTTTTAATAATGTTTAAATATTTGGCAGGTCATGTTAACGGCAGGAACAGACACATCGGCAGTTACACTATAATGGGCAATGTCCAATTTGGTCAATCACCCAGAAGTTTTAGAAAGGGCTAGAGTTGAATTGGATACTCAGCTTGGCCAAATGTGTTTAATTAACGAACCAGATTTATCCAAATTACAATATCTTCAAAATATCATATCAGAGACACTTCGACTACACCCAGCAGCTCCACTTCTATTGCCCCATATGTCATCTAGTGATTGCACCATAGGGGAATACGATGTGCCACATGGCACAATTCTATTAGCTAATGCATGGGCCATTCATAGGGATCCCAAGTTGTGGGATGATCGAACTAGTTTCAGACCTGAGCGGTTTGAGAAAGAAGATGGCCAGGGAAACAAGCTAATGCCATTTGGGTTGGGAAGGCGTGCATGCCCTGGTATGGGCTTAGCACAACGTGTAGTGGGCTTGACTTTAGGATCGTTAATTCAATGTTTTGAGTGGGAGAGGATAACAAAAGAAAAGGTTGACATGACAGAGGGAAGAGGCATCACCATGCCTAAAGTTGAGGCACTAGAGGCTATGTGTAAAGCTCGTCCAATCATTACGAACGTTCTCTTTACCTCGCACTAGAATCATTGAAATAATTATGTTAGTTGAAAACATTTACATCAATTTGCTTTTGCATATATATAATTACTTTTTTTATGGTAAGTGATTTGATGTTTGATTTAAAAATGTAAGTGCATGTTTGACAGTATGTACTGTAATATATAAAAATTTTATATTATATTAATTTATATAATAATTATGTTTGAAACAAATTTTATACTGTATTAAATAATCTATTACATAATTTAATAACATAAACGTTATATTATCTAATACAAAAAAAATTATGACATTATACTGTATTACACAAAATTAATACAATTTTTAAAATATTTCGAATCTCTCTCCCATCCCAATCTCCTTTTCGTATGCATCTCTCTCATCCGCCTCCGACACTCTCTCATCTCCGCCTCCGACACTCTCTCATCTCCATCGCTGTTGCCATCTAACTCTCTCTCTCTCGTCTACATCTTCCTCTCACGTCTTCGGGCTTGATCGAAGCTGTTTATTCTTGATATTCTATAGTGGAAGTTGGAGATTAGGTTTTGGAGAGGTGGGTTGTTGGTAGAAGGCTAGGTAGAGTTGCAGATATCTCGTTATTGTTGTTGATGATTGGAAAGGGAGCGAAGGTGAGAGGAAGTGGAAGCCATGGCAGCAAGAGATTGAGCATCAAGCCTGGTGAGGATTTGGGTGCAGATGATATCTAGATGAAGAGTTGAGATTGCTAGAGAAGTGGATGTAGAGGTAACGCTCTGCTCTGTTACGCTAGAGCTCTCTAGTCTGGATCTTCAGTCAATGGCTCGTTTTATATAAAATAAATAAGCAACAATTTTGGTTAAAATTTTCTTTAATTATATAATGCTATAAAGTTGAGGATTGATGTCGCTTTAAGATAAATTAAAGGAAAAATAATTAATTAATAGGCCAAAATAATGGTTTATTATGATAAATTATAGATTATAAGTTATTTTATTTAGTATTTCATTTATCTAATTTGGTATAAAAATAATATTTAATTTATTTAATAATATCTTATTAATTTTTGAAATGAAAAATAATATAATACAATTTAAAAATGCACCAAACATAAGTATAATATAGTATAGTATAAAAAATAATACAGTATAATGTTCCACCAAACATATACTATATTATGCATAACATTAATTAATACAATACAATACAATATAATATAATTATTAAAAATAATATTATACAATATTACACACCAAACATGTCCTAATATCATTATTTTTTATGAATAAGATCATATTTTTAAAAAATGTGTAACTTTGTAGTTTTATTTTTAAAATTTTGTATTAGAATAAAACTGAAAATCTATTTAGGTATTTCTTATCAAAATTGAGGAGAGATTGAGATATAAAATAATATGAGTAATGCTAAGTAAATAACTAAGTTGTACAACCTAATTTATACAATTTGACATGGTACAAATTCGCTGGATGAGTAAAAATAAAAAAAATGAAATAATTAATTTTTTATAAATAAAATGGGATTCACACATTCAAGAAATTTATATCATGTATGATTGTATGAGTTGGGTTGTACAACTTAGTTGTATACATAGTATTATTGAAATAATCTTTAGTGGCACAAATTTTACTAATATTTACCAAAATATAATGAAATAGTAACATTTTTCAATAGTGTTTATAATTAAAAATATCTAAAAAATAATTGTATTTTAATATTCCATTAAAAACAATTTATAAATTAATTTAAAGGAGTCAACCTACCGTAAATTCTTAATATAGTTATTGATTTAAAAATCCTAGAAAATTTGTAATTAAGAGATTATATATATATATATCCAACTAAGGAAAACTTAGAAAATTGAACTCTAAAATTTGTCCATATATTTCTTCAGAATATCTATTACTTGATATGGGTTCAGTAATATTACACATCCTAAATCTTATGTCCAAAATTCATGCATCCAAAATGACATGACATAAAATTAAAACCATCACATGATATCACTTCTCTTATTACAATATCACATTATTCATTTTACGAGCTTATATTAAATACACATTATTCGAAATACAATTTCGAAAGAGTATCATTATTTTTCATAAATTAAAGAGAATAAAAATTTGAAAAAAATTAAACTATGATGTTTTGTAAATACAAAGAGTAGTCTTTTTAGTATCTAATTAAAGTAAATAACAATGTTTTATTATTTAAGGTAATAAATTAATCATATTCTAGGTGTCTACTTACAAAAAATATATAATAATCTATATTTGTTTAGGGTAATAAATTAATCATACATGCGTGTTTTAAATTCCATATTAAGGCATGCAGCTTTTGAATTTCACATTTTTAGGTTTTAAATCAATATAAATAACTTTATTAATTTATATTAACTATTAAGATAGACATCAATATAATCTAAATACATTTAAAATTTCTTTAACAATAATCATATTGTCATTGTTTTAAATGTTGGGGAGATCAGCGTGGAAAAACTTTAGTTTGCCCCTTCTAGAATTGTACAAGCAATTACCCTTTAAATAATTTTAAAGGCACAACCAACTTATAAAATCTAATTTGATATAAAATTTGATATGAAGTCATGTCTAGCACTTTATGTATTGAAAATATTTAATTTTTATTTTTATCCAATCAAAAAATATATTTTAGATAAAGTTATTTAAATTTAGTTGTTTATGGGTTTGTTACTAACAACGTGGACTGGATGGACCACGGTCTGTCGGTTTCACACTTTCGTTGCAAATACGTATTCGTCATCTCAGTCCATTGGATTAACATTATTGCCATTTACTTTATCCTGCTATCAACGGCCGTGAAGACGGAAAAGTTGTCGTCTTTCCAAAAAGCTGTGGAGAATGTCGTAATTTTATAAACCTCTACTCAAGAAAAAAAAAAAATTCTTTAATTTGGACGAATCTATATTTATTGGTGAGCCTCAGAGGTTTGACCTAACAAAATTGAGAAATTCAATTTTTTAAAATCTAAGAATACTCTATAAAGTTATTGTACTATCGTTAGATTTAACGAAAAATATATTAAATCATTAAATTTAACAGAAAATATATTGAATAATAATTTAATATTAATATTAAATTTAACAAAAAAATATATTAAATAATAACTTAATATTAATAAGTAATAAAATAGACTATAATACCTTTTTCTAAATGATTTCTAAAACGTTAAATTACTATTTAATATATTTTTTATTAAATTTAACGATATTATAATAATCTCAAAAAATAATTTTAAATTTTAGAAAATTGACTTTGACCTCAGCCAAATTAGAATTAACCCTTTATTAGACTACTAGATTTCCTTTTTAGAATGTAGAGTAAAATAAGTCTTCGTCGTTACTTTGCTCACCACACACAGCAAGGTCACAGACCGAAGCTTAGAAATTAAGCAAAAATGGAAGCCACAACTATGTTCTACTCATCTCTTTCTCTTGTCTTTCTCTTTCTTGCCTCCAAGTTGTTGTTTCGATCGAGTAGAAAGCTCCCTCCCAGCCCACCTTCCTTACCAATTCTCGGCCATCTTCATCTCACAAAACCACCCCTGCTGCTGCATCGCGTTTTCGACGAGCTGTCACAAAAATATGGCCCAATCATGTCCCTTAGATTTGGCTCCCGTCTCGTGGTAGTCGTATCATCATTATCAGTCGCGGAGGAATGCTTCACCAAGAACGACATCGTTTTTGCTAACCGCCCGAGATTGCTCCTTGGCAAGCATCTAGGCTATAACTACACCAATCTTCTTCATGTATCTTACGGTGATCTCTGGCGAAACCTCCGTCGCATCGCGTCCATTGAAGTGTTTTCATCAAATCGTCTTAACATGTCTTTATCCGTTAGAAGAGAAGAAATCAGACGGTTACTTAAACAACTGTCTACTAATTCACGCAAAGAATTTTCAAAGGTAGAGATGAAAACAATTTTTTCAGAGTTAACGTTTAATATTATGATGAGAATGGTTGCAGGGACGCGGTACTATGGTGATGACGTGGATGATGAAGAAGAGGCGAGAAGATTTCGTAAGATGGTGAAGGAGATGGTTGCGCTTGGCGGAGTTTCGAATCCAGGAGATTTCTTGCCTATCTTGAACTGGATTGATGGTGGCGATTTTCAGAGGAAACTTATGAAGGTAAGTCAAAACACTGATGAGTTTTTGCAAGGTCTGATTGACAAGCATAGAAGTAAGAAGGCTGCTTCAGAGAGCACGAATAAGAATACCATGGTTGACCATCTGCTCACACTGCAAGAATCACAGCCAGAGGAATACACTGATCATATCATCAAAGGCCTTGTACTGGTTAGTCAATTTCAATCCTTTTCCCTCGAGTTCTCTATAATGACTCCCCTTGTCAAAAACATTTGTTTTTTTCGTCATTTTAAAATTAAATATAATTTTTGAAAGTTAGGTATCTTCACAAGTTTCACCTAAACCACTGACTAATTATTTTGATTTTTATCAGTCTTAAATTAACGAATAAGTCTAGAGGGTAGGGATGGCTTGTCCCCATCTCCGAAAAAATTCGGATTTTTTTTTCGGTTAATCCGGATTTTTCACTTTTATCTTCACCTGATTTTTCCTGATTTTTTCGGTTTTTTTCTACTTTTTTCTTAATTTTTTTTTAAGAATTATGTAGGGGCGGGGTTTATTAACAATATTGACACCCGTATCGTACCCGAATTTTTTTTTAAATATCCCGCACCTAGATTTTTTACTCGGATTTTCTAGAAAAATTCGGATACCTATCCGAGTTTTTTTACCATCCTTAGAGGGCCTCGCACCTGTCGAATCATCGTGCATGTAATGCACGGGCATAACTTTTTTTATTATAAAAGGGGAGGACGTTAGAAATAATGGGTAGTATTAATGCGTTAAGAATTGAAAAAATATGTATATTTATTCAAATGATCATTAAATTGCTTCGTAAATTGTCTTAAAATAATTTAATTTATTTTTTATTCTTTAGTTGAAATTATAACTTTTGAAGTATTATAATAAGTTTTATAAAAAAGATATATAATTTTTTGAATTTTTAATTAGGACATTTTAAAACTACTTAAAAATATATAATTACTGTCGACACGTTTTCTTCCCTTGTTATATCAGAGTCAATTATTGAAGTCGTACTGTTCACAACTCAAAAGCCAATGGTATCATTTTGTTGGCACATTCTATCAATTAATGATAGTTTTCAGTAAAATGCGGGCTTTGCTATGGTACAGCAGCTGCAGCTTTTACAATTTCTTTTTACTTCATTTATGAGGTGTGAACGATTTTTTTACACCCTTTACGCAAAATAAGCAGCTGTATCAGTACAGCACACAGCTGGTGGACCAAAGTCGGACTCTCAAAATGCTTTATGATTTTGTCGTTTTATTATCATTTTTTTTTCTGTCTTTTAACCATATTCAAACCTATGTGGCAGGTCATTTTAATAGCAGGAATTGATACATCATCAATTACATTAGAATGGGCAATGTCCAATTTGGTAAATCATCCCGAAGTGTTGAAAAAGGCTAGGGTGGAAATAGATAGTCAAGTTAGCCAAGAACGCTTGATTGATGAAGAAGACCTATCTAAATTACAATATCTTCAAGCTATCATATCAGAGACGCTTCGATTGTACCCAGCAGCTCCACTTCTTCTACCTCATGTGGCATCTAGTGACTGCACCATAGGTGGATATGACGTGCCAAATGACACAATATTATTGGTCAATGTATGGGCCATTCATAGGGATACCAAGTTGTGGAATGATCCAACTAGTTTCAAGCCTGAAAGATTTGACAATGAAGATGGTCAAAAGAACAAGCTAATGCCATTTGGGTTGGGAAGGCGAGCATGTCCTGGAGCAGGACTGGCCCAACGTTTGGTGGGCTTAACTTTGGGATCATTGATTCAATGCTTTGAGTGGGAGAGGGTTACAGAAAAGAAGGTTTGATATGACTGAAGGAAGAGGAGTCACACTACCCAAAGTTCAGCCGCTGGAAGTTATGTGTAAAGCTCGCCCAATCTTTAACAAGGTTCTCTTCGTCTCAGATTAGAATTAAGGGATAATTTCAATTTACCCCCTGAGGTTAGGCTTAAAAAAAATTGAGGACCTCAGTTTTCTGAAATCTAAGATTGCCCCCTGAGGTTACTGTAGCACTGTTAGATTTAACGGAAAATGTATTAAACCGTTAGATTTAACGGAAAATGTATTAAATAATAACTTAATGCTAATATTAGATTTAATAAAAAATGTATTAAATAATAATTTAACGCTAATAAGCAGTAAAATAGACTATAATACACTTTTCTAAATGGTTTGTAAAGCGTTAAGTTACTATTTAATATATTTTCCGTTAAATTTAACGGTGCTACAGTAACCTCAGGGGGTAAATTTAGATTTCAGAAAACTGAGGTCTTCAATTTTTTTTAAGCCTAACCTCAGGGGGCAAATTGGAATTATTCCTAGAATTAATGAACTAAGAATAATTTTAGGGATATATATTTTATATGCGAACTTTAATAAATAAATTGGCTTTCATGTGGCAAGCAAGTTTATTGATCCGTTTTATTTATTTTTTTTTAAAGTGCCAAGTCTATGTATAGAAAACTGCAAGGTGCTTGCAAAGCCTAACACTCATGAGTTTGAATCTCTTGAGAATAAAAAAATAAAAAGACAGATTTGTTCTTGCAAGGCCTGATTGACGAACATCGACCTGATTGATGAACATCGAAGTGATAAAAGTGGTTTACAAAGTCGAAACGCCATTATTACTCATCTACTTTCTTTGCACGAGTCACAGCTTGAATACTAGACGGATGAAATTATCAAAGGCCTTATTGTGGTCATTACTACAAATTGTCTCTCCCCCCTATATAAATTTTGTTATTTTCTTTTTCAGCTTGCTTTAGGGTTAGTAACAATATAATTCCGTGCACTGTACAGGCAGAAATTTAATTGATATACATTATATCGACTTTTGCATCTTAACACAAAGACACTTTAAAGCTACTGATATATATATATATATATATATATATATATATATATATATATATATATTAATAACAAAAACGTTAAAATATTTGTAAACTTTGAGATCCTTACTCAGTGCCACGACATGGGAGAGAGTTAGTAAGAGAGAAAGTTATTGTGAATTTTTTCTTTCTCACTTCATTTTTTTTTTCTCTGAACCATGCACGTGATCATGGACTGTCGTGACACGGCAGCAGTATTTGGTTTTTCTTCTTTGCAAAGTACGTATGAGAATACGTAAGCAACAAAATTGCGATACGATCAGCGTTTCTGTCTCTTGATCAAAGCTAGCCCAAATTGCTAATTTCTACTAGTCTAGCTGGTTCATTTCCAAGTTGAAAAATCTTTACGCACGATTTAATTATATTTTTCGACGCTAGTTTGCGTACTCACTGACGTAACAACAATGGATAATATTTGATATTTATCACTCACGCAGTAATAGTAAACGTACGCACTCATAAAAAACCTAATCAGAATAAATTCTAAATATAAAATAATAATTTACACTTCGCATTTTGGGCTTGATCTGACGCCCAAGATTTTGATTTGTACCTAAAGCATACGGCGCTTGTGATTCAAGAAAAAAAGGAAAAACTCTATCCAAATTCGTTCCTTCTGGAGTAATATTGAGATCAAACTTGAATATCACTGCCTTCTTAATTTTGGAGTCGTTACATATTCATTCGATTAGATCCTCATTGTCTATATATATATATATATATATATATAACGCAAGACTTGCAATCACTTGCTCAACACATATCTAACTACTAATCGTCAAAAGCCAAAGCTTCAGCAACCAAAAAATGGAAGACACAACAATCTTCTACTCAACTCTTTCTCTTCTCTTTCTTATCTTTGCTTTCAAGCTGTTATTTCAATCAAATAGAAAGCTCCCTCCAGGCCCACCGTCCTTACCAATTCTTGGCCACCTTCATCTTGTAAAACCACCCATGCATCGCGCTTTCCACACGCTATCACAAAAATATGGCCCAATCATGTCCCTCCGATTTGGCTCCCGCCTCGTGGTAGTCGTATCATCATCATCAGCTGCGGAGGAATGCTTTACCAAGAACGACGTCGTCTTCGCCAACCGCCCAAGATTACTCATGGGCAAGCTCCTCGGATATAACTACACCACTCTTGCTCAAGCACCCTATGGTGACCACTGGCGCAACCTCCGACGCATCGCTGCCATTGAAGTATTCTCATCAAATCGTCTCAACATGTTTTCATCCATTAGAAGAGAAGAAATCAAGCGGTTACTTCAACGACTCTCTGCTCATTCACGCCAAGAATTTTCAAAGGTACAGCTGAAAACATTGTTTTCAGAGTTAACGTTTAATGTTATGATGAGAATGGTTGCAGGGAAGCGGTACTACGGTGATGAAGTGGATGATGAAGAAGAGGCGAGGAGGTTTAGGAGAATTGTGAAAGAGGCGGTAACGATTGGTGGGGTTTCGAATCCGGGAGATTTCTTGCCCATCTTGAATTGGCTTGACGGAGGTGATTTTCAGAAGAGAGCTTTGAGGATAAGTCAAAATACTGATTCATTTTTGCAAGGTTTGATTGATGAGCATAGAAGCAAGAAGGCTGGTTTAGAGAGCATGAATACCATGATTGACCATCTCCTCAGACTGCAAGAATCACAGCCAGAATATTACACTGATCAAATCATCAAAGGCCTTATACTGGTTAGTCAATTTCAAATCAATTTGCCTTTGAGTCTGTCTAGATTTTACTCTTTTTGCTAAAAATTTATAATTATTTGCTAATATATCATAATGAATATAATATCATAAACTTGAAGATTATGGAGGCATATATACATTGACTCATGTCATTACCTAACCTCAACCTGTTACTTTGTTGTTAAATGGGCATAATATTATAATATTGATGTGCACTGATGGATTTGTTACATTTGTATTACCTTGTATCTCTTATTTTCCTGTCTAAGATTTCTTTTTAATTGTTGGGCTTCGTGCTGCCAAATAGCATCCGTGCATTGGTTCATAGAATGTGCATAGTGGTCATCCTGTCACACGTGTAACGCATGACTACATTTGCTGATTTATCTTATCATCTCGAATCGTTGATGTAACGTGTGCCAGTAAATGAAGGGAGTTTGCTACAGTTGATGACTTCATGTTTACATGCCATAGACGATGTGTAAGGAAAACATTGTCGCCTAATTAAAACTTAAAATATACCTGTTTTGCCACTTTGCTTCGCCTTGGATCAATTATTCGTCTAATAAAAAGTTGGAATATAGCTAATGAAGCGTTCATTTGTCAAGGTTTGCTAAGGTTTTAATTAACAATTTTTCTTTTTATTTTGGATCGAAAGTATTCCATATTAGATTAATTTTAAAAATAAAATCTTAATAGTAGCAAATATGAATTCAGTTTTATTTTATAATAAATATTTTTATAAGAATTTTGTTACAAAATGACAATTCTCATTGTACGGTTGCTTATTGCTAACATTTGTTTAACGTATAAATGGCAGGTCATGTTATTAGCAGGAACAGATACATCAGCAGTTACATTAGAATGGGCAATGTCCAATTTGGTTAATCACCCAGAAATTTTGAGAAAGGCTAGAGTTGAATTGGATGCTCAAGTTGGCCAAGAACGTTTGATCGACGAACCAGATCTATCTAAACTAAAATATGTTCAAAACATTGTGTTAGAGACACTGCGACTATACCCTGCAGCTCCACTTCTTGTACCTCATTTGTCATCTAGTGATTGCAGTATAGGGGGATATGATGTGCCATGTGATACAATTTTGTTGGTCAATGCATGGGCTATTCATAGGGATTCCAGTTTGTGGGATGATCCAACTAGTTTTAAGCCTGAGAGGTTTGAGAATGACAGTAGTCAAACCAACAAGCTAATGCCATTTGGGTTAGGAAGGCGGTCATGTCCTGGAGCAGGCTTGGCTCAACGTGTAGTCAATTTGACTTTGGGATCATTGATTCAGTGTTTTGAGTGGGAGAGAACAACAGAAGAGAAGGTTGACATGACTGAAGGAAGAGGGATCACTATGCCCAAAGTTGAGCCTTTAGAGGCTATGTGTAAAGCTCGCCCAATCATTAGCGACGTTTTCTTTGGCTCGAGTTAAAGTCATACTCAAAATTTCATGTATTTTCTTTAGTGAATAATATCGTATTTGTAAGAGTGTGTTCAGCACTTTTTTATGTTCTCATTTCCAAATTTATGTAGTGAAATAAAAAACTAGATTGCATGTTGACACACCTTTTTAAGAATCGAGAACGAATTTGACATATAACAATTGATTTAGCATGATGTTTGACAAAAGACAATAAAATATATTATTGTAAATATTCATAAATTTTGTATATAAATATTTTAAGTAAGATAGTCAAATTTTCTTTCTCTAAAATGGGTAAATTTTAAAATGTTTTTAAATTTTTAAGCCTTTTAGATTAATAAAACTTATTAAAAAATCATAAAACATAAATAATCACCTATTATTTTTAATTTCTTGCCCCAAAGTTGACAAGGCCCCAAAGATTAAAGAGGTTGTCTCGTGCACTCCACCACACCAATGGATCAAGATTAACACGGATGGCCTCTCCAAAGAAAATGTCGGCCCTTCATCTTCTACAGGCATTTGCAGAGATCACTTTGGTAATTACCTAGGGAGCTTCGCAGTTTCTCTATATACTTATAGTTCCTTTTATGCTAAGCTTTATGCAGCTATTCATACCATTGACTAGGATATATAAAAAAAATACTTAGGTGAGTTGAACATACCACATCATTATGCAAATATGGTATGGTATGTTTAACTATTCATATTCTGTCATATGTTTAGCAAAGAGTTACTTTTCAGTTGCCTATACTGACTTATCTTAATTTTCTACTTTTTCTCAATCCAATTTTTTGGTTCTTTTAACCTTCTGCGATAGTATGTCGGGATCTAATTAGACGAGCTCATCAAATTAGCAAAATGACGTAGTGAGTCTGTCCCATGTTGGTATTACTCGGATTTTAAACATAATTAGAAGCAAGTTTGGCTAGAAAGTGATTCACCTGCAGTTGTTAGTTCTCTATCCTAAAGACTTTAAACCTCCTTAGCCACTAATCACCCGTTGGAATCTCTGTCAATGTCAAATGGAACAAATGCAAATTCACATTTCCCACATCTTTCGCGAAGGAAACAATGTTGCTTACAAATTGGCCAACTTGGGAATAGCTATATCCAACTCCATTGCTTACCAATTGTCGGCCACTTTCATCCTCTTCCAAGCTAGAAAAGTGTCTTATTTTTCATATGAATTCGATGTTTTATCCTCTATTAACTGTCCTTAGCATATGGAACTGCATATGTGGCAAGAACTTGCTACAATTTATTGAAAAACCATATAGAAGGTAATGGATGCTAAAAAATGTTTCTCTAATATAAATTTCTATTAGCCTAGCTTGCAAGTAGCTATTCTTTCTTACTTTCAAGTCGAAAAAAACTTTATGCACGTTTAATTATATAAATCAACATTTGGTTTGCGCACACACTGACGTAACAACAAGAGATATAAATATAATATTTGATATTTAGTGCTTAAAATAATAGTAGCAGAAATGAACGCTTGCATCAACAATCTCAATTACAATAAGTACTCAATATAAATAATATGTAAACCAAACATTTTGGTTTCCGTCCGACATCCAAGATTTTGATTTGCACCTACCAAAAAAGGCATCGCATTTACTGGCTACTGCTGCCATGATGCAAGAAAAAGAGGAAGGAAAAAGTCTATTCATTACATGCGTAACAGTCAAACTTCAACATGACTATTTCTTTTGGACGTGTACATAAATATACGGCAAGCCGGAGCGGCTTCCTATCACCAGCTAGCCCACCACACATCTAACAATTAATTTTCAAAAACCCAAGCTTTAATTTAGCAAACCAGAAATGGAAGACACAACCATCTTCTACTCATCTCTTTCTCTTTCTCTTCTATTTCTCATTCTCGCTTTCAAGTTCTTTCAATCAAGTGGAAAGTTCCCTCCGGGCCCACCTTCCTTACCAATTCTTGGCCATCTTCATCTGGTAAAGCCACCCATGCATCGCGCTTTGCAAAAGCTATCACAAAAATATGGCCCAATCATGTCCCTCCGATTTGGATCCCGCCGCGTGATAGTCGTATCATCGTTATCAGCTGCGGAAGAGTGCTTCACCAAGAACGACATCGTTTTCGCCAACCGCCCAAAATTACGTCTGGGCAAGCTCCTCGGCTATCACTACACCACTATTCCTCAAGCACCCTACGGTGACCACTGGCGCAACCTCCGTCGCATTGCTGCCATTGAAATATTCTCATCAAATCGTCTTAACACGTTTTTAACGATTAGAAGAGAAGAAATCAAACGGTTACTTAAACAACTGTCTATTGGTTCACGCCATGAATTTTCAAAGGTACAGCTGAAAACAATGTTCACAGAGTTAACGTTTAATATTATGATGAGGACGATTGCAGGGAAGCGGTACCACGGTGATGAAGTGGAGGATGAAGAAGAGGCGAGGAGGTTTCGGGAGATTATGAAGGAGGTGGTAGTGCTTGGTGGGGTCTCGAATCTAAGAGATTTCTTGCCTATCTTGAATTGGATTGATGGAGGTTATTTCCTGAGGAGAGCTTTGAGGATGAGTAAAAACATTGATGCTTTTTTGCAAGGTTTGATCGATGAACATAGAAGTAAGAAGGAGAGTTTAGAGAGCATGAATACTATGATTGACCATCTGCTTTCATTGCAAGAATCACAGCCGGAGTATTACACTGATCAACTCATCAAAGGCCTCATACTGGTTAGTCAACTGCAACTCTTTTTGTATTTGACTCTGTCTAGATTTTACTCTATTTACTAAAAAATTATAATTATCTTTTAATTCAAAATGGGAATTAAAAATTAATACTACAATTGAAAGATTATGCAAGTTTGACTCGTATATGTCACTTAATCTACACTTATTATTTGTTTGATAAAATGATATAATATAATATTTAGTAAGACTTACAATCTATTTATAATCAACTTTCCCTTCAAGAAAACAAAATTTTATTAAAGATATAGATATTATATCATATATTATAACTTGTAATTATGCAAGTTGTGGAATATGTATCACCTAATCTATGACTTATTCTGGCTAAGATCTCTTTTTAATTACTTGTTCGTGCTACCAAATACCATGCATGCATTGGTGCGCGCGCGGGATGTTCCGAGCGGTCATACCGTCATATATATATGTGTGTAATTAAGAATGATACATTTGTTATTGATCTTGTGGTCTCCGAGTGTTGGCGACTTAATGTGCAGTTTATGAATGGATTTATTTATGCTACACTTCATGACTTTATGTGTAAAGTGGCTGCATGCCGTGACGATTTATGTGAAGGGGAAAAATCATAGTCTGAGAAGTTGAAAGAAACCTGCTTTGGAACTTTTTTTCACCTTGAATATCAATTATGATTGGTAACTTATAACATATGAAGCTAGAATATGGTTACAAATCTATCTGTTCAGGTTTGCTAAGCTTTTAATTTTTAGAAAATAATTCTTTTTAGATAATTTCTGGATAGAAAGCAATTTCATATAATGGATTTTAAAAATAAAAAATTTAACAGTAAACAAATATGAATTCAATACTTTGTAATTTTTTTAACCTAAATTTTGGTACAAATTTAAGTAACATTTGTGTTTTGCTCATTAGTAATATCTATTTAACACATATATGGCAGGTCATGTTATTAGCTGGAACAGATACATCTGCAGTTACACTAGAATGGGCCATGTCCAACTTGGTAAATCACCCAGAAATTTTGAAAAAGGCTAGAGCCGAATTGGATACTGAAGTTGGCCAAGAACGCTTGATCGATGAACCAGATCTTTCTAAACTACAATGTATTCAGAATATTATATCAGAGACACTTCGACTATACCCAGCAGCTCCACTTCTATTACCTCATATGTCATCTAGTGATTGCAACATAGGGGAATATGATGTGGCTCATGACACAATTTTGTTGGTCAATGCATGGGTCATTCACAGGGATCCTAAATTGTGGGATGATCCAAATAGTTTCAAGCCTGAGAGGTTTGAGAATGAGAGTGGTCAAATGAACAAGCTAATGCCATTTGGATTAGGCAGACGAGCATGCCCTGGAGAGGGTTTGGCTCGACGTGTAATCAGTTTGACTTTGGGATCATTGATTCAGTGTTTCGAATGGGAGAGAATAACAGAAGAAACGGTTGATATGAGCGAAGGAAAAGGGCTCACAATGCCAAAAGCCGAGGCCTTAGAGGTTATTTGTAAAGCTCGTCCAATGATTAGCAACGTTCTTTTTGGCTTAGATTAGAATCATCAAAGTAAGAATACTATTTCAGATCCTGTTTATGAAGTTTCATGTATAATTAGTGTATAATCTGATGATGCATAAAAGTAATAATTATAATTTAATAGATAAAGATAAAAGATATAATAAGAAAAATATGTGTTCCAAGTGATTGATATGGTATTTGATCTAAAATTGTCACCATTATCTTTCTTACTTCAATTCTCAAACTCATCCTCTCCGAATAATGTGTGGTGTCTTCCGATTCGGGAATACCCATATGTGAAAAAGAACCTACATGATATTAGCCCAAGCTTATAACGGAACTGAAACAATTAAACATTAACAAATAGAATGGAAAAGGCTATGTCCAACGTACTTGATCATCCCAATGTGTTGAAGAAGACTAAAGACGAATTGGACACTCATGTTGTCATGACGCCAGATAGATGAACTGGAGTCTGGATCTCTTCCGATGATACAGTATCTTCAGAATCTTGTATTGGAAATAACCCTTCAGATGGTACCCACTAAAAGATTAATTTTGCAGATCAAAGCATTGGCCATTGCTAGGAACCCAGAGATATATGGGATTATCCAACTAGTTTGAAGCTTGAAAGGCCTGAAAATGCGGTTAAGGGTTGCAATCTAATACCAATCGGACTGATGTCCTGGAGTTGGTCTGCCTAGCATTCTGGTGGCTTGAATTTGGGGTCAATTTCGGTTTTTTCACCAGAAAAGAGTTGGTGAGAAGAGATTGACACGGTCGAAAGGAAAAGGATGTCTATGCCTAAAGTCTTCCGCTCGGGTGCATGGAAATTTTCCCCTAACGAGGAGAGAGACTGACGTGTTAGAGGCAACGTGTAACCACGACCAATTACTTAGAAAATGGATTGAGTGCGCTAAGTTAATAAGGTTTCTATATTGAATTACAAATTTCCATATACCATAATTTTTATGCACTATATTATCGTCTGATGATTGGACGCGGCCAAGAACAATTGGTCAACGTGAATCGTTGCTTCTATTCACTGACTTCAAATTACTTGGGACCTTCTGATCGTATATTCGGGCACCCACTTGTACCTCATCAAATGTTATCTCTAATCATTATTGGACTACAAGAGGCGACAAAATGTGGCGTAACAGTATTTCTTGTTCATATATGTTTAATTTTCTGTTTTACTGATTTTGAGTATATCGGTTGGAAACTCAAAGGTATATTCCAGTGGTGAACCTGAATAGGTACCATATTGGTCTGCAACTGGGTGTAAACAACACCACGTACTCAATATCAGACACTGATGTTGTGCTTCTATCCATTCATTTAAGCTAAATTTTGGATCATAAGAGTTCCTTTTGTGATGCGCTAGTGCTAGGAGGGCTTGAGAAAGCGCTTTAAAGGAAATAATTTGATTCAGAGCTTCAGCTTCTCTATTTGGTATCAGGGCCATGGTAACTTGTCCTGATAAATCTGTGTCTATAATGCCTACTTCTTCTCTTCGAAAGTCCTTTTCTTATAAAGTAGATAGTCTATATAAAATACAATACTTTCCTGACAGTTCTCAACTCCCTACTTCTAATCTCCCTTATCTCAATCCTTATCGTGTGTACAAAAATCCTCTTTCTTCTTTCCACAAAACCATCAAAACTTTAATTAACCATTCTCCTCCTAAAGTCAAAGAGTATGTTCAGTGTAGCAAATTTAATGCTTATCAACTCCTTGCTACCTAATCTGAACAATATGTTCAAGTTGATATTCCAGATCATCTGATTGATCTTTGAAAAAGGGAAGGTTTCACTCATCTTCATTTTGGCGGAATTCGTTTTGCTCTCACTTATCATGCTCGAAAAGGCCTTCCTGTTACTGCCAGAATTGCTCTCCTTGATACCAGATTTCCTAACTATGAACATGCTTGTTTAGGCATTGTTCAAACTACTTTAAATGCTGGTACAATCATGGTTACCATGCTCCCAAATTTCAATATGCGCATCAATGATCCTCAGCTCAAAACTTGTCTCAAATTGCAAATCCAAGTTGTTGGTGCTGTCCCTGTTGGGCCTACATATATGGCCACTCTCCATTACCAAATGGTTTACCGGGTTCAAGACCAAGCTATGGACATTGCTCTTCCAAATGAAACAAATGATTCTATATTCATAAATGTAGAATCAAATCAAGTCCCTAGCTGTACTTTTGTTCCTAAATAGATAGCCCGTGAAAAGCTCAAAGAATTGATACCCACCAAATGGGTTACCAACTATGAAGAAACCCATGCAGCCTCTTCCTCCAATCAGCCTTCACAATCCACAGAGCCCACTTTTAAAAGAACCTCCAATGGAAAAATAGAAATTCATTTTGCTCCTGAAAAGCCTTCTACACAACCTTTCTCAACTCATTTTGGCATTTTTCCATATATTCCTACTGAGATTTATGCTTTTAATGATCAAGGCGTTCCTATTCACATGTTCCAAGAACATCAAGCAGAGAATCTCCCCTGTAATTGCCCTGCTTGTTTGGAGCATGCTGATCCTTTTAGACTGCTTAGTAGGAAAAGAGCTTATCGGCCTCCAAAGTTGAAAACGTCAGATGCTTTTTATGAAGCATACAAGAGGAAGGTTCCTGGTTATGATCTACTGGGTGAATCAACTAGCAAATTTGACTTTGTAGTCAAATACATAGGCCCAATTCATCAAGCAATTCCAGAACCCTCTGGATGGGATGACTAGATGACGACTTTTGATCTGATTTTTCAGATCCAGAAACTCCAATTTAGATCTCTATTCCACAGAAAAAATGTAAGTCTAAAGCTGTTTGGATCCCAAAACGACATACCAACTTAGCTATTCCTCCTGTAGCTATGTATCAATTGACCCAGCTTCATTCCCTCCTCTTGAATCCAGAGAAGATCCTATTACCAGAGAAAAATCTGCATGGAAGGTAAAACCATCAACTTCCAGAAAAGCAGATGGACAACCTGAGCAGATGACTCAAGTAGAAGCAGTGCTAAACTGGCAATCTGAAAATGCAGTAGTTTAGAACAAATATCTTTCAAAAATATAAGACGCAACTAAGAGAATCGAGTCAAAAATAGATTCTCAACAACGTCAAGTGCTGACTCTATTAGAAGCCTTGAAAAAGAGAATTGAAGATCTTCATCATATTATTCTTCAACATCTGAAGCAATCCATTCCTTTTCAACATCTTCAAACTGAAATGAATCAGCTAAAACAGCAACTGATCTCTTTGGAAAGAATGGTCTCTGCTACTCAACCTCCACAACATCCTTTAGACAGATTCTTTACCTCTCTTTCTCCTCCATCCCTTTTGCCCAAAACACCTCAAGTCCTGATATCTCCTGCATATCCCACTCCTGATTCTATTTTTGGAAATAGTTCTTTATTCCTCCAGAATAAAAAACCTTTGCAGAAAAAACCCTCAAAACAAAAACAGAAACTTCCTTCCAGTAAAACGCCTCCACCAGAACCTCCAGCTCAACTCACCATCACACCTAATCCCATTTCTACATACCTTCAAAACCTTACAATTGAACATCAAAATGAGGATTTATCCTCTGCTTCAGAAGATATTTCTGATCAAGAAAATCTTCAATCCTCTAAAATAGATTCTGATTCCGATCAGATTCTTTCTATCATGATGCATTCTGGCAATGATGATGATGATCCTCAGCTTTCTTATACACATGCTACAATTCAAAATCCTTCAGATGAAGATGAATCTATCGAAGATACTATTCATGTTAATAGTCAACCAACTTATAAACCCGCACGTCATAAGACTTCTCTGTTTACTTTTGATGATTGCGGCATTGATGATCAAAGAAACAGAATTCATGAAATGACATCCTGGTGTAATGCAAAAATGTTACGTCCCGGCTCTACCGTGAAGGGTGTTATTCTTGACTTCATAGCAATAATGACAGGTTCCTTAAGGGAATAGTGCCTAAAGCTTGGAGAATACCGCCAATTGCAAATCATTGATTCAGTGGACATCAATCAATTCATGTTTTACATCTATTCAGAATTTTTGGGAAGTCCTACACATGTTGAAGATAAAGCCAAAGAAGAATTCTTTGAATTGAAATGTTGTTCTTTCAAGCCAAAGCATATTCAACGTCATTTCAAAAAGGTTCGAGAAAGATTTTATCTCATTGGAGGTTTAGATGATCCTAACCTCAAGCAGGCATATCTTAATCAGCTTCCAGATCCTTTACTCCAAGCCTACCTTCCTTAGCAATTCTTGGCCACCTTCATCTTGTAAAACAATCCACGCGTTGCGCTTTTCAAAAGCTATCACAAAAATATGGCCCAATCATGTCCCTCTGTTTTGGTTCCCACCTCGTGGTAGTTGTATCATCATCATTAGCTGTAGAGGAATGCTTTACAAAAAACGACATCGTTTTCATGAACCGCCCAAGATTGCTCGTGGGCAAGCTCCTCGGTTATAACTACACAACTCTTGTTCTAGCACCCTATGGAGATCACTGGAACAGCCTTCAATACATAGTAACCATTGAAGTATTCTCATCAAATTGTCTTAACATGTTTTTATCTATTAGACGAGAAGAAATCAAATAGTTACTGAAAAAACTGTCTAATGGTTGCACCATAAATTTTGAAAGGTACAGCTAAAAACAATGATGATGAGAATGGTTGCAGGAAATCGTTAGTACGGTGATGAATTGGAGGACGAAGAAGAGGCTAGGAGGTTTAGGAAGATTGTGAAGGAAGCCTTTAAATATGTTGGGGTCTCAAATCCAACAGATTTCTTGGCTATCTTGAATTGGATTGATGGTGGTGATCTTTAGAGAGGGTAAGTGAAGACACTAATGCATTGTTGTAAGACTTGATTAATTGATGAGCATAAAAGTAAAAAAGCTGGTTTAGAGAGCATGAATACCATGATCCACCATCTGCTTACAATACAAGAATCACAACCAGAATATTACACTAATCAAATCATCGAAGGCCTTGCACTGGTTAGTCAATTTCAAAACTTTATATCTTTTGACTCTTTCTAGATTTTACTCTATTTATCAAAAATTGGGATAATATAAAAAACCACCCATATGGTTTGCCCCATTATTAGGCAAAAAGCCTTTTATGGAACTATGTCAACATGGTCCTTAAGTTTGCATTTTAGTACCATTCAAGTCCAACCAACGGATTCTGTTTACTTTTGAATTAATAGACCAGGATATTTTGGTAAAAGTACTAAAAAAATTCTCTTAAGACATATGACAATGAGAGGAAATCAATGCTCTGGAAGAAGTTACAGAACTTCATGGATAGCTCCAACATATATTCATCTCAACAGAAACAAATTTTGAAGAACAACCCACAGATAATCTGAACTAAACCAAAATAAACACAAACAAATATTTAAAGAGTCACAAGAATGTTTTTGACATCTTCAAACTTCAAGCTACTTGTACTAGCAAACAAAAAAGAAACAAGGAACCAATGTTGACAATGACCAAAAAGAGGGTTAACAAAAAAAAAAAGAGCTTATAATGTTTGAGCCTTTGTGTTTTTGTTCCAAGAATTACTAGAAACCTTATAATGTTAACAAACTTTACCAAATAAAATTCAGATCCCCTTCTAGATAAGTTTTGAAATTAAATCAATCAATAGAACACATCATTACTTCTTCTTTTACTGTAGTTAACAAACCCACATTGTAAAATAGCGATTGATCAATTAAAGTATAAACTAAATTAACATCTAAAAAATAACTATTAGCAACATTTAAAGACAATTGTATCACATCTAAAGCAAGATGTATCAAATAACTACTCAAAACAAAGAAGAAACAAAGAATTACAAACTTAATGCCTTCTCCACCTGTGTCGTTGTTGATGCCGCAGCCATAAAAACCTAATATCAACCACAAAACATTGAGCGAATTAGAATTCCACATTTCTAATCACTAATCCATTCACTCACTTCGACTTCAAAATGCGAAAGAAAGGAACAAAAAAAGGAAATCGAGAAGAAGCAAAGAGAAATGAAATGACAGCTGGAACAAGCGGCCAAGAGGAAAATGATAAAAAAAGTGTGATGTGGTCGAAGGAGAAGAATCTTGGTAGTGTGTTTGTCTCGAGGGAAAGTAAGGTAATTGGGTTTTTTATGTAAATTAGTAATTGCGTTTCATATCATACAAATCACAAAGCTTCCCTCCAAAGGGTGGTACTCGGATGGGTGGCAGTGCAAGTGCAGCCACCCGACATGGGTGTTAATGGTGGTGTTGAGAGAGGCGACTATGGATTCGAGAAGGGTGGCTCTTAAAGATGAGTTAGGGTTTCCATGGTGAAGGAAAAAAAAGTAAAGGATTATAAAAAATAAGGGTAAAATGGTCTTTTCAATTTTTATTAGTTTAACACTAAACAAAATCCATTAGTTGGACATTAGCTAGACCTGGATGATACTAAAATGAAAATATTAGGTAGCACGTTGATATATTTCTCTTATAATAGAGCAAACAATAGGGGTGGTTTTTAATATTATCCCATCAAAAATTTATTGACGGGGAACCCCAAACAATCAAGCAAGCAAACTCCAACAACAATCAACACAATCTCCACAATCAAATAATCAATGTCTAACTAAGTTAGTAAAAATTTACCAGAGGAATAAAATATAAAAATGAATAAAGGAAGTTATCATGGATGACACAGTAATTATATCTCCAATAAGATTTTGCCAACTCAGGTTATAAATAGAGTTTATTATAAATGGGTTGTAGGTATAATATTATTCAAGCTAGAATATGTTTAGCGTCCATTGGTAAAAGTTTGCTATAATTAAGGTTTATAAATTTCGAAAGATGTAATCTTTTATTTTGAATAGAAAGTAATTATAATGAACTTTAAAAAAAATATTAGACAATAACAGATATAAATTGAACATTTTTTAAATAACTAATTCTTTTACAAAAATTTTGACAAAAATCTATTACACTAAAATGGGCAATGTCCAATTTGATCAATCACCCAAAAACATTAAAGAAGGCTAAAGTGGAATTGGATCCTCAAGTTGGTCTAGAGCGCTTGATCGATCAACTAGATCCCTCTATACTAAGATACGCTCAAAATGTTACATCAGAGACACTTCGACCATACCTAGCAGCTTCGCTTTTATTACCTCATATGTCATCTACTGATTGTACCATAGGTGGATACGATGTGCCACAAGACACAATTTTGTTGGTCAATGCATGGGTAATTCATAGGGATCCTCGGTTATGCGATGACCCAGCTAGTTTCAAGCCTGAAAGGTTTGAGAATACAAGTGGTCTAATCAACAAGTCAATGGCATTTGGGTTAGAAAGGCGAGCATGCCCTGGTCAGGGCTTGGCCCAACACGTAGTTAGTTGACTTGGGGAGCACTGATTTAATGTTTTGAGTGGAAGAGGATATCAGAAGAAAAAGTTGATATGACTGAAGGTAAACGAGTCACTATGCCTCAAGTCGAGGCCCTATAGGCTTTGCGCAAAGCTCGCCCAATCATTAACAATGTTCTCTTCGACTCAAATTAGAATCATTACAGTAATAATAATATTACTCTCATAGATTTTGTTTATGAAGTTTTATAGATAAATTGATGACATAAAATTAATAAGATTTGTAATAATTTACTCAATAAAGATAAAAGATACAAAACAATTATTACATCTAAGTTTGTCTGTGTGTATATAAAATACATCTTTGTAAATAATACTATGCATTGTAATTTCTTTTCTAGGTTGTACCCTGTATTAGCTATTCTTAATGATTCATATATTGATTCATTGTAAATAAAATTTTCATACCAAAGACAAATATCCATAACATTTCTTTTAAATTTCAAAGCATGTAC
This sequence comes from Boswellia sacra, assembly GCA_013180625.2. Taxonomy (NCBI): domain Eukaryota; kingdom Viridiplantae; phylum Streptophyta; class Magnoliopsida; order Sapindales; family Burseraceae; genus Boswellia; species Boswellia sacra. Next base: position 1,039,969 of record SNVD02000038.1, on the reverse strand, counting down.
ACTTGTTACAGTTATTTTTTTACAACGTATGAGAATACCTAATCTATATTTCAATAATCCGAATTTGCTGTATAAATTTCTACTAGTTTAGCTAGTGGCAATTAGCTATTGCTGGTTTATTTTAAAGTTGAAAAAACTTTAAGCACATTTAATTATAATATTTATCAATATATGTGGTTTACATACACACTTACGCAACAGCAAGAGAAAATATTTGATATTTAATATTTACATAGTAATGGAAACCTACGTACTCATCAAGACACTTGATCAAAATGAGAATCTAATGTAAAATGAATATGTGCACCAAGCATTTTGGGTCCATCTAAGGCCTAAGATGATGATTTGTACCAAAAGGGCATGACACTTGCTGTCCGAGCAAAATAGGAAACGTCCACTCATTATATACATCTATCATGCTCGAACTTCAAAATGACTATTATCTTTTGGAACAATATATATTATTTGAGATCTTTTAATGAGTAACATATCATTTGACATAATATTTGAGATAAAATTTAAAATAATTTTATGGAAAGAATAGAATTATTGATATATTATGCAAATGCACCACACATTTAACAATTAATCGTTTAAAAAAAAAAAGCAAAGTTTTAGCAAGCCTTAAATGAAAGACACAACCGTACCTGTCATCTCTTTCTCATTCTTGCTCTAAAGTTTTTCCAATCTAAGTGGAAAGCTCCCCCCAGCCCATTTTCCTTGCCAATTATTGCACCTTCGATCGTCTTGTAAAACAACCTATGCATCGCACTTAATTTCGACAAGTTGTCAAAAAAAAAAAAATGGCCCAATCATGTCCCTGTGGTTTGCCTTCCGTCCTATGGTAGTCGTGTCATCATCACTTGCTGCATGCCGAGGAATGCTTCCCCAAGAACGACATCATTTTTCGCGAAACGCCCAAGATTACTCATGGGCAGGTTCCTCGGCTACCAAAACACGACTATTCCTCTCAATCACCTTAGAGATACCTCCGTCAAAATTGCTGCTTTAAGGACGAGTAAAAAGTAAAAACACTGACGCATTCTTGCAAGGTTTGATTGATGAACTTGGCTTTGCAGACCATGAATACTATGATAGACCATGATCTGCTTTCATTGCAAGAATCACAGCCTACTCATGAGTATTACAGTCCTCATCAAATCTTCAATTAGTAAATTATAAAATTCAAATCTTTGACTCCGTCTAGATTTCGCTTTATATATTCAAAACTCATAATTATTCATCAATTCTAAAATGCAATATAACATTATTCAAAGATTTTGTATGTTGATATATCACCTAACCTCCTAATCTCAGTTTTAAGATGCTAAGGGGAAATTCTTCTTCTTAATTAAAACTTGAAATAAATCTATTCAACAGTTTGTTTCACCTAATTGAATAATTTATGATGCTTTAATTTGTTAAACAACATACAAAGTTAGAATATAGTTAAGAGTCCATTTGGTAAGGTTTGCCAAGATTTAAATTTTCAAAACTTTATTTTCGAAAAATTATTTTTTAATATTTAAAAGTGTGAGTGGGTGAAGGCATTTTGCCTTTCACCCAAACCCACATTGGTGGGAAATTAATTTTAAGTGGAGAGGTTAGGCTATATATTAAAGCCTCCTCCTCCCCTTATACTTGTACCAAGCTTATGTATTAAGCTTTTCACTTCTTCCTCCCACATAATCTCCTCCATTCTAATTGTGAGAGAGATTGTAATATTTTTCTTCATAGTGAAATATTTTCGGTCTTGTCCCGTGGAGGTTTCCCTCAAATTGAGGGTTTTACCACGTTAAATATTTGTGCCTTTATTTTCTTTATTGCCTTTAGTTTATTTATTGTGGAAGGCTGAGCCGCCCAAGTTATCTATTTTATTTATTGTGGAGGACAGTGCCACCCAAATTGTTATTTCTAACATAACAATTTGTTTCTTGTCTTTTATTTGAGCTGCGGTAGGAGTGTTCAATCTCCTGACAGTGGTATCAGAGCAAGGTTGCGAAGGCAGAGCCAAGGGTTAGGACAGTGAGTGATTACTTGTATGGTTATATACATGTCTAGGAAAACTTTGTCAAAAAGACGATAAGAGTCTAAGGAGACTGGATTTTAAGTGGGACCGCTTGTGACCCCTCCAGTGTTTCCTGGAAGCTTTCTTGGTGTATATTAAATCGTACCGGCACTTACTACTATTCTTAGTTACTGTTTAGTAGTGGTGTAGGTATACGGATACTGTTACTGTTCACGTATACGATACTATACAAGGATACTGTTCACATATACGGTACTGTTCACTACAAGACAAATGGCAGCCAAATTCAAGATAGAGAAGTTCGATGGAAACAACTTTGGGTTATGGAAAATTAAAATAAAGGCTATCTTGAGAAAAGAAAATTACCTTGAAGCAATTGATGGAAGACCAGAAAATATGCAAGATGAAAATAAATGGGAGAAGATAGATGGTGATGCGATGGCAAGTCTACATCTAGCAGTTGCAGATGAAGTGCTGTCAAGTATTCAAGAATTAAACTCTGCAAAGGAGATTTGGGATACTTTGACAAATTTGTATGAAGCCAAATCTCTACACAACAAAATTTTCTTGAAAAGGAAGCTGTACACTCTTCGTATGTCAGAAACCACTCCGGTGACTGAACATATCAACACTTTGAAGACGTTATTCTCTCAACTCTCAACCATGGAGCATAACATAGAAGAGAAGGAACGTGCTGAGCTTCTACTTCAGAGTCTACCTGATTCATATGATAATCTCATCCTCAACTTGGCAAATGGTTCAATGAAGTCATCTCTAATCTTTAATGATGTTGCGGCTGCTGTCTTAGAAGAAGAAAGCAGACGTAAAAACAAGGAAGACAGAATAATGAATTCTCAACATGCAGAGGCTTTATCCGCCAACAGAGGGAGATCAAAGGAACGTGGTTCCAGTAGGAGTCACAATCAGAACAGGGGAAAGTCTAAAGGAAGGAAGTTTATTAAATGCTACCATTGTGGAAAGCAAGGGCACGTGAAAAACGAGTGTTGGCATCTTAAGAAGAATGGAGAGGGAAACAGCAAAGGAAAAGAATCTGAGTCGTCAGGATCTCAGGGTTGTGTAGCAAGTACTTCAGGGAATGGCGAAATCTTGTGCAGCGAGGCAACAACAGTTGTGGAAGGCAGAAAAAGGTTTGCTGATATATGGTTAATTGATTCAGCAGCAACATGGCATATGACTTCTAGAAGAGATTGGTTCTATCAATATAAACCTATCTCAGAAGGGTCTGTGTACATGGGTGATGATCATGCCTTAAAAATCGTTGGTATTGGAACCATCAAAGTAAAAATGTTTGATGGTACGATTCGCACTATCCAAGATGTACGACATGTGACTGGCTTGAAGAAAAATTTGCTATCGATGGGACAGTTGGATGACCTCGGATGTGAGTTCCATACGAAAAATGGGATCATGAAGGTTGTCAGAGGCGCACTTGTGGTGATGAAGGCAGAAAAGATTGCTGCTAACCTATACATGCTCCATGGAGAAACGGTTCAGGAGGCAGAAATAGCGGTTGCTAGTTCTGGAGAAGAATTGTCTATGATATGGCATCAAAGACTTGGCCATATGTCCGAAAAGGGTTTGAAGATTCTCTATAATCGAAAACTACTTCCTGGAATCAAAACTGTAAGTTTACCATTCTGTGAGCATCGTGTTATTAGCAAGCAGAGTAGACTGAGTTTTAGCAGATCTATTGCTAGGAGTAAAAACATTCTAGATTTGATTCATTCTGATGTTTGGGAATCACCGGTTACGTCCCTAGGAGGAGCAAACTACTTTTTATTGTTTGTGGATGATTATTCTAGGAGATGTTGGGTATATGTCATCAAGAAAAAGTCAGATGTATTTCCTGTATTCAAAGCCTTCAAAACACAAGTGGAACTTGAATCCGGAAAAAAGGATCAAGTGTTTGAGGACAGATAATGGGAGAGAATTTTGCAACAAGGAGTTTGACGCATTTTGCAGTCAAGAAGGTATAAAACGGCAGAAGACAGTTGCTTACACACCACAACAAAATGGAGTGGCAGAGCGGACAAATAGAACTCTCGCAGAAAGAATGAGAGCGTTACTGAGGACTGCGGGTTTACCCAATACATTTTGGGCAGAAGCAGCCACTACAGCCTGTTACTTGATAAATAGGTCTCCATCAACAGCAATTGAGATGAAGACACCTATGGAGATGTGGACTGGTAAGCCAACTGACTATTCCTCCCTTCATATTTTCGGATATCCTGCTTATGTGATGTATCATGACCAAGAAAGAACGAAGCTGGATCCAAAATCCAGGAAATGTATCTTCTTGGGATATGCTGATGGAGTAAAGGGGTATCGCTTATGGGATCCTACTGCCCATAAGATTGTCATCAGCAGGGATGTTATCTTTATAGAAGACATATTTAAATGTGAAGAAAGTGATAGCACGAAGAAAAATGTTGAGACTATATCAATACAGGAAGAAACAGTTTCTTCTGAAGCAATACCAGAACACGATGATCAAGAACCAGTTGAGTCTGAAGCACCTGAAGTCCGTCGATCAACTCGAGAAAGAAGGGAACCTTCTTGGCACTCAGAATATGTGATGGCGAGCAATGTTGCATACTGTCTCCTAACAGAAGATGGGGAGCCTTCAACCTTTCAGGAGGCTATAAAAAGTTCTGATGCATCTCTATGGATGACAGCAATGCATGAAGAGATAGAAGCTTTAGACAAAAACAAGACATGGGATCTTGTGCCACTACCACATGGAAGAAAAGCCATCGGAAACAAATGGGTTTACAAGATCAAACGTGATGGGAATGATCAAGTGGAGCGGTATCGTGCTAGACTGGTGGTCAAAGGATATGCTCAGAAAAAAGGAGTTGATTTCAATGATATATTCTCTCCTGTGGTAAGACTTACAACAATTCGAGCAGTCTTGGCTATGTGTGCTACTTTTGACTTACACTTAGAGCAGTTAGATGTAAAAACTGCATTTCTTCATGGAGAACTTGAAGAACAAATTTATATGCTCCAACCGGAAGGTTTTGTTAAAGAAGGAAAAGAAAACTTGGCTTGCAGGTTGACCAAATCTCTGTACGGCTTAAAACAGGCGCCAAGGTGTTGGTACAAGAGATTTGATTCATTCATCATCAGCCTTGGGTACAACAGACTCAGTTCAGATCATTGTACTTATTACAAGAGGTTTGAGGAAGACTTTATCATTTTGCTGTTGTACGTGGACGATATGTTGGTAACAGGCACTAACAAAGATCAGGTCCAAGAATTAAAGGCACAATTGGCTAGGGGATTTGAAATGAAGGATTTAGGACCGGCAAACAAGATTCTAGGGATGCAAATTCACCGAGACAGAAAAAACAGGAAGATTTGGCTATCTCAAAAGAACTACTTGAAGAAAATCTTGCGTCGCTTCAACATGCAAGATTGTAAGCCAATTTCTACCCCATTTCATGTTAATCATAAATTATCCTCAAGTATGAGTCCTAGCAATGAAGCGGAGAGGATAGAAATGTCTCGAGTACTGTATGCATCAGCAGTAGGGAGCCTAATGTATGCTATGATTTGTACAAGACCAGACATTGCACAAGCAGTGGGAGCAGTCAGTAGATTCATGGCTAATCCGGGAAGAGAGCATTGGAATTCTGTTAAGAGGATCCTTAGATACATCAAAGGAACCTCTGATGCTGCACTATGCTATGGAGGATCAGAGTTCATTGTCAGGGGCTATGTTGATTCAGATTTTGCTGGAGATATTGACAAAAGGAAGTCCACTACAGGCTATGTGTTTACACTTGCAGGAGGTGCTGTGAGCTGGGTATCCAAACTTCAAACTGTTGTGGCTCTATCTACAACAGAAGCAGAGTATATGGCAGCTACACAAGCTTGCAAGGAAGCTGTTTGGATCAAAAGGTTATTGGAGGAACTCGGGCACAAACAAGAGAAGATTTCTTTATTTTGTGACAGTCAGAGTGCCTTGCATATTGCAAGGAATCCAGCCTTTCATTTAAGAACGAAGCACATAGGAGTTCAATATCATTATGTACGAGAAGTAGTAGAAGACAGAATAGTGGATATGCAGAAAATCCACACGAAGGACAACATAGCAGATGCATTAACCAAACCAATCAATGCTGACAAGTTCATCTGGTGTAGGACGTCTTGTGGCCTGTTAGAGATGTGAGCAGCATGTATAGAGACAAGACTGAAAGGAAAAATGCCTTCAAGTGGGAGAATGTGAGTGGGTGAAGGCATTTTGCCTTTCACCCAAACCCACATCGGTGGGAAATTAATTTTAAGTGGAGAGGTTAGGCTATATATTAAAGCCTCCTCCTCCCCTTATACTTGCACCAAGCTTATGTATTAAGCTTTTCACTTCTTCCTCCCACATAATCTCCTCCATTCTAATTGTGAGAGAGATTGTAATATTTTTCTTCATAGTGAAATATTTTCGGTCTTGTCCCGTGGAGGTTTCTTTATTGCCTTTAGTTTATTTATTGTGGAAGGCTGAGCCGCCCAAGTTGTCTATTTTATTTATTGTGGAGGGCAGTGCCACCCAAATTGTTATTTCTAACATAACAATTTGTTTCTTGTCTTTTATTTGAGCTGCGGTAGGAGTGTTCAATCTCCTGACAAAAAGATATTTTTATATATACTTTACTTTGATATTCAAGAATTAACACCAGATATGAAAGTATATTTGATAATAATTTCAATTTTTTTTCACATTTTTGATATTGTTTAACATACACATGGCAGGTCGTTCTACTAGCAGCAATCGAAACATCCGTTGTTACACTAGAACAGGCAGTGTCCAATTTGATCAATCACCCGCAAATATTGAAAAAGGCTAGAGTCGAATTGTTGACGCAAGTTGGCCAAGAACACTCGACGGATGAATGAGATCTATCTAAACTACAATATGTTTCAAATATCATATTAAAGTTGATGCTTTGACCATATCCAGCTGTTGTCAGTGATTTTTGGTTCACAGATAGCACAAGGGTAAAGTGGATCTCAAAAGTATAATAACAAATAGAACCTTAGCAACACGGAATACTAAATGTAGTTCAACAATTCTCACAGCATTTCATGTTATCCAAGACAATCCTTAAACAAGAGAGAGTAAAAGAACTACAAGCTTAGCTTAAGCCAATGCACAAATTCCAGCAACATAGAGCTTTATATAGTTCGAATAGATAAGAAATAAATATGTTACCAATGCTGATCGGATTGAACCTCAACCAGAGGTTCTCTCTTTTCTCTAAAGCTTAAGTTCCTACAAAACAATGCACGGTCAGGGATTGCCGGAGGTTTTTCTGATGAAAACCCTCTGACGCTTGAGTCAGTTTCTTCTGTCTGATGGCATTTTCTTATATTTCAAGTAACCTAACTTCCCAAAGTTTCTTTTTGTCTTTTATATTCAAAATTTCACCATGCAATTCATCATAACCGTTCCCTTATCTACGTGGCATCATCTAAGATATTATAAAGATTTATGCTGTTATAGAACACGTGTCAAGTGATCCAGTTTTTCAAGACATGTTGAGAGTATAAGCAAGCTTTGTTTCTGAGATCACTAGTTCGGAAACAAGATGATTGTTAAATTTGTTTATGATATGCGTGTATTTCTAGGAATGAGTATTTATCAGAAATATCGATTACACCAGCAATTCCACTTCTCTTACCCCATATGTCATCTAGGGATTGCACCATGTGTGACACAATTTTGTTGGTCAATGCATGGGCCATTCTTAAGGATCATAGTTAATTTGTGGGATGATGCAACTGTTATGCACAAGCGGAAGCGGTAACCAACCGAACAACCCAAAATGCACAAACCACAACTATGCCAGATAATTGAATATAATAGCAACAAAAGAGGCAACCAATCAACCACAATGCAGAAATAGAAAACACACCAGGATTTAACGAGGTTCGGTATAAATACCTACGTCCTCGGGCGCCGCTGAAGAAACTTTCCACTATCTTCAAAGAGAATACAAACTTTTTGGGCCACAATACAAATACCACAACTATTGGGCCAAACTGCAATTACCCAAATAGTTGGGCCAAACTATAATTACCCAAACAATTGGGCAATACTACAAATACCCAAAACAAAGGGAGAAAAATAAATATTACAAACTTTAAGGTCCTTACAGAAAGGCCCTTAAACTACGAGGTCTTACTTATGAGACCTTACAATTTTGAGGGGGTGAAAGATATTTCAATTTGGTACACTTATATTTCTCCCACATGGCCTCTTTTATAAGGCCAATGTGAGACCCAACTTTGCTTCTCAAGCAATGTGGGATCTCTCCCACTTTGTTTTCATATGAGCCAAATACCAACAAATCTCCACCTTGGCGAATATGCCGACCCATCACAAATTTCTTCTTTTCTCCACATTTTCTATCACAACTGCAACGCCTCCTAATGCGCCCAATGGCGCGGTCAAACAGGCACAATGTTGGTCAAGTCCAAACAATGACTGAACTTGATCGCTGTCACAACCTTAGTCAACATATCTGCGGGATTCTCGGCAGTCCCAATCTTCTGAAGTAAGATTCTCCCTTCATCAATGATCTCCCGCACAAAATGATACCGAACATCAATATGCTTCGTACGAACATGGAACACTGGATTCTTCGCTAAGTGGATAGCACTCTGACTTTCAGAATAAAGAGTGATCTTCTTCTGCCCAAGTCCTAATTCATCCAGCAATCCCTGTAACCAAATAGCTTCCTTCACAGCCTCTGTCATAGCCATATACTCTGCCTCTGTAGTAGACAAAGCCACTGTAGACTGTAAAGTAGACTTCCAACTCACTGGTGCTCTTGCAAGATTAAACACATAACCGGTTGTTGACCGACGTTTATCCAAATCACCAGCATAATCTGAATCAACATAACCAATAGCATACTGATCACACGTATCATCCCTCTCAAAGACTAAACCAACATCTACGGTTCTCAACAAATACCGTAGAATCCATTTCACTGCTTACCAATGTCCTTTACCAGGATCATGCATATACCTGCTCACAAATCCAACTGCATGTGAAATGTCGGGTCTCGTACACACCATAGCATACATCAGGCTACCAACTGCATTAGCATATGGAACTCGAGACATGTACTCTCGTTCCTCATCTGTACTAGGAGATAAAGATGCATTGAGCTTCATATGAGGAGCAAGTGGGGTACTTACAGGTTTAGACTGCTCTGTAATGCCAAACTGTTGTAATACCCTCTTCAGATATTGCTTCTGAGTCAAACAAATCTTGCTTCTCTCTCTATCTCTGCTAATCTCCATGCCAAGAATCTTCTTAGCTTTGCCCAAATCTTTCATTTCAAACTCTCGATTCAACTGAGTCTTCAACTTTGTAATTTCTTCGACATCCGTCGAAGCTATCAACATATCATCAACATACAAGAGTAGATAAATGAAAGAACCATCACGTAGCCTCCGAAAATACACATAATTATCAAATTTGCTTCTTGTGTACCTCTGACCCATCATAAACCGATCAAATCGCTTATACCACTGTCTGGGAGATTGCTTCAAACCATAAAGCGATCTTTTCAGTTTGCAAACCAAATTTTCCTTACCAGTAACTCTGAATCCCTCTGGCTGAGTCATATAGATTTCCTCTTCCAAGTCACCATGTAAAAATGCAGTTTTTCCATCAAGTTGAACTAGTTCCATATTCATCTGAGCTACCAAGGCCAACAAAATTCTAATGGAAGAATGTTTCACAACTGGAGAAAATACCTCATTGTAGTCAATTCTTTCCCTCTGAGCGTAGCCTTTAACCACCAACCTTGCCTTGTAGCGGACGTCATTCTTGTCAGGAAATCCATCTTTCTTTGCATATACCCATTTGCACCCCATTACCTTTTTACCCTTCGGTAGTTGAGCTAGCTCCCAAGTTTCATTCTTCTGAAGAGACTGCATCTCTTCCCTCATAGCTGTCTTCCACTGATCAACTTCAGAACATCTGACTGCCTCTCTATAAGTGGAAAGAACATCAGCATCTACAATTGGAAGTGCATAAGCCATTATATCAGCAAATCGAGCAGGTCTGCGAATCTCACGTCTTGGCCTATCAACTGCAATAGATTCTTGTTGCTGTTGGGGTTCCTGAGTAGAACCCTCACCATCATCTCCCAAATCCTCCTCTGTCACAGGAGTATCAACATCTGTCTCAACAGATCTAACTGGGTTCAATGTCGTTGTTTCAAACTCTACCTGCTGCTGAGTATGCTCCACCTGCTGTGGAGTACCATTCACCTTTGTCTGATTTTCTGATTTCTTCAACATTGAAGACTCATCAAATGTCACATCTCTACTGGATACAATCTTCCTCGAACTAGGACACCAAAGACGATATCCTTTTACTCCAGAAGCAAATCCCAAGAAAATCGCTTTCTTGGCTCTAGGATCCAGCTTAGATTCTTTTACATGATAATATGCAGGTGAACCAAAAACATGTAAAGAATCATAATCAGAAACAGGTTGTCCAGACCATACCTCCATTGGAGTTCTATCACCAATAGCAGCTGATGGTAGACGATTAATGAGATGACACGCATAAGTCACAGCCTCAGCCCAAAACTCTTTGCCCAACCCAGCATTAGACAACATATACCAAACTTTCTCCAGCAATGTCCGGTTCATGCGTTCTGCCACCCCATTCTGCTGTGGTGTACCTCTAACAGTAAAATGACGTACAATACCTTCATCTTGATACAATTTCAAAAACTGATCACTGTAATACTCACCACCATTATCTGTTCTGAGATGCTTGATCTTCTTACCAGTCTGTGTCTCAATCATCTTTTTCCATTTAAGGAAAACACGAAGTACATCATCTTTTGATTTCAAACAATACACCCAAGTTCTTCTGGAAAAGTTATCAACAAAAGTAACAAAGTAATGCCTACCTCCCATTGATGCGGTCTTGGTAGGTCCCCACACATCTGAGTGAACATAATCAAGAATACCCTTGGTATTATGAATAGCGGTGCCAAATTTCACTCTCTTCTGCTTTCCCAGAACACAATGCTCACAAAATCCAGCTTGCAGGTCTTTGCACCTTTCAATAAGCCTCGTTTCACTAAACTGAATAAGGCTTTCTCACCTGCATGTCCCAAACGCATATGCCACAGTCTCGTGATCTCTGAATCTGCATCATTATCAGAAACCATAGCCGCTGATCCAATAACCGTACTACCATTATAGTAATACAAGTTGTTCCTCCTAGTACCTTTCAATACCACAAGAGCGCCTGAAGTGACCCTCAGAATACCATCTCGAATAGATATACCACAGCCTTTAGATTCCAAGGCTCCCAAAGAGATGAGATTCTTCTTCAACTTCGGTACATACCGAACATCTGTCAAAACTCTAGTCAGTCCATCATGATTCCTCAATCGGATCGAACCTATCCCAGCAGTATGACAAATATCATCATTACCCATATACACAACTCCACAATCAAGCTCCTCAAACTGAAAGAACCAATCCCGATGTGGACACATATGATAAGTACAACCCGAATCCATAATCCACTCATCAGAAACGGAAGTGGATGGATGACCAACTAGACATATATCTGAATCACTATCATCCTCACGCTCAACAACACATGCATCAGAAACAGTCTTGCCCTTATCTTTCTTTTTCAACTTAGGACAATCTTTCTTCCAATGCCCTTTCTCACGACAAAAGGCACACTCATCTTTTCCTAATCTACCCCTCGACCAAGATTTTCCCTTTTTCCTGGTTTCCTACTATGACTACGCCCTCTCACTGTCAATGCATCTACTGACTCATCCCTATGTTCCATTTGATCTTTCTTACGAATTTCATAATTCAACAAAGCAGAACAGACTTCTTCAAAAGACAGTTTATCTTTCCCATGGATAAGAGTAATGCATAAATGATCTAATTCATCCGGAAGTGAGCCAATCAATAGCATAGCCTTAATTTCATCTTTGAAGGTTTCATCTAAGTTTAACAAATCAGCAATTAACTTATTAAACTTATCAATATGAGAACTGATGCTCGTACCTGGTTTCAACTGGAGACGGAACAATCTCTTCAATAGATACAGCCGATTCTCATTGCTTTTCTTCATATATTTGTTCTCCAGCGCCTTCCACAGTTTGCTTGCAGATGTCTCCTTAGTGAACGGATACTTTTGTTCTCTACACAAGCAAGAGCGAATCACCCACAAGCTTTTATGTTAAGCCTGTCCCAATCTCTTGCACTGATATCTTCTGGTTTTGTTTCTTCCAGAACAATATCCAAATCCTGCTGATACAACCCGTCCAGCACCTCACTCTGCCATAAGCCGAAATTATTTCGGCCATCAAATTTTTCAACATCTATTTTTGCATTTGTCACAGTTACTGTCTTCTCAGATACAGTCGACGATGAAGCCATTACTACCTCTCACAAATAAGCTTGATACACAAACACCAATAACCAAGCTCCAACAAACTATTATATTCAATAACTAGCAATCCAAAATCAACAGCCCAGAATAGTAGCAAGTGCTTCAAAGAAATAGCCACTAACTACTCAAAACCTTCGGCTCTGATACCAATTGTTATGCACAAGCGGAAACGGTAACCAACAGAACAACCAAATGCACAACCACAACTATGCCAGATAATTGAATATAATAGCAACAAAAGAGGCAACCAATCAACCACAATGTAGAAATAGAAAACACACCAGGATTTAACGAGGTTCGGTATAAATACCTACGTCCTCGGACGCCGCTGAAGAAACTTTCCACTATCTTCAAAGAGAATACAAACTTTTTGGGCCACAATACAAATACCACAACTATTGGGCTAAACTGCAATTACCCAAATAGTTAGGCTAAACTATAATTACCCAAACAATTGGGCAATACTACAAATACCCAAAATAAAGGGAGAAAAATAAATATTACAAACTTTAAGGTCCTTACAGAAAGGCCCTTAAACTATGAGGTCTTACTATGAGACCTTACAATTTTGAGGGGGTGAAAGATATTTCAATTTGGTACACTTATATTTCTCCCACATGGCTTCTTTTATAAGGCCAATGTAAGACCCAACTTTGCTTCTCAAGCAATGTGAGATCTCTTCCACTTTATTTTCATATGAGCCAAATATCAACAGCAATTAGATTTCTGCATGAGAGGTTTGAAAATGAAGTTTGCCAAACTAACAAGCTATTACCATTTGGGATGGGAAGGCAAGCATGGCCCGTAGCTAGTCTTGAGCTCCCAGCGTGTATTGGGTTTGACTTTGGGATCATTTAGCTCGTATCATTTTTAATTTCAAGTGCCAGTGGTATATACAGAATTAGAAAACCGCAGGTTGCTCCCAAGTTTGGTTAAGTCCTAGCGCATCGCCAGGAGCAGCATTTTAATCTTTTATGGCTAATGAGTGGTTGCTGATCCTGAAAGAAGTAACCATGATGAGTTTACGTACGATAATAAAACACAGGTGGCATGGATCGACTTAACTTTAATCAATCACTTTACTACCGTGATTTGCATACCAAACCTATTTAGGCCAGTGTTTATAATGACCGGTTTGCCATTTCAGAGTGTCAGTAAATTTATTATTGATTAACACAGATCCTCTCTTTATGGATAATAAAATGGGACTATATTAAATACTACCCTGAGTTTTAGCTTAATATCACTCTAAGAATCTAAAGAATGACTATCTCATCTTAATCAATCACACCCTGATATTTTTCAAAATCGATCATCTGTTAATTTCAACCCTAATGGAAGTATAAATATAACTTTTTACCCCTAAATATAATTAAAAAAATTTAATCAAACAAAAAATAAAAATCTAATTTTTTTGGGTTGTTCATGCTTCCTCTCTGCTTCGCTTCTCTCCGACTTCATTCCTTCTACTTCCTCTCCACTTCTGTTCTTCCATTCCTCTTCGATTCCTCTTCTACTTCCTCGGCAAATCACTAATCAAAATCAAAAAACCCTAATTCACCAATCTCCCACAATCGATTCAACATTTTATTCCAACAAATACAAAACCAAACACCCAAATCTCTTAAATCAATATGTCGGCTTGGTTCAACCCGCGTGGTGCTGGAGGCATGGCTGTGCTCGGCGGTTGTGATGGTGGTTGAGTTGCTTTGTTGATGCGACCGTTGATGACGGTTGATGATCGTAGCTATTGATGATGGTTGGTGATGACAGTAGTTGATGTGGTTGTTGCTTCTAATTTCTTCTGGGTTGTGGTGGATGATCACCATTTTAAAAATTTCGTCGCTTCACACTCCATTTTTGCTGCCGCTTTGCTCATGTTCGATTCCCTTATTTTCAGCTTCGGTTTCTATGGTGAGTTGCGCCTCTTTCATGAGTGGTGGTTGACCTCTCTCGCCCTTATTTGTCCTCTCCTCTCCTCTCTCTGTCATCTCTCTTTTCTTCGTTGGATTTGGACACTGTGGCAGGTGTGTGGATGGGCTTTTTGGGGTGGTGTGGTTGGTTTCAATAGGGGATGTTGGTGGCTATGGAGGTTGGGTTTCAATAGAGGATGTTGGTAGCTGTGGGGGATGGATTTTTGAACTGGTGATGGTGGTTAGGTGGCTTGGTTTATTTGCGAGTGGTGGCGGTTGCTGGGTCAGTTTCATTTATTATTCTTTCTTTTGAAACTTCTTCGCAATCGACCCCTGCGTGTGAATTTTTTGAACTTCCTCGTTTGTCTCTTTTCTCTCCATCTTCGATCTTCACGACATGGATTTTTCCCTTTTAATTTCATTTATCCTTTTTTTTTAATCTTCTTGTTGTTGCAACATTTTTTGAATTTCAGTTTTATGATGGAGCTTTTAATATATTTGAGACAAGATGCATTGGCAGTTGCCTTGTTGTTGTTTAGGTAGTGGTAGCTACCTGGTTGTTGTTCAGGTGGTGCGGTTGGGGATTTTAGGGGGTGGTGATGGCGGTTGGGTTGTTGGGTCTGGGTTTCTTTTGGGGAATGCTAGCGGTTGCTGGCTTTGTTTGGGAGTGGTGGCTTTGTTTCTTTTTTTTGCAGGTTAAAATTTATTTTTGAATGAATTTTGGAATGAGTAGTATGAAATTCTTATATTACCCCTGGAGTTAAGTTAGATTAAAAATTAACAGAAAACTTCAAATGATAATTTGTATGTAAATTGAGGGTTGTTATTGATTGAAAATGTATAATCATTTTTCGAGTGAGATTAAGTCAAAAGTCGATGGGAGTTTTTGAAATTATCCCATAATAAAATCCTTGTGGATCAAAATCTGTAAAATTGCACAAGGCTCGTATCACGAAAGAATCCTACTTTTTTACAACAGAATTTCCTTATGGAAATGGATTTTTTTTAATTTGATGTTGGAGGCACAGCAAGGCTGACGCAACTAATCTTGCCTTCATCAATAAAAAATAGTATATGTTAAGGGTCCTTAAGTTTCTATCCAAAATGATATAGTCCTTAAATTTGTATCTCAAATAATATAATATAATATAAGAACAGATATAAATTTATAACTATTAATTTATAAAATTTAATTATTGAAATGATTGATAAAGTAATAACAATAAATATAATTTTTTAATTTTTAATTTTAATAATTAGATTTGATAAAATCAATGATCATAAATTTATGTTAAAAATTTATATCAAAAGATTTTTTGATATCTGGTGCTTAATATATTTTAGTAATATCTTTTAAATTTCAAAACTGTAAATATTAAAAGCAAACTTTAGGATAAGTCCAAGATTTTGAATTTTTCGTGGTGCGTGGATTTAAATAATTCTTTAATCATTCATGAACTATCCTTGAATCGCAATCTTACAACGTTTTAAAAAGAAAAAAAGTCAGAGGATAGTCTTTGCTCATCCTGAAACATGAAAACCTTAATCAATGGCTTTTTACATTATAGAAAAATACAAGTGGGTCAACTTTTAATTAAAAATACTTTGTGTTGATTGTTACAGCGGGACTTGGTTCACATGCTAAGCACATTTTTTGCGGAACTGCGAAGCCCTTAAGCCGCTGCCTTCACACCCACTATTAATTTAAAATCAAAACCATTTGTTTCCAGCGAAAAAAATGAGAAAGCGTCGCATATTCAGAGAAGTAATAGAGACAATAATTCTAACCAAGACAAAATCAAGAGTGGCGTCCATCTGGCAACAATTTTTATGAGGAACCTAGCGCTGCATGCACCACAAATATGAATATCATAACTTTTCTCTAGCGCATGCCCATAAGTTGTTCCAATCGGTGCAAGCATGGAAGTAATTACTTTGCTATACTTATCCTTTTCCATTCTCATTTTCTTCATTACTTTCAAATTTGTTATGCTAACACGATCAAGCAGCAAAAAACTGCCACCAACTCCACTAGCTCTTCCAATTCTGGGCCATCTCCATCTCATCGAAGAGCCACTCCACAGAGCCTTACACACTGTCTCACAAAAAAGACGGATCAATCATGTCCCTGAAATTCGGTTCTCGCCATGTAGTGGTTGTATCATCACCATCAGCCGTCGAAGAATGCTTCAACAAGAATGACAGTTTTTGCAAATCGCCCTCGTTTGATCATGGGCAGATATCTTGGCTACAACCACACCATCCTTGGTTTGGCTCCTTATGGTGATCACTGGCACTACCTTCGTCGCCTGAGTGCTGCTGAAATCTTCTCATCGAGCGCCTAAATATTTTTCTAGAGACTTGAACAGATGAAATCACTATATTGCTACGTAAACTGTATTCAGTTTCAAAAAATGACTTGTTAAAGTGGAGTCGAGACCGATATTTTCGGAGCTAACATTTAATATAATAATGAGAATGGTGGCAGGGAAACGTTACTATGATGAAGAGGGGACTGGTTCTGAGGAAGCCAGGCAGTTTCGGGAGCTTATAGAAGAGATATTTGAATATGCGGTGGGATCACATTCGTCGGATTTCTTGCCCATTTTTGAATCGTTTGATTATCAAGGATACGTTAAGAGAGCCAGAAGACTCCGTAATAAGACAGATTAGTTCTTGCAAGGTTTGATAGATGAACATCGAATTAAGGGTTTACAAAATCGAAACGCCATGATTAGTCATCTACTTTCTCTGCAAGAATCAACGCCCGAGTACTACAAAGATGTAATTATCAAAGGCCTCGTTGTGGCTAGTAAAATCCTTTATTTATTCTCATCGTTATCCTTCATTTTTTTATTTTTATTTTTTTTTATCAGAATTTCCTTCTCTAGTGTGGTAGAACTTATCCATGATTTCGTTGCCAATATTTTTAATTTTATTTTGCTTCTTGGCACGATGATATTTTGACCCAGCAAGCAGTCCAGCGGAGCTGTTTTTTTTTTTATTTTGAAAATACAAAATCAGAATAATTTTATAAAATTTTAATGCAACATATTTTAATTTCCAGAACATAGTACTGGCTGGAACGGACTCATCGGCCGTGACACTAGAATGGGCAATGTCGGATCTGCTCGATCATCCAGACGTGTTGAAGAAAGCTAGAGCGGAATTGGAAAACCAGCTTAGCTCAGAACAACTAGACCTTTCCAAATTATCCTTTCTTCAAAATACAATATCTGAGACTCTTCGTTTACACCCAACAGCCCCTTCTCATGCCACATTTATCGTCCCATGATTGTACCATAGAAGGATATAAGATACCACGTGATACGATGCTGTTGGTCAATTCATGGGCTATACATAGGGATCCACGATTGTGGTATGACCCAATGGGTTTTAAGCCTTAGAGGTTTGAGAATGCCCAAAACAGAGCCTACAAGTCTCTGCCATTTGGGTTAGGAAGACGGGCCTGCGCTGGTGCTGGCCTCTCACGACGCGTAATAAGCTCAACTGTGGCATCATTGATTCAATGTTTCGATTGGAAGGAAGTTACGAAGGAAATTGACATGACCAAAGTACAAGGGCTCACGACGCCGAGAACCGTGCCATTGGAAGCAATGCGTAAAGCTTGTTGAATCATGGATAGAATTTTTCCTCAAGGTCCCCAAGGGTTAAACAAATTTTAGATGAAAATGGTGTTAATTAATTGTGTAATATACTGATCCTGCATTGCAGTGCCGTAATCCTCAGAATTCATTTCAATCCCTCCTATGGCAAGCCGCTTGTGTTGCAGTGTGTTACTGTGCACAATCATATTCTAGCTTTAAAGATTTCTTACGTTTGAACTAAACCATGAACCTTCAGAGACAAGAAACTTCAATAAAGTATAATTACATTATTAACAGCCTAAAGGCCCTAAACAATGGAATCGCCAATTGGCCATCTTACTTTAGGTGGTTACTGGGTGCAGTTGATCTAATCGTGCCCTCCAGCAATGATTTTAACTTCTGATACTATTTTATTACCATTAATTCATCTTGAAACAGTGTAAACGGATAAGTACATACATAAACAATTCGGCGTTAGATATATTATTCGAGCCAACTCGCATCAACATTTCAACCCTCCACGTAATCCATCCTTATCCGATATTCACTGTTTCAAGATGTAATACAACTCATACTTTTTCATACAATCATGGACATCTGTCTCAATGGTCGAAAAATCTAACAATTCTCACTCCGATTTGGCTTGGAAGAGACGAAGGCCTGAAATAGAAAAGAACGTCTTACAACAGATTAAAAAAAATTAAATTAAAAAAAAAAGAGTAAACAAGACATATAGCGAAAGATTCTGAATTGCTTTGCCAAGCATCCTATTTACTATTACTAATGCTTTATCAGGACTTTGGTTCCCGAGTTTTTGCAGATGAAAAAAAATATAAATAAATAACAAATATACCTGATCATCTTCTTCAAGACTCGGAATCCAGTCATTTGTTGCAGGATTGCTCTTGAAAGTCGGTCTACTGCCAAGCCCATATTCATTTCTTGACTCGATTTTGAATCCATTTTCTTCATCTCCTTCCTTCATCGCTCTTATAAATCCACTTCCCGTCTGTTCAATCACAAAAAACCAATTCCCATATCACTCAATATTTCAACAAAAAATTAAAAAAAAAACTTTTTATATATACCGTGTGATGCTGCTTGTCAATGGAAACCAACTCATTGTAGTACTGAGTCTCCACAAACTCGTCTAGCACCATATTGGCTCCATCTCCTGAATATATAACCTGAAAACGTATAAAACTCTTCAACGAAAGAGCTAACACTCCAGAAACAAATATAAGACATAAAAGAAGTTGAAAATATACAGATACTTGGAGCATGTTCGAGACTACTGACGTGAGATTGCGACTGAAGAGATCGAAACTTGTCGAACTCAGGGATGTTTTGGTCTGTAGTGGACACAACCGTTGAAGGGCTGTCCATTGTTGTTGAGTCCGGTTCGCTTCTGTTGGGCTTGGTGGGTCGTTTTGGGGCCAAGGAATCAAACTGAGTCCTCACCTGATTGGCGATCTTTACCTGCTGCTCTGCATCTAACACCTCGTCGCTCCGGCTTGGTTTAGTCACCGACCACTGCTCCACCATCTTGGCCTTGGTTTTTCCCTTTGTCAAATGCTTTTGCTTTATTGTATTGATGGTGAACTGTCTGGGTCTTTTAGATGTTAGAAAAGGTCGCCAAAACTACTATTTATAGTGGGGAACAAAAACCAGAAGGGAGTTGAAACTGGGGGCCGAGTTGTTTCTTTGAAAGGCTTTACAGGTCACCTTCTAGAATGTTACGATGACCTACCAGATTCTCATACAACATGTTAAGTGGGTTTCTGGTCCATAATCCTGAGAATATAATTTTTACTGTTTGGGCCCAGCAAGATTAATGATTTCAAATGGGCTGGATTCCTTTTGCATTTGGAGTAGGCTTCATATTAGACTGGCACCATTTGGGCCATATTAGCCTCAGTGACGGGCCCGTAATATTGCATAAGAAGTGAGGGTTATGTTTCATTGCAAGGGAGGTGCATGTTTCTTAAGAGTTGTTATATATAGCCCTCGCTTTCTAACTCTTCAGTTCTTATTTTATTTTAATTTTTTTTATAATTTTATTCTAAGATAAATTTACTAAAAAGGGCAAAAGAACTTCGAGATATATATACCTTATATCTCAAGTCTAAAACTCTAATTCTATTAAAATACCAATTTATATATGTACACTGAATTTGATTTGATAAAACTCTTGAGATACAAATTTTTGATAAATATATATGCAATTAACTCATCACAGCTGGCTATGATCATCTTAATCATATCATTCACAACACTTAACATGATTCATCAATAATACTACGTAAGCATCTAACACCTTGTTTTTTTTAAAAGAAAACTTTGTTTAATAAAAGCAAGCCATCTTATTGAAATCAAGCCCTTGCTCGAAGAAAGCATGGCTAACTTCTATTCCAAGAGCTTTTCGAAAAGTGCATAAGATTTGCAAATATGAGATGCTTTGTAGGCCTACCACTCTCTTGCCAATTCGTCACAATCTGTAGAGACCCTTCAAACAACTTTCTGCCGCTTTGATCGTAAGCCCCCGAAATTGTAGGTGTTCGTCAAGGTCTTACAGAAAATGAACGACAAACCACTGTGGATGTGCCACTGAACCCAGTTCGAAATGCAGTTAATTTATTTCTAATATTTTTATATTCTTCTACTAATCCCTTTTCTTCTCTTAATAGAAGAAATAATTGGAAAATAAAAATGGAAGCCCAAAAATAACTAATAACAAGCCGGTAGAGACTGGTACATGATCTTCCTAGCAATGATTTCAATACATTTTTCAAATAACTCCCAACTCCCAAGCTAAGCTTATATGAGAGACCAAAGAATGAAAAGGATGTTAATCATGAAATTGGATCTATTTTCACAGTTGTAGTTCTTAGATCTCTTTTTATGGAAAACTATTTCCTGGCGATTTCCTTTGTTCGTTTTAAATATTCAGTTAATTAATTAATATATAGTACAAACTAAAACTCAGTTAATGAAAAAAATGAAGAAGTTGTAAGGTAGTGTGGGTGTAATGATATACTTAGTTATTCATTGAAATGTTATTTATGGAATCAAGTGGGGTCTAATGAGAGAAAAAGAAGTTTTATTCGGAAGTCGGGACTAACCTGGACTGGATTGAAATTAGAATTGAACTAGATTAGACTGGATTATAGATAATATTAAAGATGATAAAAAATAACCGGTTGATTCAAGTACCCGAATTTTATCCGGTATATGCAGGTGAAATTTTTATTGGAATCGCGGGGGATTGCGTGCGGGTGCGGGTGTGTATATGAAGTTTGGAATTCGGGTGCAGCATTTGCCTTCCCCGCCCTGCACCCGCACCGGACAAAATTTTGTGAGAGCCGACCACTACGTGTAAAGGTTATAATATTCAACATTTAATCTCCCTCGATTTTAGATATTAAACTCAGGTAGCTAGGCCCTGGATCCATTATAAAGTTAACACGTTCTATTCAAAGATATTAATTTTATTTAATTTTATCAATTATTTCACCTTGGCTTTTTTTTTTTGACAATAAAATATTATGTTTAATTAGAATACTCAAAAGAAACTTTTTAAAAGCAGTATGTCATACGTGTAAAGGCACTCCTTATATCCAACATGACTTCACTTTGTTGCACTAGTTATCTTCACAAAATATGTAAATTGAACTACTTGCAGTAGCGAATTTTAAATTGTTAGTCAAAGCGAGTAATCAAATTTTGCAAGCTCTCTTAATTATCGATCTCATCATATTCTCACAACCATATTTGAGAACATGTTGATGAATTATGGAACATATGAGATCAGATTGACTATGAAGTAGGGTCCGGCAGAGAAAATTATAAAATTTTCAGACACAAACTAAAGTTAATGAAATATGGAAATTTTCAGACACAATTACTATATATATTTATATTATATAAATAATTCAACTTCTATATTTGGTTGCTTTGACATGGAAATTTAGACGATTATGAGACAAAGATGAATGAATTTGATATGCAGCAAGTAGAATGGCACTAGGCAGCAAGCATGATGCATGAATTGAAGCAAGAAAAAGTTGCAAAAAAAGCCATGAAGAATTGAAATCCGGGGATTTTCGGATATTTTATCCAGGTAAATTGCGAGAGCGGGGAGAGAAATTATGCATTGGGGAAAACCACACTCGTACCGCAAAAAAAAAAAAAATCCGGAGAAATTGCAGTGTTCAGGGAAAGGAGCACATCATCCGGTCCGGGTGCGAAAATGTAAAACCCACACCCGCACCCAGATTTTACCATCCCTAGATAATACTATCTTATATTTGGTGGAGTATGGGACTAAACTATATTAGTATATAAGAAATTTTTAAGAAATCAATTTTTAAATATAAACAAATTTATTTTTATTCAAGTTTAATTTGAATATTAATTAATTTAATTTTTAGATTAAAAATATTTAAATACTTGGTAATATTTTTATAAAGATAATATGATTATGCATTACATTAGGAATTGATTACTATATAATTTATAAATTTGAATTTAATATTTTGGATTATTTTTTAATTATTATTACAACATTTTTTATTTTTATAAGTAAATAATTAAGATTAATTTTAGATAAGACTCATTAAATATTTAAATATAATTAAGAATTATATTTCTTTATAAATTATTAAAAAATAGTAATATTATTGGTTATTGGTTATTTTATTATTACATTAGTTTTAAATTAAATAATCAAGATTAATTTTAGATAAAAATAATTAAATATATAAATATATTTATAATTTATAATTCATTTAAAAATTATTAATTATTAATTATTACTATGATATAATTAATGCCCAATAATGATTTATTTTTTAATCATATAATTCGCTTTTTTAGTTGTACATTTTATTAAGTAATATAATTAAAAATATAAAAATTACATGTTTGATTATTTTAATAATATTATAAAAATTTATTTTTTAAACAAATTAATCATGTAATATTTTAAAATGATATTAATTTTAAAAAATTAATATCACTTTAATTAAGTAATTTATATTATTTTGATTTTATAATTTATCATTTATTTTTTCTTTTATTACATAATTAATGATTTCAAAGTAATTTTAATTTTAATTTTATGGCTTATTTTGATATTATTAAGTTAATATTTAATTTAAATATTTTAAAAATTATTTATTTTATTATTTTTAATTTTTAATGCTTGCTCCAATCTTGAGACTCTTGTCCCATGAGTTGAGGAAAAGACAAAAGAATTGGAGACTCACCTTAATCTAATCCATTCTTAAAAAATTGTCCATATAGCATGCTAGCACAATTTATCCCAAAGAAGAGTTCAATCTCACCTCACCTTAAGGGTGTGTTCTTTTATGAATTCAGTATTTTTGTTTTCAATTGAATTTAAGAATATGTGATTGATTTTGAATTATTTTGAATTTTGAAAAGAATATGTGGTTGAGATTGAATATAAATTGCATTGAAAATTGTGCAGTACAGAAAACAATATTTGAAAACAAGAAAGAATAGAGCCTTAGGGTGTGTTCTTTTATGAATCCAGTATTTTTGTTTTCAATTGAATTTAGGAATATGAGGTTGATTTTGAATTATTTTGAATTTTGAAAAGAATATGTGGTTAAAATTGAATGTAAATTGCATTGGAAAATGTACAGTACAGAAAACATGATTTGAATTCATAAAAGAACTGAGCCTTAGTTTTCTGACACGTTTATAGAGGTTTAAAAATTTTAATTGAATGTATTTAAAAATAAAGACTGAAGAAGAGTTAAAAAATAGAGGCTTAATAGAATATCTTATTTCTTAATTTGAAAAGGGTCCAAGCAAGCGGCTTCCCAATGTGCTCGTGCAAAAGGTCTTGGCGCATACAAACGCAGGGACATACTTCGTATAAATATCTTATACTTTGTACATTGTTGTACCGTAGAAGGACCCGAAATTATGTGGATAAATATCTTTATATTACTGCTTTGTGGTGAAATGTCTCCGTCGATTTCTGATTTACCGTGATCATATCATGTGTCATTAGTTAGTGACCATTAAAACTTTCACGGGGCGAGACCATTGACCCAATTTCACGGGTCAAGACTCAAGACCTTTCCTTCCTGTTGAAATTTTAGAGGGGCAACCTCCGTTGGCACCCCGTTAGATTGTTCCAGCTGCCACCCCATTGTTTCAATAGTAACATTGACATCCTCGAGTTAAGATATTGTCAAGTTGTCAACTGACATTCAATATTCATGATAAGGGCAATAATATTAACCTTATTTGTTTTATTTCATATATTAATTAATAGAAGTATCAGTGCTAGAAATAATTCCATTAATGATTAAGAACTTAAATAAAAAACAATAATAAATTATACAACTAAATTAGGATCCCTTGTATATATGAACACACATACAATTAGGAAAAAAAAATAAAATTTGATTCTCTCCCTTCTCCCCTTGTTTCTTCTGTTGTTGATTAATAGTGATAGATTCAAAACTCTTACTAATTGATAGCTTCTAACTGAAAGTAAAGAAACTTTCTTTTAAGAAAAAATGCATGAACTCAATATTTTTTAGTAATTTAAATAAATATTTTTTCAATATTTTTTCCTTCAAATAACTATAATACCGTCAATATACTGAAATTTTAATTAACTGCTGTCATAATAGGGGTGCTATGTTACTATTGGAGCAACTGGGGTGATAGCGTTACTATCACAACCTATCGGGGGTCTCACGAGATTTCCCCATTTTAGCACTTTTATCTTATAGATGGTTGCATACTTCCATACATGCGACATAATTCCCTCCCACAAACGGAAAGCCTTGGCTGCCAGGCAATTTTCTCCAGTTTCCATGAAAAAGCTTTACTTCTTCAACATGCTTTTCCTTCCCTTCCTTCTTCAATTCGGTTCTCTTTTCCTTCTCTCATCAGCCAACACTCCTTCAAAGTACTTCATGAATTGTGGATCAAAATTCAACGTCAATATTGGCGACAGGAACTTTGTTGGAGACCTGAATATTGGCTCTTTCCGAGTGGGAGAAAGCAAACCTATCCAAGACCCCAGCTCATCCACAGACACAACTCTTTATCAAGCAGCAAGAATTTACATGCAAACATCATCGTATGAGTTCGATATTACCGAACATGGCACATACATGGTACGCCTCCATTTCTATGTATTCAAATCAAGAAATACAAACCTGGCTGATGCTCTGTTCAACGTTTCAGCTTCAAACATTTTACTCTTGTCTAATTTCAGTGTCCAGAAAAATAGTAGCTTGCCTGTTATTAAGGAGTTTCTGCTCACTAACATTAATGAAGGCAAGCTCAGAATCTACTTCCAACCGGCTCAAGTAAAATCTTTTGCTTTCGTAAATGCCATAGAAGTCTTTTTTGCCCCAGAAAATTATGGTATGAGCCTTATGGGTGATGTCCCTCACGTGACTCCTGAAGGAAGTAATGATACTTACCCTGGTTCGCTTCCTCGGGTTTTACAAACCATTCACAGGATCAATGTTGGAGGCCAATCAGTTAATGATACAATTCTCTGGAGGAACTGGATTTCAGACAAAATTTACCTACTTCCAGGGAGTTCCCCAGTGATTTGTCCAGATCGTACCGGTATTATTGTCAAGGATTATGATGCAGAAGATGTCTCGTACA
This sequence comes from Boswellia sacra, assembly GCA_013180625.2. NCBI lineage: Eukaryota > Viridiplantae > Streptophyta > Magnoliopsida > Sapindales > Burseraceae > Boswellia > Boswellia sacra. The sequence continues at coordinate 1,014,271 of SNVD02000038.1, read as the reverse complement.
TTGGCCCAGATGCAGTCTACAAGACTTGCAGAGAAGTGAATTTGGATGACGATGAGGGATCAAATTCTTCTATTATCGCTTGGCAATTTAACGTAAATAAGAACTCCAGCCACCTTGTTCGAGCACACTTTTGTGACTTGATTAGCTATGCAATTAATGAATTTAATTTCAGTCTTTTTATATACAACAACTTCAACCAAACTATCAGTCCTCTTGACAAAGATATTTACTCTACAGCAGTTCGATTCTACTACGATTTTGTGGTTGATTCTGATGATTCTGGATTACTGAATATCAGCATACGTCTCCTGGAGGATTTCAGAGAAGCATACCTGAATGGGCTGGAGATAATAGAGTTCTTGAAGGAACCAGGCTTGGTTACCGTGCAGAACAAACATAAGAATAAAAGTTTATTTGTAATCACTGGTTTATTTGGAGGAGTGATTGCTATCTTCATATTGATAGTGGTGTTTTTATGTAGATTAAAACGCTGGAAAGAAAAACTTGTGGAAACCATAATTACAGAAGTGCCAATGCTTCTTTACAAAGAAGGTAGAATTTCCGATGCCTGCCCTGTTCCTAACTTGAACCTGAAATTGAAAATGCCTTTTGCTGAAATATTGGAGGCAACTCAGAACTTTGATAGTAAAAATTTGATCGGTGAAGGTGGATTTGGTAAGGTTTACAAAGGAACTCTTGGGGATGGTATGAAAGTGGCTGTAAAGCGAAGCGATCCAAAGCATGGCCAAGGCCTTCCAGAATTTCACACTGAGATCCTGGTTCTATCCAGGATTCGCCATCGCCATCTTGTTTCCCTGATTGGGTATTGCGATGAAGGGTCTGAGATGATTCTGGTTTATGAATTCATGGAGAAGGGTGCTTTAAGAGATCATATTTATGACTCCAATGAAAACTCTCAAGGATCATTCACTCAGTCCAAGTTGACCTGGAGTCAAAGGCTCCAAATTTGCATTGGTTCAGCGAAGGGTCTCAATTACCTTCATGCTGGATCAGATGGAGGAATCATTCACCGTGATGTTAAGTCAACAAACATCTTGCTTGATGAGCATCATGTGGCTAAAGTTGCTGATTTTGGTCTTTCAAGATCATGTACTCCTGATATAGATGACTTCAGCTTGGGCATAAAAGGAAGCTTTGGTTATCTTGATCCTGAGTATTTTTGCTCCCTTCAGTTGACAGAAAAATCAGATGTTTATTCCTTTGGTGTGGTACTTCTTGAAGTGCTTTGTGCTAGACCAGCTATAATGACAAACACAAATCGGAGAGAGGAGATCAATCTTGCTGAGCGGGGACTTTTTTGGCAAAAGAAAGGGCAACTCGAAAAAATTGTTGATCCGTTGCTGGAGGGGAAAATTAATCCCAATTCATTGAGAAAATTTGGTGAAATAGTGGAGAAGTGTTTGAAGGAAAACGGGGTTGAGAGGCCCACCATGCGCGATGTGTTCTGGGACTTAGAATATGCATTGCAGCTACAACAAACTGCTGTGACTAGATATCCACATGAGGACAGCACAAAGGATGCTTCATTGGAGTTGGAGTTGGATCTGCCCATTTCTTGGCGCTTGCCATTTAATGACCTCTCTGTTCAGGATGAATTAGGGAATGATACTTCAGGTACAATAGCTACTGAAGTGTTCTTACAGCCGAGGATTGATGGTGCCAGTGCCAGATAATAATCTTCTCCGGTTAGTAGTTCACTTCAGTTTTTGTAAATAGCTTCTGTTACAATATCTAATGTTGTAATTTAGCAACTTGTATAAATGTTAAAATTATTGTATGGACTGTTCTGCATAGGCTCAAGACAGCTCAAATAAGTTTGTTATATCACATTAATGGAACTAGTGCAGATTAATGGATGTAATCTAGATCTTTGTGCCCAAACAAATATTCTCTTTTGCCTGGCCCTGGTTGCTACTTCATCAAACAGCAAGAACATACAAACAATGTTCTTCGTACAAGCTTGAAGTTGACCAGAATGGAACGCCCTTGGTACGCCTTCGCTTCTTTTGTCTTTTCCTTGGCCACTTGTTTGGATTCTGGCCCATGCTATCCATTTTCAATTCATCAGCTTAAGGATTTTCGCCATTATTGGATTTCAAAGTCCAAAATGGTAGTTCTTCTTCAAGTTTTATATCAAATTAATTACCTCCAAGTAATGGCCAAAATAAATGAAACCGTAATAATGCTAGGTTGATATCAAGAACTTTTTTGAACAACTGAACTTTTGAGTATGCTTCAGTGAGAAAAACCAAAATGGGTGCGCTTTGATTGAAATCATTGGGTAGCTTTTGAGGGTATTTGAATTTCATAATGTGTTTGAATAATTGAAAATTTTAAATCAATTTCAATATCAAAGCAACAATCTTGACTTTTCAACTCTTATTGTTTTAATACTTGTTTTCTTAATTTTTTAATTGGAATATCGAACTGGTCGATTACATCTGCCACCTTTCGCCAAGTCCAATTAAGCAAAACAACACAAAAATTTGCAAGTAATACGACGCCAAGCGCCCATGTTACAGTCACAAAGTTATTTTATTGAAAAATAATTCCACTGTAGTGCATGTGATACGATAAGGTATAGACAAGTCTGCGACTTAATATCGGCCAAGTCAGCAACTCTGCTTCACACAATGCATTTATCGCAGAATTCCTGTTATTGGTAGGACGGATTCTTAGACCAATTAAAACTTCAATACAATAGGACAGTCAACACTTTTGGATTGTTTCGGAATTTTCCACAAGTCACGTACATTCAAGCTTTAAATATTGGGTCGTTAGGCCTCCAGTAAGCAGATTATCAAGGGTCCTTCTTTCTGGGTCTTTTGGGTCTCACTACAGTGCAGTCAGCGTACACATACGCGGCTGCTTTTACAACTTTCAGGGGCGTTAAAAAAAGTTTTGTTTACAACTCCTCTTTGAGTCTTTGTCTAACATAGATTACAACAAGTCATAAAATTTATAACGATTTCCCTCTAGCCTTTAGCTGAATTTGGACGATAACATATATAATTATTATGAATTATATGATCAGTATTTTTTTTTCTTTTTTGTGCAGAATTTTCAATTTGCAAATATTCACAGTTGATTTTTCAAGTCTCACGTCTCATTAGTTGACTTGAGTCTTCCCTACCTAAATGAATATCTCACGCATCGCTTCAACTTCAAATTCTTCAAAATCTCAGAGATTATCTTTGCTCCCACTAAATTCATAGAAGATCTTCAAAGCATGAAAATCAGCGAATCTTTATTTCCTCTGTTTTTTCTCTTCCAGCTCTTATCACTCCAGCTTACCTCTTCAGCTTACACTCTTCCAGACAAGTACTTCATCAACTGTGGTTCAGGAACCAACGTAAATTCCTCTCGCCGCACATTCACTGGGGACCTGAATTCTGATTCCATCTCCTTTACAAAGCAACGCAGCGATGAAGTAAGCAACCAGTCAGCAGCCATCCCAACTCTCTATCAAACAGCAAGAGTTTTTAGGCAAAAAGCTTCCTATGAATTTGATATAAGCAACAGCACTCTTCATCTGGTACGCCTTCACTTCTTTGCTTTCTCCTCTCCAACAAATCTTTCCACAGCTGTTTTCGATGTTTTTGCTTCCAAGTTCCGTCTGTTGCACAATTTCACCGTCCAAAGCCAAAGCAGTAGCCCCTCTCCTGTAGTAGAGGAATTTCTTCTTAGAATCAATACAGGAAAGTTTCAGATCCTCTTTGTGTCAGCAGCGGAATCATCTTTTTCATTTGTTAATGCCATAGAAGTCTTCCCTGCCCCTGGAAATTTCATTCCTGATGAGACTCTGCATGTTACTCCCACAACGAGTAATACAAATTACAAGAATATCCTCTCCAATGCTTTGCAGACAATATATAGAATCAATGTTGGAGGCCTTACGCTTACACAAGATAACGACACATTGTGGAGGAACTGGGAGCCAGATGATGGTTATTTGTATAATCGAGATACTGCAAAGGCCAGGTCTTACACAGTTAAGCCTAATTATGTGGGAAAAAATAGCGAATTTATTGCCCCGGATTTCGTCTACCAAACTGCCAAAGAGATGAATGTAAACAGTGGTAGGAACTTCAACATAACTTGGTCATTTAACGTGAGTAAGAATGCTAAGCAGTTTCTTAGGATTCACTTTTGTGACATTGTTAGTCCCTCACCAAACGTTACAATCTTCGATCTCTATGTAGATGGCAGATATGGGCGGCAAGTCGTCCCATATGAGGAGATAGACGAGTTGGCAGCTCCTTTTTACTATGATATTGTGGTTGATACAGATGATTCTGGAATTATGAATATCAGTGTAGGCCCTGACGACGAATCTGTACAGCATACTGCGTTTTTGAATGGGTTGGAGATATTTCAGTTAATGGAGGGATCAGGCTCAGATTATGTGATGGATGCCCCAAAGAAAGCTCATGTTTTGGTTGTTGTTGTCGGCTCTGCTCTTGGAGGTTTGCTTATTATTTGCCTTCTGGGAGTTGTATTATTCTTGGTTTTGAAACGCAGGAAGAGGAAACCTGCCGAGGAGTCGAATTGGTGTCATTTGAATCCACAGGGAGGAGGGAGTTCTCATAGTAAGATGATTGAGGGAACCATCAATGGCTCCGCATCACCTTATTTCAACCTGGACCTAAAAATTCCTATTGTTGAGATTCTCTATGCCACAAAGAATTTTGATGGGAAGTTAGTGATCGGGAGGGGTGGATTTGGGCATGTCTTCAGAGGAATTCTCAGGAATGGCATGAAAGTGGCTGTGAAAAGAGCCGAGCCAGGATCAGGACAAGGCCTTCCAGAATTCCAAACAGAAATAACTGTCCTGTCTAAAATTCGTCACCGCCATCTTGTTTCCTTAATCGGTTATTGTGATGAAAGAAATGAGATGATATTAGTTTATGAATACATGGAAAAGGGGACTTTGAGGGATCATTTGTACAACTCAAAGTTGCCTCGTTTGTCCTGGAAGCAAAGGCTTGAAATATGCATTGCTGCAGCAGGAGGTCTTCAGTACCTCCACAAAGGTTCAGCTAGGGGAATCATTCATCGTGATGTCAAGTCCACAAACATCTTGTTGGATGAAAATCTTGTTGCGAAAGTTGCTGATTTTGGCCTTTCAAGGCTAGGTTCTCCTGATCAAGCCCATGTTAGTACAGCTGTTAAGGGCACTTTTGGTTATCTTGATCCTGAGTACTTCAGGACACAACAGATAACAGAAAAATCTGATGTTTACTCATTCGGGGTTGTCCTTCTAGAGGTTCTGTGTGCAAGACCAGCTATCAATCCTTCGCTCCCGAGAGAGCAAGTGAACCTAGCTGAATGGGCAATGCTTTGCAAGAAAAAAGGTCTCCTGGAAGATATTGTAGATCCTTTCTTAAAGGGTCAAATCAGTCCAAACTCATTGAGAAAATTTGCTGACACAGCAGAGAAATGTTTGCAAGAAGATGGAGCTGACAGGCCTACTATGGGTGATGTGTTGTGGGACTTGGAGTATGCATTGCAGTTTCAACTAACTGCAACAAGAAGAGAGCCACATGAGGATAGTGCAACCAATCCTTTGTTGCTATTGCCCGATGTCAAACGATTGCCTTCCATTAGCCAGTCATTTAACAAAGATATTGAAATGCCCATTTTGAGAGACGACAGTTTAATCTCATCAGAAAGTCAAGTTTTCTCTCAATTGAACATTGACAATGCCACGTGAAAGGTTAACTAATTTCATTTGCCTCTGTAAACTGTTTTATGTAAACAGAATTTGGAAAGACTTGCTATTGCATTCCACTAAAAGGAAATGGCACTGCTTTGTTATTATAGTTATGTATTGCAACAATTTGTTTTTAAAAATCAGAGTGGTTTGGTTTAAATTTAGATATTAGTGTTTTTTTTTTTTTGTTGAATAAAATAAAATCCAGTTTGTTAACTGCCAATTGTTTTAGCTGGACTCCTCAGGCTGGCCTCAAAAATAAAAATAACAAGCATCTGAAGTTTGATTAAATTGGAGCAAAAAAATTTTGTTTTCTCATCTGGGTCCGCGCATTATTTGGTCATATGCTAAAACTTCACTGTATATTTTGGGCCTTCATTGGCATGGAAATGGACATATTATTGTAAAATAATGGACCAAAATTCTCTCCCAAGAATACAACCTCTGTACCTTTTTCCTCCGTTCTTACAATCCAAAGGTACACCAAAATTTACCTTTGGTCTGCAGTTGTCCTGTCTCTGTCTTCGACTCCACCTTTTCAATCCAATTCGCTTATATTTAATTTTATCCTGTGAAACTGGAAATTTAAGTAAAATCAGGGTAACAAAATACTTGATTGAATTTGAATACATCAGCCTTTATATTTAATTTTAATGTGTTGAACAATTTTAAGATATTCCATTTATATAGTCAAATATTACGAAGTTATTTATGCTTAACTCAATCAACTGAATATATGCATCCAAAAAAATAGTTAAAAAGAACTAAAATCGTATTATTAATTTTTCTTGTTCTATGTCCAGCTCCTTCGTTTAACCCAATTTATTATCCATGGTCATAAAAACAGACTTCTTGTCATTAATTAACGGAATTTATTTTTATTGAATATAGGAAGACATGCTTGCTTTGCGCTCTTTTTAAATAGTTGTATAGAAATAGAAAACAAAATCAAAGGCGATAAAATCCTGACAAAAAATTTAACGTGGTGTGGTGCCTTTAGTACCACGTGAAAGATCTATCGACGGCGGAGGCCCAACTTCAGGCTATTCTCAAACAATACAACAGTACTTGTATAATTTCGAACGGTATTGAGAATTTGGGGTTAATAAGTTAGCTTGCTTAAATTAGAGGAAATTTTATTATAGCAATCAAAATCTGGGGGGTGTGTGCATGCCGAAGGCATATAAGAATTGGGAATTATTAAGAGACAATCAATACTCCAAATAACTTTTTTTTTTCAAACTGCAAGGAATTTTAACAATTTTAAAACTTACAAGTGAACTCTATACACACTGACATTAACATATTAATCCATCTAGATACATTCGCCATAAAATTATAAATTGTTTTAAGCTTATGGCACCCAAATCCGGCTATGTCAATAGACGACATCAAAGAATTTCCCTTTCTCTCCTATGTACATCTGCTACATACAGTACATATAAAGTTACAAGTGTAGAAGAACACCCGGACAACAGAATTTCAAGAAATTAATGAAACCAAATGATTCTGCAAAGTGATGACTACCGACTAGTGACCAGAGCCTTTCCTGCTAGGCCCAGAAGCGAACGTTTGGGCTTCCCCAGTTATCAAAATCCTGCCGGCCGCGTCCTTGGCAGAGTTGGAAGAAGATGAAGCAACTACGTTAATAGATTTAACCCCATCAGCAGCTTCAGGGTCAGCTCTTCCTTCGTTTGCCGCTAATGGAAGAGCTCTACAATTAACAAAACTTGAGTCAGAAAGCAGTAGCACGATCAGGATGATTAGAGCGAAACAGAATTGTTTCATTGTTATTGTTGGTGTTGTTACGGTGCTCAATATGGCTTTCTTCAGCTGGCACAATAATTTCAATATACTCTTTTCAAAGATTCGCTTGAGCAAAGAGTGGAGATGAAAGGAGTGGTTAAGCAATTAGCATCTCCAATGCATAAGGTACCGGGACCTTTATTATACAAGGGACGGTTTTGGTGAAAAAGGATTAAAGGACGGCGAAGGGGCTTTTGTGTGTGGGGACATTCAATTTAGAGTATTATTTGACTGGAACCCTTTTGGTCTGTGATGAGATTCTTGAGTTTATTTAACAAGACTTGTAGTTTCACATTTGTGCCTTTCCGATTTTTGACTTCAGAATCCTGATACCGATTTCGGAAACACAGGAGATACGAATAAACTAGTTTGGCCTTGAAAATGAATACCATTTTAGAAACGAGAGGTGGGTAAGTAATTGGTAAGCAATGCAAATTGCAGCGAATATTGTTTTATTGTTGATGGTTGATACCATTTCAGTGATAGAAGAGGAGAGCGACACGAAATTAGTGGTCAAGTCATTTTGAAAATATTCTTTAATAGACAGTACCAATCAAAGACCTTTTAATATAGTTTCACATAATTTGTGCCAATAATTGGCGAGTACGTGTCTTGATTTTCTAGGCAGTCATTGATCATTAATTTTACTCTTTTTTTTTTTCGGTTGATTCTTTCCTGCTAAGCACTTTGCTTTGATTCACAAATATCAACTACGACTGCAGCAGTAGCATCAAATTGCGTTTACATTGGAGATCATAGAAACCTTGTTTTGTATTTTAATTTATGTTTGTGGCAAAAAACTGAAGGGTCAGCAATGTCTGTGTTTTAACTGAAAATGGTCGGAAGGAACTTCTACATATGTCTCTCCAAATATAGAAGATAAAATAGATTTTAAAAAAATGTGGGAGGCGCACACAACTTGAATCACCGCCATGTTGCATTCTTTGAATTCGTGGACTTCCTCTTCCTTCTTATTGATTTCACACAATGAAAGTCGACCTTGTCTTGCTCATTTTGCTCACTTTTTATTCCAATTTAATTTCAATGCGAATGTGGGATAACAAAACATTCACAACTGATTGATAGACTAGATTTAGACAGATTATTACCCATTTAAAATTTTGCATAAAAATTGAAATAAGTTAATTTTAATTAAGATTAAATGTATCATATCATTTATAATTCAAAGATGGGTTAATCACGATAAGATTTTACTAATGGACACACAAATTATATGATACATTTGTCGACTCAATACTTTTATTTAAAATCATTCTCGAACCTTCAATTAGGGTAATATTGAAAACGAAAGTTCGAAGATTAGGTCAATGAACAATCCAGATTTGTTGGTGAATGTTAAGAAAATTCTTCATCAAAAAGCCTCAAAGGTATGTTGCTTCCATATGGTTACAGCTGTGAGCATAAATTTTAATTGTCAAGGACCACTACGTGATCGTAGACTAATATCTTGTCATGGTCTAATATGAGAATTTTTCTGAAATCACTTCCCGTGAGCTATATTGCAATTGGGCATTTGAAAGATAGCTTCCAGAGGAATTCAATTCTATGGTCAATGCAAGCCGCAGGCTCCCTGTGCTAACTTTAGAGAAGATTTGTTCTATTGGAATATGAATTCTATTATTGGACCTTAAAAAATAGGGATAAACTTTTGTCATTATCGATTCTCTTAATGAGAATTCTAAAGACAATATTTAATTAACTGTTAAAATACAATTTAGAGCAAAAGGGAAACTCTCTTTAGCATTGGATCTCTCACTTCATCAGTTGTTGCCAGAGAATAAAATTAGTCAATATATCAGATCTGCCATCAGAAATACTTTCTAATGGGCAGATAGTGAAAAAGGGGCTTGACCAACCCATCAAGAAACTGGACTTGATCTCGAGCAATTGTTTCAATAAATGGGCTTTCAGAGGCGCCGAAAGCTCCAAAACCTAAGTTAGAGATGTTCGAGATTTTATTATTTTTATTTTAGAAGACAGTTTGAAAATGAAAATCAAACTCATTCGCTAGATTATTTATTAAATAATATAAATACGACTAAATTTATCATAGAAATTTCCATGATTTAGAACATACCTCAGTGATAAGAAGAAAAAACACCATACTTCTCAACGTTAAATTTCTCCCTTGCCAAATAAATTATTAAAAGAAATTGGTATTTTTATTTGTTGTACGAGATGTGATGATACATTTTTTTTTTTTTTACAATAACTATCGATGTTGTTGCCATTTTTGCTCGTTGTTGTGAAAGGGCTCATAAATGTTCTAAATATCAAACTAATAAATGAGGTTCTCATAGAAATTTCGATGATTTCTAACATGCCTTAGTGATGGTAAATTCAAAATTAAGTTAAAAAGCATACCTATTTTAACTTCTATTATAGTAAATTCACATACACAGAAATAAATGAAAAAGAAATAATAAAATGGAGAGAATTACTTTCATTTAAGCATAATTAAGGGGGTGATTAAAATAAAAGAAATAGATAATAGTATCTCTAGTTTCTTCTCACAGCCTTTTAAATCTCTAACCAAATAAAGATACTCATAAAGAAATAAACTGAGGTGTATATATATATATATATATATAGAGTGAGTGGACCAAATCTGCATATTATAAGAGAATAAGCGAGTTAATACCTTAAAATTCTCATTTATTCCTTTTCTCCGTCATTTTTCTAAAATTCCACTTTATATCTAAATTAATTTAGAGAATTAAATAAAGAGAATCTGACTTCACCTCTAAACGCTTTTCATCTCTTATAATTTATTTTTCCAATCATATTAATTAATTAAATTGTCAAACTCAAAAATCTTTGCGTACAAATTTAAGTAAGAATTAATTTAATTATTAAAGGTGGATTGTATTATAAAAGGAAATTGATTTAATGAGAATACCACAAATGTAAATGATATTGCAAATAATGATATTGTAAATGTAGATTATTATATTAGATTTTAAATTTTAGATTATAAGCCTAATACTGGCAATATCTGCCTATTATTTCACCGATCGACACTATAATAAAATTTTCTGATGATTTTACTTTATGGCAAATTTCTTCTAGCTCCATAACCTACCAATGATCACCGACGCTTGCAGCTATCTGATTAATACTACATAACCTAGCAAGATTTTCCAGTGATTTCATTGATGAAGTGATTGATATTCTGATCTGAGGAACCACCAGCCTCTATAGCTCTCATTGCTGCCTCCTTCAAAGCCATAGCTCTGTTCTTCATTTCTGTTGCCATCAGCCCTTCCGTTACCTCTAAAATGCACCTTTCCACCTCTTCTGTGCTGAGAGCTCCGTCTTCGCCATTTCTCATCCTGACACCAATCTTCAAATTTTCAACCAAAAGCTTGGCATTAATTGATTGATCTGTCCACTCTGGGTAAGCAATGACGGGCACACCAGCGACGATGGTTTCCAGGGTTGAGTTCCACCCACAGTGAGTCATGAAGCAAGCCACAGAATGATGCATGAGCACTTTCTCTTGATTACACCATTTCACGACCAAACCTCTCGCTTTTGTCTCTTCCAAGAACTCAGATGGCAGTTCACCACCTTTCTTGTGAGACCCTTTCTCCGGGGGCTTCACAACCCAAAGAAACGGTCGGTTGATAGTTTTTAAAGCTTTAGCTATGCTGTCAATCTGATTCTGTGACAGTACAATCATGCTGCCAAACGATATGTAAATAACCGATGAAAGCGGTTGCTCGTCAAGCCATTCTTTGCAAGAATTTTCAGAACTAAACAAATCCGAACTGGCAGTAACACTTGTTTCATATTTTCCAAACATGGATGGTGACACTAATGGACCGATTGGAACAATTGCACTAACCGACGCCATTGACTGTGTTATATCTCCCTCTAGCTCATGGAAGGAATTCCCCATAACCCATCTTACCTTATTCAATGATTGAACGAAATCCGAAACCAATTTTTTGAAAGCAGTGCTAGAAGGAAGGATAAAAGAAGGAAGCTCCTTTACTAGTAACACAGGCATACCAGGCAACTGTACGGCCTCATTTGGGTTCTCCAAAGATGGAAATAAATATGAATGCTTGATATAATGATAGTAAATAGAGTAGACAGCGCAAGCCTGTATCCAAAGCACAGCACAAGGGATATCATGTTGTGCAGCAATACCGGGCACCCATGGCATAAAAGGGTTTGTAATGATGCATAAAATTTTTTTGTGCTTGGCTGCGAGATTGGTGATTAGAATTGAGAGATTTTTTGACCCAAATGTTTGAAGGGATCTGAGGAAGGAGTCAACGTACGTTTCGCGATCAAAGTCATCGCTGAGGCCATCAGAGAAGAACTCAAGGTGGAGTGCGGGAGTTCTAGCAATGGCGTCTTGGGCTTGGGTGATGGAGATCTCCGAGTTGAGGATGCGCTGACGCGCTTTTTCTGTGGTGGCAAAAACGACATGAAGACCCTTTGATGCGAGGCACTTTGCAAGCCTAAACATAGGGTTAATATGGCCTTGCATTGCATGTGTCACCATTAGAACACAAACTTCTTGTTCACTCTCCATGCTTGTGTACGGGAAGCTTCAGAATTAGGGAAGGCTGAGAGTGACGATCGATCCTCGGCCACTCCTGTGAGAAGGCCGTTCTACGCAGTCCCAGATATATATTGTCTGGGGTTGCAATAGCACATTGATGTATATTAATTTAACAGGACTTGTTATATATATAATTAACCAGATTTTCATTTTATCAGATATTCAGATCGGAAAATAAATATTTTTCTTTTATAGAAGACTTAGGATTATTAATGTTTTTTTCCTTATAAATTTTTAATTTGACCTAATATGTATGTCATTATTTAGATATATTTGTAGTATGTTTGTTTTCCTGACTTAATAGTATAATTTACACACTTTTATTTTAGATTCATATATTTAGTTTTCTTAGATTTTCGATGAATTTAAGTCTATGTATTTAGATTCTGAGATTAAAAAAAAGTTGCTACCCATATGTGTTATCTCCACTTCTATTTGTCATATTATACTTAATTGATGTCTTTTGCTTTCTTTTCTAAATTACATAAGAACAATATTTCATATCATGAAGTGTATAAATTTTCAAAATTTTCATACTAGGTGTTTTTATAAAAATATTGGCATTTAAATGACAAGCTGATCATATAATGTAACAATATAAAAATGATGAATAGAAATTATAGAGAGGTGTTTGTATTATACATATTAATCTACAAATATGCGTAACTGGTTGCCTTTATTTTCCATGAAATGGGTAGATGATCAAAACAAAATTTATTTTGCAGAAGCTTTCCAGCTGTTGCAGAATACAGTAACTAAAATAGTCTTCCATCACTTCAAACAATATGGAAACAAAATCAATGAATTACCTTTCCCTGCATCGCTAGGCAGCTTGATAATTGCTGGTGAAAGGCACAGCTGTGGAGCAATAAGGTAAATTGCATTAATATTATGATCTGTGCTTGACATTTATACTTAGTAAAGTGTCAAATGTATTAATAGTAGCCAATCCCTATCCTAGCAATTCAAAACCCAATTAGTTGTCTTCGTTGATTAAATCTTTTCTGTTAGGATTAATTGTTATCATTGTATGAGCACTGGCGACGTAAAGAGCCATTGAAATTAGTCACCAGTTACGTACCTGGTTGAAATGAGAACTCTGAAATTCTGAATACATATACAAGCTAACATAATACACACATTGCATAATGACGATTAATTATAATTGCCATCCATTTCACCGTAATGGAATTTATAAAATAGTTAAAAAGAATTAATATTGTTTAATTAAGATATTAAAATTCATAAAAAATTCTCAAGGGCGGAATGAGTAAGCAAAGGGGTGACAAGCCATGTATATTAATTCTCAAATGTTTCTCCACGTCATGATAATTAATATTTAAATTCAAATAACAAATCCAGAAAAATTATTCTCTTAAAATGTTTACTTACTTTATATTTTATACTTTGTTACTATATATCTTTAAGATACATTTTAAGATTATAAGCCTAAAAATTAAATATAATGTAGCAACAAATCTTAATAACATGTTGAGGGTAAATAAAGATCATAGATCGAGAAAGTTGTTCTATCATATCTCATCACACTTATTTGATATATTCATTTTAATCAAATATTGACACGTTTGACCAAAATGCTAAAATTACGAAAAATTTAATATTAAGAGAAAGTAATTCTTAAAATTATAATGTCTCGACATATAGTAATAAATGGTGATGTGGCACATAGCCTTCATTTTTTTATATATTAAATTTCTTAATTGGATGACCGCACCATATAAGATCGAGTAAAAACATCTATAAAGAAATTTTAAATTCTTTACCATTACAATAATCTTAATTCACAATCACAAATCAATATAAAAACTCTTTTATATAAACTAATGTGTTATAATATGGTTAAAGAGTGAAAATAATAATATTAATTCATTTAATAAAGGAGAATGAAGTATGAATAATAATATATCATTTTGTATAGGTGAGTTTATATACTAAAGCTCTAAATTTAATCTTAACATTTCTGTTTTCTATTATAACCTGTATATCATCTCATAGGGATTGGGTGTAACTCTGGCTTAATAGAAATTAATCGTGTAAGACAATGGAAAAATAGTCCAACTTTAATTAATGACTTCAACAACCTTTACATAATATTAATTTGAGGACACTTAAGTTATTGTAATTAATTTATGCCTCCATAACGATCAGCATAATTCAGATCTCTACACTCTACAGTATATCAGCACTGAATACAAATCCGATAATTTGACGCAACGAAACTCAAGCATATGAACACGCGGGATTGGACTAAATACTTGACCAATGGATGGCCCTCTGGAGCAGTTGTTCAGTATCACATCACTAAAGCCTGCTATATTACCCAGCAAACTAGCTACAACAACTAATCCAGTCTTAATTAAACAAATTTAAAATAAAAAACAATGAAAAAAAATTAAAAAATAAGAAGACAAGAAGAAAAGTACAAAATAAGCCTCCAATCCAATAGTGTGCCCGCGGCCTGCCGTGTTGATCGATTAGAATTTGTACCTTAATTTAAAACCCTTGACAATTTAGTCATTGACTAGTCATTTAAGCCAAGAAATCACGTTACTCCCCTTTTTAGTCCCCTGGTGAATCGGTTGGAATTCAAACATTGCGTGGTCTTTGGTGTCGATTAAGGGTGAGAGAACTTGAATTTTCTTGTACAACCACTTGGGCTGCCATGGAAATCTAATTACTTAACTAGCTAGTTTCTATTTTTCGACTAGCTATATCTTCATTTTCTACACCTCCAAATTGGACTCGCAATCTCTAATTTTCTTTTTTTCCCTTCCTTTCTATCCTCTTTTCCACCCTTTCGGAGAGGATATGAACCTCCCTCGTTGTTTCCTGGCAAACCCTTTGTTTAACCGTTTGTTTCACGTTTGTTTGAATGGTATAAAATTCCAATGAACATTAGTCAAAGCAAACCTATCTCACCAGTAGTCAACAACTTACTCACCAACTCCAGCAGTATAAATAGCAGACATAATTCTCTCCCTGCTGCATATCACTTCATCACACAAAATTTGTTTTATTTGTTTCCTTAGCTTGCAGCAAGTATATAAAACCTCTCTCTTTCTCTCACTATTTCTTTAAAAATGACAACTATGCTCAAATCTATCACGTTTTTTTTGGTGCTTCCGATGCTAAATTTCTATATTTTCGTTCAGACCGAAGCCCGTCCCTTCAATATCATGATGCCACGGAACTCTGGCAGTAAAATTATGCTTGATGGTTTCTTCGACGGGTTATATCTTGGAGCAATCAAGCAATCTGGCCCGAGTCCTGGTGAGGGACACAAGTTCACTGACAGTCATAACCTTGGAGGCAGGAAGAATTCGGGTCCAAGTGCTGGTGGTGAGGGACATAAGTTCACTGACAGCTATAGCCTTGAAGGCAAGAAGCAGTCGGGTCCAAGCCCTGGTGAGGGACACAAGTTCACCGACAGCTATAGCCTTGGAGGCAGGAAGCAGTCGGGTCCGAGTGCTGGCGGTGAGGGACACAAGTTCACTGACAGTTATAGCCTTGGAGGCAAGAAGCAGTCGGGTCCAAGCCCTGGTGTGGGAAACAAGTTCACCGACAGTTATAATCTAGGAGGCATGAAGCAGTCGGGTCCAAGCGCACCTGGTGAGGGACACAAGTTCACTGACAGTTATAGCCTTGGAGGCAAGAAGCAGTCGGGTCCAAGCCCTGGTGTGGGAAACAAGTTCACCGACAGTTACAATCTAGGAGGCATGAAGCAGTCGGGTCCAAGCGCACCTGGTGAGGGACACAAGTTCACTAACAGTTATAGTATCGGAGGCATTAAGGACTCTGGTCCGAGCCCTGGCGTTGGACATTAAATTTTCAGTCGCGAGCACCAGAGCATTACGCTATCGCTATCAGATACTTGATCTACTAGGATCTCTTTTACTTCCCTCTCTTTTGGTTCTTTGATTTTTTCATGTTGTGCAGATAGATATATAAGAGAAATAATTGTACAAACATCCTCCCAGGGGATCACATGTAAAACTAATATATATATTTCTGCAAAGTTACAGTTACAAAATATTATTCCATCCTTTAATTATTTATCCTTGATCAAGCTACGCAATTCTGAAATCTACCCTACCTGAGGAGTATTGATTTTTATTACATGAGCCCAATGCTTTACAATTGCAAGCCACACAAGCAAAAATTCAAAATATATTAAGATAAACGTTAATTACTTATTCAGCTTAATTAATTTGCTTAATAATTAACTTCCATTGTCTTCTAATAAGAGAATGAAATAACAAAGATTATATGAATGTCCTAACCTGAACAGCTAGCTCTTTGAATAAAGAACTTTGCAAATCAATAATTAAAACTTTCCTAGTCATTTGACAATTGATGACATGCAATTTTTGAGGCATGCATCAAAAGTAATTAGATTTATAATGAAAAATTTAAAAAGAGCGCAAAATATTTTGACTCTCAAGATACAAATGCTACCCCCAAAAGATACAATGTGTGATGTACATGCTTATATTAAGATTTTTATTGATGGGAGACACATACCAAATTCTTCATTGATGAGAGATGCGTATATATCACGGATAATAATAAATTAAATTCTTTCATACAAAACAAAATTATATATTTTTAAATTACTGTTACATATTTTATCCATGATAAAATGACCAATCAAAAGCAATTTTTAAAAGTTAAGATACATATAAAAAAATTGGAATATTAAATTAGAATTTTATCAATCTATTCATGTTCTGGTTAATATGTGTAAAATGAGGCCTAACGTTGATGTAATTAAAGGCGGATTTTAAAGTCAAACTATGTTGCGACAGACACAACCATGCACAGTGGGTTCTTGCATGGCTCACCGGCAGGTGATGAATCGTGCACAAGAGACGTGCTTCGTGCGCCTTCCCTCACCACATGGTCCTAGTCTCCGGGCCCAATTCTGCATGGAAAACAAAATTTGACCGAAAGCTATCAGAGGATTCAAATCAAAGACTTAAAAATTAATCTATGGTAAATCATCAGCTTTTGTCACCATTCGACTATAATTTAATTAAGCAAATATGCGCACAGGAATCCACTTGTATTTGTTCTCGATAACCACATTTTTGCCTATCATTGTACTGTGCAGTCTTAATTAAAAAACAAAAATAAATTCTTTTATCTAGAAAAATCAACTTTCTCTAAAAATCATTAATAATAGACTTTGAAATATAACAAAAAAATTCTCTCAGAATAAATGTGAACGGACATTTTTTTTTCTAGTATTCTTCCACCAAATAGACCAAAGAGTCGAATTTGGTAATAAGCCAAAGCAACAAAGTCAATGATCAGAATTAAGATGTCTTTCCTTTAAATTCTAAAGGTTTTTTTTTTTTTTTTGTGTCGGAAAGTCGGGTTCTGGAATCGGTGTGCAATTGTACCGTGCATGAAGCACGAGTTTTCATTATGCCGACGCGCAAAAGTAGTGTGTAACAAAAATTCCTCTCGGAACGTTATTAATTATTTGCTCACCCATTAATTCTTCTTTTTGCTCAGCTTTCCAAGCATGGATTTCCATAAAAGCTATAAAAGTAGAAGAAGGAATTACATGGAAAGCAAGACATGAACATAGAGTTAGGCAGCAGAAAGTGGAAAATATTATGAGTTTTGAGGAAGTTCGGTCAGGCTTTGGGTCTCCATTCACCAATTTTTCCTGGACCGAACCTTTCAAGTGATTTCTTTTCACATCTTTTCCTTTTCGTGTTTGAACATAGAACTTGCGAGTTAAGAAAATTAAAATTCTAGCTACAGCTAGGTTCCCTAACGGTGTAAATTTTGATCAATTTTCATCCAACTTCCACACACACAAGCACTTGCAAGCTTGAGCACCGTTACTTAATACTTACTATAAACAACTTCTCACATTGCTGGAGAATTGAAAGCTCGTAGCCTCTTGCTTATTGTTCCTTCTTCCATCGCTCGGTGATCATGTGATAGCTAGAAGCGCGACCATTCAGTATGAAGTTGGATGGTTTGAAGAACGAAAAGGATTCCTTAATTGAGGGGCTGTCAGTTGGAGCCATCAAGCAATCAGGTCGGAGCCCTGGTCAAGGAATTAAACAAGTTTACCGACTCCAGAACAGTCGGAGATATGCTTCAAGCCCTCATAAAGACGAATACTAGTTAGATATATAGTTGCTGGGATATGTCACAAAGGCGCATTGTGGCACACATGTAAATACACCAGAAATACAAATAAGTAATTAATAATATGCCAATGGTGATGGTTATACAATTGATCTTATCGTAATTCAGAGTTAACTTTCTTTTCTGTTATGTAATAATATAATAATTATGGTGTCATATTTTGACTAATCATGACAATCAATTATCAATAATAATTTTTCAATAATGCTAGACTTTTAACATTCATATAACTTAAATTCTATAATATGATATAACAGCTTAATTAAGTGGCAAAATCCTATTAGAAATGTAACTTCCCTCGTCCATTTTTATTTTTTTCCTCTTCTAGTGAATTTTTTTCATGTACGTTGTCACATCAAATTGTAGAATTTAAGTTCTATGAATGTTATAAGTCTAGTATTACTCATAATTTTTACCATTTATACGAAGAGATTTCAAGCTGATTGTCCAACAATGCCCAGTGAATACTATGTTCTTCCTTTCCCTCAAATGATTAAAATATATATAACGATTGTAGATTTGTAGATATATAAAATAATCTATCTTCACCATCTAAACGATACAAAATACACATAACTATAAGCATTTGTGATTCATCCTTAAATTAATATGTACCATTTTAATTCCAATATTGGATCAACGTCAACTTTAGTTTTTTGAAATCGGTTATATGTATTATCTCAAAACTAATGCTTATGATCTCCATTGGATTTTTTTTTTGGAATTAATTCTTTATTTTTCTTAAGTATGTAACATCTCAACCTGCATGTGATACTTTGCGAGGTTGGCCATTATCCCCCAAGAGGTAGCCTCCACATGATCCTGGGCAAGTATGCTCATGTTAAATTCTCGAGTAATGCTACTCTTACAAACTACTTATACAAATTCATCCACACACTGACGTGACATGATGTGATTTGATAAATAAATGCAGTGATTTGATAAATATATATTAATAATAAATGACATTAATTAATATGGGTGATGTGGCAATTATAGAGGGATGCCACATCAGTTTGTATGAGTGAGTTTGTATAAGTAGTTTGTATGAGTAGCATTACTCTAAATTCTCTAATTCGTCGCCTCATGTGCAAGGACCTTATGCAGCTACAATGTAATGTAGACTGGATCAAGCCTCACATGCCACATAGGTTTTACAAATGGGTCAAACAATATTATTTTATTTAATTTTTTAAATAATATGGAGGAAATTCGATCCTATGACTGTGTGATGATGACGGCTCTGCTACCATATTATGGTAGCCACTTTATCTAAAAGTTTGAGCTTATAGATGTGACCTTAACACTAAATACTTAATTCTATAATACTTTGAACACGGTATCTATTATTTAACTTTTGACCTCCCTGAGTCGATCCCTTGACCAATGGCATCTCTTTGGAGTTCAAAGTGAGTGGTGCCATACGCAGGAGGGAAAGTTAATAAAAATAATTGAAACAAAATAATAATAATAATAAAAATAAAAACAATAATAATACTTTGGGGATCACACGTATTTTTATCTAATGAAGTGGGATTATAATCCCATAAGATCTCTCATCCCATGCCTTATTATCCCACAATTGCCACATATCAAATAGCGATAATTGAAATAAAACTGGTTCAAATATAAATGTGTGATTTCAGATATGTTGGATAGGAAGCACTGCCAAGAAAAGACTAAAATTATATTATTGAAATAACTTTTACTACCTTTATATGTTTTAGTAAAACAATCATGCGCATTAAGTTTATAACAAATACGACCGACTTTCATCTGTATACAAGTGCCAAAGATAAGAGAATTACTTTTATTACTCAATAGAAGAAGACAACTTATATATGATCGTTGAGGAGCCCATTAAAAGATATATATATATATATATATATATATATATATATATATATATATATATATGTGAGAGAGAGAAAAATAAATTAATACTTTGATATTTACCGATAGTTGGATGAGAAAATATGTCATATATCTGCTGTACTACGTGGCAATACTGAATAGTACAACGGACCAATAAGAGAGCAAAAACATAATGTAAATAGTGATATTTTCAGTTTTTATCTCCCACTTTTCTTGTTTCTCATTGGTATGACAGATTTTCTCTTGTTGGATGATGCCCTACCTGACTATTGAAAATCATTATAAATTGAACAGGCTTTATTTTTTATTGATAGATAGGTAACTAGTCTGCACTCTTGACTTAATTTATTGATTGTACACAATCACATCTCATTGTCTAATGAAATGGTTTTCCGATGTCACGAGACAAGAGACGCTCAGTCATGCATTGTTCTCGATACTAGGGTACTGGTTACTAAAAAAAAAAATCTCATGGACTTAATCTTTGGGCTTATTTTCTCCAATAAGATTTGAACTCGATTGCTTAAGGGCTCCAAAGATGGTCCATGATGGTGTCCGACACCAGGGCTAGGAGCAGAATACTTAATATCTCCAAGAGTTATATCCATAAACTTGTTTTCTTCACCTGTAGGTTTCGATTTGGAATGCTTGATAGCTCCAAGAGACGGTCCATGATGGTCTCCGATAGTAGGGGTGGGAGCAGAATACTTAGCTACTATAGATGGTCCACGATGATTTCCGATACCAGGGCCATGAGGTAGGGGTGCACACGGGTCGGGTCGGGTCGGGTCGGGTCACGTTTCTCTAAACCCGACTCGATCTGACACGTCATCGAGTTGTAAAATTTGAACCCAATGTTGGGTTTTTCAAAACATGAACCCGACATATAACCCGTAATCTTGGGTCGGGTCGGGTTGGGTTAATCGGGTTTGGTTTTATTGGATCACAATAAAAAACCTGATTACAACCCGATCATATTAAAACCCGACTTTTGTAACCCGAACTCGGGTTATTTTTAAATGTAATCTAATTAAAACTCGAACTGACCTGAACAATCCGGTCGGGTCGGGTCAGTTTAATTTGCACACCCCTACCATGAGCAGAATACTTGGCTCCTAGCTAGAGATGGTCCGTGATGGTTTTTGATACCATGGCTCGGAGCAGAATACTTAACACCCAGATAAAAAGTACCTGGATCTGTGAACATGTTTTCTTCAGTCGGTTTCGAACTCAATTGCTTGGTGGCTTAAAAAACCTTGAGTTCTTTAGTCATCTGAAAAGAGTTTGATAGCAATGGTTATTGCTTCTAACAAGTATTCTTAGTTGATGAAAAATTATGATGGCTAAGTTGCCTATTTAGAGTGTAGACGAACGTAGAATTTTTTTATTTTTTATTTTTTTGTAATTTTTTCCTTCCCCTATGGAAGTTATAATGTAAAATCACAAAATAACGAAGATCAAGTGAATGGATAAAGTGGCAACTAGCAAGCAATCTTTTCCAACCAATTAAAATCTTATTAGACTTCCCCTTCCTGAAAAGTTTGGAATTATTGTCTAAACACTCTAATAATTCTTAAAATGATCAATATTAATTTTTAGAACTATAACATTAGCTTTAATTGATTGTTCTATACAAAATATTTTTCAACCATAAAAAGATCTACACTTAAATTTTTTGAATGGAAACTCAGAGATATGGCTAGCTTATATGAAAAGTGGGGAGCTTTGCTTTTATTGTGCAGATGTAGTTATTGGCCTAATAATTAATTAACTAGTAATGCTAAATTTACAATCCAAATACAATCCAAACTCTATAATTGGATATGATAGCTTAAGTGATAAAATCTTATTAGAGATGTAACTTCCCTTATTTATTTTTATTTTTTTCTCTTCTAGTGAATTTTTATCATATAGACTGTCACATCATGATGTTTAGTTCATATTTAGATTGTTATGTCTAGTACTACTTTAATCAATAAAACCTTTCGATGGTAAATCATAAATGTATCCGCACACAATTTTTTTATAATCAAAAATAAAATGTAGCTTTGCGAATTGAACTCTCTTATAGAGTCTGATATCTCCCTTAAATTTTTTTTTAATATGATCTAAAATGGGTTTGAATCCTAAAATTTTGATTTGAACACACTCGTCCTACACTCAACCAATTATAAGTTTTATTCTCAATGTGGATGTACATCCTTCTACTTTATAAAATTGCATCTCAACTCCCTCGTGGGGATTTTAGCGCTAGAGGGGGAGGGTTGACTCTCGAAAAAAAATTAATATATATAAACAATATTAATAACTTGAAAATAATATACAAATGTTGGTTAAGAAAATAAAATAAATGAATTTAATGTGAAAATTATATAACATGTAATTATCTATCCAATAATATTTAATCAACTCAAATGCTACAAAAAAATTGGTTATAGATGAGTTGTAAATGTAGTAGTATTAATTATATATTAAATACTATCAAGTTGACCAAAAAATGTCTTCATAATCATTTATGAAAAAAAAAAAGAAATTCTACATGAAATATTTATTTTAAAAGATTAAACATGTGATATTTATTTATATTGTTTGGACTTATGCCTTATTTAGTTGAAATTATCTTAAAGATATAAATGCGCAGAAAGGGGCAAATGCAGGAGTAAATTCGGGCTTCCAAGGTTAGCCCAAAGATTCACCAATTGATAGCCAACCCATCATTATGATTCAAAGCCACAAGGCTCGGATGAAACCTAAACAAGTTAAGAAAAAGTCCAATTGTGGTCTTAGGCTTGGCCTATCACTCATTTCTATCGTGATAGGAGTAAGACAAATAAAAGAAGAAGAATGGAGACAAGCAACGAGCTTCACGTGGGTAAGAGAGAAAAAGTAACGAAGTAAGTCCAAGGTTCTAGAAGCAGGATTTAAGAGAAACCAATGGGTAAAAGCATGGAGTCAGCCATTTATGGAAGCAACAAAGTTTTATGTTGAGGGTAATGAGAGAATTAGAAATGGAGGGTGATAGGGACAAACATGAACTTGAGCTTCCAAGAGAAGCTATTCCAAAATAGGAAAATAAGAAGAATGAAGGCAGACCAAAGATGGAAACGATGACAGTAAATGGATGGGCCCAAGGAGAACCAACAAAGAAGGAGGGAATTATAGAAGGAATGCCCTTCAGGAACAGGATCCTAAGCACTTTGGATCTTTACTTTTCTATCTCTTACTATTTTTTCCTCTCTAAGATTTCCTTTGATTAATTGTTTGCTGGGTGATTGTTTTATTTTCTCTGGACCGAAAATCTGACTTGGGCGTCAGAGTGCCTTTTAAAGGTATCGCACCACCATGCATGTTGAAGCTCTCTTGGTGCTATCCAGGTGTTGCACTGCTGCTATCCAAGAATTGAATAAGAGGAAGACTGTTGGGCCACCAGGAGGTCATGGAGCAAAAAAATTGGCTGAAGGAAGTAGGGAGCAGATTTTTGGTATTTCAACTGGCATCGTTTGTGGGAAATTGATTGCTTTTGGAGGGGTCATGATTTTTGAAGGAATCTCAAGACATTCCTGAACAAGAAGTTGTCCTTCGTTCTCAACTCTGTGAACGAGATGGTGTTCTCAACTCATAACACCTCCTAGATGGAGGAAGAAACAGCTCACAACCCGCGTATGGGTGAGGGGATGTCCCAACCAGAAGGGAACGAATGTGGGATTGACCTAGCCATGGTAGACTTGAGAAATCAATTGGAGCAAGTTAGGAAGGAAAATAGGAAGCTCCATAGGAAGATGGTGGGTAAGAAGTGAGATAAAGAGAGGGCCCATGAGAAGGGGGAGGTCGAAAGTGTAACTGGATGCAGGAAAACCGCTACAACCAGTCAGGAAGTGGAAAGAGGTGGCAAAAATCTCAAACAGAATCCCAACCCAAGTAGAGAAAATGCCTATGATATAAACCCAAAGATACTTGACATAAAAATAAGATGAAAGACATAGCCACAACCAACCCTCTTAACCCACTTACCGTCATTGCCCAAAGAATAAGCCAAACTCCCTTCGTCGACCACATAAACAATGTCCGAAAGCCTGATAAGTTAACCATGCCTACTCTAAAACTTTTTGACAAGAAAAGAGACCGAGAAGAGCACCTCTTCCATTATCGCTAGAAAATATCATTGGAAACCCTTGACGATGCTCTGTTTTACAAAGTTTTTTTCACAACTTTGAACGGGTCAACCTTGAGATAGTTTAGGTCGTTACCGCTAGATCGATAGCCAACTTTAATAAACTGGCAAGGACATTTCTCTCTCAATACCTTAGGAATATAAGGCAATTAAAGACAATCACAAACCTCTATTCTTTGAAGTAAGCTGAAGGGGAGAAGTTAGAGGAGTTCATGACGAGGTTCAACAACGGCTTAGTCAGATGGAAAGATACGACTCTCAAGCAGTAGTTAGCACTTTTAAATGTGTAGTCAGAACCGGGACTAAGTCCCATAAGTACCTAGTTTGGAAAGGGCTTAGGATGATGGAGCTAAATGATGGATTTGTTTGGAGAAGGATGAGGTTTTTCAACAACATGAGACTACTTTGGTAACGATTAGGAAAGAGATGGGGGAAGAATAGCCGCAAACAATCTAGAAAAGGGGGATACCTAGAATAATAGGTGATAGGTTGAAAAGACAGAGGATGGATGCACCATGACAGGCGCGACCATGGCCCCCATCCCTCTCAACACAACTCCAGTAAGAATATTGCAACAGAACAAAGACAAAGGCATATTCAAAACACCAAGGCCCTTACCCAATGAAGCCTAAATGAATAAGAAGACCTACTACACGTTCCATGTCACCCATCGGCACATGACAGAGGAATGCAAAACCTAAGGACCCAAATTGAGATCATGATATGAAAGAGGTTACTCATGGGTACAAGGCTTAGATGCCTGGGAAAAGATAAAGTAAAACAGAATTGCATATGCAGCCTCTCCCACAAAAACCTGTAATCACAACTATGACGTTATCTGAGGCCCTGAGGGCTAGGTACATCGCCGAGGTGAGTGGAGGGAAAGACCTTCACGCCATTTATGGCAAGCCCGATATCATAAATAAAGGGTTGGAGGAGGAGCAGAAGTCAATCATATTGGTGACAGAGGGCAAACCATGGTTGGAGTTTTCCAAGTCAAATATAGAAGGATTGCAACTCCCCCACAAGGACCCTTTAGTGGTGACACTGACTATCGTAGACTGTAACATAGCTAGATTGTTGGTGGATGGAGGAAGCAGCGTTGACATAGTCTTCCTAAGCACCTATAAGAGATTAGGCTCGATGAGGGTCTGATTTGGCCGAGCAAGGCCCCGTTAGTGAGCTTTAATGGGAGCAAGATACATCCCGTGGGAGTCATATCCCTACCAATGATAGCTGTTAGGAGAACACTGATGATAGATTTCTTGGTGATTGATGCACCTTTTATTTATAACAGGATAATAGGTTAGACATGGATACATAGAATGGAAGGGTGCCCTCTACCGTACATCAACTGAGGAGGTGCACGATAGTAGACAAGAAAGGAGTAATGATGGTTAAAGGAGATCAAGTGATGGCCAAAAGGTGTTATGCAGTTGCCTTAGGGAAAGGAGAACATTTGAACATGGACACAGATAGAGAAAGAGCGGATAGCCCTCCTCCGATGCGAAACAAATAGCAATCACAGGAGGTGCTAGGGGTGATAGAGGTAGAGAAAAGGATCCCTACAATTAAGCCCATGGAGGACATAGGCCTTGGACCCTCAACACTAGAGCGTGAGCTCTTTATTAGCCGGTTGTTTAGTGAAGAGGAAATGAGGAAATTGAAGGTCATACTAGAAAGGAACGCAAATGTATTTGTTAGGACTGGGCAAGACATATTGGGGTAGATTCAGAGGTAGTATGCCATAAGCTAAACATGATAAGACATGTGGCCCCTGGCCTCTTTCTCGTCATTGCTAAGAGAGAAGTACTTGCGAAGCTTTCTCTTGCAATCTTCTCATATGAGAACTTTTTGTTTGGCTTTGAGCAATACTTCGAGGCTAAGGGTGTCCATGATGATGCTTCAAGGATCAGCATTACGCCCATATTCCTTCGTGAGGTAGCCCAACTATGGTGGTATCGAAATCATGGATACCCTTAGCCTCGAAGTATTGCTCAAAGCCAAACAAAAAGTTTTGGACCTCAGTGGCATTGCGAGTGTCGTGGTATGTGGTGGGAGTAGGCATTTGCATGTTACTTAGCCCGCTAACACTTATAGAGGATGGAATAGCTCGATCGCATCGGTGTCTCTCCCATTTTGTGCGAGTTTTCCCTACTTCCACATGGATTGCCTACAACTCATGCTCCACAAAGGTCTGCAAGCCATGGAGTTCTCAGGCAAGACCATGAATATCCTCCTTGTAAGCTTTGCTAAACTCGAGTATGCTGAACTTTGTGGTTTGAGTGATCTCTCCATAGTCTATCTCCAGGCCTTCGAGACAATCGGAGAGGCCCTCGATGGTGTTGTCCAAGCTCGAGATAGCTTGCTTTATACTAGCAACACGAGACTCCAAGGCTTCTGCGGGTGGAGTTTTGGATTTACCACGCTTCCCTTGTGAGTGAGGTTGTAGCTGAGGTTGTTCCTTCCGTCCACAAACTTGCTCCTCCACCTTAGTGTTGGATGTCATGCTCTTGTGCTCGAACCGTGCTTTGGTATCAATTGTCACGAGCTCAAAGTTTATGTAGCACGCTTGTGCAACACTTAGGCTACTTAAACCCAAAAGTTGCTAAGTAAGCCTTGGTATTTGCTTGCTTCACTCAAGAAGAAGCTTGAGGGACTTCGATTATTGAGCTAAAGAGCTTTTAGATAAAGTATAGAGAAGTGTAGGAAGATGAAGACTAGAGTTGCTAAATAAAAAAGCTTTTGTATTACACAAGAACTATTTACAATTGCTTAACTACAACTTGGCTTACAATGGAAGGTTGGAGGGGTATTTATAATAAACCTCCTCCCAAATGGATGGCTAGGATTTATTACATCCGACGGTCATTATTTACACTCTAGACACATCTTAATAAAATATCTAGATATTTACAATAAACATTCTAGTACACATGTGATTGCTAGAGATTTCTAGAAAATGGGCCAGGCCTTGTAAACTTTTCTAGGAATTAGGCCAAGCCTTGCACATAATTGAGCCACTCTAGCAAGCAAATTAGGTCGGTCATAACACTAAGGAACAAAAATGTGGTGAACAATATGCTACAAATCTTAGGAAACTTCGATTGGAGGGCTTGGACTCGCCCTCCTGTGACACATGAGAAGAAGATGCCCTGCCAGCGCCTTTACCACCGATAGACGTCTCGTTGACACCCTCTGATTCATTGTCTATACCCAGGTGGAACTCAAGTTCCCCATCAACCTCTGGATCAGGTAGTGTTGGCTCGACAATATGAGACCCACCGTCATGGGATTCAGGAGGGAGAAAAGTCTTTGCAGTGCCTTTCTCTCCCTCAGCTCCATCTCAGCCTTACTTGGTTCAACGATATTCGGTGCAGAGTAACTGATATACCCAATGCTTTTTAGGACAGTCGGGACCTAGACAACCTTAGTCCTCAAAAGACGAGCATCTGGGGCTCCTTGATGATCAATGGCTTGGCGCTTCTCTTTTATCTCTTCAAGTGTCACAACAACCTGTATAAGAAAAGAACATCTGTAAGGGCCCTCCTCTCCAACACAAAAAAAAAAAAAGAGAGGGGACTAGTAAAAAAAAAAAAGAAGAAAGAGAAAAAGAAGAAAGAACAGGGGAAACAAGAAGGAAATGAGAAGGGACTTACTGTTGCCTTATAAGATAGCTCAAAAGACTTAGGACTCTCCAAACTTCGATCCTCATAGGCCTTCACAACCTCCTCTAACCCGCTAAAAGAGGATATGTTCTGAGCCATGGCCTGATTCAACGCCTTGATTTGATTTGATATAACCTCAACATGCAGACCATTAATGACCGTCTTTTGCTCCTCTATTTCCTTCTTTCGTCACTCGGTAAGCTCATCCTTTCGCTTGAGGCTCTATTCCACTAGCTTAACTTTCTCAGTGGCCCCTTTCAAAAAAGCTTTAGTAGTTGAGAGCCGTAGCTTTATTTCCTCACGCTCCTTCTCAAGAATGCCTATGTTCTCCAATAACATACTACGACGCATGATTTTTCTCATTTTCACAGTGACCTATAAAACACACGTACAAGGATTAGGAAACCATTGATAGTAAAATAGCCAAACTCGTATATTAAGGCCTCTTACCTTTGCTATGTTGATAGTTAGGCCTTTGCACAAATCAGAATCACTAATGCCTCACACCCTTTCAGCATCTTTAGGAAGAACAATATCATTCAGCAGAGTCCAACTAATAGAGGCATCCCTCGAGCGCTCCTCTACTTGCACATGTTTAGTCCTATGCACTTGCTTTACAAAAGCCACTGTAAACATTTTCGGATATAACTTCCTTATTTTTTGGTTAACCTAAGAACTTTTAGACAACGGCGAAAAAACTGGTTGTTTTTAGGGAGGGGGGAATAGGGGGAAACCTTTGATGAATGGGGCAAACCCATCCACTTCCTTCGTCTGTAGCATCTGAATCCCTCTCTTTTCTAAAGGATAGTCGATCTCCAACTTTCTCTTACAAAGCTGTACAGTGGCACGCTAAAAAGATAGCACGCTGGACAGAATATCAGGAACACCACCTTGTGTGCTGCTTGATAGTTCACGCCTGGCATCTATAAAGAATGGGATATTAAGAGACTTAGAAGCAGCAGTCTGATACATTACTACTTGTTTAAAAGCAAAACGGTAACTTGTTTGACAGATGCAAAAGCAGTAGGTTTAGAATCCTTGTAGTCACCTTTGGTCAACAGGTTTAATTCATCAAAGTCAACTATCTCCCTTGAACCCTCTTCCTCACTACCAGTAGATCCCGCCCACTTATTGGACAACTCTTCTTCACCCCTCATTTAGGCGCTCCATCTTTCTAGGGTGAGCACCACTGAATACATCATACAACGTCAACCTCCCCAACTGAACATCTAAAGGAAAATATAGCACAGGAGAAGTATAGGCCATGATAAACAAATTCATGGAGGTGTTGTAGAAATCACCGTTGTGATCATAAAAGCCTAGTTCGACCTCAAATAGTATAATCGCTCACTATAGAGTCAGGTAATAGTAGGAGCTACACAAAAATGAGTGAAATCAAACAAATGAGAAGGGAACGAGACATAAAAAATTTTTTCCAAAAAAAAACGAGACATAAAAATGACAACAACAAGGAGTATGACCTGGCCACAACTCAAACAGAACAAGAACAAAAGAGACAGAGAAACACTGATTTGATCGAAAACTTTAAGAATCCAAAAAGGGAGACTAGAAATGGCCAGCCAGTTCCTGCCTACGATCAATTAGGATTTCTTCTAGTCCTTGATGTTCTGGATAAAACTTGAAAAGATCGCCTCCCCCTGACTTGAGAAAGCGTAATAACGCCCTGGACTTTCCTTTAACTCCGTTAAATAGTAAGAATAGTAAGAACTCATGAAGTCTAACAAGAGGTTTCGCTCCTTATTTAGTATGGTCATGGCAGAGAGGATCTTGGACATGTTAAGCATGACTTGCATTGGGCATAGGTTACTGAAATAAAGAAATTCGACAATAAGTAGGTGAAGAAGGAACCTTACGGCATCCAAATGCCACCGAGAGAATATCATGCAGTCGCTTTCCGTAACGTGGATCACCGAGGTCCCTTCTTTAACTTGCGTAGAGAGACATCATTGGAAACTTGATATTCTTTATGGAATGTAAGCAGAAGCATGCGACACACGGATGGAATCTTTGAAGGCATGATGAACAAAAGAAAGAGGCAAAGCCAATGTTAGTGTAATAGAACGGCCGAAATCAGAAGAGAAACGCAAAGGAAAAAAGAGATTGTGAGTTGAAGAAGATCTTAGAGAACTAGGGGTCTTAAATGGAAACGGAGAGGTATCGGTGAACCGATGATCTCTAACTTGGAAGGGACGTGACATGACACATGTTAAGAAACGCAAATCATAGCACAGGAAGTAAACAGACGCATCCATCAACTGAAGAAGGAACTGCCTGATTTATTAACTTCTCTAAAGGTAAAATCAGAAAATCAAGGAAAAGAGGGCCACGTGAGACATTTCCTTCAGGGAAAAGAGTTGGCCCAAGAGAGACACCATTTGGGCTTGGAGGAGTGTTTTGCGTCAAGCCCATCCTAGGCAGCATCTGGCCCTACGCAAAAAGGGGCAAATGAAGGAGTAAATTCAGGCCTCCAAGTCCAGCCCAAAGCTTCACCAATTGATAGCCAACCCATCATTATGATTCAAAGCCACAAGGCCTAGATGAAACCTAACCAAGGTAAGAAAAAGTACAATTGTGGTCTTAGGCCTGGCCCCTTACCCATTTCTATCATGATAGGAGTAAGACAAATAAAAGAAGAAGAAAAATGGAGACAAGTATTGAGCTTCATGTGGGTAAAAGGGAAAAAATAAGGAAGCAAGTCCAAGGTTCTGGAAGCAAGATTTGAGAGAAACCAATGGGTAAAAGCTTAGAGTCAACCATTTATAAAAGCAACAAAGCTTTATGCTAAGGGCAATGACAGAACTGGAAATAGAGGGCAGCAGGGACAGACATGACCTTGAGCTTCGAAGAGAAGCTATTCCAGAATAGGAAAATAAGAAGAATGGAGGCAGACCAAAGATGGAAATGATGATAGTAAGTTGAGGGGGTCGAAGAGAACCAGCGAAGAATGAGGAAATTATAGAAGGAATGCCTCTCCAAAAATAGGATCCTAAGCACTTTGATCTCTACTTTTTTATCTCTCACTATTTTTTCATCTCTAAGATTTCCTCTAATTAATTGTTTGCTGGTGACTGTTTTATTTTGGTGATTGTAGCCCTCGAGGCACAACATCCTTATTTTCGTTAAGGATGGCCACAGTTTGTGCATTTTTTGTAACAACGATGTTCTCGCCATCGTTGAGCTCCTGAATGGGAGTAAGGAGGCTCGTATCTCCCTTGGTTCCTTGTTTGAGTTGTAGTGCGGACATTATCTTCTTCTCGACGTTAGCTACACGTTCTATACCGACCGTACATGAATGACCCCCATCGAGGATGCTAAGGGAGTTAGAAGATGGTATGGAAAAGGCATGGACTTGATCGAAGAATTCCATGCCGGGCACTACTTGGAAATCGTCCATAGGAACAATGGAGAAATCAAGCTTACCATTCCACGTGCCAAGTTGGACGGATGTGGCTTTAGACACCCCCACAATTGCTTTGGCAGTTGAATTTATGGCTTTGATGGCGCCACCTCCTTTGGTGTATTTGAGACCTAACCGTTTGACCTCTTCTTCAGAAATGAAATTGTGCGTGGCTCCCGTGTCAAGAATTGCACACACATCTTTGCCGTTAATGGTGGCACTCACATACATTAAACCCTTCTTGGCAGGTGTGGTTTTCTTGAGTGCACCAATAATATGAAGGGAACCCATTTTCGCTTGTGGCTCCTCATTATGAACATCCCCGTCTTGAGCGATAAGGGCATTGATGGCCTTCCTCTTTGGGCAATCACATATCCAATGAGGGCCATCACAGATGAAGCAAAGGCTCTTAGGTTTAGGGGTATCAAACTTACCTCTATCAAGTGTGTTTCGTTTGTCCCCTCCGAATGCTTTACGTTCACTACCTTCCTTGCTAGGATGATACTGCTCTTCTCCATCTTTCTCGTGGTTGGGCTTCCTCTCCTTGAATTGGGAAGAGTAATCCACAAGAGATTCGGCCACGGCTATAGCATCATCGAGATTTTGCACACCGTACCTCTCTAGTTCGATTCTTGCCCAATCTTTGAGACCGTCAAGGAAATAGAAGAGAGAGTCCTTCTCGGACAAGTCCTCAATTTCAAGGATTATAGTAGTGAAGTCTTTAATGTACTCACGAATTGTGCCGCTTTGCTTCAATCGGCGGAGACGACCTCTTGCCTCCTTCTCGGCATTGCTAGGAGAGAAGTGCTTTCAGAGTTCTCTCTTGAAATCCTCCCATGTGCGGAGGGAAATGATGCCTTTGCCCGCGTCGCCATCCTTTCGACGCCACCAAAGTTGGGCTGCATCACGTAGAAACGTAGACGCAACACCGATCCTCGAAGCATCATCGTAGGCACATTTAGCTTCGAAGTATTGCTCCAAGCCAAAGAGGAAGTTTTCCACTTCCGTTGCGTTGCGGATGCCATTATACGTGGCGGGAGTAGGCACTTGCATATTTATCAATGCATTAGCGCTTGTGTAGGATGGGCTAGCGCGCTCGCATTGGTGCTTCTCCCATTCCGTGTGAGTTTCCTCTACTTCGGCACGGAATCCTCGCAACTCATGCTCCACAAAGCTCCGCAAGCTTGTGAGCTCTCGTGTAATATTACGAAGCTCCTTCTCGTAAGCCTTGCTAAACTCGTTGATGTTGGACTTTGTGGCTTGGGTGATCTCCCCGTATTCCGTCTCTAGGCCTTCGAGACGTTCAGAGAGCCCCTCAATCGCATTATCCATTCCTGAGATAGTTTGTTCTAGGCTTGCAACACGAGGCTCCAAGACTTCCGCAGGTGGAACTTTGGACTTACCACGCTTTCCTTGTGGGCGTGGTTGTGGAAGAGATTGTTCTTCTCGTCCACGGATTTACTCCTCCATGTTCATCTCCATGTCGGATGCCATTTGTTCTTTATGCTCGAACCGTGCTCTGATACCAACTGTCACGAGCTTGGAGTTTAGCGCAGCTTGCTTGTGCGGCACTTAGGCAACTTGAACCTGAAGTTGCTAAGTAAGCCTTGCGGATAGCTTGCTTCACTTAAGGAAGAAGCTTGTGGACCGTTGAGCTTAAGAACTTGAAGGCAACAAAGAGAAGAGTAGGAAGGATGAAGGCAAGTATTGCTTACTCAGAGAATGCTTTGTATTACGATTGAAAGCTTTACAATGCTTGAATTCTATGAATTTGTGGATTTGCTTAGATTAGCTTGGATATGTTACAAATGAGCCTTGGAGAGGTTTTTATAGTGAGTCACCTCCTCCATAACGGCTAGTTTCTAACGGCTATATAACGGCTAGTTTTCTAACGGCTATATAACGGTTATATAACGGCTAGTTTTCTAACGACTAATTCCCAACGGCTATATAACGGCTAGTTCCCAACGGCTATATTTGACCATCTAGAATCTCTAGATATTTACATTAATGCCACTAGCTAGAATTTTAGAATATGAACTTAGATTGGGTCAAGCCTTGTGTGCGTTTGAGCCATCTCTAGCAAGCAACTTGGGCGGACCGTGACACTTTGGCTCTTCATTCACCAATTTTTCCTGGACCGAACCTCCCTAGTGATTTCTTTTCACATCTTTCCCTTTTTGTGTTTGAACGTCGAACTTACAAGTTAAGAAAATTAAAATTCTAGCTATAGCTATGTTCACTAACAGTGTAAATATGGTACCCCGACAATCAATTTTCGTCCAACTTCCACAGACAGAAGCGCTTGCAAGCTTGAGCACCATTACGTAATACTTTCTATAAATTAACAAACTTCTCATATGGCTAGAGAATTGAAAGCTTGCAAGCTTCTTGTT
The DNA here is from genome assembly GCA_013180625.2 of Boswellia sacra. NCBI lineage: Eukaryota > Viridiplantae > Streptophyta > Magnoliopsida > Sapindales > Burseraceae > Boswellia > Boswellia sacra. The sequence goes on along the minus strand of SNVD02000038.1, from coordinate 980,417 downwards.
TCCATGCTTGTGTGATAGAAGCGTGACCGTTCAGTATCTAGATGTCGGATGGTTTCAAGAACAAAAAAAGGATTCCTTAATTAATAATTTTTTTTAAAATTTTAAGTTTTAATAGAGAATTGAGGGGCTATCTCTTCCCGACTCGAGAACAGTTGGAGATATTAAGCATTCTGCTTCAAGCCCTTATGAAGACAAACGCTAGTTAGATATAGTTACTGGCATGTGTCACAATTGTGCATTGTGGCACATATATATGCGCACACCAGTAATACAAATTAATAAGTAATTAATAATATGCCAATGGTGATGGTTATACAATTGATCTTATTGTAATCCAGAGTTAACTTTCTTTTCTGTTGTGTAATAATATAATAATTAAGGTGTCATATTTTGATTAATCATGACAATCAATTATCAACAATAATTTTTACCATTTATATCAAGAGATTTTGAGCTGATTTTCCAACAATACCTAGTGAATAGTATGTTCTTTCTTTCCCTCAAACGATTAAAAAATATATAACAATCATGGATTTGTCGATATGTAGACCAATTTATCTTCAACATATAAATGTTAAAATACACATAAGGATTCGTGATTCATCCTTAACCTAATATATACCCTTTTAATTGCAATATTAGATCGACTTCAACTTAGTTTTACAAATCAGTTATATGTATTATCTCAAAATTAATGTTTATGATCTCCACCAGACATTTTTTTTTCGAATTAATTGTTTATTCTTCTTGATCGTATGTAACATCCCCTTCTATGTGTGGCATTTTGTGAGTAGGTCATCACGCCCAATAGGTGGCGCCGCTGGTCAAGGGTTATACTGGACAAGGCAAGCATGTTCGAACATAATACCTATTATTTAACTTTTGGCCTCCCCCAGTCTAGGGGTGGCAATTTTCGACACGACACGCGAACACGACTTGACACGACACGGATTTAAGCGGGTTTAGGTTTTAGGTTATTCGTGTTCGTGTCGTGTTCGTGTCGAAGATTTCAACCCGTTTAATAATCGTGTCGTGTTCGGGTTTACAGTCTTCGACACGCGAACACGATTATGACATGACACGATTATGACACGACACGATTATGACACGAACACGTTTACGACACGCGTAACACGAATAACACGAATACATATTTAACACGATTAACACGAATATTGACACGATTATTAAAAAAATATTAAATTTAATATTTTAATTTTGGACATTTTAGTCCTTATATTAATTCAAATTTTAAACTAAATATATAATTTTAAAACGTTATAAATTTAAAAGCTCAGGGTAATTTTGCCATTTAATCAAAATTGAAACCTAATTTATTAATTCACTCAAAATTGGAAATGGAAAAGGGAAAATTAGAACCCTAATGGCTTTGAAACTCTGAAAACACGTGAAGAACTCTCCTCACTGCCGCCGGCCATCTGCGATTGCTATGCCCCTCTAATCATCATGGCTTCAACTGCTCAGCACCATCGCTCTACCACCTAGTCCTCCCCTTCCGGTGACTACATCGTCCAGTCTTCCAGTCCTCGTCACGATCTCAGGCCATAGCCAAGGGAAGCTGCCTGCAGCGTTTCTCCATCTTCGATCCTCATTGCCGCCAGCCGTCGCAGCTTCATCACCCTCCAACGTCCAGTCCTCTCCATGTCCTCAAGCTGTGACCGCAGCCCTACAATCTTTCTGTCCATCTCGTCACAATACGTCCTCTGTAAGAGTTAATTTCCTCTATTTTTTTGAGTTACCACACTGCATTAACATAGAAAATACTTCTGAAATCTCATAATAACACAACCGCTGTTGGGATTCCAGTACATCCCTCTGATAAAAGAAACTCAAAGTGAACATCATCTGCTCTCAAATCCTTCATAACAGTCTCATCGAACCATGTTTTATACATACTCTATTTACTGCATGTTTATAAAAGAAAAATCTGTACATATGAACTTGAGATGTAAAAATTTACTACTGATATCATGTCACACGACTATGAAATACATACTATATTTCAGCACAATTTTGAACTGTTTTGTTCGTTGAAGTTAGTTAATGCTTGGTGGATATTATTTTCCAACTACTTTGAATCTTTAATCAGAGTCTATCTGCTCTTCTATTTGTACGTCTATTGTATTTGGGTTATAGCCTTACGGTGCATTGGGTTTAAAGTAGATGGATTTGTTGCACATCTTCTATTGTATTGGCTTGCCCTGATGACCTGGTGTTTAGGCTGAGATTGGATTAATTATCTGTCTTTGTTTGATGGGTGCTTAAACGTTGTTGGATGGTTGCTTCCATGGCTATCAACAAGCATTCTGCCACCAAAAAGCTGGACGGTTATGCTGTTGGTGATCAGATTTCGAGGGTTCATCAAAACCATCGAAACTTTAAAGTCTTTGCATGAGAGTATACAAAGGTCCTGCATTGTTTCAATGAAAATGTAATCTTTTGAAGTTTTTAGAAAAACGAAGACCTACATTGCTGTTAAGGAAAAAAAACTGCTAGATTGATGAAAATGTAAGAAATCAAAATAAACTTCTGAAATGAAGATAAAGATAAAGGATTTTTTAATGATATATTATATTTTAAATTATAAGTTTATTATTGTAAGGTAAGACAAATAAAGATAAAAGGATCTTTTCGAAAGAAAATCAGGGACTCCAACTTAGTTTATTATTATAAGGTAAGACAAATTAGTTTAATGACTCGTGAGCTCATAAAGTAGTTTAGAAAAGTAAAACCAAATATTCATTTCTCAGTTCTTGTCTTCTAATGGGATGGATAACAAACGGAAAGCTCTAGTTAAGTTGCTCCCTCCACACGTGAGAATATATAGCTTCTAAGTTCTAGAAATATAATATATATTATTGTTTTATGGTGTTTGGAGTTGGAGCTAGAGATGCCAAGATGGCAACTTGACTGCCATCCGTACCAATGATTTATGTCGTTTTTCTCTTCTTTTACCAAACCATTAGTAACGTGATCAATAATTTGGATCTTGTATTATTTCCTGGTCGGTGTCCTGGTGTGTGGTTATTTTTATGCGTTATGTGGTCTCAATTATTACCAGCTTTTTATTTGAGTAAAATTTAATTTTTTGTAAAGATAGTATTAACGGTTTTCATCGTGTCTCAAATCTTATTTGTTTATTTTTCATTAAATTATCTTGTGAATTCAATTTGTGCCAATATATTCTATTTTTTTACAAGTTAACTTCTAAATAGATTCTTTTAACTTCAATTCATCTTTAGTTTTCATCAATTATGGAGTTTAACGACTACATAGATTTAATTGATAAAATTAGGATGTGTCATGTTTTGTTTGTTGTGGATAAAATTAGGATAAAATTAGAAAGTAGTAGTTAGTCTAATGTTCCAATGGTAAAAGATTTTTAACCTGCATAAAATTTGTTTTTCTTTGTGGTTGAAATGAGTTAATGATACTGATTGTTTTCTTTCTTCACTTTATTTTATGCAGGTTTTTTCCTTAAAAATGGATTTTTTAGGAACAAATTCAGCAACTCAAATGGAAACTCATTCGCTAAGTGAGGATGACATATTCAATATGGCTAGTGAGTCTGAAGGCACTACACGACAAGACATGATTCAAAGTGGGACACAAAAAGACAGTTAACCTCAGAAGTGTGGAAGTTTTTTGATATACTACCAAGGGAAGGGTATCCAGATAAGAAGCAAAGATCCAAATGCAAATTATGTGGAGCGATTTATATTTTTGAGTCAAGGAATGGAACGGGTAATTTGAAGCGACATTTGGAGTCTTGCCCGAGAAGAAATTCTCGTGATATAGGTCAGTATATGATAAACCAAATTGATGGTAACTTGGGAATACGTAGTCCTAAATTTGATCCTGTTGTCTTTCGTGAAATATTGTCTGCTGCACTTGTTATGCATGATTTGCCATTTCAATTTGTTGAGTATACTGGCATTAGGAGGCTTTTCACATATTTGAATGATGAGGTGACTCCCATTTCTAGAAATACTGCAAAGGCTGATATATTAAAGATATATAATAGGGAAAGGGCAAGAACAAAAGCCATGTTAGATGAAGCACCTGGTAGAATTAGTTTAACCTCTGATTTGTGGACTTCCATAACTACAGATGGGTATTTGTGTCTGACTGCTCATTTTCTTGATAAAAATTGGGTTCTACAAAAAAGGGTGTTAAACTTTTGTGCTTTGCTGCCTCTACATTCTGGTGTTAATTTGTCTGATAAAATATGCAAGTTGCTAAGTGAATGGGGCATTGAAAAAAAGATATTTTCAATCACTTTGGATAATGCTTCATCTAATGATACTTGTGTTGAGATTCTAAGATCTCAATTAAATATTAAGAAAGCACTATTATCCAAAGGAGATTTCTTGCATATTCGTTGTTGTGCTCATATCCTTAATTTGATTGTTCAAGAAGGATTGAAAGAAATAGATGGAGCAATCTATAAAATTCGTGAGAGCATTAAGTATGTCAAAGGGTCACAAGGAAGAAAAAAGATTTTTCTTGAATATGTGAAACAAGTGTCTCTAGAATGTAAAATGGGTTTGAGGCAAGATGTTCCTACAAGATGGAATTCTACTTTTCTCATGCTTGAAAGTGCCATGTATTATAGTCAAGCATTTTGTCACATGCAATTGACTGATTCTAACTACATTCATTGCCCTTCTCCGAGTGAGTGGTTTAAAGTGGAGAAAATTAGCAACTTTTTGAATGTATTTTATGAGACTACATGTATATTTTCTGGCTCAAAGTACCCAACTTCAAACTTGTACTTTCCTAAAGTGTTTGTGGCTCATTTGACTTTGAAGCAACACTTTGAAAGTGAATATGACTACTTGAAGGATATGGCTGCTCGCATGTTGTCTAAGTTTGAGAAGTATTGGTCAAATTATTGCATTATTTTGGCTATAGCAGTTGTCTTGGATCCAAGATATAAAATGCAATTTGTGGAGTTTGCATATAAAAAACTTTATGGGGATGATTTTGAGATTAAGTTGTCTAAAGTTAGAGAGAAGATGTTTTCTTTGTTCAATGAGTACAAAAAAACTTCAACTTCTAGTGTGCCTTCTTCATCCAGAGATCCAGATGATATGATTAGTCAAGACATGACTGCTCGGAAAGCTGTAGAAGCTGTTCTATTAGAGGTAAAAACCACTAAACTTTTCATCTAAATCTATATATTTGTGTAATATTTGTGTTATTTACTTGTTCAGTTTATTAATGATTCTTATTTCTTAGGATATGTATAGGAATTTGATCAAGCTGACAGTTTTAGACAAATAATTTCAAATCAAAAGTCACAATTGGAGTTATATTTAGATGAACCAAGGACAGAATTGTCAGCCAATATGGATATTCTTCTTTTTTGGAAAGGAAATGAGTTTCGTTATCCTGAAGTTGCTTGTATGGCTAGTGATATTTTAAGCCTTCCAGTTTCTACGGTTTCATCCGAGTCAGCTTTTAGTGTTGGTGGACGAGTTCTTGATCAATTTAGAAGTGCACTTACGCCGGATACAGTAGAGGCTTTGATTTGCACTAGAGATTGGTTGTTTGGACAACAAGGTAACTCTTTCAACAATTTATTTTTGTTCTCATCCTCTATAATTTGTTTTATTATGTTTATAACTATTTCTTTAATCATTTTATAAATGACTGGATTTTATAGAAACTGAAAGTCTAAAGATAGATGAGTTGACTGAAGATGTAATGAACTTGAGTATCAACCAACAAGCTGGAGAATCGGCTGGTAGTTCTTCCATGACATGAAGGTCTTTATTGTGTAAGTGCATAATTCATTTACATGTGAAATCTGATTTGGTAATTGAAGTGTATTGTAGTTTTCATTGTTATGGTTTATGAGATTATGAACAAATTGTAAACTTTCTTTATTAATTTATAATATTTCTTATATAATTCTATAATCTGATTTTTTTTCATAAGTATGATTTTTCTTTTTGTAGGTTGCTTAAGAGTTGAAGAGAAGATGGATAAGAGTTGAAGAACTTTTTTGTGTTTGTTTGTGATGTACTTAATTGTGATTTGTGATGGATAACTATAATTTTATAATTTGTTTGTTTGTGATAAACTTGTTCAAAGTTATCCATAATTTGGGTATGTGATGCATGTTTATTTATGATTTGATGGACTTTATTTTTATTAATTTTTTTGTATTTGAATTGTTAAAGTTGTTTTCTTATGACAATTGTATTGCATTTGAAGTTTGTATGATTTCTTGGTATTTAATCTTGTTTAATTTAAACTTTTGTGTTATATCTTTTTCATTTAAAAATATGTTTTAATATATATTCGTGTCATAATCGTGTTGTAAATGTATAACGTGTCATAATCGTGTTGTAAATGTATAACGTGCCGTAATCGTGTTAACAGGTCATAACCGTGTCAATCGGGTCGTGTCGATATAATCGTGTCTTAATCGTATTAGACGGGTCGTGTTCGTGTCTAACACGAGTACGACCCGTTTATTATTCGTGTTAGCGTGTCGTGTCGTATTACCCGTTTATTAATCGTGTCGTGTTCGTGTTGAGTCACAATGACACGAATAATAAACGGGTCGTATTCGTGTCGTGTCAATCTTTATCGTGTCACAGTTCGACACGACACGAACACGACCCGCGAACACGAATTGCCACCCCTACCCCAGTCGAACCCTTAACCAAAGGCTTACATCCCTTTGGAGTTCAAAGTGAGTAGTGCCATACGTAGGAGGGGGATGTTAAATAAAAGGAACTGAAATTATCATTATTTGTGTATGCCACATATTTTTATCTACATGAACTGGGTTTATAATCCCATTAGATCTCTCATCCCATGCCTTATTGCCCACAATTCCCACATGTCGACAGCGCCAATTGAAATAATACTGGTTGAAATATAAATGTTGTTTGTGAGTGATTTCAGATACGTTGGATAGGATACAAAGCACTGCTAAGAAAAGATTAAAATTAACTACCTTAATATGTTTTTGTAAAACAATCATGCGCATTAAGTTTATAACAAATACGACCAACTTTCATATGTATGCAAGTGTCAAAGATAAGAGAATTACTTTTATTACTCAATAGAAGAAGATCACAATTTATATATGATTGTTGCGGAGCCCAATAAAAGAAATATCAAAGATGGAAACAACTATTTATCTGTCTATACGGTACACCATGGTCTTATATATATATGGTTGTCATATTTGTCTGGTTCGGGTAAGTTTAATGTTGTTTTATATACATAGAAGAGAATGAAAAATATGTTAAATACAAATTAAATACTTTGATTTTTACCCATGGTTGGATACATGATGCACTACTTAACTATTGAAAATGATTATAAATTGAACTGGCTTTATTTTTTATTGATGGATAGGTACACTACTCTGCAGCCTTGTAAGTAAATTATTGATTGTACACAATCACGTCGTGACATGGTTTTCCTATGTCACGAGCCAACAGACGCTCGGTCATGCATTGTTCTCGATACAAGCTACGGGCTACAAAAAAAGAAAAAGTCTCGTGGATTTAATCTGTAAGCTTGTTTTCTCCAATAAAATTTAAACTCAGATTGCTTAAGGGCTCCAATAGACGGTCCATGACGTTGTCCAATACCAGGGCTGGGAGAAGAATACTTAGCTCCTAGAGACGCTCCATGATGGTTTCCGATAACAGGGCTGGGAGTAGAATGCTTTATATCTCCAAGAGTTCATGTATTCGTAATCTTGTTACCTTCACCAGGCTCCGATTTCGAATGCTTGATAGCTCCAAGAGACGGTCCTTGATGGTGTCCGACAGCAGGGCTGGAAGCAGAACCTTTAGCTTCTAGAGTGGTCCATGATGGTTTCCGATACCGCGGCTGGGAGCGGAATACTTAATATCTCTAAGAGTTCTTGTATCCGTAAACTTGTTTTCTTCACCTACAGTTACAGGTTTCGATTTCGAATGCTTGATAGCTCCAAGAGATGGTCCATGATGGTGTCCGATACCAGGGCTGGGAGCAGAATACTTGGCTCCTGCGGACGGTCCATGATGGTCTCCGATACCAGGGCTGGGAGCAGAATACTTAACACCCAGATAAAGATTACCTGCATCTGTGAACATGTTTTCTTCAGCCAGTTTCGAGCTCAATATATTGCTTGGTGGCTTTGAGAGATAGCCCCTCAGAAAGACCTTCATTTCCTGTCTTCGAATCATCCAACCTCAAGGCTCTAAATGCTCGAGCTTCTGCCTCTAAGCCAAGTAATAGAGGGGATACTATAAGCAATAAGCTTGAAAAACTTTTGAGTTCTCTAGCCATCTGAAAAGAGTTTGATAGCAGTGGTTATTGCTTCTAACTAGTATTCTTAGTTGATGGAAAATTGTGATGGCTGAGATACCTATTTATAGTGTTGGTGAACGTAGAATTTTTTTTTTCTTCCCCTTACGGAAGCTATAATGTAAAATCACAAAATGACGAAGATCAAGTAAATGGATGTAGTGGCAACTCGAAAGCAATCTTTTCCAACCAATTAAAATCTTATTGGACTTCCCCTTTCTGAAAAGTTTGGATTTATTGTCTAAATCACTCTAATAATTCTTAAAATAATCACTATTATTTTTAGAAATATAACATTAGTTTTAACTGATTGTACTATATATGCAAAATATTTTACAACCGTAAAAATATCTAGAATTAAAATTTTTGAATGTAAACTCAGAGATATGGCTAGCTTATGTGAAAAGTGGGGAGCTTTCCTTTTATTATGCAGATGTAGATATCGGCCTAACAATTAATTAACAAAACCTCTGGATGGTAAATCATAAGTGTATCCGCACACAGTTTTTTTTTTAAATAAGAAAATAAAATATAGCTTTGCGAATTGAACTCTCTTACAGAGCCCGATATCCCCCTTGAAAATTTTTCGAACATGATCTAAAACGGGTTTGAATCTTAAAATTTTGATTTGAACGCACTCGTCCTCCACCCAGCCAATTATAGGTTTTATACTCAATGTCGATGTCCATACTTCTACCTTTTAAGATTGCATTTCAACTCCCTCGCGAGTTGCGGGGAATCAAGGGGCGGAGGAAGAGGGTTGACTATGGAAAAAAAAATTTAATATATAAACAATATTAATAATTTCAAAGTAATAGACAAACGTTGGTTAAAAAAATAAATGAATTAAAGGTGATTAAATTTTATGATATGTAATTATTCATCCAATAATATTTTATTAACTCAGATGAATTATATATCAAATACTTCAAGTTTGCAAAAAAATTCTTTATATATAACCCAATCTAGATTTTGAGAAAAAAAAAATTTTTGTACATGGGATTTATTTAAAATTATACATGCGATATTTTTGTTTACTTTTTGGACTTATGCTTTATCCAATAATAATTATCTTAAAGATATAAATGTAGATATTTTAAAAATTATTAAGTGAATTAACTAATTTTTTTTGAAAAATTATCATTCATTAAATATAAAATAAATAATATAAAAAATAATTTTAACCATCAAGATTCCTAAGAACGCACATATACATGCGCACACGCACACGTATATATATAGCTAGGGGTGTTCACGGGTCGGATTGGATCGGATTTTAATATATCCGATTCAACCCGACACCCCATCGGGTTTGTATTTTTTGCCCCGAGATCGGGTTTTCTGCCGTCATAACCCGTCGACAACCCGTCCCCTCGGATTAGATCGGATTCGTCGGGTTAATCGGGTTAACTATTTGTGTAAAATGGTTGCCATCCATCATTCATCCGTATGCCAAATCTAGTTCATGCGGTCAAATTATTTCATGAACCAGAATCATAAATCATATATTATCGTTATTAATTTTGTTTAGATATCTACTAAAATAATGAAAATATGCTTAAAGTAAAGATGGATCCAAAAACAAAAGCTAAATAACAATTAAAAGCAAAATAAAAATAAATCATAATTTCAAACAACACCGTAGGTTTCTTGACCTTCACTAATAACCAGAAAAAAAAACCCTCAATTTTCACAAAACACACTCAAATCGCCATTATTTTCTAGAAGCAACAAACTTCAATTAACAAAGAAATCAATGACAACCTACCGAAAAATCAGAGAAAAAACCATAAATAATATGCATTTACAGATCTTCTCAACTCTCAACATAGGATGTTGGATGCCACCCGCGACAGATGAGAGTGTAGGCACCCATGACAAAGGAGATAGGACGGTTGAGACATGGATTGGAGACCTAGAGGCTGGAGACAGTGACGATTCTGATGGAGGACGTTGGAGCGGAGAGGCAAGAGGCGAAAGACAGCAACAGTCCTTGACAGAAGATGGTGGATTGGAGGACTTGGAGATGAGAAACGGTGATAGTTTTGGCATAAGATGATGGAGATGTGGAGTTGAGGTCTTGGAGGTGAGAGTAGAGAAACGGCTAGGCTTTAGGTTTCAATTAGATTTTAGGGTTTTGGACTTTTGAAACATTTATATATGAGGTATTCGGTGTGTCAAGTGTATAATAAATAAAGTGTACTCAACTAATCATCAAATGACACGTGGCTTATTTTAAATTTTTTAAAACACAATATTCGGGTCGGGTTTTTTCGGGTTATATAAAAGAAATCCGAATTCAACCCGATCTCCATGAAACCCGATAATTTAAATCCGATTTCGGGTTTTTTCCATTGAAGATCCGAGCATAACTCGATCAACCCGATAAAATCCGATCGGGTCGGATCGGGTCGGATTATTTTGTGCACCCCTATATATAGCCGTTTAATCCAATTTTGAATTTAAAAAAAAAAAATTTGTGAAGCTTTTTACGTCCACTATAGAAATTGAAAAGCAGATGTTTGAAATGTGAGGTGTCCATACCTACATAATTATTTTTGTAAATAATTTCCTTGATAATATATTTATGCTTCTAATTCTTTCAAAGCAAAATCGAATAGAGGACTTATAAATCTTTTATATAAAAATTGATTTATCATAAGATAATTGAATAATGACTATAAATGTCTAAAATTAAACACATTCAACAAGGATGAAAATATATTAATAAATGAGTTATATCAAATCAATTTATATACAAATTAAGTTTGTAAATATAACATTACTGAATCAAATAATATGATTGGTGGTTAAGAAAAAAGATATTAGAGAATAGAGAGATAACAAAATAAAATTTAATCATACATTGATAGTAAAATATAAAATATATATAATATTTAAAAGAGTAGTACTATTTTTATAAATTTTATATATAAATTCATATAACAATATTTATTTATTTATATATTATCCTCATTTATTTTCGCTTTCCATCTTGAGATAAATTAGTTGGAAGAGTGAAGAGGATATTAATTTAGGTAATTGACAATTCACCTTACCATCAAACTTTTGGGGGATTTAAAAAAGGGATTATATTTTTCTAGTAAAACCTTTTTTCCCTTTTTTCTAATAAAACCTTTTTGACACAAAATCTTGATCTACATATCTAGCGGTCCATTCCATCTGACGCATAAATGTGGACGGCTTCTGAGTTTGACGTTAAATGTGACTTTTCATTTTATTCAAAGCATAAAGTTGAGGGGGCAAGCAAACGGCTCCATCAACGCACCGCTCGCTTGAGCATCCGCTCTGGTTAAGTGGATTTCTAAATTGCAGGCCTGATAAAATATTGAAACTTGAGGGGCTAAATTGGGAGGTCGAATTCTTAAACGATTTCGAACCGTTGGAAAACAACGAGAGAAGCCCACGGGGACCAGTCACAGGCTCACAGCAGAGAGTGCTGCGGAGATCGTTTTCTCTGCTTCTGATAAGCTGAGAAAATGGTGAGCTCATCGAAGGAGGACACCACCAGCGACGCCGACACCTCCAGCAGAGAAACGCCTCCCTCGAATTCCAGCCTCTTCACCGAGGGCGAGCGTGTCCTCGCTTATCACGGCCCTCGCATCTACGAAGCAAAGGCATTTCTTCTTCGAATTATTTTCTTTTCTTGTCTTTCCCTGCTTTCTCACTTGTAATTTTTGAATTATGCTTCGTTTTCTCACTTCTAGCTCGTTTCTTGCTTTCTTTTTAGTTGTTATTTGCATAAAATAATAGTTGAGTTAACTTAATTGTTGTAGCTCTTTGTTAGTTTTGAAGCTTTGATTGGTGAAATTAGGGTTTAATTTGTTTGTGTCTTTACTGCCTTCGTTTTCTGTTGGAAAATATATCGTTTCAATTGTTATTTTCTTGATGGAGTTAAATTGTTGCTGTTTTTATGAGCACATCTAAGTGGCAGTTTTAGTTATGCCAATGTTATTATTATTATTATTATTTCTTTTTAGCACATTTATTATTATTATGAACACATTAAGTGCATACTAGACTGTCCGTGCTGTTGTGCTTGGATATTCTGTTAGAAGGAGAAATGAGGGGAGTTTCTTATAATATCAAGGCTATTTTATACTTTTGGGTTGCTACAGCTGATGTTATGTTTGACATTGGTGTAATGCTAAGTTTTATATATATATATAATTAATGTAATACCTGTTTTACAATTAACTTCTGCTCTTTACATGCTAGAAATTACTAATTACTAATATTTTCAATATCATAATAGTGTTTTAACATGAGTGGTTATTGTCTGATTCACAGTGTATTTATATATTACAGGTTCAAAAAGCGGAGCTGCGGAAGAAGGAGTGGAGATACTATGTACACTACCTTGTAAGTCTTCCCATCTTCGCCCTGCTTTTCTGTTTCCTTAATTAGCTACTCCATATTATCTTCATGTACTTTCATAAGGTATGTATTTCAATTATTTAATGCAGTGTTATTGTAGTATTACAATTTTATATGTTTGAGCCATATGGTTGGTGAACAAAGTATCACCTCTTCAAGTGAGAAAGCATTTGTTCTTTTGCAGGGTTGGAATAAAAAGTGAGTATGCCTTCTGTTGTGTTCGCCTTTCTATATGCTTTGAGTTTCAATTTTGAAACTTAATGACGTAAAGTGAATCATACAGAGTGCAAGACATTGAGGTCATCTTAATCTCTTTTTTCTTTCTTCACCCATATTAACATATCGGTATATTTTGCATTCTGGTGATGACATATGCCATGCTCTTGGATTAAATCACTGATTTTGAATGCTTATTTATTCCTTTACTTTTCCTTTCATTAAGTAATATAAACTACACATGCCCTTTTTTAAAAGTTTATTAGAGATGTTTGTAATGTGGAAATGAAGCCATTCCTGGTGAACTGCACAACAATGAGAAATTTTATTTGAGAAAAAAACTTTTCGGAGAGAGAGATTGGAGAAGTTTTCTTTCATTAATTTTTATCATCCTTTTCAAAAAAGGGATACAGAAATCATATAAATGGCTTGGACATCTTGCCAACAGTTGGGACGAATGGGTAGGTGTCGACCGGCTCATGAAACATACTGAAGAGAATGTGATGAAGCAGCAAGCCCTTGAAAAGAAACAAGGTGTTGACAAGAGTTCGAAGTCCGGACGTTCTGCTCAGTCTAAGCAAAAAGGTTCTAATGATTAGCCTTACTCATTTTATTTGTTAATTTATCTACTTAAGAATACAGGAACCTTAGAAGCTTAAGCGGTGGTTTCCTAGTTGCTTTTGTTTTTTATATGTATGCAACTGTGTTTGTCTGTTTGTTTTTCTGTGTACGGTAAACCAAGGGAAGGATGATCATAACCCTTCCCACCCTCTTATACTCTAAATTTGAGAAATGTACTCGGCTATGCTGGACTTATGTTGGGTGTATGTGTAAAGTTGGAAAATAAATATTCTTTTTTTTTTTTAAATGTATTTGGTGTTTCCAATGTGTGTTCAGTTGTAGACAGGATTAATTTATTTTATGTTTGATATTGGCCTACATTCACTTTAGGAGTTTTGGGTTTCTTGGATTAATGGTCTTAACAATGGGGGATCTTTGACTGGGATTCCTGAAAACTTCCACTTCCAGAGTGGCTAGAAAGCCCTTCTTCTCCGTAACATGATGCAATAACTATGAGTTTACTTGGTCATAAGTTTCTCATTCTCAGTTTTGATGATGGCTTCTTCCATGGGTATTTAATGCAGTTTCCCATAGATGTTAGTTGCAATAATCATAGTGTTAAGTTGCTGTCGTTAATAAAGAACCCTTCTTTTTTGGAGGTAGGGAGTTTAAGATTCACCTCGAATGTTTTGCCTATGGCTTTTGTGATGATATTATGGAGATTCTTTGTCTAGATGGCAATCACAGTCCCAGCAAGTATTGAGGGACATAATAGCAGTGTAGATAAAAGATTCAACCACAACAATGGAAGGGGTGATATAAATACTCCCCTTGAATTATTTCTTAGAAGTTCTGAACAATCACCATAATGAATTCATCAGGATTCAGAGACTTTTGTATCTCACACTTAAAATGTTTGTTCAATTGGAAAGTCTAAGTTTAACTTTAGCACTCTAATTTTACATAAAAGGAATGAGTGACAATTCTTATCATCGATATGATATTGTACTGCCACGCTTATCTTTTCCGTCCCCAGTTAAATATTGGTGCTTCTAGATTTTAGTTCCCTGATATTTGAATGCATATAGTTAGGTGTTTTCTTACTTTAATTTATTAGACGTTTCAAGTGTTGGGCAAATTAATTGATAGTGCTTTTTTCCCTCCTTATTGACTACTGTTTTGCTCTGATCTTATAGATTCAAAGGTGGATAAAGAGGACGTCAAGAGCAACGGTATCTATTAATTTTGTCAATCTTTTTTTTCTTTTATCTCCTCCTTCCAGTAGTCATTGTTTCATAAAATATCTCTCTGTTCTCAGATGTAATAATATTATTCAGTGTCATTCATTATAAGTATGATTGGAGTTATTTCTATTGAAATTCTTTTTGCCTTGTTATGTGTGTATTTTAACCAATTGCATAATATTCACCTAATTGTTTTTAAAAATTTCCCTTCATTGTGGAAATGGATATAAGTGATTTGTCCATACTAATTTCATGGGATTGGATTCGGAATAAAGCTATGAAAACATCACCAAGGTTGTTATCTGGACTTCATATATACTGCCAATTTGCTTTCTTGAGTGCGATCTGTCTGGACTGAAAACTTGAATATCTTTAGTTTTCTGATGAAGCATGGGATGCCAATAAGGGTCTTCTTTTTTGGGTTTTGGTTGGGTTGCGGTGGGGAGGGGGTGGTGTGTGGCGGGGGAGGTGGGGGGGTGGGGGTGTGGAGGGGAGGGAGGGGAGGGAGGGGGGAGTGGTGTGGGAGGGGAGGAGGGATGGCGATTGGGTTGGGGTTGGTTTGGTGTTATGAATTCAGTGTCCAGGGCTAACTTTAGATAATTTCATTTAGAAAAGAACTTGATGCGTGATATCTCACAGGTTGTTGGCTCTTTGGCCCTGTCTTATACTTTTGCTATTGGCGTTACTAATACATGTTTGCTCTTTAGCTATTTTTTGTCACCCTGCAGAGGTACATTGTTTAAGTAACGGCTTTAGCTTAGCTTCTTAATACATAAAAAAGACAAAGGTTGACCTCAAATTTTTAGCCCATTCCATTATAGGTTTAAACATGAGAATTACTAAGGCACACCTTTCGAATGCCTTAAAAGTTTGTGCACGTGGATATCTCAGCTATGTCATTACACTTCTTACAAAATAGTTGTATAACTTATACTTCAAATAGTATTAATCTATATAACGAAATTCCTACCAGTATATTTAGCTCCCAATATTGTTATTGTGGAAGTTACGAGATGGGCTTGGTCGCCATGTGTATGACATTGAGTGGATGCATTGTGTTAATAATTGAAATTTCACAGCATGCTTGAATCCCATGTTTGCCTGCCTTCTTTTTTTCTTAAAAAATAAAAAATAAAAAAGATTGTCCATCTAAATATTTATGTCATGTTGAACATGATATGTGCATGGAAGGACAATGAACTTCATGTCATAACATGTGTTGATATTCCTTGCAGCGGCAAAAGGGAAGAAGCGAAAGAGTGACTCAGGTGTTGAGGTCTGATTTGTAAATAATTAAATATAAAACTTGAATCTCTTTTCTTTGTTCTTTATATATTTTTTTTCTTAAATATGGTTATTGAATACACTGGTTCTCCCATCTACCTCTATTCAATTAAATTCCAGTCAGAATATGCTGATTGGGCTAAAGATGCACATCCATTTCATATATTTTTTCTTTAGAAGAAAAAAATGGAAACAAAAAAGAAATAAATTTAATTCAAACTTATTTTATTTTCTTTTTCATAAATCAATTGTTGAAATGCTTTTCTATTTCTTTTCTACAATGACTAATATATGATTACTTCTATGCGGAAATGTACGATTTTCATAAGGTCTTGCTGACTTTTAGTCAATGTTTTGAAGATTGTATTCATATTGGACTTTTTGAGACAATTAAGGTGTATTTGTTTTTGTATTTTCAGTTTTTGTTTTCAAAATTTGGTAAAACTATGTGATTGGTTTTGAATTTTAAAAATCATATATGGTTGATATTGATTTAAATCCATTTTTAAATATGCGTTTGCGGAAAACAATTTTCTAAAAACAAAAACAGACGTTCCTGGGAGACAATTCTTATTGGTCAATATAAATAGATTTTCAATGCCATTAATTTTTTCTTTTCCTTAGCTTAGACTATCTATCATAGGAAAAAAAATTTGATGTACTTATTCTGTTTTAAGATGTAAGGATATGTTAAGTGTGAGACGATAGCAAGTTCTAGTTTCTATATGTTTGAATTTAGCACTGGGAGACACTGTGTTTTTTATTTATAAATCTTCATCTTCTTTGTTCTATCCCTTATAATGTTTTGACAATTCTTTCTTTTAATATTTTTGGGCTTCATGTGATTTTATAATCATTAGAAGGACAATTTATCTGTAGAAAAGCTTATCAAAATCCAAATTCCTTCAACATTAAAGAAGCAGCTTGTTGATGATTGGGAATTTGTTACTCAGCAAGATAAGGTATGCTAGTTATGAACAGTTGCAGTTATTCTTATATTAACTATGGTTGAATATGATTTTAGTTGAAATAGAGTCGGATAATTCTTTCATAAAATTTAACGTATAGCACAAGAAATCTAATCCAACCATTTGGGATATGCTACTAAGAATACTTGCCAGTCCGCTTCTAAGCATGATGAGAACTTATGATTAAGCCTTGAACATCATATCTTCCCCACAACAACTTTGGAGTTTGCTTTCTGTTGAATTTTCATTCAAATTAACTATATTGCTTACGCTGGAGCGTTAAGAGTTTTTATCTCATTGCTTATGGGAGATCCACCAACTATATGTGCTTCATTTGGATTTTTTTTCAGTCAATATCTCTGATGATTTTGTTAATTTGTTTGTTATCCATCCAAGTTATAAGAGACCTTATCAGTACTTTCTTGTCATTAATTCAAGTTAGGAGGTCATGAAATCTAACAACATAACCCTTTTCACTTGCCCTAAAATGTAGGATGATTATGTTGAATGTGTTGCATTGACTGTCAGACACAGAGTGATCATTTTTATGACATCTAGAAAGAGGGAAAGAGAGTTTTGAAAATTTATATCTGTTTTGTTCTTTAATTTCTTTTAACCATTTTTTGCTGGTTATAGGATTATGTGAATATACTTTGTATCTAAAATCTAACAAAATTGTAAGTTTGCTGTTTCCCCCCATTCTCTTGTAGTAGAATATGGGTTTGTGTTACATCTCTTGGTATTGAAATAATGGTATTCACAATATTCATCAAAAAGGGGGGAAAAGAGTATAAAAATGAAGCAATGCTGCCTCTACATTTGGGACAGTGGTCACAACAACATGATTATGGCTTTTTGGCTATGATGTGTTGACAATCCGATACATTTTTCAAGAATTTAACAAACTATTCAATATTATTTAGACTTTCTGGAAGCTTAGTAAGCTGAAGTTGAATGATATATATTACTGATTCTGTGATAAAATTAACTGCTAGAAAATCTTTTTTTCCCGCAGCTTGTTAAACTTCCACGGTCACCAAATGTTGATGACATTTTGACAAAGTACCTTCAGTACAGGTCAAAGAAGGATGGCATGTAGGTTTTGCTTTTAAGTCCATTTGTTAGCTATGCTTTATGTCTATGCTTTTGATTCGAAATATTGCTGCATTTATTCCTTATTAAGACTATGACATTAATGCATTACACTTGTTCTGTTATAAACGTGAATAACAAGGTATTTCTTTCTTACTGGAATTAGATTGAAAAATTTTTGTCAATCTTGATTTTATATGAAAAGAATTATTGTTAAAAAACCACTTGACCTAAAAATTTAAACTATTAAATAAGACCTAACATTAATATTTAGTTTTCAATACACCCTCTCTTGTAAGAGTCTTATTTCACTTGCATGTGGACAAGGCCTCACATGCCTTTTAGCGTCTTACAAGCGGGTCAAACTTAACCACTTCATTTTTTTCTTAGTAAACACAGGGGAACTTAAACATGCACCTGTTATGTTATTTTGGCTCTAATGCTATGTTAAAGAACCACTTGACCTAAAAGCTAAAGCTATTAAGGCCCATCATTTATATCTAATAATTATCATAAATTTCTATAAATTTCTACTACATATTTGTAATTTTTGTTGCTTGGTTTCTTACTACGGTGGGCTAGACCAGCTTGAAAAATGTGGCGCAATAAGATGTTGGGATGTTGTGGAATTTGAGTTGCTCAGTTTCATCATTAAGCTTCCAAGTGACTATCATCTATTTCTTAGTAAAGTTCCAAGATATTTGTACGGTTCTGTAGGATTTCTTATCATCTCACTGGCTATCAATTGAGAAAATTGCCTATATGTTAAAACAGGAATTTCCATGAAAAGAAAATGTACGATAATTTTCTGAAGGAAAACACAAAAAACTAAACCCTTATGTGGTACCCCCTCCCTGGGATTAAAATCGTAGATTTGGATGAATGTTGAAAAGTTCTCCATGTTAGCTGAATGGGAGTGGTTCTAGAAAATTAATTTATCCCTTAGACAGAAACAATTAAATGGAATAGAATTTTGCTGAACTGATATTAAGATGAGGAAGTTTTTATTTCCCAGTCAATGAGAATTCTGTTTTCTTCTTCGTTGAGGGAAGTTTAGCTCCTGAGTTTGTCTACTTATACAAGCACAAACATTTGGATGTGCATACAAACGTAAGTATGTTGCATGGGTCCATGCACATGTCAATTATTTGTGCTCTTTTGGGCTGTGTAAATTGTTCCCAGCAGTTTCCACAAGCTTCAAAATATTCTAAATCAGGTTAAGTTAGAGTATGTGAATATACCAAAATCCTCTTGTTACTTTAAGTTGCCTTTGAAATACCTAACATATACTTCTAATGGAGATATGGATTGTTTGCTTGGATACAGGATGACTGATTCAATTGGAGAAATCTTGAAGGGCATTCGGTGTTACTTTGACCGTGCATTGCCTGTGATTCTCCTTTACAAAAAAGAGCGCCAACAGTATCATGATTTAGTCATAGATGATGTCTCACCATCGACCATATACGGCGCTGAACATTTGTTACGCCTCTTTGGTATGCCTGTGCAACTACTGCTGCTTATGAATGCTCACTGTGGGTTTATTTGATCAAGTGCCATAATTATGCTTTTTAACGTGTACTTTTTCACAAAAACTTTTGATCATGAGATCTTTTAATTTATTCATGTTTTTATTTTTTGCATCTCTCACTTGCAATTTTGTTGAGCTATTTGTAATTCTATTTTCCCCTTTTCAATACTATAAACTAGAGATCTTCTAAATTAAAAAAAAAAAAAAAAAGACTATTAAGGTAGTATAGTTTATTTTTACTGGTCCTTTGGTTTGCAGTTAAGTTGCCTGAGCTATTAGCATATGTCAACATTGAGGAGGAAACACTGACCCGCATGCAGCAGAAAATGATCGACTTTCTCAAGTATCAACTCTTATCCTTAGTACATTCTGTGCTATTTAGAGAAAATTAAATTGCTTAATTCTGATTACTTATATTTGGAAAATAAATATGTGCCATCTTTCTTATCTCTATGTTCTTTTACCATGCATTGGACTGTTCCTTCAAAATAATGAGCTGAAAATGAAATGTTATTGTTATATTTCAACCTTATTTGTGTAAATTTTCTAGCTCATGCCTACAGTAGAGTTTAAACAATTTTTCTTGAAGAATTGAAATAATTTTTCTGAGTACTATTGAATGCTTTCTTGGAGTAGTTGAAGGTTAGCCCAAGTTTGTTAAAGAAGAAAAGGACTTAGTTTTCTTCATAAACACGATATTCTAACAATCATCACTTTTGAATTATACAAAATTCATGATAAGCCATTCCGCATTCTAAGTGTTTCCAAGACGCCATTAATTTTTAGGATATCCTCTTGTCACTTTTGTCTGATTTTATTCATGATAAGCTGGCATCAAACACCTGATCAAATTCATATCATTGTTTACATGTCTGGATCCTTGCATATTCATTAAAACCAAGTTTAAAGTTGGAAGATGGTGTTTTTTTCCAAGCTGACTGTACAAATATATTTTAGCTTTGAGGAGACTTCGCCTGGTATTCACAGCATATCACTAGTTGTTTATTTCATTCTCTCTTTTTTCAATTTTAATAGCCATTTTTTATTTGAAGCCATCAGAGTTAGGTGATCTTTTTTATCAAGTTAAGATCAATCAGCATATATTATGCAATCATATATGGATCCAATGAGGAAATTACCCAATTGCTCTGTGTCTTGGATTGCATGAGTTATATTTGGATGTCACGCAGGTTTCTACAGAAGAATCAGAGTACTTTCTTTCTTTCTGCTTATGATGGTGGCTCTAAAGTTTCGGAAACTAAAGCCAAAGGAAAAGATGACTGAGGTATCTACAGAAACTTATCTGCGATCTCCATCGTTGTAATTTCCATCATGGATGGTGGGGTCTGGTAGAGTTCAATGACCATCTTGGCATGTTGTCTTCTGCTTAAAGAATCTTGGAAGACAGCATCCAATTAATTGTTGTAACGCTAGTATTTGTTATTCTTTCGGCTTGACGGTGGCGAGTAAAATCTGTTGGGGATTTAGTTTGTAAAATGATGAAAGTTACTGGAATTCCTCTGTTTTGGTTGTATCGTTTCTAACTCAGAATTTTATGGTAACACCTCACTGAATTGCATTTCTAATCTTGATGCGCGTTCCTCCCTTGGCATTCTCCGATTTCATGAAATGAAAAAATTGGCCCAACTTGCTGTAATGAATTTGTTATTTCCCAATCTTCAATTTCTAAACTAAAGAGTTTCTATCTTCACTTTAAATATGGATAAAATAGTGAGAAAATAATCTTACCATAATCTTAACTATCGAAAGAATGTTTCCCTTTTCTTTATAAATTAATGTCTCTAGTTTTTAATAATTATCAATAATATTATACTTCTAAAGTTTGTGTATAAAATTTGTACATAAAGTTAATATGGCGTTAAATAAATAAAAATATTAATATATGTTGTTAATATAATAAATGTTAATAAATGATATTACAATTAATAAGTGATGTACAAAGTTTGTACATAGATTATTAAAGTATAACATTACTCTTATCCTGATAATTTCTCCTACTTAAGTGGGCATAAAGACAAGTTTGGAGTGAAGATTCTCTTTTGTTGGGAAGAACAGAACTAATAAGTATTAATGAGATTATAATTTTGTATAATTCAAAAGCGAAATTTTGTTTGTTACTTTCTTTTTCTCTCTCCCTAAGCTTCAAAGAAGCATGTTTTTATCACCCACGGTAGAGGGTTAGCTCAGATGAATCAGAGTTGGCATGATTTTTTCTATTCGACAGCTCAAAGAAGGAAAACCAAAAATCAATTTAATCAAACAGAAGTAATTCTTCCTTGGCAGTTAATTGTAACTAGAATTTTATCTCCAATCATTTCAAAAAATAAAAAAAGAACAATTTTACCCTTATTCAAAATAAAGAAGGAGACTACTTAATTTAAAAGTGGGGTTCAATTCAATTAGTATCATTCTTTCATCTTTTCTTGCCCCTTCAAGAATATTTGGGTCGTAACAATTTAAAAGATGAAATCGGGAAAGGTAGCCTAATACAATTTTGAAAGCAGACATTTACCCTGACAATTCGGAGGTTTGTATCACTCAACATGTCGACTTGAACGTTTTGCAACTAATAATTCTTTTTCTATATTTTGATAAAAATTAACATTAATTCTTTTAGAATAATTGATCTAAATTAAAGGAATTAAATATGAAACACCAAGCATGCATCTAAGACTAAATAGAGTCTCTACCATGTGCAGCACATTTCGCAGCAAAAATATAATGAAAGGTAAATAATGAATTATAAACTTATATGCGTGGATATGACTTGCACGATAACAGCAACAAAGAAACAAAAAATTAAAAATGATCTGGCTCAAAAACGATTAAAAAGTCTCATTGATCAAACAAGAAGAGGAGCCCGAAGAAAGATCGCCACTGCAAATCTCTTCCAAACGGACGCCACAATTATTATGAAATATGAAAAAGGGACAGAACAAAACCTTTATTTGGAGACGATAGTTTGGGCTAAATCATTCAAGGTTGCTGCCTGCCACGTCCAGCACGAACCTGTACCTTACATCATTTTTTTCCATTCTCTCAAACGCCTTGTTCACATAATCCATTTTGACCACCTCAGTCATTGATGTCAAACCCTTTTCTACCCAGAAATCAATCAATTCCTGCATCTCTTCTACGCTTCCCATGAGACTTCCAGTGATTGTTTTCTTCCCTGTATAGCAGCAGAATGTCTCAGCTATTCAATTGAATTATATTATCGAAAGTTAATTACTAATGTTGAGTGCACCTACTAGTGTCAGCTTTTAGGTGGATTAGTTTCTTGGGAATCCTATTAATCTAATGGTCACAAGTCCGCGTGCAACAACAACTGAGACTATTATACACTGTTAGCTTAAGCTTTTCAGTCTTAACATCTATGTAGATGAATCAAAATCAGAATAAAAAATCAGTAAATCACCAGTGGCATACCAAGAATTAAGTCCTGTGAATAAAGCTGCAGGGGTTTTGAAACGGCACCAACCAAAATCAACTTGCCATCAACTTTCAAAAGCGAAAGGTATGGTTGCAAAGGGTGAAAAACAGGGACAGTGTCTAGTATATAGTCTAGACTCTTTGCTGCTCTCTCCATCTCTTCCACATTGGAGCTCACCACAAAATTATCTGCACCTAAATGCTCCAAAGCCTCAGCCTTTTTCTTATCAGAAGAACTTATCACAGTCACATGATGTCCCATTGCCTTTGTTATGAGGACAGCAACATGACCTACTCCACCTAAACCCAAAATTCCTCCCCTGATAACTTTACCAGTGTTTTTGAACTGCTTCAGCGGACTATAAGCTGTCACCCCAGCCAATAGTAGCGGTGCTGCCTGCTCTGGTGCTAACTCTTCTGGAATCTTTACCACAAACCTGCATTAACTAATAAACATTAGATTAAAAAAAAAAAATGAAAGATTTGTTTATCTTATTTAGGTGAATTTCCCATACTTCTGATTAACGACCATTGCAGAAGAGTAGCCTCCCTGTGTATGTGTTCCATCTTTGTATCTATCATTGTAAGTGACAATTCGGTTATCACAGTAGTTCTCCATGTTGGACTCGCAGTACAAGCACTCCCCACAAGATTCTATTATGCCTCCAACTCCCACAATGTCTCCAACTTTGAATTTCTTTACTTCTGAACCCAATTCCATTACTTCTCCCACCACTTCGTGCCTTCATAGTGATCAAACAGAACCAAATAAGAATGTAATTAAATATAAATTATTAATTAAAGTATTTCCTGCCGTCAACAAATTTTTTAAATTTTTATGAAGAGAAAGGTGTCTAGTGTAACCTACCCTGGTACCAAAGGGTAGTCTGTGGGTTGAATTTCACTTCTTATCTGATGAAGGTCAGTGTGATCCATTCCACAGTACAAGACCTTAAACAACACATCTTCAGGGCCTGTTTTCGTGGTTATGAGGACATAATTGAAACATTAATTACCCAACTATTTGCTTATGAGAGAATGAAACATAAAATTGAGTAAGACCATGAAACCTGAGGGTGAATGAAAAAGGCGACAGATGTCCAGATGGATCCCTAGCTGCCCAACCAACCACTCTTTTTCCCTCCATTTTCTTTGCTTCAATATATATGACAATGAAGAAATATCAAATAAGAGAAAGTTGAATTTGTGCTGTTGTTCTTCACTTCTTTGAGATTTTATACTCATTCATCATGAGTCCGTTTTCTGTAGCTGAAATAATTAAATATTTAAACAGAAACCATTAGTAATTTATATTATCAAGGATAAGAATGCAAAGCATTCCACTTGAAAACCAAAAGTAAACATAAAATAATGCAGTCCAAGGCCATACTGGCGGCTAAAAATATAAGATTGTTCTGAAACCATGCATACACCTGGATAAATTATCTCAATTAATCTAAATCAACGCTGAATTCTAGCCAGAGACTTGATTGGCAAGTATTATTGTTTCCACCAGGGGCTAGGGAAATGCACTAGATTTTTTATTCTTATATTGTATTGGCTCAAAACCATTGAAATTATTATTTGTGGAAGTTTTCTTCAAAGTTGAGAGATCAAAGAAGCTGTCAAAATAAGTGACCCAAGTTTAATCAATTGCCTTCGTGTTCATGTACTGTATTTGCCACCATTTGAGCTGATGTGTCCATTATTTTTATTAAATGAGCATTGAGAATGACAGATTTTTATTAAGAATAAACAAAATCTTTTCATTAGGAGCCAAGAAAATGCATTAGTTTTTGCTTTGTTGTGTGTGGGACCTTTCAGTAATGGATATTGCTCATCAAACGTCATTGCTTATCAAATACAAGGAGGAAGTGAAACCCTGGTTGCCCTTCCAGAACCAAAAGACTCAGTGATCGGCCAGAGAAATTCAAAATGTTGTGTCCAGATTTCATGACCTTCTTTGCAGGAACACTCACTGCCCAGAAGGGCAGCCTTGCTTGTAGGGGTTCTGGGTTAGTTAGCAACAAGGGAACAACCGGGTTTGAGAATTGAGATTTCATTTTACTCCGATTGTATCTAAAATTGAATTGACTCGAAACCATCCATATTCCTTTTCTCAGAAATTTTTTATGAATGATGAGAGATCAAGGAAGCGTTAGTTTTATTAAACGAGCATTGAGAATGACAGATTTTTATTAAGAATAAATAAAATCTTTTCACTAGGAGCCAAGAAAATGCATTAGTTTTTGCTTTGTTGTGTGTGGGACCTTTCAGTAATTGATATTGCTCATCAAACGTCATTGCTTATCAAATACAAGTGTTAAGAAGAAGTTAGCTATATGGATTCAGTTACTGTCAGCTCAGGGTTGTTAAGAAGAAAGTTAGTTATGTGGATTCCGGATTTCTGTTACTGCCAGCTCAGGGTGATGTGTACATAAGTCTGTCATTTCCTCCAGGAGTTAGTTACATGCCAGCTCAGCTGAAATTCAGTTAACTAAACTTCACATATACTCTACACAAATCTGTACATTAATGAATCATTCAATAAAGAAAACAGAAATGCATTTCTCAGAAATTCTCTCTTAAGCATCTTCTTTTTCTGTTTCATCTTCTCCTCTTTTCTGTCTTCTAAGTTTCCACATGGTATCAGAGCTCAAGGTCATGAATCATGACTGATCATCATAACAGTTTTCCTGGACACATAAACTTTCCTGGAAACACAAGTTTCCCAGGAAACAATCAGAATCATCCTCCTGGAAATTCAAGCTTTGTTGATGGAAATCATTCTAATTCTCACCAGCAAGGAACTTCTAGCTCTTCATCATATCAGATCTCTCAGATCTCATTGCCTTCAGTGCTGCCTTCACTGTCAATCAAGCTCACACGCAGCAATTATGGATTCTGGCGTTCACAAGTGCTGCCTACTCTAGGAGCTTATGAACTTGAAGGATTTATAAACGGAGATAAGCCTTGTCCTTCCTCTAGTATTACTGTTCTTAATTCTAGTGAAACTGATAACAGTATAACTCAACCTAATCCTGAATATTTAGCATGGAAAAGAACAGATCAGTTCATTCTAAGTTGGTTACTTTCATCCATAACAGAAGGCATGTATGGTTATGTGGTGAGATGTCAAACTTCAATGAGTGTTTGGACAACTTTAGAGAGGCTTTTTCATACAGAATCAAGAGCTAGAATAATGCATTTGAAGCACACACTTCATACCACCAAGAAAGGGTCCTTATCAATTGCAGACTATTTTCTCAAAATGAAAAAAATTTCAGACACCTTATTTGCCATAGGTACAGAAATTATAGAGGATGATCTGCTATTACATATCTTAGATGGATTAGGTCCTGAGTTTGGTGCAATTGTTGTAAATATAACATCAAGAGTTGGTTATATTTCACTTGAAGAGGCTCAATTTCAGTTGCAAAGCTATGAGTTAAGGCTATCACAGCATAATACTGTGCAACAGCTTCATGTTAATCATCTTGCTAATGTGGCACAAAAAGGAACTCAGTTCTCTAATTCTTCTCAGAATACTTAGATAGGTAGAACACCTTCAAATGCACAATTTAGAGGCAGAGGTCGTGGCAGAAATCAAAATCAGAGGCCTGGTAGTTATAATAATGCTGCTGGAAAAGGAAGTGGTTATGGAAAACCAGTTTGTCAATTATGTGGAAAGATTGGACATGTTGCACTAAAGTGTTATCATAGATTTGATGTCAGTTTTCAAGGAAATTTTCAAAGGTCTACTGGTGGTTGCCAAGGAACAACTTCTCAGTCTTCACAGCAGCATAATCCTCAAGCTTTTGTTGCTTCTCCAACAACAGTTACTGGCTCTGCCTGGTATTTAGACACTGGGGCCACAGATCACATTACTTCTGATTTAAGCAAGCTTGATATCAAGGAGCCATATATTGGTTCAGAAACAGTCCAAGTTGGGAATGGTAATGTCCTTTCCATTCTGCATATTGGTTCTGCTCTACTTAATACTTTCTCACACAGCAAGCCTTTATTAATTAGAAAGATTTTACATGTGCCTATGATCACTAAACATCTGTTGAGTGTGTCTAAACTAATTCATGATAATGATGTATTCATTGAATTTCATCATAATATTTGTCTTGTCAAGGACAATATCACAAACTCAACAATCCTGGTTGGAAAGCCTGAAAAAGGTCTTTACAAAATCACAGTTGCTGAACACAATCCTGCAGTTGGTACACATTTTGTTTCAAGGAGAAATATTCCAACACAGCAAACTGATCTGTTCAATAAAGCTAGTCTTTCTGAAGTGACACAACCATTGTCATTACTTTCTTGTGTAATAAGTACTAATAATTCAGACTCATCCTTGATTAGGTGGCATCAAAGACTTGGCCATCCGAATGAAACTGTTATGGCCCAAGTTGCTTCCAATTGTAAGCTGTTTTCTAGTCATGTTAATAAGAGGCTGTTATATGAATCTTGTAGATTTGGAAAACAATGTCATACATCTTATCCATCCTCATTGAATTCAGCTTCACAGCCTTTGGAAATTGTATATGCAGATGTCTGGGGACCTTCTCCATTTCAGTCTGTGGATGGTTATATGTATTACTTACTGTTTGTGGATGGTTTCAGCAAGTACACTTGGATATATCCTCCATTCTAAATCAGAAGTTGCTAGTGTGTTTCCTTCATTTCTGTCTTTGGTTGAAAGACAATTTAGTTAGAAACTAAAGTGTTTACAATCAGATTGGGGAGGTGAGTTTAGACCTCTTAAGCCATTACTTGAAAAATTGGGCATAATTTTCAAGCATCCATGTCCATATATACATCAGCAAAATGGATATGTAGAAAGAAGACATCGGATTGTGGTTGAAATGGGATTAACCCTGCTGGTTCAAGCATCTCTTCCATTGCATTTCTGATGGCATGCATTTCACACTGCATTCTTTCTGTTAAACAGACTTCCTACACCTTTATTGAGTCATGTTTCTCCATATCAAAAACTTTATAATGTCCAACCAGATTATAAAGTATTAAAGGTGTTTGGATGTGCATGTTTTCCAAACCTGAGACCTTATCAGCAAAACAAATTCTCTTTTCATACTTCAGTGTGTGTTTTCTTGGGATACAGCACCAACCACAAAGGTTATCTATGTTTACATTCATCTGGGAGAATCTATATCTCAAAAAGTGTTGCATGTCATGAAGAAGTCTTTCCTTTCCAGCAAGGATCTTTCCCTATCACCTTCACAAAGTCTGCTGATTGCTCCTCATCACAAAATAATTCCTGGATTTTCCCAGCAGCAACACTGAAGTCCATGTTCAAGTCTAACACCTCCTATATTCCTATTGCTACACTGCAGTCTCCTACTAATGATCCTATATCTCATTCTTCTCCCACAATGCAGGACAAGTCACCACTGCATAATGAAGACAGCTTATCAGGTTCTTCAACACATTCTTCTGTACCCGGTGTTACTACTTCTCAGCAGCATGTAGACAACTCCACAGCTTCTTCAACTTCTAAACAACAAAATGCATTATCAGGTGCTTCTATAACTATTATTTCTTCACCTTTCAAGTCCTCAAATAAGAATTTCATCCCATGGTCACAAGAGCAAAGGATGGTATTTTTAAGCCAAAGATATTTCATGCTGCTGTTGATGATTCCTTTCTTTATTCTGAACCATATACAGTCTCTCAGGCTTTATCTTGTGCTCACTGGAAGGCAGCCATGCAATCTGAATATGATGCTTTAGTTACCAACTCTACTTGGTCTTTGGTACCTCCTCATTCTAACATGCATATAGTTGATTGTAAGTGGGTTTTTAGAATTAAATATAACTCAGATGGCAGCCTGCAGAGATATAAAGCAAGACTAGTTGCTAAAGGATTCCAACAAGAACCACGTATAGATTATTTTGAGACTTTTAGTCCTGTCATAAAACCATCCACAATCAGGGTATTCTTCTCCCTTGCAGTTACATTTCATTGGGACATTCAACAAATTGATGTTAACAATGCTTTTCTACATGGAGATCTTCAAGAGGATGTTTATATGAAACAACCAGCTGGTTTTGTTGATACTAAACACCCTCATTTTGTCTGCAAATTGCATAAATCATTATATGGACTGAAGCAGGCTCCTAGAGCTTGGTTTGACAAGCTCAAGGGAGCTTTGCTTCAGAGAGGGTTTATAATGTCTACAGCAGATACAAGTCTTTTCATTTATAAGAAAGACAAACACATTATACTTCTACTTGTGTATGTTGATGACATTCTGATTACAGGAAGTAATTCTTCTCTAGTTAAGCTGGTAATTCAAGGACTGAATGAGCAATTTGCACTGAAAACTTTAGGAAGTGTAAACTATTTCTTAGGCTTTGAAGTGCAGAGAAGTGAAGGTGGTCTGTTACTAACTCAGAGAAAATATGCTTTTGATTTGTTGAAGAAGTGTAATCTAACAGAAGCCAAGAAGGCAGCAACACCAACGGTAGCAAACTTGAAGCTGTCAAAAGATGATAGTGAAGTTTTTGATCAGCCTGCATTCTATAGAAGTATTATTGGTGGCTTACAATATTTAGCCATGACACGACCTGATATAGCTTATGCTGTTAATAAGCTAAGTCAGTTTTTGCAAGCACCAACCAATTTATAATGGCAGGCTTGCAAGAGAGTGCTGAGATACATCAAAGGAACATTTGATCATGGTCTATTTTTCAAACCTATGCAGAAGTTAACCTTAACAGGATATTGTGATGCAGATTGGGCTAGTTCTATTGATGATAGAAGATCCACCTCAGGATGCTGTATATATCTTGGTGACAACTTAATTTACTGGTCTGCAAGAAAACAGAAGGTTGCAGCTCGTTCATCAACAGAGTCTGAGTATAGAGCATTGTCTCAAGGTGCAACTGAGGTAATCTGGTTACAGAGTCTTCTCACAGAGTCAGGATTTCAGTTGAATGAAGTTCCTGTCATATGGTGTGACAATAAAGGTGCTGAATCCTTAGCTGCAAATCCAGTATTTCATGCAAGGACAAAGCATATTGAGGTAGACATACATTTCATTCGTGAGAAAGTATTGGCAAAGCAACTGATTGTAAAGCATGTGCCCACAGAATTCCAAGTAGCTGACATAATGACAAAAGCTTTGCCTGATACCATATTCAACTTGCTAAAAACAAAGCTTAATATTTATTCTGTTAGCAAGTGTGCCGATCAAATAGATCCAGCTACACTTGAGGGGGCATGTTAAGAAGAAGTTAGCTATATGGATTCAGTTACTGTCAGCTCAGGGTTGTTAAGAAGAAAGTTAGTTATGTGGATTCCGGATTTCTGTTACTGCCAGCTCAGGGTGATGTGTACACAAGTCTGTCATTGCCTCCAGGAGTTAGCTACATGCCATCTCAGCTGAAATTCAGTTAACTAAACTTCATATATACTCTACACAAATCTGTACATTAATGAATCATTCAATAAAGAAAACAGAAATGCATTTCTCAGAAATTCTCTCTTAAGCATCTTCTTTTTCTGTTTCATCTTCTCCTCTTTTCTGTCTTCTAAGTTTCCACAACAAGGAGGAAGTGCAACCCTGGTTGCCCTTCCAGAACCAAAAGACTCAGTGCTTGGCCAGAGAAATTCAAAATGTTGTGTCAAGATTTCATGACCTTCTTTGCAGGCAGACTCACTGCCCAGAAGGGCAGCCTTTCTTGTAGGGGTTTTGGGTTAGTTAGCAACAAGTGAACAACAGGGTTTGACAATTGAGATTTCATTTTACTCCGATTTTATCCAAAATTGAATTGACTGGAAACCATCCATATTCCTTTTCTCAAAAATTTTTTATGAAAGATGAGAGATCAAGGAAGCGTTAGTGGACCAATCCCATTTAGTTGTCTTCGGTGTTCTACATAGTTGCCACCATTTGAGCATATGTGTGCATTTATTTAAAGGACAAGGATCCTCTTCTCATCTCATCTTTACCTTATCTTTTGGAGAAATTTTGAAAGGCTTGAAAGACATTCGGTGTTACTTTGGCCGTGCATGCAATATCATCATTTATTCAGTCGTAGATAATGTCTCACCATCAACCAATATATACAGCGCTTTGGTGGCAGAGCTAGAAATTTTGTTAGAGGGGGCAAAATCAAACTATAAGACTTAACATCTAAATTAAAAATACTAAAATCTTGATTTATCATTAATTGATTATATTGGTATTTTATATCTCTTAAATACATTTTTATATACTAAAATACTCATCAATAATTTGTTTGACTTAATAGGTAATTTAATAAAAAAACTTAATTGTGAGAGTTCAATTAAAGAAGTTAAATGAAAAAAAATAAAATTAACCCCATAACATTTTGATAATTGTAAAGTAGATGGATATAATTTAAACTAAACTAGCCACCATCTAAATATAAATGATAAATATATTGAAAAAATTACATGCAAAAACTAAATGAGAAGAATTCAATCAAAGTAATTATTAAAAAAAAACCCTAAATAAACCCATTTTTATCCATGTAAGTTGTAACCACCAATACTATTGTTTTATTACATTATTAATTTGAATCCTCATATAAAATCCCAACAATCGAATACTTATATTCATCAAATAATTTATTTAATCAAAATTCAAAAGCCTAATTTCTTTATTTTTATTCCAATAACAAAAATAAAATAAATAATATTTGTATAGGACACACCTCTATAGACAACTCCTTCCATTTTTTCTTGAGAGATGATCGAATTGAGAGAAATTAAAGCTTGTGAGGGTTGAACATTGAACCGTTGAAGTATTGAAGAGTAGTTGAAATTGGGTTTTGGCTTGCTGGAGATGAAATATGATAGAGAAAAGACAAAAATGAGTTAAGTAGTCTAACAAAAGAATAAAATTGCTTTATGTTTATATTAGAATTAATTAAATTATATTTTTAATTTTAGTGGAGTATTGCCTTTTTCACGGGGAGTTTTAAAAGAGAGGGAAAGTAATTTTTTTATTTTATTTTATGTAATGGTAGAGTTTAGACTAATATAGATATGGACTTTTTTGTACTTGAACATTGAAATGTGGGCTTATTGAGAGGGCAATAAAGAAAATTTGATTTCTGAGAGGGCAATTAAGAAAGAACAAATGTTTACATAAGGGGGTGATAATGTCAGAGAAAGACATATGGGGGGGCAATTAAATTTAATAGGAAATTTGGTAGATTTTCAATCATTAGGGGGTCAATTGGCCCCTGTTCACCCATAATGGCTCCACCACTGTGGCGTTGAACATATGTTACCCACTTTGATATGCCTGCACAACTACTGATGCTTTTGAATGCTCACTGATGGTTTATTTGATCAAGTGTAATAGTTATGCTTGTTTACATTACATGTACTTTTTTATCGTGAGATCTTTTAATTTATTCATGTAATTCCTCCGTTTTGGCTGTATAGTTTTTAGCTCAGAATTTTATGGTAACACTCATCGAATTGCATTTCGAATCTTGATTTATGTTCCTCCCTTGGAACTCTCCGTTTTCATGGCTTGAAATGAAAGAATTGGCCCAAAACGCAGTAGTGAATTCGTTTCTCCAGATCAAGTTTTCAGCTTTTCATGTTCTGCTTAGTCTTCTCTCTCTCACCCGTGACGAATACCGAGGCCATTACAATTTACAAAATGGAATCGGGAAAGCTAGTCCATTGCAATTTTAAAAGCAGACATTTACCCTGTGACAATCCTGAGGATTGAGTTGATTCACATAAAGATAATAGAGTTGAGGTTGATGGTTTTGAAACTAGTAGTATTTTCTTTTCTTTTGTTTCATATTTTGATAAAAATTAAAATTAATTCTTTTAAAGTTAACTTTTCCAAATTAAATATAAAGCATCAAAATAGGGTCTCTACTTTAGGCAGCACATTCCTCAGCAAAAAAGATAGTTAAAGGTAAATGCATGATGAAGTGTAAATTTACATGCGTGGACATGAATTGTTTGGAAAGTTGACAATCTGTTTATTCAAATTCAATCCGATTGAAAGGAGCAGCAGCAACAAAGAAAACAAAAATTTTTAAATGCTCCGGCTCAAAAGATTGCAAGTCTCATGGATCACACAAGAAGAGGAGCCCGAGGAAAGATCGCCAATGCAAACATGGGAATCTCGGACAATAAAATGTCCCTTCCATCCCCCACAATTATTATGAAGTATGAAAAACAGAACAAGAACTTTATTTGGAAATGATATTTTCAGCGAAATCATTCAATGTTGCTTCCAGCCACGTCCAGCACGAACCTGTACCTCTCATCATTTTTTTTCCATTCTCTCGAAAACCTTGTTCGCGTAATCCATTTTGACCACCTTAAGCATTGATGTCAAACCTTTTCTACCCAGAAATCAATCGATTCCTGTATCTACTCCACGCTTCTAATGAAACTTCCAGTGATTGTTTTCTTCCCTGTATAGCAGCAGAATTTCTCAGGAATGCCTCAGCTATTCGATAAGAGTTATATATTAAAAGATAATTACTATGTTGAGTACACAGTGAATTAGTTTCTTAGGAATCGTATTGACCTAACAGTCATAGGTCTGCGTTTAAGAACATGTGAAACCATTGTACAGTTATTAACTTCAGCTTTTCAGTCTTATCATATATGTAAAAGAATCAAATCAAAATGAAAAATCAATAAATCAGCAGTGGCATACCAAGAATTAAGTCCACTGAATCAAGTTGTAGGGGTCTTGAAAAAGCACCAACCAAAAGTAACTTGCCATCAACTTTCAAAAGCCAAAAGCATGGTTGCAAAGGGTGAAAAACTGGAACAGTGTCTAGTATATAGTCTAGACTCTGCTCCTCTCTCCATCTCTTCCACATCGGAGCTCACTATAAAATCATTTGCACCTAAGTGCTCCAAAGCCTCCACCTTTTTCTTATCAGAAGAACTTATCACAGTCACATGATGTCCCATTGCCTTTTGTTATTAGGACAGCAACATGACCTACTCCACCTAGACCCAAAATTCCTCCCCTGATAATTTTACCACAGTTTTTTAATTATTTCAAGGGACTATAAGCTGTCACCGCAGCCAACAGCAACAGTGCTGCCGGCTCTGGTGCCAACTTTTCTGGTATCTTTACCAAAAACCTGCATTAACTAATAAACATTAGTTTTAAAAAAATGAAGGATTTGTTTATCTTATTTTGGTGACTTTCTTGCACTTCTGCTTAACAACCATTGCAGAAGAGTCGCCTCCCTATGGGTATGTTCCGTCTTTGTGTCTACCATTGTAAGTGGGAATTCTGTTATCGCAGTAGTTCTCCATGTTGGACTTGCAGTTCAAGCACTCCCCACAAGATTCTATTATGCCTCCAACTCCCACTATGTCTCCAACTTTTTTTTTTTTTTGTAACCGAGGTGTCCGGGCCAGCTTACGCGCACCACGACTAATCCTCGGAGGAGACTAGCGCAACCACAACCCACTGTCACGGTCTCCCACTTAAATCATGGAGGAGGCCATTGTGGAGACTCGAACCCAGGACTTCACCATTGGTGCTGTACCAACTCCATCCTGGCCCGCTTTACCACTTGAACCAACCTATTGTGGGTTATGTCTCCAACTTTGAATTTCTTTACTTCTGAACCCAATTCATACTTCTCCCACCACTGCGTGCCTTCATAGTTATCAAACAGAACCAACTAAGAATGTAACCAAACATAAATTATCAATTAAAGTAATTTCTGGTGTCAACAATTTGTTTAAATTTGATAAAGAGAGAAGTGTGGTGCCTAACCTGGAGCCAAAGGGTAGGTTGGGGGTGAATTTCACTCCTTATCTGGTGAAGATCAGGGTGGTCCATTCCACGTTACAAAACCTTAGACAACACATCCTCAGGGCCTCTTTTCCTGGTTATAAGGAGATAATTGAAACATTAATTACCCAACTTATAGGCTTATGAGAGAATGCCCAACCAACCACTCTTTTTCCCTCCATTTTATTTGCTTCAAAATATTTGTCACTGAAGAAATATCAAATGAGATAAAAATTTGAATGCCTGCTATAATTGTTAAAGAATAATTCAAAGTTACATCCCGTCTATTGCTGCACATTCAGTTAGTGGCCAGTCAAACTGGTTGCTAAGTTAGTGGGCTGTTAGTGTGTTAGTGGGCAGAATTTTAAGGTTAATTTGTTAGAGTTGTAGCCTATATAAAGGCATGTTTAGCTCATCAGTTTGCACTGCAGAATAAAAACGTTGAATGTTCTTTCTCCTCTGTTTGCCTCTGTTTTGTTTTTATGCTGTTTGTGATATTTGTTTCCAACAAATTTGGTATCAGAGCATACTTGAGAGAGTGAGTAGAGAGGGTAAGAACGTGAGTTGAGTGAAACACTTGAAAAGGAAAGCCAATGGCCAGCAACAGCAATGCGATGGGTGCTGTACAACCTCTTATTCCTGTCTTTAAGGGAGAAGGCTACGAGTTCTGGAGTATTCGTATGAAAACTCCACTAAGATCTCAAGATCTTTGGGACTTGGTGGAGCAGGGGTATACAGATCCTGATAAAGAAAGCAGATTGAAAGAAAACAAGAAACAGGACTCCAAGGCATTAGTGATCATCCAGTAGGCCCTTCATGACAGT
Organism: Boswellia sacra; assembly: GCA_013180625.2. Lineage (NCBI taxonomy): Eukaryota > Viridiplantae > Streptophyta > Magnoliopsida > Sapindales > Burseraceae > Boswellia > Boswellia sacra. Next base: position 944,703 of record SNVD02000038.1, on the reverse strand, counting down.
GTTTTCTCACGAATTGCAGCGGCAACCACATCAAAGCAGGCCTGGTCGATTCTGCAGAAGGAGTTTCAAGGTGATTCAAAGGTGATTGTTATTAGATTGCAATCACTTCGGCGTGACTTTGAAACTCTGGTCATGAAAAGTGGAGAATCCATTGCTGATTTTTTGTCTAGAGCAACAACAATAGTCAGTCAAATGCGATCTTATGGAGAGAATATTACTGATCAAACAATTGTTGAAAAGATATTGCGAAGCTTGACTCCAAAATTTGATCATGTAGTTGCTGCAATAGAAGAATCAAAAGATTTGTCAATTTTTTCTTTTGATGAACTAATGGGGTCTTTGCAAGCACATGAGGCAAGAATTAATCGATGACTTGAAAAGAATGAAGAAAAGGCATTTCAAGTGAAGGAGGCTGTTAACAAAGCTGGAGAGCATGATAGTTCAATAAGCATGGGCCGTGGAAAAGGGGGATTCCGTGGTCGTGGTAATGGAAGAGGCAGAGGTCGCTTCGATGGACAACGCCAGTCCAGTGAGCAAAGAAACAACAAGAGTGGCATCTAGTGCTATCATTGCAAGAGATATGGGCATATAAAAGCTTATTGTTGGAACAAAGACCAGCAAGTGAATTTTACAGCAGAAAATGGTGAAGAAAGTAAGCTTTTTATGTCTCATTTTGATACCAACAATCAGTCAATCAATGTATGGTTTGTAGACAGCGGCTGTTCGAATCATATGACAGGCACCAAATCCATATTTACGGAGCTTGATGAGACACAAAAAATGAAGGTGCAGCTTGGCAATGGCAAAGAAATGCAGGTTGAAGGGAAAGGTACAGTGGGCATTGAAACTAACCATGGTAATGTAAAGTTTCTGCATAATGTTCAACTTGTACCTGATTTGGGATATAATTTGCTAAGTGTTGGGCAATTAATGGCTGGTGGATATTCAATATTATTTGATGATGATGCATGTGTTATTAAAGACAAGCAGTCAGGCCATACGTTGATTAACATCAACATGACTTGTCACGCCCTAACATCTCTTATTTAGAGATTTTAGGGTGTGATTGAATAAGAATTTATAAAAATTACGTCATCCATATCTCATAAATTTTTTTTTTATATATACATCACAAGAATTTATTACAACTTATGACTATTTGTTCAAAATTAATTTTACATACACTGGTGACCAAATCAATACATCGGTTAATAGTCACCAAACAAAATCTCCCATTACATACTAGGAGAATCAATACAGTCCCCAAGAATTATATGCATACTGACTCCAGACTCCCTAAGAAAGCTCTGGAACATCTCTAGGATGAGCATCCTTCTGTGTACCTATGGAGAGAGGGGGTGAGCCTAAAGCCCAGTAGGAAAGTTCTAACATTATACGAAATTATTCACATTCCACAAATATTCAATCACAGGAGTAGACATCCAATAATAATATATCAAACTATTATGTTCGTTCACATATGAAATTTCTGTTCGTATTCCCCTTGGATCCGTATACAGAACGGCCCATCCAAGGTCCGACACATCATATCGAAATATTCGTGTTCCCCTTGGGTCCGTATACAGAACGGTCCACCCAAGGTCCAACACTTCATATCATTATATTCGTGTTCCCCTTGGGTCCGTATACAGAACGGTCCACCCAAGGTCCAACACTCCATATCATTATATTCGTGTTCCCCTTGGGTCCGTATACAGAACGGTCCACCCAAGGTCCAACACTTCATATCATTATATTCGTGTTCCCCTTGAGTCCGTATACAGAACGGTCCACCCAAAGTCCAACACTTAGAATATAATATCCGCATTCTCCTTGGATCCGTATACAAAACGGCCCATCCAAGGTCCAATGCATACATTAACAGCCTTTCAATATCATCACTATGATAAATCTCAAGAAATTATGATTTTTATGCAAAATCCAGAACTTTTTGGGAAGTATTCAGTCAATTTATGGTGGTTCTGAAATTTTGTTCGACACTCGACACTGTTCACTTGACACTGTTTCTCGATACTGTTCACTGAAAATACTGTTTACCGAAAACACTGTTCACTCGACACTATTAACTGAAAATACTGTTCACTCCACACTGTTCACCGAAAACACTGTTTCTCGACACTGTTTACCGAAAATATTGTTCACTCGACACTGTTCACTTGATACTGTTTCTCGATACTGTTCACTGAAAATACTGTTCACTCGACATTGTTACTCGACGCTCGACACTGTTTCTCGACACTCGATACTGTTCACTCGATGCACTGTTCACTGTCCAGCGAAACACCAGAATCAAATTCCAGAGCTGGTTCAAAACGTACCATTTTTAGATTTCAACTCCCAACTTCAAAAATTCACCAAAAATCCGTTTTAAGTCCAAATTCAACGAAATCAACGGCTAATTAAAGCTTAATACGTTTATTTTCCAAAACAAATGAGAAATAACACAATTCTCAATCCAGAAAAACGCATCAACTCAATCAACACAAGACAGTTACATGAATTACACTTCTCACAAAATCATCTCTACTCCACTTTATCAACACTTCAACTCACACATAATTCTTCATGCAATCACAACAAAAAATTTGCAATAAGTAACTTTACTCATAATTCATCATCCAAGCAATCAAGAATTCAAGTCAAAACATGTCACATACATAACAACAATATCAATTCAACTACAAAACACATAACATGAAGTAAGTATAGTGTTAGAATCTCCTACTTGTTTTCCAAGCTAAACTTCTTGAAATTTTTTCTCTCTTCTCCTTCCTCTCCTTTCTCTTCTTCTTTTTCTCTTCTTTTCTTCCTAGAACGTGAACTCCTTCTCCTCCTCTCTTCTTTTCTTTTTCCTTCTCTCTAATTCTAGAAAACCCCATCTCTCATATACATAAGGCTTTGACTCAATGGACCTAAGTCCAACAATTTCAAATTCAAGCCCAATTCACCCTTACCAATTCCAACACAAGCCCACTTCTATTATCCAACACAATTCTCATAAAATTACTCAATTACCCTTAATCATATTTTCTAAAATTTATAATATATATATATATTGGAATTCCACATGACTCAAAACAAAATGGTCCCGTTAGAAGTTTTAAGCATGGGGAATTTTGTTTTTGCTGCTGGTGGAAAAGATGACTCAAAACTATGGCATTTGCGATATGGACATCTCAACATCAAGGGTCTGAAATTGCTAAATGAAAAAGGTATGGTTTTTGGACTACCAAAAATTGGTTCTGTTGATTTTTGTGAAGGGTGCATTTGTGGGAAACAAACAAGAAAATCTTTTCCTATTGGAAAGGCTTGGAGGGCTTCAAAGTGTCTTGAATTAATACATGCAGATTTATGCGGGCCTATGCATACTACATCTTTTGATGGGAGTCGTTATTTTTTACTTTTTATTGATGATTGTAGTCGCATGAGTTGGGTTTATTTTTTGGAAAACAAATCAGAAACATTTCAGAAATTCAAGCATTTTAAAGCTATGGCTGAGAAGCAAAGTGGTTCTTACATCAAAGCTCTTCGTACTGATGGAGGTGGAGAGTTCTTGTCCACAGAATTTAATCTTTTTTGTGAAGTAAATGGCATTCATAGGGAGTTGACAACTCCATACACTCCGGAGCAAAACGGTGTCTCTGAGCAAAAAAATCGAACTGTTGTTGAGATGGCAAGAAGCATGTTACAAGCGAAGGGACTTTCAAATCATTTTTGGGCTGAAGCTGTCGCAACATCAGTCTACTTATTGAACATCTCTCCCACAAAGGCTGTTGTGAATCAAACTCCATTTGAAGCTTGGCATGGTAGAAGACCATCTGTAAGTCACTTAAGAATTTTTGGGTGCGTTGCATATGCTTTGATAAATTCTCAGTTTCGTCATAAACTTGATGAAAAATCTGAAAAATGTGTTTTTATTGGTTATTGTACACACTCCAAAGCATATAGATTATATAATCCTCTTAGTGGCAAGATTTTAATTAGAAGGGACGTAGTATTTGATGAAAATGCAACCTGGGAATGGAGTGAAAATGATGAGAAGATGCAACAAATTCCTATGCCCATTGGAATATCTCCAAATAGAAGTCAAGAGCCAACTTCTACAAATTCACCAGCTGATTCCTCTATGGCGTCACCAAGTTCGTCAACCTCAACATCACTAAGCCAAAACTCTTCATCCACTCTTGAGGAGTTGTCAAATGAAACACCATCTAGAAAATCTAGATCCTTGATAGACATATATGAGTCTTGCCAATTTGCTCTCACTGTTTCAGATCCTATCACCTATGAGGAAGTAGTTATAAAAGAAGAATGGCAAAAAGCAATGAAAAAAGAATTGACAGCGATAGAAAAGAATGGAACTTGGGAGATTGTGGACTTACCGGAAGGCAAGAATGCAATTGGTTTGAAGTGGGTATTCAGAACAAAATTTTGTGCAGATGGAAGCATACAAAAACACAAAGCTCAACTAGTGGCGAAAGGATATGCCCAGCAACATGGTATTGATTTCGAAGAAACTTTTTCTCCAGTAGCTCATTTCAAAACTGTGAGAATTGTCTTGGCATTGGCTGCACAATTACAATGGCCTGTTTATCAATTTGATGTCAAGTCAGCTTTTTTAAATGGAGATTTACAAGAGGAGGTTTATGTGACTCAACCAGAAGGTTTCATAATTGAAGGAAAAGAGACAAAGGTGTACAAGTTGAGGAAGGCCTTGTATGGATTGAAGCAAGCTCCTCGGGCATGGTACAGCAAAATTGATGGATACTTTCAGCAAAATGGGTTCTTGAGGAGTGAGAATGAGCCCACTCTCTACGTGAAGAAGGAAGGTAAAAATGATTTCATCATAATTTGTCTCTATGTTGATGATATCATTTATACAAGCTCATCTAGTTCCCTTGTGGCTGAGTTTAAACCTCGTATAATGCATGAGTTTGAAATGTCAGACATGGGTTTGCTGCATTATTTTCTTGGCCTTGAAGTTCAACAAGCAGAAGATGGAATTTTTATTTCCCAAAGAAAATATGCCAAGGATCTTCTTAAGAAATTTGGCATGATTAATTGTAAATCTGCAGCTACGCCCATGAATATAAATGAAAAATTGCAGCATGAAGATGGAGGAGAGATGGCTAATGCTAAAAGATTCAGAAGCTTGATAGGAGGTTTAATTTATCTAACTCACACTCGACCCGATATTGCATTTTCTGTTGGTGTAATTTCGAGATTTATGCAAAATCCTTCAAAGCTTCATCTCGGTGCAGCAAAGCGGGTCTTGCGTTATATCGCTAGAACACTGGATTATGGGATTTGGTATTCAAAAGTTTCTAATTCTAGATTATGTGGGTTCACGGACAGTGATTGGGCTAGTTCGTTGGATGATAGACGGAGCATTTTGGCAAATGTTTTTACTCTCGGATCAGGAGTAATCACTTGGAGCTCAAAGAAGCAAGCTACAACAGCATTGTCTTCCTCAAAAGCTGAATATGTAGCAGCCACTTCAGCAGCTTGTCAAGCCATTTGGTTAAGGAGAATGTTAGCAGAACTTCAACAAAAGCAAGAAGGAGCAACAACCATATTCTGTGACAACAAAGCAACAATCTCCATGACAAAGAATCCAGCTTTTCACAGCAGAACAAAACATATTGATATTCGCTTCCATTTTATTCGTGATTTGGTTGCAAAGGATGAGATTACTCTGGAGTATTGTAGCACAAACGAACAACTGGCTGATGTGCTTACTAAGGCTCTGTCGAAAGAAAAGTTTATCTACTTCAGATCGCTTCTTGGTGTTTGTAACTTTGAATCAAGGGGGAGTGTTAAAGAATAATTCAAAGTTACATCCCGTCTATTGCTGCATGTTCAGTTAGTGGCCAGTCAAACTGGTTGCAAAGTTAACGAGCTGTTAGTGTGTTAGTGGGTAGAATTTTAAGGTTAATTTGTTAGAGTTGCAGCCTATATAAAGGCATGTTGAGCTCATCAGTTTGCACTGCAGAATAAAAATGTTGAATGTTCTTTCTCCTCTGTTTGCCTCTTTTTTCTTTTTATGTTGTTTGTGATATTTGTTTCTAACAATAATTATTCACTTCTTTTGAGATTTTATAATCACTCATCAAAACTCTGTACTCTGTAGCTGAAATAATCAAATATTCAAAATAGAAACTAGTAGTATTAAATATTATAAAAAGATAAAGAATGCAAAGCATTCACTTGAAAGCCAAAAGTAAACATGAAATAATGCAGTCTAAGGCCATAGTGATGGCTAAAAATTTAAGATTGTTCTGAAACCATGCATGCACCTAGATAAATTATCTCAATTACTCTAATTCAACGCAGAAGACTAGCCAGAGACTTGATTGTTAAGTACTACTATTTTCATCAGGAACCAGGAAAATGCATTAGATTTTGCTTTCTTGTATTGTGGGTGGGATCTTTCGGTCATAAATATTGCTCATCACAGACGTCATAATTTATCAAGTTGAAGACGGAAGGGAAGCATGATGCATCCTCGGTTGCCTTCCAGAAGAGTCAAGTCGGTGATTAGCCAGAGAAATTCTGAATGTTATGTGGTTCTCATTGCCTTCCTGCCACGACGATGCCAGGCACAAACACAGCCCGGTAAGAGCAGCATCACTTGTAATGGTTGTGGCTGTTCTGGCTTAATAAGCAACAAGCAAACAAGTGTTAGGATAATTTTGGGCCTATTCTTTAGGAAGTAGGTTGTTGCAACTCTGGTTGAAATGGTCACTACAAATTAAGGATTAGTGATCCTATTTTACAGTAGTGCTTAGTAGTTGTCATACATTCATGAGTAAGTTGTTTGATGTAATACCTATGTAAAGGTCATTTCACGTTGTCTAATTTGTGGAATTTTTATGGTGGGGAATATGTCTATCATGATATACTTCTATTGTGAATAGGGATGGCAAAACCTCAACTGCACACCCCAGCTCCCAAAAATTCTCCACATTTTTTTTTCCTGGGGTCGAGATATATATATATATATATATATATATATATATATATATATATGTAGCAGTTAAATTATATATGAAATGGGTTACAGCTCGGTGGTATTGTGTTGTTTTCATACATATTGGAAGGAGGGTTTGAACCCCTGAGGTTGCAGAAATTTTTTAACTCAATTTCCTTAGACATGGGCTGGGCTTAGGCTTAAATTTAAACAAAGGGGTGAATGTAAGAATTAAAAACTAAAAGGACTTGAAATTATTTTAACATAATCTAATTTCAATTTTCAAAATTTCAATTGCATATCCTGGGTTTAATTTCAAGTCCCTGGCCCCGATCAAATTCTCTGATTTTTCGGGTTATTACCCGACCCTAGACGTCCTGATTTTTTGGGTTCGCAGCTCGGACCAAGTCAAATTGTCATTTCTAATTGTGAAGTACGTGTTGTTGCTTGAATAAATATACAGATATTCTTGGGCTGGGCTGGGCTGGGCTTGGGCTTAAATTTAAACAAAGGGGTGAATGTAAGAATTAAAAACTAAAAAGACTAGAAATTATTTTAACATAATCTAATTTCAAATTTTCAATTGGATAACCTGGATTTAATTTCGGGTCCTCGACCCTGGTCAAATTCTTCGATTTTTTGGGTCATTACCTGATAAGTCTAATTTTTATATATTATTTTCATCTTTATTCTTGAGTTTTATGTTCCACTTTTTGTGTTTAATTGACGAATTTTGTCTAAGTTTATTTGAGTTGTTCCTAAAGGAATTTCAGGATTGTAAACCTAATTAAATGAAGACAAAATTCTACAATATTATATTTCATGTGGAAGGGTAATTTTGGAAGGCTTATGGAGGAAAATGAGCTGGACAGGAATTTTAAAACATCCCATTTGCACTTTCAGTGGAGCACTTCTACCAAGTTGAGTGGATTGACTTTTGAGGGGACAAAATGATCATGTTAAGGGAATCTCGAGGAGAGGCAATGAGGATGTTGTTCTTTGGGGGGTTGGCTAGGAAAGGGAGAACAAAAAAAGGGGGAAGTTCATGGAAGAGAGGAGGATACGGACTGAGAAGAATTTTGGTGGGCAGAAGGTAGATCTCTGGTGATTCGGACTTAGAGAGGAATTGCTTACAAAGGAGAAGTAAAAATCAGACAGTCATCATCTTCATCATCAAATATTCAACTCTCCATAGCTAGTTTTTCTATCCGTATCTTCACTTATGTTTAAAAACATGTTTAGTTCTGTGTTTGTTTGTAATATGAACTAATTTCCATTTTCTAGGGTGAAGATGTAACCGCATTTTGATGTTTAATTTCTCTTGATTTTAGTTGAATGATGTGTATTCCAATATTGTTGAGCAATTTAATTACATGCTTAATGCTTGCGATTTTCTGGCCAATTGTTGCATGAATTGAGATGTGGATTGAGACTGAGAAGTGATGTTTATATTAGTCCGTAATTATCTTGCCATAAATCATGTGAGATAGAGATATGAATGTGATTTGTGCAATCTTGTATGATTTCTTGCGCTTAATGGGTATTAATAGTGAGTTAGATGAGACAGAGATGTAATTCTAATATATTGATATACATTATTATTGCTTGAGAAAGAATAATAATCAAATTAGTGAAATCGATTAGCAACAATAGGAATAAATATTGGTTAATTGAATCAGAGAAATTAAATTGATTAATTCTAGTGAAATCGGATCCCTAGATTTTTAATCATTAAATTCTTCTATCCAAAATTTATGTGACTGTACGTAGTGTTAAACTTAGTTTAATAAGTTTTACTTAAACTTCCCAACAACTTAATTCTCTTTTATAATTAGTTTAATTAATTAGAGGTTAATACAATTTCGGTATCTAGTAGCAACAGTCCTCGTGAGACGATACTTATACTCTCATTTTATTACTTGTTCACGATATCATATACTTGCAATTTTATGCAACATTACCCGACCCCGGACATCTGAGTTTTCCAGGTCCGCGGCCCTGAGCAAGTCAAATTGCCATTCCTAATTGCGAAGTACGTGTTGTTGCTTGAATAAATATACATATATTCTCCTCTGTGGAGTGTATTGTAATTACCTTATGTTATATAGCTCGTAACAGCGCTATTATGTAGCTCGTAATAGCGTTATCAGAATTCTGCAAAATGGTATCAAAGTTTGTAACAGTGGCATCTGAGTTTGCAATAGTGGTGTCATAGCCAAACCCAAGTGCCAATGTGATGAGAGTGTTGAGTGTCACATTGGATAATCAATATCTTCAGAGCCAAGTGAATGAGCCACAAGAGGGAAAAGTGAGATTGAGAGTCACTTTTACTATAGCAATAGTCATGGCTTCAAAGAATTTTATACAACCCAACTATTGGCAGGTTGTGGCTACTAGAATAGTTGAACCAGCAACTCTTACTGATATTCGAAAAGAAGAGCTTGAAAGGTAGAGGAGAAAGTTGTTTACTCCTCAGGAAAAGGAAAGGGGTCTTGATGCTATTGTAATGGGAAAGCCAATCAAGTGTTTGAGAATAGAAAAAAGGTATTGAGTATTATGATAAAGAGTTAAATAAAACAGTCCATGGAGTATGCCATATGTTACTGCCCGCCCAAATCGCTTGCTAGAAGTGGCCCAAAAATGCGCAAAGGCTTGGCAAGTCCAAGCCCATTTTCTAAAAATCTCTAGTAAGCCTCCCTTGCAAATATCTAAGATATTTTTAGAAGTCTCCTTGTAAATATCTAGATTCTTTTATAGAAAAATCTAGAGAGTGAATAACGGTCGTCGGATGCATTAAATCTCAGCCGTCCATTGAGGAGGTGGTTCACTATAAATACCCCTCCAAAGCTCATTTGTAAAGCATCGAAAACAAGTTCTACACAAGCCATTGTAAAGAGTTCTTAAGCAATACAAAAGCTTTCTTCCTAGCAACACTTGTCTCTAACTTTCCAACACTTCTAATCTCTTTGCCTTAAAGCTCTTAGCTCAACGATCCTAGCCTCTTAAGCTTCTTCCGAAGTGAAGCAAGCCAACAACAAGGCTTACTTAGCAACTTTCGGGTTCGAGTTGTCTAAGTGCCGCACGAGCGTGCTGCGCAACTTCTAAGCTCGTGACAGTTGGTATCAGAGCATCGGTTTGAGCACTAGAGTGACATGGAATCCGACATTGAAGTGACTATGGAGGAGCAAATACGCGGACATGAGGAGCCACCTCAACCACAACCACGCCCACAAGGCAAACGTGGCAAGTCCAAAGCTCCACCCGCGGAAGCCTTGGAGCTTCGTGTTGCTAGCATAGAACAAGCCATCTCGGGGATGGATAATGTGATTGAGAGTCTCACTGACCGTCTTGATGGCCTAGAGATGAACTATGGTGAGATCACTCAAGCCACAAAGTCCAGCATTCTCGAGTATAGCAAGTCCTATAAGGAGGAGCTTCAAAATCTTACACGAGAACTCCACGGCTTGCGGACCTTTGTGGAGCACGAATTGCGGGCCGTCCGTCCAGAAGTGGAGGAAGTTCGCACGGAATGGGAGAGGCATCGTTGCGACCGAGCTAGCCCATCCTATACAAGTGCTAGCGCACTCAACACCATGCAAGTGCCTACTCCCGCCACTTACCATGGCACCCGCAATACCACCAAGGTCGAGAACTTCTTATTCGGGCTTGAGCAATACTTTGAGGCCAAGGGTGTCTACGACGACGCTTCAAGAATCGGCATTGTGCCTACATTCCTACAGGATGCAGCCCAATTATGATGGCATCGAAAGCACGGCGACGCGGGCAAGGGCATTTGTTCTCTCCGCACATGGGAGGACTTTAAAAGGGAGCTTCGGAAGCATTTCTCCCCAAGCAATGCCAAAAAGGAGGCAAGGGGCCGCCTCCGTCGTCACAAGCAAAGTGGCACTATTCGAGATTACATTAAGGAGTTTACCACCATCATCCTTGAGATCGAGGATATGTCCGACAAGGACTCCCTCTTCTACTTCCTTGATGGGCTCAAGGATTGGGCAAGAGTTGAGCTCGAAAGGCGTAGCGTGCAAAACCTCGACCAAGCCATAGTCGCGACGGAATCCCTCTCGGATTATGCTTCCTAATCCAAGGATAGGAAGGCCAGTCATGGCAAAGGTAGGGGAGAGAGGAGCGCCAAGAAGGATCATGGTCGAAAGGAAGGTGGTGCGCGAAAATCTTACGGAGGGGATAAGCGCGACAAGCCTAGTAAAGGTAAGTCCGACGCCCCTAAACCTAAGAGCCCTTGTTTCATTTGTGACGGTCCTCATTGAGTGAGAGATTGCCCAAAGAGGAAGACCCTTAATGCCTTAGCAGCTCAACATGAGAGCTCACGTGGTGATGAGCCATAAGCGGAGATGGGTTCTCTCCGCACCACTGGTACCCTTAAGAGACCCACATATGCCAAGAAGGGTCTCATGTATGTAAGCACCACTATCAATGGAAAGAATGTGCGGGCGATGCTTGACACGGGAGCCACGCACAACTTTGTTTTTATTGAAGAGGCCAAACGCTTAGGCCTCAAGTATAACAACGGAGGAGGCACCATCAAGGCAGTAAACTCACCCGCCAAGGCAATAGTGGGGGTATCCAAGGCAACCTCAGTACAAATTAGTGCATGGAAGGGAAATCTCGACTTCTCCATCGTCCCCACAGACGACTTTCAAGTAGTGTTAGGCATGGAGTTCTTCGACCAAGTCCATGCTTTCCCCATACCCGCCTCTAACTCCCTTAGCATCCTTGATGGGAGTCACTCGTGCATGGTCATGGCGGAACGTATAGCCAAGGTCGAGAGCAAAATGCTATCCGCGCTACAATTCAAGCAGGGATTGAAGAAGGATCCAAGCTTCCTTGCCACAGTTCGAGAGTTGAACGATAGGGAAGACGTCACCATTACCAAGGATCCAACACCAAAAGAGGTTCAAGCCATCGTTGAGGAATATAAGGATATCATGCCCCAAGAACTCCTAAAGAAATTGCCGCCACGCCGAGAAGTAGACCATCAAATCGAGTTAGAGCCCGGTGCCAAGCCTCCAGCCATGGCGCCTTACCGCATGGCGCCACTCGAGCTTGCGGAGTTGAAAAAGCAACTCCAAGATCTTCTTGATGCGGGCTATATCCAACCCTCAAAAGCTCCATATGGTGCTCCCGTCCTCTTCCAGAAGAAGAATGATAGATCTCTCCGTATGTGCATTGACTATCGGGCGCTTAACAAGATCACCATCAAGAACAAGTACCTGATTCCTCTAATTGCGGAGTTATTTGATCAACTTGGGAAGGCTCGCTACTTCACAAAGCTTGATTTGAGATCGGGGTACTACCAAGTTCGCATTGCCAAGGGCGATGAACCAAAGACGGCGTGCGTTACAAGGTACGGTGTCTTTGAATTTCTAGTTATGCCATTCAGCCTCACCAATGCACCCGCTACATTTTGCACTCTCATGAATAAACTATTCCATCCCTATCTCGATCAATTTGTTGTGGTATACTTGGATGATATAGTGGTATATAGTGCCACTCTTGAAGAACACGTGCAACATCTTAAGCAAGTATTCCAAGTACTTCGTGAGCATGAACTCTACGTTAAGAAAGAAAAATGTTCTTTTGCTCAAAGAGAAGTAGAGTTCCTTGGCCACCGGATACGGGATAGGAGACTAATGATGGATCAAGCAAAGGTGAAGGCTATTCAAGAATGGGAGCTTCCCACAAAAATTTTAGAGCTACGATCTTTCCTTGGGTTGATGAACTACTATCGACGGTTTATCAAAAGCTACTTCGCCAAGGCCGCCCCACTCACGGATCTACTTAAAAAGAACAACACATGGCATTGGACCGAAAAATGCCAACATGCCTTCGAAGAATTAAAAAAGGCCATATCCGAAGAACCGGTGTTGGTGTTGCCCGACCATACAAAGCCGTTTGAGATGCACACGGACGCCTCCGACTTTGCCATAGGGGGAGTTCTCATGCAAGAAGGGTACCCTATTGCGTACAAAAGCTGCAAGCTAAATGATACCGAGAAACGATACACTGTCCAAGAGAAGGAAATGATGGCCATCATCCATTGTCTATGGGTTTGGCGTCACTACTTGCTTGGCTCGCACTTTGTCATTAAGACCGACAACGTGGCAACGAGCTACTTTCAAACACAAAAGAAGCTAAGCCCCATGCAAGCTCGATGGCAAGATTTCTTGGCCGAATTCGACTATAGGCTCGAGTACAAAGCGGGAAAGGCAAACGTTGTAGCTGATGCCCTAAGCCGCAAAGCGGAACTCGCCACTTTGAGCATGAGTCAACCACAAAGTGTGCTAATCGACCGTATCAAACAAGGCCTACAACATGATCCCGTAGCCAAGAACCTCCTACAGTTGGCAAGTGAGGGAAAAACAAGGCGCTTTTGGCTCGATGAAGGCCTACTCCTCACAACGGGCAACCGCTTATTTGTGCCAAGACATGGGAGCTTACTGAAAGAGATCATCAAGGAATGCCAAGACTCCAAGTGGGCTGGAGACCCAGGCATGGCATGAACACTTGCACTCATGCAAGACTCCTACTATTGGCCCCAAATACGGGAAGATGTGGAGAGCTATATGAGGACGTGCCTAGTATGCCAACAAGAAAAAGTCAAGCACCAACACCCGGCGGGGTTGCTAGAACCCCTACCTATAGCGGAAAGGCCATGGCAAAGTGTATCAATGGATTTCATCATGGCCTTGCCAAAGTCCGAGGGGTATGGGAGCATCATGGTGGTGGTGGATCAATTTAGCAAATATGCCACCTTCATACCCGTCTTCGTGGATTGCACTACGGATGAAGCCGCTTGAGCGTTCCTCAAGCATATAGTGAAATTATGGGGAGTTCCACAAAACATTGTAAGTGATCGAGACCCTCGGTTCACCAGTCGCTTTTGGAGGGAGCTCTTCAAGCTATTGGGGATCGACTTGAGCTTCTCAACAAGCTTCCACCCCTAAACTGACGGGCAAACCGAGCGCATCAATGCCTTACTTGAGCTATACTTGAGGCATTATGTGAGCGCTCATCAGCATGATTGGGCAAAGTTGCTTGATGTTGCCCAATTCTCGTATAACCTCCAACGAAGTGAGGCTACCGGCAAAAGTCCATTCGAGATTGTAACCGGACGACAACCATGACACCAAATGCCATAGCCTCAACATACGGAGGGAAAAGTCCAGCAGCCTACAAGCTTGCGAAGGAATGGCATGAACAAGCCGACATTACTAGGGCATGCTTGGACAAGGCCGCCAAACGAATGAAGAAATGGGCGGACACAAGGAGACGGCACCTCACATTTCAAGAAGGGGACTTGGTGCTTGTGAAGCTTCTACCCCAACAATTCAAGTCTCTACGTAAAGTGCACAAGGGGTTGGTAAGGAAATACGAAGGCCCCTTCCCAATCATCAAGCGAGTGGGCGAAGTCTCCTATCAAGTTCGACTACCCCCTAACCTCAAGATCCACCCGGTCTTCCATGTGAGCTTCCTCAAGCCATACCATGAAGACAAGGAGGATCGAAGTAGGAGCGAGTCCAAGAGAGCGCCAATAGCTATCGTTACCGCATTCGACAAGGACGTGGAGTGCATCCTTGCGGATCGAGTGATACGAAGGAGAGGAGTTCCACCATATGTTAAATACTTAGTGAAGTGGAAAGACCTCCCAAACAGCGAAGCAAGCTGGGAACGTGAAGATACCCTGTGACAATTTGACGAACACATCCAACGCTACAAGGAGGAGAGCGCACCGAGGACATCGCAAAAATAGGTGGGAGAGGATGTTACGGCCTGCCCAAATCACTTGCTAGAAGTGTCCCAAAAATGTGCAAAGGCTTGGCTCCAAGCCCGTTTTCTAGAAATCTCTAACAAGCCTCCCTTGTAAATATTTAAGATATTTTTAGAAGTCTCCATATAAATATCTAGATTCTTTTGTAGAAAAGTCTAGAGAGTGAATAACGGCCGTCGAATGCATTAAATCTCGACCGTCCATTGAGGAGGTGGTTCACTATAAATATCCCTCCAAGGCTCATTTGTAAAGCATCGAAAACAAGTTCTACACAAGCCATTGTAAAGAGTTCTCAAGCAATACAAAAGCTTTCTTCCTAGCAACACTTGTCTCTAACTTTCCAACACTTCTCTTCTCTTTGCCTTAAAGCTCTTAGCTCAACGATCCTAGCCTCTCAAGCTTCTTCCGAAGTGAAGCAAGCCAACAACAAGGCTTACTTAGCAACTTTTGGGTTCGAGTTGTCTAAGTGCCGCACGAGCGTGCTGCACAACTTCTAAGCTCGTGACACATAGCTAGATATTTGATAGTAAAGATGAAATTACTATGATGAATTTGATAATCGATTTCTGTTAGGTGATCTACAAGTGTGCCAGATTAAGGAGATAGTTAAGTGATCTAGAAAGTGAGGTTAGAGGAGCTAGCCTGGGATAGATCAATGAAGGGGATGTATTCTCTTCAAATGTGTGGTTATGTAGATTAGCTATATGTTGAACTTAAGCCAAGGACTTTTGTAGATGCAATAAAATGTCATGAAAGTGGACGTTGCAATCTGCAATAAGAAATGAGACTTTGGAGTTGGTTGAGAATACTTGAGAAGAAACTGTGTTTTTACATGGCAAAGCTAACTTAAAGGATTTTGATGAAGTTGAGTTTGTTGCAAAGACGATTCTATGGTCTATGCATGGTTGTAAAGCTAACTACAGTCTGTTCTACAAAATGAAACAAAAATCAGTTCTGTTTAGCTTTACATAATAGAATATTCTTGAGAAACTTTAGTTCGAATAACCGAGATCCAATTTGAGGGAGATTATGCGTATAATTTTTAAACTGAATATTTGAAAATGTTCAGTTTAGAAGAGGGAATGTTAGGATAATTTTAGATCTATTCTTTAGAAAGAGAGTTGTTGCAATTCTTGTTGAAATGGTCATTACAAATTAAGGATTAGTAATCATATTTTATAGTAGTACTTAGTACTGGTCTTACATTCATGGTTAAGTTATTTGATGTAATGCTTCTATAAGGCCACTTCATATTGTGAAATTTGTGGAATATTTCCAATAAGGAATATGTCCGTCATAGTGTACTTCTATTGTGAAGTACGTGTTGTTGCTTACTGAATAATTATATAGATATTCTCTTTTGTTGATTGCGTTGTAACTGCCTTATGTTATGTAGCTCGTAACAGCGTTATCAGAATTTTGCAAAACGATATCAGAGTTTGTAGTAATGGCATCTGAGTTTGCAACAAGAGGCATGTTAAGAATTGAGATTTCTTTTTACTCCAATTATATCTCAAATTGAATTAACTCGAAACCATTAATATTATTATTTGTGGAAGTTTTCTTCAACGTTGAGAGATCAAAGAAGTTGTCCAAGTAAGTGACCACGTTTAATCAATTGCCTCCGTGTTCATGTACTTTAAACCATTTAAACATATGTGTGCATTATTTTTATTAAATGGGTATTGGAAATTTGGAATGAGAGATTTTTATTAAGTATAAATAAAATGTAACTTAGAGTAATGATGAACGGGATAATTTCAAAAATATTCTCGAATTTTGACTTAATTTCAAGCAGAGAAAGACTATATATTTTTTATCGATCACACCTTTGAAATTGTCTTCAAATCATCATCTAACATTTTCTGGTAACTTAATCACTAACAAATAGGGGTAATATTGGAATTTTAACTAAACAAATAACTTTTCAATTCAAAATCTCTAAATTAGTTTATCTCAATTAATTAAAAATCTAAAAGAAACATCCTAAAAAAAAAAAAAAGCAAACCAAATGCCACTATCCCCTCCCCCCATAAATCTTAGATGCACACCCACCACCCTTTTCAAATCTAAGCCACAATCACCAAAGCGTCGAAACTCGGCCACCTTACAGCCACCCCCAACAAAACTCGACTAGCACACAGTCACCCCCACTTGAAATTGAAACTACCGAAGCCACCACCACCTCTAAAAAGCCAACCACAACCACCGTCATCCCAAAAAGTCAACAACATAGCCACTATTCAAGAAAAAAAATTGAAATTTCAAAGAAACTTGGAAAAAAAAAACCAGCCACCACCTTCTACAATATGACATTCCATAAGGCGTGTTTGACGCGTTGTACTGCATAGCATAAAATGTCTTGTTTGTATAATTTTTATTTGAGCTATATTTGGCATGACAGGAAGCTTTGGATAGTATGAGAAAAGACTGCATAACAACTGCATAAAATGAACCAAAATAATGATGCCTTCCACCAAATGTTAAGGCAGGAAAAGGATGTAAGGACTGTAGGACATACTTTTTTAATTGATATGTATTATATTATATAATTAAAAGATTTAATTATACAAGTAGACTTTTTGGTCTAGTTAGCTTCTGGCAATAAGTATCACAAACATATATAAATAAATAAATATTTAAAATATATAGTATATTAAATATTAAATTAATTATTTTAATAAATAAATATAATTTATTAATTATTTAAATAAAAATTAATTATTGAAATAAATAATTTTATATAAATAGTTTTTGAAATTATTTTATTTTAAATTATTTTAATTATTATAAAGAATTTAATATATTATAATACAATCTTTTACTAAACACAATATTATATAACATTTATACGATACAGTAACAAATTAAATACAATATAGAGTTTACTCAATTATATATAATATAATTCAATACAATATTATCCAATACAATTATCATATATAGTGCATCAAACATGCCTTAAGCGGTTGAATTTGAATGTTAAAGAGCTAGTTTCCAGTGTTCCTACGTCCGAGTGTTGCTGGTAATGTACTACACTACACTTCACTTGACTTTGGAGATATTCATTATAATATTGGATAAATCTTGATGGTGTTAATGTTATTGTTGTTGTTGCTTAGATGGATCTTATCGTGGATTAAGCTTGATGTTCAGGTGTTGGATTAAGCTAAGAACTGACAAGACTCCAAACCCAGCAACACTCTCGTACTCTTCTCTATTCAATCACTTCGAAAGAAATTTGGATATTAGTGTTTTGTGTTTTATTGAAATAAAATGTTGAATTGGTTTTGGAAGATTTGGGAATTAGAGATTTTTTTTTATATTAATTTGGAAGCCAAGGTAGTGATTCTCGGATTGGCTATTGAAGAAGATTGAAGGAGAAGAGCCGAAGAAGCGGAGGAAGAGGAGCCGAAGCTAAAGGAGATGAATGAAGCGAAGGAAAAACAAAAAATAAAAAATAAAAAATAAGAGTTTTGTTCTTTTTCCCTCTAGTTAATATTTATATATATATAGATAAGGGTGAAAAAGATTTTTCATACTTCCATTAGAGTTGAAACTAACAGTCGATAGATGTTAGAAAATATCCAGGGTATCATTGATAAAAAATGCATAATCGTTTTTTGTTTAAGATTGGATCAAAACTTGCAGAATAATTTGAATTATCCTCCTTAATGAATAGAATAGAACGTGTATAACAATCATATTACCTCATTTATTTTATACTATGTTCTATTTTTAATTTTCGTTGTAATTTAATTTTTTTTTCAAAAGAATCAGTCAATAACTTCACATGGTCACTTTGTGTTGTAAATAAATATCATGCCAAAAACATTTTCTTGCTTAATCTTTTTAAAAGCTACCAAAAACATCATCACCAACGAATTTAACCAATTTATTTATTGATAAAAAATTGATGACCTATTTAATCTTAGCGTTCCTGCTTGACATTGAAATAAAACATAAAATGCTTAATAAAATTAACTCATTTTAAAAATAATATAAAAATTTAACGTGTTATAAATAATGTAAAAGAAAATATAGCATGGTTTTGGGGAAAGCAAAGCAGGCCTCAAAATGAAGTCATAATGTGGACTGTATGGCGACATCCAAAAGCTCGTGAGACACAGTTAAGACAAAATACAAAGGCAGGAGCACCACTATCACCTCCAACTAATTCTATTTCTTTCCCCTCGCCTTCATGTTCATGGCTTGACCTCCCCAAAAACTTGGACCATGGAAACCACTCTCCTCCACTCCAGTTTACCTTCGCTAGCTCACAAAACTACACGCTTCCACCGATTCAACTCACTCAAAACCCCCGTCCACAACTCCCTCCTCAAATTCAAACCCCTTCCCCTTCCTCTTTCTTCCTCTCTCCGTTATCACGCCGTTACTTGTTTTGCTGAGTCACATACTCACCAACACCATCACCATCACCATAACCATCATGACCACGATCGCGATCACGGTAACGGTCATCATCATCACCACCACCATCACCACCACCACAACGACGATTGTATGGAGCTAACTGCGTCGCAGAAAGCACTTATTAAGTTTGCGAAAGCGACGAAATGGTTAGATTTAGCGAATTTCTTGAGGGAGCACTTGCACCTGTGCTGCTCTGCCACGGTTCTGTTTCTAGCTGCCGCTGCTTGTCCTTATTTGTTGCCGAAGCCGGCGGTTAAGCCTCTACAGAACGCGTTTATCGCCGTTGCTTTCCCTCTAGTTGGGGTATAGTAGAGATTTCGCTTCAATTTTTATCAAATTAGAATTTCTTTTGTTTCAATTGAGATGTCAATTCACTACTTTCAGTTGTTGCACAAGATTTCATTACTTTGCTAATGGTGTGATTCGTGTCAGGTCTCGGCATCTCTTGATGCTCTTACTGATATTGCTGCTGGAAGAGTTAACATTCATGTACTGATGGCTCTCGCGGCGTTTGCATCAATTTTCATGGGAAACTCCCTGGAAGGAGGACTGCTGCTTGCCATGTTCAATTTGGCTCACATTGGTAACCATTTCAAAGCAGAAGACTGGTGAACAATTCTTCTTGAGACAAAGTTAAGTTTCATAGACTAATATGTATCAGTTGTGCAGCTGAAGAGTTCTTCACCAGCCGCTCAATGGTGGATGTTAAAGAATTGAAGGAAAATCATCCAGATTCTGCGCTTGTGCTAAATGTCAATGATGATAATGTGCCAGATATCTCTGATTTGGCATATAAAAGCATTCCTGTGCACGACGTCGAAGTTGGCTCATATATTTTGGTTGGAGCTGGTGAGGTCTGTGACAATAAATGTATTAATTCCTTCTCCCATATGAGAGCATTTTTTATGTGGCATTTTGTGTTGTCATTTTGACATAATTGGCTATAGTGTTAATATTTTTTTATTTCTATGGTTTTGTATGGAAGAATTTGTTTATTTAAAAGGAAAGGAAAAGCAGTTGTTAGCTAGCATAAAAAATTAGTACCTTAGGCATCTGTTGAATTGTGTTCTTGTAGCCTATATTTATTGTTTACTAGCTAACTGATTTGGCAGAGATTTAGCATGAGGTTTAACTTTGCAAGTTCAATGAGATATAGATTTGTTGGATTAATGACCAGAAGTAACTAAGCTGCTATTCAATTTAATGTATCTCCATATTGTTTATTCTTTTCAGGACTATAAATGTTTCTGGATTAAGTGTGTGCTAAACACGTACGTAAAGTTTGTTGATCTTAATAATATGAACAATATAGTTTAAAGAACAAAGGATTTATGCCTCAAGGCATATTGATGTTTTTCTTGTCCTGTTGTAACCACATATAAGATCGGAGGACATGTGAGGTCACCATTATTTCACTTCTGAATATATGTTGATGCATTTGGTTTACGTGCTCTTTCGGATATATTATATGTGTTGATTGCTACAGTTATGTGCATTTCTCTTGTTGAGTTTTCCTTATTGCTCACTTTTTTATCAATTTTAATCAAGCAACTTTAGAAATGCTATTGGGACTTGAATATTTAACTTTTTGAATGAATTGTTAAAACATAGAAGTTAAATAATTTTCCTCGAATTGTGTTTAGGCTGTGCCTGTGGATTGTGAAGTTTTTCAAGGTAGTGCAACAATTACTATTGAACATTTGACTGGGGAAGTCAAACCCTTGGAGGCTAAGGTTGGGGACATGATTCCTGGTGGTGCAAGGAATTTAGATGGTAGAATGATTGTGAAGGTATGTTTGTTAATTTGCTTACAATTAAGCTTTTTCAGCTGCAATCGTGTGGAAAGAAATTGAAGTGCTTTGTTCTTGTTCTTCCAACCTATGCCCTTATCCCTTAGTGCATTGAAAAACTATTGACATATTTTTCCCTTTTTTTTATGTTTCTCTAGTGCTTATTTATATCTTCTAGTTATACATCTTTGTTATGTTCTCTTTTCAAATTTTGCATCAGGCAACAAAGAAATGGAAAGAATCTACACTTAGTAGAATTGTGCAGTTGACTGAGGAAGCACAATCAAATAAACCAAAGCTCCAAAGGTGGCTTGACGAATTTGGGGAGCGTTACAGCAAGGTGGTGGTTATTTTATCAGTTGCTATTGCTCTCATCGGGCCATTTCTTTTTAAGTGGCCGTTTATTGGTACACCAGGTGATTTGGAAGAAGAGCTTAGACTTCTATGCATCTTCTTCAGTTATCATTTCCCTGTCTGATTGAACTTTATCCTAGTAATGTTGTCAGATAGTTATGTGCATGCTTTATTTGCCTAAGAAAGGGTTTGTGAGCTATAATGTGTTAAGAGTGTTGAATATGATGTTCCATCTTTTGTATTTATCTATGCTTTAGCATATTATCTGTATATGTGCTTATCTCCAATTTCTTTATGAAATTTCAACTTTATCTGCGTGGATGTCGAATCTTGAGGATGTTCTTCAAATTTATTTGTTGCTTGTTCAATTGTATAGCATGCAGAGGATCAATCTACAGAGCGTTGGGGCTCATGGTAGCTGCATCCCCATGTGCCTTGGCTGTAGCTCCTTTGGCATATGCTACTGCTATTAGTTCCTGTGCAAGAAAGGTACAAATCAACCAGCCGCTGCTATTAAGCACTTAGATATGGGCTTGTATCTTATTTACACGAATATTTTTTTGCTAAATTTATTTTCTTTATGATATCAAATAGTTGATATTAAAAATCGTGGAGGCTATACTTGTTTCAATCTAGATTATACCTCCTTTTCTGTCCTTTTATTAGCAGCTTATGATATAAAAAGAAGAAATTTGTTTTCAAAATTTTGCCT
Organism: Boswellia sacra; assembly: GCA_013180625.2. Lineage (NCBI taxonomy): Eukaryota > Viridiplantae > Streptophyta > Magnoliopsida > Sapindales > Burseraceae > Boswellia > Boswellia sacra. Next base: position 922,618 of record SNVD02000038.1, on the reverse strand, counting down.
AGATAAGATATGTTTGACTTAGAGGATTATTAAAGCATGAATCCTTGTCCAATTGGGAACATTCCAGAGGAACTTAATAGTGGTGGAAAGATCACTGGGGACTAAAAGATTCTTTATTTTAGTCGAATTGGAACTTTGTCTTGGTATGATTTGACTTGCATGTATGAGATAAACCTCTTAAGCAGCCATGGCACAATTCTTTTTCACAGGGGATATTGCTTAAAGGTGGACAAGTGCTCGATGCTCTAGCTTCTTGCCACACTATTGCATTTGACAAAACTGGGACACTGACAACTGGGGGACTTAGGTTCAAAGCAATTGAACCAATTTATGGTCACAGGATCAGAAATGAGAAAACAAATTTTGCCTCGTGCTGCATTCCCAGTTGTGAAAAACAAGCTCTTGCTGTAGCAGCTGCCATGGAAAAGGGCACTACTCACCCTATTGGAAGGTAGTTTGTCAAAGAAAAGGATGTCTTCCTTATCTATATTTGTCTCTGGATATTTTTCTTTGATATGGCTTGAATGGGGAATATTTAGCTTTTAGCATAATTATTAGCATGATGCCTACGCCAAAAGCTTTTGGCCGTATATTGCTATTCAATGCATTTGAGAAACTGAGAGTTTTGTTTACTTGTCAATAATGTGTTAAGCTTTCTTGCCTTTTTCTCCTTTGGGCCTGTTTCCTTAGACCCTGCTCCCTCTCATGCACATTGGAACAATAGTTTTATCTTGTCTTTCAGTATTAGATGATGGCAGTGGTGTTTACCATTAACTAGATTAAAAAGGATAAAACTACATGGTAACTTTACTGCTGATTTCTTTGCTTACACCCATTTACAATGGACTTGCTAGTGCACTGGTGAAATATTTACAATTCATTGTGCCAATGTCAAAATTTTTGTGCTGAAGTTCCTAATCGTCTTGCATCTAATTATCCTCATGCTTATTGTTAAATCATATTTTGCAGATGAAATAATATATTTTACTTATAATTATCAGTGCTTTCACACTCTAGTTTTGGGATCATGGTTTGGATTTTAATGTTGTTAAAGATTTGACAACAATTCTACTTAATTTTTGTTGAAAATTTTGTGCACTCTGTTGTGCAGACAAATTGCTGGTTTAGTACCTATTGATTTGAGTTAATTTCAGTCCGGAACAGCTTAATGATATTGATATAGATGTTCTGAACTTCTAGTTGATTTTCATCCTTTATGAGTGACCAATGTGTAGACTTGATATTGTGTGGTAGAATTTAAAATATATAATTGAGCAATCAAATCCTTACAAATTTCATGTCTTCCATATAACTTTAGAACCAACTAATTATTTTATTGGTGTTTAATAAATTCATCTATCTTCTTTTCAGTTATGATTCCTTAAGTCTTCTCCTCCTCCCCCACTACCCCCTTTCCTTTTATGCTTTTAGATGTTTCCAGTGTTTGTCTTCCATTTGTTAAATTAACAGTTGTTCCTTTATTTTTGATCCAGAGCAGTGGTAGACCATAGTATAGGGAAAGACCTTCCTTCTGTTTCCATTGAAAGTTTCGAGTACTTTCCGGGTAGAGGTCTTACAGCAACTTTGAATGGCATTCAGGTAGTTTGTTCTGTATCAGCATATATGGTGGTGGCACCTTTATTAATTTTTTTCGCTCTTCAATCAATACATGATTAACACGTGGAAGAACAATGCATCACAAATAGGCCGTGCAGGCATTCATTTGGCCCCTTATTTATTTGAAGTATATTTTGGTCTGACAATAATGTGATTTTACAATCTTCTGTGCTTTGTTATAGTCGGGAACTGGAGGGGTCAAAATGTTGAAAGCATATCTTGGTTCGGTAGATTTTATCACTTCTCTTTGTGAATCTGAAGATGAATCCAGAAAGATCAAGGAAGCTGTTAATTGTTCTTCTTATGGAATCGACTTTGTTCATGCTGCACTTTCTGTAAATGAAAAGGTGTCGTTCCGTGATTATGTGTATTTAGTGCATTCACTTAATTTTAGAAATCCAAGTTAGAAAGATAATTGGAGTATGCAACTCTTTTATGTATTCTGCCCACATACATGCACTACTTTAATCATTTGGGGTAGTTTTGTGCTTTTGCAAGGGCTGTGTAAGATGGATGTCCTCCTTTGTTTTCATTGGTTGATGCAAAAGATTTTTTTGGCTTATTGTAAAACAAAGCTTTGGTGTTGATGTACACTTGTTTTCATGATATGCCATTTTGTATAACTATATTACATTAGAATCAATGGTTGCTTCCTAAATTTCTTGTTTATTCTTATGACATCTTAACCTCATTCTGCAAAGTCAATGAATTTTGTGTATTAATTTTACTTGGGAACTGAAATTTAGTTTGTGTTGAGTCTGTGTAGGTATCATTGATTCACCTCGAGGATAGGCCTCGCCCAGAAGCTTCGGAGGTTATAGGGGAATTAAAAAATCAAGCAAGATTACGTGTCATGATGTTAACTGGTGACCATGAGTCCAGTGCGTGGAGGGTTGCAAATGCTGTTGGCATCAATGAAGTCTATTGCAGCCTGAAGCCTGAGGATAAGCTTAATCATGTGAAGAGTATCTCCAGGGATATGGGTGAGCTTCAATCATGATTCAAGATCATTTTATCTTTGTCACCATGTTTTGGCTTCTTTATGCTAACATGGCGGTAATTTACTTGACAACTTCTATAGAAGACTACATACTAACATTCGAGTCCTGAATATTCGTAAATGAACACACACACACGCGCGCACACACAAACACACACATACACAGAGAACAGAGACCAATTGCATGATACCATCCTTCTTCTGTAAGGCATGGTCCGAAGTTGCAGACAGGGCTCTTAATATGTTTTAAATTTTTTTTTTTCCACTGAACAGATTTCAGTGTTTTTTCTCAGGTGGAGGTTTGATCATGGTTGGTGAAGGCATTAATGATGCGCCAGCACTTGCTGCTGCAACTGTTGGGATTGTTCTTGCTCAGCGTGCTAGTGCAACAGCTATAGCGGTTGCAGATGTCTTGCTATTGCGGGATAATATCTCAGGGGTTCCATTCTGTATTGCTAAATCTCGTCAAACGACTTCCCTGGTACTTCTTATGCTCCACTTATCATCATTTTAGTTATTTTCTGCTCTTTATAATATTGATTCTTTTAGCCCATGTATCTGCAGGTCAAGCAGAATGTTGCTCTTGCTTTATCTAGTATAGTTTTGGCGTCTCTTCCATCTGTTTTGGGCTTTCTGCCTCTGTGGTTGACGGTATGAATCAATTTAATGCATTGCTTTCCAGACCTTAGTGCTTGCAGTAATTATTAATGTCTCTTTTTAAAATTGACAGAAATAAACAAATATGCTATGCTACCATTGATTTTCAATTAAACAGAAACACCAAGGCTTCTCTATGTGACACATAAAACTATGAAACATGTCATATCTTTGTGGAAAGAGATTATGAATTAGATTCTAGATTAAAGTGTTGTCATATAAAGAACCTGATGCCAACTGAGTTTCTGAACCTTGACTGATGCAAAGATCACATTCTGGTGTCTTCATAAAAAATATCAGAATTTTAATTTCATTAGACCACGTGCCTGACTCCCATCTTCTTTAGAAAGATATCTATAAATATGTTATTTCACGAAAATGAGAAATTTGGCTTCTCTGAAAAATGATAAAATGTATTTGAAATTTGTTTCATTTGGGAGTGGATATGATATCTGACACCATGAAATACACAGCCAACGTTGATGCTAGCATCTGATCATCTTGCCTGCTGCATATTTAATAGAGTATTGTATAATAAAGTCATCAAATGTTATTTTAAATCGTTACTTAATTTCCATTATGTTTCCTGTTCAAATTTTTGGTTTGTTTTCTTGGCACAAGTTAATGGCTTCATGACTGCTCTTTCTTGGGTATTCATGCAGGTTCTTTTACATGAAGGAGGCACACTTCTTGTTTGCCTCAATTCTATTCGTGGTCTCAATGATCCCACATGGAACTGGAGACAGAATTTGTCGAACTTGCTTAATGATTTAAAATCTAGGCAAGCCTCAATGACGAAATCCAACACCAGCTCAAACACAATCCAGGCTGCACCTTTGTAACTAAATGAATCATTTTTTTTTATTTCCTTTTTTTTTTTTTTCAATTTCTCTTCTTCCATTCTTTTTGAAGTTGATGGGTACGTAAGGAGGCGCTTGTTTGCTGGTGCTTGACTGCTTGTGTATAAGAAGAGACGTAGAAGGTCCATATGTTCTACGAGATCTACTTTAGGAACAAACTCATTTCCTAAATTGTACAAAGCTGACAACCATAATCAAATAAAAAGTTGGTTGATGAAAGTGGCTGTTTACGTAATTTTCTTCTGGTTGGTGAAATGATTTCCGGAAATGGCTGTTATGTTCAGGTGAACATCATAGTAGTCGACAAATATCTGGCAGCAACGTCTTTACTTTCCAGCCATCAGTCATCACTACTAAAACTGAGGTTTTCTAATAACGTCCTTTTTTGACTTATCCCATCGTCGGAAGTTATCACTACTAAAAGTCTTGAAAGATGAACATCTCTGCTTCAGAATTTGGAGATGTCAGTTACTGCATATAAAAATATCAATATATAAAATTGGACCTGGACAGAACAACGATAGCATTTCTTACTAAAATTAGTCCACATGAAATTTCCTCAACTGTTACTGCTATTGCAACTATACCTGCTTAACTTTCAGCCTAACCCTTCGTCAGTGTTTCTTTCATAGATAGAAATTTTCTCCTAAATCTTTGCTCTCGAAGCATTCACAACATTATTTACAGCATTCCAACCTTCCCTTTAATTTTTATATTCCTGAGATGAACACAGGTACAAATCCAATCTTTTCTCAAAATCACAAAATATCTTGAGCATCTTGTGGTTGACATTTGTTCTAAATTTCCCAGGTATATTTTCTTTTTCAAAAGCATCCCGGTCCTGAACTTTCATTATTAGTTCATTATGATCTCCCATTTCAGGAACTCCGCTATTTGCTTTAAAATAAATAAATAAATTTTTTTAAAAAAATAAACATTTCCAGACAAAACCCAAATATCTAACAGAGGAGTTAAAAAGGAAAAACGCAAGAGATTTTTCCATTGAGAAATACGATAAGGGATTAACATTTCATGGATCTTTTCTTCTTATATATATTATATTTTTTTTTATCTCCTAAATCTAATGAACAAGGCCTGAGATTGAAGGAACGAACTCCGAACATTGTTTCTTCTTCTCGTTCTTCCTTCACTTCAATCAAAAGACCATTTACTTGTTTCTCATTACACCTCACCCATTTCTCACTCTCTCTCTCTCTCTCTCTCTCTGTACATTGAGCAAAATTATTCGTCTAAACAAAAGAGAAAACACAGATTCAAAGTTTTCTCTTCTTTTCTTAACATTTGATCAACTCAGTCTCCTCTCCCATCTCAAATCCTCTGCATAGCAACATTCCTCAACACCCCGCCATCCCCACCACCCTGATAGCACACGCCACCTCTCTGCTGCTCCAGCGCCGCCATATAATTCCTCACCTCCTGCCTTATCATATCCTGCATCACCCCCATAAACTCCGCACTGAACCCCACAAACCCCCCCTTCGACGACGACCCACTTTCACCTCCTTCGTTCACCCCACCGGGAAACAAAGACTTTGTATTTACCACCTGAGTTGACTCCGCCATCGCAACCCTTTGATTCGAAACCTCACACGAATCCACACCCGGGAGGGACAAGCTCAATGAAGTTGGCGGATCGTCAGACGACGATGTCGTTTCCGGTATCATATTCACATCAACATTAACGCCGCCAGCTCTAGCCACTGGTCTGTATATATTAGGATTCGACGACAAAACATGAACGCTAGAATCGCTGACGTCAGATCCCGACGGACTACTCGGGTTCATGTAAAGTCCCGTGCTCAGCGGCACACCCGATCCCGCACTCACCGATCTCTTCAACGGCTGCTGCTGCCCATTATCCCCGAAATCCCCATCGTACCCATTACAGTTCCCCATATTTACATCCTCTGCCACCGACGACGAACAACACTTACGTTTCAACGTCGAGTTCCAGTGGTTCTTAATCGCGTTGTCGGTACGACCGTTGAGCAGCCGCGCGATTGTAGCCCACTTGTTCCCGAAACGCGCGTGTGCGCGTATTATAGTCTCGTCCTCCTCAGGCGTGAAAGCCCGGTGCTCCACTTGCGGCGACAGCTGGTTGCACCACCGGAGCCGACAAGACTTTCCGGATCTTCCGGGGATTGATTTGCTGATTAACGACCAGTTCCTGGGGCCGTGCTTCTGTACAAGCTGCTGTAAAGCTTCGTCTTCTTCGGGGCTCCACGGCCCCTTGATCCGCTCCACTTCCTTTCTATTAAACGACATCGGTTTTTTTTTTAATTGTTTCAGTTCTTGATCATATACGAGAAGAGAGACAGAGAGAGGCTGGTTGTGTTTTGTATTGCAAGAGTGAAACTAATGAAAGACTGAGGGAGAGTGGGGGAAGTTATATAAGAGAGGAAAAGGAGCGTGACCGGTAGAGCCGGTGAGTGTTGAGATTGATAATCATGATGGGCACCGCTTGTTTAAGGTAATCGGTTGTGGGTTTTTGGGTTTGGGATACAGCTGGAGAATGGACACGCGTCAGTGTTTTGTTGCACTGATTTACGTAGGTCGCTCTCTCTTAAAATCACTCTGCTTTTTCTGTTTTCTCTCTTTTCTCTAATCTTTCATGGAGCGTCCACCCACACTCTCTCTCTTTTTAAGATCAAAACTTAAATCATAAGGAGCGGACACCTTACTATCATCATTTTCAATTCACTTTAAATTAAATTTGGAGCGTCTATTAGCCTTTACATTTTATGGAATAATTTAGATCACTCATGAAACAAGGGCTGATGGAGAGTCCTTACACGCGCTCGTTGAGAGCGTGGGAAATGGTCTTTTAAAAAACTGTTTTTGTTTTCTTAGAAATAAATAAATAAAATAAAAATCGGTTCCTCACTGTTCTGGAAGTTACAGAGACAAACCAAAACACTGAGAACCATAATTTATGATAGAAGAAATAAAACAGAAAATTTTATTATCAATATGTGGGACTGCGACTGGGGGAGGGGAGGGGAGGAGGGGATAAAGATGATAACGGTTGGGTAAGATTGAGTCTGCGTTTGACCGAGGGCGCCAGGCTGTAGAGCATTTCGTGTAAGATTTTTCTTTTTTCTTAAATATATATATATTTTTTAAGAAAGGAACGGCCGCACGGATTTGCTGAGCTGGAGCAAAACGACAACAGTGGTCGCCAAATCGGAAGGCGAATCATTACTGCTTTCCTGCCAAGTCCAGCCTGTACACCTGCACCACCGTAACGGCCTCTCCACCGACACGTGCCTGTCACCCATCCCTTTCCTTCAACGGCCATCACCTCAAAAACTCTCTTTCCCGTAGCCTTTACCTGTACGGAACCGGTAAAACCCTATCCTTAGTACACACGTTCCTAGAATCAGGGACTTTCCTTAGCAGCTTCCTAAACCTTTTATTTCAACGCTAATTTTCTTAAACCTACTTTACTTAAATTATCATCTCGCTTTTATCGAAATATTATGCACAATATTTATTTATTTATTAATAAAGTTGAAGTGAATATTTTATTAAGTAAAATTATCAATTCTATTTTTAACTTTGATTTTGAATATTGAGGGAGGATAATAAATGAAGAAGATATGATAGACAGAACCGTATCTGTTCTGTTACTCGTACATCGTACCTACCACCTAATACCTGTTGTTTAGTACATGGGTGTGGGTTATATATGTGTGTGTGTGTGTATACACACACACACGCACACACATATACATTCACATATTTTAAGACAAAATTTGACTGGACCTAACGGTCGGTGGACTGGCGGTATGCAAAACCCGAAACTTTCTCACGGTGAATTCGGACCTAACTGCCAAGTCATTGCATAATCTTGATAAAGTTGAATTTAGCAATTTCAGATGGGACTGCTTTATAAATGGAATGAGAAATAAACAAGATAAGTAAATATAAAACAATTTTATTTATTTTTTTTGTTCAATATAAATGTGCACGATATTATTATTTGATAACATTAAATGACTTTTTGAATTAATAAAATCTTAATCGTTGTGTTAAATAAATAGATGAAATTTGAAGTCCAAACTTTTTAATCAATGACAAGTTCAAAGAATCTAACCTATATAAAACACATTGCATATATTTGAAAAAATAACAATAATAATACGCAATTATGAATATTGATGAGTAGTCTTGAAAAAACAAAAAGAAAAAAAATATATATCTAAACTATTGTAACAATATATTTGCAGAGTGTAGAAATTGGTTAAATTAAGTTGAGGGCCTTTAGAGTACAAATATATCGAATGGAATTCTGACAAAACTATCAAGTAGAATTTCTCATGGTTCAGAGTAAGTTGAGGTCAGATCAGTCATTTCCGAATGCTTAAGATAATAAGTTCCGAGTGGATTAGATTACATAAATTCTGAACTAATTTAATTAAACTTTGAATTTTTCGTATGAATGATAACGTAATTAGATGGGATTGAGAATTTGAAATCTAAGGATCAGAAAGAATTCAAATCTAAAATCATATTTTATCATACGTTTGGATATGTATGGATTCTTGTTAAATAAAGATTAAAAATTGCTAAGACTCAGCTATAAAGGACGTCAGGACTCAAGGTAAAGGCATTCTGAACGCATTAAACTAAACATATTTCTTTCAATCACTGACTTGAACATTCGAGAGTCTTGGCGAGCACCTTTGTTGGCTAATCCTTTGATCATTTTTATTCTGTTCTGTAAATATTTGGCTCTCATACGAGTTTGTCGCGTGTATTTGGCAAGTACGCGAAATTTTGGCATTTGCAATATTAACCAATTATGATCACATTTCATTAATGGCCATGATTGCCACTATTTTTAATTTTATGTGAGGTACCGTACTTGACAGTGGAGATAGTAATGCAATTTAATGAATATTCATGGCGAGTTAGCATTATTTTAACTGTTCAATTCACCAATAATAAGTAGTGTGCACTTAGACATAAGACATAAATGAACTTGATTGTGCAGTAATAAAAAAGTATTAGCCAGGAATGGAATGAATACAAAACTATATGTGCAACCCTTACAGTGAAATAGAATATTAAATGTTCACCAAGTTGCGATGAGAACATGAACGGAGGAACATATTGAAGTTGGCGCATAATTAATTTATTTCTATTACAAGGTGCAAATCTACATCTAATCTTCATTTGTCTCCCACATGTTACATGGAGAAAGGCAAAGTTATCTGTACTGTTATATTTGTATCCCACGTTTGTCCATATTTGAGTGTATCAAAAGACTCATTTAAATAATAATAATATATAAACTCAATCACTTAATCGAATTTATAAAATTATTAAAAATAGCCAATTTTGTGACATTATCGTATTTTTAAGTTTAAACTATTATTTTCTTCATGAAATAATTAATAAATTTATTTTTAATGTAGGTAACAAAAATAGATGGATGAAATAAGAAAAAATTAAAAATATTTTTTAAAAAAAGGGCGAAAGCGACAAAATGAAAAGGCCGATACGGGAAATCGTACTTTGAGCTTTATGACCGTTACAAGGGGACACCTGTTGGCGTCCCCATGGCTTTGCTTTTGCTTCTTCAGTTTTTTAACCGCTACGGCATGTGCTTAAAAGACTTTTTCACGTGCTTCAGACTCTCACGAAGGAGACACACGTGCGACTTGTATCCTTTGCCGCAGCAGACCGGCCAATTCCTCCCGATTGACGTATATGGCCCTCCCTAACTTGCCTTTTTTGGCACGTGGGAAAAGGGCCTTTTGGTAATTTCATTTGCATTATTTTATAGGGTTGTGAGAATCGGCAACGAAGGTACGGGGGGTGATTAGTTAATTTAAATCACGTGATGATCCACATTCCAGGAGGTTTCTTGGAATTAATTATTTGATTAATTTACCTGGTCGGTACATTATTTTCCAAGGAACCGATATTGTCAAGGTAAGACGCAGAAACAATGCGAGGTCCACATCCATGAAGTTTTTGTTTTCTTTGCTTCACCCACCATTTTCTAAAGTTATATTTTTCAAGGACCACTTAAATCGCTGGCTTGAAATTGATAGTTTTTTTTTTTCAAGTTCTCGATTGTTAATCTTGATTTATTAAAACAAACAATTTAGAGAATCTCATTAACATGTTGTTCTTACAAATTATGATAAATTACACCATTTTTCAAATCGCATTTATAATTCATATATCTGATAATTAAAAAGTTTGAAATAATTTATTAACTTTTATTGTCGATTGACATGATAGCTATTACATAATTATGACTCAAGAAAATTGTGTCATTTTAGGAACTTAAATTATAACATTTCATGAAAATATGCATTAAACGAATAATTTAACATATTTTAAGCAAATTACAATATTGTTGGTAGCATGAATTAATAATTGTTTTAGAATATTAAAAAATATATCTATGAAATATTTATATTTTTTAATAGTGTTACTTTTATGAACTATTTATACAAACTTTTGTCATATTATTAAATGATTATCACATTATTTATATTAATTAATGTAATTAAAATTTAAAATCAGTGTGTCCAATTAAATCATGATATATTATTTTATATAAGTAAGTTTGTTTATATAATTTGTAAAAATATTTTTTTTTAAGAATACGAAGATAAATATCAAGTAGTCAATTCATAAACACAAGTTAAAGAAAGTGATTTAAGCGGAATCAAGAAAGAATACTATTTGTACTGTAAAAAAGGATAATGGTTACATGAAAACGGGAAATTGTGGCTCACAGGCAGGCATTTACATGTGGCCCAAAAGCTGCACGCCTTCACCGTCCAAATTTTAGGGTTCGTCTCTCTCTTTATCTTTCTCTCTCTCTCTCCCCTGAATTATTATCAAATTTGCATGCACGTGAAACACAAGTGTTAAAAACGCGCCGTATCGCGAAAAACGACAAAACTGACAGTTGTTACGAAAACAACGTAAGCACCACTTATCGAATTCTAACAAGTTCCACGTAGACGACTAGAATTGATAGTTGAACCTCAGGCAACCATCCCAGGCTTAGTCATGTTGAAGTTCCCCTAGTTTCTCGCCACGTCATCAGGTTGGTTGAAGGCGGCCCCACCTGAAGCCTTTGTCGTTTTCCCTTGGGTGGCAAAGTTACCATTAAAAAAATAATAATAAAAAATATTTACATGTTGCTGTCTCCTTTTGAACCGTCAATGAGATAAGTGATGGAGTTGCCAGCTATAGCGCATTATTTATAAAAATTAAATATTATTTTTTAAAAATAATAATATTTTTAGTTTATCAAAAAGACAGCATCTATTTTTGGGATTCGATGAAGGGAATGGATGATACATTCAGTTTCACTGTCCACGATTCCCGCAATCGTCAGCCGTATACATCCATGTACCATCCATCCTTAGATCTCCAAAATCATTTGTTTATTGCCCCTACGGCGCATGTTAGCTTCTCGAGAATTACTATTTTTAAACTGAACTTTCACTACCACGTTGCTTCTTTTCTCCTTCCTCTTTCCCGTCCCATCCTATATATCCTTCATCTTCGAGCCTTCATCTGCTACTACTGTTTTGCCTAAGTTACTTCAGCGGAAATTATGCTGCTTTTTTTTTTTTTTTTACAAATGCTAGATTTTTAATTTAAATTAATATAATTTTCATTATTTTTTATTTTTTATTAATTCAATAAATTTTTATCATGTAAATTGTTATCGCAAGTTATAGTCTTCATATTATATTTAAATTATAAGTTTAACACTACTATTTTATTTTATATTATATAAAAGTATTTTTAATATAATACATTTATGTAGCCTTACACGTATTATGCATAAAAATTATAAATAATTATATAAAAAATTTGAGACTTTAAATAAACGATTACAATTTTTATATGAATAATTAAAAAATATTTTTATATTAGATGATGCATCTTATACAAAGTAGCAAAACCCAATTTGTATGGATGAATTAATTTATAAATTTGAACTTTTTAAATAAATAATGTAAAAAATATTTTCCATAACATCTCAGAGTAATAATATTTTTGTATATATTTTTACAATATTTCAAGGTACTCATCTGTAATTTTCTAATTTTAACAATACAACATATGTTTTCAGTTGATTTTGATGTAATAGTTATAAAGTTATTTTATTTAAAAATTTGATATTAATTTAGATTGTAAAATTTCCAACAAAGTAAATAATCATATTAAAATCTTTATTTCTTTTAAAAAAATTATTATCTTGACTAACATAAGTATTTTCCATTACATCAACAATATGATGATCTAAAGCCAGCATCTGGGCACTGGGCATTCAGTTAGAAACGAGCATCCACATCAAGATTTGAAGTTGCTCAAACTGTTATGCATTACCTCACGGGAATTAAAATGCTAATCAAACTAATTGTCTTTTTCATATATAAGTGATAGAGCTTTACTTTCTTTTTTTTTTTCTTGTGAATTGTCTCCATTAATCGAGCACAAACTATCAAATGAACATGAACATGGACACATAATTTACAATATTGTGTACTGGTCCACTAGTTGGGAGATTTATTGACTTTATTCCCTTTTTACTTTAAAATAAAATATACATTTCGTATAGGTTAGGTGAGATGTGACTTAAGATAATTATACTTATAATATATATAACTGTTTAAACTTAAAAAGTACTATATATATATAGTTAACTTTAATACAATTATAAAATAATTATTCTTAAGATTACATACACAATCGCGTTTTAATTGGAAACTGTCATTAAACTAATTAAAATAAAATTAAAGGTAGTTTAATTATATCAATGGCACAACACAAAGAAAGAAAGCGATTTTCTGATAGTGCCCACTCAACCACTCCTTTTTCTTTCTACAGAGAAAGTTAGGGTTTCGCCGCCCCTATTCTCCTTTTCTAAATTCGTTTTTTTTTTTTTTCAGGTTGTTTATGTCAAACAGTTTAACATTTAGTTTACGTATTTATCTACTTGTTTTTACTCCTTTTTGTACGCCTTCATTTATTCAGGATTATCAGGAAGAACTGGATCAAGCAATAATTATATAAATATTACTGAGATTGAGTCTTCAGGCTGGTCTTATATTAATAACATTTGGTCACCTAATTAGATGGGGTTAAGGAATTTGGACTGTTTATCGGTTTTGTGTGTCTCATTTTTGTCCATAACATGATATTTTTTTAATTAATTTTTATGAATTATGTCTATCAAGAGAATATAACGGTGTAGATTTTGACGTGCCCGAAACTAAACTATTAAAATTAATAATGCTACACTTGTAAAATCTGCGTACAAAACTTATAAATAAAGTTAATGTATCTATTAATAATTATCAACTAAATATTTAAGGGGGGTTCCAAAAGTCGAAAGCAATAAATTCAGAAGAGGGATGTTACAATAGCTATAGATATGTCTTCGTGCCATTTGATTACTAACTCCTAACAGTTTTCACAAATCGTAAGCTCTTGGTTTTAATTTTATTTCTTCTCTTTTAATGGGACTATATACACACCTTAGACCTTACATGTATTATTTGTTTATTTTTATTGTAGAACGGATCAATTAATAGCAGATATATATGATCTTATAATCATGAATGGTGCAACACTTTTTTTCCACCAAGGATCGAGCACAATCCCATAATATCCTTATATTGAACTATGTATAAATAAACAAGTTTCAAAAATAGCAATTAAAAAAGCAACAAAGCAACAATCTCAGTTGTTGATATAAAAGAGATGAAACAAGAACAAAGACGTGTGAATTTTCAATACCTTCGTCAACTGTTCCTCCTCATTTAGCTCCTGAGCCATCAGAGTATATGTGAAATAATATTCTAAGTAGATAAGAGAAGCACTTTGTTAAATGTTAATCAATGCAAATCTAAATTAATCTGGTTTTTCGTTTTCTTGATGATGGCTAGTTTGACAACAATTAGCTAGTAGTAGATCAGTTGAAGATTAGTTGGGGTTGCCATCAAAATAACAGTTGTAAGGCAATACAAATGTGAAATGAAGCTATTACCCACTAATAAAGGCAGCATATTAATTGCTTTTATTAATTATAATGGTTGGTTTTGACAAGAATGGTCAAAAGCATTCGGGTTTAAATGGAATCATTTCGTGAGTCGTTCATGCAAAGAGAAGACTTATTGATTGGATAGTCTTGTTTATCATCACTTCCACGAGCACGATACTTTTAGATAAACTTGATCGATCAAATTGACTATTAGGGAACATATTTGACTATTCACTTAACAGGAGGTATAGTAATCAATTTTATGGTTATTAGCAGTTTAATTAGTACGTAACAGAACAGAATTAATATATTCTTGATTATATATAACATTATAATTTGAACTTCTGCATATAGGTTTTTGTTATTGTAAAGTAATTAGATGACTAAGAATATTTATAAATTAGCAAATATATATATGTTGATTGATGGATTCCCTCAAACCTGTTTGTAAGACAACAGATGTATTCATGAATTTCCTTGCGTTGATAGAGCTTTGGACTGTATCGCATTATGCATAAAAATGAAGAAGAATAAAACATTTTGGTTTGCTTTAACTTACTTTAACTAATCTTTCTATAATGCATGCATTCATCCATCTCTAAAAGAGATTGTGGGCGCAGTCAAGTGCTTTAATTTGCTTTCCTTTTAATATATACTTTAGTAACAGTACTCCTATTTGGAGCTTATGATTAATAATTAATTAATTTAATATGTAACAGACAACTTTATTAGTGTTGGAAGTCTAAGCTTATGATTAATTAAGATAATAAGAATCACTTTAATTACTTCATCTAATTATCTTCTTAATTAATTTCCTTCTTTGCTTTTTAGCTGAAAACTTAGTGGCTACTCCTTAGATTTAAGCAAAGGACACATTGATGGGATCTAAGCAACATTGCCTCCCACTTTGGCATTGAATTTTATACTTTCCACTTTATATATGTTGTTCACTCACTAGTTGTTTGAAAACAATTTTGATATTTAGCCCTTCTAAACACATACTAGCTAACCCAAATAAATATTACTAAATAAATTGGGTTTACTATATTCTGCTGAAAAATTGATGATAATTGGACCATCTTTCTGTTAAATATCTGTAATTAATATTCTTGGATTGGATTGGGTGCGGTAGGTAGGTGTGCATATATATATAACAAAAATGAATAGGCTAGACGTAGGAAAACTAATCCAAAGCTCCTCATCACATATATTCCACACAATCCCTCATGGGTTATTAATCAAAGTTGAAAGCAAGGAAAGCAGAAGCAAGGGCATGTGATACAAGTAGTGAAGTACCACGGAGCTGCATGGACACAGATGAAAAACAAACAAGAAAAGGGCCGGGGGTGGTGGAGTGGAGTCAGATATATATCTTTTTGAAAATTGGCATCAACTGTCACTCACTCACAATCACAAACAAGTGGACACAGAACTAACCAACATGGTCATGCTTGCTCTAATAAATTAAAAGCCATGCCAGTTGAATTGCCGAACCAAACAAAAATCATTGAGAAAAGCCCTTAGCCATCTAATTACTTGGACTTTGTCAATGTGGTGGAGCCATGTGTCACCTTTCTCGTGGCCATGAGTTAGGTCAGGAATCACTTTCCTCCACACCCTAGCCAGCTTAATTGGACTGATCGTCAGTTTTTCATCTCAACCTGCTGCTACCGCTATACATGACCCGAAACTGTCATTCATTGCAAGTAGTTATGATAATAATGCACACGCCCAGCTCACCATGTAAATAGATTTTTGAGATCTCTGCAACTATTTATAGTCGCGCACACATGTATAACTATTCTACCAGTCAGTCAGATCACGTATACTTTCAAACCCAAGTAGATTTCATTGTCATTAATATTGTAACACTTAGCTGGCAATTATATATCTGGAGTTATGTATAGTTAGTTTTCTCAGCATGCAAAGGGCAGAAATTAATTGTAAAACTAGTAATGATTTCAAAGTTTCAGTTATTGGACGGTAGGTAAGGTGAGGTCTCTTTGGTCTTGTGGGGCGTGCGGTGAATCGATGTGAACACAAAGAAATGTAACAGTTGCTTCTTTTCAATTTCATGCCTTTTTCATTGGGAATAATGTAGGGTCTCTGATGTGTACCTGTTAGTGTCGCCTTATTTTTCTCTATCTGCTGTCTATTTACTTTTGAACCACGTTGTGGTAATTATTGAGCTTTTTTCAGCTTTTTTTCCCCTGTTAATAGATCATGCCAATTAACTGTGAAACTCGTTTTGTTAATGCAAAATGTTAGCTATAAATGAAATCAGAAAAATATTACTTCAAAAGTATAATTCTTTAGTACAACATTTTTTAAAGGACACGAATAGGGTATCCTATGCTTGCGAGTTACAAATGAGAAGATCCTAAAATGACATACAACTTGTGACTGACAATCAACTTGCCAAGAAAGTGATGAAGGAAAACAAAAACAAAAGGAAGTGGGATTCAAAAGTCTGCTGCAATTCATCTTTGTTGCTGACAACTTTAGTTAAGCAATTGCAGAAAGCTTGGTTGAATTTAAATTTGGTTTCTATCTTTTGTAGAATACCAATTGTCGTATTCATTTCTTTTTTCAACTTTTTACAACACATTAAGGGAAAAAAAATAGTTTTTGATAAGGAAAATAGGTAAAAGCATTCTCTAGACCAAAAGAACAAAAAAAAAAAATTATAAACCTGCTTAAAGAAGTGTTTGTGAGACCGTGGCATAGTTACATTCGGAGAAATTGAAAATTGTTTAAACTCTACAGCATACAATGAAAACATTTTGATATGCAAAGAGCGAAAAGAATAGAAAAAGGTGGTGCATGCACAGCCACCAATTAAGTAACAGAAGACAACAGTGGATTATTAGAGCTCCAAGTTGCATGAATCTGTTTGTTACTATGGGAGTCAAGCTAGCTAGCTAGCATTCAAGAAAGAGAAATGAAAGGAAAACTACAGCTTCAATGGAAGTGGAAAATGTGAAATTGTCTTTACTTAAGAAAGAATAATTAAAGCTTCCATTTCATCCAAACCTTTCAACATCAATTGGTGTGATTGGAGAATGGGAACACGACACTAATCGATTAAGAAGGCTTATCTCCAAAACCAACCTTCCAAAGAAATATCTTCGTTACCAAAATCAATTAAATAATAATAACAACAATAACAAAATAAAATTCAAATCTGGTTATATTAGAATATTAACAAGCAGATAATTGATGTGGTTGCCATCATATAGTTGAACTGGTTAGCACTAATTAGTTGCCTGCTTCTTTTATTCCATTAATTAAACAAAAAGCAATTAGTGACAAAAGTAATAATTCACCTAACATAACATTACAATTAGATTAGATTGAAGGACTAATTGGTTGTGGAATTATTGTCGCCCTAGTGCGAGTCTTAAGCTGTTTGGGTCCTCCTAAATAAAGACAATCATGAACATCAACATGAACAAGCTAGAGGCCTGGGGTGACACCAATGACAGAGAAAAAAATTATTTTAACACAAGCTTGCATTACAACTAAGGGCTATGATTACGAGATAATTTTTGTGGGACAACTCATTTTCCATTAAACTGTTAAATTCCCATTTTTTCGTTGCCATTATTTCATTACATGGACTAATTGTTACTTTATGAGATGGAAACACTATAGTTCTTACTTGTCGATGATTACAAAATTATAATATAATTCTCGTATAATTTCAACTCCCTCTTCTATTCAATTTTTTATGATCTTGTGATGATATGTGGATTCTAATTCCATAGCCAATTACCCATATATGATTAGAATTTATTTTGTTTTCTCTTTTGCGTAGCCTGAGTGACGCACCAAGCCCACAGGTTCCAGTCCAGTCCAAGGTTTTGTCCTCTGCTTGCAAGACAATAAATGGATGTGCCAGAGTTGAATGGATTACGAAGGAACAAGAAGCAAGAATATTTGATTATTGTTATTATTATTATTTTTTTTTTTTTAAAAAAATGAAGATTGTGATCCTCTTTTATAGCTTCGCAATGCTTGGCTAGACATGCTAATTTTGTTGTTGGCTTCTCTCAGATTCAGTGGTGAGATTTTACAATGTTCTGCAATTCTTCAGGACATATGGAGCTATGCTGTTCATTTTCACTTGATGTTGTTGGTTGCATGCATCTGGGCTCCTTGGCTTGCCTTGTATAAATACGGGCTTTCTTCTTTGGATTTAGTGCTATTTCTTTTGGGCCCATTTCATTGGGAAAAGAGAATAAAGTTCTTTTTGGGCCTGAAGCTTCTTCATTCTTCTAAAATCTAACTTGAACTTCCCGCTACTCGAACTTACCTTGAAGTGGATAAAGTTTGATTTCTACAAAATATGAATAATAGATAGATAAAAAATATAAAAGATATTCTTTTTCTAATAAGTTAGTTTTGAAGGCATAGAAAAATGTTAGGAAAAAACTTTAAATGTCTCTTATATATTATGTGAAACAGATAAACAAAATTAAACGCTAATATGAATTACAAAATACAAATTATCAAACAATGTAAACATCTTGAATAGCCAATTTTGTCTTGACCGGGCTTCACAACGCCTATGACCAAAATGTACCTCACTATCCCGGTGTGGAACACACGTGTCAGCTCCAGACGGTTCCACAAGCTCCAAATGGCGATAACATCACACTCGACATCACCAATATTCACACTCTCTCTCTTTCTCAGAGCTGCCCGAAGCCCTGCAAAAATATCCAAATACACCACTTTCATTCACTGCTGCGCAACACCATCAACCTCCATGGACCAACAGCACCCCAAAAAGCGTGTGGCAGTATGCGGCGGTGGGATCATCGGGGTATGCACGGCTTACTTCTTAGCCAAAAAGGGCGCCGCCGTCACGCTTATCGAGAAATCCTCCGTGGCATGTGCTGCTTCGGGGAAAGCCGGCGGATTCCTCGCTTTGGACTGGTGCGACGGTGGGCCTCTCTCCTCCTTAGCCCGCGCCAGCTTCAATCTCCACCATTCGCTCGCAGAGGAACTCAACGGCCCTGAAAATTATGGGTATCGACCGCTTACCACTCTCAGTCTCACTGTAACTGAATCTCAACAAAACTCTCGAGGAGGAAATTCCACTTCTAACCTGCCTTCTTGGGTCGATGGCCCAGCTAAAAGCCCCAGAACAATTGGGTCAACGCAAACCACGGCCCAGGTTCACCCACAGCTATTTACCAGAACTTTGTTAAACAAAGCTGTGAATGAGTATGGTGTGGAGGTGGTGATAGGGAAAGTGGAGAGCGTGGGTGTAGGTGAAGAAGGGCGAGTTAAATCAGTAGTGTTAGAGGGTGGGCGAGTTATTGAGTCGGACTCGGTGGTTTTGACTCTGGGCCCATGGTCAGGTAAATTTGAGATGTTGCGATCGATATTTAGAGTGTATGGGCTGAAGGCTCATAGTATTGTTTTAGAGCCGAAAGAGGCAAATGCAATCACTCCACATGCGCTTTTTTTGAGTTATTGCCCGGCCCAAGGTGGCAAACCGATGGACCCCGAAGTGTATCCTCGTCCGACAGGTACTTTTTCTAACTTAAAATTTTAGTACAATTTTTTGGTTAGCAGTTCGAGGTTGTTACTGAAAAGTGGAATGATTAGGAGGGTTTTACTGATATTGTACATCTCTCGCCTTATTGAATTTGAATGGGATATTGTTCGTAAGGACAATAAGGGCTTCTGGCCTAGCATGTTATAAGTCCATTGCTTACTTGATAACCTTGGGAAACTTGTTATGTAGTTATGCAAAATTTTGAACCATTTGGGTAGTGCTGTTGAAGTGCGAGTGGTTTTAAGATTTGAAATTGAGTCAATAAGCAACTTCTGGTTTGGAATTTTGAATGTTTTGCTCTTGGTTAAATAAATGTGATCATGTTTGCATTAACTATTGCTTCTTGATGATGATTTAAGGGCTTTCCATACGAAAGTTACGAAATAAGGGCTTATCTTTTTACTACCTATGACTTCCAAGATCCTTAAATAAAGTTTGAAGAATTGCCAATCTAATTTGGATTTCCTAATTTACATTACACTGGACGGAGATAGTCATTAAAGCTCTTGTGAAAATGAAACAATCTTTAGTAATGACTAAGGGTTACAGTTCTTGGGTTTAAGGGTCTTGTTTCCAATTGTTAGGTCTCTCCTCATCTTCCTTCTTAGAGGAGTCATTCCATGCTTCAAGCTTGTATTTGTCTCCTTGAACCATGCTATTCCAACATTATTGACCAGGGTTTGTCTCTATTTGTCTGTGGTTGGGGATTTAGACTTAGTTTCACATTAGGCATGGTATGATTACAGCCAAACTTTTATTCCTTTGACTACTTGCTTTACTCTTTGGATGACCATTACAACAAAGAAGCTAGATTGTCCTTCCTTTTACACATGGATTTGTTACCTGATGTAGCTTTTAATTTATCGGTGTTGACAGTGGCGGAGTTATTAAGGGTAAACAGGGGGCAATTGACCCCGCTGATGATTGTAAGTCCACCGAATTTATATACTAAAGTTACTTCTTGCCCCCTCATACTTTTTTCTCTTACATTATTACTGCCGTCTAAATATTTATCATATCATTATTACTCTCTAGGAAATCAAAATTTTCTTTAGAGCCCGTTTAATAAGTTCAAGTTTCAATGTTGCAAGTCTATAAGATAATAGAAATCAAGGGCTACTATTACATAAAGTTTAAAAAAAAAAAATCTCTTTCTCTTTCTTTTAGAACTCCACGTTTCACACAAAGGGACAAACAATACTATACTAAAGTTTTAAAATTCAAAATGTACACTAGCATAAACATAAAGCTTCTTTACTTTTTCTTACAAACTACTTTACTCTTTTTGTTAGACTATTTGCTCTCACTTTCGTTCTTTCGTTTTTATATGTAAATTTTTCAACAGATTTATATTATAATTAGTTTAGACTAAAGTTTATTCATGACATATGATAGTTAATTATAATTATAAAAGAATTATAATATTTATTTCAAGAGTTAGTTTTAGTTTTTATGTGTAAACTTTTCAATAGATATATATTATAGTTAGTTTAGGATAAATTTTATTTATTAGTTTTGATAGTTTACACTATAAAAGAATTATAATATTTGTGATATGAGTTAGTTTTGGTTTTCTGTATGTAATTTTTTCAATAGAATTATATTATAGTTAGTTTAAGTAAAATTTTGTTAATGAAATTTGGTGGTTCACAATTATTTAAAAAAAATTATAATATTTGTGTCATGAGTTAGTTTTAGTATTTATAAGTATTTAAATTAACTTATGCTTATAATTTTGGATATTTACATGATGAGATATCATATTATTTTAATATTGCTATTTTGCCTCATCCTATGTATTGAATTTCTTGTGTTCTAAATAGTATAAAATATAAGATGAAAACTTATGGAATATTGCGTAATATCTTTCATTATAAACAAGAAAATAAATCATAATCTTCCCTAATTTACCTTTTATGAACATTATTAGATAACTTAGGTATATAAATTACCTATTAAGTCAAACAAATTATTTATACAGTGTTTTAGTATATATATATGTATTTAAGACATTAAATACTAATATAATCATTTTCGTCTTTTCTCATCTTACTCATGGCTGATAATTGCTTATAAAAACTCGAAATTTCTAACCAATAGATTCATTGGACTTTCAGGGGAGGTGTACTTGTGTGGTATGTCTTCGGAGCAAGAGGTGCCAGATGATCCAGAAACAATCTCAGGTGACCCAGAATCTATACAGGTTCTAAAGAGGGTGGCTAGAACAGTTTCAAGCCGTTTAGGGGAATCAGAGGCACGTGTTAGGGCAGAGCAAGCATGTTTCTTGCCATGTACAGATGATAGCGTGCCTGTAATAGGGGAAATTCCAGGTACTAAAGGTTGTTTTGTGGGAACTGGACACAGTTGCTGGGGTATTCTAAACGGTCCTGCAACTGGAGCTGCTTTGGCTGAACTTGTGATGGATGGCCATGCTAGTATTGTCGAACTTTCTCGGTTTAGTCCTGCCAGATTTGTTGGACGCAGAAAAGGGGTATAGAAGTAATTTGGTCGAAAATGATCGATGAGAATGTTTGCACTGGTGTACAGGCTTGATACTTGCTTTACGAAATAAAAAGTTCAATTATTGTTCTTATCGAATTCTGCCGTGTCTAAGGGAAACTTCGATAGCTCAATAAATACTTGCACTTAATAAAAATAATCTTTGTAGTTGTCACCTTATTTGCTGCATAATTGTAGCATTAACAAAGATGGAACTCAATTATAAAACAAAATAAAGCAAAAGTGGAGTTAAAGAGGAGGGAAGGATTGAGAATTTTAGATGATGAGAGACCGGCGAAAACACGCTAAATTCTCCCTAGCGAGCAACCCATAAGCCGGAGATTCAATCAAGCCATAATAGCCATTCATCCGAGGAACAATACAAGGCCTGCTCGGAAAAACAAACTTAAGCCTACGCAAACAGAAATTTAGAATTCACTTATGCCACGCATATAGGCCCATCAGGACTCTGTTAAGATGTGAAGTGAAGGATCGAAATGGAAAGCCCAACTTGACCGAGTCCGAGGCTCTTGGTCCTATTACAATGCACATGGATTGATGCTTAAAACACGATGGAGTTGAACACACGTGACCCACTTGTTACTCTCCTAGAGAGAGCACAATTTGGAATGTGCGGAGGGTCATTAAACAGATAGGGTTCTGGCTGCAACCTCTGCCATGTTCACGCTCCAAGATAATTCTTCAAATCTTGATGTTGGAATATTAGATTAGATAATATATGCATTAAAGACATTCACATTACAACTCACAACCTCACTTTATTCCCACTGCACTGCAGAGGAATTTAATTCTCCAGAGAAAGCTAAATAATTAGATACACAATAATCAGATTCTTTAATAATTTTGATGCCATAATCCCAATTCATAGACACAGCTCAAGACAAAATTACAGGGAAAGGCACGCTGGTGGTGCTCACATTCACAAGCTGTCTCAATACTCAATAGTGGTAGGAAGCACGAGCCTAGTTATATAGAAATATTAAAACAATTACATTACCGATTGACCCGTTTTGAGTCAAGGCTCATACCACTTATAATGACTGAATCGTTCATGCCTTATTCACCAATTCACGGGGCCAACTCCATTTATCGAAGCTTTTCAATTGATTTTCCAGACTTCGATGTTAAAATCCTTATCTGTCCCCCTCTTTTGGTCTGATTTTACACTCAACAGTTAAATTAATTAGTGACTACAAAAGCATATCACGTGGTTTACAGCTGAAATTAGCTTCTTTTTTTGACGAGATTCAACTACCCTTTTTTTAATTGTATGTCGAACATCATAAAGTTAAGTCTTTGTAAAGTACCCATCAAGCAATAAGTGCATCAAGAAATGGCTCTCCAATACAAAAGCAGAAATTCCTTGCCCCACACTTCGTTTCGGTTCTAGTAGCTAGCATTTCTCTTACTCTTTGCTTATTTTTCTTTTAATTAAGGAGTAATTAATTCCAAATATGTACAAGTCTCGTTCTGTCAATAAGTTACACGCATTGAATTTAATCTATGGTATATAGTCTTTCCTTTTGGAATGAGTCAAATAAACCTTATAAAATATTTATAACTCGTTTTACATTCATGATTAGTTCACCCCCTTGATAGAGGGTCATAGCGTGTTGTTTTCAATTCTTAGAAAAGTCTTGACTTATGTATGCATCAATCGGCCCATCGTTTTGACGTTGCTGCCAACTAGTTGGCCCAATTCCAAAGTCACTTTTGCTTCCAAGAAATGTCGGTCAAACATAAAATCTCATGCAAAATCTTTCTTTAATTTTTTGCCTGTATATTAGGAAAATTTATCAAATCAAATAATTAATTGGACTGCTATTATCAGTCAATCATTTGTTTGATACTTATGAGATAATACAAGAGTGAGAGCCTCCTTTGGCCGTCTAACATGAGATGCTTGTAAAGCTGTAATCAACTTTATTTGGTATTTTGGACGTCCCAGCTAACCTGATTAAAACTTGTACCTGTCGAAAAGGTAGTGTTCCCTACAATTCAATACTCTTGTACCAGCAAAACAAAAACAAAACAACCAATAATTTGCTGCTAGCAACTCAAGACCAATTACAGTAAATTAATTAGCTCAAAATACGATGATTAGACATCAAGTTGGAATAAAAATTAGGTAAAAATATTGTTAGACATCACATAGTTTTCAATTAGCTCAACTTGATTTTTCAGGATCTTTAATTGTTTGAACTAGTTGCACAGGGTTAATATTTTATGTGACATGACATTTACTTCAGTTAGATTAAATTCCGAAATATCGAGTTCAATTGATTGGAACTCGAAAATTGAATGTGTTCCTTGATTGGTTGTTGAATTGTGGCTATCAAAAATTCATCCACTTACAACTCGTCCACTAGCCGTGGCACCTCAACATTCTGGTGCTTACCTGCCCTTTTTGCTGACTGTTATGGAAATGCACGTCCGTAGAAACAGTCAAGCTTACATGCAGTTACGTAAAATTGAAGGAGGGAAGGAACACGATGATAGGGACTTTGGTAGTATGGGATGCCAAAGTCCCACATCGGGTAGTATGGGCTGCTTGATGGGGTATTTAAGTGCCTGGCTCTCCAACCTTAATAGCTAGCTTTTGGGGTGTGGTTCTCCATGATACTTGGGTGCCTATCATTTGGTATCAGAGCTGGTGCTTGGCGAAACGGAGAGGGTTACCGGCAGAGGGTTCTGACCGGCGTGGAGCCGAGTGAAGTGTTGCCGAGTGCAGCCGTCGGGACGTCGGCTTTCCGGGGAGGGGCAATTGATAGGGACCTTGGTAGTATGGGATGCCAAAGTCCTACATCGGGTAGTATGGGATGCCAAAGTCCCACATCGGGTAGTATGGGCTGCTTGATGGGGTATTTAAGTGTCTGGCTCTCCCACCTTAATAGCTAGCTTTTGGGGTGTGGTTCTCCATGATACTTGGGTGCCTATCACACGATCCACTTATTCAGGGAGAAGAGAACAAAAGAAATTAAAGCTGATTAGTTCAAGCAAGTCCTGCAAAAATGGAGTCTATTCACTCCAAAAGGTCCAACTTCAAGGCCTGTCTTTCACTTGGCGCTGGTGTTTTTCCCTTTTCAACGTATTGGCAGTACTCTTTGAATAGGATAATCTTTGATTTGAGAACTACGGGACAGGACGGAGGCATGGATAATATATATATATATGGATGTGTTATGTAGCATTTTGTTCATAAAGAAGAAAGACCAAATTTTACTTAATGTAATATCTAACAGTCTATCAACAAATGCAGATCTAGTTCTTGCTAGAACAAAAATCGGTTAAAACATTATCTTGTACATTCTTTCATCTATTTTTAGATTATGAAATGAGAAAATCAACAATTTGAGATTCTGAAATTGATGATACTTGGCAGACCCCATAATCCCAATCAAACATTCATAGTCATAGCTAATGTTATTGTGTAGTTTTGTTTAAACTAAATTAATTAATAAGATGCTAAAAGCCTCACCAGTAGGCTTTTCAGGATCAATTTGGCCTTTCTAAAAGTTTGTTATTTCTATATAAGAGCCATGGATCAATTCCCATTTCTCAATAATATCACTTTAGAGTCTAGATGCTGTTAAGATCTTTTTGCGTACATAAAGAAAAAGTTCAATGCTTTAGAGCTCTTCTCGTTATTTTTTTTTTTTTTCACTTTCAGTGGAGAAAGATAATTATTTAAACAACAAAGGAGAAGAAGAGGTTACATCTATTATTGCTGGCGGTACAATAAAGAAGGCGAGACTTTCCTAATCTTGGTTATAATGCATGCAAAGAGATCATGGCTACCAAACAAAGTGTTTGGACATTCTTTTAATCTTGTGTTTATTAGTGCTTTCAAGGAGGTTCAACTACTTTTTTTATTGATTAACTACTTTATAATCAGGTGGGTAAAGCTGCCATAAAACCATTTTAAAAAACAAAAAGAAAAGCAAGATATGAAATGATGATAAATCAGATGATGAATGGTGATGCATTCCCATGTGTCGTGTACAAAAATTCAGATCTTGGTGGTGTGTCTGAAAGTTCTGTAGCTCCGTATAGTGATGGACAAAATCCAAACAACCCAAGTGTCAAAGGACTCGATTTCAAGCAGGGTTTTGTGTCAATAAAGCTGCTGACTTGTACTAGACTTTCACACAGAAAGGTCCAAGAGATATCTGAGGTGGTCCGCTTGATATTTGTCCACCGTCAAAATGAGGACAACGTGGGTAGAACCTTAACACAGTTCTCAACTTGACATTCGAACATGTCCTGCTATTTTTTATTGGCCAGAGAGGTGTCTTGGCTAGCTAGCTTCTGCTCAAACAATCTGTTATTCTAGTATTTAAAATAACATTTTATGCCAAAGTTTTGTAAAATTGTCAAGGTTTTTGATTCGCAAGCTAACAGTATTAAAGAATTAGATTCGATTTAGAATATATAATACTTGGATTACCATGTTTTGTTTTCAAAGATAATGTATTGCATAATAAATTATTTTAACAAAGATTTCAAAAACAAAAAAATGAAAATGCATCTGACAGTACCATTTGGAGCACCATCAGGACAGTTTTACTTGTATTTCAAAATTTCAGTTTTTTCTGATCACTTTCTGCATGACGATGAGAATTTAAAAAATCCCAAATATACTTGCGGAAAAATGCAAGCTGGAATTGCCCTCAGTAGGTGCCATTAATCCTGGCTTTCCATGGAGTTTTGAATAACTTACTCAAAAGGGAATTATTGAATAACCTTAAAGATTAAATTGACGTTTGTGTTTATTGCACATCGCTAACCAAAGACACCAATAATCCACATTCAATTGTGATATGCTCTTTGCTGGGCCATCCTCAAATTAATTTCAGACAATTTCATATCTCCACAAATGTAGAGTAAATTCACACCTGGCTTAACATTTATTTTCTGAAAGTTTAGGCAGATTCACGTACCATAAGGCTACCTGCTAGTCAAATTTTAAATTGGTGGACAACGAATGAATTAATGAATGAATGAAGACCCAAAATTTTCCACTGTATTCAATAATGATTTATCAGGACACTCTTGGGACCCCCCAATAATGCTATAACCGGATAACATTAATAAATGGTCACCTATGGTACCAAATTTTTCTTCAGAGTTATGTAATGGTGGATGAAATCTGTAAGGTTCAATTTACACAAGTTTTCATTTGCCTTGAATTCTTATGTCTGTACTTTGTGATTGTTCATTTATTAAGAAATATACCAAAATGTGAAAATTAAAATTGAGATATTTGATTCACGATCCAAAAAATAGTTAAGATTGTATTGGGAAAAACAAAAATCATTTTATATCACCGAGAGGACTCTATCTATATTGACAAGACTGGAAAAAAAAAAAAAAAACTCTCTCGCACACAACTGCCACGAAATAATTAGCCTGAACTTTTATATATTTTATTACTAACAAGTTATGGTGAATCGTACAATAATAATTAAAGAAATATATCAATAAACAAACCAGGGTTTGTATAAAGTCAATCTAAGAGATAGAAATGCAACTTTCCAACTGCATATATGTGTCTTCTAGCAAAGATGCTATTCGCATCACATTTCCTGTTCCTTAAATGTAAGCAAAAGAGAAAGTTACAAGAGCAACGGTGAGAGAGCCTTTAATCATTTATTGCAAAAGCCTTAATTTTATACCTGGAGAGGCCTGCCACGGTGAGTATTTTGGTAGCAGGAAGTTTGGTTCGGTGAGCTGTGTGTTGCATTTCCCTGCACTGAACTTGTATATTTTATTTAACAACTTCTATTCACATGGCCTCTGCACCATCATAAATCTCACTCACTTTCTCTCTCTCTCTCTCTCTCTCTCTCTCTCTCTGTGTGTGTTTTTTCATAGGGGAGATGTGGTATCAAGTTGAGAAATCATGAACTCTTCTAGTACTGTTAGTCTCCATTTATGGTGGAGAGTTGTTCTCGTTTTTTTGGTCACATTTTTCGTAGTGCGATCTTTCGGGCTGAACACAGATGGTGTTCTCTTGCTTTCATTCAAGTATTCTGTCATGAGTGACCCACTTAAAGTTTTGGAAAGCTGGAACTACAACGATGAGAGTCCATGTTCCTGGAATGGAGTTACATGTGCAGCTCCAGACAGAGGCAGCAGCGGCTCTCGTGTAACTGGCTTGAGTCTTCCCAACTCTCAGCTTCTTGGTTATATCCCAGCTGATCTGGGCACGATAGAGTACCTTCAAACCCTTGATCTATCCAACAATTCTTTGAATGGGTCTCTTCCTTTCTCGCTTTTCAATGCAACTCAGCTTGGGTATCTTGATTTGTCAAACAACGTGATCTCTGGTCAGTTACCAGAAATAATGGGACGGTTACAGAATCTTGCACTTCTTAACCTCTCTGATAATGCCTTGGCGGGAAAGCTACCTGCCAATCTCACTGCTTTGCAAAATCTAACTGTTGTTTCTTTGAGGAACAACTACTTCTCTGATAGTCTTCCTAGTGGATTCAACTCTGTTCAAGTCCTAGATCTGTCTTCAAATCTAATCAACGGATCTTTGCCTCCTGATTTCGGAGGCAACAGTCTTCGTTACATGAACCTCTCTTACAATAGAATTTCCGGAGAAATCCCTCCACAATTCTCAGAGAAAATTCCGGGTAACGCTACAATTGACCTCTCGTTCAACAATCTCACAGGAGAAATACCGGAAACTAGTGTCTTCATGAATCAAAAAAGGAGTTCCTTTTCCGGTAACCCTGATCTTTGTGGTGAACAAACCAAGAATCCATGTCCAATCCCTTCTTCACCATCGTCACTTCCCAACGTCTCTGCACCAACTTCACCTCCCGCAATTGCAGCAATTCCAAAGTTTGACCCAAACGGACACGGATCAGCTGCCGGGCCCCAGCAAGGAGCAACCGGGCTCAGAGCAGGAACCATCATAGGAATCGTCATTGGAGACATTGCAGGGATTGGAATTCTTGCTGTAGTTTTCTTCTACGTCTATCAGCTAATAAAAAGGAGGAACGTTGAGTCGACACTGAAGAAAGAAGCAACTGCGGAAAAAGATAATTTCTCAGTATCTTCCTCTTCATCTTCAGAGTCAAGAGGGTTCACGAGATGGTCCTGTCTACGCAAGAGAGGAGACGACGAGGAGGACTCAGACACCACAGCTTCCGATACTGAAGAAAACCAAAGCTCTCGAAATAGTCACGACAACAATCAACGTAACGACCAAAACAAGAAAGGGACACTCGTAACGGTCGATGGAGACAAGGAACTTGAACTGGAGACTTTACTCAAAGCATCAGCTTACATACTTGGAGCTTCTGGTTCCAGCATAATGTACAAGGCAGTTCTTGAAGATGGCACTACACTTGCAGTTCGCAGGATTGGTGAGAACAGCGTGGAGCGGTTCAGGGATTTCGAGACCCAGGTCCGAGTCATAGCCAAACTGGTGCACCCCAATCTGGTTCGCATACGTGGATTCTTCTGGGGAGTCGATGAGAAGCTCATTATTTATGATTTTGTCCCGAATGGCAGCCTCGCCAATGCTCGTTACAGTAAGTTCTGTTTATTTTATTCTTTTATTCCTTTTGGTCGTATTGTGCGCACGTTAGAAGACAACTATAGCTTTTCGCTAATCGGCGCTGGGTCATAGATTTGACGGTGAAGCAGGTGTAACTGAACCCTTGTTTAATGCAGGAGGAAGTCAACTGTGTGTTATAGTTGTATGCGGGTTTCGCTATCGATAAAACGCCACGGCGTTCGGTAGCGGTCTACGTAGTCATGATTCCAGGACAGATCACCCCTTTGAAAATGACACCGGGCTTTCTGTCCTTGTCGACCCTTTGCTAACTTGCGCACACATATAGATAGACACATCACTGCTAGTCTTCTAGTACTACTACTACCACCACCACCACCTAGTTATTGCTAATTTTTAGCTTGTCAATTTTTCAGGGAAAGTGGGCTCATCGCCTTGTCATCTACCATGGGAGGCTCGGCTCAAGATTGCCAAAGGAGTGGCCCGTGGGCTCGCCTTTCTCCATGAGAAGAAGCACGTTCACGGAAATTTGAAGCCTGGGAACATTCTCTTGGGCACCGATATGGAGCCGAGAGTAGGGGATTTCGGGCTTGAAAAGCTTGTAACGGGTGACACAAGCTACAAAGCAGGAGGATCGGCCCGAAATTTCGGGAGCAAGAGGTCCACGGCTTCACGTGATAGCTTCCAAGATTTTGGACCCGGGCCAAGCCCAAGCCCAAGTCCGAGTTCCTTGGGTGGCATATCTCCTTATCATGCGCCTGAATCACTGAGAAGCCTCAAGCCTAATCCAAAGTGGGATGTGTACTCATTCGGCGTCATATTGCTTGAGCTATTAACCGGGAAAGTTATAATTGTGGATGAATTGGGGCAAGGAAATGGGATTGTGGTGGAAGATAAGAACCGGGCTTTGAGGCTTGCTGATGTGGCGATTCGTGCTGATTTGGAGGGCAAAGAAGAGGCTCTGTTGGCATGCTTCAAGCTAGGGTATAGTTGTGCATCTCCTATCCCACAGAAGAGACCATCAATGAAAGAAGTCATTCAAGTTCTTGACAAATTCCCAACATCCTCGCCATACTATTATGGTCACTGATGAAACAAGCATGAAAATGGAATCCATTGTAGAGAAATGTATGTATTATTGACTGATAGACTTTTGTTTGTTCAAGGTTTGGACTTTGGATTGTAACCGAGTTGATGAGTAGATTTTCTTAATTTGATCTTTTTAACAGTAATTTTTCATTTTACTTTTGAACTTTAGTTCACGTGATTAGACATTTTCTCCTGTCATTAATTTTAAAGAATAATGTCCTTAATCAATATTTATAGTATGACCCACGTGATTTGAGAGACTATCATACTTCATGAAGAGAGATATTTTAAAAATAACTGAAGATGTGATAAAATCTTATAGGAAGTTTAATGATTAGATCTTATGATTTTATTCCCAATAAATATATATTTATATATATTGAGCTTATTTGTATTTACTTAAACTTTATTCTTATGTAAATAGTACCTTTCCTTTTTGTCTTGTTATGTTTGTTTGGTGGATTATGACTTAAGAGGTGATCCGGCTGTGAAAGCAATGACCCAATTGATTAAAGCATATATGTCGGATTTTTGGGTCGGTCCAATTTTCGTCCAATTTTGTGAAAAAAATAATTGACCTTACCAAGAATAATTTAAAGCCAATATGAGGTACATAACATTTTATTTTATGATATGTAACTATCGCTGTCTATGCCATTTTATAACAAATGGCATTTCCTTGATGATATACCACGTTTCAATTAATAATTGCAATGTTAGGTACTTAAAAATCTTAGTCGAATATATGGTAATGTCCTTGCCAATTGGCACTATATAATTGATGTGTCACATGACCTAACATAATTCATGGATGTATAGCCTTTACCATCTTAAAGTTGAAGGGAAGTTGGTAGCATTAGCATATAACAAAAATTTCATTAACCTAGTGGAACTCCTATATATTTTATCGCAAACGATATATCCAATTTTTATTTATCTAATAAATTTTGTTTGTATCTATTTGTATTTGAGTAATGCTATTCATACAAATTACTTTTACAAACTCACATATACAAACTGATGTGGCATCCTTATATAGTCGTCACATCACCAATGTTAATTAATGTTATTTATTATTAATATATATTTATCAAATCACTGTATTTATTTATCAAATCATACTATACTACGTCAGTTTATATAAGTGAATTTGTATAAGTAATTTGTAAAAGTAGCATTACTCTTTGTATTTAAGAAAAATTTTAAAGTATTGCTATTTAAGCCCAACCCAATTTGTTAGTAAGTTCCGTACTCTGTATAAAATTGTGATAAAAAAATTATTGTTTTATTTCTTCCTTTTCTAATCTTTCTTATTTTTGAGCGATTTACAGATTTTTTTTTTAAATTCATCGTCAAATGGCAATGAGAATAAGAACACTCACTGAATAAAAATACTCATAAATTTAATTGTTTTCGACAACATAAATTAGATTGATAATTTTACATGTCAAATCAAATATATTATACGAGTTTTTCACACTCTTCCATTATTCACAATTGTCACAACATGGTGAAACAACTGCTATAAAGCGACATGGTACAGGTAACTTTGACTTCCATATGCATTCACGTTTCATAATTGCACCCATCATCTTTGAAAGGTTGTGATTATAGGCAAAGAAATAATAATTGTTCCCATCCACCAATTCTCACGCATCTTTGCGTCTCTAATGTCAACAAAAATGCGAAGAAAGATGAAAACTCAAACACCATGGAAAAACGAGAAAGGTGTTTTTATTTTTAAGGAATAAGTTTACTTGTTTTGCTAATTGATACTTAGATAAGTGAAAGAGTTAGCTGGTGCTTGTTTAAATCATTTAATATTTTTTAGATCTAAATATTTTTTAATACTTAATTTATCCTACTTAATAGGATGTTTGTTTACTCTTTTATATACCACTTAAAAAAAGTGATAAACATGCATCTTATTTTTAATATGACATTTTTATCCTTATAATAAAAATATAAATTATTTATATTATATTTGTGCAAGTTTTGAAAATTAAATCAAAATTCTTTTTTATTCAAATAACTAATGTTATATTTATTACAATCTTTTAAAAATAAAATATTTATTTTTATTATAAAAATTAAAATATATGGCTTTAGATATGTGTAAAATAAATAGTTTACAAAATTATATTAAAATATTAATATAGTAATAAATTAATAAGTTTATTTATTATAAAAACTAATATATTTATATTTTATTTGATATAAGTTAAGATTATCAATAATTATATACTTTAATTATTTTTTATTAATTTATTACATTAAATTTGTATGTAATGTAATTACATTAATAAGGCGGTGTCGTCGGATGCTCGGTTTCGACGACGGTTCACGGCGGTCGGTAGTGACGTCGTTTCCAGAATTTTTATTAATTAATTATATAATTTTTATTAATTAAATATAAATGGTATTTATGAAATAAAATTATAACAAGAGGACAATTTAGACATTTTAAAATTTTCAGACATTTGAAAGAAAAAAGTGATAAATTTTCACTTTTTATTTTCAGATAATTTTATCTGAAAATAAGTGATTAGAGGTATAAACAAACACACAAAAATTTTTTAACCATTTAAATCTGAATGGATTCAGATTTAAGTGGTCAAATCAAACGGGTCCTTAAAGTTGTAATTAAAATTGATAACAGAAGGAACAAGATGAAAAAGATGGATAAATTTTCATTATTATTATTATATACTTTGTTATATGGCTTACTAATAAATTAGAGTAAAACTAGACTTACAACCTTCGTATAAACTAAACTAATAAATTAGAATCAGTTTCTTACTTTATATTATCAAATACACAGTATATATGAATCATTTTTTTTATTATTATTTTTTTTTACAAATCTTTAAAATAGCAAAACACACTTTTTATTTTAAGCCTTAATCTATGGAATTTAAGCTTGTGAAGTTTGAGATCTCTATATTCATGGGTCTCCACCAATGATCATTATATATGTAAGAAGGGAAAAACAAGATCTAAAATTCTTTTAAAGCTTTGGAAATCAAACATAATAGAAAAATAATGTTTTCTTATCACTCTAAACAAGAGAAGAAAAAAATGCCTAGAACATGTGGCTTTGATTTTACTTGTAAATCTAAAATACAAAAAAAAAATTGTTTGATTTTGAATTTCTTATTCTAATAGATAGAAGTTCAAGTTGGATATTGGTTTGAATTTGATGGAGATTGATGAGAAAACTGAGAGTAAAAACATGTGCAAATCTGCAGTTAAAAATAAGATTAAAACAGGAGGAAGAAAGAAAATGGGTTTACTGGGCGAATTTATTGGATTTAAGAAGGGTAATTCTGATATTATCTAAATTATTTTTAGAAATGGGGTTTGGAAAGAGATTTTAAGGGGTTTGAACAACTGCACTCTTGTTTCAATTAGTCTAGAAACTCAAGTCCAAATACAGAGGCCCAATAAAGAAGCCCAAGTCGCCAACAAGGAGCGGAAAGTGACAACCGTTTTGGACCGTTGTGGGTTCGGCCGGACAATTCAATTTGAATTGAAAAAGTCCCGCTCTTCACCCATTTTAAATTCGTCCACACTCTCTCTCTTCTCTCCAAGAGTCGAGAGACGTTAGAGAGAAAAGTACAAAACCTTCCGCCGCAGCAGCGCCACAAGAAAAGCCAAAGAAACAAAAAATGGCAACAAACATCGGGATGATGGACGGAGCTTATTTCGTCGGCAGATCGGAGATTCTCGCTTGGATCAACTCCACTCTTCACCTCAACCTCTCCAAAGTCGAAGAGGTTTCTTTTCACTCGTCCTTCTTCGCGTTATAAATTTGGAGACCTAGTTACTTATTTCTTTATGCTATCTTGAAGCGTTTGTCTTGGACTGAAATTGCAGGCATGTTCCGGTGCGGTTCATTGCCAACTGATGGACGCGGCGCATCCAGGGATTGTGCCGATGCACAAGGTCAACTTCGATGCCAAGAGCGAGTACGAGATGATCCAGAACTACAAGGTCCTTCAAGACGTCTTCAACAAGCTTAAGATCACCAAGGTTTATCATTATTAATATTAATATTATTGTTATTGTTATTGTTATTATTATTATTAAGTCATTTACGATTTTTAATCTTGTTTTGTTTCTTTATTTGATAAAAATTGATAGTCTTTGTGGTCAATCAAAGAATCGTAGATCTGTCATGTCTTTTAATTTAATTTAAATGTTGATTGTAATGTAAATGATTTATGCTGATTCTGATAAGATGTATTCTTGGAACTTAGCACATTGAAGTGAGCAAGCTGGTGAAAGGGAGGCCGCTTGATAACTTGGAGTTCATGCAGTGGATGAAGAGATACTGCGATTCTGTTAATGGAGGCCTCATGCACAGGTACAACTTTCTTTCTTTACTCTGATTATCTTTTCAAAAGTAGTTTTATCCATGTTTCTCTTATCATTATGAGCTATATGAGTGTGGATATCTATTTAGATTGATTTCAATTACAGGAAGGAAGCGCATGCACATTTTGATTTCTAATCAATTTTCTTATCTTTGGTTTTGGTTCGACTAAGACATCCAATTAGGGCATTAATTATTGTTTGGATTTACAAATTAGGATCATATTTGTCGAAAGTTAACTTGAATTTAAAATAGTGAAAATATTGCAAAGTTTCTTTTGATTATTGGTGATGGTAGACCCTCCTTTCAAGTGAATTTTCTTTTGGATGATAGGGAAATGAATTTAAACTTAGGAATGTGTTAGTGAATTGTTTTTTTGACGTCATTCTTAGTTACAATCCACTGGAACGGAGAGAGGCTTCAAAAGGAGGAAAGGAAGCGACCAAGAAATCTGCGGCGCCACAAGCAACAACAAAGGGTCCTACAGCTGCTTCCAGAGCCCAGTCCTCTCACAATTCTCGAAAGAATGATGTATCTTCTGTAAATCCCACAACTCAAGCAGCTAAGGCCTCTAAACCTACTGTTGCGGTTCCTGCATATGATGCACAGGTAGATACTTCATGTCGATTTGAGGATGATTGATTTTTTATTTACAATAATGTGTGTCTGATAAGCCAATTAACTCATATATGCAGATTACAGAGTTGAAGCTATCAATTGATAGCCTTGAGAAAGAGAGGGACTTTTACTTTGCAAAGCTAAGAGATATCGAGATTTTGTGTCAGACTCCTGAGTTTGAGCATTTGCCTGTAAGTACTGTTTTTCTCTGGCTTTATATTGGTGGCATTGAAACAACGGGATATACTTCATAGCAATTTTTGTAATTGACCGGGGTTTAACGGAGGGCTAATCATAATTGTTTTTTTTTTTCCTTATGTTTACAGATTGTAGGAACAATTAAAGCAATCCTATATGCTACGGATGATCAAACATCAGTGGTGGCAGAAGCTCAAGCCATGATGTCCCATCAACAAAAGGAGGGAGAACCCTTGAGTCCCATCGCTGAAGTGTCTGAAGAAAGATCGAATTCGGAATCTCAAAAGAGGAAAAATATTGTGAATCTAGATGTTGATGCTGCTGGCATCTCTACATTGTCTCCTAGGCAAAGGCTTTCTGATGTTTCTGATGTCCATTGCAGTGGGTCACCTCTTATGACGTACTGATCAATCTGCCTTGCAAGACTGTCATCTTTGGAGATTTTGCCATACATACATAGTCCAGTATTCAAGCCTTAATGTTTCAAATGTAGTTCAGAAAATGGCGGAGATGTGTAATACAATTGTTTACAGTTAGGCTGAGCTGTTTGCAGAGCTTGTTCTGCTTGTGCTATCTACTTAGAAGATATGAAAATAATATTGTTCCCTTGCCCTCGGGATTCCTTAGTGATCATTTTACCTACTGTTCTGTGATGAGAACGCATATTCGAGTCTTTTTGGGATGATTTAGTAGGTTTCACCTGGTTAATTTTACATTTTAAGCAGTGCTATATCATATGTATCTTTGTTGTAAAACAGACAGCTTGTTCATTGTTGAAAGTAGGTATTTGCTAATTTGTTTTTATCATTCTTGCTATTCTCATCAGTATGAGCAAAATGTTGTTTTTTCGAGAAACAAAATAGTGACTGTTATGAGTGCCATATGAAACAAATTTCTGAAGGGTGCTGTGATTTTATGGACTACTAATGGTGTCTTCATATATCTTTTTTCTGTTTTTATGGACAGAAAACCTTGTTTTGCGTTAAGATGGAATTATATGGAAATAGTGCATCAGGGAGAATGTGCTAAGAACACCGTGAATGTGCCTCTAAGTAATTAGGTGACAAGTGGAGTTGCTTCCATCATATCAGGGCCCTCCTCCTATGGCTAATTAATCGACCCTTGAAGACCAAGCAGCAAGCCACAAACCCTCATTGAATTAGCTTACTTTTTGAACGAACATCCAATATAAATTCTTCTGTGATTCATTTTCACCTCAATCTGAGTTGATCTCTGTAACCTTTCAACATGAGCACTGAAACGAGAAGGGTAACTTCTAAATCCCTCTTTCATTTGAACATGTTACAGCTTACACCGACAATTGCTAATTTCACATAGAAATTTCTGTTATTTGTTCTCAACAGGTGATTGAAGCTGTAAATGATCAAGGCGTAGTTGAGAAAAGGGTGGAAACTGTTGATTATCAGACACCAGCAGGGCAAGGACAACAGATGCGGAGTGTGGAGGTGGTTCACCAGGTACCTCAGGAAAATTTGAATACAAGTGGCGGTATATTAGCCGGCGCTGCAGCAGCTGTGACAAGCACCCTCCAGAATGCCAAGGAAGCTATTGCAGAAAATAAATAATTGCATAAACCTTCAAATAACGCAAGGCATCTATTTCTC
This sequence comes from Boswellia sacra, assembly GCA_013180625.2. NCBI lineage: Eukaryota > Viridiplantae > Streptophyta > Magnoliopsida > Sapindales > Burseraceae > Boswellia > Boswellia sacra. The sequence goes on along the minus strand of SNVD02000038.1, from coordinate 884,908 downwards.
TTCTTCACCAGAAAGAGCTACTTGAGAATCTCATTCTAGATTTTGTGTCCTATCGAGTACTTATTGGTATTGCATTGATTGGCTATTCTATTATGCTTTTTTGTACTTGAACCACAAATGTATTGTTGATCCATATAAATTATCTTGAACCACAAATGTATTGTTGATCCATATAAATTATAATGCCAATAATTGGAAGTGAGTTTTGATAGCCAATGCAAAATTATGTAGCTTCCGAATTCACAACTTGGAACTAACAGCCTGGTGGTTTTATCCATCAGGCTCCTTGTGTTTGGCCACAAGTTTCAATAAGTAATAACAAACCCCCTATTATGTAAATTTAAAAATTATATAAGAATACAGAAATTGACAGCAGCATCCACCTTTTGGCTTGCCTTGCACGCTAGGAATTTTCAGCTCATATTTTGGCTTTGTTAGACTTAACACGAACCAAACACCATAAATTTTTTCACAAGTTTTCCGAAATCCGAATGGAACAAAAAGAATAAAATAGTAATAACTTGTAAACTTCATACGTAAATTAATATAGTTTGAGATGAATAAAAGATAAGAACATCCAATGCTTAATGATAACACGTGATATAGCTATAAATAGTAATCCCGCATTAATTTGCATACAAAATTTATTAGTGTTGCATTACTCAAAAGAAACCAGAAAGACAAGCAAACAAATCCAATATAAGAATTTGTCTTCGCCTACTAAAATGAATTTAGTTTTGCGATTACCCAATACTACAATTTTTTATTACAAACTGACCTTCTATGACCAATACATCCATTCTGAAACATGAACAATTACTTGCAGCCATGACCCAACTTGACACAGAATAAGTGCAGTGCCTCTATGTCACATTTTATGGAACCCATTAAGATTCTCTTTTTAGCTCACACAGCTAAAAGGTTCATATTCCAATAGAATACAACCTGCCACCACCGAAAGTAGAACAAAGCTTGTGTACTTTATTCTCCTCCAATCCTCTCCTCATCGGAATCCGATTCTAATGAACTTTCATTCTTTAAGATCACATAATATGCAGAGCATGTCGGCATCTTTTGCTACTCTAGAATTCTCAGTCCTCTTAGAGGTAGAATTTTTAAAGGTGTGTGAATTAACCAAGTTTTGTCTTTCTTTCTTTCCATTGATTGAACTAATATATTTATTTACCTCTGTTTTCTTTAATAATTTTAAAAAAATCAATTTTTAGTTTGGTTTTGATCGGAAGAGTTGCAGAAAGAGCAACAATGGGTACGGCAATATCAAGACTAGTGAAATCATTGTTTGCAAGGAAAGAAATGAGAATTCTGATGGTGGGTCTGGATGCTGCTGGGAAAACTACAATCCTTTACAAGCTTAAACTTGGAGAGATTGTTACTACCATACCCACAATTGGTATTTTATTATTTAATGCTTCCCTTCTCCTTATCTGTTTATATGAACTCACATAAATTATCTTTTGGCTACTATATGTTTTTGCCAAACAAAAAAAAAAAAAATTTCTCGCAAGTAATAGCCACTTTAGTATAAGAAATTTTTTAAGAAATTTTTCATAGGGTTGCGAAATAATTTTTTGAATTTATATCTATAATAATTAAATTTTTATCTTCTTATAAATTTCGGGTTAAAGAAAAATCATTGGAACCTAGTTTATCATTTGGTACCATTGGATCATGAGAAGATCCTGTTCTGAAAATATGATTAGTCTTTATAGTGATTGACTGGAAGAGTTGGAAAGTGTCCAAAACTCATGTACCTTCCCTTCTGTGAATTTAACTGAGAAAGTTTGATTTTTTATTTTCCCAATTCAACGTTTAATGCAACTCTGTTAGAGTTTGGTGTTGATTTATCTTTAAGTGTATTATTGTACTTTTTTTTGTAATTTTAAATTTGGGTTACACTTTTCTATGTGTTGTCAAAAACATATATCATACCTTCTCAAAATATTTGACTCGAATACATATACATATATTTTTTCATTGTTCTTGAATGTTTTAGTACTCCATAATCTATATTTCCAATTTTTGTTGTACATGTTACACCCAATTAAGTCTACGTGTCTACCTGCCAAATAAATTTAATTCTAAATTCAAGCAAAATATACAATTTTTTTATTCATTTGATTGATGTTTGGGGAGCCAGGCTTCAATGTGGAAACCGTTGAGTACAAAAATGTTAGCTTCACTGTGTGGGACGTGGGAGGACAGGACAAGGTATGCATATATGTAGCAAATGTTTATAGAAGTATTGAATTGTTCCATATTGTAAAGAATTGAATAAGAGATTAATTTTTGATTGTTTTGTTCTAATAAATTAAATTTGTGCAAGTAGATAAGACCATTGTGGAGACACTACTTTCAGAACACACATGGCCTTATATTTGTGGTGGATAGTAATGATAGAGAAAGAATTGCAGAAGCCAGAGATGAACTCCATCGGATGCTAAGTGAGGTCAATCAATCTTCTCTTTTAAACAATTCTGGAAAAGCACCAAATAATTTTTTTACCAGGAAATTCTTCATATTCTTTGTTTACTCTAAGAAAGGTTTTTGACAATGCTAAAAGTACTTTCAAATGCATCAAAGTATCATTCAGATAGTGTACAATCTACTAAATGAAAGTAAGCTCTATCTAATTAAATATCAATTGCTGATCAAATTGTATGTTTGGTATTTTCCTTGATAAACCAGTTCACTCAATTTTTTTTTTATTTGGCTTTACGCTACCAGGATGAGCTACGTGATGCGACACTGCTTGTATTAGCCAACAAACAAGACCTCCCAAATGCTCTTTCTGTTTCAGAAATCACTGATAAACTTGGCTTGCACTCTCTTCGCCAGCGTCGTTGGTAAACATAAAATTCCTCCCTTCCAGGGACCATGAGTTCTGTGATATTCACTTTCATCTGATTACTTGCCCTCCAAAATTGACTTATGCAGGTATATCCAGGCTGCTTGTGCCACATCTGGCCAGGGACTCTATGAAGGTCTTGATTGGCTTTCTAGCAATATCTCTAGCAAGGCAAGCTAAGCCAAGCTTCTCCCACCTTATCAGACTCTTGATAATTTTGTCAATTAATTGAATATTGTTTATATTTGCGTGCAGGCATAATCTTGCAGCTGTAAAAGCTTCAGTTTACTTGTCAGACTCTCCTCCTCAAATCAGAAACCAATAATTATGAGAAGAAAAGCCTAGAACTTCTATATGCATGTGACATCCATGTAATATTGTAATTCAACTTCACACACACACACACACACATATGTATATACAATATACTAGATTATCTTCAGAACAGTGATATGAAGATGATCGTTTTGTAAGATAAGATGTTGGTGTATTACCAATATATATGAAAGAATGATTTTGTAGCTATAGCATACATGCAGTTTGAAAAAAAAAAAAATTGAATATTTACCGTAAAAAGAAGGCTAATTTTAAGAACAGTACTGATGACATCGATTCTTTTAAAAAAGGGTCTTGGGTGCAAAGTAGCCGATATGATCATGCAATCGGAGATTTATACATACCTGTTTCTGAAAGATTTTGAAATTTGAAAATTGGGAATGTGTTGATACAAATGATTGTGAGAGAATTTGGTTATAATTGAACTAACACATAGGAGAAATGTATCAATCTCTTGGGCGACTATACTGACTAAACTTTTAGGTCAAGTAATTTCTTAAAAAGAGATTTTCTTGTTAATTTTAGTTTAATTTATAACACCTCATCACAAAATGATCATTGGCTAAACCTTGAAATACATGTTAGATATGTTATCTCTTTTAAGTCTTAAATGCAAAAGGGTGCAAAAAGCAAATCTCTCTAAGTAAAATCTTAATTAATTAGCTAAGGGTTTCCTGAACATAATTTTGTAATTGACTGGTGAAACTGATAAGACTTTGTTATGGTCGTCTGCAGAATGCCAGAATCTTTAATAGTGGGGACAAATCTCTCTTGATATTTCTGATTTAATATTTCAAAGGTTTACTGCAGAAGTTAATGATCAAATTCTTGACTCTAATAAAATCTTGGAAGATTGAAACAGATCGGAGAAGAGGAATCTCTATAAAGCTCATTTATATTTTTATGAATTTATATTTTATTTTTCAAAGACCCCTGAATATTAATATTCATTTTTATGAATATTAGAAATACGGTCAAAATTTAAGCTACTTATGGTGACAAAAATCATTTCAGTAGATTAAATATCGCTTCCGAATCACAAGTACTGTCAAAGTCTTGCAGGGTGACAACTACTGCAAAAACTCCAGCAATAGTTGCAGGAAAAATTTTCAGAACATGAAATACCCATCTAGGTCTTGTTCAATTAGTTGTCAGGTAATTAATATCACTAGAGCATAACAAATATGACTCTCGATCTTGTTCAACTAATATAATAATGGAACCATAAGATGCGTTTGGGGTGTCGTGTAAAAAGCATTTCTAAGCTAAAAAATACTTTCACTGTTTTACATAATCGTCTAAAATTGTTATAAAATGTTCTAAATCGTCGCAAAATGTAACACTCTTTTTGACTTCCGAAAGATTTTAATAGCATCAAAAGCACTCTCAAGCAAACTTTAACTAGTGACTGCTAAAGAGGGGTCAAGTTCGTATAAATTATGCAAATGGGTGGTTATCGCATTCAAAGAACAAGCATTTCTTGAACATATTTCCCTTCAAAATCTACTACACGATGACATACTTGAATGTAGGGCACCAAACCTTTACGCCCAACAGAGTCCTATATTTACAAAGGCTTTGTTTGTCAATGTTAATAAAGACAATGTCTGCTTCCACAATACTGTCACAGATTCCTTTATTCAATATACTGTATTGTTGTTGGACTATCAATTAATTTGGTTCTATCATTTGTGAAAGAGATGCAATAATATTATAATTGAATAGCAATGTTTTGTCAACCAAGTGTAGTAAAAATGGAGCTTTGATGATTTTAGAAATATATAAATATATATACTATGTTGTTCCCAACGTTAGGTGGGTGTCGGGAGCTTATTCCTAACTTATGGACTTCTGTTAATTAGAACTTGACATGTTGAAGAAATGAGTGTAGATGACATTGCCATCAATTTGGGGTTCACTAGTAGGTGAGGTGGTTGTTGAAAACAAAAGCGTATCAGGTATTGCTTCAAATATTTATTTACTACTCAGCTACAAGAACTATTAGACGTCTACATCTCTCTCACTAGTTTTGTCTTCTCGACTTGAGACATGGCCAAGATGTGATGGTTAACATATAGCTTATTTATTTCTTTTCACTATAACTTTCTGTTAATTTTGTCTCTTAACGGAGCATAGAAGCGAAATTGAGAGATTATGGTGTGAGTGTGTAATTTGATATCTTCGAACTGTCATAATCTTTTGCTTTCCCAAGTCAGCACCAGGTTGGATTTTTCCCTTAAAAAGAGTGTCACAGCAAGCAGTTAGCTAAACAAGTGATTATAGCTCACTACTGTCTAATTAAGATTAGAGAAGAATTGTTTCAACAGTATGTACTTAATTCTTAATGGTACTTTATGTATTAGGTGTTTCTTTAAAAGAAAATTTATAGAGTTCGGATGACATAATAATGAAATGGGAAATGCTATGATACTGATCCGATAACATTATCGAACTAATAACAATCATTGCATCATAATTAAAATTTTGATTATAATCCTTGTTCATGCAATTTAACGATCAAAAGTAGCATAAAAAATGACAGCACTACTTCAATAGTATCTATTGCTTATATTTTCAGAAAAAATTATTAATGAAATTTTGCTATGGTATTTTTAACTTAGTTTGAGGGGGTCTCTCCATTATATGCAACTGAGGAAACTGGTGAACGTGAAGAATAAAGAAAAGGACCTCACATGACAAAACCTCTCAGGTGTAACTTCAAACACCAAACACAATCAAATAAATAAATAAAAATTACACCTTCCCTGCTACTATATTTTCATACTCAGCCCATGAAAATATTGGACTAAGCTAGAGCATGTTTGTTTTCCCTGCAGGCTGACTGCTGAGAACATTTCAAAACTGTGAATTACTGCATTTGTTTCACTAATTTCTTTATATTGCATAGATATGAGAGCACTGGAATGACTGGAACTGTCCGATTCATATTCTCACTTACTGATGAACCATCCGGACTGTCCTTTTTGAGAGTCAGCGTCAGAGAAGAAACAAGTGAGTACTGAACTTTGACAATTTCTCCCAAATATAATAAAAAACAAAAGCCTTCTAGCTATTTTAACCACTTCAAATCACATGTGAACTACTAACTCCCTCTTTTATTCTATCCACCTTTGACCTATTGCGCCTTCAAATTCAATATTTTGTTCTTGTTTATCTCTCCTTGGGGCATGCTAGGACAAAACAGTGATATGGGAGAGACAAATAATACTCATTGATATATGTGTTAGACTTGGGCATTGATCAATTATACAAGGCATCAAAAGCAGTAGTTGAAGAGTTAGAAGAAGTCATTGGGGGCCGAAATGGAAACCGGTTTCATTTTCACAATGAGATAGTAGAAGCCAAAGTGCGGAATGCAATGAAAGGCCATTTTCATAGGCTTTTTGAAAATCGGGACATGACTTTTGCTTATGACTTGCATAATACAACCCTCTCACTATACATTTTCCCAAAAATGTACAAAAATTTTGTCAACTCAGATAAATGTAACTTTCTTGATTTGGAGACCAAGGGAATCCAGGTTACACTTATAGAGTCAGAAATCATTCAACAGGGAAGTAATTATTATATGATTTCAGAATTATTGTTGGTCGGCCCACTCTCAGCCTCTTAGCTGTTCTTTTAACTCTAATAAACATATGATAAGCAAGATATTATCGATTAATGTCAATCTACACCGACTTTAAACAAAGCAGAAGCAGTACCACAGAGACTATATCTGACGTTTATATCTCTAGTCATACTCGAGTTTTATTAATCTCCACCATTTTCCACAGTCCACATATTGATTTCTCCAGGTTTCAACAGTGGTGTATAAAGTACCAAAATTCACCCCAAATTCTCTTCCTACTTGCCCTTCTAATACAATTTTCCGGGATCACTTGCACAAAACCTCCAGTTACTCACCTCTATGGTCCACTACGGTTTCACCTTTTATCTTTTGGGGTCACTCACCACAACCAATTGTTTCTGAGTGAATTAGAAAACACAGCAGTCTTTTGTACTGAACACTATAATTTAGGTTCCTTCAGCTTGCAGAGAAATTTATCATTATTAGTTAGTACTACAGTATTTATTCGTGTCAATGGGACATGAGATACATGGACAAGAATAGCCAAACACAGCATTTAACCAAACCGATTCCTTCGACTTACTTGGCTAGGACATCTGTCTTTGAATTTTCTTCGAACAGTATTGAATGCACTAAGCGTAATTCACCTACTAAAAGCATGCTCTTTCTTGCAACAATCTTACTGCCGAATGCTTGTTCTTGAATGACTGAATTTTGAACATCCAAGAACAAACTCCCACACTACACAAGGTGCACAATTACAAATTGGTAATAGTGTTGTGCAGCATAACTCCAAGATGTCAATCAGCCAAAAAACAGGGTTGCAGTAGATAGAAAACCAGAGCAACCAACACTGTGTCGGCAAAGCAAGACATTAGAGTCAAAATAGCATTAGTCATTAAACCAACAAGAAAACCATTTGTGCTGTATGCAGTCAAACTTGATAAATGTCTCCACATATAGGGAAATATCCATAATTTGGAGTATTACTTGGTCCAATCATTCACAAATTCAAACAGGACAGAGACTATGTAGAAGAAATAAAGGCCATCGGCTAACTGCTTAGAGCAATAAAAACTATAACTGATTATCCTAAAAGTATTAGAGTTTTCGAAGTCACAAATGAGGTATTTGAAGTGAGATATCTTCAAACCAGGAAGAAATTGGCTGCCAGCTGGGAATTTGGGTATGTCTCATGAATATTATCCTAGAATTTGTTTAAGCTGAAAACCTCACCAATGTTTTTGATGTGTTTCACTTAAGGAGTTTAGTGTCTACATTAACATGCGTCTCTCACTGGTCCTATCTCTTATAAAACCAGTCAATGGGCAGTACATCCACCATTCACCTGTCTTTGAAAGGAAGCTCACAGCTTATCAGTTTGATTATCAAGAAAAACAATAAAAAACGTGCTCTACCCATCAACACCAATGCAAGTGAAAGAAGTGCCTGCAACTTTAAGAAAATAAACCACCCATCTATATTGATCCATTCATTCTCAAGCATGTAACCTGCCAATGATATTCAAAATGACAGTAGAGTAGTTTCTCTTTTGTATTTCCCTGATTCCATATCAAAGTTGGCCAGAAATGCAACGATAAATAAAATCATGAAACTCAAAGTTATTGCGCCTTGAGAACACATACTGCCCATAATATTCAAGACTAAAGCGGGACCTATAATAACAAGTTCAATAGTAGATATTAGAACAAAGAAAGACTAACGAGGGCTGCTAAGCACATCCACAAACGTACGATTTAGTGAAGGCAATCGCATCTGCTGAACATGGGGCCTGCTCCTCTTGAATCGGGGATCTGGTGATGATGAGACCGAGGAGGTCATAGCCCATGACTCATTTGAGCTATCACAGCTGAAAGATGTATCAATAACACCATCAGGGCTTCTGGGTGAAGAAACATGATTGCGTTTGAGGCTTTGGTTTTTGCCTCCATGCCAGCTTGATAATTCTAGGATGAGCATGTAACACTCATTTACTTTATCCTGTTCAAACAAAATCACATTTTAAATTTCGGGCAATTAAGTAGGGATGAAATTAACAAAAGCAGAAGATATAGATGATATGAAAACAGAGGAACTCACGGACTAGATACAAACCTCACTGATTTTGAGCACAACCATCAGCTGATTTTGACATTCCACATGATTAAATGGTTCAACTTCCTTAATAACATGTAGCATAGTTGCAGCAGCCAATGTAGACGGAAGATAACACATAAACCTTGAATCTATAATCAAATCCAAAATTAAAACTTCAATGTTTGCCAGCCCACATGTGTTGGCTAAAGATTCGCTTTCGTATTATGCTTTTGACAGGGTAAGCTCCTAATTAGGAAAAAAAGAAAAGAAAAAAAACAGATAGATTGCTTACCAGCAATGACAGAGAGAAGCAAACGCTCACACCTGCGTAGAAACTCCCAATGCAAGTGAGTCTTCAACCCAAGCCTTCTCACAATGTGATGAAAGAAAGAAATTGGTGTCACTGGATTCATCCTCCATTGAAGAGTAGACAGAACCAGAAGCTCCATTCTCTGTATAGTCTTTGCCTCAAAAACATACTTCGATTCCTCCACCTAAACAAAAGTATCCAACACACAAAAAAGAACCCGCATTTAAGACTCACAAAACACCAAGAGCACACAAATAAACACAGCACAAAACCCCACATTGAGAAGTCAAAAACAATTCCAAACAACACAACACAAGAACCCCATGTTAAAAAATCAGTATAAAGTTCAGAAATACTAGAAAAAGATGGCATTTTGACAAACATCAAGATCGCAACTTTATAAAATCCATGCCTGCAAGTCCAGAAGAATCGGCACTTGGGTCTCCTCCACTTTGGCAGCCAAGGACAAGCAAGCAACAGCAGTAAGCTGACCCATCCATGGCTTGTCCCTCCGAAACTTCAAGCTTGAAACAAACCTATCAAAGTAGTTGATAGCAAGCACGGAAGTCGAGGCAGTGAAGCCAAAGCGTGCCTTCACCTTGAACACCCACTCAACAGCCTCTTTACGAACCAAACTCAGAAACCCATCAGAGACTGAGTCACAAGAAACACGAGTCTCACACTCTTTAGAGAGCAAACAGAGCAACTCATTGTCATCCCAAAACAAGTCATGTTCAACCAAAACGGATGGAAAAACCAAGTCTTTCTCACTCTCGAAATCGTTATCACAAACATCCTCCAAACTCTCTTCCTCGCAGTAAAGCTCGTCAAGAAGGGTCGATGAAGGTGTTTGTTGTAGCTCTCTATTCTCTTCTCCCAACACAGCCATCTTCTACACAGAGCAAGAGACTGAAACCCCTGCTCATTCTATTACATAAAAAACAAATCTTTGCATTTGTCTCTCCCTTTTAATGTGAGAAAGAAATGGAGAGATTTGCAGTGAAGAGCAGATAGAGCAAGCCAAGGGTTTTATCTGCGGAAACTTTCACGCCTTGTCCTTTTTTTGCCTTTTTAAGTTTTTTCGCTTCTTTTTTTTTCTTTTATTTTTCTTTTCCTTTTATTTTTAGAGTGTTTGGCGCTCAGGAAAAAATAGAATGTAACGGCACAACCAAGCACAACACAAAGGGCCGAGATTTTTTCTCGTGGAAAATAAAATAAAAACATGAATAGAATGCGAAATAAAGAGACTCTGCAGGCTGCTTAGTTAAAGAGAGGGAAAGAAAAAGAAAGCAAAATGTTACGTATCTGGTATATTGTGTAGCCCAACTCCAAAAGCATATGATGACTCTACTCATTTTATCTACTCTCTAAATTTTACTCTCTTTTATTGTCTGTGTATTACACGTTCAAGTTCAGCTTTCAACATTGTCCATTGTCTTTTCACAATTATCGTTTTTGTGTTTAAAAAAAATTAATATAAATTCTAATTTTATTTGATTTTGTTTAACTTATTTCATGACCACGTACAAATCATGATATATCTATAATTTATTACTCATGGTCTACATAAATTAACACGTGATATATTGGAACCTAATCAGCCCATTAATCACTATATCAAAATAAATTTATTATGTTGAAATCATTCCACCTTTTAAATAGTATTACTTTATATATCTTACATTCAATTAGCTCAAACCCTAATGAATCTAAACCTCCTCATATATGTTTCTTAGAATCCGAAATCAACTATTTAAACCATAAACAATTTTTTTTCACATCTCTTCAGTTATATTAGAGAAAATGCTTTTTAAGTTTTAAATTATTTGGTGCCCTTTTGATAGGAAATCACCATAGCAAAAATACAAATATAGATATTTGTTTTAAAGGTTGAACTATTTTTAGAATAGTATAATAAAATCTACTTTTATAAAGTTGTTTATAAATGAAAATTACAATAATGCCAAATGGATGATAAATATGTAAGACATGCAATGCGTTATGTGACCATCCATGAGTCCATGACCACGAGCATGCTATAATGTAAACGGTGGGAATAGGAGAGTGTAACATACGCGGCTTGGCTCGGGCGGGCTTGGGACTCTGGAGGTGGTCCAGAAAAGTGGTAAAAGCGTTGACCGTATCAAACGGAGCCTGTCACGTTTTCGAAGGAAAAACGTGTCGTGTCACTCGGAGAACGTAGATGTTTTTATGTTTTATTGGTTTTAAAATTTAAAATTTTTTATACTAATAGTTTTCTTTTTATTAATTTTTTATTTTTTAAATATAAATGAAGAGACGGTTAGCACATAATATGTCAATGTGAAAACCCATCTATCATATGACCTACCAAAAAAAATAGTAAAATTTTACGAAAGTTTGGCTGAAGAAGACCTTGTGGTCAAATTAAATATTGGGAAATCGTAAAAATAATTTAACTAATATAATATATTTGTACATAAAGGCATTTGATACGGTCACTGAGTGGTATCATGGTCTTCTGACAGTGGATACGTGGACCAATTACAAGAAGGAAATGGTCAACCGGGTTACATATAAAGTTTAAAGTTTAAGAGCATGGCGATGGGGGCGTATTCTTTATGGCTTCACACAAATCGTTAAATTTTGCTTCTTTTACTTTATCCTTTTAATCTGAGGAAATTTATTCTCATGTCACATGTGTGTTAATTTTATCACTTTTTGATGATTTAAAAATAGATATGACCATACAATAACCAAATTAAACGACCCATAACTTGTTAAGTGAAAATTCTGCTTTTACAAAGGGTACAAACTTACAATTCCCATAATACACAAAAGGAGAAGTGAATAAGGGGAAGGAGAGGCAATGGATGCTGTGCTTTATAGGGAAAATTATAGTGGGGAAGTGGGTAATCGTCTGCTCTGAGGCTAAGGTTGAATAGTTGAAGTATCGAAAATGTCAAGGCAAAATGACAGCTCATGAAATTAGCTTCATTGCCTCACTGGCGCCAAAAGGGCAATTGGAAAGATGTATGAATTGCTGTGCTGGACAAAACATTGTTGTGACCATTCGTCTTCCGTAAACCTTTGTCTTTTACCACTGTAGAATCGCAATCAACAGCCACACGCTAACATGATAAGGGTTAAAAAAATAAAAATAAAAATAAAAATTTATTAAAAACCCCAAAACCTATTTTTATTTATTTATTTGGGATATTAAAATTACACCGACAGTCCAATTCGAAAACTGACTGAAAATATGTAGATTAAGAAAGGCTTTTACTCTTTTTTTTTTTTTTTGGGGTCTTGCTTTATTTGTTGTTCTAGCAACCTGTGAGGGAAGGTAGTAAGGAGGGAAAAGAAGGAAACGAGTGGGTTGGAATTGGGATGGAGGGAAGGAGAAGATCAGAATAGCGTGTTGGTCAGGAGAGAGGATATGACATGGCATCGTATACAAGCAGGGTGGTACAACAAGGACAATTCAGTGAAGACAGAGGAGCAAAGGCTCGTATTCTTATTGAAAAGGTTGGAAAGAGAAAGTTGCGTACCGTATAGAACAGTAAAAGGGCGAAACCAACCCCAACCAAAGCAAAACCAATCTCCTTCCCTCTCTCCTCTCCCATAATTTTTGCCTTCTTGTCAGCAACGCTTCCATTGGTTTGGTTTTGTTTTGTTTTGTTTTCCCTCTATTTCTCTGCCCATTCTATTCTATTATTTATTTATTTTTTTATTGAATTAACTCGTAAACTGTTGAAAGAATTTATACGCTACCTGCTGTGTGTAACTCACTCCACCAAAGTTAGTAAATGCTCTTCCTTATGTTTACTAGTTTTATAAAATCATAGACTCATAGTTATTATCTATGTGTTCCACATGTGTGAACCCGAATAAATGTTTGTGATGAACATATTAAATGGGTGCATTTCAAAAATGACGTGGTCTTCTGCAATGGTTGGTGGGTTTTCAAAGAGTTTTCAGAATTAGTTTTTCGGTACATTTCAGATTCAATCAGAAAAAGCCACTTTATCAATATCTTCTCCGTCACTATTTCTCTCTCTGCGTTCCATTGAGAGGTCCACGGAAAAAAAAAAATGAAAGGAATATGATATCAATTTTATTCAATAAATAAAGAATTAGTCAACTTCCAATACTGGGTTTGGTTTGAGCAGTGAAATGTCAAATTTAATTCGTTAACAAAAGGTGGCCACTTCAAGTGACCAAGCAGTCCTAGTAGCTGTGTAGCCAACAGATGCTGCCCTGGAAGCCTGGAAACCAGCCTGTCCCTTACAGAATATCGCAATTTGACGCTTCAGCAAATTTTATAGATACCAGTTACCTAAACACGTTAAATGTTCATCTGGTTAAATCTGAGCCTTTTCTGATCTGTAATTGATCGAAATATACCAATGTGGTAAGTCTAATTTTCAATCTACTTACATTTTTATTTTATTTTTATGAATTCGTAGCACATTGGTCTATGTCTCTCCCAATAAATAAGTTTGGTTTGAAACATATACTTTTAAAAGATTTTATGGGAAGTCCTTTCATTAATATTGTTGGGTCCTATTCCTTTCCCTCATAGTCATTTTCAACTATTAAATTCTTTTTTGTTACACATATATATATTGTCATTCAATCCATTAGTTTAAACTAGTTTGAACCTATAAATTTTTTTTACCAGTTATATAAGAGTGATTTTAAAAATTTATTCATTATCAAATTAATTAAAATTAGTATTAATATTTTGGTTTATTTATTGTATATTAACCCCAAGTCAATAATTGTTACTGTTTATTATTTTTGCTTTGCAGTATGTTACGTAGTTATATATATATGTGTTATGTTGAGTCATTACATAGCTGTCTATATCAATTTGAAATAATTCAAGTTGATTTTTGATGTTATACTAATGACAATTTAATTTGCTCCCTTGACCAGCAAGCAAAGGCCATCATAACTTACCAACATCAACGTTGGTTTTATCATCATTGTCCTTCCTCTACGTGCCTAACATCATAATTTCAATATCATAATCTCACATACAAGTAGTTAGTGATAATTAATAATTATGATACAAAATTTGTAAATTTATAGGTTTTAATTCTCAAGGAAAGTTTGATTATACTTTCACTATATAATCTGTTTAACAGTTGATATACAATTTCTCTAATTACAAGTTGTAATTTCGGGCAGCCAGGCCAACAGTGCCAGCAAGAGTATCGAGAATTGAGGGCTCTATACTTGCTATATATATATATGGCCAGGTGGATAGCGCTATGGTGTTTGATAAATTGGATTACGTATCACGACAATGGCCATTTGGGCTCCAGAAAGTGGAGGGTCTCCTGCTAGTTTTTGATGAGTCGAATATGGTAGATTTGGCAATTGGCAATTGCTGGATCCGGAAAGTGAAAAGGACTTTCTCTTAAAACTTTATAATCTTTCAATAAAATAATTGTCTCTCAATATATATAAATACAATTTCATGTTAAAAAAATCCTTGGGGAATTATGGCTTTTCCTGTCTCATGTTATAAGTACATTTAATAATTAATTAACCAATCAACTCTTCAGTAATCTAACATTAATTTTTCTCTAAAGGATGTACCATAATTAAGAAGCAAAGACCAAAAAAGTTACATGCATGAATGTTTTCAAATGGATCAGCAGTCACAGGAGGCTTCAGCTTCAGCATTCTGCTGGCAGTGCCAAAGTGAATTAGGTTCAGTAATAGCACTGATATATTTTCAGAGTACAAAGATAAGAAAAAGTAAAAGCTAACTTGCATATGAGCATTATTCTTCCCTTTATTATTATTATTATTGTTTATATAATTATTATATAATCATATATCTTTTCAGACTAAAGAGATGTGCAGATTGCTAGAGCTACGCTTTTCTGTTGTTTCCAATAACTTTAATATAATCATGCATGCACTCCCTGGAGACTCTGGAGAAACCCTCTTATATACTCTTCTCGATCAGTCCAAACAGAAGTTCTCTCTCTACGCTTTGTACAATATCACTTTATAGAGAGATACCAGAGATACACTTTATCCATTTTTGTGTATGTTATTGCACCAACGTCTTTGCCTTTCATTTAACTCCTGCACGATAAAGCTTCTGTTTCTGTGTTATTGGCAGGCACGATATGTATATATAGACTTAAAATTAACTTGTATTTCTTGTAGTGTAGGGTTAACCTAGGAAGATTATGTTTTCGGCCTCTTCTCTATTTCATGGCTCGAGCTGCGAGGTGAAGAGAGAGAGAGAGAGAGAAAGAGATATGAGTTTGTCACTTGATGGTTGGTGGTGGGTGAGAGTTTAAAGAGAAGTTTTGTGTTGTCCAGCAAAACCCAACTTTGAACTTTCAACTGAAAAAATAAAACAAAGTTTACTAACGTACCCTTACTATGCCAGTTTGAAGTGCATTCTCTTCCCTTTTCTTGTGCGGAATCATGTGCATCTTTCTACTCTTGAATTGGTAACAAAAACACCCACAACAGATTGTAATTTCTGTCGCTTCATTTTGGTTAATAGTCAATTTCTACTCTCTCTCTTGGGCATCAAATTTCGCAGGCATCTGATCATCATAACATATCCACCAATAAGATCTCTAATTAATATTGAAGGTCTGCACTACAGTCTACTCCACCTAAACCAACCATCGTGTGGACTTTTTATGTTTCTCTTCCCTTTTGCATTGTCATGCTCCATGATGATCACCCAAAAAAGTTAGGTAATGATATACTTGGGGTGAAAGGGAAAAAAGGGAAATATCAAATTTAGCTGGAAATCCACAATGTAATATGTCCTATATGGAGGTTGCGTAGTTTCCACACCACCACCAAGTACTGCTATATGTACACCATTATATCCATCATAAATACTTCAAATCTTTGGTTTCTTTGTGGTCTTGAATCAAGAGACTTATTAATTTAAAATTGATTATTATTAACCCTACATGATCTTTAACTTCACCTTAACAAAATGTAAACATATAATTGGTAGTTAATACAAAATATATGAGAAATGAGGGAGAATGTAATAGATCTCAACAACTCGTAATTAAAAAAATCTACGTAATACAAGATTTACAAAAGCTAATTAAGTGAAGCTTAGATTAGGAGAGGATCCTATCCTCTTTCGTACCAAGATTTTCGCTACGTTATTATGTAAAATTTTTAGAAATTGCTTCATCTAATCTTTTAGATTAACCTTAATTTCCAAGATGGACAACTGTAACCTCTACACAAATTTTATTAAGTTCTTCTAAACATCATTTTCATTCTCAGTGGCAATAGTTTTAAATGTTACACACCAGGTTCATGGTAGCCCAAAACTGAAGCAAAATACGTTTTGATTGTCACTCACAACTTCAAAAAGAGGATTGATGTCTATAAATATAGACAATGTCGTTCAAATTGGGTCCTACCCAACAACGAAATAACCACCAACAAACTTGGGCTACTTGCCAGCCGAATGCGAGCCCCAAAATTATTAGTAATAGAGAAGCAGGGCAGTTTAACATATCTTGGAAGAAAATCAAACTTTAACCTTTAATTAGCTACTCTTCCATGGAAAACGATAGTTGATTAGAAAAATTTTTCTCTTAGCCTGGATATCTAGATCCCAAGGTTCTAGAAGCTGATCATCAAGTTGATGAAAAGTCACAAAGGGGCAAATGGCCATTATTTTACTTGCACTGATCATCGTATTGTCATTGTAGCTACTAGGTGGATTGCCCTTAATGGATGTTTTGGCCAATGCCCACGTTGAGAAATCAACATTACAAACACCTTTGCCATCCACTTCACCAACAACATTCATTCCATGCCATTAGAACTTGTAATAATTATGGCACTTGTGGCTTTGACTAAGCTTAAAAGGGTAAACACCGCAAAGGTGTAGCTCAACGCCAGCTTCGCTATTTTACGCCATGCTCCAGCTATTTTGTGAAAAGTTTTCGAGGGTCAAAAGCCTCAAACATTATGAGAGTTGCAGTGGGACATACTCTCCATTGCTTAACCCCTCAAGCAAGATCAAGTGACTGGAATTTAGAACATAAATGATTATAATAACGCCGTTGATTGATTAAACTTGACTTTGCAGATTCATCAATACACACATTGAATTGAATCACAACGCGATCATTAAATGCCTACTTGTTATTTTGTTTTGCAATTTGTGAGATGTAGAGATAGCAATTTAACGTACCGTAACCACATTGGCCGAGTTCTATGCAGCTATTAGCCAGAAGCGCAGATCTATATTGGAACTCGAAAAACAAGTTCAGGTTATAAATTATAATAGTAAATCCGGTCCGTAATTCAGCTTTGAATGATCAATTCCATTGGAGGCGTAATACATAGCCTGGCCCAGAATAACAACCCATTGGACTAACAAAATTGTCCAAACCCAACCAAAGATGGACTAGGCCTACAATAGCGACCAGCATTGCCATCCTCCGCCATGCATAAGGCTGAACTGAAGTAGTCTGCAGTTATACAATGAGGCGGTGAGGCCTAACTCTATGTACCTAAAATTTGTTAAGATTTTCATGAAAATTTATATACTTTTATAAATTATATGTCGATCTTTCATTGCTTTTACACTTGCTTTTCGCGTATGCAAAACTCATTATTGGATCACAGTACGATAAAAAATAACTGAATATGAAGAATTTTATATTATTAACCAGGGCCAGGAGAATGAATTAGATATATTTGTTTACTGCCCAATTTTTAACTTTTGTTTGTTCAATGTAGCTGAAGCTCTTGCTAGCTAACATATAACAAATGACCAGAATTGGATTAGTTTAGTAACTAAGCAAATTGTAGGGGAACCTAATTTGGAATTCAAAACTGGGACGCCAGCCACCCCATGACCATAGGCATTGGTTGACCAGAAAAGAAGAATAACTGAAGGAGGTAGAAGAGCGATAAAGAAGTCGGGAGATGTGAGTGAAAATACCCAGTAGTTAGTGTAAATTGACAACACAGTCAGCAGATTGGACCATTATAAGTATTGTAATTTTCTTGGTGGGAGCATCCCCACCGTTGTGGAAATTTCTTGCAGTAGTTGAAGCATGCCTATTTCACTATTGATTTCACTATTGGTTTAACGTGTTTGAATGTTTTTTCTTCTTCTTCTCACATCTTGGTCGTTGATTTTGATTCTTCCCATTCTTTTAAGATATCACGGTCGATGTTGGCGATTCAAAGAGTCTAATGTGATAATCGTTGATTTCGTCCAATAAAAAATCCGAATTTCCTTCCAAAAAAAAAAAAAAAAGAATAATTCATATAGTGGGTGGGTGGTACTCAAATGAGCTGTATTTAGTTTCGCTCATGTGTGTATACAATCCAAAGGTAGTTATAATGTCTCCAGTAACTCGAAAATAAAATAAAGTCAAAACCATCGTTAGCGCTTAGAAGTTGAAACCACCTTAACCTAAAGCTTTCTTTGGTTAACTTGTAACAAATAAAGAAAAAGAAAACTTGCACATAATCTAATCTAACAAATTAGAAAGGATACAGGTCCTTCTCTTGTTATTAACGATAATTGAATAGTCAAAACTTTCTCCTATTGATTTCTTTCTATCCATTTGAATCTAATAACTTGAACGCCGGAATCTAAGACCATCAGCTTCACGAGAACCAATAGTGCCACGTATCATGCGCTTCTCATCACAAATAATTTCGTATTAAATCACCGTCCTAAAATGAAAGAGTGGGCACATAAAATCGCAGTCATCACTTTGAACGGCTATGATGGAAAAGCAATCCCAATCACGAACTGTAAAAAGCGCGTCCACGAAGGCAACAAGTTCGCGATAAAAAAAGATATAACAATAAAAAAATAAAAAAGAGGTTAAAATAAATTGTCAGCTCTGGCGATCGCAACGGTGACACGCACCCCATTTGACGGGGCCAAGACTCGTGAAGTAACCAACATAACCAGCCAGCCAGCACTTGCCTAGTTCCTCGTTATAATGCTTTGTTTTCTCTCCAAACTTCCAAAGACCGAAAATTATAATTAAACTCTGAAAAGTCGGAAAAAAGAAGGGAAAAAAAAAGAAATTCATTTCTTTCACGTTGTTCGGGCGTGTGTTACACTCGCCGATGGGCCAATCATCTTCCTCCGCACTGGAGCCAAGCAATCGGTTTTATTTTACCCCGGCATTGATTTCGAACGAGGTTTTGGACTTTGCCGAGGAAATCGTTGGGGCGAGGGATTATACGGCCGATTTGCCTGATGATTGTCTGGCTTATGTTTTCCAATTCCTAGGGGCGGGAGATCGGAAGCAATGCTCACTTGTGTGCAAGCGGTGGCTGCGCGTGGACGGTGGGAGTCGGCATCGGTTATCTCTCGATGCGCAGAGCGAGATATTGACGTCTCTGCCTTCGATTTTCACGCGCTTCAACTCCGTCACGAAACTCGCGCTCCGATGCGATCGGAAGTCCATGAGCTTGAACGATGACGCCTTTATATTGATCTCTCTCCGTTGTCAGAGGCTTACGCGCGTCAAGCTCCGTGGCTGCCGTGAGATCACGGACCATGGCATGGCAACATTTGCTCAGAACTGCAAAACTTTGAGGAAATTGTCTTGTGGCTCTTGCATGTTCGGCGCAAAAGGTATCAATTCGATTCTTGACCACTGCACGCTTCTCGAGGAGCTGTCGATCAAGCGGCTTAGAGGAATTCGTGACGGAGCTGAGCGGATCGGGCCTGGAGCCGCTGCGGCTTCATCTTTGAGGTCAATTTGCTTGAAAGAGCTGGTCAATGGTCAGTCTTTTGAACCTCTAGTAATCGGAGCTAAAAATCTGAAAACTTTGAAAATTATTCGTTGTTTAGGTGATTGGGATAAAGTTTTGGAAATAATAGGGAATTCAAAAAACAATTCTTTAAGCGAAATTCACCTTGAAAGGCTTCAAGTAAGTGATGTTGGACTAACAGCTATTTCAAAATGTTCAAGTGTAGAGAATTTACATATTGTGAAAACCCCAGAGTGTTCGAATACAGGACTTGTCTCTGTGGCTGAGAAATGTAGCTTATTAAGGAAGCTTCACATTGATGGATGGAGGAGTAATAGGATTGGTGACGAGGCTTTGATTGCTGTAGCCCGACACTGTCCTAATTTACAAGAACTTGTTCTAATTGGTGTTAATGCAACCCACTTAAGTTTGACGGCGATTGCCTGTAATTGTCAAAAATTGGAAAGGTTGGCACTTTGTGGAAGTGGAACTATTGGTGATGTAGAGATTGCATGTATTTCTGCAAAATGTGTGGCATTGAAGAAGCTTTGTATTAAAGGTTGTGCTATTTCAGATAATGGGATTGAGGCGCTCGCATGGGGTTGTCCAAATTTGGTTAAAATTAAGGTAAAGAAATGTAGAGGAGTGAGCAGCGAAGTTGCGGAGCGGTTGAAATCACATAGACGGTCATTGATTGTTAATTTGGATGCTGATGAGGTTGATGGCTTGGATGTAAGTGTTAGTGATGGTGGAGTGCTAGAAAGTGGCTTAGAGTTTCCGATGATGGCTGGCCAAGTAAATGTTGCAGAAGCTTCATCAAATGGTGCCGGTAGGTTGGCTTATTTTAGGGTAAAGTTTGGACTTTTTGCTGGCAGGAATTTGGTTCCTTGCACATTTAGAAGATGGTCGACTGGTGATGGCAGCAATTCTAACAACTTATGAATGATCTGTGTAAGCGTTGGAAAACTTACTGTTGCTTTAGTCTGGACAACTCTTGTGTGGTGATAGTTTCTATGTTTTGAGCCTGTTTAGGCATTTTGTTTAGAGTATTCTTTTTGAGAACTCGTACGCCGCGTGAAATGCAAATGTGGCTGAAAATGATTGTTATTGCTGCTTAATGGTTGGTATCTGCTAAAGACCTCCTATAAGGATTCGCTTCTACAATCTGTTTTTATTTTTATTTTTTACTTTGTTCCTCTCCCCATTTGTCTGATTTCTTTGGTAGGTTTGGGACTAGTTGGGAAGATACACGGAAGGGTAAACTATATTCCACTCCTGTGTGTGCGGCTATGTGAGAATGTAAAACTACAATATGTTTTATGAGTTGAATGTGTCAATATAAACGAATTCGGAATGCATAAGTTTGGTTATGCTGTGCATTCGTATGTTCTACTTCATACTGTCTAAGTAACATGAATTTGTATACAATTACTTAAGTACTAGTATATTATCAATAAGTTCTCAGTGATATGTTGCAGCATGAAATGTTGAAGTATTGATGCATGATAAATCTTTTTCTTTAAAGCTTTACTTTGGTTAGGGCTCTTATCCCAGTTGAAAGGTTAAGGAACTGTTTTTATCATTGGTCGTTGATGTAATCTGGCAAAAAAACGGTGCAGTCTCTGCAGTGCATTTTAAAGATGGTATTAGTGTCACCATGTTAACGGCATGGTCTTGCTGCATTGGCGTCTTTTCGCATTGCAGTGACTAGGTTTTCTTTTGAACAGCGGAAAGCTATGGTTTACAGACTTTTTTTTTATGTTTTTGTTTTGTTTTTTTCTTTTTAGCTGCTTAGAATGACTGTTACTTTGCTGGGACTTTGAATACTTTGAATGGGTCAACATTGGAAATTTATCTTTTCTCGTGAAAATTTTTGGATTGACCAAAAGATCACGGGCACTAAACTCTTCTCTGAAAGGAGTTGTGACTAGGCCGCATGGACGTGGACTTCTCTTTGGAAATCATCACTGCTTACCAGCTCTGGTGGTGACTTCAGAAGAAATTTCCATGGCTCCCATTGACCTGATTCCGCAATCTCTTACTTTTCAGCCTTCATGCTTTCTTTTAGTTTGATTTTATTTTAAATACAAAAAAAAAAAAGAATCTCTTTTTCGTATGCTGTCTGCAGCACGCTGTAGGAATTTGGATTTAAATAATCTTGGTTTTGTGCAAAGCATGCTGCAATAAATACATGGTCTAGCCAGTGACTCAGGGATTTTGCTCAGGTCCAGCTGTTAGCTGTTAGTACGAGTATAGCAGGTTTTAGATTCGTGTAAAAATCATGAATGAGAATATAAAAGTTAAAAAATTATAAATAAATAAATAAAAATTATATAAAAATCATATTTATTTATTGATTTATGTTTTTTTATATATTTATTTATGAATTTTATATAATTTTAAAATCAGTTATATGGATACAGTAATTAGACTCTAGCATAACTCGTGACTTAGTTCAATTAGAAAGGCACTGAAAATGTTTGTATTTTCTAGCTATAAAAATTTTCAGTATCTCCTTGATCTGCTATGAGCCTATGAACATTTCTTATTGTTTGGTGGTCTAATGGCCTCATGTGGCTTTCCTACGTTGTTGCTTACAACATACGCTCTACTTCATTTCTGGTTTTAGAGGCTTCAGTAGCTAAGATGGGGTTGGGAACGAAGTCCTCTGGGGCAATTAGATGACAGATTTGTATCCTTTGTTTATTGGATTCTGCTTTTGTAAACAAACTCAATTTTGGATTCTGATAGTGTGTATATATATATTATTCTGCGTAATTGCATTTATCATATTCTTTTACTTGCAAATGCAGAAGTAGTTTCCATTTCACCAATGGGTTATCATTCTGTGAAAAAATCACGTAACAGTGTTATAACAACTAATTTTAAAGACGAGGCTTAGAAATGAAGCTTAGAGACGTTGTTTGACCTCGGAATTGGATGCAGTGGCCTAGATGCAATCTGATCACATTGCTTAGATTTGGTGGTTGTTCTGATTGTTCCGAATCTGTGAAATCTGGAAAGATAGGGAGATAAGATTACTCAATAACAACTTTTTTTCAATGGTCGATTTTATCTGATATTTGAGAACAAATATATCATCGTTATTGGAACCCCAACCGGTAAGAATCTCGCATTCTAAAGCGGTGGTTCCAAGACTAAAAGTCATATTGAATAAATCATTAAATTTAAAGATTATTTTATATTAATGTAAATTCTTTTTTCATTTTTAGATTATTGATGATAAATTTTTAGTGCACTAATTAATGTTTTGATATTGAATTTTTGCGAAAATTTGAAGGATGTTAATTTATTAAATGAGAATAAATGGTATGAAGAATATGGATGGCAAAAATCCTCGGCGCGGCCTCAGGAAGGTTTTTTAATCCCCTTCCTCGAAAAATTTTCCAAAAATTATGGGGCCGAGCCGGGGCGGGGGAATTCAATTCCCCGGATATGTACTCGGATTTTTTAATTATGTTTTTATTTAAAAAAATTGTACTTATATTTGTTTTTGCGAGCAAATACAAGGCCGTTATATTTAAATATGATCCAAAAAGGCAAGAAAACAAAGCTAAAACAAGCAACATGTCAAAACGCTCGACAAAACTCGACGCGTTTGATAAAGTTCAACACGACTCGACATTATGCATCTGACACTCGATGTCTTCTAAAATAGAAGGATATCGAGTGTCGGTTGTGAATCCGACACGACTCATATGTAAGTGTCGAGTGTTGGATGATGCATCTGACACTCAATGTATTCTAAAATAGACTGATATCGAGTGTCAGTTATGAATCCGACACGACTCGACATATAAGTATTGAGTGTGCATTCGACACTCGATATATTCTAAAATAGACTGATATCGAGTATCAGTTGTGAATCCGACACGACTCGACATGTAAGTATCGAGTGTCAGATGCATCGATGTCTTCTAAATTAGATAATATCGAGTGTCGGATGCACCATCCAACACGTCTGATACTCAATGTTTTCGAAAATAGACGGATATCGAGTGTCGGATTTCACTATGTCGTAAAATAAATAAATTAAATAAATTGTATGTTTATATTTATTCCTGGCTGTGGCCGGGCTGAGGAGCCTAGTCACCGGCCTCTGCCCGACCCCGGACATTCCCCGAGATTCCTCTGTCCGTCTCCGGTCAATCTCTCCCGAAATACGAGCAATATCGAGCCGGGGATCTGGGTACCCAGCTCTGGCCAGGTAATTATGACATCCTTAATGAATAAAAATAAAATTGACTCACAGTTGACAAATCTTTTAGCAAATAATTCAACAATGTTATAATTATTTAATTTCAAAATCTTTTGACATTATTTTATCTTTAAAAAAAAACAAAAATCTTGTACCGAATAAAAATCTTGTACTGAGTCCCTACACCACGTAATTAGAATGTTACAAAATTATAATGATCTATATAAAACATGAAATAAAAATGTATATAAAAAATATAAAACATGAAATAAAAGTGTATATACAAAATAAAATATAAAACAAAACAATAGTAGCATGATAGATGATAAATGTTATATAATCATCCATATTATATTTAAAAAATAACATCCATTACACATTTAGGCTCATTCATATTGTGTTTAAAAAATAAAATCTATTATACCATTTAGGCCCATTTAAAATGTTTATAGATTAAGAATAATGCTACTCTTACAAACTACTTATACAAACTCACCCATACAAACTGACGTGGCATAATATGATTTGACAAATAAATGCAGTGATTTGATAAATATATATCAATTATAAATGACATTAATTAAGATGGGTGATGTGGCGATCACATAGGGATGCCACATCAGTTTGTATGTGTGAGTTTGTATAAATAGTTTGTATGAGTAGCATTACTCATAGATTAAAATACAAGAATTGTCCCTGTTAAAAGTATAACTATGGACAAAGCTTCCATCCCACCAGAGTTGCTGCCACTGCGGCACTACTTTTGTGAGTTCCGTGAAGAGACTTAGAGGGTCATCAGACCAAGCCATGGAGGCAGGGTCTAGAGAGACGAAATTGAGTCGCCACCTAGGTAATTAATTGTGGAAAAATGTGAGTGACGGCATGCAATCATTTTTCTTTGGACCTAATTACCCATCACTCCTTTAGAGTTAGGTTCACGAATTTAGGTATGAATTGTCGGCCTGAACAAAGTTTGAACTCTACTAGAGTTTAATGAGTTGAAATTTTCTAGATTATCAATTCTACCTATCTTGATCCTATATTCATTTTTACATGCAACCAAATTTTATCTTTTATATATGTGGGTATGATAGTTTATACACATCTATAGAAAAATGGAGGAGAATAGAGTTATTTTTGCCTTTCAAACATGGGGCATTTTGAGGATGGGATTATAACAATTGTCTGAATATTACGTAAAAAATAAATGATAAGTTGTAGAGTGGGAGTTATCAGGGAATTACAATACCACTTCATATTCCATGCAGATAATAAGAGCAAGATAATTAATGAAAGGATTGATCTACTACAGTCATACATCATAAAAATAGAAAAATGGGCATTTTATAAAAAGGGGCAAATTCCATGATTTGGCAAAAAGTGGGCGTGCGCCTACTCTTGGAAGAGATGCGTGCCTGCTAGACCGAGAACAAGTGTGTGCTTGTTCATGACCAAAATCAGATTTCCTCACATGGCAAAACAAGGTTCAATTGAAATTTAACTGAGCAATACTCTTAGAAAACATGATTTTAACACAGAGTTTAAGCGAAATACATCACATAATGTTATGATTAATCATTAATCATTCTAATTTTTAGACATTCATGCATAATCAGAACTTTTAATTACTAATATGGCATAATCATAATTGCCAAACATGCATTTCTATTGAACATGACTTACTC
Organism: Boswellia sacra; assembly: GCA_013180625.2. Taxonomy (NCBI): domain Eukaryota; kingdom Viridiplantae; phylum Streptophyta; class Magnoliopsida; order Sapindales; family Burseraceae; genus Boswellia; species Boswellia sacra. Next base: position 859,066 of record SNVD02000038.1, on the reverse strand, counting down.
AATTAGAATTCAACTAATCATAATCTAATCATGCTTAACTAACAAGCAAACGAACTAATTAACTAATTAGCTAAGCAATTAAGTAACTAACCAACTAATTAAACACTAACTAAACATGGCAATCTAAGCAATTAAACCTAAACTCAACATTACTTCTAAAACTAAACATTACTTCTAAAACATACTTCTAAACATAGCAAATAACCTAAACATACCACTAACAAAACATTGAGCAAAACTAAGAAAAGAATTAAGGAACTAGGCCCTCAATTCTGTACCTTTTTCAAAGCATGAACTTGAAGAAAACTTGATTTGTTAAGGTTTTGTAGAGAAAACCTCAACTAAGACAATGTGTTTAGGAATTAATTTTGAGTATACTTCACCAATTCCTCATATGTCTTCCGTGCTTAATACCAAAAATCATAAATGTCTATATACGTGAAATGATTGTGTTTTTCTAATATGGGATCCTGAGAGTAGGCGTGCGCCTACTCACCATAGAGGTGTTTGCCTTGTTGTATAGGCACGATGCCTACTCTAATGGCTTTTAGGGATCTTTTAGGGTTTTTGGGTGGTTTTGGAAGAGTCCGAAAGCTTCCAAGGTGGGCGTATATGGGCTGCATAGGCGTATGCCTATTCTGACTATTTTGGCGCCTACTTGACCTTTTCCTAACTTTTGCACTACTTTTTATGATTTTGACCATTTTTTGGTTTTTAGTCAGTTTTCAGGAAGTTCATAAGCTCTGCCTTAAATACCTTTGACGATGGTATCATGCCTTATAATCAAGCCTCAAATCATAGGTAAAAATCTAATGCCTATAATAACAAAATGAAGTAATCAACCAAAACCCTCAAGCCTCTATTACAGTTTCGTCCTGCCAAGTTCTTTTGAAGCAGTAGCTGCCCCACTCTTTGTAATTTCTACCACAAACAAAAAGGGACCAAAAGCTTGAGAAGCAGACCGCTTCTCTATTTAAAATATGAAGAATAAAATCTTTTAGCAAATAATTTGACAATGTTATAGTTATTCAATTTCAAAGTATTTTGAGATTATTTTTCAAAAAAAGAAAACAAGAATATTGTATAAAAACAAAAATCTTGCATTAAGTCCTTACACAAATAGAGATGTTAAACGCGCCACATAATTAGAATGTTATAAATTATAATAATCTGTACAAAACATGAAATAAAAATGTATAAAAAATAAAATACAAAATAGCACAATATGCAATAAATGCTATATAATCATCCCTATTGCATTTAAAAAATAAAATCTATTATACTATTTAGGCTATTTATATTGTGTTTTAAAAATAAAATCGATTATACTATTTAGGCCCAATTGACTTGCCTATAGATTAAAATACAAGAATTGTCCTTGTTAAAAGTATAACAAACAAAGTGATTAACCAAAATGCTCAAACGTATATTATAGTTTCGTTTGGCCAGGTTGGTTTGAAGTAACAGCTGCCGCACTTTCTGTAATCTATACTATAAACAAACATGGACCAGAAGCTTGACACTCTAGAGAAGAAAGTGATCGCTTCTTTATCCAAAATATGAATAATAAAATCATTTAACAAATAATTTGACAATGTTATAGTTATTCAATTTCAAAATCTTTTGAGATTATTTTATTCTTAAAAAAAAGAGAACAAAAATTTTGTATAAAAGAAAAATCTAATACTTAGTCCCCATACAAATAGAGGTGTCAAATAGACACATAATTAGAATGTTATAGAATTATAATAATCTATATAAAACATGAAATAAAAATATACATAAAAAATAAAATTCAAAATAGCACAATATAGCAACGATACGTGATAAATGCTATATGATCATCTATATTGTATTTATAAAAAAAAAAAATTCATTATACCATTTAGGCCATTCATATTGTGTTTAAAAAATAAATCAATTATATTATTTATGCCCAATTGACATACCTATAGATTAGAGTACGGGAATTGTCCCTATTAAAAGTGCAACAAAAAAAAAAAAAGATCAACCAAAACCCTCAAACCTCTATTAGAGTTTTCTCCAGCTAGTTTTTTTTAAGCAGCATCTACAACATCCTCGTAATCTGTACCACAAACAAATATGGACTAGAAGCTCGACACTCTAGAGAAGAAGGTAACTGCTTCTCTAACTAAAATATGAAGAATAAAATCTTTTAGCAAATAATTCAACAATGTTATAGTTATACAATTTCAAAATCTCTTGAGATTATTTTATCGTCCAAAAAAAGAAAATAAAAATTTTGAATAAAACAAAAATCTTGTATTAAGTCCCTACACAAATAGAGGTGTCAAACGACCAAATAATTAGAATATTACAAAATTATAATAATCTATATAAAACATAAAATAAAAACGTATATTAACAAAATAAATACAAAATATCAAAATAGTAACACGATACGTGATAAATGCTCTATAATACAATATAAAATCTATTATACTATTTAAACCATTCATATTGTGCTTAGAAAATAAAATCCATTATATTGTTTAGGCTTATTTGATATGTCTATAAGTTAAAATACTGGAATTATCCCTGTTAAAAGCATGACAAAATAAAGTGATCAACCAAAACGCTTAAACCTCTATTATAGTTTTGTTCCACTAGGTTCTTTGAAGCAGTAGTTATCGCACTTTCTGTAATACAAATAAAAATGGACTAGAAGCTTGACACTCTAGAGAAGAAGATAACTGCTTCTCTCTATCTCTAATTTTATTCATTTGTTTAGTTTAGGCAAAACATATTTTTGGAATGCTTCGAGTTAACAAAATGTTAATTTTTTTAATCTAATTTTACCCATCAAAGATGGAAAAACTCTCTTTTTTTTTTAATGAAAGGGACAAACATTGGTTCCATCTAATTTCAAATTTAAGTTCAAATTCGATAAAATTATGTATTTGTAAATTTGGTTATGAGATTAAATAGATTAGTTGCTAGGGATGGCAAAAGCACCCAGACAAGGCTAAGGACTCAGATCCTTGGCCTGCCCAGGGTTGTCGAGGAATTGCACGGACTTCTAGGAAATTCTTTGTTAGGGATGAGGAGGAGGAAACCAGGGATAACATAGGGCTGGGCAGGGGATATGGGTCACACTTCTTGGCCTAGACCTAGCCTAGAATATTCAAATAATTTGTACAGTAAAATCTCGATAAATGAATGTTCGATAAATTAATAATATTGATTAAATAATAAAATCTTTTGGTCTTAACTTGGATCAATATATTAAATTAATAAATTCGCTAAATGCATAAGATAATATTTTTTTTCATTTAGGGCCCAAAAAAAAAATAAATTAAAAATTAATCAAATACCTAACATTAATAATATGCAAATTCGTAATGTTAAATTGATTTTTTCTTACAATTTCCGGTTTTTCAATTTTACTTTTCTTTTTAAATGTGTATCTAAAGTTTTTTTTTCACTTATCTAAACTAAACTCAACCTCATCTTGTTTTTTGGGCAGAGCATTCATCATATTTGTTATATATTTTTCATATTATAGTAATTAGTTATTTAAGGTTACAATTGTTTGGATAACCTATTTTGAAAAACAATTGTTAAAATATAACTATCATATAGATCATGATCATCATCTGTTGGTATATCTATTTACTTCTTTATAATCTTTTTGTTAGTAGGCGATTCTATCACTACATCATTTTTCACTGGCATAATCAAAATGTGCACAACATTAATTATATTTCTATAGCATAGAATATAAATAATTTCATGTAATCCGTTAACTTTTGACTATATTGATTCATTAGATTTTTGTTTATAACGTACAAATGAATTTTTATAAAAATAATACATTAAAATAATTAAACATAAAATTATTCTTAAATTATTAATTATTCCTGTATCTAAAAAATATTTATTTAGGAATAAATAAATAATCTCAATAAAATAATAAATTTTTATAGTGGATATTAATTTATCGAGGTTTTACTGTAATTTCAAGTGTTACGAGGCTCAATCAAATACCAACCTTACTGAACAAAATTTTATACATCGGGCCCATTTAAATAAATTTACTCAAAGCCCAAGCCCAATAACCGTAAGTGTAGTGACCGCAATTTAGTTATAATTCCCTAATGTTTTAATCCAAATTTCTCAAACATAAGAAAAACCCTAATTTAGGCTTAGGCATTTGGACCGTCGGGTCTGAGGCCCCGGTTGGACACGGCTAGATCCACCCAGAGCACTGCTCCGGGACAGGTATAGGGCTACATAAGCTCTGTCCCGTTCAGGGTGGGTTTGAGGTCGGGTCCTATATCTAAACCAGTTTGACTTGTCCCGCCCCACTCCGCAGAATAAAGGGTAAAAAAAAAAAAAAATTTAAAATATAAAGACTTACAGGCAATTAAAAGGGGATATTTTGTTAAGGATCTATGACAACCTATATAAATTTCGTAAAACCCTATTTCCGTTAAAACCCTCCCCAATCTCAAAATCGACCCTTACACCTGGCCGCTAGCCCGCTGCACCACGCTCCCCGATCTGCTCTGCCACTGTCGCCGCTCCACCGCGAGTTCACGACTCCATCTGCCGATCTGGTCTAGTCCACCGTCGCCGGATAGTCTAACGTCGACAGCCCCTGATTTGCAGCCTTCAAGCTTGGCCCCGATCTGCTCTGCCACCGTCGCCGGATATATTTCGACGTCGACAGCCCCTGATTTGCAGCCTTCAAGCTTGGCCCTCGCTTGCCTCGGTGATTTGCAGCGGCCACCGTCCACGGCTGCACCGTCCTCGTCATCACACGACGGTCCACGGCTGCAGCCTCTCGTCAGTCGTCCAGCTCCGCCAGGCCTGCTTGGTTGATTATGTAAATTTTTTTATTCTGTTCATTTTTTTAATTTTTTGATTCTGTTGATTTAACTTATTTTGTGTGTATATATGTGTTGATTTTGTGTCTTGTTTTGTTGTTTATGGTTGCGTGAGAAAGGAATGAAATTTAGGGTTGCAGTCATGATTTTGATTTGTAAAGGGGCTTGCCAGTTTTAATTTAATGGCGTTTTATCCAGTTTTAACTACAGCTTCCTTGTTCCATGACTTCAAGAGATCTTTTGGATGTTTTTTCTGATCTGTTTCTTAAACTTCTTCAGATTTTGCTTCGTTCTTTTTATAGTTCTGATAGTTTCTGTAGTTCCTTGGGGAGTGGTTGGAGTGAAAGGTTCATCTGCAGAGTTAGAGTTGAATATGCATTTTGTTTTGATCGTGGATTCAATCCAAGTTGGATTTTGCATCTCATTGGGATAGACATATTTTTAACTCTTTTCAATAGGAAAGGTTTTAATTTGTAAAGGGGCTTGCCAGTTTTAATTTAGTGGATGCCTGATCCTGAAAATTTTTTCTGGATAACTTATTTGAGGCCCCAGCTTGTGACGATGGTTAATTCTTTCATCTGGAAACTTGATAGCTTGCCTTCAATTAATACCTGAATATGCAAGCCTTTCAGGAAGAAAAAAAAGGGATCTTTGTTGAAATAAGATAGTAAAAGAAAATTGGTTGATTAAATCACAGACTAAATTATTAATCAATGCTCATTGACTTTGGTCACTCATCCAATGATATACTGATAAAACAATGAGAAAATAAATTAGGAGAGGGAACGGCAGATTTGGATAATTGGATATCATTTAACCCTGAAAATTATGGCCAAAATACATGTGTTTGTTTGATTTCTTTTTATTCTTATTTACTGGGAGAGGCCTCTTTCATTAAGTTGCTGTATATCTTGCTCAATATTGGAATGTTATCCATGTGTTTTTTTTTGTTGTTGTGAGAATGATATATTGGATGGACTATATTTGTTTTTTTATTTTTTATTTTTTGGTTATGAGCATGTTGATGATGTTGTATGAATGGACTTAAAACAAATTTTGCTGGGGACGAGATTGAAAAATATAAATATTACTGGGGTGTAAAGTAAAATTGCGGGGCAGGGCGGGGCGGGTCTGGATCTGTCCAATTTTTTTGCCCCACACCGCAACAGGGCAATGGAGAGGGGCTGGATACTTGCTGCCCTGTACCTGCCCCGCCCTGCCCCGCATTGTTTCCAAGCCTACCCTAATTCCCTAAATGTTCACAATACCTCAGGGCCCTCACCTCTCATTCACGCACGGCCAGCTCCCTGATCTCTCATGCACGCAACACGCCTCTCAGTCAGTCTCTCGCTCAATTATCAGCTTTGTGACGCACGGACAGAGCTAATTGATTGCAACAACGCTGCTCACCCAGCTCGGCTAATTAATTCTAGCACAATCCACCATGCTGCTCACCGACCTCGGCTCATTCAGTCAGTTACTGTCTAGCAGGAAGGTAGAAATAAATAAAACAGAAAACCTCAGCTTAATCAATAAAAAAAAAACTGGGCTCATTCAATGAGTTTGTTTCTAGTAGGAAGGTGCAAATAAAAAAAAAAAAAGAACATACCCTCCCCGGGGAATTGAATTATCCGGCCCTGGAGTGCGCTGGGAAGCAAATTCCGGGGAATTTTCAAGGGACGGCGATCAATATTGTATGCCAGGTCCGGGGACGGGGACTGAGGTTCCTGGCCCGGCACCGGGTTTGTGCCATTCCCTTGTTTCTCATATTATGGTGGCAGCTTTTGAAATTTTTTGTTATTTGGTTTTATTACGTCGTATTAACATTTTGAACATGTTGTTGTGTTAGGTTCTTGTTGATATTGTTAAGCTGGTACAAAAGCGAGGAATGCAGGGTACTGCTGGAGGTTGGAAGGAATTCTTAAATAGTTATGATACAAAGTTTGGGTCTAGCTTAAGTGATCCGGCTAAGAGGTCAAATGATGTATTGGTATCTTTTCTAAAGACATTTACTCAAGACAACCATTTGAAGGTAATATAAATATAAATATATATATATGGAAGTTTTTGTTTTGTTTCTACTACAATATAAAGATGTTGAGTATATGTGACTCTTTATTGTCCTCAGTTTATTGCAAAAGTGTTGCAGCATCATTTAAACCGTGAGTTGTTGGAGCAAGCTAGAAAGAATTCTCTGGATGATGAATCTCCCGAGCAGGTATGGTCTTGGTACACTTTTATTCATGATGGGTTTGGGCTTTATTACGATTTCAATAGTGTGTAGCACTTCATATTCTGATTTTTTATAGTCTACCTTGTGGTTCTCATAGCTCCCGCTCCTATGATTTATTGACGCTAGTTCTTATTTAAATACAGTAGTCTGGCCATACAGCTTCGTTTGTTGACGTGTTTAATATATTTGACCTGGTTTGGTAATTTTTTTTTGGTTGGAGACCTATAAATATGTTGAGGAACAAGTTTGCACAGCTTTACAGTTCTTTTATTTCAAACTTGTATTTTAATGCTTGTTAATTTCTGATGGTGGCAATGCAGAGGCTGGTCCGTTTAACTCTTGAGCACCCGCAATACCCCTTAAATTATATGTTCCCATCTTATGAGGAGGTTTGGTGTCTCAACCTTTGCTCATGCTTTCTACATGTGTAGTTATTGTTTTGTAAAATCATAATTAATTTTACTTGGTCTGCTTGCATTACTTGGAGTGGAAATTAATGTTGATGGATTGTCGGGTTATGATGATATTTTTATATATGTGCCAACTTGAACACAACTTGTTATATTAATCATGTCAAAATATCAATATTCCGAATAGAGACACAATTTGTTTACTAAACAATACCTATACACCTACATACACCTACATACATACTCTTTAATAAATCTTGGGTTGGCACATCTAATTGGTAGGAAAAATATTTAATGAATTTATTCACTCTTTTTTTTCATATTTATTTGATAATATAAATTATAGACTGGAATGGGAAAGTGATCAATATATCGTTTTTATATATCATTCATACTTTAAATATCTTTAATTTCAGTTTCTGTTTAAATTTTAGCTTTAAGAAAGGAAAAAACAAATTGAGTGAGTATGGGCTGTTGAAAATAGATTGGCACAGTTACAATCAATTGTTTAGGTTGATTATAGTGAATTATTGGTTAGACAAGGCACATAATTTGTTCAAACTTTGGTGATAGCCTTTTTGGGTATCTTCTAGTCACATATTCTTTCTTTTACCTGTCCATTTGTAATATGTACTTCTACATATTCATAACAAACCTAACTGTTAAACATGTGGTTGGTGTGCCAGGACTGGGAGATTATGAAGCTTGGTAAAAAATCCAAGGTGATGACATCAAATGTAATGTATGCTGTTGATTGTGAGATGGTTCTCTGTGAAGATGGCAGTGAAGCTTTGGTGAGGGTGTGTGTTGTGGATCGCAATTTAGAGGTATTGTGCTTTCAACTCCTTCAGCCGTATATCTATCACAACATAGAATTGAAAGGAAAAATCTTTTTTTTTTTTTTTTAACCTTGTTTGGCTTATGGATTTATGAGAGGTCCTAGTTGCCATTTAATTAAACTTTGGGCTCTAATTTTGATTGATTAAGTATATTTAATTTGTTATTATTATGATCCCTCCGCACTTTAGAAAATGAGAGTTTGGGGTTTGTTTTTCAGGTCAAAGTGGATGAACTTGTGAACCCTCAAAAAGCAATTGCTGATTATAGATCTGAGATTACTGGAGTTACTGCAGAAGATCTGGTTGGTGTTAACTGTTCATTAGTAGAAATACAGGTAATATGCAGGTGGTTAATTTGGTTTTCTTGGTCTATTCTTAGCGTTCCTGTGTGAAACTTTATACTGCATCTTGTAGAAAAGAATGAAGAAGCTACTATCACATGGAACTATTTTGGTCGGCCACAGTTTGAATAATGACCTGCAAGGTAAGCTAAGCTCCTAACTAAATATTTGAGTTTGTTTTGTTTAACAACAAAACAGTTTGCAGATTTCATGTGGAATTACATTGCATTGTAGTTATGCCTCCTCATCTCATTGTTTTTGCATTTTAAATTTTAAATTATTATTATTTTTGGTACAGCACTAAAATTAGACCATCCAAGGGTCATTGACACCTCTCTTATCTTCAAATATTCGGATGGACATAGAAGACCTTCTTTGAACAATTTGTGCAAGGCAAGCTGCAAAAACTTTTCTATGCAATCACACATTCTTTTATGTTGTATTTATATAATTGACAGTGTTGAAAACTGACTACAAAATCTAGTAATCAATATGAAGTATATATATGTATTTATGTTTGGGGGGGGGGGGGGGGTGCGCGGCCGCGGAATGTATTAAGCATCTTCTTATTTTCTTTAGTACCTTTCTAATAAGCATTTACTCTTGGGCTTTCTAGGATTGTAACAACAGAGGAATTTAAACAATCCCTTCCATTTTCTTCTTGTTTGATCTCATTCAGAACTTCTCTATGGCAAGTCTAACATAACTGCTGTTTTGAAAGGCAAGCAGCTATAGGCATTTTTATTTGTCTCTAAAATGCATTTTTTGACAGTCTGTGCTGGGCTATGAAGTTCGGAAGGATGGCGCTCCGCACAATTGTTTAGATGATGCGTGTGCTGCAATGAAATTAGTTCTTGCTATAACAGAGGGTGGGATTGATAATGCTATAACTTTGATTCAGGAAGATGTAAGTTTGACCATGTGATTTCTGGTCATTTCCAATTCTGATAGTTGATCCTTAACTTGGTTTTTCTTGAAACTGAAGGTGCTAGAAATAGACAGGGCAAAGCTACTTCTCCACAGGATACCGACCAATGTGCCTAGCGAAGAATTACATAGAGTTATTCCTGGGGACTTCAGGATTGAAGTCAAGGTTAAGTATTATCTTAGTTGGTCATCTTTCTAATCAATGAGATTTGGTGAATGTACATGCACTTTGGATGAAAATATTACGTGTGTCCTTGCTGCATTTTATTCCTGGTGAATGTTGACTAGATTCAATTTTCTTCTTATAGGAGGAAAAAGCTTTTTTATTTACTGCATTTTTGTTTCTATGTGCATCAAATTCCAAATAAAGAAAAAGTTTGGTATAGGACAAATAATGAGTTCTTAGTGCAATGTTCTAGGTCCAATGAAATTTTGTCTGAGGGGATGTTGGCATAGTATTTTTCGAGAATCGCTATGGGATAACATGTATCTTAAACAAAAAATAAGAGGTGATTATTATTCTTTAATTATTGTTGTTCTGGTTAGACGAAATCTGATATGATCTTTATTAATTTGCTTGACGGAGCAAGTAACCCTTTTTCTTAGACAATCCAGAATTAATAATTATGGTACAATTAGCTGCTAGGCTCCTATGGTCATGCTCTTGTCCTTCCTGTGAGAACATATTTTTAGAGTTGTCATGCTTCAGTTCAAAAACCGCCACCATGGATGTTGAATTCTCAGCTTCAGTCATTCTATGACACTGACCTGCTTCTTGCTAAATACTCAATTTGTTTTCCTTGCTGAGTATATGTTTTTTTTTTTTTTTTTTTGGTTTTTTCGAACTTGTTGAATAATTGCTATCAGGCATCGAAAAAAGCTCAAGGAGAAAACTATTCTGCCATTGCTATATTTAGTAATCCACAAGAGGCATATCAAGCATTTGAAAATGTGAAAGGCGACGAAGAAAAGGTATGAAACATTTAAAGATGGTATGTACAGCTGTCTTTCTTTACCTTCTATAGCTGGAGATTGTTCCTTTTTTGAGGAATTGGTTTTATGCATCAAGAAATTGTTTATTCTTATTCCATAGTTTGATACTGTCAATGGTTAGACGTAAAATCATATTCTGTTGAGGTGATTGAAGTAGCAGTCCACCTCTCATTTTGTATACGTAGATGCCTGTGGTGATTAGACATTATTTCTGTGTGTGTGAGGGAGGGGGAGAGAAGGCCTTTTTATTAATCATTTGATTGTCCTAGTATAAATCTTGTCGTTCCTATTATAAATCTTGTCATTCTTTTTTCTATTAGGATTCATCTGGAAGGCCCCAGAAACTTGTGGAATTTCAATACAACAAAGGGATAATTGCAAGCCTATATGTCCGGAAGATGGAGCGTGATGATCCCTCTGACCAAGTATTGGCAAAGAAGAGAGCTTCCCAAGGTGATGAGAACCCAGGTCAACGTGAAACCAAGAGAGTGAAGATGGAGCAGATAAACAAACCGGAGAATGTGGCAGGGTCATATCAGTGTAAGTGTGAAGATATCTTGAAAGAGATTGAAAAGTTGAGGACAATTGTAGACTCAAAGCAGTGCAAAGATCACTTGAAAGAGATTGAAAAGTTGAAGCAAGAACTGAGGGAAAAGGATTTTCAAATTTCTATGCAGGATAAGATCATATCTGACCTTGAAAAGAAAGGGGAAGGAATGAAAATGGACAAAAAGAATAAAAGAAGGAAAACAAGGCCGTAGAAAATTTGGAGATATGTTTAGTCCATATTCTAGGACAGATAAGCCCCACTAATTTGCTGCTTATAAAGGGTATTAGCTGGGGAGAAATTTTGGAGCCGCCAATTTTGGAACTTTGTGGAGCGGCTGGTAGTATAAGTGGCTAAGAAGAAACACGCCTTTTTTCCTGCTCCAAGTGGAACGATTTTATGGCATTGCTTTCAATGATGCGAGGTTAAAATATGCCTTTGTCTTAAACTTTTCTTCGGATGTTACAAGGGTTAGGTTAGAAGGCAATACAAGGGATATGGGGATAAGAAGACGTGTCGGGTATTTCGAGTTTCATTGTTTTATGTAGCGTTGACTTTTATTTCTTAGCATTCTCTTTTTCTGGTCTGGGTCTGACTTTTCATTTGCCAAGCATTTCTCTGCTTGTTGAAACGTTAGCAATTTCATTGTTTTTATGTTTCGTTTTTGTATCACAAAGTATACTTTCATAAATGATATCATGTATCTCTATTCCTTTGAGAGAATGAATTTTTATTTGAAAATGGGATTTTTTTTTTATTAGTTTTTCATGGATCTGCTGGAAAGTAATTAATAAAATTTGAAGCATCGTTAATTTGATGCTTTCATTTCTGAAAACAATTAATGTGTTTGATGCTTTAATTCCTGGAAACAATTAATGTTAATCTTCCCATCAAGCTTAGACCAGGTTAGAATCTTTATCTCTCAACAAAATAAGCTCTTTTGTTCGATAAAACATGATGGCTAGCACAACAATGGAATAAGCACAAGCTGAGAATGAGTCATCAGAGTGAAAGACACACCACATCGCTGCCTTAAACCCATATCTAATAGCATTTATCTTGATTTGAGAATTGCTGTGGATTCTGTGCGAAAGCCGTTAATTGACAAAAGCTAAAGAAGTGTCTCGACTAGTGCAGCCAACCACAATCCATTACATACCCGAAATCAGTAAGTGACCAGACAACTCCCAACACCAAGTGAATAATCCAACCAAGACTATCTAACCAACTAATACATGAACATTACAGCAGATAGGACTCTTGGCTGAAGGACGAGGTGTAGAGGTCAAAAAAGCTGTTGAAAATATGAAAACAAAACTAACACAAATATCCAGAAGTACTTCAGAATCGTACTCAACAGAAAAGCAGCACTGTAAGTTAGCTGTTTAGGGAGTAACAGCATCCATGAATTCTGCATCATTTTCCATACCCTGCATTGTTTCAGGCAAAAGACAAGCTTCAATGTCTATGCTGCCTTCTTCGGCTCCAGGAAATAAAGTTAGCTTCCCTTCCAACTTGTTTGCTGGTCCACTTCTCACTGCAATAGGCCTTCCCCAACCAAAATCATTGCCGTAAATATTGAACCTTGGCGAACTACCAGTGTGCAGAGTATTATTAATTACCTTGTCTTCCATACTTGGCAGCCGAGGGTTTTCAGTCCAAGACTCCAAAAAGTTCCTTACCTCCTTTTCGGTGTGCAGGGCAACAATCTTGTTCATTTGCTGTGCCACATGGCCAATTCCTTTCTCAAGCACTTCTCCTGCTTTCATTGTCACGGTCCCACGTTGGATTGCATTTCCAAAGTATTCTTGTGGCAACGGTGGGTTTAATCTTGATCTAACATCTACCAATAAGCTGTAACCAATCTCTAGCTCCGGATCAAGACTTTTATTACGAATAGCAGATCGCCAAAAATGAGATAGAAGTGCTTGAAGAGAGGAGATGTTGATGATGCCAGCCTCAGCATTGGCTTTTGCTTTGAGTTGTGCAATATTTTCCTTGTAAAGTTAAAAACTCTTAGTTGTAAAGGTGGTGGAACAAACCTACCATAGAGTTGCTTGCTTCTCAATAGATCAGGTACAGATTGAGGAAGGCGAATGGGACAATCAGCATCAGGAAGGAACCAACGCTGAAGCACTGGAGGTTTGGATAAAGAATCAAAACCTCGAGAAATTTCAGACCAAGAATTGAAGAAATGCCAAAAAGATAAGCCATCAACAACGGTGTGGTTAATGGTGCAAGCAATAAAGATGCCATCAACAAGCTCAGTCACCTGTACTGCAAGCAACGGCTTGGCGGTACCCTCATGGTTCTTAACCCCATTTAGCGGGAAAAAAGAGTTAAAGATCTCAGGAACATAAACAGGTTGAATGATATCAGCAATAGGAACTCCCTCCACTGCTGCATGGACAAACTCAGCTCCGGCATTGTTGCAGTCTATGAAGTAAGAAGTTGTGTTATCATCGTGTTGAGTGGTGGCTAGGCGACCTGCAAGTGGTGGAAAAAAGTCAAGCGTGCGTGAAAGGGAGGTTTTAAGGTGGTAGAGGAAAGTGTTATCTAAATCTTGATGATCAGGTTTTGGTTTGTGGAAGAGAAGTCCCTTCTGGTTGTAGTCTACCCGGAGAAGCCGGAGATCCCATGGCGTCAACTCGATCCTCAGGTTTGATTGGTGGTGGTTGTGAGTAGCTGCGCATACCCTACTGGATGAGATGAGCCGAAGGTTTGCCATGCTCTCTCTATCAGCTTTAGAAACAATTCTCTTCAATTCAGTAATTGATCAGTCTATCTTTCGAGTTAGAGATTTTTGGTCCTGGGAAGCAAGCAACTAGCAAGCATGCGTCTAACACTAAGCATTGGTAGGTGTGGCAGCGTATACAAATAGCTGTTTGTTCTGTTGCCTTGATTTTTAAATGAGACCTTTTTTTCTTATATACAATATTTTAATCTATTATTTTGATTCCCTCTCAGATTAGCTCAGTTATGGGTGCTTATTTTTGTTCCTTCTCATTAGGCATTTTCCACTTTGAAGACTGGTTCTATCAACCGCTCTTCCTTTTTCAAACGAACATATCTTTCCCACTACATTCATCTTTAAATTGAAGCGCTAAATGCTATAAATAAATATTATTTCGTTTAATCTTTGCCTCCTGCTGGCCGCCTCCTTCCTCCGAATGATTTCGCACAAATTAAGTCCAATTACAAGTTTACGAGACCCATATTTAATTATAAATCAATTGGGAGTTCGTAAAAAAAAAAAAAAAAACAGAGCTTATATTCATTATTTAACTGGATGTCAAGCAAATTGCATATTTACATCACTTCATAGGCGGAAGTGGCCGGCGGAAGTGGCCGGCGGAAAATTTAAAATCCTATTATATCCTCATAAGTTTCAATATTCACAAATATATTTTTAAATAAAAATTACTTAATTTTTTATAAATATATTTTCATATAAAAATTATCTTACTTTAATATATATACCTTATGTTCTTAGGTTCACCATTGACTTTAAGTATTGTTTTTATTAGACTTTCTTAGACGGATTCATTTATGTATCTTTATTTTATATTATTACATGATCAAAATATTAGGATACATATACTCATATAATTTATCTGAAAAATATTTAGAATATACATAATTATAATGGATTTGAAATATTATTTACAATATATATATATATATATATATATATATATATATATATATATATTACATCAATCTAAATTTTTATAAATATTCTTTAAACTCAGTTCATCATCAATATATTAATTTATATATAATTTTAAATTTAGATAATAAAATAGTACCAAAAATAAATTTTATAGTTATACAATATCAAAATCTAAATATTAAATATGTCTAGCTCTCATATAAAAGTGTTAAAGCAATATTATTCAAAATTTAATTATAATCAAAAGACTTTAAAGCTTATATATATGTTAGAAAACTTTTTCAAACTATAATATATTACTTTAGGCTTACACAAACACTCAAAATAAAAGCTACTTATTTATTTTAATTCTAAAATATGCGATGTTCCTTCTAAAGAAAATTTTTGGGTCCGCCATTGCATCACTTCACTCATTTCAAATTTTCCAATTTTTTAATCCTATTACAAATGAAAGCTTTAAAATAAATTTCTCTTCCCTTAATTCTCTCAAAAATTCAAAATTTGTCTATTTGTAAATTTTCAATTGACATATCCAATTATGTTTGATTTAGAATGCCTTACTATGACGATGAGTTGATCCCCTATGATACTATAAACTTTTTTTTTTCCAGTGATGTAATAAAATCTTTTTTAGGTGGATTAATTTTTTTTTAAAAAAATTTGGTGACCTCTAATGACATAACTAGAAATTTATTTTTTGGCAAGTTAAAAGAAACTCGGAAAATCTTTGCGACAAAATTGATTAATATGTCAAATTTTAGGGTGAGCCTATTTGCCCATAATTTTTTGATAAACGCACTTCAAAAAAAAAAAGCTTTTATTACAATAACACCCACAAAACAATTTATTATTTAGTTTACTTAATAAAATAAGAGAATAATCTTAGCTGTATGGTTTCTGTGTCCCAACCAAGCTCAAATCTCGCTTGCACCCTCCTACCAGAGCTTGTGAACGCACAATTCTTGCGAAGATGGTGTCCGTCCAATTACTTGGAATCATTACTCTCAAAACTATGTTGATGAAAGATTCAGAGACTGCGACTTAAATTGAAGACTCATGGCCGATGGTTATGGGAATCTAAACAAAGGAGATGCAGTGGAAATATGGGTTAGTGAGAGCCTTAAACTTGTCTGCTGGTCCACTTCTCACTGTAATAGGCGTTCCCCACCCATAATCATTGCCGTAAACATTGAGGCTTGGTGAGGTACTTGTGAGTGGACTTGCTCTCTTACTCTTGTCATGGATCGGTATGAACATGGGTTTAAAATTAACAAGCAATTTATTTTGTTCTACTAATATTGACTTCTGCTTGGAGTTTGTTTCAGCATGCATCTTTCCTCAAGCATTGAATTGAGTAAATGGATCAATTAATTGAATATATTTCTCTCATTTAATTTTCTTATATAATTTAATTAATAAGGTACAATTTTCCATATGGGTTCTCTCCCACCTGTTGACATATATACCCGCCTTTAACAGTGGAAAGACAGGGAGAGCTCCGAGATAGACAGAGAGAAAAATCATTGGCATTCGAAGCTCATCGATCGAGTTTTAAGGTTTTCGATATGTTAGAAATTGGTTGTAGGAGGCTTCAGCCAAATTCCGTAGATATATGTGTGTGTATATATATATACACACACATATATAGATACGATCTTTTTGAATTTTGATTGATGACACGTTTGAAAAGCTGGAGGTGACACTGGTTGCCTGTTCAACAAGGTTGGAAAGAATGCAAATCAATGTCCAGTTGAAGCTCATTGAGTTTTAAGATGTATTTTAGCATTTGAGTTTCATTTCTTAGTATTCGCTCTTTCTGGTTTGGTTCTGATTATACTTTTGCCAAGCATATCTCTACTACTTGTTCAAACATTAAAACGAAAACTTGTTCTGCATAATAACCATAAACGCAACTCCAGAAGCGTTGAAAATATATGTGGAAGCAAAATGTCTACAAACACCCACTCACAAAACTAAACACAAATATTGAGAAACATAACCAAGGGCGACTCACACACAAAGATAGTACATGCAATCACAGCATCGCTGTAAGTTTAGCAGAAACGTAGCCGAAGGGCGATTCACCCACAGAGATACTAAATGAAATCAAAGCACTACGTAAGTTCAGCAGTTCACGTAGTAACAGCGTCCATGAATTCTGCATCATTTTCCGTGACCTGCAGTGTTTCAGGCGAAAGGCAAGCTTCAATCTCCGCGCTACCTTCTTTTGCTCCAGCGGATGATGTTAGCTTACCTTCATAAACGTTTGCAGGTCCACTTGTCACTATAATATATCTTCCCCACCCAAAATCATTGCCGTAAACATTGAACCTTAGCCAACTACTTGTGAACAAAGTACTATAACTCACCTTGTCGACCAGTAGTGATTGCTTAGGGTTTTCAGTCCAACACTTTAGCTTGTTCCTTATCTTCTCATCTGCGTGTAGAGCAACAATCTTGTTCATTTGCCATGCCACATGGCCATGTCCTTTCTCAAGCACTTCTCCTGCTTTCATTGTCAAGATCTCACCCAGGATTGCATTTCCAAAGTATTCTTTCGGTATCTCCGGGCGTAATCTTGATCTTGAATCTATCATTAAAAGGTAATTTATGTCTCGGGATCAAGAGATTTATTTCGAATGGCAGATCGCCAAACATGAGATATAAGTGCTTGAAGAGAGGGGATGTTGTCGGTGCCAGTCTCTGCATTGGCTTTTGCTTTGAGTTTTTCAATATTTTCCCTTGCAGAGTGAAAAATTCTTTGTTGAAAAGGTCGTGGAACAAACCTATTATTGACTTGCTAGCTGCTCAATAGAGGTAGGTGAATGAGACAATAAGTATCAGGAAGGAACCAACGCTGAAAAACCGGAGGTTTAGATAAAGAATAAAAACCTCGAGAAATTTCAGACCAAGAATTGAAGAAATGCCAAAAAGATAGGCCATCAGCCACGCCGTGGTTCATGGTGCAAGCAATAAAGAAACCATCAACAAGCTTGGTCACTTGCACTGCAAGCAATAGCTTGGAGGTACCCTCATGGTTCTAAACCCCATTTAGTGCGAAAAAAGAATTTACAATTTGAGGAATATAGACAGGTCGAATATCAATGGAAACTCCCTTCATAGCAGCACGGACAACCTCAGCTCCGGTGTTGTTGCAGTCTATGAAGTAAGAAGTTGCGTTGTTGTCATGCCTGGTAGAAGCAAGGCGACCTGCAATTAGGGGAAAAAAGTCAAGCGTGCGTGAAAAGGAGGTTTTAAGGTGGCTGGGGAAGTTGTTATCTATATCTTGATCAGGTTTTGGTTTGTGGAAGAGAAGTCCCTTCTGGATGAAATCTAGCTGGAGTAGCCGGGGATCCCATGGGGTCAAGTCGATCCTCATATATATTTGGTTGGTTGTGGTTGTGAGTAGCTGCCCACGCTCTACTCGATCAGATGAACCGAATGCTTGCCATGCTACTAGCTCTTCTTGAATTCGGTAGGGACCTTATGTGTAGCATATGTGGATTTGTATATGAAAATGAAAATAAGATTTGCCCCGGTTTTTAAGGGTTTTTTCTTTTTTTGTGCCGTTAATTAGACGGATCTAATTGATTGAGCATCGACAAAGTGAGACTGTGAAAGCATACAGTAATTAAAAAAAAAATATTCCACAAATTGCTACTTGTTAGAATTTTTTTTTTAATTGATGTTATATTTACAACAAATTCCTTACAACTTAAGTTAGCAATGTTTCACTAAAGGAGTAAAAAATAAAAGTAAATAACGAAAGTTATAATTATCTTATTCAGTAAAATTTACTCACTCATGTTACAGGGAAGTTGACTATATATTTATATTATAGATATGTAGAATTATTATATATTATTATTTTCAATATCAATCTCATGATTAGCCATTTACCACTTTTACTTAATTAAATCAATTTAAAGTAGATACTAAGTTTTAAATTGGGAAACCGATTTTTTACTATACATCAATTAGAAGTCTAGAAAAGCACTTATATATGACAAACATATTGCTAAGGTGTTATGTTTAGCCATGTGTTGGTGGTTGTTGATTTTCAATTTTTTTAAATCAAATTTCTCAACCACCCATGATTGTGTGTCATCATTTTGATGGATAAATTTGTTGAGTTGTCTTATTTTTTCATTTTCTTTAACCCACTCATGATCGTGTGTCATTATCTCATTGGATAGGTTTATCAAATCACTATTTCAAAGTGGTATACCTGTTCTACATAAGTCTTTCTCGAAAGTCTGATATAAATCTCGAATAAATGAATTTTTCAAAACCAAAGATATGACTTTGCATTCACAAATGTGTAAGTAGGTGAAAGTGGCAAGTGGGTCTTCTATGCGTTTGTCCTCCGATAACATAACAAATACTAAATCCGTTAATGGCTTGTCTTTTTGAAAGTTTTCTTTGAGATAAATGATTATACAAATGGGATTCTAGAATTTGAGACTTGGGTCACCCCAAAACTTTAATCTAAAGAAGATAAAAATTAATAGGAGGCTCATAATCATGACTTTGATAGTTTGAAAGTTAGAGACACATAGATATCTACCAGTGATCTTTCATATTTGAGTTGTTGTGAGCTTGTTTGGATGTTGGATATTTCCTAATAAATGGTATCCCTCTGTGTGTGTATGTGTGTGTGTCTCTATATATATATAAAGAATAGAATGGCTGAATTCTATACTTTTTTCAGTAAGGAGGTACTTAAGGATGCAAATGGTTAATAAGACTCAATGATGTAACGTTTCATTTATGATGAGCTTATGAGAAGATACATACTATAATTGTTGGATGAAAAATTTGGACAACGAATAAGATTAATATTTGGAGCCATATCATCAAGAGGTAGAATTTATGTATTTTCTATCCTAAGTAGTGGCTTGATTTTTGTAATAATGGATTCTTCATCCTTAATCTAGTCGACGAAGGCTTTACTCTCACTCCAGTATCAAGACCTTTTGGTTGACCAGATAATTCTATAACGAATGCCCAACTTTGTCAACGAATGACACATATATCAATTTCACTGTAAAAGGTGTTGCATGGCGAAAATTAGTAAAACAATAAAGGTTGAAGCTTTTCTCTAGGTGTTCTCTAAGCAAGATGCATCAAGTCTAAGTGTCTCACCAACTCCTTTACAAGCTTCTAGGTGTCTCCTAAAGGAACTTTTTTGTTCTCCAAGTGTCTCCATGGGTTCTAGCTAGTTGTCATCACCAGCTCCTTTGCATGCAATGAGGTGCCACTCCTACATAATGCGTGGTAATACCTGTACAAGAATTACTCCTATAAATAGGCTTCTTTGCTTCAAATCAAGGTTGGGAACTCTCTAACTCCCAAAAAACTCTACACCTCTCTCTATCTTTCGTCTCTCCCTAGTTGACCAGATATTTCTCTCCATATATCGGTCTCTGACTTGAATGTCAAAGGATTATTGCTGGCAACATCGCTAGAGTCTCTGACCTTTGTTTTCTCTTTGTGTGCAGATCAGTTACAACGCTGGAGCCTTGGTTGACCAAATTACAGCAACCACATTGAAGAACACATGGCCCAAAATTCCCTGCTTTCACCCTTCTTGGCCACATATTCCCCCACTTCCCTTTTGTTGAGTTAGACTTTCCACAACAAATATAAATTTTACTAGTAAGCTAGAGCTCGACCGATTTTCAACATCAACAGTTGGCATCGTTTATGGGCATTTTGACAAAAAGCCATATATATCGCCATAAACAATCCATAAGAAGGGAATGCCACTATTGAGAATCTCTATAGTGACAAGGAGAAGTCAAGAATATTGAAGGGAAGAAGGTCATGATAATAAGAGGTGGAGGCTATTTAAGAGCAACTGAGGCTTATGAACCAAATGAGGCTTCATGCAATATGGCACCAAAACAAAGGAAAAAGAGTAAAAAAAACTCACCCAGGGGAAGTTGTGAGAGGCGAGGTCTTGTCAAAGTTTTTGGCATCATTGTTGATTGACCAGCTAACAAGTGTAGGGTAAAGTGTTAGAGCACGAGAGGAAGCGTGGTGTCTACTGAGATGTTCACCATCATCAGAGAGGCTTACAAATGCAAGAACTCAAAGAAAAAAAGGGGAAGTGAAGTTGACGGCCGAAGGAAAAATGAAAACACGTTTATCTATTGGTTCACAACTTAGAGGCGCACGTCCATCATCTAGGCGCATGTCCATCGTCTACGCGCATGCCTTAGGCGTAAAGGTGCACGCTTCTAAGTTCAAAATTTGAATTTTGACGGAATTTCTAACCCTAATTTGCATAATTTTTAGAAACCCTCAAAGAGCGCAAAATCGCACCAGAACCCTCAGAGAGTGCAAAATCGCATCAAAATCCTAAAAAGTGCAAAATTACACCAAAACCCCAGAGAGTGCAAAATCACACTAAGACTGCTAGAGAGTATGGAATCGTACCAAGACCCTCAAAGAATCTAGAACCCCCACCAACACCCAAAGAGTGTAGAATTGCACCAAAACCCTTATGGAGTGTAGAATCGCGCTAGAACCTTGAAAGAGTGCAAAATTGTATCGGAACCCTTAAAGAGTGTAGAATCACATCGAGACCTCTAACAACATTTAAAATTTCAACAAGCTCATTCAAAGAGTGTGGAATCACACCGGAGATTTTCAGAGAATGTAGAATGAAAATAGAATCCTCAAAGAGTGGAATCGCGTCACGGTGTCTCTAGAGAATGTGGAATCGCATTAGAGATTTTCATTGAGTGTAGAATGGCACCACAAAACTATGAGGTGGTGTAAGATCACCTTAAAAACCTTTAAATCAAAGAACCTAGTGGAATCTAGACATCAAACCTAAAGTAGGTAAGTGCATGATACAGTATATTTTATTCAATGTTTGTGTTCCACAAATTCCTTTAAATTATGCGGCATATTGTAAGCATTAGAATTTTGCTCATGGTTTTGAGGCCCAGTGATGATAGTTGGAGACATCAATCAGAAGTCCTCCCTGACTTGCAAGGACACCAAGATTCAACATTGAAAATAGGGTGAAAATCCAAGTAGGCTTAAGACTAATATAATACCGGTAGGGAATGGCCAAGGCCTTAAAAATCATGACCACTCGACGTCCATCAACATAAAAATCTAGAAATAAGGTTGGTGCCTCTAGCACTATAAGCGTACACCTATAGTAAAGAGCGACATATGCACGCCTCTAGTTATTAGAGATGGCGCACAAGTGCCTATAGTCATTAGAGGCAGGTGCCTCTAAGGTTCACGCCTTAGAAGGATCTAGAAACCCTACTAGCGCCGAAAATAGAGGCGTGCACCTCTACCATTACAGGTGGGCGCCTATAGCTACAGTCCCACATCAGGAAAATAACTTATTTTCTAGCTTCTAGAGGGCCGATATAAGGAATTCAACACGCGGTTCTAGGCAAGTAGTTTTCAGTTGAAAATACATAAAAACTAATATTTTTGAGATATTTTGATTACTTTCTGAATCTTTCTTCTAATAAAAATACTTTCGCTGTTCTCTCAATGTTCTTAGTGTTCCTTGGATTATTTTGGAATGCCAAAGCTTGTCAGAATTTGGCTTTCGATTAAATTCAAAATTTGGTAAGTTTTAGAAGGGCCACTACAACATAATGAACTTTTTACTACACCTATTTACTGCGGGCCTCCAAAACCGCAGTAAAAATTAAAATTCTACGGCGGGTTATGAAGCTCGCAGTAGATATTACAGATTTTACTGCGGTTTCGTAAGCCCGCAGTAGAAGACTGTAATATAATCAATTTTTTGTTTATTTTGCCCCCTTCTCCCGCTTCTCTCTAACTTTTCCCTCTGAAATCCCTAATTTCCCTTCCCTAATTTTTTCCGCCCAAAGCCTTTCAACCTTTGAAATCTCTCTTATGCTTCATGAAACCGAGAAAAATCTGTGCAACAAATCTCCTACACTCACAGCCTTTTAACCTCGTTAGTCCCACACTCGCCATTATCTCCTACGAAAGCTAGGTCGCACCGTTCCTCGCTGGTTTGGAAGTGGAATTCTTAAACGATTTCAAACTGTTGAAAAACAATGAGAGAAGCCCACGAGGACCAGTCACAGGCTCACAGCAGAGAGCGTTGCAGGGATCATTTTCTCTGCTTCTCACACCAGTGACGCCGACATCTCCAGCAAAGAAACGCCTCCCTCGAATTCCAGCCTCTTCACCGATTGTTCCTTTTCCTTGCTTGTTGTTGAGGGTTGCTGCATCACTCTGTCTCTACAATTGTTCCATTGAGTTGCTGTGACTCTCTTCAATATTTTTTCAACTCCAGATTCCTTCTTCTTTGAGAGGTAAGCTTCCATCTTTGCTCGCTCTGATTCACTCACCCAACCTCACAGATTCATTTCCCAAAACTCAACTCTCAGCTTTCTGCACAAAATCACAAAACCAAACCACACTTGCTAAAATTTCTAACAGATTTAAAAAATTTTTGTGATTCAATTCGGTAGTTTAAATAAGAAGCATGAAGAACTCAAAGATGTGGTAGGAGGAGAACATAAAATCTATGTTGAACACCACCCAACACTGGTATTAAACAAGGACCACTCCCGTTCATGAACTTGCAAAAGAATATGATTTGCTAGACATCCAATGCATTTTTATTCATTTCTTCTAAAATTACTTTACGTTTGTTTCTCGAGAAAGTGGAGGCAACTAAAAATTAAGCAAATAATAGTAGTTTTTTGTATTTTACTGCTTGGCTGAGTCGATACAACTAGTAATTGTTTTTATGGTTTTGTTTCATTTATTTGTGGTTTGGCTGCTGTGAAAGTGTGGAAGTCAGCTATTTATTTATTTTTGTTGCGCCAGGAAAGTGTAGAATATTGAAGAATCCTATATGTGAAAGTTATTAATGGAATTTACTGATGGAGCATGATTTCTAGGAAGATTGTTCAAGCTATGATATGTGTTTGTTCAATTTTTTTTTCGTTGTGATAGTTTTGTTTGGCGTGGAGAACATAAAATATTTTATTTGTGACATGGAGCAAGTACTTCAATTAACGCTATCAGGAATTTGGTAACAGCATAGAATCATATGAATGTTTGGCCGCGTTCTTCTTTTTTATTTTTATTTTTTTGTAATTTTTTTTCAATCTGATGATCCTTTTGATAAGCAAAAAGGACATTGGATAAGTAAAGCTTTTTATTTTTATTTTTATTTTTAAATTGCTGTTTGCGAATGGTGTAATTCAAAAAACTACATATGTTTTTCCTTGCATTTACTTTATATAACTTGCTTAATATTAAGCAGAGTTTTTTTTTTTGTGTGTGTGTGTTCGAGCTTTTTCTCTTATTTTAATTATTTGCATTAGAAATTTAGCCTTGGTGATGCAGTTTTTGCATATTTTGAGGATGACATAAAAGTATAATCTTTCTCTTTTGGTTTGTGTGTATTCCTTGATTTTGCTTCTAGTTTGGCACTTTGGCTCTTTGAATTATTACTTCTACTGTGAAATATTATATCCAGTTATCCTCATAATATTTCTCTGTTTCTTTATGGTTTTGTGTTTTGATGGTGTTACTGCAATCAATTTACCAATTTGAGTTGAGAGAAGGGTTCTGTCCCTTCTCTTTACTTGGTTTTATAAGCAACTTAACTGTGTTTAATGTTCTTTCTTTTTGATACTTTATATTGCTTCTAGTGATGAATTTCAGAGATCTGACGGCGGATTATTTGTTGACCTCAATACATTTCTTGCTTATGGGAAGGACTGTGTGGGTTGGAACTTTGAGAAGACTGGAGACCCTGTTTATTTGCATATAAAGCAAAAAAGAAAGTTGGTTCCTGAAGATAGGCCTTCGAAAAAACCTACTTTCTTGGCTATAGGTATTTAAATATCAGGCAATCTATTCTGTAATTTATGGTTGAGATGGATTCATATGTACTATCTCTCTCTGTCTTTATCTGTCTCTCTTTGTGTGCATGTGTTGGGGTAGGGGGAGGGGCATGTAGTTTTAAATGCCTAATTATAATTGAAATTTATTTTCGGAGAAGATAATTTCAATTTTTTGAGACTGAAGGTGAAGCATATGCTTCACGGCTTATGTGGACTATGTTGATATTTAATGACTTTGAATGTGGATGCTTTAAGCTCTCAGAGTACCAAAATCTGATAATATGCTAAACTTTACTGATTAACCTTTCTCCCTGTATATGTGAAGTTCTACATCAGTGATTGTAAAAGGAAGCTATTCTTTATCTCATTTATATCTTCGTTGGTTGTTTGCTGCTCTTGTATGTAGAAATATATGGTGATCTTTGTGGTCTGTTTTAGGTGTTGATGGGGGATTTGAAAATAATGAAGCTGAATATGAAGAAACTCACAGCATTGTTATATTGCCTGATTATGTAACTCTTCCATTTCCTTCTGTGGAGTTGCCAGAAAAGGTAATTGCTATTTATCATTATTATTATCATTTGTGATGTAACTACCATCTCACGCAAAAATTTAAATTTGCTTGTCTTGTGTGGAACATTACAGGTGATATTGGCAGTGGATGCCATCTTAATGGCTGAGGGTGCTGAGAGGAAAGAGCAAGTTGCAGCTTGGACAGCTGATAAGAAGCAAACCAGTGCATATGCAATGACTTTGCAACAGATTGACAATGGTGTTATTGTTCCACCATCTAGGTGGAAATGTGCTAAGTGTGATAAAAAGGAGAATCTTTGGCTGAATCTTACTGATGGAATGATTCTTTGTGGAAGGAGAAATTGGGATGGAACCGGTGGCAACAACCATGCTGTTGAGCACTTCAAGGAGACAGGCTACCCCCTTGCTGTGAAGCTTGGAACAATAACTGCTGATCTGGAAGGAGCAGGTAATGCTTTCTTGCATGAGCGGCAAACTTATCTCCAAATGTTGTTTCAATCTAATTGTCTATCAATCATACTTTAAGTCTTTGATGCCTATACAATGACAGTTCAAAATCTTAATGTGAAACTTATTTAAGGTTCTGATTTTATGTTTAGGCACTGAGTTAAAATAAACAACATTAGGCAATGAGTTATTCTAGACTATGAGTTACCAGGTTGATATGTGTCCAGTAGAATTTTGTAGAATTTTGCACTTTTTATGAAGATTGGGAATTTAGCTGGTTAAAAGGGAAGTTTGTGATGCTTCTAAATGAAGAGTGATATATTGTTTTATTTAAATAATCTTGCTTGTCTTCCATTTTGCATGTTGGCTGCCAAACATAATTAAATCTGATAATGGCTTCTGTCAGCCACAAACTTTGATTGATCACCACAAGATTGGTTCAGAAGAAGTAAAGTGTTTTGGTAGTCTGAGATAGTCTACCACATGACTCCTTATCTAATTAATTTTTTGTGTTAATTTCTGCATTATCTGTTCTGAGATGTATTGAAAACTTACTATAGGTATCGTATCGTGGCAGCTCAGATGTTTTCTCTTATCCAGATGATGATAGTGTTATGACTTTTATCCAGGTAATGCTTTCTCAGATGTTTGCTAACTGGGTATTATGACTTTGATCCTCAGTGTTTGTTATTGTCGCTTTGGACAAATACATTGAGTTTCATTGTCACTGGGTATCAAAATCAGCAAGCCTCCAAATCTCATATAATTTGCTCATATTTGTGTGTTTACATGGATTAATGATGGATTTCATAGAAATCCTGAGAGTATATTATTGGAAAATAATTAATCTTCTTAATAGTTCTTATTGGAATGTTTTATACATTTTACACATGTTCTTGTCCATGTTTTTACTGTCCATTTAGATGGAATCTTCGTTACATGTCCAACTATTGTCAGTTACAAGTGATTGCGGCTGCTCCATGGCTTCAACAAGTGTCTGCCATGCATCTAATAGAGAGGAACAAGTGTCTTGGTTCATAATTATAAGTAGGCTGTAATTTGTACCTTCTTTAATCCTTTGTGTTAAAAAAAAAAATCTACAGGAAATGTCAGCTGCTGTTATTGAGAGCAATGATGCAGTGACCGGTCACATCATTTCTACCACCATCAGAGGCAAAAATGGCGAACCCACACGGGTTAGGACTTGCTTTTTGTTACCCTTTCTGAGGCTTTGAAGATGTCTTCAAACTGTGTTTTTTTCTTTTTTACTTATTTTTCAGCATAGGACATGCTATGATTCTCTTACCTATTTAAGATTTAATTTTCTTGAGAGATCATAAAATGTTGTATAGATATTCTGGTTGACTAAGATATTAATTTTTTTCTTGCTTCTTGAGTGCTGCTTCTAGCTATCATTTTACTGTACAAAAGAGAAGTCTATTGAATTAACTGTGATTTATTGGCTTCCTTTACTGATTGGTGTTTGCTTGTATGTTCCTTGCAGACAATTAGCTACATGGCAGAGTAGGTTGTTGGTACTGGATCCTTTGGTATCATTTTCCAGGTATTGACTAGAGACATGTTGATTTCATCACATCTTAGTCTTCTCCCTAATTGTGTCCCGAATCTCTCATGTCAATACTTTTAAGGCAAAAATTGCTGTTATTAATATGACTATCTTTACTAGTTCGCAAAAAGGCTGTTATATTGTTTTACTAGGCTGTTATATTGTTATATTATTATATGAATTTGGGTGGGCTTTTCTGCTATAAAACCTGGTTTTAATGATTTGTGATTTGTCTATATACAGACTCGGAAGGAAGTGTTCCTCTATGGGAAGCTATATCGGGGAAACATGAATCTGTGGTTAAAATTCTTGTAGAACATGGTGCATCGATAACATCTGGAGATATTGATGTTTATTGTTGTTTTAAAAAAAAGCAAGGACTTTTTACGGCGGGCCAATAGCCCGCGGTAAATAACTGAGAATATTATAGTCACTTTTTACGGCGGGCCACAAGCCCGCAGTAAACAAATTTGGACTACACCACGAATTTTTACAGCGGCCCTTGAGCCCGCGGTAAAAAGTAAAATTATTTTTTACGGCGCCATTTTATACGGCGGGCTTAAACCGCCATAGGCCCGCCGTAGAAGGTCTTTTACCGCAGTTTCGGCCCGCGGTAAAAGGCCCATTTTCTTGTAGTGGGCCTTCTTTTCATTTTAAAATTTTTTATGTTTAGTTTAGGTATAATTAAGAGATAATTATGCGATGCTTAGTTTAGGATTAGGATTAATAAT
Organism: Boswellia sacra; assembly: GCA_013180625.2. Classification (NCBI taxonomy): domain Eukaryota; kingdom Viridiplantae; phylum Streptophyta; class Magnoliopsida; order Sapindales; family Burseraceae; genus Boswellia; species Boswellia sacra. The sequence continues at coordinate 831,099 of SNVD02000038.1, read as the reverse complement.
AATTAATTAAGTAGTTATTTGCCATGCTTAGTTTAGGATTAGTAGTAGTTAATTAATAGTTAATTGCCATGTTTAGGATTAGTTTTAGTTAATTGGTACTTGATCACCATGCTTAGTAGTTAATTAGTCGTTAATTACGCATGATGAGTAGATAATTAGTAGTTAATTAAACACGATCAGTGATTGATTAGTGATTAATTGTACGATGTTTAGATGATAGTTATGCATGTTTAGGCTAGCTAATTAATTATTAATGCCATGATTAGTGTAAAAATGTCATGTTTAGATCAATGTTTACTTTAATTGCTAAAACTTGATAATGAATGGTTAACTTGAGACTTCCCTTAGTTTATAGTATTGTTTAAATTAATGTACCATCACTTGAATAGTTGTAATCATAAATCCTTTCCCCTATGTTCTCTCCCCTTTCTATGTATATACATAAATTATTCACCTCACTTGTAATGAAAAGATAAAATGTAATTGTATGCGCATAATGAACTTAGGATCAAGATAGTATAGCATTAGTGATCTAGAACTTAGAACTCAGTAGACCCTAATAAAGGCCAGATTAAAATCTGGGTGAGTGTAACCCGCACCTAACTTTTCGAACCCAACTTTGAAGAGGTGATAGGTGGTTAGGTCTAGAAGCAAGGGATCGACCGCAGTTATCTAAATTTTCTCTTAGATTTACCTGGGTGGCGACGTTGATATATACTCGGGTCGTGTTCTATGACTTGACTCGTCCAACCTTCTAAGTCTTTAAAAGGAGCTTGGAATAGCAGTGTCGAGGTCCATGCACTTAGAGTGGGATGGAAGCCCCGCTCAAAATGGTTGTCTACTATTACAAAAATTATGACACTTTTAGCATTGTCATTATTTACAATTATCAAGAAGGATAAATAAGGAAAAAAATTAATTGAATTTTTTTGACCATTTTATCTCTTCTTATGGTTTATAACTGTCAAATAACATATTATATAAAATAAAGAATTTAAGTTAAACTTTGTAAAAATTTGTTTGTAATGACCCAACTGACTCTTACATTATTAATATAAGGCCTAACAATTGGTTTATAAACAAGTGGACACCCTTCTCTTACAAGCCAACTCAGTGTGTACGTAATAATATCATCATCGGTAGACAATCTAGACTGACCCTCATTACGGATGGAGTAACTTGGGGAGGGACAACATGGTAAATTTTAACAACCAAATTGAGTTCCATATTATTAGTGTAAGGCCTAACATTTGGGCAACCTTTTTGTGCAAGTAGATTTTTAAGGGTGAATTCTACCAATGTGTGCATAACATTTTTCATTCTATGTTCGACAAATCTTTATGTTTAATGGAATAAATTACTCTAACAAAAACAGTATATGGTTGATAAAGTTGGCCTTAAAAGAACTTAAGTTCTAACTGAATTAACCAAAATGCATTAATGAACAAATTCAAGTTGCAGTCCTATATTTGTACATGTTAATTTGCAGCGTTCTGTTCAATAGATAACTAAAATCAAAATTCCTTCATACATTTCCTTATGGAGCAAATAATACTAGACAATTTTAAAGCAACCAACAAATCTATATGCTTATAAAAGAATTTTTGGCATTTACCAAAAAAAAAAATGATAATCATGTAATATGGTATGAAGTCTAACTTGATCAAGAGGGTTTTGTGGTCAAATCTTGCAATAGGCAGATGTGCATGAACTATCAAGCAAATTAATTTCTTCTGATAATTAATTAAATGTTTTTTCTCTTCATCCTTGGACATTGAGCACAGTATCCAAGTCAAAAGAGTTTCAACGCCTGAATCATCCACTACTTCTGGTATAATAAATGATAGACATTGTATTACAAGCAAATGGATCCAATAAGATCTTTCAATAAATCATTACAGTGGAAGCTAAAAACTCTGATCTGGCATGCACAAATTTATAAAATGAGAATCTCTTAAGGATCAAAATACACTTCCCTTTCATTCTAATATGCTATTTTATGATGGGGTTTCATTGTCAAGAATAATATCATCATATACTCGTATAACAAATGATCAAATCGTGTTAAAATGAGTTGTTGCAAATCCAATTTTGGAGAAACATTAATGCTACTGTTGAGCACAAGACAGAGGATTCTGCATATATTTTTATTCATGATTTCCATATTATATGGTTGTTGTTCACAACATATATTCATCTATTGCGAGGATAATTCTAGCTATTCTGGAACACATAAGCAATCTGAATTTTGGTCTATCAAGTCTCTACAATTTCTAAAGGACTTGTATTTATTTATGTAACAAAGTCAAACACAATTCTGCAAATTTTTTCTAGAAAATGTATTAATTTCCAACAAACTAGCGATAATCCGAACTAGTTCGACCCAAATTGGATGATCAAGTATGATCTCGCTTTAGAGAACTGAATCAATTTGCTGAAGGAAAGCCTTTGTATGGGTTGTTGAATGCTGACGTGTTGCCAGGATGTGAAAATACAACCTATTATATGGTCAAATTATTATTATGCTCATATGAGAATTCCAAATATAAGCTAAAAATTATTATTTCTTCAAATAAAAGCAGGGTTGAATAAGATCTAATATAAATCTGTAGCATTGCTGCCTATAAAGTGATTCAATAAATAAGCTACCATTGTTTCATTAAAAGCTTGCATATAAAAGGACAAGGTCTATCATTACAGAAAAAAGGATTCTACATTTCCTACAATAGAACCCTTATTTTCTATTGAGTAATAAGCTGCGTAAACTATGGATTAGTTCGTTTTATGGGAACCAAAAGGTAATTAATTTTGATGCTATTAAACATAACAGCAATATATTCCAAGCTAATTCAGAAGAATAACGACATATTGCAAATAACTAACAAGAAGCTGAAAGCCTATTATATTATTATATATACTCATGCTAGGAAGTTTGGAACATACCTGGTAGTCTCTAATGGTATAGGACTTAAAACCAGCAGCACAATAATCAAAATAATACTCCCATGTCCGAATGAACTTTTCATTGAATCCCAAGGCAAGAATTTTGCTGAAAAAGGAAATCGATAATATCAAGATAAATAATTCTGAAACGTTCTAGCATCATAGTTACATCTTCATAGAAGAACTCATTGAGAAAATAACCCAAAGCTGAATGTAATACAACTTCTTTGTTAGTTTTTATACCTTTGATTTGCCATGAAATTTTTTCTCCAGCATCTTAGTGTTTGGTAGTAATGGATTCCTATATTTTCAACATGCTCCACACTGCCATAACAGAAAGTTAACTCGGTGGAGAAAAAAGTAAAAGGAAGAAACATAAAACTGACCAAATTGTGCAATGACTGCTAAGAATAGTTTATACCAAAGTCTAGATGAAGCAGCCATGGCTGATGTTATCCTACTTAATGAAGGCAAGCATCCGCCTGGAAACATATATTCCTTTATGAAGTCTGAACTCAGCCTGTACTCATTATAATGCTCATCCGGTGTTGATATGAACTAGGACAGATCAACCACCCATAGTTATTAACAACTATTAAAATGCTGAATTTTTAACCATGAGGTTCAATCAAACTGAAGTAAAGGCAATAGTTTCTTTTTCCTCTTCCTTTGACCATTACCTGCAAAACAAAAAGCCCATCTTCTGCCAATATTGATTCACAACAACTAAAAAACTCCTCCATGAATTCATGCCCAACATGTTCTATCATCTCACTGAAAATACACCATTGATAATCATATTATTATTCTAAAAGTTGTGGAGCTTCACATATAGTACTTCGATATGGAAGGACTTACCAAGATATGATTCTGTCATATTTATTATTTTTAGGCAATTGACGATAGTCGCAGAGATATAATCTGATGCGATCCTGATAGTAGAAAAGGTAAAGATTATGAATAATGTTAACTGGCTTTGGGAATAATATTCTCAAATTAACTTTTAAGTTTTAACTAGATAGTAGGTACTCTACTACGAAGTAAATAGGGGTACATAAGACATCTTTGCCTTTGCCAAATTTTATGAACTCATTGGTTTTGGCACTGGAATGCCATCCTTATAGATAGTTTACCTGAAGGCTAGCTTCTTTGACTTTTATCTCTGCATATCTCAGTTGCTCCTCAGACAGAGTAATGCCAGTGCATTTGCATCCCGTTCGTCTGACAACTTCAATTGCTAAGGTTCCCCACCCACAACCAATGTCAAGAACTTCATGTTCCTCAGTAACTCTTGCCTGGATAGATTTTAAATGTAAAGTATAAAGCACTAGTTGCATAAATTTTTTGTTAAAAATTGATTGGACTTAAAAAGACTCACTTTCTCAATTAGAAGAGAAACTTTTCTCATTTGTGCATCTTTAAGGTCTTCATCTTCATTCTAGAAAATAGATACATGCATCAGAGCAGGGTCATTTTGCCTTAAATAAAAATATATAACAGATTAAAGCCATTGTACATAACCAAAGAAAATTATATCACATTTTCATTAGAAATAAAATTAGTAAGGAATGAGACTCAAACCTTAAATACTGCACAAGAGTATGTCATTGATTCATCCAAGAACAAAGAAAAAAGATCATTGCTCTGGAAAAACAAAGCAGAAAAGTAGTAAGTTTTCACTTCGTACAACTAATTATTTACATTACAAAGCCTCCATATATATCAACACCAATGTTATGTTATTAGAACTTTATTGCTGAATAATTGATGGCATTGTTTAATTAAAAAATAACCTATTAATAGGTTTTGCTTCCGTAATGATGATTGCAAAATCAATTTGAAAAAAACATAAAAGTGGCCTGACTACCAAATGCTTTTGTACAAACTTGAAACTATTCTTATTTTGAAGCATCAGCACTTATCTATGAACATGCTTTTGTAGAAACATATGAACATATGTTCACTTGCATTAGTAGCTTCCTTACTGTTTTCTCTTCCTAGGATTGCACAAAAGACATCAATTAAGAATTTACCAGGTCATAATGACAAGAGATATTTCTACGAGCTTGTGTAAGAGTATTTTGCCTCAAAACATGTCGAAAGAAGTATTTTGCAGATGCTATACCAGCAGTGATTAGCACTGGTGACCACCAACCCCTGAAGCATAGATGGAAATATTTAATGTTATAACCAGCGGATAACTACTTTTAATGTCATATTTTAAGACTCAAATCACATTATACCTTTTCTGATTCAATTTTGAGACTGAAGCATCCAAATGGTTGGCAACAAGAATCTGAAATATAATTTAGCAAGGAAAATCCTCTGGAAGTAGATACTGAGAAAAAAATTTGTTTTTGGAATCAAATTCGTATCTTACCATTAATAGATTTAAAAGACCTTCATCATTATCCACAAATGAAAAATCGCCATTTATATATGAATCTGCAAGGCCTAAATCAGCCTGCGTCATAACCTGACAACAATTTCTAGAACTTATCAATACTGCTAAGAATTTTGTGCATTTATAGTTAAGATTATTATCATGTTTTAGTTGTAAATACAACATTTGCTTTAAATTTAGAATTTTGCTTGCCATCTCTATTAAAAATGTAGCAAACATTAATTGAGTAAATACCTTCCAGTAAAATTGGGGACTATGAACTCTCAAAACAGTTTTCAGATGACAGTTTTTCATGGTTCCCTCAAAAGTAAACATTGTGCCTCCTTCCTCTAGCAAACTATCATATCACCAAGGACATTTTAATTAACTTCCAGAAATTTAATATATGGAAATAGTACAAAGACTACATATTTAGCAGATGTATGAGGCTAAGATCTAGAACTAAAAACCGAAGAGGTAAGAAGAGTCATGTAAAAAGTTTCAGGAGCAACGCACTAATCATAAAGCTTGGAATAATCCAAATAGAAAAATATGACCTATACTACTAACTCCATAACCCCGATTGCTCCGTGCATAAAATGCTATGAAAATGATTGAGCTACAAAGAATAGTGTCATGCATGTTTGTTAAAACAAAATGGGCAAAATCATATAAATGAACTTACATCAAAGAGCCCACAGAGATATAATGTCTAAGAAATCTAGCAACAAATATTCGCGCCCCTATTTCCATTAGAGAAGGTACCATATGCCTTGGATTGGTCAAAATAGTACAGTTCTTTCTAAGCACACCATGTGCAGCAATCATACCCGCCTGTAAGAAGCCATATATCACCATATTCCAAACACAAAATCTTTAGAGTTCATCTTTTCATAATGATTAGGTAAACAATATAACATTTCATTGCATTCTCAAATTTGCTACATTCATCAAATACTTTACTATAGAATATATCTTTAGTGCTACGTGTGTAAATAATAAATTTAAGAGGAACTACCTTTAGTCCATCCTCATGGGAGCCATAACCTGAAATAGAAGTTCTAAAATGATTGATTTGTAACTATGAAGTATGAAGCTAATCGGTGTTCTAAGATATTGATGGTGTATATTCTGATCCACAACATAAAATTCTCACCCTGATAAGCTCCACAAAACCAAAGTCCCCTTTTCCCTTGAATACTATCAAACTCAAATGACGCTTTTGATGCAGCAACAGATGGGACTGGATGACCAGTTCTCCACTTAAGCAAGTTATGCTCTGGTGTATGATCTGGATTAAGTGTTACCAGAAAAGGTAAACCCGTATCACCAAGGTTCTGCAAGGTCAAATATTCTAATGAGTAACTAGAGCTTTTAAACAAAGAGTATAACTCAGATCTTCAGAGACAACTTATTTATTGACAACATTATAGAAGCTGCAAATATTGGATTTCAATTTTTGTAGGGTATGATTCTCAGCAAATTCTTTGGCTAATTACAAGACACTGAATTTATTTATTGTATTATTTCAATTTTTCCTTAATTCCCTTTGAAAGAATATTTCCTAACTGAGATAATAAATTTCAACTAAGAGCTTTGTCGTGTACAAACCTGTGGATGAGTATAATATCCATATAATATTCTAAAATTCTAATCTATGAATAAAAGTTTATTTTACCTAAGAAAATGTGTTACGAACCTGAAGCACATTGAGCCAATATGTTAGAGATATTTTGTTGTTTGTACTTCCAAGAAAATTCCATGCACTCCATGCTGCTGGATTTTGGGGCATAAAACTTTTGTCGCGATGAAGGAAAATATCGCTGCCAATAGAGAGTTAACAAGTGATTTCACATTTTGTACTAACAGATTACAGGAATTGGCTATATATTTTATGTCAATTTCAGTAGCTCAATGATTTCAAAGCCAAAAGAAATGAAAGAATCTTGTGCCTCAATCGCTAATACTTTGGACACTGCAAAAATATCTGAAAGAATTATAGTTCTCCTTTCGATTGAAAATCATCATTATAATATATTAATAATATTAACTGAGACACTAAATGGATTATGGTAAATTGGTAAAATATAGTACCTATAAACATACTGGAAAGCACCAAGCACTCTCCTTTCATCAAATGTTGCTTGGTTTCCTAGCATTCTTAAAGCATCTGGGGCATGAACAGCCATTATACAACCATTGAAGAATTCTTGAGAGCCATCTTCACAGACAATAGTACAACCTACAAGAATGCATTCTCTTAGACAAAAATCCAATCGTACTACTGCTAATTGCACTTATACATAGTGGATAATAACACTGAAACTCAAGTATCTTTGGCACACTTAGTTATAGTACAAAAAATCGACCCACTAAATTACTAATGAAGACCATTTGTATATATCATTACAAAGTCTTTTAAGCTTTAAAAAAGTAGCTAGGTGACTTCAACATATCATGTATAGAATAGTCAGGATGACCGGGTGGTTTAAGACGCCAAACTCAAGTTCTAGTCCTCAAAAGAGGGCGTGGGTTCCATCCCATTTCTGACAATAATAAATTTTGATGATAAATTTAAATAATAACCTTCATCAGTTGTCTCAACTGAGCACACACCACAAGCAGTCCTTAAATGACAACCACAGCTGTCTAGTTGTTCTCTAACCTGATTTTTTTAAGAAAAAAATTCAAAAGTCACTTGCATGCAGGAGATACTTGTAGAGTTTGAGTAAATAAAGAAACAAAAGAAGACCTTATTAACGTAAGAATGTGAACGCCTTCTGACAGTAAACCACTGTGGGCGACCAAAGAGCTGTAGAAAAGAATTAATTATAAGCCAAATTCAGAAAATAATTTGAAATACAATTAAACAATTTCATTGCTATTTAAGCTCTATTTAGTATAATTTGTATATGAATATAAGTTTTTAGTCAATAAAAAGATAAGGTACCTGAAGTAGATGGTGATTGCGGCAAAATGAGAGAACAGAGAAAGCAGAGAAGCTCATAACTACTTCAGAGGGGCAGGACCATATTGAACCACATATTGGGATCTAATAATATTACAATTGCATCATTTGGCAGTAAGTAGCAAACAGAACAATTTTTACAATGGAGTGAAAAAAGCTTAAGGATAATTCAGCAGTCTCACAAGATAAGCCTTCTGAAATAACTCTGAGTAACCCCGTGAGTTTATGAACTGTCCCAAAGTCTCATTGCGGTCCATTTCTGGATTGTTTTCAAGCTCTTCAACATAACTGCAATGAAAAAGAAAAATGATAGTATTCACTTAGTCCAGGAAAACGAAAGGAAAATTTAGGCATTATTGGCAACTCAAAAGGCAGCAGCTAACCTGAGAACATCATCTTTAAACGTGATTATCTCCCGAATCATTTGCCAAAAGTATGGATTAAGTACATTTTTCTTCTGTGCAAATAAGCTTGACAAACCATTTCTGCTACCCCATTCATAACCTTTGCCTTTCTCTGAACTCACTGAGAATGACATGTCTGATATTTCCATATCAACGCCAAGACTCTCAAACAACTCCATCATATTTGGATAAGTAACCTGCCCCATCACCATTTTTGAACATTAATTACTTGAAACTAAAATATTCAACTATGAAAATTGAAGGGTGTTAAGATGAAATTCTCAGGTTCTACTTTATTCGATTTCCATGTATACATAGCATAAATAAATTGGTCAATTTCCTTTGTTTCTCCATGAATTCAAACAATAAAGTATACAATCATGAAATAAATTTAACTAGACAATGTGACATAATTGAAATGTTGTTTATCACATTATTTATTATAATTTATTTATTGTTGTAAGGTCCATATGTGTAGTTGTTATACGTGTATAATATTTTAGAGAATTAATTTGACGATTAATGTACTAAAGTTTTCCCAAAGTTAATTTAGTTCCAAGTTCATAGCTTTCCTAGTTTCATTCAACTATATGTAATTAGGAGAATTTGGTTTTGATTAGAAGAACTTAAAGTAATCTTGTTCTAACTTGAATGGACTTTAGGACTTTATCCTAATTCACTTTAGGACAGCTCATGTTGGTTTCCTATTTCATGTTTGAGAGAATTTAATTCATTGTCCCATTTCTCTTTTATCCTACTACTAATTCTTTCCAAAGTTGTGTTTTATTTATGCAACTAAAGGAAACTTGGACCACAAAGTTAACATATATATAGTTGTCTTCACAACTTGGAGATGCACGCATTCACTATAGCTTGAGAAAGAGAGAGAAATCAAAAGTACATCTGTTTTGTTTGAAGCTTTAAGCTTCTTTGATTTTTTATAGTTCTTGTGTTGTTCAAGTTGATGAATGAACACATCAATCTAGTGTTTGTGTGCGTAGTTTTATATTATTCGATGGCATAGTGTTAAAAGAGCAGTGACAAGGAGAGTTGAACCACTAATGTTGTGTTCTTGGTGAATAACGTGTTTATAATAGACTACGGGTCAAAAGTAAAGGGAATCTGCCATTATAAGTCCTCGAGTCCCGTAAACCAAACACGCCATAGTGAATTGCAGCTCCAACTGGTTATAAATGTGGATTTTTACAACCAAACCACGTAAAACTTCTGTGTTATTTTACTTCATAATTTTAGATTATATTTTGTATAACAATTCATCAACTACCAATCCTAACGATTATCATTAATTTTTTACAATTCAATCGAAGTAAAGCTAGGATTTTGATATGGTTATTAAAAAAATCTTTAGAAAAAAATTACTAATGTTAAAAAATTAATTATTATAAGAAAATGATATAACACCATTGAATCTTGAAGAATTCGATTAACATAAATGTAGTTTTCAAGAAGTCAACCAATTTTTAATCTTTTGCTTAGATTTTATAAATAAGAAATTAGAAAAAATAATAATGCAAAGTTGGGACATCAATTTCACAAATTAACAAAATAGTAAAAATGAGTTTGAAGTACTGAAAATTGGATTAAAATTTTCGAAATTAAAATATTGAGAGATAGTGAAAAAAATAACTTGAAAGTTCTCAAAATTAATAACAAACTTAAACCATTTAATCATTTACTTAAGGAGTCGAATCAGTAATAAGAGAAGGACGTGAGAAAATAATAAAGTCACATCAATATCATTCACATTTAATATATTTCTTTTAAACAATTATATCAGATATTATTGTAATCATCTACTCCCCTACCAAATTTTAAATACTTTTTGATACAAGTAGTATTATGTTCTATTTTGAAATTTGAAGAGCATCTAAAGTTAGTTTAAGTAAACATGATACGAGTACATTAATATTATCTTTCATAAAAATGATCTATTTGTTTACATAATAGATTAACCAATTTTTTTACTCCTAACATGATAAGAATATTATTAAGAAAATCCATAAAATTTTTTTATTATTATTGTGAATCAATTAAAGAATTTGGACTATTTCAAAATAGGGTGAGGTTTTCTTATCATAGTCTTCTTATGGCACATAATAATTTATCTCATACAAAACAAATAAATGCATAAAATATTTATAGCAATATGTTACATATATGTAAATTTGCATTTTACTTTATAAATGATCGTTCATTATTAAAACCATAATTTCAGATTTTGTATTTCAGATAACCCCATCTTCGTCATTCAATGGTATGCTTGGGTGCAATATCCCAACAAATAAAGTTGTAAAAATTTATTTGAAAATTATAAATGAGTATATAAAACTTGTAAATATTTCAAAAATATAAACAAGTATGATTTACAACTTTTATATATCCATTTAAAATTTTTATATACATTTACAATATTTACAATTTTTTGTTTGGTTTACAAAGTTTATATAAATATTTACAACTTTTATACAAATTTTAGTTTGTAGCTTTAATGATTTATGATATTTTCACATGACATGCTACCGTTAATGTAGATTTGAAACTCTCTCTGTACAAATAAATTCAAGGATTTGTATTGATCTAACAATTAATAATATCCTACCCTTTTATTTTAAATTTATTATATATGACCTTATATTTAAATACAAGCCACTAAAGTTCGAAATAAACTTAGATGGTGTTTGTTTCAATCACTTAACACTTTTTAAATCTAAACACTTTTTATAACTTAATTTACACCACTTAATAGGATGTTTATTTATTTTTTTAGATACCACTTAAAAAAGTGGTAAGAGAATATTTTACCTTTAATATGACTTTTTACCCTTCTTAAAATGTAAAATGTTTATATTTATATTTATACAATCATTTAAAAATTAAATAGTTAATAAAATTAAATCAAAATTCTTTTTCATTTAAATAATTAATATTATATTTCTTACAACCTTTAAAAAATAATGATTAACTAAAATTAAATAAAAATTCTTTTTCGTTTAAATAGTTAATATTACATTATATAAACTCATATGATATTATTGTATAACTACTATATCATTAATATTATCAATTTTTAAAATTCATTCCTCCAATTAGATCAAGTTTAAGACATATCAATTTGTATAAAAAAAAATTGTAAGAGTAGTATTTTATCCATTATATTTTGAGGACCATATTTTGAATCATAAAATAATAATTATATTAATTAAAGTGTTTTCCATTTCATAAACTTAAAAAGAAAAAAAAAACTAATATGATCTTTTAACTGACAATATTAAATATTAATTTTTTACTTTAAATTTACACTCTTAAATAAATTAAAATGTCCTTAGCAATCTAATAAATAACTTTTGAAGTTTCAATAAAATTATCCTTATAATATATAATTAAATTCTATCAAATATATTGTCTATTTTAAAACTCGCTATTTATAATGATATCAAATTTTTTAATATTTATTATTCAACATATTATTAGCTAATTAATTTGAAATATTAATAGAAATAAATGAAAGTTTACCAATTATAAAAAATATTTATCATATTTTAATATGGTAATTATAAATATATTAATAAATAATATAACAATTTGATAATAAATACTAAAACAATCACAAATATACCAAAATTTTATCTTTTTAATAAATTAAAATAATATTTATAAATAAAAATTTGATAAAATTTATATAATTTTAATATGTAGGGATATTTATGGGATAAATTTTTTAACACCTCATTTAGACAATAATGATTAGAAAATTTGATAAGTTTTATATTATTTTAATATGTATGGATATTTATGGTATAAAATTTTTAACACCTCATTTAGACAATAGTGATTAGAAATAGTGATAAATTTTCACTTTTTCAATTATGTGATTTATCACTTAAAAAGTGCTAAATAGAAAAACAAACAAAAATTTTAAGATTTAATTTAAACACTTTAAGTGTTAAGTGATAAGTAAAAGAAAATAAACTGCTCCTTAGTTTGCATTTTTTAATCTCTTCTAATTCTCTAATAATTTTATTATGTAATCTTATTTTTTAAAATAAAATTATCAATTTTGAGGACACAGCGGAGACAAAGTATGACCCGTGATCCTGGTTAAATTAACTATAAGACAATATTACAAGTCTACAATTTAAAATCAAATTTCAATTAAGCTTAATTAGTTAAGAAAATTAAAACCTTAAATGATGGACTATCTTTAGTTTGTTCATGAGAGAGGTTGTCAATTTTAAACCAACCAATCTCAATCGCCGGATGAGTGGACCACCATGCATCGGAGATCATTACTTCCTGGAGAATGTTAATTAACTAGGCGAATGAATAGACCCTTCCTAATCAAATAATAACAAAAGGATAACAAATAAAACAAATTGAATTTAAAATCCCTAATCAAACTCAAATTATAGTAGGATGCATATATGCAAAAAAATTTTATGCGGCAAATTTTTGGTGTAAATTAATTTAATTAGTTATATATATATGTATATATATAAAAGTAATAATTAGATAATTACCTCCCTTTTTCGTTGGACGAAATTGAGTAATGTATTAGAGCATGATCACGTCAATGGAAAGAAATTAATTTTTTTTCAGAAAATTTAAAAAATATATAATTAAAACCTTACACGATTGAAGATCATGAAGCCAAGGTCCAAATCAACAGCATTGAAGGTGACAGTCCTGGCATGGCCGCCAAGGTATTGCTCCTTCTCATACAGCACAACCTCAACGCCTGCTTTTGCAAGAGCATAAGCTGAAACCAGCCCACTAATCCCAGCTCCAACCACTGCCACTCTCTTCATCTTCATCGACATTGCCCACAATTAAAAACCTGTAAAATAATCCTTCAGGTTGATTATGTGATGATATAATTTTCAAGAATTCTCATGGACACAAAGTTATGGTGTCTATATATATATTGTTTCTTTGTATTGATATATTAGAAAAAATATTACTTGCATTATTACACATTACTTCTATTGAAATCAAATCAAGTACAGATTGAAGAGATTAAAGAGTGCACATTACTTGTATTGGAAATAGTACAGATTCAAATCAAACAATTACTACTAATTGCATTACTTAAAATGTTAATGCAGAACGAAAGGGTGGTTGGGTTGGAATCGTGAACTGATTAAAGAGAGCGACAGATTGGTGGGAAATACAGCGTGCAACTCGCTTGCTTTCTCCTCTCCTCACCCCTCTTGCTTTGTCAAAGCTAGCTGTAGTGCACTGCTGGTGATAAAGCGTTTAAGGTCAGAATGAAGATGGTAGATTTGCACACTATTACATTTGTTAATTATATTAATTTATTCATGTGAATAATCAAATGAGTCATGTCCATTTTAGTCAAAATTTTACTAGTTTTAGCCAACCACGACGTGAATACAAGATACAAATACAAATTGCTATCTTAAGATGTACACATTATTACACTATTAATTATATTAATTTATTCATGGAGTATTGTTGGTTTGTTTTGTTTAGTGAACTTTGAAAATGTCAAGATTTTTTAAATTTAGATTACATGAAAGTTTTAACAAAAAGAATATAAATGTGATTAAATTTAAATAAAAGTTACTGTAACCTTAAAGATGTACGTGAAAATTAGTAAAATTATTTTATATCAAATAAATCTCTTTATTATTATTATTATTATTATTATTATTACTACTACTACTATTACTAAAAATTATCTTTTTTATTTAAAAAAAAATTTACTTGTTTATATTGTTTTTCATTAAATGAATTCTTTTACACGAAAGTTCATACTTTTCCAAAATATCATGCATATAGTGTTATCTATAAATTAATATTAAGTTAGTAATAAATATAAGTACTATTGATAAAAAGGCTTATTGTGTAAATTTCATATATGATGAATATATTTATAATTTCTTTCTTTTTTAAATTTTTTAAAATAAAAAATGTAAATATGAGAATTTGTTAACATAAATTTTTTAATATAATATGTTAAAATCAAATTACCAAACATTCATATTGTAAAATCTAATAGCTGAGATGATTGTTGAATCATTAAATGAAACTTTTTTTTTATATTTTAACTAACAAATAATAGGAAATGAATTAATGATTAGAAATTTATTTCATGATACTATATCAATTGATCCCAGCCTACTGCATAAAGTACTCTATGTATTATGAATTTAGGGAATTTAGAAAATGTATCAGGAAGTGTCTATATTATGGAGGAAATTAGAAACCCCAAGGTTTAGCATAATATCCCTAAACCCCTACAAATTTTAAAAATAATCAAAGACCCCCCTTTCATTGCCAGACCTTTAAACTTCAATTGAGGTGTTTACACCCATGGCATTCGAACCTGGGGTACTTTAGTTGACAAAACAAAAATCAATCATTCTGTATCAATAGTTATGCTAATATATATATATATATATATATATATATATATATATATATATAATGATGTTACATATATAACAATATTGATGGTTAACCACTTCAAATGTATTTTATGTTTTATATTTTACATTGGAATGTTTAAATTAACTAATAGCTAGTTTTTTTATTTTGAATTTTAAAATTTTAAAGATTCAAAATAAAAAAAGCAGTTCGAATGATCGTTTGTGAGATATTTAAATCTATCTTTTATAAGAATCATTCAAACATTTTTATATTTGGAGTCCATACATTTTATATTTTTTGTTAAGATACTTTGATTTTTTTTTTTAGTCTGAAACTAGCCCTTAGTCAATTTAAAACTATATAATTACATATATATATATATATATATGTGTGTTTTTCTTTAATTTTTATACATCATTTGCAAGATATTTAAATTAGTAAGATAATTTTTTAGTGGATTTGAATTTTTTTTTAATTCTATCATGTTAGTTATAACAAATATTTTTGTAACATGTAATATACAAAAAAATATATTATACATTTTAAATAATTAACCCTCAATTTTGTTATATGTGTAGCATCTTTTTATCAATATATAATATAATTAGTGTTAATTAATGTAAATAAATATTGATAGTAATAGAGTGATTGATTTTTTACTTGTCAACTAAAGTGCCCCAGTTAATTTGAACAGATCTATGGTTACAACAGGGTTTTTTAATTATTTTTGAAACTTATAGGGGACCAATAATTTTATGCTAAACCTTGGGTACTCCCATTGTTTCCCCATTATGAATCCATGGTGTAGAGTTATAGACAAAAAAGAAGATGAATGAGCCAATGAATGAAAACCAAGTTGAATTTAATTTTAATTTAATTTATCGTTTTGGTGGATATTTTAATTTTAAATATCAATATATTAATTAGTGAGAAAAACACAAGCTCTTTGAAGGAGTGATGCAGCATCACATAAGAATGTTCAACATAGCTTTGTTAATCAATAAATTGATGGCTACATATCTTAAATTAGAAATCGAGATTTTTACACTCACACCCTTAAGGATCAATATTTCTACAACTAATTTATAGGGTGTCTATTTCAACTTATCTACAAATAAAAAGAGTTCTTTCTACTACTAACAATTTTTTAAAATTCTTATATGTATTAGGTTATAGTTCTTCTTTTATATTTGTGGGAAACTTAAAATTTTCTCAAAAACTCTTCTTGAGATTTATTAAAGTTTTGGAATGCAAAAATATACTTGTATTTAATTTTACAATTCATATTTTATGAAATAACTCTTTTCAATAATTTATTATCATAAAACACTAATTCATTTATATAATCAAACAATCAACATTTTAATAAGATCATAATTCTTATTTGAAAAAGTTGAAACAAACCAAAACCTCAAGCTTGTTTTAAATATAAGGGATATTTTTATTATTTTAAAAATCGTTAGATTTAGATATTGTAAGTGAAATATAGAGCCAATTAAAGACCAATAAAATTTATGATTTACTTATTAGTTTATGAATGTTTTTCTGTTTTAATTATTAATCATCTAGCATGTATCATTATCTCCTTCCTCATGTGTATATTTCTTTTGTCTTTCTTTAAATTCAAATTCTTTATGCTCTCTCTTTAACAGCCAGCTCGTATTTATTGTCTCTTGCTCGCTATTTTTTTTAAACAAATAAAGATGCCTCTTCTTACAAAAGTTTGAGGCTCCGTCATCATCATGCAATCAATTTATTGTGTAAATAATGAGTTTTAATTAATGTTTATTGTCCTTCCAAGTGTTTCTAAGTGAAATGATGATATCATGTGAAAGGGAAGAAAATGCAAATTGGTATTTTCTGAATGGTATGGTTGGTGTGATGGAGGTTGAACGATCTCTTCCTGTCCACATGTTTTCAGTGCTATGTGAGCAGCTAGTTTCCTAGCCATGTTGTTCAATCAAATGCAATAATTATGTATCAGCATATCATGTGAAAGGGAAGAAAATGCAAATTGGTATTTTCTGAATGGTATGGTTGGTGTGATGGAGGTTGAACGATCTCTTCACATGTTTTCAGTGCTTATGTGAGCAGCTAGTTTCCTAGCCATGTTGTTCAATCAAATACCACCACGAAATAATTATGTATCAGCATATCATGTGAAAGGGAAGAAAATGCAAATTGGTATTTTCTGAATGGTATGGTTGGTGTGATGGAGGTTGAACGGTCCACATGTTTTCAGTGCTATGTGAGCAGCTAGTTTCCTAGCCATGTTGTTCAATCAAATACCACCACGGTATCAGCATACGATGGTATTTTCTTCACATGTTTTCAGTGCTTATGTGAGCAGCTAGTTTCCTAGCCATGTTGTTCAATCAAATACCACCACGAAATAATTATGTATCAGCATATCATGTGAAAGGGAAGAAAATGCAAATTGGTATTTTCTGAATGGTATGGTTGGTGTGATGGAGGTTGAACGATCTCTTCCTGTCCACATGTTTTCAGTGCTTATGTGAGCAGCTAGTTTCCTAGCCATGTTGTTCAATCAAATACCACCACGAAATAATTATGTATCAGCATAATATAAGACAAACACAAAATGCTAACTATTACTTTTACTATTACTGAAGCATCATTGGGTTTGGAACTGCTAGATGTTGCAAATTTTTGCGGTTAATTATGAAATGGTTGTACCATTTGGTGTGTGTGTGTGTGTGTGTGTGTGTGTGTATAGACCAAAGATTGTGACCATTGGATGTATTGTACTTCTACCCAATGGTTAAATGATCTTATGCTAATATTTTTGTATCTGAAACTTAAATGTTGACAGCTACTTTGACTTCTAAACATCAAGGACGTGTTTGGTATGCGTGATTTGATAGGATAGTATAAGGGTGCAGAATTGCATTAATTTTTTTTTTAACCTGCATATGGCACGCTCTAAAGGTTGTTTAGGATAGTAATAGGACACATAATAACCACATAAAAAGCGGAAAAATAAACCCCCGCCCACCCATGGTATTACGCTAGATAAGGAGAAGAGAAATGCACTGTTGCTTTAATTGATAATGTAATATTTATATATTTTATCTTAAAATAAATTATTTAAATATTAAATTATATCATATTAAATAATTAAAATATTTAATTAGATGCTTAAATTATTTAATTTAATTTTTGATCTTTTAACTAAATTATTTTAAATACAGATTTATATTTTAAATATAAATTTTTTTAAATTGAATTTATTATAAATTTGAGTTCTTTTAAGATTATTTTATATAATCCTATCCAGTTTAATATTACCCCAAACACTGTATAGTACTACACTCATCCAAACCTATCATATTTCATCCCATCCTATCTAATCTAGTATAACCAATACAATCCAATGTAGTGTATCAAACGTATCCTAAATATTTTATATATTTTTATATCTTTCATCTCTCACTTTCTTCTCTAACGAAATCAACCACTCTTTTTAAACAAGCCATTTTTTTTTCTTCTCTCTTAGCCCCTACTTTCATGTGTTGGCTTTGTGATCCCATCTTTCATTTGCTACCTGAAATTTTCATCCAAGATTTGTTTAATGTAATCTTATCTCTAGCTATTGACAAGTATTAGTTGTTTTTTTATTATAAAGTTAAAATTTTGTGGAGCTATTATGAAAATAGCAAAAGTCATCATATATTGAATAGAAACATTAGTGTTGGAACTTAATTTTCACTTTCGTCATATTTACTTATTCTAGCAAACTAAAATGAATCCACGATATTTGCAATTCTTTATACAGACGTCTATGGGAGTTAACAAATAAATATTAGTAGAAGAGATAGATGTTGTTTATAAGCTCTTACAAAGGAACAAAAAGAAAAAGAATTTTAGGATCTAGCTATCAGGATGACGACTAATGCATATGGATAGAAGATGAACTATTGATTAAGATATGGAAGAGGATTGAAAATGTAAAAGGTGAAATATGAAAGGAAAGACTGAGAGATTCTTAGTAGCTGAGAGAAAACAAAAAGTAAATTAAAAGGTGAGAGTAGGCCCACAATTTTTTTTTAATCGTTCAACCATTGGGTCAATGCGGATACATCCAATGGTCACAGTCTTTGGTCCGCATATAAGCTAGCTGTCACAGGACTTTTTGTTGATAAGCGGAATGCCCTGCGATAGCGCTAAGCCACGCTCAACCAGCTACTTGTTAAACCGCTTTGGAGGTTATCACCCGAAGGTATGTGTAACTCAACTCACAAATTTTTCGAATGCACACAAAGGATTTACGGAAGCACCGACTTCCAACTTTTCTTTTATTGCCTCAAAGAAAATAATACAATCCGCCCCAAGATTGTGTGCTAGAAACACCCACACTAACACTCACACTAGCTACTCCGTTCGCTAAGTGTTTTCCCCTCTCAAGTAAGGTATCTCGTGTCTAGTGTCTCTCCCCTTGTGTCTTATGTTTTCAGCCCACCATCTTGGTACAATATATAGGAAAAGAGCCAACCAACATCCCTGGTTACTAGGTCCTACTTCTATGGGCTAAACGCCACATGGTCCATGTAGTTGACATCCCCAACTACTAGGCTAGGTGGCACGCTCCTACGCTGCCACATGTATCCTCCACTCTCCATGAGTGGAGATCATGGAAGTTAACTACCATGGAAGTTAACTACCTTTAACTTCCCACTTCCTCTCATAGGCGTAACCACCCATGATTGGAGATCATGGCATGGAAGTAACTACCGCCAAGTAACTTCCCACTTCATGGAAATAACCACCTCGAGTACTTCCCACTCAATAGGAATAACCACCTCGAGTAACTTTCCACTTCCCTCACAAGCATAACTACCTATGAGTGGGATCATGGCATGGGATATGGGAATAACTTCCCAAATAACCACCCACTTCCATTCCTACCTTTAAGGACATGGTTGAGCTCTCTCAACCGCCAAGTTAATGGGGAAGTTATATTTCCTACACCTTAGGAAATAACTTCCAACCCACTATTTCCTTAATTCTAGGAACCACAATCCTCTTGGACATGTGTCATGATTGATGCCCACTAACACGCTCACTTGCACCATGAACCGCTGCTGTACGCCATGTCATCGCTTTGTGGCGCACTACCCGTGCGCGTGCTTGCTACCTCGTAAGCGTCCCAGCCTGCATGCGTGCATATGCTAGTGCCGATGCGCTACGTTGCCCCCAACGTGCGTGTAGCATCGTTGTGTCGCGCCCAACTCCTGTGTGCGCTCCACACATCACGCCCGCTACTGGTGCGTGCGTGTCATCCCACCTTGCTTAAGCGCTCACCCATGCGCTTCTCATTGGCATGCACCGTTGCTGCCCCATCCAAGCCTTGGCATAGCGCAAGGCAAGCTATGCCAAGCATGCGTAAGTATCAAGGGTGTACCAAACCACCCCCACCGGAAGAGCCCGACGTCCTCGTCGGAAAGGTGTCAAGATACTCCTTCACTTGCTTCTCAAAATTGTCATAGTGTAACCTCCTTTTCCTAAGTAGCATCCACCACGCTACCGCCTTTCCATTGAACCAGATACTCCGTTCTCCGATTCTTTTTGCTTTGCCCCATAGTTTTATGATCAAGGATTTTCTCTACTTCCTTGTCGAACTGTTTCCGAATCACCGGAGGAGCTCGTTTGGCTTGTTGGCGCCTAACATCAGCCAAATCCTCGTGAAAGGGCTTTAGGAAGCTCACATGAAAGGTTAGATGAACCTTTAACCTCTCCGGTAGCTTTAGCCTATAAGCTACACGGCCTACCCTTTTAACCACCTCAAAAGGGCCATCAAATTTCGGAACTAGGCCTTGATGTACTGCTTTGCTACTAATTTTCTTCCATATCTGAGGCGTCAGCTTTAACAACACCTTGTCATCTACATTGAACTCCAATGGCCGCCTATCAGCATCCACATACTTTTTCATGCGTCGAGATGCCTTGGCCAAGCTATCCATAGCTTGCTCAATCATCTCTTGCTTGTTACGCGTAAATCTGTGCACTGCGGGACACCTCCCATCGGCATCACGCATAGCCACCTCATGGGGAGTCAATGGCTGTTGCCCCATCACCAACTCTGCTGGACTCATTCCTGTTGCTGAGGAACGATGGATGTTGTAGCAAAACTGTGCTGCATCAAGTAAACTCACCCAGTTCTCCTGACTTGCTGTCACATAGTGTCGCAGATATTCCTCCAATAGCGCATTTATCCGCTCAGTCTGACCATTAGTCTGAGGATAATTTGCAGTCGAGAACTTCAACTTCGTCCCCATGGTGTTGAAGAGTGTTGTCCAGAATCTGCCCATGAACCTTGCATCACAGTCACTAATAATATCTTCCGGTAAACCGAAGTACTTCACCACATATTTGAAAAATAGCTCAACTGCCACATCAGCTGTGCACGAATGTGGTGCAGGCATAAACACTGCATACTTCGAAAATCGATCCACAACCACTAGAATCGATCCCAATCCGTCAACCTTCGTTAAATCCAAAATAAAATCCATAGAAACTGACTGCCATGGTCTCTCTGGATTCGATAAAGGTTGAAGAAGCCCCGCTGGCTTTGCCTTCTCCATCTTATCTTGTTGACATACAAGACAAGTTCGGACATAGGCCTCTATGTCCTCCATCATTTTGGGCCAGTAATACGAACGTTCCAACAACGCCGCCATCCTATCAACCCCCGGATGTCCTGCCCAATAAGGGTCATGTGTCTCCCTTAACAATTGTCTTCGTAAGTCCCCACCTATGGAAACATACAACTGGTTGCCACGTGCATAAATAAGTTCATCCTCGAGCCAATATCTCCGTACAAGCCCCTGCTTGATCTCATCACAGAGTTTGCAATAAGCAGAATCCTCATCCACTTATTACCTCACTTTGTCAAGAAAATCCGATTCCACCAATGTTAAGGCTGCAATATAGGCCTCAACATCTTTGCGACTGGGAGCATCCGCTACCTGGTTTTATCGCCCATGTTTGTGTACCATCAAACTCAGCAAAGAACTCCTGCCACCTTGCTTACTTTGGAGTCAACTTCCGCTGCGTTTTAAAATAAGTGTTAGCCATATTATCCGTAAACATAGTGAATCCAGTACCTAGCAAGTAATGTCACCACATATTGAGGTAATGCACTACCGCCGTCATCTCCTTATCGTGTGTTGAGTACCATTGCTCCGCATCTTTCAACTTTCGACTCTTGAAAGCTATCGGATGACCATCTTGGACCAGCACACCCCCAATGGCTCTATCGGATGCATCCGTGTATACCTCAAATGGCTTCCCAAAGTCGAGTAGCTTCAACACTGGTTTCGATGCCACTGCCTTCTTTATTTTCTCGAAAGCATGTTGTTATGCCTCCGTCCATTCCCACTTGTGATCTTTCCTTAGCGAATCCGTGAGAGCATTTACCTTCTTCGAGTATCCCTTAATGAATTTCCTATAGTAGTTGGCTAACCCCAAGAAAGATCTCAATTCGGTCACCTTAGTTGGTGCGGACCAGTCAAGTATCGCCTTGACCTTCCTCTCATCCATGTGAATTCTACCTTGGTGCACCCAATGCCCTAGGAACATTACTTCCCGTCTACAGAATTCACATTTCTCCTTCTTGACATAAAGTTGGTGTGCTCACAACCTCGAAAGCACCAGCCTAAGATGATCAAGGTGATCATCCAAGGTCTCACTATACACCACAATATCATCTAAATAGACAACCACAAAACTATCAAGGTAATCATAAAAGACATCATTCATTAAATTGCAAAAAGTAGCTGAGGCATTAGTAAACCCAAACGGCATTACAAGGAATTCAAAAGAACCATATCTAGTGACACATGTCGTCTTCGGTTCATCACCTTTTATAATTCGAACTTGCTAATACCCTGAACGTAGATCCAGCTTTGTGAAGTAGGAAGCTTGTCCCAAACGATCGAATAAGTCAGCAACATTGGGGACTGGATACTTATTCTTAACCGTCACCTTGTTCAATGCACGATAGTCCACGCACATCCGCAAGGTACCATCCTGCATCCTCTGGAATAACACTGGTGCGTCACAGGGAGCTTTAGAAGGTTGAATATACCCCGCATCCAGCAGCTCGTCTAGTTGCTTCCGAAGTTCTGCCAACTCAAAAGGTGCCATTCTATAAGGAACTTAGGCAGGGGGTTTTGCACCAGGTTCCAACTCAATGTGGTGATCAATTGCACGTCTCGGTGGCAAGGCTTTTGGGAGCGTTGAAGGCATCACATCCGTGAACTCCTCCAACAAAGCAGCATACTCATCAGGTACCTCCACAACCTGATCTGGCTTGATCTCAACAAACGCCGCTACATAAGAAGTTTCTCCCCTTCTCAAGCCCGTGCTAAACTGTTTAGCGAACTGGATTGATAGCTCTTCACTCCTCCCCTTTGCTAACAATTGGCACTTCTTAGTAACCGAATTTGTAGGATCCGGTATCTCCATAGTACGTAAGTAATGAATCAAAGACATATTATACTGAAGAAAGAACTCCATACCCAATATCATTTCAAAGTCATCAATGGGCACTATCGACAAATTTATCGACCCCTCCCACGAACCAATCCGTATGTCCGCAAGAGCCGTCCCACATACTGGCATCACTCCTAAGTTCACCGCTTTTACTTGACATGGTGAGCTCTCTATGCCAAGCTCTAGTCGATCAACTTTCTTCAAGGCTAGGAAGTTGTGTGTAGCACCCGTGTCAAGCATAGTGTGCAACCCTTGCCCATCGATAGACACCATAACATACATGAGCCCCGTAGTGTCACACATGCCATAGATATTATTCAACAATTGCAAGGAATTCATACGAGTAGGAACTACCTCCTTCTCATTCTCCTTGTGCTCACTATCCGTCACCAAGGCATTAAGCCGACTTCGCTTTGGGCAATCCTTCGCCCTATGAGGTCCATCGCATATGAAGCACCCCATACCTCCGCTTTTCTTTTTGTGCGAATCTCCTTGCTTGGCTTTGCTGGACTCGGCTTCCCGCTTCTTGCTATCATGTTTGGAAGCTCCAGACTTTTTCTTTCCCTCGGACTTTTTGGGTGGAGAAGGAGACCCAAGCTTGAAGTCCACCAAACCATCCGTAGCAGCGATTGCATTGGGTAAATCCTTTACCCCTTGCCTACGCAACTCAGCTTGCACCCATGGCTGCAATCCCGATATGAAATTGAAAAGCTTATCCATGTCCGACATGTTCTTGATGTCCAACATCAAAGAACTAAATTCCTTTACGTACTCCCGCACAGCTCCAGTATGCTTGAGCTTTTTCAAGCTCTCCCTTGCTAGCCATCCCGCATTGCAAGGTAGGAATTGACCCTTCAATTCCCGTTTGAGTGTTTCCCATGTCTCAATGGTTGATCGTGTTGCATCGGCATCCCCTTGGATATGAGTGCGCCACCAAAGTTTTGCATCACCCGCCAAGTACATCTTGTGATGGTCACTTTCTCGGCCTCGGGCACTCTAGTAGCCTTGAAATACTGCTCTATATCCCACAAAAAATTTTCAAGCTCTTTGGCGTTCCTCGCTCCGCCAAAGGTTTTCGGCTCCGGCACCTTAATCTTGGAAGTGAGTGTCTCACTCGCCCCTGGTGCATTACTCACTGCTTGTTTGAGTATTTTCACCTCCTCATCTACATTAACAAGGCTCCGTTTGAATGTATCCGTCAAAGCAGTAATGTCCTCCGAAATAGCATCAAATACCTCACGCATGAACTCCTCTAGAGTTCCACGCAAAGTTGCAACCTTAGACATGAGCATCTCAGATTGCTCCTCTAGGCTCCCCACGTTTTGAGCCTGAGGTGCGTCTACCAACACCTCTAACCGTGCCACTCTATCCTTGAGTGTCTCGCCAGACATTGTTCAAAAAATAAGTAGAATGTGAGTAGAAAGAAATGAGTCACACGCAAGTCGCCTTAACCGTGCTCTGATACCACTTGTCATAGGACTTTTTGTTGATAAGCGGAACGCCCTGCGATAGCGCTAAGCCACACTCAGCCAGCTACTCGTTAAACCGCTTTGGAGGTTATCACCCGAAGGTATGTGGAACTCAACTCACAAATTTTTCGAATACACACAAAGGATTTACGGAAGCATCGACTTCCAACTTTTCTTTTATTGCCTCAAAGAAAAGAATACAATCCGCCCCAAGATTGTGTGCTAGAAACACCCACACTAACACTCACACTAGCTACTCCGTTCGCTAAGTGTTTTCCCCTCTCAAGTAAGGTATCTCGTGTCTAATGTCTCTCCCCTTGTGTCTTATGCTTCCAGCCCACTATCTTGGTACAATATATAGGAAAAGAGCCAACCAACATCCTTGGTTACTAAGTCCTATTTCCATGGGCTAAACACTACATGGTCCATGTAGTTGACATCCCCAACTACTAGGCTAGGTGACTCGCTCCTATGCTGCCACATGCATCCTCCACTCTCTATGAGTGGAGATCATGGAAGTTAACTACCCTTAACTTCCCACTTCCTCTCATAGGTGTAACCACCCATGATTGGAGATCATGGCATGGAAGTAACTACCTCTAAGTAACTTCCCACTCCATGGAAATAACCACCTCGAGTAACTTTCCACTCCATAGGAATAACCACCTTGAGTAACTTCCCACTTCCCTCACAAGCATAACTACCCGTGAGTAGGATCATAGCATGGGATATGGGAATAACTTCTCAAATAACCACCCACTTCCATTCTTACCTTTAAGGACATGGTTGAGCTCTCTCAACCGCCAAGTTAGTGGGGAAGTTACATTTCTTACACCTTAGGAAATAACTTCCAACCCACTATTTCCTTAATTCTAGGAACTACAATCCTCTTGGACATGTGCCATGATTGATGCCCACTAACACGCCCACTGGCACCATGAACCGCTGCTGTGCGCCATGTCGCCCGATGCCATGGGCCATGTCGCCGCTTTGTGGCACGCTACCCGTGCACGTGCTTGCTACCTCACAAGCGTCCCAGCCTGTATGCGTGCATGTGCTAGTGTCGATGCGCTACGTTGCCCCGAACGTGCGTATAGCATCGTTGTGTCGCGCCCAACTCCCGTGTGTGCTCCACACATCACGCCTGCTACCCATGCGTGCGTGTCATACCACCTTGCTTAAGTGCTCACCCATGCGCTTCTCATTGGCATGCACCATTGCTGCCCCATCCAAGCCTTGGCATTGCGTAAGGCAAGCTATGCCAAGCATGCGCAAGTATCAAGGGTGTAACACTAGCTTTTGAGAGACTGGATAAGAGAATAATTGTATATATATAAAACCTTCTAGTGTATAAATTTTATAATATATTTAGAATATTGAAAATCCTAACTTTAAACCTTCGTTATTTTTATATGGTAAATCACAATCAACATGATACATTTTTATTATTGTAAGTCAAAATTTAATTATTTTATTCCATTAATAGTTCATTGTTCTCAATTATAAATCAAACTCCAATATTCTTAATCTATGTGAGAAAACACAATTTTTTTTACAAATAAAATTCCAATTTTTGATGTAAATTCATATTCTTTTATATTGTAAGTGTCATGAAACATGTGGCAAGTCTTATTATAACATGTAAGTCTAATTATAAAACAGGAAATTTGTATTTTATAGTTATGCTGATGTGGTATAAGAATCAGATAAAAATTTTGTAACATAAAGTCTAAAGATAGTGACAACATGTTTGGTATGATGTGATACTCATTTATCAATTTTATAGTTATACTAACGTGATGTGGTATGGTTAGTTGATAGGGGCTAAACGATCTCTTACTCTCCACATATTTTCTATGCTCATGTGTGGCTCGTTTCCTAGCCATGTTATTCAATCAAATGCCCTCAAATCATAAGAAATTTCAAACAGATGTGTCCTTCCAAGATATTCCATTACAATGCACTACTATATATAACTGTATACTATCCATTTTTTTTCAAACTTTGTCATATAGCACAAAGTAATAAATGAATTAAAAAGAATAGGAAATGATAATTGCTTACTTGATAGTCAACTCTCCAAACATGGTCTTAAATCATGCATGTTGGCATTTTGTATAACTTTGTGAGGGAGAGACACAATAATCATACAAATCCAATAATACACACACACACATAAACATACACTTAATCTAATGTCGTGGCAAGATATAGGCCTATTATAAATATACAATGCATCAAAGATATTGTAATATAATAATATTAGACAAAGTATCCACATTGTATAACTTTTGCTCTAATTAATTTATTTTGTTGCTTAATACTGTGGTACGCAGAGGCTTTAGAACTTTATGTATTACACTATTGTTAAGCAAATCTCTATTAGATTTTGAAAGTTTCCAGGATAATCCAACAGCCTACTGCTCTCGATATGGATTCCCAAGGCAACTTGCTTTTTGTTAAATTTTGAATCACTGGAGTCATAAAACTTTAAATGATTAGGTAAATCAAATCCAATTACAAATTTCAGGCCTATCTAGATTTAAGCTAGGCTTAGAGTTGTTCGAGTTTGACATTGGCGTACCTATAGGATCCCGGACCCAAATATAATTGAATCAGCACAATGGAATAGTCTTCGAAACTAGGATCTTGCAACTACAAGCTTCAAAATTTGCTATCTACCAACTACTTCAGTTCCCAGGTATGTTTGATCAACTGTCTAAATGAGACGAGTGGACATCTTTCTTGCACTGGACAAGATCTGAGAGCACAATAGAGGAGATCAAAAAACACAAACGAATACCAAATATCACTAAAAGGAAGCCCAGAAGAGGTTTGTGTTTTTCTCATGGAGGTTGTATGTGTTTCACATTTTTGCTCTACGAGGCACAATTGATGTTCACATGAAACCCTAGTAACCTTTTTGTGTGTATTTTATTCCCCAGTCTGATTGTGTATCAATGAACTAGGTTATTTAGGGCTTTATCTCATATAAACCCCAATTGGACCTTTAGGGTTTTAACATTGCTTGGGTCCAACCCAAGTGTAAGCCCTAATTAATTAAACACTTTGATTAACCCATATATTTAAATAATCACATTAATTAAATATTTGGCTCATTTAACTAGTCCAATAATTATTTAATTTAATATTTTGATCTTTTAACTAAATTATTTTAAATACAGATTTATGTTTTAAACATAAATATTTTTTAAAAATTAATTTATTATAAATTTGAGTTTTGTTAGATTATTATATATAATCCCATCCATTTTAATATTGCACCAAATAGTGTATAGTACTACACTTATCCAAACCTATCATATTCCATCCCATCCTATCCAATCTAGTATAACCAATACAATCCAATGCGGTGCACCAAACGTACCCTAAAATTTTATATATTTTTATATCTTTCACCTTTCACTTTCTTCTCTGACGAAATCAACCACTCTTTTTAACCAAGCCACTTTCTTCTTCTCTCTTAGCCCCTACTTTCATGTGTTAGCTTTGTCATTCCATCTTTCATTTGCCATCTGAAATTGTCATCCAAGTTTTGTTTAATCTAATCTTATCTTTAGTTATTGACAAGTATTAGTTGTTTTTTTATCATAAAGTTAAAATTTTGCGGAGCAATTATGAAAAAAGCAAAAGTCATCGTATATTGAACAGAAACATCAATGTTAGAACTTCATTTTCTTTTTCGTTATATTTACTTATTCTAGCAAATTGAAACGAATCCACAATATTTGCAACTCTTTATACGGACTTCTATGGGAGTTAACAATTAAATATTAGTAGAAGAGATAGATGTTGTTTATAAGCTCTTATGAAGGAACAAAAAGAATAAGAATTATAAGATCTAGCTATCAGGACGGGGACTAATGCATATGGATAGAAGTTGAACAATCGATTATGATGTGGAAGATGATTGAAAATGTAAAAGATGAAATATGAAAGGAAAGACTGGAAGATTCTCAATTGGTGAGAGAAAATAAAAAGTAACTTAAAAGGTGAAAGTAAGGCCCGCAATATTTTTTTAATCATTCATGTAACTATAAAATTCCAATTTTTTATGTAAATTCATATTCTTCTCTACTAAAAGTATTATGAAACATGTGGTAAGTCTATTATTATGACATGTAAGTCTAATTATAAAACAAGAAATTTGTCTTTTATAATTATGCTGATATTGTACAAGAATCAGATAAAAAATTTGTAACATAAAGTCTAAGGATAGTGACAACATGTTTGGTGTGACGTGATACTCATTTATTAATTTTATAATTGTACTAACATGATGTGGTATGGTTAGTGGATGGAGGCTGAACGATCTCTTACTGTCCATATATTTTCTATGCTCATGTGTGGCTCGTTTCCTAGCCAAGTTATTCAATGAAATACCCCAAAAACTTCAAATAGATGGATCCTTCCAAGACATTCCATTACAATGCTCCGCTATATATAACTGTATACTATCCATTTTTTTCAAACTTTGTCATATAGTACAAATTAATAAATCAATTACAAAGAATGGGAAATGATAATCGCTTACTTGATGGTCAACTCTCCAAACATGGTCTTAAATCATGCATGTTGGCATTTTGTATAACTTTATAAGAGAAAGACACAATAATCATACAAAATCCAATAATATTAATATATATAGACACACACACACGCACACACACATAAACATACACTTAATCTAATTTCTTGGCAAGATCCTGGCCTATTATAAATATATAATGCATCAAATATATTGTACTACACCAATATTAGACAAGGTATCCATATTGTGTTACTTTTGCTCTAATTAATTTATTCTGTTGCTTAATACTTTGGTATGTAGAGGGCTTTGGAACCTTTTGTATTACACTTTTGTTAAGTAAATCTCTATTAGATTCTGAAAGCTTTCTAGGATAATCCAACAACTTACTGCTCTCGATATGGATTCCCAGGGCAACTTGTTTTCTATTAAATTTTGAAGCACTAAAGTCATAAAACTTTAAATGATTAGGTAAATCAAATCCAATTACAAATGCCAGGCCCATCTAGATTTAAGCTAGGCTTAAAGTTGCTCGAATTTGACATTGGTGTACTTATAGGATCCCAGACACAAATCTGATTGAATCAGCTCAATGGAATAGTCTTCGAGTCTAGGATCTTGCGACAATAGGCTTTAAAATTTGTTATCTACCAACCACTTTAGTTCTCAAGTATGTTTGAGAAACTATCTAAATGAGACGAGTGGACATATTTCTCACACGAGATAAGATCTAAGAGCACAACAAAAGAGATCAGAAAACACAAAGGAATACCAAATATAACTCAAGGGGAGCCTAGAGGAGGTTTTTGTTTTTCTCAGGGAGGTTGTACGTGTTCCATGTTTTTGCTCTATGAGGCATAATTGATGTTCACATGAAACCCTAGTAACCCTTATGTGTGTCTTTTATACCCCAATCTAATTATGTATCAATGAATTAGGTTATTTAAGGCTTTATCTCATATAAATCCTAATTGGACCTTTAGGGTTTTAACACTGCTTGGGTCCAACCTAACTGTAAGCCCTAATTAATTAAACTCTTTTATTAACCACATTAATTAAATATTTGGCCCATTCCAATAATTATTTAATTTAATACTTAGGCTTTATTCACTAATAAATCCAATTAAATTAAATATTTAATTTCTCAAGTTGAGGCCCTATTCAGATAATTTGTATTAGCTACCCAAGGGACTTATGATGGACATTTAATTACAAGTTTCAATGTATGTGATACAGTACCCTATTATCTCATAACTGTAATGGGTCCAATCTATTAACTCTAGCACATTCTACTATAGGCTTAGAGTTGCATTCTTAAATTGAATATTCTTTTTTATTAGAAAGCATAATAATTTAACTTAGTTATATTATTTCTTTTTGCCCATCCATTAAGCAACAAGTTATAGAAATACCCTTCATGGTATACCAATAATTGAAGCTAGGTATAATTTATCGTTTTACCACTCCGATTACAATCTTGAACTCTGATACCAATTTTATACCATTTAAATGATTTAAGATTTATTTTAATAAATCTTGGTTTAGTGAACATCTTTCACTAAATACTTGGCCAAGATTCTATCATTTAAAAACTTGTAAAACCACAAAGATGGTATTTTGCAATCTTTCGGAGTCATGAATTCCACATTTATGGTATAATGTCTATTAAGACATAAATCTTGCAACCCCAAGTAGCCAAGGTATTGATCTTATACTTTAAGTCGCACTTTCTACTTTAGTCAAAGATCATAGCCTGCATACTAGAGGTACACTACCCATTCAAGATTAAGATATAGATGCCTTTAGTGCTCAGGTGTAGTAATTTACATTTAGTTACAGTATTTCCACGAAATGATTAATTTCATATGGTCCATGTTCAATGCATTCATAATACACAAGTGTTTTTATCCTGAAGTCTCCATTTCAAATTATTAGAGACTCACTATAAGCATTAAAATTTTGTTTATGGTTTTGTGGCCCAATGATGATTGTTAGAGACATTGATCAAGGATGAATTTTGACTAGAAGATACCTTAGAACTCTAAAAGAAGTAGTAAAAGGGTAAAATAGGAAGTAATAGGCACTTTGCAGGTTTGAAAAGATGCCACAATTGTTCCCTAAGGTCTTGAAAGGCCTACTTTACTTAGTTAGGTCCTCTCCTATTTGGTTAGGTCTAGATAAGCCCGCTCTTGTTCGTTAGGGCTTGCTCCTATTGAGAATAGGCACACGCCTATCATCTAGGTTTGAATAGGCATGCGCTTGTTCTAACGCATTGTCACTATCCTATATTGCTTAGACATCTTACTGTAGACAAACCAAAGTCCTCTGTAAAGAGGGTGGACACAGCTCCCAATGCATCAAACTCTGGCTATTCTCACTCCAAAACTAAGCGAAAAGAGTCTAGAGAGTAGGGAGTTATTTTTTAGTTAGAGATTTTGGGATATCATACTACTTTTAGCATTGCCAAAGCCTTTGTCTCTAGTTTTGGAGACTTAACCAACGTAGTCATGAGTGCTTTTAGAGGAGTGCAAGCATTGAAATCTTGCTTATGGTTTAAAGCCCAATGATAATAACCGAAGTACCAAGTCAAGATGGAATTCTAAGTGGAAAAACACTGGAAAATACATTTGGAACCGAAGTTGAAGCCTAATAAGGTGAAATTAGGGTTTTCGATTGTTTTTGGGCATGGAAACTCCCCATTCATGCACTCTAATGAATATTCACGCGCACCAATAGTTATTAGAGTGCACCAAGACCTATTGGGGTGCACTAATAGGCTTCCAGTATATATTTCCAACTTCAGAATTGTTAAAGGACTTTTGACCGATTTTTTTGAAGGGATATACAATTTTTCTTCACTTAGATAGCCTATATACACACTATAACACTCTTAAAACACCTCAAAATCATTTCCTTGTGAGCTTTTGAGTGGATTCTTGTGAATTTTGAACACTAATTCTATTTTGATGGTTCGGCAAGCCCGAGGGCAATGAATACGTTGCCATGCCCTTCTTTTGATGTTAAATGCTTAGTCTTCATGTTTTTGATGCATATTTTCTTTATGTTGCTTATTATGTTGTCTTTATGAGTTTTCATACATATTTTGGATATGGGTATTACTATTTTGTGCCTAAATGCTTTGTTTTGATAATTTTTAGTATGAATACTGCTATATGAGTGTCTTTTATGCCATCCTTATTATTATTACGAATTTCAACATTTTTTTTTTGTGGAGTTGTTAACACTTTTATGATATATTGCTAGAAATGCATGTTAGAGTTTGTGTCACTTTATTTATTTGTTGGAATATGAGTTTTTCTTGGTTTAATGAATGCTAATATACATGATTATGTGAAGTTAGTAGGCTACCCATGTTTTTTTTTTTTTTTTAGTTTGTTAGTGTGTGTATTTTCAAGGTTTGATGATGAAAATGATAAGAAGACTTGGTGTTTGCATGTTTTTAACGTTTAATACCTTTTATGTTCTCTTTTGAATGCTGAACTTAGGCAAATAAGTGGGCCGCCTTATCTTGTATTATTATTATGCCATGATTTCTTGTTTAATTGTGTGGTTTATGGGATTTTGCTACGGTACAGTTGCTATACCGATACAGCAACTGTATATTTGTGCAGAAATCGTAAACACATTGTAAAAGTTTTAAACGAATGAATAAAAGTTATTTATAAAAAAGTGTAAAAAAATCGTAAATGAAAAACATGTAAAAGTCGTAAATACGATTTTTTTCAGTCGGTTTACGATTTTTAAACATATTTTTATGATTTTTACATGTTACAGTAAAGTTGTTGTATAGTTACAGCAGTTACTGTAGCATGACTCGTAATTTATGGTATTTAAAAGGTTCCTATGCATGTTAGTGAGTGAGTTTACGAATGCATGCTTGTTTTGTTACATTTCTCATGAATGATTTTTAATTCGGTGTTAAGAGTTTATGCTGATTGAAGTTCTTGTCATGATATATTGTTTAGTTAATATGTTGTTGACGGTGCTTTAAGATGATTTGATGGATGTAGGAGTTAGTGGGTAGTGGACGGACTCACAATGATGGTGAGGTGCCCACTTCTTGCATTAAAGCTCCATGTTGACCTTAATGTGTTTACTTGGAAATTGGAGATAGTCTTAATTGATTTTGATGTGCCTATCAATCCTAAAAACTTTGTGACCAAACTGATATACTCTAAAATTTTTGCGATTATTTTGCTTAGATTTTGATTTTAAATTTTATATATATTAAAATATATATCCCAAGTGTTTTTTAAAAACTTTGTTTCAATAAAAAAGTTGAGTATTTGAATTTTTATGAAATTTTGAAGATGGCTCCTCAATCTTGGAATTTTTTTTTTCTATAGAAGATCAGTTTTATAAAAATTATTTGAAATACTTAGAGATTTCATAAATTATAAAATTTGGTATATTTGTCCATCTTTCAATCTAGTTTAATCCTGGGAATTTTTGTGATTTTACAAAATTATTGTATGATATTATCAAAATATGTAAAAGCATGTTATGGATAGTTATAGATAGAAAAACGTTTGTTAACTATTTATATTTAACATTTAATAGAAATTTTTGTAACTCCTCCTCGATGAAATTTCTGGCTACATACCCGGTCATAATAATGACTTAATAACATGTGTTATAATCTAGAATAATACAAATACCAGCTACTTGCCATTCTTGAGCTGTCCTCCATCTTTGCACCTCCCGAAGATTAAAATGTAGAGAAACAAAGATTAAAGGAAGCAAGAAACGATAGGTGGTTGAATCCCTTCTTCCGTTCACGATAGACAACAAAGGAGATCCCATATGTCTTGAACACTCAAATGCTAAGGAGTGCGAAACTTAAGTTATATGATAAATGGGTCCTCAAACTAATTGGGCCTTGCAACCCAAAAACAGCCCAATAATAAAACCATGTAAATCAAGTTAACGAATCATGGATTTACAATGAAATAGAAAAATAAGAATTTGTCTATCCTATTATGATATTGATCCATGTTTAATCCCATGTAAGAAATGATTATGTTTGTGCACACATTAAAATTCCAACATTAATTTCTTAGCTTATTAAACATTAGCTATTTCTTTGTTTCTTTTTTTTTTTTTCTTTTGTTAATTTTTGTATCATTAGAAGTGCTTTTCATAAATGTTACTATGTATCTCTACCACTTTTAGAAATGAGTTTTTAACTGAAAAATGGGATTTTTTTTTTTTGGATCTTTGTGTAATAAATTTTAAGTGTCGTTAATTTGATTTGTAATTTGACGTAGATAAATGAAGAATGTGGGTAACGTATGAAGTAATAAAACCGCATCGGATCATTTTTATATGATTCGTCCAATTACAATATGTTAGCAACAAATGACTCGCAAACGAATAATTATTTCTAAATTTCTTATGAATATAAGTATTATCCCACTAGAACAGCCAAGTGTATAAATTTCTTTTTCACATTTCAATAAGCAATCACCCCAAATAAATGCATCGCATTCCGTAATACAATTCCGAGGTTGGAAGAAAAAACATCACTTTTTTAAGAAAGTAATAAAGGCAATAGAGATGTTGTTTCCCCTTCTTCCAAAAAATGGTTTGCATTGTAGATTATTTAATAGAGCGGAACTTAATAAAACTTCTATCCCCGATATTAGATATTATGTTGAGTAATACCACTCTTATAAATTTTTTAATAAAATTTTATCATACAAACTAAACTAATGCGGCTTGATATGATAGTAGAAATGAACTTCAAAAGTTAATAATATTAAGTAATATGGATAATATGACAAATAAAAAGTAACGTCATCTGGATTTATATAGGTAAATTTGCATGAATAGTCGGTAATTTAACACTACTTTCTTATTATATAACTGAATTCATATAGAAAAAAATCTTGCATTAGGTTGAATGTAAACACACGCAACACAGGCATGCATGCTGACGTGACATTTTATTATTGAGTGGATTTATATACATCCTCTATAACCAAGATTTCCATGCACGCATAATGCATAGATTTGCGGCATTTGCCATTGACCTAATTCATCAAGGACAAAAGCTTAATGGTGCGTAATTAATTAATTACTAGTCATTCTAACATTTAATTTATCACAAAACGTAACACAAATATTCAGAAACTTGGCGACGGTGACTCAACACAATTACGCAAAGATAATAGTTACGAGGAATTTAAAGCATAATTTTTCGTTAGCAGTTAGGCAGTAACAGCATCCATG
Source organism: Boswellia sacra (assembly GCA_013180625.2). Classification (NCBI taxonomy): domain Eukaryota; kingdom Viridiplantae; phylum Streptophyta; class Magnoliopsida; order Sapindales; family Burseraceae; genus Boswellia; species Boswellia sacra. The sequence goes on along the minus strand of SNVD02000038.1, from coordinate 795,206 downwards.
AATTCTGCATCATTTTCCATACCCTGCATTGTTTCAGGCAAAAGACAAGCTTCAATGTCTATGCTGCCTTCTTCTGCTCCAGGAAATAAAGTTAGCTTCCCTTCCAACTTGTTTGCTGGTCCACTTCTCACTGCAATAGGCCTTCCCCAACCAAAATCATTGCCATAAACATTGAACCTTGGCGAACTACCCGTGTGCAGAGTATTATTAATTACCATGCCTTCCATAGTTGGTAGCCGAGGGTTTTCAATCCAAGACTCCAAAAAGTTCCTCACCTCCTTTTCGGTGTGCAGAGCAACAATCTTGTTCATTTGCTGTGCCACATGGCCAATTCCTTTCTCAAGCACTTCTCCTGCTTTCATTGTCACGGTCCCACGTTGGATTGCATTTCCAAAGTATTCTTGTGGCAACAGGGGGTTTAATCTTGATCTAACATCTACCAATAAGCTGTAAACAATCTCTAGCCCGGGATCAAGACTTTTATTACGAATAGCAGATCGCCAAAAATGAGATAGAAGTGCTTGAAGAGAGGAGATGTTGATGATGCCAGCCTCCGCATTGGCTTTTGCTTTGAGTTGTGCAATATTTTCCCTTGTAAAGTTAAAAACTCTTAGTTGTAAAGGTGGTGGAACAAACCTATCATAAAGTTGCTTGCTTCTCAATAGATCAGGTACAGATTGAGGAAGGCGAATGGGACAATCAGCATCAGGAAGGAACCAACGCTGAAGCACTGGAGGTTTGGATAAAGAATCAAAACCTCGAGAAATTTCAGACCAAGAATTGAAGAAATGCCAAAAAGATAAGCCATCAACAACGGTGTGGTTAATGGTGCAAGCAATAAAGATGCCATCAACAAGCTCAGTCACCTGTACTGCAAGCAATGGCTTGGAGGTGCCCTCATGGTTCTCAACCCCATTTAGCGGGAAAAAAGAGTTGACAATCTCAGGAACATAGACAGGTCCAATAATATCTGCAACAGAAACTCCCTCCACTGCAGCATGGACAAACTCAGATCCGGCATTGTTGCAGTCTATGAAGTAAGAAGTTGTGTTATCATGATGTTGAGTGATGGCAAGGCGACCTGCAAGTGGGGGGAAAAAGTCAAGCGTGAGTGAAAGGGAGGTTTTAAGGTGGTAGAGGAAGGCGTTATCTAGATCTTGATCAGGTTTTGGTTTGTGGAAGAGAAGTCCCTTCTGGTTGTAATCAGTCAGGAGAAGCTGAAGATCCCATGGAGTCAACTCGATCCTCAGATTTGGTTGGTTGTGAGTGGCTGCCGAGACTCTACTCGATGAGATGAACCGAATGCTTACCATGCTAGCTACCTCTCCCGATCGGCGGCAGAGGCAAGTCTCACCAATTCAGTACGGACAGAACCAATATTTATAGCATATATGGCTTTGTAGATAAAAGAGAAGATAAGATTTGCAGATCTATAAGTGGGACTCGCTGTATTGAATTATAAATAAATAACAAATTGCCGGCTGCGTGCGGGACTCTGACATGCTCATCTTTTTTCAACGCCTTTGTCTGCCATTTTCTTGGTATTCCATCTGATAATAACATCGCACTGAGACACATAGGCTGCGCGTTCTTGGATTGGGAATGGAATGAGCTGTAGTATATTAAGGCCCACTTATTTATCTGATTAACCCCCAATCAAAATTATCAAAATTAAATAAAAATATAATAAATAAAATAATTAATATTAAAAGATAGACTTAATAAAACTTTCATTTTTCTTATATATTTTTAATGTTTTTCTTATTTTCTCTCTCATTTTAATTGATTTTTATACTCTCTCTCAAATTTGTGTATTTTATTCCAAAGTAATTATAATTTAATTATCTTTTTTTCTTTTAAATTTCAACGAATTACATAATTTTATATCTAAACACAAAATTATATATTTTTATTTTTTTCTCTCTCCTTTCAAACACCAAAATTAATAAAAATTTGATTAATTATTTTATTGATATGAACATAATAAAAATTTGATTGATTATTTTATTGATATAAATTTACAAAATTTAATAATATAAAGAGAAACAATTGATTAAAGTTAAAATCTTTAAAAACAATTTTTTACGTATCATGCTTATTAGTATTTAAATTTAAGATTAAATGATAATTTAATTAAGTATTAAATTGAAAGGAAAAAAATTGTCAAATGCCATTGTAATCAAAAGATAATTATTTAGGTTTACCATAAGTATATTTGAAATTGAATATGCATAATTAATCAAGTTACCTTAAGTATATTTGAAATGGAACATGGGGTATAATAAAGATTGTCTAAATTACAATTTTATCTTTATTAAATAAGAGATGAGGGCTATGACATAAAAAAATGAGAACTAAATAGAACTACTCTATATAGAATTCGACCATGTTAGTATATGATTACTTTTAAGAAATTAATTTTTAAATATAAATTAATTTAATTTTTACTATAATTTAATTTGAATAAAATTAATTTAATATTTAGATTAAAACTATTAAATACTTGTTAATATTTCTATAAAAATAAAAATAATGAACACTTTTACGTTATGAATTAATTATTATATAAACTTTAAATTTAATAGTAATAGTTATTTTTTTATTATTATTACATCATTTTTATAAGAGATTATTATATGAGCCCCTGAGGTTATGCCTAATTCAATTTCGTCCCTAAGTTTTCAGAAATATTGCTCACCCCCTGAGGTTTCATTAAATCTGACATTGACCGTGATTTTGACCCATATCAGTTAACGAATTGACAAAAATGCCCTTGAATCAAATAATAAATTAAATTTATAAAACAGAAATAATAAATTAAATATATAAACTCAAAACACAAGAAAAAATAGAAGAAAAAAAAAAGGAACTAGAACGTTCCTCTCTCCTCAGCCTCTTTTCCTCCTTACTCTCACCCTGACCCTCACCCTTCCTCCACCTCATCCTCTCTTTCGTCTCCTTCTCCACCGCCGATACCACCCTCTCCGCCGCCTCCTCTCCCTCTCTTATTTGCTTTATTGGCCGTTGCATCATTCTTGCCTCACTTCTTCTTTGCTTTGTTGGGTCTTCTTCTTTGCCTTAACGACCTCTATAGTCGTGACCTCCGCCCCCTCAATTTCTAGTGCAATATCTGATGATAGCGTAAGATTACGAAATTATCCTTAAGGTAAATTATATTTCTGAAAACCCAAGGACAAACTTGAATTAAGACTAATCCCATCCTATGGGACAAATTATAATAATCCCTTTTAATAATTAAGTAATCGATATAAATTTTAGATAAAAGTAATTAAATATTTAAATATAATTAAGAATTATGTTTATTTAGATATTATTAATAAAGCAATATAATTATTGATTATATTTATAAATTTATATATTATTGTATTAATATTTGTTGGATAATATTTAATTTTTATTATATAAAATTAATATTATATATTTAAGTAATTCTTAAATAACGTTCAGTGAAAATTTCAACCTTTCCAGATTTTCTATGTCATCTGACTCGGCTCCAGTTCTCAATGGTGTTACCAATCAGAAAAGCTCGTAAGAGTTCTAGACGCCACATCAGATAATATCGTGGGAGCAGAACAGTAACAAAGAATTTTAAGTTGGCGTGTACAATATTTGGCTATAGCCTTTACCTCCAGGCAAATTCCAACATTATAAAACCTTAAAACTCAATGAGCCTGAACTCGCTAATGATTTGCAATCTTTCCCACCTTGTTGAGTGTAGGCCTTAGCCATATGGAACTGTACCTTGTTACATAATAGAAGAAAAATGGAAGAAAAAGAAAAAGAATTAATGAATAAATATCCCATCCCCTCAAATTCCCTCAACCAATGTTTTGTTTATGATAAGCTTATGTACAAGTGTTTCTTAGACAATTATAAGCAACAGAGATTCCCAGTAATGCTTCAATCACTTTCATAATCTTCATCATCTCCGAAGGAGAAAACTGAAGCATCAGCAGCCATTGCCTTAATATCACTTGCCCCCACTGAGTCAAGATGTGGAATCTGCACTGAGGCCGGTTTTCTATCCCCACCAATATTTTGTTCTTTTGTTACATTATTTAGTGTTAGTTCTTCATTTTTTAGACACAACTGTCCAGGTCCCCGTGACAAAGTCTCTGCCTTGGCATTAGACGCTAGTCCACGTGGAGCAGATTCCCCTCCAGAAGCATGAGTTTGTCCGCTCTTTGAAGCTCCAGTCTCCTCTCCATCACTGTCTGAGAATACATTATCATTTTCTTCACTTGCAGTGACTTTTGCTTGGTTGGAATTAGCAGCAGCGCTGCCAGCTGGGACCGAAACATAACCAGAGTTACCATCAGATCTCTTGGTGGCAGAATCAGCTTTAGAGCCTGCCGATGAAGCACCATCGTAGTCTATCATCACGACCTCAACCTGGAATCCAGGAGAAGGCAATTTTCTCTGCAAAGTACGGCCAACAGTTGTTCAAAGAAGCCATAAGAAATGCAAAGAAAAAAATAAATAAATAAAAAGGAAGAGCTACACATTTTAGTATGCCATCTATTGAATATACACACATTAGTCAAAGGATTGCCATTTACCTTTTCGAAACCATCAAGTTCATAAGCATCCAAAATTTTTCTGTTCTCAGTCATTGTCGTATTCAACCAACTGCATTCAAATGAAAGAGCAGAGAAGACTATGATACAAAACACCAACTTTGACCTTGAGAAATAGCGCACATGCAAATGAAAATAGAGAGAGAAGATACATGCTATAGCAAGTTATAAGCAGAAAGCAGATTACTAGAAAAAAAAATCAATTGCTTGTAGATGAAAGAACTTGTTAAGTTAAAACATAGGTTCCTCCTACTGATCCATAAAAAGAATAAGAGAACAGTGTCTGCTGCTATAATACTGATAGGAGCAACATAAAAAACTGCCATATTCTTTCAGTATATAATGTGTGATGAAAAGGGCTTTTTGTTCGTAAGTTAACAGGAAGAATTGACAAACCAGTAGAAATCTCCTTGACGATCATGAAAATGGATTTTAAAGTCCCCCGTCAATTCAGTCAGACCAGGCTGCCCTGGCAAAGCAAACACCACAATCCCTTTCTTTGGTGCCTTAATCCAGAAATCTTCTGGCTGAAATCAGACATTAAAATTATGCTCTCACATGAAGAGTAAAAACTGAACTAACACAAAAGAAAAAAAATTGTAAAAAGAATTCTTCAACATGAATTCACCATTAAATCCTTAGTTTTCGGATGTTTTCTTGTAGAGAAGAGAATTCCTGTGGACGAAGGAGAACATCCACATCAATAGTTACATGTTACTAACATAAATTAGTGACAGCAAAGTTGAAACAATGATAAGAATAACGAAAATCTTGCGTAGGTAGCAAATTCTTCATCACATTAGACTTTTATCTAAACATTCACTGATCAACGATAATAGAAATTTTTTAACAAAATAATAATAATAATAAACAGCGTTAAGAACTTGCGGCTCAAGTATTTTTATTGATAAAAATGGAATTTATAGAATACACTTTTCACCTTTAAACTACGACTCGACTTTAGATCCTAAATATGGTTATGGAAAAAATTTATGCAATTTGAATAAGTCATAAATAAAAAAAAATAACTAAAAAAATCCTGGCAAGCGAAGATAGCTCTATCAGAGTTTTCTGTGGCATGACTTCCTATTAACAACAAATGTGACCAGTTGACAACTCATAATACCACAATATTGTCAAAGTAATGATCACAGGCAGCAGGAACAAGATGGCATACCACCATGATTAGAGATAGTAATAGAGGGCCTAATCCAATAAGGGCATCGGTGAAGCCGAAACCCCCTAAGCATGCACCTGTTATACAATCATAATTTCTGTAACTTCTCAATGGTCAAGATGAAGCATTTTGAGTGAAAAATTGACGGTATACCTACGCCCAGGCTGAATTTCCCCATTGAAATACGTTAAGATTCGCTCAAAGTACTTGACATACCTCTATAGAAAGTAGAAAATTCTTTACTTGTCAGAATGATGTAAAATAAAACGAAAATTAAAAATTAAAAAAGAAACAAAAAAAATTAAAAAATAAATTGGAATGGTAAAAAGCTAACAGCATTTTGTGAGATAGTGACTGACAATCTGACTTGGGAGAACTAGAGCTTTCCCATCTACGCATCTTTTCTGGTTGTAGTAATCAATGGCCTCCTCAGCTGTTGGGAAGAACTGCAAACAGGTGGCAGTGGTGATAATTGAATCATAAAAGTGGCTCATAGAACCACAAGTGATGAATGTTCACCAAAAAGATCACTTAAGGCATTGATGACAAAATCTCACCTTAAGGAACAAAAGAAGGCTACAAATCATCAATCCTGTTCTTGCCATACCAGCTTTACAATGAACAACAACCACATTTAGAATATCCTCCTTCAACCATGAATATGCACTTTGACAGAATGATGATATGAGCTGAATAGGGGGGCAATTATGGTCATCAAAGGGGAAGCATGCAACCTGGAAACAATCAGAGAAATTATACTTAAAAGATGGAAAAGCTAGATTTCACAGTATTTAATAAGCAACATGCAGCTTACTCTTTGATTTTTCATATATTCAGAACTCAGGAAAAGAAAATGTAGTAAAAATGTCGTTGATACTATTTTTTGTCCCCCTTGGGTTTACATAGATCTTTGTAATTCACATACCATACAGAACAAATATCATCTGTAATTCAGTACCAAACTGATGCAGACAAAGAGCATTTCATATCTATCATGACAGATCTTAACTCTAAATAGTTATGGGTTTAATATCTCTTTCACAATCTAAAATCTTCCAAGATGATTTCTTCAAGGCCTAAACAATTTATTCAGAATGCAAGAAGAATAATTACATCACTTCATTTGATCGAGGAATTAGCTCCATCAGTGACACAAGGTTTTCCTATTTCTGAAAAGTCAAGATGCATTATGGAACATTGCTTCAGAAAGCAGTGCAACAAAGTAGCTGTCTTCTGTCAAGGACTTAAGCTTTTCTATAAGCTGACATAATTACTTATCCATGCTTAGCTCCCAGATGTATCTCACTATCTCTTACTCTTCATGATTATTAAAATAGATAATAATTATCAGAAAGTTTGAGCCAAAAATGCATGTCACTGAAAGAAGGCTTTTTACAGGAACTTGCAGTGGGTGAAAAGATTGAAAAGCAAAAATTCATACCACAAATAAGAACATGACAGAATTGGCAATTCATCAAATGCACAACAAGAAGAAACAGAAGACAACTTAGAACTTGGTGCAATTACCATCTCATGCTTTATCATATTTAGAAACACCAAAGCCAGTGATATTTGGGTAGGAATGACAATCCAAGCTTTTATATTATATACGTACAAAATATATATCTCATATTCCACAATGGTAGCAGATAATTCTCAACAGAAAATAATGATGAAGAACACACCTTCCCCTGAAATAGGGATGCATCATACAACCTCTCCGAACAGAGATTATAGACCTTGTATTTTCCCTGCAAATAAAATGCTGATTTCATTATACAAGGAATTTCCAATAATATAAAATGATAGAAGTTACAAGAAGTGGATTAAGCTTGGCAAAAAATGTTGAACCAGAATCCAGTTGACATTGGGATAGCAAAATATAAGCATAAACACAATCAACAAACTTTGAACCAGTCAAGCCACTGAATAGGCCAATACCAACTCTTGTGATGAAAGAATGTAGAGATGAGAAACAAAATACTAAATAAAATGTTTAGAACTCAAAAGGACGTTGGAAGTGAATACACAGCTATGTCTCTTACTATTAATGTTATATCCTTAGTTTAGCGTTTAAAGTTTGCCTATTAGCTTGTCCCTGTAATGATATAAAGCACAAATTCAATGTTTAAGGGCATAATATTGTATCAACCAAGGCCAATACAATACGACAAGCTTTGCAACATAAGCCTCCTCAATTTTATGGAGCAAACTCTATATCATACACCTATAATCCTATGAACATAATAACCACCACAGGTAGAGGTGGTCAAGTGGCATTGCAATAACCTCCCCACTTAATGCTTGGGCTCTAATTGTGCTGAGCCATCGTTCATGATGGTGCAGTCATTTAAAAAAAGGGCTGCAAGGTTAAGGATGCACTAGACACAAGCCTGTTCCAACCTAAATGTTTTATCCAGAAAAATAAATAAATAAATAAAATCAAAAAGTACATGGCCTTAATTGCCAGTGATTAAATCAAAAGTCTTTTGAGTATATGCATACCATACTTTCTAATTGCTCTTGAATTAACAGCAATGTTCCAAATTATATTTCGTTGATCATATACTCCTTTCTAATTTTTATCACTTTTCCTCGGCCATGCAAATTCTAAATAAGCATTTTCCCTTCAATGCTTCAGCTTCACCAAATTTATGAATAATGACTTCACAATTCGTTTGATTTCTATAACAGCTAATCAGGATTCTACAAACTACAAATATTCTATTATTAATTAAAGATAAAATGTCCATGCCCACCCTTCAAAAAGTTGATTTTCTACATTCACAACTGGATTACCTTGTGATGAGTTTCAAAAAACTTGATGACTTCTTCCATGTGATTTCTATATAAGCCCTGCATCAATTTTTTTGTTAATAACTTTGCTAAAATAATAAAGATGCCACTAATCAATCAAAATATTCCATAGATTATGCCCACCTCAAAATATCCAAAGAACCCTGAGCTCATATCACCAGCAGGGAACCCCATTGCAATTATATTTTCGGTGATATATGTCATATCCAAATCAAATTCTCCTTCCTGCACATAATACCTACCTCATGTCAAACAGTAAACATTCTAAAAATTTGCACGGTGTAAGTAAATAAGAAATGATAAATTACCAGCGGCAGTGATAAAGTTAAGCTACCTGATATCTTCTTTTGTTTTGGGAAACAATATGGCGAGCTTTGACCTGCACAGCCTTTACCGCATTCTTGGATGTGTCAACTAAACCTTTTGCCAATGACTCAAGCACCCCAGCTGCTTGTGTCGGCACCCCAGCTGTTTGTGTCGGCGAGGCCCCTTCAACATTCTTATCTTGCGCAGAAGTCATTGAGGGCAACCGCAATCCAAGTTCACTAGTGAAACGTGCAAATGTTGACATCCCAACACTTCCGCTGGCTGAGTTGTCCTGCGGAGGTGGCACAGGCTGTGGCAGCTTCCATGTCCTAGCCCAAGATGATATGTTTGAAGCAGCAGATAACAAAGACGGTGAAGATGAAGATTGAAGCGATGAACTATTGGGCCCATTAACAGTGGCTGCCGAAACTTTAATGTCAGAAGCTTTAATGGGAGGCACAACCTCAGGCTTCTCAGCAGCTTTATCAGAAACTTCAGGGTTCTCAGCAGCTTTATCAGAAACTTTAACGGGATCGTCAACATCAGAAGCCTTAGCGCTAGGCTTAGAAGCTGAGTCGGCTGATTCCGAATCCATGCCTGCTGATCAAAGACCTGACATGTGAGCTCCTAGAACAATCACTACGGCGTCGTAATAATTCTTTTTTAACAGTTTAAACATTAAACTAAACCAATTGAGGACGAAAACAAATCATAACTAGAGAAATGAAGCTACTGATTTCTCTTCATACACACACACACACACACACAATAACAAAAATGCAATTCAAGATCAGAAATACTAGTCATAATTTACATAACGAAATAAATTTATTCCAAAATAAGATTTTCGATTCAAAATCAGAATTTAATTGCAATTGTGTATGAACTACGGTAGATAAACTGAGATCTGCTAGTGAAATGCTTCAGGAATTAAGCATTGTTAATATGATTGATAATGTACGTAGAAGAACGATAAAATAAGTTACCAGAATATGAATCCGGAGAGAGCTAGACGGTTTAAGATCGAGATAGGTGGCGGAGCCGTGCCAGTGAGCTTACTGCGGTTGCATTTCAGCGATGGCCGGTGGTCCGTGGTGCGGTGTGTTGTTGGTGTGTCTAGTTTTACGACGCCAATTGCATACAAGTTCGTAAATCGAAAGTCGCGCAAGCACCCCCGCTCTCGCCGGTCAAAACAATTTGTATCCGCGAGATTTGCACTCCCGTTAATTAAATCCCATTTTTTTTAAATGCGGGCCTAATTGGGCTGGCCAATTTTACAAACCCGTTGCACTTGCATCTTAAAAGAGAGAGAGAGAGAGAGAGAGAGAGAGAGAGAGAGAGAATATTACTAATATTGCATTTGTAATTGTACTCTTTCGTACAAATTCATTGTTATAAAGTGATATGATATAATATAATCAAAAGTAAATTATAAATTAAACGAGATTAATTTAATGAAGATTAGGATAAATTTGTTATACCAATTTGTCTGATAATTTTATAATTATTATTCTGATTAAATATGTGATAGGATATCTGACTACTTACTATACAAAATATATAATAGATTAAAATCTTTTTCGTAAAAATTAGTCACTTCCATTACGTGATTACTTTTGGTATCCATCGGACCATTCCACTCCCACAGAGTGTTTCATTAGGTCCACTAATCGCTGATGCTCTCGAATATGGGAGAACTTTTGTCATATTATTAAATAATGGTTATTTAACAATGACTTTCATATACATCATTATTACCAATTTCATATCATTTTTTTAAGTATATTTTCATTTGAGCAATTATAGTCCACAAAATTATTAGTAGAAAGAGATGATATTAAGGAAATATTAATGGTTAATAACAAAAAAAAAATTGGCATTCCTATAAATTATTAAATAAATAAATATATAAAATAAAAAATTAGGATCCGGTTCATCCTAACCGGTCAAGAACATTTGACGAGCTGAAAACCGAGATCGAAGGTACTCTGCTCCATCCCGTCCTCTTTACCCTCACGACAAACAGTCCCAATTTTAGTTTTAAACAAATCAAAACTCGGACACCGAGATAATTTCACAATTTTTTTCTTCTTCTTTTTGGGTATAAATAAATAAATATTGAATAGAAGGCTCTCGCCAAAAATTTCCACGAACAGCAGAGGGCCCCAATGGAAAGCGTTCCGGCAGTTGGTGCTCCTCCCGCGGAGGATATCTCCTCCTCCTCGTCGACAACGTCATCGGCCACAGCAGTTCCCACGGCAGCCGTATCTCGTTGGAGATTCAATGTGTCGCAGCGCTACCAGTACTTGCTGGACAAGTCGGTCCCACACGTCCTCCACCGCTGGCTGGTCTGTTTAGCCGTGGTGTCAATCTACGCCATACGTGTGTACCTCGTCCAAGGCTTCTACATCATCACCTACGGTCTCGGTATCTACCTGCTGAATCTGTTGATCGGCTTTCTTTCGCCGCAGATTGATCCCGAGTATAATGAGGGGCCCACACTTCCCACTCGCGAATCCGACGAGTTCAGGCCCTTCGTTCGACGCCTTCCGGAGTTCAAGTTCTGGTACGTTTGACTTTTCGCCGGATTGGATTTGACTGGATGGAAATAATATCAATTTTGGTGGATTGCGTTATATATATATTTTTTTGGAAACTTTGGTTTAGGATTTGTAAATTATTTTCTGGGTTTAGAAAATATAATTTGGATTTGTAAATTTTTCAGATTTTTTTCTAGGAAACTCTTCAATTGAAGAAGGTTTTTTTAGGTTGCGATGTAAATTGCAAATCAAATCCTAGCATTGTTTGTTTTGACCTTTTATCTGTGGGGATCAAATTGCCATCAAAAGTGAAGCAGGGTTTAGGGGAAATTTAGGGCACTTGAAAGGAACGAGCGTTGCAATTAGAAGATTGGAGGGTGTTATGAAATTTCTAGAGTACTGGAGAATGTCACATCAGGCGTTACTTTATATCAATTTACCATGTCAATTGTGATTCCTAATTTTACTTGTTGAGCTATTTAATGTTTGAACTTTGCAATCCTGAATTGAAATTTGTGATGTCCATGTCCTTTTTTTTTTTTTTTGGGTTTTGGTGGGGGTTGTGGCATCTTCGTTTAAGTTCCATACACCTGTTATGAAATTTTAGAGTAGAAAAAAATTAGTTGGGAATATAGACTTTATAAGGCTTTACTTGAGTTGAAACAAGAACTATTATGTGATCCAATTTATGTGTTAGACACACGTTGCTATGGAGAGAGTACATCACTTTTTGAACAATAGAACAATTTGAGTGAGTGTCTCTATGCTGCCATTTCAATTTGCTTGAAATGATGCATTTAGGACCAACTCTGCCATTGTTGGCCTGATTTTTGCGGAAAGAATAATGGTTTATCATGTAATCTTACTGGTTTTTAGCATATGATGCTACTCATTTGGAGTCCATATTTAGAATACTCTTTAACATGTGAATTTACTCATTCATTGATGGAAACATTTATAACCGATTTGTCACCTTCCGAGTATTGGAATATTGATACCATTTATGAACTGTTATACAGTTCTTTGGCTGGTCAATTGAATTATTAAAGTTGCTCTTGTTCTCTCCTTCAAGGTACTGTATCACGAAGTCCTTCTGCATTGGTTTTGCGATGACATTCTTCAGTGTGTTTGATGTACCTGTCTTTTGGCCTATTCTCCTCTTCTACTGGATGATGTTATTCACTCTTACTATGAGGCGGCAGATTATGCACATGATCAAGTACAAATATGTTCCCTTCTCTTTTGGAAAACAGGTATCCTTAAATTTATCCCACATAAAAATGCCAGTTAGCATTTTTTTGTGTAACTTGTTAGTTGATATACAATTTAATTCATGTGAATTTAACTTTCTTTATTATCTCTTAACAGCGATATGATGGAAAAAAGGCACCATCAGCTGACACAAATAGCCTTCCTAAGGATTGAGGTTATCAGGTAGTGGGAACTATATACCCTCCTCTTTCAATCTGCATGTACAGGTGGCTAATTTGATAATATTTCTTTTCTTTTTTCTTTTCATTCTTTGGTTGACAGTGGGGCACTTTAAGGATGTGCTGGTCATAAATGTTGTCTCAAGGACCGGTGTTGGCACACTGGATGATTGATCTCTCTCTAATTTTTACTGGGCAAGCTTTCAATTGCCTCCGTAGAAAATTTAGATTTGGGAATTAAAGTGGTTGCTAATGTTTTTTCTTTTTCTAATTTGTTCCCCGCAAGAATCCTTTTGTATAGAAGGGACATCTTTGATGCATAGACGTTGAACTGGTAACTTGTATTTTACAAAGGGGGATTCGTAATGAAGAAGTGCAATCAATTGTCATAAATTTTAGTTTGAGTTCTACTTTCTTGAAGTTAAGTTGAAACTTGAAACTGCCATTTTCTTTTTGGAGGATGCACAAGGGAAAATTAACACCATAGCCTATTCATTTAAGCTGTAGATGTAGGATGCCATGGTTATCTACCTTAGTAATGATTCAATGTAAAAAAGTAATATACCACCATGAAAAACTTTAAAGAAATGGCTATGAGTCTAGGACTTGCATTTGATTGAAGAAATGATCTCAGATTATTGTACCTGTATTATGTTTGATGGCTGTAGGACATAATTCTGTGTTTCAATGGGAAAATCGAATGTTTTCGTTGAGCGTTGCCCTTGCTATATGCGTATAGCAGGCACTTAACAACGTTGCACAAGTCAGGTTGGGACTTAAAACTTCCAATATTTAGTTATGCTAGAATGGTATCTCGTGTGAAAAAAATGGCGTGGGAAACATCTGTCAAATTGAAGAACAAAACAACTAAAACTGAATTTAGATATCAAACCAGCAATGTGAGATTGACTCAAACTTGTAACTGATACAAGCACATCGAATCAACTGATCGCCTTTAATACAATTGTGTGTGTAGGCATTTAGCCCAGTGAATGGGGAAAATATGGGTATCAAAGTATAGTAGTAGTCCATGTATGAAAGTATTCTTTCAAACTGAAAACAAAAGGTTAAGAAATGGGGCTTGGCTTACTAAGAAGAACCCGGCCAGTAGTAGCCATAAATTCCATAGAAGGTCTGTGCAAAAGTAAGCAATAACAACACAACTGCAGCAACGAATGAGATAATGGACCAGGGATTGCTGAAGTAGTTATGTCTGAGTGTTGCACGCCAAGCATTCCATCTGTGGTTGTAATATTGGTTAACATTCTCTGACAAACGGGAAAGATAGCTGTCATTGATATCGAAAACAACCTCTTGACAGAGTTGGTTAAAGAGGTTGGCAACTTCGGCATCACTACCTAGCCAGTGCTCAATAATGCCACAGTAATGGAGATATCCGACATCTTCAGGAGAGTTTATCAAATTGTCCATGAAAATTACATATGATGTAATGTCATTGCTACACTCAAGATGACACTGCTCAAATGCAATGAGATTGAGGAAAAGTGACTTGGTACCATCATGGATGAAAAGCCTTGGAATACTTAAAATCCCATTATTAAATCTAATGTCCCAGAAGCGATCGGTCTTCCTTTTCCTGAATTTGACTCCAGACTCCCTGAGTTCTGTCACACAATGTATCAGTTGTTGCCTCCTTTTATCTGCAACACGATTAGCATGTGACCATTTCTTGATCCAAATCTTTGGGGGAAGAGGTTGAGGCCCTGAGCGCAAGAGGCTTCTTCGGAAGACATCAAGGCAATGCAGGCCACCCTGCTCTGACAAGGGATCAAAGGTGTTTGCGTGTCCAAGAGAAGACTCCAATTTGTTCCTATTACCTTTTGTTAATGGCTCATCCGTTGGCGTTAATGGGTCGAAGAATATGAGTGCCAGCTTGGCAACAAGTCCTTTCTGGTCAGGATTACCAATCTGAATCCCCAGTAAACGATCAAGTATGAAGAGTGGAATCTGATTCTCTAACATTATCATGTCTCGTTGAATGGAATGCATAGAACCACGCATAGCGAATATAGGATCATTTCGAGGGTAACCAAGTTGCTTGAATCCCTCAGCAACTCCTCGGAAGAGCTAAAGAACAAAACAGCCATCAAGTACCATCATCTCCACAAATTCATTGCTGCTGAGACTGATAGGCCCTTCATAACAAGCTCTGGCTTTTTCTTCAACTTCTTTTATGGAATCCAGAAAGATCTTTATGTCCTGCTTAGTACGCTTGAGGACGTGGTGAAGGGAACGCCATTTATGGCTATCCATTTGGCGTAGGCGTCTCTTGCCATGGTGATAAGGCCCCAAGGAGACAATTTGAGGGACATAAGCCCTATCATCGCCCTCTCTTAGGTGCTGGGGGACGTTGTATATGCACAACTTTTGCCATGAACCTTCAGCATCATCTTGGCGAGCTTGCTCAAGTTTTTCTTTGATGGAAATCACCCACTCGTAATCTGGTGAAGTGGCTTCCTCCTCACAGTTTTCAACATCCTCTTTGATTGCAATCTGCAGGCAATCTGATAGAGTCTGCTGCTGTTTTTGAAGCTGCTCTTGAGCTTGTTCTGGTAATTCAAGCAATTCGATCGAATTAGACGTTCTTGGAATTCCAGATTCTAGTGTTTCTCTGATCTTCAGGGTAATGAGATACCAACTCAAGAGCTCCTTGTTGAAAACAGCAACCATTTTTGGCTTCTGGATTTGGTTAATCTGATGGACTAAAGAAGATGCCACCCAATAAGGACAAGGCAACAATGTTTTTAATTCCATAACAGCACGGTAGACTTCTAATTCGTGAAGTTGTTGCAATTATTAATTACATAAAAAAGGGCATTACATGCATTATTTATTTGATGCCATAATTGACCTGAACCAGTTTTGTAGCTATCATGGACCCTCTTAGCTTAAAATAACAACTTCAAGAAAACTTTTAGCTGATATGTTTCATTATCTGCTTTAACGTGTATTGTTTCTTATATCTTGTACCCTTCTGTTTCATTTCTTCCATGCTAACATTCCTCATCAACAATGAAGAATGTCTTAAAAGACTGGAAAGGCTTCAAAAGATCAGTAAAAAAAGACTGGAAAGGCTTCAAAAGATCAGCAAAGCAGAAGGGGAATAATAAAAACAGTTAAAGAGAATAAAGAGAATAGAGAACATCTGAAGTTCCACGAATTCAAATGCAGATAGATAAGGCAAAGTCATAAAACTATAATTCAATTCAAAGCTTGACAAAAGCAACTTATCGTCATCTTATACCATCTTAAACACGGAAAGTTATCTGATATATTATATAGTTCTCTAAGATTTTAAAAAGTATTACACAGCTATCAAATCCGCATTTGACCCACATTAAAAGTTGAAACTTCTTTTGAGCATGTGAAAAATGGAAAGGGTAGATGAGGTGAACTCTATTTGGGCAACCATGATTAGGTCGGAAGGCGGTGGGACATGGATTAACTGTAGCACTGCATGCATGCCGGGGGTTAGGATGTTTAATTGAATTTAAAATACTGCCTTAACCGTGGCATTACCATGTAAAATATTGGCATGCCTGCGTAGTCTCAAGTTTGCTTCATCTTGAACTACCATTCAAAAAACTTGTCCCTTTCCCCTTTAACTGTATATATTGAAGGGAAAAAATCTAGAGGGAATGCATGTGAGGTGATTAATAAATCCATGTATATTTTATTCAGTTTGCAGACAATAATTGACATGTACGACTTATAAATGAAGATGAGGATTTTCTCAGCTATTTTCAAAGGCCAAGTGACAGAAAATCTAACATTTGATTTGTTGGAATTCGATTTGCCGAACATAATTAATCCTCTCAAATGGCTTTATTTCTACCTAATATTGATTGCTCAATTAAGCCTTCTTCATTTAATGACATGATTTTCCCACGAAGAAAACATTATAAAGAGACCTCTTATGTGTTCCAACTACTTACAAAGGTGCTAAGAGAGTTAATTAGACTGCAGTTTTTATCTTAAAGCATTAACTTGCCTCTCTATAAGAAATATGTATGAATTTTGCCATTTTATTGGATTACGTATTTTTCAACTTTCGTGCGAAGCTGATTTAGGAACCAAATTTATTACTAGCTTATTCAAGTACAAAGGTTGCACAAGAGACATGCCATTGCCATTCCCTTCCTTTATGGTTCTAGTCGACCAAAGGATGAGATGACCACATGTAATTGATAAGAATGAAACATTAAACCTTCATATAAATGGTTCTCAGACAGCTAAGAACAAGGCCCCATTCCAAAAGTCACCTCGTTTAGAAGAATTATGGATGTTATTCAATTTTCTTACAAATGCGGATCGGTGGGAAAAAGTGTTAACTAGGCATGCTTATATCAGTTTGCAGAAGACTTCATGGTCACTAAATATCATATGAAGCGATTTCGATGAGGTGGTTAGTGTTCTTTTAAGAAATTTTTGTAGATTTGTACAATCAAGGCCTAGTTCAATTGGCAATGGGCTGGGGATCAAGACTCAGTGTGCCGCAAGCTTTTAGTCGAAAGACATCATTTAGGCCTTCAAAACAAACAGGGTAGTTTTAAATTATGTGTGCTGGCCTCTTCCATATATCGTTTCCTTGCACCACATACTTATTATGTTGATAAAATTGGTAAGAAAATATTATAAGAATATTATCATCTTAAGCGCTTGTTCAGATTAAATAATCAAATGCACATCAATCTTACGTATTCTGCGTGTAGAGTTTCTGTTAATCTTCTCCTACTGCATGGTAAATGGAACAACTCTAAAATGTCAACACATCAATCTTACAGGCTAGTATTTACATGATTCCCCTCACAAATATCTCTGAATGGAAGTTTCTGACAAAACAATTGACAATGGAGATAATGAAACAACTATTTTAAGAAAGCATATTCATAAATTGACAACTGACTTTGACAGGAAATGACATTGAATCACGATTATATGAGTCTTTCAGGCGCTTCGACAAATAAGAAGAAGCTATGTACAATAATCCATCATCCAAGTAACACAAATATGAGCCTGCTCCTCTTCTGGCTCTGGTAAACTTAACCAAGAATGAATAGAGAGGCATGAATGATAATCAACAAAGAGAGTACTATCACATTGGCAGAGCATTATTTGCAACTTTCTGTCATCTTATCTTCTTTTCTGGCCAATCAGCTACAAAGACATTGTTTAAGCGCTGCTGATCTTCTCCTGAGTGCTTTCGTCAGCCCAGTAAGGCTTAGCAGGGTTTTGGCTGGTCTTGACGGGATAAGAAGCCTCCATTGCAATTCCACACTTGCCAGAATATGCATCCAACAGATTACGCTGCAGTTTAATGTATCCATTCTCACCCCAGTTGTCGCCCCATGAGTTCCTCACCAGCCAGTAATCGACACCGTTCTCTGTGCCATATCCAACTGCTACAACTCCGTGGTCTAGGGCCGTTCCACACTCTCCACTGAACACACCCTGTTCAAATAAAATGGCAATTAATGAATTGCTAAAGCATTGCATTTAGAGCACATTGTTGTTTCAGATTTCTAAATTACTGCTCAAAATTTTAGTGAATAATCTCTAAACCATAGCTTATATGACTTTTGAAACATCTTTTTATTAATTTTATCATTCAAAAGTTATTCTTTTATCATATTAAAAAAATTAATATCTGAGTTATCTGAGGGTAAATGAGGAAAGGAATGATTCAAATGTAAAATCGAATTATCTTGAAACCTTTTAGCTTTGATACATACTAAGAAAAATTACCTGACGCAATATTAATATTGAGTCTAACCAAGAAAAAAAATTTTTAATTGAGATGCGAGCTTACCGATTCATAGAGTTGGAAAGCCATGCCACTAGCTTCAATGGCAACACTCACAGGCTGATGTGCCACAGCCTTTTTCAAGGACTTCTCATCGAAAGGCATCACATCCTCGTAGCCATCGATGCTAACAACCTTAGCATTCTTCTGCAACATTGAAAACAAACAAGAACACGCTTTAAGACTCATAACAACCAGTAACAGAGACTCAAGAATATAAATTATGAAACTTGGTACAGACCCGAGCAACGTCACACTTGCTGTCAACACCAAGGTAAGGATAGTCTTGTTCTGTGTCCATGCCACCGTTATCAATAATGAACTGGAAGGCGTAGTCCATTAGACCTCCATTGCACCCTGCATTGTATGTTTTGTCACAGTCTACAAGTTCTTGCTCTGACAGAGAGATTAGCTCGCCTGTAACAATTTGGTTTATTCCTTCTACTGCAGCTACTGTTGAGAATGCCCAGCAACTCCCTGCTCATAAAACGAAATCATTTAAAATTTTCTATAGTGGATTTGCTTAAACTATTCTACAGTGATCTATAATTAAATCAAATTAGACTCCAATCCAATTTTTTTAGTATCATTTTGACCAGTTAAATATCGTTGTTTTTTCAGTTGAAATTATGGTGGTTCAGACATAAATTGGCCCAAGTCCAATCACATGGGCATATTCCATTTGGGTTTTGTCAAGCTAGCTTAAGGTTGACTAGGATGGGCCGCCGCCATGGCCCAAATATGAACTATTACATCAGGTTCAATTTATCCCAGATGACGTGCAAGTTGTTACTTTAGCAATAATTTCAACTAGGAGCTTCACGTGACCCGTCAGAAAACTGAGTACGAGCCCACGTGGTTCCAACCGAAAGTCTAAAACTGCCATTCTTGTATTAACTACCATTCTGGCGCCAAGTTCAAGAATCAATCATTTCTTTCTTTATTTACAAAAAATTTACATAATCAGTTACTAAAAATAGATAAAATAATAAATAATTAATTAATCAATTACCTTAAAATAATCATCAAAAGTAATTTCTCAATTGTTCATTCTTCTTAATCTAAATCAACTAAACTAAGTTACAAGTTATAATGATCTAAAGAAGGAAACTATTTTACAAATTTATTTATATGAATTGACAGAGATTTCTCTTCAATAAAAAGAGAAAATCATCCTATAATCTCCGAGATCGTATTACGTTTAAAAGGTTAAAATAAAAAATAATTTGAAGTAAAAAAAAAGGGAAAAGATACACATACCACAACTTCCTTGATCTTTGATGGGATTAACTGCTCCCTGTTGTCTCCAATCTACAGATTCTGGCAACTTGTCACCGGCCTTGAAAGCGTACCTTCGACTGGCGACTTTGGACCTCATCAATCGACGCTTAGCGTCAGTCCTGGTGCCCAAGTAGATGGCACGGTACTCTTCATTGGTCAGATCAGCAAACTTGTTCAAACCCACCTTGTAAGTGCGGTTTTGGGAGTTGTGTTCATCGATAAATCTCAAGTTATCCTTGAAAATCTGAAACCTCTTCTCGTTTTCACCTATTCCGTTGTAAGCTTTTCCATGCTTGGCCAGCCATGACTGGTAGATGCTCATCACCTCATCATCGGTTCTCCAGTTTGAGTGGTCATGGTGTTTGTCGTTATAGGTGATGATAGACATGTCTGCGGCAAATGATAAGGTGAACAAGAGGAAGAGGAGAGTGGACATAACCAAAAACATGGATGAAAAGCTTAAAGAAGATGTGTTGAGAGCCATTTTTCTTCAGCAGGAAGGTAAGAGAATGTTGAATTGAAGAGGTGAAGGGAAAGGGGAAAGTTGATGAGTTTATAAAGAAAAAAGAAATTAGTATAATATTGACGATCAAAATGTTTGGTGAATAATTGAAGGTAAAATAATATAATTAAATAAATGGTGAGACAGTGAGGGAGCAGAAGTCGTGGAAACAGGAGAAATGGATAAAATTGAGGATTCGTGGGTCGTTTTTGGTCACTAGAAATGCAAGGACAAACCGGATCCTTTGACCTGGGTAATTACTATTTACTATTTACTAATTGGTAATTTTAATAAAAAAAATCAATTATGGGTAATGGGAGTGGGAGAAGCAGGGGAAAGTCATGGGTTTCTAGTGTTGAGCAAATGGGATCTTGCCACGTTTGCTATTTTTATGGGTTACTTACAGCTGCGGGTTTGCTGCCTTTGCCTTGGCCTTGGCCTTGATACCCACCAGTCAAACTCGAAGTTCGTGCTACCAGATTGGGAAATTTTGGTCCAATAAGGTAAGAAGTCATTAATAAGACTGCGAAAAGAGTGATTCGAGTCATGATAATGTGTGTTATTCATTGATTTATCAAGATGGTAACATTGGAAGATGCGTGGCTTGATTAACAAACGCATGTGATCGTCTGAGGTCATTTGATTGATATGTTGCTGCAGATATCCCCACTAGTGGTCTAAAAAAACATCAAATTGCATCTCTGCCTCCATTTCAGTGCCACCCATTACCATTATCATGGAGAAGAAATTAATATTTTATCTACAGAGGTTAGGATTTCGAGTTTCGTTTACCATTGCAAGTTGATCATAATCGACTGCGACCATGAATTAATATCCTGTTCTTAATGCTCACAATTTCATCTTCTCGGTGATCGAAATGTAGCCTAATATTCATTTCTCCTCCAGTGCATGATTCTAAATGTAACTAATTGTTGAAATGATGCTAGTTAAACGATATACAAAACTAGCAGTAGAAATATAACTGGGGTCAGAAACTAGTTTTGTGTTGGGAAATTTTCGAAACAGAAAAAGTGGTCTTCATTCATTTCAGATTGCCAATAGCGACTGCCAAAAGAAGTTGTGAATCAAATGGATGAATACAAGTTGCGCCGTCTTCTAGTTTAGGATAATGGATTGAATATTTTAAGTCATCCTAAGGCATCTCACAGCTCCTTATCTATCGTGTGAGACTGGGCCTGCTGTCCACAATTTCCACGATTCTTCAGGAGATAACTTATCTTTACCTATAGGTCAATCTCAATTCTTAACTCTGAACGTTAGATGCATCTAACAGTCGCACAATGAACTCGTCTAAACTGCTTTTGTAAATAGCCTACCCAGTTCCACAGATTTGTAAGATTCTGTTCGATAGCATACGTGTTCCGGCGATAGAAGGGCAAACACCTGACGCATTTGCTTACAAGTTTTGAATTAGAATTTTATCCTCAGCTTTTGTTATGGGCTAAGAATGGCCGAGAAAGTGAAACAGTCTTTGATGGATGGTGGAAACTGACGCAGTTTCCACATCCTTCTTTCAATAATTGGTAGATTCAACCGAGAAAGTGAACCGAAACTTTGTTGTGTTCTGGGGTCTCCAGGATTATCAGGCAAAATATTTTAGAGAGAGATGGGCTGCCCTTTTTGAAGGGCGAAAGATCATTACGTTGCTTCCATCACAACTATGAAGACTTCTTTTCTGTAATGAAGTGAAAAATTTATTACATTGGGCATCATTTTCTACTGAATCCAACAACCGAACACCACTCTATAATTTTCTATGAGAAGATTATGTATAAAATTGGAAATATATCAGATACAAGCTTCCTGCGAGATTACAAATGAAGCAGGTCTTAGTTGAAATGCTTTTCCATCAAAAACAGAGAACGAATCACCCCAACTAAAAAAATACGAGAGAAAAAAGAAAAAAAAAACTTTTAACGTAGGAGGAACTCAAGCTGCAAGAGCACGTATCCAATGGCCAACCCTAACTTGTGCCTAGTCCGTATGTACCCTCTGCTGGCTATGACCCTGTGCACGTCTGCTTTATGAATTGAATTTCTTGGTGCTGAAGGCCAGTAATGTAAATTCATACAGCATATATATGGTTATTATCCTCGGCTAACATTAGTTTTATTCAGAATGCCTTGTGGAAACCTGTGTGTCTACCACTTTTGCATCACGCTTTCTCTTACTTCGTGAACCACGTTTTGTTCTAGATGTTCGAGTCTTTGCAGCATGCTTCACCGTCTGCTCCTTGATGGCAGTCACAGTATTTTCATTAGATGGGAGTTCAGGAGGAGCATCTGGCCATGGTGTGCGTTTAGACGGGACAGTGATCTCCAGAGGTGGGTCAATTATCCATCTGCATGAAATACCAACCATTCTCAGATAACACACAGATGACAGAAGAAAACATGCTGAAACAAGAGTCATATTTACAAGTTGTCTCCTAGTGCCTCAATATGATGTCTCAAGGAGAATATATTCAGTATTTCAATGAGTTTATTCCTTCACAATTTGAAATTAGCTTTGAGTTCAATGAATGAATTAGCATTTGCAGATACGTGAAACTCACAATCGTTACCAATAATAATTGAAACTATTGATTTAGCAGGACAACTACAAAGCTAGCACAAAGGACAGACCTCAAGTAAAAAGAACCAAGTAAAGCTCATTCCAGAATATGGTGGATCAAATTGAAATGTGCTTGTCCATGGCCCCTACTTGAGTTTGGTGCGTTAAGACAGTGCTTGCACTAGGGGGAGAATTGTGAAGACTATACATTAACCACCAAACTTAAATTTAAAAGGGGAATTCTAGTCCCAACGGAAAACATTGGGTGTCATCACTGCCAGTAAATTTAGCACAAAGAGGTAATTTGCTGAATTATTATACCCACAGAAAATAGATATTAAGATACTAGCATAAGAGCTACCCATAACCCCATGAATTCACCATATCCTATCAAAAACATGACAGACAGATGCAACTACCATGGTGGATCAAATCATAAGACTTTAAGAGTTAGACAAACCTTCTTCTTAGCGGTAAATGCTTTTGGGGTTCCATATTTTTGCTTCTTTACTAGGAATGTTAATCAATCATGCCTTCTACACCATTCTAGATTAGCCACTTTCATATGCAAACACAAGCCTCACAAGGTAGTACCCTTGCACACTAGCACAGTGAACAGAAAAGCTCTTAGTTAAATTATTTTCCAAATCCCTCCATGATAACTTTGTTTGACGTAAAACTGATAACACTGCAGATTTGTCCCTGCAGAACCCATTCAAATGTTTTAACTTACTTACAATATTAAACCGATTTATGTAATGTCAAACTCCCTCCTGCCCTCCTCTCTCCCTCCAAATTCCCAAAAAAAAGAGAAAAAGAATTATAATTTAGCAACCTTCTTGTTCCAGCATACTTGCTTTGTAATCCTCCTTAGTCCAGGGAGAGGCTGACACTCTTTGCAAGGCATATTCTTTTGTACGAATTCCGAAAAAGTGAGCTTAATCCTTAAATAAATGCAGGGTTTTGGGAACAGCCTAAGTAACTAAAGCTGCTGAATCAGAATAAAAACAACATTGAAGTTGAACTGCAGAGGGATTATGCCTTAAAAAAGTTACTAACATTTTGAATTCACTAACCCAACCATGAGTACTGCGATTAAATTTTTATATGCAGTAACAAGTCAGAACATAAAGAATGATGTAATCTAAATCAAATATTATACTACAGACATGGACTGTTAGATACAAACGCTAATTTTTAAATTGGACTAATATCACTTATTACCCTTGAGGCTCAACTTAATATCACTCAGGAGAGCGACTATTATGTTTTTGTCACCAAACTCCCCAAAGTTTTAGACTTTTAATATCCCAGTCTCAACTAATAGATTCCATCAATTCCCACACTAATGGAGAAGGATAAAACAAGAATTTCATATAAAACAACTATTGTTATGAATCTAAATTTCTAAACAATATCAATCAAAATCCTAAATATTTTCAAACAAAGTGTCAGATCAAAATCAATTTATAAAATAATTTAAAAAATAAAAAAAAAACACACATCTTACACACACACAAAAAACAACAACAGTGTGGTGGTGGCCGGCCATGGGCAGCCATGAGTGACCTGGCCTTGCCAGGCCAGATAGCTAAGGTCAGCCGCCCACCACCATACAAACCATGGGTGGCCAACACCATACAACCCAACAGCCTACCACAAGGCACCCAACATCAAGTCAACAAAATCCAATCCAGTAAAGAAAACCGCCAACCACCACCAACAACTATCAAGAATCAGCATTGTTCATTGAATTCTCATAATGGTATTGGGGTAATAGGATTTGGATTCGGATTCGAATTCAGATTCGGATTTGAAAGGGCACTAGATTTACAAGATTTAGGAATTACAGTTGAAGAATTAGGATTTATATTAACCTAGGAACTAGGGTTAATTAGGTTAATGTATATTAATAAAAAGTCTTTTTAAACTTCTGTTGGAAAGAATTCGTTAGTTGTGTCTAGATGATAAAGAGTAACTTCAAGGAGTTTGGTGACAACAACATGGTAGCCGTTTTCGGAGTGATTTTAAACCAAACTTCAAGAGTAGTCACTGATATTAGCCTTTTTTAAGTTTTGCGCAGGGGGAAACAACCCCATATAGACAGGAACTTGCTAGAAAAACTGAAGAAAGGGGAGAACTATTTAAAGACGGGGAGATTTTCGGATAAAAGAGACGAATTAATTGAAAAAATAGTTAGGGAGAAAGTCTCTGTTTATTCGATAATCAATGTCCTCTATGAAACTAGTATAGAAACTGGTATAGATAAATGACCCTCTTTATAGTGGTCAAATCCCATCCATTGGGAAGTCAAAATCCTAATGATAACTAAATAGTCAAAATCCCTAAACAAATAAATTTCCAAATTATAGAGTCCACAAAATAATATAATGACCGAAATAACCTAATAACACAGTTTCACTTGTACCTGTACCGAAAAAGGAGTAAAAATCTACCTCTAAGTGCAGAAATCTCGTTAAATCATCATAAACTGGCCATGTTATAAACAAAATAATGTGTCTATAAGCCTAAATGTGTTTCCATGATTCCATTTGCTTTTTATGTACCACAGGATGTAAGAACTTCACTAAAAAATTTAGATACATTCTACTGGTTCTCAAGTATATACATAAAAGAGGAAAATGTGGACATGTAACTTGAAAGAGTAGATCATTATTTGCAAGAATCTCTAATAGCAACAACCTAAGCTAAAGATCCGAAAAGAACTTTTTTATATTAGTCAAACAATAAATCCGACATTTTAGGGTAGAATGACAGCAGGCATATTGAAACATGACAACATAAGAACTACATGATGCTCAAGCTATTATTCTACCTTAAAAGATCAGCTCCAACCTAAACACAAATTGCATCATGGGAACAGTTAAGATTAACTTGATTACCAATAACAATTCGATCTACACAGAGATCCGCCAAAATTCTTTCCTAAGTCTGTTTAGATCAGTCCTGTAATTCAACTCTCTAAAAGATGCAGTCATCAGAGATCAAAGGAAACAGGCCCCGGACTACTTAAATGTTTTGGCACCCTTAAACATAAACCACTACAGCTATAATACTTATAGACTTAAATGTCAAAAGTGATTATTTAGTTGCATTATAATCATAAAGCAGCAAGATACCATATATTATGAGGAGCAAAAGATTAAAGACTCACCCTGGAGGAAACTTGCTATCAGCACGAGCTTCAACACGAAGCCACCAAACCAAAACGTGGCGCCCGCAGCTTCCAAGCGGCTCCACCATACTTTGGTCCTTCAAAAGAGATAGTGGACTCTCTACATCCTCAACGCTATCCAGTAAATCCAGATCATTCACCCATTGTGGCTTATCTTCAGCTTCCTTCCAAAGCAACCTGGAATTCAGAACAAAGCCAGCCCATTCCAGCTTCCTGGGGAGCACAGTTGCCCTGTCATCGATGTAACTTGCACTCTTCCCCACATATGGCAGGGAATTAAAAGTGTGCCAACCAACCAACTTATTGGATGAGTTACAAGCGGGTCCTTGAACAGGCACTAATGGGCTCTCTGCACCCTCCTCTTTCACCATCATTGCTGATGATACCTCATCGGGATTACCCAAATGAGCAAGTATTCCAATAGAAACAGAACCAAACCATTTCACGTTTTGAATCTCATCAAATAGCTCCATACTATGCATATTACTATCGTCAGCGAACATCACAATACCATCCAGCTTCTCTTCTCTCACAACTCTGCTCCAACATACACTTAATCAATATAGATTCTAATAACTTCTAAATATTCTACTTAAGCACAAGGAATAAATATCAAAACATTCAAACATTCAGCTTGATTATCTTCTCTACTGGCAATATCATTCCACAGATTATATGTTGATTTCTTCACTACACCTAATACCCATCTAAAAGAAATCATAAAATGTAGACGTTAATTAACCGAATCTGTTTCACTCAATTTTAGCACAAATTATTTTCCTAAGAAACTATGGATAGCATAACTTAAAACTAATGAAGAATTAAAAACAATCAAACAAAATGATGAAATAAAAGAGAAGAAGAAGAAGAACAATAGACCTCAACGCGCGAAGCCGCATTTTTGCCTCCAGTTTGTGTCTTTCCTCCCACGAATTTGGCATTCTTTGCTTGATTCCTACATGAATGGTCCTCAATTGAGACTTGGCAATCAACGACGCCGTTTCATTCGTCACCCCTCCAGCCTCCACCACGATCCACACCAGATCGTAGGGTACCAGCATCAGCGAGTGCATCACACCCGTCAAGTGAAGTGCTTGGAACGTCCGAACATAAGTTGGAGTCACCGCAATCAAAGTTTTCGGGTTTTTGACTCCGAAATGAGTTCTCTGCTCATTCTGCACTCTCTCTATTATCTTGTGCGCTTTCATCACCTCAATCGGGTTCGGATGCGGCCACGGCCGGATCCGGATCCCGTGGCGCCCTACCACCACTCTGGAGTTCGTACTCGGCGTCGTTCTGTTCACTACCGGAACTTCAACATTACTCGTAGTGATCGGGTTGGCCGAGAGAACGGTTGTCGCGAGGTCAGTGGCGGCGTTGCGAAACGGCGTCGCGTAGAAGTTGGTGGTAGTGGCGGAGGTGGAGAAGAGGAAGAAGAAAACTAAGCGAGAAAAGCGGAAGCCAAGCACTAAGCTGATTAAGCAACAGAGACCGTGAAGGACAAGCCAAAAAACCGCGGCGGGCGACTTGATCGCACTGTCGGAGGAGGAATCCAAGGGCGCTGATCCTCTGAAGCTGTTGCTCCGGCGGTTGAGGTAGCTCTGTTGCAACGCGGAGAGCTTCATCTTGGATTTTGGGCTCTCCCTTGCGCTGCTGCAGCTGGGTGCGGGTAGAGAGAGAGGCAGAGGCTTTGCGATTTGTATTATATTTGATTTGTTGGAGATGAGGTGAGTTGAGTTGGTTAAAGGTAATGTGTCGTTCAATCAAATGATTACTTTGGATTTAAGATTGAATCCAGTTGGAGTTGGTGATGTTTCGTTGGTTTTGTTTCTGTGTTGATTTGCTTTGCTTTGCGCTGCTACTGTGACCATGGGAGAGGGACAGAAAGAGACATTTGCCCTTAATGTAGGGCCCAACCCCTGGATCAGTGCTTGATTTCGGACAGGCACGAGGATAATGAAGGTATTTTCATTCGGATGTCTAGAGTCAACCACAGTTTCTCATTACTCCGCAAAATTTTATGGAAAGATTCAGTG
Source organism: Boswellia sacra (assembly GCA_013180625.2). Classification (NCBI taxonomy): domain Eukaryota; kingdom Viridiplantae; phylum Streptophyta; class Magnoliopsida; order Sapindales; family Burseraceae; genus Boswellia; species Boswellia sacra. The sequence goes on along the minus strand of SNVD02000038.1, from coordinate 766,925 downwards.
AAGTTTCCTTTTTACGCATCTCATTATGGTTATTATTATTATTATTAGGATAGTCTTAACGTGCAGTTTAATTAAGATTATGTATCACAACTTTGAAATTTGCATAATTATTTATTTTAAAATTTATATTAAATTATTGTATTCAATAATTTTTGTAATAAAAATTTTAAAATCTTAATATCCGTGCTCATAGCACAGTTAAGATACCAGTTTGCAATGACATACATCCGTGAATTTGTTGAAATTTCATTAATGGTCTTAGAAATTTGCAATATAGTTCTTGTGGTACACGTGGAGGCAAAAGAAGGGTTAGGATGTAAATTATCGTGAAGCAGGTTGCAGGGGGATATTCCTTTCCTTCCAATTGGTATTGGGTTGTTTAGCACTGCTTTTTTTAATTAAGAATTAAAATTTAAATGCTCATCTTAGTAAGTAGCAAGCAAGTCGCCAATTACAGAAGGAGGGAGAATTAGTTGCACGAGTTAAAATCCAGTGCGCGAGGCACCGGGCTAATACTTAGCTCGAACTCATAATAAAATGACGTGTAAATTGTCTGAATCTAAATTCGGAAATTTTTGCGGAGCCTTTCCAATACAGACTATACTAATAACATTTATCGTATTGGACTAAATTACTTATGTAACCTTTTTAAATTTGTCTATTTTCGAATTGTAGCTCCGCTCACTTCCATCCATTGTATATAAAATGAAGAAAATTCAAAGCAAAGTGGTTCAACTTTAAAATGGTTCGAATGTCTCTTTGTTTGGAGAGTTTGGACGTGACATTGACACGAATTTATTTCTAACCAAAATAACATAACTAAACTTTTAAAATTTATTGCTTTTCTTAATCAATTTCGGAAACTTGATGATTACTAAGCAACAACGAAGGTTTTGGTTCATAATTAATTAATTAACCTTCAATCTCCTAAGCGGTTGGTTGCAGCAATGTCGACTCCGCATTTGAGACTCAAGAAATTGTAATCACGTAATGAAGAAAAAGCTAATCGAGAAGCCGTAGCCCAGCTGCTTTCTGTGAGCATGAACACAAAAGTGCGCAAATCTCTCATTAGATTAAGTGAAATGACCTTAAAGTTGTTTTAATCAATGTTTGTGCTGTATTTACGAATACGTTAGATTGAAATGGAAGTACTTTCAGGAATACACATTTGATGTCACCATTCTCATCGTCCTTTTTTTTTCGGTTATTATTATTATCATTTCATGTGTTGAGTAAGAATGAGAGAAACGGTTTGGTGGGAGGGTAAGATGATTAGAAATTTAACTACTTATTTGCTTAAGATTGCGGCAACCTCCTTACTCCTTTATTTCCAAAAAAAAAAAAAAAAAGGTTTAATCTTTCAAGTTCAAAGAATATTGAAAACAAAACGAAAAAGAGCGAGATTTGAGATGTTAAAATTAGATTTATTATAATTAGTTTTGGAATAATTTTTGTGGACGCTCTTAAGAATCTTAAAAATTTATCGTCCCCTATTCTTTAAAAATTATCAAAATTCTCTCTCCACAAACTACAATTTTCTGAACTTATAAAAACCCCATTACCCAACTCTTTAAATCATTAGTTTTTAATGATTTTTTTTTTAAATATTAGATGACCATAAAATTAAAATATTTCTTAGTAGATCTTCTACAGTCATCTTCGTCGTCGTTCTGTGCATAGTATTAAAAAAATAATAATAAAAAAATAAAAAATGGCAATATAGAATGCAACCGCGTGGCTTCCATTTAACATTTTAGCAATAACATAATGGGGTTGGGCGGCACAAGCACCCACCATTGATTTTAGTTTGGAGTGTGCCAAACGAGCCCTTTTGACTCTGATATAATAATTTCCATGAGTTGTTTGATTTAGGTAGAAAGAGAGTGACCCGATTGCTTTCAAGAGGTTGATTGATGATGATACCAAGTCATTGGTTGTGAGGTTCAAATCATTGAATTGAATAATTACAAGGAGAAAGGAGATGATACGAAGTATCATAAAATTACATTACAAGCAGTTGTGGCTTATGACAGTACTTATAATGATATCTTCTTTAATCTTATCACTTTGATGTAAATTTGTTGACGGCATAACTCTTTAATATTACAAAAGTACTGCCCAGAAACGAAACTTAAAGTTGAAGATCCATCGATGGACTCCACGTGAACGCTTCAAGATAAATTTTTTTGAAAAATGGATAACATTCAATTTACAAGAATGATATTTTGTTCAATGGCAAGGCAACGAAGTTAGCTTCTTCAAGTTGAAGAAGGCAACTTAGGGTTGAAGCTATCCAGGACCAGGAGCCCACTCGGCTCATCGCACATTCATTAATTGGCTATTGAATAATTGGCCTGGAAGGGTAGTAAACTTTGGGCCTGATAGCTGCTCTTTGGAATTGTCAGATTTGGCCCGTGGAAGATTTATATTGCTCAATGGGTTGTCCAATCAATCATTGACACCCTTCCAGTCCACGCGTTTGCTGTCTCGCCGTGAAGGGTCCAGTCCAGTTCACTTCACCTCCATTTTGTGCAATAAATTGCAATATTTCTAGCCATTCATTCCAGCAAGGCTATGACTAAATGAAGAAAAATGTTAATTTGAATTGTCGTCATTTGGTTTCTTGTCAATCATTCATATACAGCTGCTCTATCATATGTGGACCGGCTTTTACTTCAATTTAAAGGAGCTTCAGGGCTACTGGCTTGCACTGAATTTATGATTTTTTTTTCCCTTCTTCTTTTACTTTTTCTGGGTTTACGAGTTCAAAGGAATTGTTCATATACGTGATAAATAATGTGTTTAACAGTTTTTTTTTTAACTATCAATGTTGTAATTTTAAGTGACAGAAATGGATGTTTATTTATTTTATCATATTCAATTAAAAAATACAGAAAAAAAAATCTGAAAGTCAAGTAATTAAAATGTACTTCGCAAATGAATATTTCTTTTCCATGTTTGTAGTACAGACATATTACATACTAGATCTTGTAACATTAAATAAATGTGTTTTATTTACGATATTTAATGTCACGATTATATCTTAAACATGTCTAAGGGCCCATTTTTTTTCCTTTCACATGCCACTTAATATTTAAAATTGTTCAAATTTTAGTTTTCAATTTTTGTTTGTTTTAAGATTCAACTCTTAAATCTGGCCGTCAATATTACACATATTAAACGAAAGCGAGATTAACTTTAAAAATTATCAAAGGAAGAATTTACCTTGCTTACCAATAAATGTAACATACCACATCGCTTGAAAATAATATGTGAAATAGCTAAATATACCTCTTGAGCTCCTCAAGTTGTTGGAAGTCTTTTGTGTTGCAAAACCCGAAAGCAAAATATTGATAGACTGTGGATAGTGGGCTTAGGTGTTGGGCTTCGCTATCCCTCTTTTGGGTTGTAAGACCTGAAAACAAAATCGTGAGGCCACCTCTTGAGATTGCATGGGGGTCACCTATACAGTATAAAGTGTCATATGCGGGTTTAGACTTGACACGGGTTTAGACTTGACAAAATGAAAGCAAAATTATGAGGCCATCTTGAGATTGCATGGGGGCCACCTACATAATATAAAGTGTCATATGCGGGCTTAGACTTGACAAATAGTATCAAAGTCTAACCCAATCGGAAGTGTAGAGTGTCACCATGAGAATTTAAGCCCAATCAAGCGTCTTACCCTAGGGATGCAAGACCAATTAGGCAATGACACTTAATTTCGAATGGAGACCACCTATACAGTATAAAGTGTCATATGCGGGCTTAGACTTGACAAATGGTATCAAAGTCTAGCCCAATCAGAAGTGTAGAGTGTCACCATGAGGATTTACGCCAATCAAGCGTCTTACCCTAGGGATGTAAGCCCAATTAGGCAATGACACTTGATTTCGAAAGGGGATGACACTTGATTTCGAAAGGGGGTGGGGAGTATGAATGTAACATTTCACATCGGTTGTGAATGGTATATGAAAAAAGGTTGCAAAGTCCGAAATCAAATTTACGATGGATTGTGTGTCCAAATCTTGACAGTAGACTGTCATCAGTCGGTTCAATTTTAAGATCTTAGGGTTGATGTTAAAAAAAAAAAAATCAACTAGGAGCTGTTCAATTTGTATCAACTCATCGGCTGTCAAAGAAAAAGAACATCCCATGATCGCACAATTAGATCATATTCTTTTATATATGTGAAGTCAACCACCATGCTAGATCTTAAATATAAGTAAATACCTTTTACTTTTGCATAAACCAATCTGGTAGCGCAAAAGCTTCTTGTGAAGTTTGGAATTACATAATATCTCCATTGACCATGAGCTGGAGACAACCCATGCAACAAGTGAAAGTTCAATCATTTTCTTTTTCAAACTCGGTGGATACACCAACTAGTTTAGAAACTCAAAGTTAGGTAAATACCCACTTCAATTATAATATTCTTGACATAAGCAACACTAATCTTAAATTTTAATTATATTCAAGTTGGTGAATATTTAGTTATATATATTCTCAATTTCCTTATTGTAACTCTTGTGATGGTTTCTTGCATTCATATTTTATCTTATATTCAATTAACCACTTAGAATAATTAAATTATATCTAATTTATTAAAACACAACTAGTTGATTAGTTTTAGCTGGTTTTTGATTGTGACATATTAGATGGTACATTTTTCTGCTTGGTCTATGTAAAGTTCTAAACCAATCGGCCTAATTCAAGTTGATTGTATGTTAGTCTAATTTCAAGGCATTTTAAAAACAAAAACAAATTTGAGAAAATGCATTAATTTCCCACAAAAAATTTATGTCTACTGATATATATATATATATATATATATATATTTTGTCATTTCGATACTGGACAAAGTGAGCAACAAATATCCCATAGTTTCTGGGATTCAATTAGAAGTAAAAAATTTGGGCAGCTAACTCTACCCCTACAACTACAAGGCTGCTCTGCTAGCCTGAGCCTGAGCCTGGGTTTTTTTTTTTTGGAGGGGGGGTGCGGGGGGCGCGGGCGGGGCGGGCTCCGGTGGCTACCAACTGTTTCTTACTTTGTTTACTTTTTCAGTCATTGACTTCGGTCTGTAGGTACTCTGCTTATTTTAAGCCACAATTAATCGCAACGCGTGCTTTAACAGTCCACTGATCAGAATCAGATCAGATGTCAAACAAAAATCTTCAATCACGCATGAAATTTTGTTCCCGGACATTCCTCCTCAACTCGAAAGTATACTTTGTCCTTCAACTCGTAACATCCGACGGCGTGGAGCCAAGGTTAAGATTGGATGGTGCTGATTTCGCAGCTTCAATGTTTAATTTAATACATATGTGGATTGTGGCAAGGTGACTACAGACTATATAGCCTTTTAAGGTTTCACGCAAGGGCAAGTATACAAATTCTGTAGGAGAAATTATCAAGTTTGATGAAACAATTATGGTTCAAAAGTTTTGGAAACTTACATTGACATCCTATCACTTTTTTATTAATAACAGTTTTATTATAATATTAAATTAATTGAGGTAATATCAATAGATATCATTCAGAAATTATTGCTTAATTTTAAATGAATAACAATTAAATGTTTTTCATCAATTACATTTCTTAAATTGTTCAATCTTAGTATTTTTCACTTTAAAAAAATGATGATTTAAATATAAATTTAATGATATAATTGATTAAAAATATATCATTATTTTTGGTTTAAAATTAAATAATAATTCCAGAATACTTATATAATTATCTCTAAACTAATTTGTTTTCAATTTTAGTGAATATTTTGCAATTGGAAGTGCTGGCTAGAGATAAGAATTCTCTCAAGTTTTGGCTGTTGATGTTAGTTTTTTGAAGCTTGTAAACGGCCTTCATAAAATGTCATAAAATTTTAGGTTATGTTGTTTCTTATTTACTAAAAGCTGTTTTTTATTTTTGAAGTATATAATTCTTGTAAAACGTGTTCTTTTCTGTTTTTGTAATATATTTTCACAAAATATTGTTTTTAACATTTTCGGAGTTCAAATTCATCCCTCCCTAACTCTTCTCTTTCTGATTTCATCTTCTATTTTCTTATTTTCTTTCTATTTTATGTCAATAATTCATTTCTAAATATATATCTTGTTTTTATTTTCAAAATTTTAGCTCAATGATTCATTTTTAAACACGTATTCTTAAAACCATTTTCAAATTTATATTTTATAAATTTATTTTTAAATACATATCTTTTACTTAAAATACATTTTTTAAATAATTTTAAAAACAAAAACACATTAAAAAAAAAAGAACACGCCGTTATTCTCCAAGCTTTTGTGCAGCAACTATTTATTATTACGAAGGCGAACAAGAAATAAGCAACGTGATAATTAATCAGAAAATATTAAAAAAAAAAAAGAGAGGAGTGTGATTGTGGTATGAAAAGACAGGTGGGGTTATGATGAAAACCCGTGACTGACATATTGGACTTTTAGGTCATATTTTAAGGGGGTGATTTGATTAAAAGGAAGTTACAGTAGGCGTAATTGGTGGTAGCTCCGGGCCTTTTCAGTTTGAAGGGACATCACGTCTCTCTGTTGAAGGGGGTGTGTCATCTCCTCATTAAGTTTTTTCCTTGACCTCGCTCGTGGCCATAGTCTAACTCTATGACTTAGACTCCTTAAATGCACGTGTTTTCCGGTATTCTGCCAGAGTTTTATTCGTCTTTTCCGTATAGCTACTACCCTTCCTTCGTTGCCCTACTATTTACTTGTACATTTATCGATCGATCAATCAATCAATCAATGCCTCTGGCTCCTTTCTCCTCCTCCGCTCTCGCTCATTCACTTCTCCTTTCAGAGCAATGCTCAATTGTTAGCTTCAATTTCATGCTCTACAAATGAGTACAATTATACGTTATAAGGCATTCAGAATCAGAGTAATGCTCAGTTGTTAGCTTCTATTTCATGTATGCTATTGCTTGCTTCACCGTTGCAAATGGATACAAATTATACGTCGTGAAGCATCATGCATTTCACTTCAATCCATTTGTTATATACCCATTAAGGATAGGCTCACCTTGTATTTTAAAAGGCATACGTTAAATTCTAAAAAATTATACATAATCACTTAAAATTGGATCAAGATTATCTCATAATATAACATTTTATCTTAGCAAAATACAAATATATAATTAATTATTACTGATTAGTACACAATAAATGAGAGAGGAGAGAGAATTTAATGAATCTCAGTCACTCAAAATCAGTAAAACCTATGTATCTGTAAAAGTTAGGATAAAACTAAGATTAGAAAATGATTCTAATTCCTTGAAATTTATTCATTTAACACTTTTTACATAATTTTCGAAAAAAATTATAATTTTGAAGTAATTTATAAAATTTTCAAAAAAATTACATAATTTTTTAGAACTTAATATGTGTTTTCAAATACGTTAAAACTATCCATATATTAATTGTTCAAAACATCAAATCTTATTGCTGTCATGCAGTTTTACCTTCCGTTGAAGAGAAATGGACAAAACATGTTTGGTTAAACTTCAAACAAAATTTTTATTGCTTTTTAATTTGTGATGTTGCAAAATGTTGTGTTCAACTTGTATAAGTAGTTTTTTTTTTCATTAATGTATTCTATTTGACAGAAGAGTGTGAACAAAGAAAGGTGAAAAAGATATCCACAAATATCATTTATTTTTCATTATAAAACTTACAGTTAATTGACAATGAATTTGCTCAAGTATAGCTGGAAAGATGATAAGAAATGGAAAATGACTTTATCATAAGAAATAAAGTAAAACAAATTAAGGACAAAAATGATTATATAGCTTTGTTGTTATATAGTTTAATTAATCTACCCATTAGATGTTAATTTGATTGCAATTTAGTTAATCATATATGATTTTGAGTTCGAAATTAAAGAAACATTAAAATATAGAAAAATTACACATTAATCTCCAACACATGCTGCTCATTTCATATTTTTATCTTCCTTCTTTTCATTGTCATTTTTTCAATTAAGGGCAACAAGTCAAACTGACCAAATTGTAGGAGGGTTTTTGATTTAGCAAGCTTTAATGTTTTTATTGATTACACAAGAAAGTTGATAATATTTAGACTAGAACATCCTTTAATGCATTAGAGGAAGCTATTTCAGGTTAGACAAGTTGATGAATGCGGTCCAAATGTGGGATAAGAAGTATATAATGAGACAAGTGATCATTAATTATATGTTAGCAGATAAACCTAATTAATAGTAATAATAAGAGGATCATAGCTTCTTCATAATATACACTTGCTAGCTCTTAAGAAGCTTCAAAATTGATTGAAATATAAATACCCAAAAAGAAGAAAAAAGAAAAGATAAAGTCAACTGTATCATGCTGCAACAAAACAACCAATCAATCTACTTTATTGAATTCTTAGTCTTAAATCCGACGGCCTGTGACCAATCTTTGACTGAATCACGAAACATGTCCCAACTTAAAATAGATCAAATCAACCAGGCTGCCCCCACCCCATAGGTAAGGTCAATGTCCCAACTCAATATTTTATCATAAAATAATTGCATCAATTAAAATATTAACGTTTATTTTATTTAATATACGTACATTGTAATGTAGGCTAGACTTAAAATAAATAAATGAAAGCAAAGCAAGAGGAAGAAGTGGCTGGATCTCATTTGTACCTACATTGGACGGCAAGGCTAGGGTGACAGGTGACTGACCTAATTGACCAATCGGGTTAGCTTTCACTATTTGTAGGCAATTAGCGATGCCATCGTTTTGACCAGAGATTGAGAAGCTGCAGCAATAGGGAAACTGGTCCCTTTATTAACGTAGCTGATCCTGCTGCCTTCAATTTTCCTTTTTTCTTTGTCGCAATACCTTTTTCATGGTGTTGTTGCAGTCATGGCTGTAGAGCTTATGATGGGGTTCAGGAACGATGGTTTTGCTGCCAAAATGGTGGAAGAGAGCGCAGTAAAAGAGGCTGCTTCAGGTCTCGAGAGTGTTGGGAAGCTAATCAGGTTGCTATCACATCAACAAGCTCAAAACAACAATAACCAGAACCAGGAAAACTATAGCCTCCCCCCATCATCATCTTCAACAAGCCCGAGATCCAGCTCCATGGATTTGGACACCGATTACAAAGCTGTGGCGGACGTTGCCGTTTCTAAGTTTAAGAGAGTGATCTCTCTTCTCAATCGTACCAGAACTGGCCATGCTCGTTTCAGAAGAGCCCCTGTGGCTGCTCCTTCTCCTTCTCCTTCTCCTCCTCCTGCTCCTACTTCTACTCCTACTCCTACTCCTACTCTTAACCTAAATCATGATATCAACCAGGGTGGTGTTGAGAGTAAGGTTTACTATGCAACGCCGATCCAGCAGATTCCACCTCTTCCACCTCATCATCAACACCATGAATTTTCATCTTTGGTTGTTCCAAAAAGCGGGGTTCTTGAGAGGAAAGATTCGTCCACTACCATCAATTTCTCGTATTCTTCAGCTGGGAATTCGTTTATCTCTTCCTTGACTGGTGATAATGATACCAAGCAGCAACAATCATCTTCATCACCTTTTCAGATTACGAATCTCTCTCAGGTTTCTTCAGCTGGGAAGCCACCTTTGTCTTCGTCTTCCCTGAAAAGGAAGTGCAATTCTGAGAACATGGGCTCTGGCAAGTGTGGTGTGTCTTCTTCTGGTCGTTGCCATTGCTCGAAGAAGAGGTAAATTTATTAACTAACTCTTTTTTTTTTCTTTCTTTCTCTGTTTTAGTTAGTGTTGTTTTAGATTTTATCTTTAATATAAAAATTTTGTTTTTTTGGCTCATTACAGAAAGTTGAGAATGAAGAGGGTGGTTAGGGTTCCTGCTGTAAGCTTGAAAATGTCTGATATTCCACCTGATGATTACTCTTGGAGGAAGTATGGACAGAAACCCATCAAAGGATCTCCTCATCCAAGGTTAGCTTTCATGTTAAAACCATATATGCTTGTTTAGTATATTTTGATTTTTGTTGTTAGACTTGGAGTACTTCATTAATCAATCATTGAATTTTCGTCCATGAGTTTCAAGTGCTCAAAATCGTTGTATAATTGTCAGATCATTATAAAACTGTGGAACATTAATTAGTTTGGTTTTGTGATATCAATTCATTAATATGTATACTTATGTGTGCTCTGGGTTCCATGTTCAACAGGGGTTACTACAAGTGCAGCAGTGTGAGAGGTTGCCCAGCGCGTAAACACGTGGAGAGAGCTTTGGATGATCCATCAATGCTTGTAGTCACCTATGAAGGCGAACACAACCACTCTCTTTCTGTGGCTGATGCAGCAAATCTGATCCTGGAGTCATCTTAAAGTGATCACAACATGAACAAAAGGAAATATTTTGAAATTAAAAATGCAGGCAGCTTAGCCTTGTGAAGAAAAGAAGGGTTGAAAATCAAAATCAAAATGATGATGCTAGAGTAACAGTAGTAGTGTAGTAACAGTAGAGAATTAGCTTGAATTAAAAGAACTAAAAATCCCAGCTTCATCTCGAAGGAGATTAGATTAGTGGGTTTAGTTTGTTGATTCGCTGTAGAAAATGGGATTCCCTCTTGCTTTATTAAACTTATATATTTTGTGCGCTGTATCCGATGTTAATTAAAAATATCAAGCAAGGGAAGATGGTGGATTTGGTATTAGATTTCAATCTCAAAAAGAAGAAAATGGGGTTCTATACTTCTATATATTCGCTTTCATCTTTTTAATCTAATTTATTAGTTTGCTTTATCTTTGGTTCTTGTTTTGGATGCCTACCTCTCACCTTTTGTTACATCACCCAAAGCATGATTAAAATAGTAAAAAGAAAAAGTAAAGAAAACGACTCAGTCAATTAAGTGGAAGGAAGTGGACCGGCATGTCGTGTTTGGGACGGTTGACCAAATGAAAGGGGTTGGCAGTTGCCAGTTAGGACGGCTAATTTACTGAGGTTTGGTGTTGGTTAGTGATGAAAGAGATTGAGAGTTGAAAGTCTTTTTTATGATCAATGATTTTGTGTTGGGTTTTGTTTGGATTCTGGTTATGGGTTGGCTCAACTCAACGCAACTACAGAGACGGTCAATCTAGAAGGGGTTTCAATTTTAAGGCTTTCAATTCAACTTTCAAGGAAAATAAAAGCTTAAAAAAACGAACGGCAAAGTCAAAATGGGTGGGTGGGGGATTGAAAGTTCTTGCCTCTTGGGGCCCTACAATGTTCTCAATTTTGTTTTTGCTTTCCTTTTGCCTTTGCTTAACGTCAACTTTGTTACGGGAGATGGTCCCCTTTGGCCGAGACGTCCCACATTATCAATTCATCATTCACACTCACACACATGTGCTGTGCCCACCTCCAAAATCATTCACACATTTCTCTTTCTCTCCTCTGCCTCTGCCTGCCCTAATTGCTCCCAACTTACCCTGAAACAGGTTCAGTGACTCTGCTTTCGACCCAAATTTGGCATCTACACTTTTTAATAATATCATTTCTCTATAATTATTTCTATGTACACACTAAAGTTTTCTTTTATTTTTAAACCAAAAAGAAAAAAAGTGGACAAGACCAGGGAAAGAGAGAATTGTGAAGTGTGAACCCATCACAGAACAGAACCCAATGAGTATTATTACTACTGAAAATGATAAAGTATAAAAATATATTCTTCAACTAGGTGTGTTGTGTTCAATTCATTGCGTATGGTTGAGATGTCAAACCTGCTATAATATCAGATCTTAGCCCTATTATATAATAAGTTGTTGAATAATTGAAGACTTGTGGACAATGGAGGAATCAAACAAAAGAAAATTTGGGCAAGTGTAAACGCTTTTTGTAGTTTTGCTAGCTAGAAATGATATCTTCTTTCTTTTGCTTTATTTATTTAATTTTCAAAGCCTATCTTGACCCACCTGCAGCTGCAGGTTGTCAGATAATGTACAATGAATCGATTTCACAAGTTTGTCCTTTTCTTTGTTTGTTTGTGGTGTAGGGTTACACAAGTTTGAAAAGTTTCCCCAATCGAACGGGTTGATCCAGTCTGTAAGATGTTGATTTGACATTCATCAATTGGATAATGAGAATCTTCATTCTATGTTCTAACACATAAAAAGACTTTAACTAAATCCATCTAGCCTTGTGTAAACTTTCATCAAAAAAGCTTTGCATTTTCAATACATGCATGATTATATTTATAGGCAATCATACTCTATGGGACTCTCATTCATAATTTGTAATTAATAATTGATATTTGATGTTAACTAGTTCTGATGCTGATAGTGATATGAGGCCAATATAATTGAACCCTTGTATTAGAATCCAAGAGTTTAGTTTTGATGGATTTCCATACTAACATTTCCTTGTTTGTGCTATACAATGAATGAGTCTGGTCTGGCAAATCATAGGGCATCATCGGGAAAGCAATAAAAGGTAAAGAATTGTGTTTAATTAAGTATGAACGCCAACATAAAAGCTGAGATTTTCAATTTGGTGCCATTTCAGAATTGATACGAATCTGGAAACAGTATTGCCAATTTCGTGTCATTTAGTGAGAGCAACCAGAATAAAAAAACAAAAAACATTACCAAAAATCAATTGTGGAATATTTCGAAACATGGAGCTGCCAGTAGTCGCAATGAGAGCTCTTGGTTTAACTTTTTTGACGAAAATTGGTTTGAGTGGAGGGAGAAAGTGAAAGTCTTCTCTTTTTCTTGTCAGACCAACTTTACTTACATGCTTTCAAACAAAACTAAGCATTTAAAGGTGGGCATGAAAATTGTAATTACTTTTGGTATCATTAAGAAACGTCTATTAGATAAATAGAGTGCTTTCTTCTTTATTTGTTTTACCAAAATAAACAAAACGTTTTCTGCGTTACAAGTGTTTGGAGTGATTACAAAGAAGAAAGACTTAATAGACGTTTTCAAAAAGATAATTGTAACTACTTTTATACTATAAGGTGTACAATCAACACGCGTTTCTACACAGTAATTACTATCAAATAATGGCCACAAATCCAAAACACATTCTTGGAAATTTGAACTCTTCATTAAGAACCGTAACTCTTTAACTATGGTTAATACAATCAATACATATAATTAACCATAGATATCCGAAAAATTAATTGATAAAATTATTAATGTTAATTTGTCATATTTTTTTATTATTTTAATCTATTTTGTTTATGATAAAGTGTAAATCAAGCTGTACGAAGTCGGTATATAACTTTACTGGCATCTAATAATACATTACAAAAGTACTATTTGGGTTGAGGAAAAGTGCGCGGGTGAGGATGAGTACGCCCAGACCGGCCCAAAGATCAAAGTGGGACATTGGACACCCAATTTGAAAAGCTAAAGCCCAAGAATAAGGCCCACAAAGCTACACAATAGGATAAACCCTGACCAGAGCACGAGAAGGCAAACGCGCCTCCACTAAACCCTAGCCAATAATCATGGCGGCGATGGGTTGCCTCTCGTCAAACCTCATCGTCCGCTCATGAATTTCAAACCCAAAACCCTGAGCCTAACCACTTATCTCTCCTCTCTCAATTCTCGGCGTTTAATTTCCAAATCTCTAATGGCCCTGACCCAGAACCAAACACGGGTCGTCCTGGAAGATACCGACGAACTCCTCTGCTCCGACAACGGCCAACGAGAAACTTCGTTGCCTGAAACGATGTCGGTTAGCCTCGGGTCTCTCTCCCCGAGTAGGTGCTTAACCGGAGAGGCGCGTATAGAGAGGGCGTGGGCTCATTGGGCTAAATTGGGTCGACCCAAGTTGATTGTCGCCCCGATGGTTGACAATTCGGAGCTGCCGTTTCGGATGCTTTGTAGAAAGTACGGTGCTGAGGCTGCGTACACGCCAATGCTGCACTCGAGAATTTTTACCGAGACTGAAAAGTATAGAAAGGAAGAATTCACCACCTGCAAGGTAGTATTTGAGAATGTAATGTTGTTTCTAGATATTAATTAATGGAACTCTTTGTTTCTAGATTTATTAAGTTTTGCATTTTGCTACGTTGAAATTATTGCAGGAGGATCGCCCACTATTTGTTCAATTTTGTGCGAATGATCCAGATGTTTTATTGGATGCAGCAAGGAGAGTGGAACCTTACTGCGATTATATCGACATCAATTTAGGGTAATATTTGTGTGCCATCATTTCAAGTTTCGCTGTTAAGTAATTTTTTTTTATTGGTCATCAACTAAGAAAATTTGAGAATTGAATTTGAGGCAATCTTATGGTTTAAGGCAGCCATTTGATAGTTTAGGATTAATAGAAAACGAGAAGTTGTTGACTTAATGAAAATGAAAACATCACGATCTCAAATTTAGCTAAAATGGGAGTGTTTACTCGGCTATGAGTGACTCTCTGGCTTGTTTGCAGGTGTCCTCAGCGAATTGCTAGGCGGGGGAACTATGGAGCTTTCTTAATGGATAATCTTCCTCTTGTAAAATCGTTAGTAGAAAAATTGGCTTTGAACCTTCACGTCCCTGTCTCATGTAAAATCCGAGTCTTTCCTAATTTGCAAGATACGATAAATTATGCAAAGATGCTTGAGGATGCTGGTTGTTCTCTGTTAGCTGTCCATGGCCGAACTAGGGATGAGAAAGATGGGAAAAAATTCCGAGCTGACTGGAATGCCATCAAGGCGGTTAAAAATGCTCTCAGAATCCCAGTTCTTGCCAATGGGAATGTAAGGCACATGGATGATGTACAGAATTGTTTGGAAGAAACTGGTTGTGATGGGGTGCTTTCAGCTGAGTCTCTCCTTGAGAATCCTGCTCTTTTTGCTGGTTTTCGAACTGCTGAATGGATAATGGGGAGTGAAGAAAGCAATAAAGATGGAAATCTTGATCAAGCAGATTTACTTGTGGAGTATCTGAAGCTTTGTGAAAAATACCCTGTGCCTTGGAGAATGATCCGTTCTCATGTTCACAAATTGTTAGGGGACTGGTTCAGAATCCATCCCGAAGTTAGAGAGGATCTCAATGCACAGTCCAGGTTGACATTTGAATTTCTTTATGGTTTGGTAGGTCGGCTTAGAGAACTGGGCGTAAGAATTCCACTTTACCAGAAGTTTAGTCATTTGGCAGAAGCTTCAACAGATGGTTTGGCCTGAGTTGTACGATACGATATGAAAGGGTTGCGGGGGTGCTTTGCCTACAGTTTTGCTTTATGAATAACCCTTGAGCCCACGAGCCCACGATAGGTTTGTTGCTAACTCTGCGATTACATTTTTGTTAACAACCTTCCATTTAAAGAAAAAAAAATTACAATTTTTAAAAATTATAGCTAACTGATAATGTATGGGGAGCAGCAAAAGAGTGCTTTGCCTAGGCTAGCTGTACTTTGATTTGATTTGATTTGATTATTATTATTCTTTTTTAATTTTGATTTGATATTGTTGTATTAACTTTATTAAGATACCTGTGTATCTATCTTATTAAGGTAATTATTTTCACCATAGTAAAAATGTTTCGTGTTTGAATGGCACGAACTGTTATCGTAGATTTATTTATTTTAACAGTAATATTAGATTTATAATATTTATACAAATTAAACTCTATAATCTAATATGTTAGTCTATATATCAAAATCCTATTAGAGTTGTAGCTTTCATCATTTTTTTTATGCTCTTTTTTTTTTTGTTAATTATCAGATTGTTGAATTTGAATTTTACGAAGGATATAAGTCTAGCACTATTTTTATTTCAATTTCAAGGCATTTGATTAATTTTTAATGAGTTGACGTGTTGAGAGGCTGAGGCCAAGGAACATGTAGGATTCGAAGGTGGTGACCTGTATCAACACTAATTTTGCCACTGTTCGAACTTGAATGGAGATTGTCAATCTTGTTGGACTTATTCTTCCTTTTTGGCCCTAAAAAAAAAAAAAAAACACCAATTATTAGATTTACAAGCGCTAGACTTGGTAGCTGTTGCTTGTTTGGTCACAATTTGTATGTACCGCCATTGCCTATGACAAGAAATATTGTTTCTACTAGTGGTAATGAACCTGGCTAAGGGGCTATGGAAACCAAGTTACGACAACATAACATCTAATTACTAATTATAAAGGTTAAAATCCTCTTAAACAAAAAATAAAAAAATAACAGAGCAGTTAAGAGTGAGTGAATGTTGAGAGAATGAAGATTGAAACTTTGGAAAAAAAATTTTTAGTAAATTTGAAAAATCGCCAGAACTCGAACTTTGAAGAGGAGTGAAATGAGAAATTCTGTGAACAGAATCTGAAAATTTGTCCACAATTAAGGCAAGCATTTACGGATATATAGAAACTTAGGATTTACCACATTTTAACTTTTGTTGAGAGATTCACAAATGAAGATCGCCGAATTTACGAATCTGCTGACAGATTTACTGTAAAGTGCCTGCACCGTTCATCTTATCTTATACATAATTTTGTAATTTGATCATCAATACCAACTATTAAATCTAATTAATGATAAAATCAAATTATGATTGGATGTTGATTATTACATCTAATAGATGATACAATCATATTGTTTACTGTTGATTGATGAATAAGTTAATAACATTATCAAAACTGATAATGACTATTTTTTCTTATAAATTACGACAATGACAACTAATTATTAGTAGTCTATCATATGCATTTTACTGATATTTTATAAGTCAACGGTGAGAGTAAACCTCACCGAAGCAACTTGAGAAATGAGATAACTAGGTGGTTTATCTCATCCATATACATGATTCAAAGCTAAAAAATTAGCTCCTGCTCCTACACCACAAAGTTGGTGGTGACTTTGCTTACTAAATGTTCCCCATAAACAGCTCTTCCAAACTTTCCAGTTCCATCAGTCCTCTCTTTACAAAAATCCAGAGGCTCCACCGCAGCATCATAGTTAGGCTGTTTATGCAACAAAAGTATGTGTGAAGGGCCCCTCTAGTTAGGAAAGAAGATAAAAATAGGGAAACCGGCTAACCTCATAGAAGTAAGCTATGCAGACGCGGTATGTTGGAGAATTATTGATAACTTGATGTAGAGTTGACTCATATAAACCATTGGAATATATCTGCAGCTCCACCAGGGAAGGAGAACAATCCGTTAAACAACAAAAGAAATAAACATATAAGGTAAGGTTTTAAGTATAACAGCCATCTACCTTCAGCATGTCACCAATGTTGCAGACAAATGATCCTGGTATAGGAGGAGCTGATATCCATTCCCCAGACCGATTTCTCACCTTCAACAATACTTCCAAATTACGACTTTGCGGAAACAAAAGCAACAAGATTTGTATGAATCTAGAGCCTTGAGGCTCCAAATCGAAGTTAAATCTACTACCATTAACAATATGAAAGCTAACCACTCCCTTCCCACCAACGTATACATCAAACTTTGTAGGAGAGTGCGATTATAATAATTACAGAATTGATCTCTAGGTAGATTTATTTTTAAAGAAAACAAATTCTTCTCTTTATCTTCATCTTTTGTGCTCTAGCAGGGGAAGGAGATGTTAAAGAAACCAACAAGCTTACGATAGACCACAGCTTTAGTATTTAAGTATGTTGCATGACCTTATGTCTTTCTTAGTAGGTTCAAGTTAGATGTCCATTATCAGAGACTAAATAAATTTTGGAAGTCCAAAATGGTAAAACAAGTTACTAGCTGTTCTAAGCTAGCTTCTGGCATGACAAATGAAAAGGCATTCTAGGTAAATGCCAAATCAAGAAAAGAGAAGATAGAACTGATATCTGTTTTGCTGATTATTATTTATCCCTAAAATCCAAAGGAGGTTAACCATAGAATAACATATGGGACTGCACCTGAAGTGCTGTTATATCATCATCTTGATTAACCAATGTCAGCAAACCTGTTATGCAGCATTGAAAATCAGTGAGATGTATGAATTAGATTTTTTAGGCCATTTATTTTCTGAATTCACTAATCATTTACCATAGTCAGTGTGAGCTCCGCTGGAATTGTATCCCGCCACATGAGCAAACGAAAACATGAAAAAGAGGAAACATTTAAGACACAATAACAATATTCAGAAAAAAGTACCAAAAGCAGCATTATTGCAATACCATCCTATATCATTTTCTCCCTTCTCATGTCCATTTCCAATAGACACACCTGGGTAGCCAATAATACGGACCACCCAAAACGCATCTCCCGCTCTTTCACCT
Source organism: Boswellia sacra (assembly GCA_013180625.2). NCBI lineage: Eukaryota > Viridiplantae > Streptophyta > Magnoliopsida > Sapindales > Burseraceae > Boswellia > Boswellia sacra. Next base: position 748,760 of record SNVD02000038.1, on the reverse strand, counting down.
TCAAATTCATAAGGTGACCCACCTAATGCTAGAGCGATCCCCCGCATAATTTTCCTTGACAGGTCTACCAGCATCAAGAACCAAAAGACACAATCAACTTTTCTGCCAGATTGAAAGACCTAAGAAAGGGAGGGTAATCCTGCTAAAGAAAACATACCTGTGCAAAGGTTGATGTACTCCTCCATCAATGCTTTAAAGTTAGGAGGACTATTTGGCCTGCCGAAAGACTCACAAGTAGAAAGAAACAGAAAATGTTATAAGCATTTTGGCAAATATTCATCATCCTTCTAATCTCAACAAACTCAAAAAGAGAACATCCACCTATGCCGAATTTTAGGACATCAAAAGCAGCAATCAGATTTCAAAGATGAAAGATGGTATCAAAGTACTTAAGAAATTAGAATTAAGAAGTTAACTGACATTATGAAATGAACCTAACAAAGTTGAGAATTCTCAGAGAGAACAAGTGAAGATTGTGGGGTGAAAAAGCCCCAAAATGAATGATGTATTCTCAAGATGAAGTGGCAATAACTATAAACTGTTTGTAACTTCTTACTGTCTACTTATTAACAACTAGGTTTTCTATTTGACAAAACTTACAAGGACAAGCCGACCCCATATAGATTCTGGTACACCATGCAAAGTCTAAAACCTACGCAACTTATGCTTTTAAAGCATTTAACATGAGCATGAAATGGGGAGGATAGGTCTTGTTGGCTTATGATAGTAAACTAGAAATTGGCTTATCAATCTTGGTAACATAGTGTTCTTTTAGAATTAAGATACATATAAAAGTAGTACCAAAACCCAGATGATCAGATTGTTAGATATTTTACACAAGAAAAACTCTCTCAGAAATAGTTAACGAAACACTAATTTGCACATACCACTGGTTACATCCTTCCATAGGTTTGCCAAGTGCCCCATACATCCCTTGTTTTATTTCTTTATAGCACTGTTACCCAAGGAAGAAAATGATAACAAAATTAATATTCAGAAGACGTAGATGTAGAACTAGTAATGATCACAATATTGGTAATAACCCCAGATCAAGAAGACGGTGAACAAGTTTATCCTACTGTATGCTGTCTCAGAGTGAATAGAGTGTAATAGTTATGCACACACGTGTGGAGAAGAAACAGCAAAGTCAGTTGATACTACAAATTTTGAAGAAGCTTTTGCATAGATGTTGCTGTGATTTCAAGTCATCAGTATCAATCTTCTGTTTATTGTAGAAAATGGCTGACGAGTACATTTAAGAAATATCATGAGATAGGTTCTTGTTAAGAAAATGAGAAAGTCTGTAAAAAAAATGTCTCTGCAACATAGCTTTAGAGAGGTGATTCATTGCAGCCATGTGCCCATCTACAACATGCCTTATTTTCAAGAGTGCATTGTTTCAACATTTACGTTAAAACATTCAAAATTTACTCAGGAAACTCGGTATGTAAGAAGTTCCACCACAACATTTTATTTTACCACATCTAATTTAAGTGCTAACTTGCTTAAGGGGAAAACGTTATGAAATGACCTAGGCCACACAAACACCCAAGAAGTGAAAAGAGAGTAAGAAAGACCTACATCAATAGCTTCATGAATATCAGGTATGCCTTTTGTAATATTTTCTCCAATTCTCTGATATCCCCTGCACTCAAAATTATCAATCACTATAATAGTGCCTATGAAAAATAAACAAGTATGAATTTTTATTCCCTTAAGCAAACCTGTAACCAGCTTGAGGAGATAATTTGATCTTGATTTTATCTTCATATGGAAGATGAAAGAACTTGCGTGCAATATTTTTAACCTCTTTGATGAGGGACTCAGGAATACCATGGCCCTTCTGGTAAATAGCAAAGAACATAACATGTTTAAAAAAAATATATTTACAAGTCAAATTTGTGCTGCAAAATTAAGTCTTGTTGAAGCATCGACAAAAAACAGCATAAAGAAGAGATAAATAACCATGTCCCCTTTACCAACTTACATTTCATTTTAAATATGAGTCATATGGTAACTTTATTTAACAAAAGACATCAAATAATCATGATTAAAGTAATTGTTACCATCCACAGAACATCAGAGATGTATATTTTATGTAAGCGTCCCCAAAAGACCGAATAAAGAGGAAAAAGGAAGGGCAATAACTGTAGAGAAACTAGAAACAATTGTTTCAGTTTTCAAGACTATATCATCTTTCAACAAGAATCTACCTCAACTGATATCAGAAATGCATAAGCTAAATTAGTCTTGCTCTACACCATCATTTTCAGCATGGAATGCAATAGAGAACTAGAAAAATCAATACAAGCACTGAAAATTACCACATAGAAGAAACCAGCTTCTCTGCAAGCCTGATTCAATTGTTGAACAACTTTTGCCACACCGGGGTCTTCACCCATCTCCGGATCATCACACTTGGCCAATAATGGACTGATATCTACAACACACAAGAAACAATAATGAATGAAAAACAGAACCAACACAATTCACAGCGATTCAAGCCCTTGAACAACTTACTTTTAACCAAACCAAGTTTGTACTCAATTCCACTGCCATAACAAAGCAGAGTTTCATACTTTACGGTAAAGAAACCTACTTTTCACTATTTCCAACCAAATGATGCTGAGAATTCACATGACACGCAGAACACAACATGAACATACATAAAAATAAAAATAAACGTGGAGATTGAGCTAGATATGTCCCTGTAAGGACAGGAACTCAGTTTGAGAGTGGTGAACTGAAGTGAATTGTACTTAATCCGAAGAAACAGAAACTGGGTATTTACCAATGATAGGGATGGATTTGAAGTCGGTGGCCATGTTGTTGTTGCTGTTGACAATGGTCTCTTCGTAATTGTACTTGTCTTGATTAGTCTCTCTATATCTCTGCTATCTGTTTATCTATAATCTTAGAACAAGCGAGACGAGAGCTCACCTGTTAATCAAGAGTAAAGACACACGTAACTTCTTTCATAGCCAAGTGTGGGTCCGTTGCATTATGTTAATGACATGATTACGGGTGTCCATGTTTGTCGTTTTGCTTTAAAATATTTGTACCTAGTGTTTCTCAAATAATTGATCTCAATTATAATTTAATTAATTAGATTTATCAAATCTTCGCTTGGTGATTAGCCAAATTCAAATAACTTATTAATTTAGAAAGTATAAATTCGACATCAATAGTTTTCAAAGGTACACACCCTATAACAGTACAAACATCCTTGAATTTGGTGCACCCGTGCCCCTCTCAAAATTACTCAATGCGATTCCATGCCGGCGTAGCCTAATATTTGAAACCTGCCCGATTTCTACATTTGCTGAACATAAAGCAAATTTTCAATGCAATGCAACTTGAGATACGAAACTGAACGGTTCAGACGTTGTGTTTGAAAGATTTAAAGCAAAGTTTGCAGCGAGTTTGCTGGCTAAATGCTCTCCGTAAACAGCTCTTTCAAACTTTCCTGTTCCACTAGTTTTCTGTACACAAAAACATGTCACCAACAGGATGCTATTCTAGTTAGAAATTTAAGAGTAACGTACAGAAAAGTGAAGAAATTGCCTCATACAACCATTGGTAAATATCTGCGATGCCACCATGCTTATGAGGAAAGGGTTTTTCTTCAAGTACAAGACCACATATTTGCCTTCAGCATGTCATCAATGTTGCAGCTTCAAATGTAAGTGAATTGGTAATTATAAAATTACAAGCTGCAATCAGTATCTTGTGGAGGGCTTATATTTCACAGCCCCAACTTTTTTTCTTTCTTTTTTTTTTTTTCCCAAGGAAAACTTTTCCTGTCAGACTATATGGCATGTATATGTGATTGGAAAATTGAAAGGAATCTTGAGCATGTATATACACGCATATAGCAGCCCTCCAGCTGTTGCAGGATGCAGAGACTATGATCAAGTGCTGTCGATCGAAATGGTCCTCTAGGTAGTATGAAAAGGATGTCAATTTTCACTTTACGGAATGAAAATTCTCCTTTTTCTTTCTTATTGTCAACCTAATCAAGTCGAAGCGGAAGAGGGTGTTTTTTTTTTTTTTTTTTTTTTTTTTTTTTTTTTAATTTTTAATAAAAACCGTGGGTCTCTTGATTGAGCCCTTCCTCCACTAATCCCATAAGGGTATCCTGCACGTCTCAACGCCAGGTTACGGGAGACAACACGATTGGGATGAGCGGAATATTTCCGTGAAATATTCAGGAAGAAGCTTGATCTGGAAGCGAAAAAAGATGTTAATTAATAGTAAAACTATAGTAGAAGTTCGGATTTATTGGAAGAAATGATAAATGGAACTAAAATATACGAGTTAATGAGGGCGAAAATTTCCTACAAATTCAAATTTTAGCTTAAGATTGATAATTCGAGTGAGTTACAAAACGTTTGTTAAGTGCTATAAATCTGAAGGGAGATCAAAAACAGTGAGTGCTTGAAATTGTAATTGGTTACCACAAATTTTCCCTTTAGGATAAGAAATTATAGCTAACTATAAAATCAACCTCAAAGAAGCTATACATAATTTTAGCCAACTAGGAAAAGTTGGTAAAGGCTATACATTTTTGTGTTGACAGCTAGAATAAGTTTGTTTTGATCTCTAAGCTATATACAAATTATGCTAACTTAACAGTAGTTAAGCGTGAAAAGTTCTCACTTCATATTCTTGCTTAATAATATTGAAAATTCGAGCAAGCTAGAAACTTGTTATCGCTCTAAGTTTTCGTTAAAGGTTACAAATCATAACTATATATACATATAAAGCTGAATAAAAATTATACTTGGTCACTAAAAATTCTAGTTTAGGCTACATAAGAACTACATATAGTTAACAACTACATACAAAATCTAGGTCAAAACAATTCATTCCAGTTAGTTGAGAAGAGCAAATCAGACCTTTCATATTATAGAGATGGCTAATATCAGTAACTAACTGGTAAAAATTCTTAGTAAACATTAGAAATTATATAGGGAACTAAAAATTTTAGCTAACAGCTAAAAATCCTTATCAAAATACAAATTCTAGCCAAAACTATATCATTTTAACCAATTATAAAAGGCTACTAAAAAATGTGTTTTTTACTACACATATTTACGGCAGGCCTTAAGATGTGCAGTAAAAAATTAAATTCTACGGCGGGCTACTACAGTCACAGTAGAAATGTATTATATCCGAGGCAATTTTTAGTGGCCTGCAATAAAATCTTTTAAAATAATTTTATCACTTCCCCCCATCTCTCGACTCCTGTCTCCTAATTTCCTAATCCCTAAATTTTCCATCAAATCTCCTTTCCTTTCACGTTTGTTCTCTCCCAACAAATCCTTTTCACATTTTCTTGCCATTTCCCAACAAATCCCTAATATTTTGCCCTTCTTTACCTTCTTTTGCCTGGAACCAGATCCACGAGAATTGAAACTTTTACCTATCAGGTTTCCAAGCAGAGGAGCCCACATCCTATTAGAGACATCAGAAAAATGAACATCAAGGGACCTAAAAGAGCAGATAAGAGCAGCAGCGAATGAAGCAAGCGGCATCTAGTTCGTTGTTCTGTCTTTTATCAGGTGTAGTTAGCGGCGTATTAAAAGGGCAAATTGGCGAAAATCCAGCTGCGAAAGGACCACAAGGAGGCGCACATTGGAAGCAGTGTTGATGGCAATACTGGAACCAAACTACCAAGAGGTTTGACATCCAAAACCCGTGATTTATCAAACGGAGCTTGAGGTTGAGGAACAGTATTGGAACCTAACCCCCCTCCTTCCATCATGAACACGAAAACCCATTTGGTAAGCCATTACCTGATGCTACCTCATGACTAATGCATTTGATTTAATGATTTTAATTCCTTTTTGAATTTAATTATTTGAATTTTTTTATTTGTGCTTAGATTCGGTTTAGGTGTTTAATTTTTTAATTTTATTTTGGTAAATTAGATGTTAATTAATGTTGGGAGTTTGGGATTTCATTTGTTAAATCTGAAATCAAGATATGTTTATCAATTTAATTTGTTTGTATTTCAAATCTGCTAAAGTTATTAATTTATTCCAATTTTACAAATAAAGTCTTGTCCTACTTGAGTTATTCGAGTCTAATGAACCACATGTATAGACAAATTATCACTTATCCTTTATGGCATGTTTCCATCTACAAGAAAAGGGTCCAAAAGATAAAGCTTCCACTCAGCTTTTTATGCATTTACTCTCTGCGAGGCCCACGTATAAATATTGTAGCTTCTTCTTTGCTATCAACACCTATGAAATGTATGTTATCCAAACAGACAAAAAGATTGATTTAGTTATAGGTTTTTAAATCTTTATTATCTTTACTTCTCTTGCCAAACCAATCATAGTGTATGCATATCACGGGCTAATCCCAACTATGGAGAGATGTGGCTTGCAGCTGGCCATTGATGTTATAGGCAATTTGCATTATTTAAATAAGAACTTGTTTAAAAAAATGCGGAGGAAAAAGAACAAGGTAAAGTGATTAAAAGTGCAAAACATGTAATTGAAAAAAGAAGTGAAAGAGAATATACTTATTGGTTATAAAGCTACGTTACTTGCAACTATTGAAAACTTGTTCGGTTCGGGCAAATTCTCTAATCTTTCTTTTAGTAGCTAATTTCTTTTCTACTTGTTACTTTTACTCCCTCTCTCTTTCTTCTACTTGCTTCTCCTTTCTTCTCCTTGTACTCCTTTTAAACTTTCTCTCGAGTTTTGGGTTAACATACATATAAAGTCAATCGTCAAAGCTTTATAAAGGTGCAGAAGGGCTTTAAATGGCATTTATTGACATTGTCTCAAGCATTATATTCTGTTTTGTATAGTCAAAGCTTTGTAAAGAAGTGTCACACTATGACTTTAAATGGCATTTATTAATATTGTCTCATTCAGTGTTTTAGGCCACATATTTTTTTACTTTTACAAATAAAAGTTTATCACTTGGTTGCAAGATTTATTTACATAATAATATTCCCTGACCAAGTTAAATCAGGTGGAAACCACTTCTTGATCCGACAAAGGCTAAATTTGGGCAAATTTCATTAAGGCCCCTAAGCTTTAAATGATTATTTTCAGGTATCACATTTAGTTGGGGAAGGTTGGTCATGTTCTATGTTATTTTTTTTTTCTCTTCTATTTCTTATTTATTTTGGCTACTTAAAAAGGCTTTCTTTAGCACTGAAATTTGTCAACTCTAATTCAAGAAAGGTTAGATAGAGAGAAAAAGGAACATCTAACTAAATTTGATTTGCAGCTAGACATTTCAAGTAAATAGTAATATTAGTAGCAGGTAAAATGTCATTTTTCAATTTTTTTAAACTGCTGATATTGAATTTTAGTGGGCATGCAGAATTATTGATATAGAATTATTCGGTTTCGGGTCTGGGTTCGAGTTCCGGTGGTGGGTTATATGGGAGTGATGGGTCGGTGAGAATGGTGGGAGTAGCAGGAATACTTAGAAAGGAACAGGAGATGTGGGAGAGTACTGACAGGATTACAGGAAGCTTTCCAGGACTTGAACGCTCTCATGGTATTCCTTTTCAACATTCATTTTCATTGATGTGTTGGAGAATTTGTTTAGTGATTGCATTGTTATTTGTTGGATTTGCAGAATAAGGCTAAAGACATGGTAATGCTAGCTGAGAAGATGAGGCAGAAACTTTTGTCTGGCTCAAATTCTCAAAACAGTTCAGCAAATGATGAGGAAAAGGGTTCTAAAGAAGAGATGCATGATTGGTTATTGAGCATTGGTATTGTATCTCCTGTTACAAAAGAGTCTGCAGGTGCCTTGTATCTCCAAAAATTGTCACACCAGGTTTGCTACTTGCTTATTCATGTTTGATGCAACTAGTTCTGTTGTTTTGTAATCTCTTTTCAAGAGGGCATGTGAAAACTACTAGAGATTTTAGGTTTACAAGGGTTATTTGAGCAAGCGTGGAAGGATTTACATAGAACTTCCCATTAAGTCTTAGGAATCTGGTTCTTTAGATAGAAACCATCTACAATCAATTCAGGTATGCTAAAGCTTTAATTTTTGGGATTTCTAAGTTAGGAAACCAGAAGAAATTATGCACATTGTCTTAAGTATATAAGTGATTGATTTGAAATTAAACTAATGTTTAGCATCAAAAATCAAACTTATAATTTGAGGGAATCTCAGGCCATAGAAGAAATAAGGATATATACACTTTTGGTTTCCTTATTTAGAACTTAAATTTTATTGTTGGAGTTGGAATTTTTCTTGTAAGTTTGAGCTTTTAAATTTGGTGATAACTTGTTGTTGCGTTAAAGATAGAATTAAATATTGGTTAGATATATGGAGTGTAATTATTGTTTTACTGTAAATTTGTGGATTTTATCTGGTCCACATTTATCAAGGACTCCAACTGTGTTTCACGGTTCTACCTTCTTTCTTTTTTTTCTTAATCTGTATGAGTTTATATTTCATATGATTATATATTAAAGTTCTTTGGTCAAGTGGACTTCCTTCTAAGGTGAATCTGTTTCTAAGACAGTTTAAATTTATTATTTCTTGATGTATAGTTGGTAGATTTTGTCAAAATTCCTTTGGATAAAGCTGGAGGAATGATCAATCTCATTGATATCTATTGTCTCTTCAACCATGCTAGGGGCACAGGTAAACGTGCTAGGGGCACAGGTTTTATTATCCCTATTCTCCTTGTTTCCCTCTCTCTCTTCAATACTCACCTTTACAAAAGTGATTTTGCTGGAGAATTTTTGCTTGCATAGGAAGAAAATTCTCTGTTTTTTATTTTCCTTTTTTAACTAATAATATTCTTCTTTTTCACAGCATTGATCTCACCACAGGATTTTTTGCAAGAATGTTCTCTTCGGGAAGTTTGATGTGTATGTCTGAGATTTTCTTCGCTTATATATTTGGCAGAATGACCTTCTATTGCTAATGACCTTTTATAGTGGAATTCATCTAAAAAATTTTGTTCATTTTCTTATACAATGATGCTTACTTGTTTTATTACTTTGTTCAATAGTCTAGTAATGCTTCGGAAGTTTGATAGTGGAGTCATGGTCATCCAGAACAAAGCCCACAGTAATGAGGAGGTGATCTCTTTCATCTTTAAGCTGTTTTATATTGTTGAATTTCTTTTCTTTTTTTTTAAAGTATTTTTCTTCTGCTTTGTTCATTTGACTTGCATGATAAGCACTAACCTGGTGCTGTCAACTGCAGGTTTTTGCTAGACTTAAAACCCTTGTGACGAAGCCTGAAGCCCTTAGAGTAGGAATAAGTGCCAGCGATGCTGCAATGACAATAGGGATTGCTCTTGCCATGGCCAAGGAGCATCGTCTAACTGCTGAGAGCAAAGGTATGGTACTTTGCAGCTTTATTAGAATATTTCGACCTTTTGGATCTAATATCCAATTGGAAATCTTTTGCAGGCCTTCTGTGTAGAGATGTCAGTCCAGATGGCTTCCGCTTTTATATCAATCTGTTTCCTAAAATCATTCTGGATGATTTATACTTGTAAGTGGAAAGTTTCTTATTGGTTTTTATGAACAAATATTCTCTGCTTTACCTTTCTAGGCCTTTGACTTGTGGTGGTAACTTTATTTGTGACCTCACTTCCTCGTGTCAACTTTCAAGTGTATGATCAAGTAAAGATATTGAGCCTTAGAATGGGCCTCATCTCTTTTCGGTTTGCAAGAGAGAAGGCACTAAAGATATAGCTTCTAGAGCCTATGTGGCGTACCATGTACAAACTTAATTATCTTCTGTAGCTAATTCAGTACAATTCTAGCAATCATCTTTGCAGTTCCAAATGAGTTTATTTGCCTTAGACTTTTATTTTTATTTTTTTATTTGGTGGGGCTGGCTTTGTATGATCATCACCATTTTGATGCAATTTATTTTTCATTCTGATATTGTTAAAGATATTAATGTTTATGGTGATAGTGGTCAGATTCTTTTGACCTTCATTTGTCATTTAAATTGTCTTGAGCATTTTCTTTTTCATTTCTTTTTGTAATTTTTTTCCTCTATTGTATTTATAATGTGCAATTGTATGTTGTTTTTGTATAGAGTGAAAGACTACTCGATCTATAGTACACGGGTCAAATCTACCTCTGTGTCTGGGTAAGAGTGCTGAACAAGTGTACTTTTGAGGCTGATGTTGCTGTTTTGGGTCATCTCTGTGATTGCAAATTCCATTTACATGCAGTAAAACCAAAATAGAGGAAATGGTGAAGAGCGACGTCACAAAATTTATTTGTATAACTTATGGTGAAGAGCAAATAAACTTGGTACTCTTATGTTGTATATGAATGTATAAATTATTAATTTATGTGTTTGTGATAATATATTCTTATGTTGTACTCTTATTTTTTTATTGGAATATCATTTTATTGGTTCATGTTTTCATATGATAAATTATTTGAATTAATTAGAAAAAAATAGATTAAAAAAATGGTTATAGGCCCAGATTTCATATAAATTGCAAAAGGGGTTCTAGGAGTTGAGGATTTTTTTACTGCGGGCCTAATGACTGCGGTTAATGACCCGGAATAATAACAAGTACTTTTTACGGCGGGCACACATCTGCGGTAAAAGACGGACCAAACTTTTTTATAATCATTTACGGCGGGTCGAGCGCCTGCGGTAAATAATTTTCCACCACACCACGAACTTTTACGGCGGGCTGAGCGTCCGCGGTAAAAGTCCTTTTACTGCGGGTTAAAACCGCGGTAAAAAGTAAAATGAGTTTTTACGGCGCTATTTTATACAGCGGGCTTAAACCGTCGTATGTCCGCTGTAGAAGGTTTTTTACCGCGGTTTCGGCCCGCGGTAAAAGGCTCATTTTTACCGCGGTATAATTATTGGCTTTAATATATTTTCTTCAATAGAATTTCTGGCATATATTGTTTTAGAATAGTGAATTATTGGAATCATAAATTAGCAGGTTGAAAAACATGGAGTCAACATTTGAAGCTGTTGATGATGAATTGGGATGTCATATTCTAATTAGTTTGAACTAGTGTTGATGAATCGATCTTAAATCTTATTAATTAAGAGACTTCTCAATTATAATCTCATCAACGTATAGTGATATATATATAGAATTTAGTGACAGAACGTGATTCGTTAAATGATGATTTGATTTCAAATTCAAATTTATAAACAAAAGTATTTTTAATTAGAGTAGTATTATTCATACAAACTATGTGTACAAACTCATATATACAAATTGATGTAGTATTATTTATTCATACGCACACTATCACTTTTTATTAAATGAGTTGATTTTATATATTTAATACTCTAATCATCTTATGAGACATCGGTTATGATAAATCAGTTTATTATATGAGAGTTTATATATAAAGTTTGTAAGTTTAACATTATTTTTTTTACTATATGAAGTGTAAGATCATTTATAAAATATTGGATTCAAGCAAGTAATTTCTGTAGATGTATATACTATTTTAATGAATTCTTTTTCCACAAAGTTAACAAGAAGGAACCCCACAAAATTACGCGCGCCAGCTACAAAACCACGTACAGACTTAAACAATAACGCCTCCAATAAAAGGATACAGTATTGAAAAGCGTAATATATTTTATGTACTGAAACTAAATACGTACACTTATTGATGCAAAACAATCAGTAGATATACGGTATCATATATATCCCGATGAATTGTTGAAGTGCTAAAATGACCACTTGGCAGCAAGAAACACATAATTCATGACATGGTTATGCTATATATGTTATGGCATATTTGTTATTTGTTTAATTCCTTAGTCTTACTATTTTCATTTTGCCCGAAAACGATGCGCATTACTAAGGTGTCATCTCATATAAGATAATTATTATTGTATTTTGATTTTCGATTATGAATGACAACTCTAGAAGGTCTTCTGTTTCAATAACAGACTTCTTTCTCTAGCTTAGCTTGAGCTAGCTAGTTTTTTTGCCATTCTTTTTAATTCTTACAGATTGATATACTACATCATAATGGTATCAGAGCTTCAGTTAACTCCGAGATAGCGATGACCAACTATGACAATAGTAATCATCAGGTTTATAGTGCAAATCGTAGCTTGGATTATCTGTGGGAATCACAAGCAAACCTCGAGCAGAAGGTCGATCTCCTCACTAAAGAACTTTGCCAAGTGGTTGCAGCTTTGGGGGATGCAAATAGGAATCTCAGAAATCAGGTGAATAGAGTAGATTTTGTTGATGATAAAGGTGCTCATTCGATGGGGCCGTGATCGAAGGAGAGCCTTGAAACACAAAAACCCAACTCCCCCTAAGTTTTCTGAGTTGGATGATGGAGAAATTCATCACCGTAGGTCTAACTTGGATGACGATGAAACTGATGTTGAGGTTGAACAATGGGTCTTGAATGAATCCAGATTAGGGGTTCAAACACAAGGTGGGAGGAATAGACGTAGTCGAAGATCTCAAGACTATCATCTCAAAATTGATATTCCTTATTTCCATGGTAAGATCCATTGAAGACTTCCTTGATTGGGATTATTTCCATGGTAAGATCCATATTGAAGACTTCCTTGATTGGGATACACACTATGGACAATTTCTTTAAATACATGGAGAATATTCCTGAAGATAAGCAAGTTACATTAGTAGCTTATAAACTAAAGGGAGGTGCTGCTGCATGGTGGGAACAATTACAACAAATCAGAAGAAGGGAAGGAAAATGCAGAGTTTGTACCTGGTCACGCATGAAACAACTGTTGCGTGCAAGGTATCTTCCTGTTAACTATGAACAAATTTTATATAAGCAATATCAAAATTGTCGTCAATGAATGCGATCTATTGATAAGTTTAATAGACTTAGTACTCGTAATAATCTAGAAGAGAGTGAGATTAATTGGTTGCTCATTTTATTGGAGGATTGAGAGAACCTTTGCAGGAAAAATTGGAGTTGAAAAGCATCTGGTCTCTTTTTGAGGATATGAGTATAGCAAATCGAGCTGAATTACAATTGCAGAAGCGCGTTAGCAGAACTTATTCTTTGCGACGAAGATTTAGTGAAGCCAGTAATGACAAATCCAAATTTCCTAATGTTCAAACTACACAGAGCTCCTTTCAAAACCAAACATGAACCCATGTAACTAACCTGATACTTGAAGAGAAGAATGTGAGCAAACCAGTGGCTTCTTATCCAACTAAACATAACCCTTATGCAAAACCAATTCCAGAAAAATGTTTTAGATGCAACCAGCCTGGATATAAGTCCAATGAATGTCCTACTCGTAAGCCTGTTAATTTGATTGAGAATTTGGAAGTGGAAAATTGTGTTGAGCAAGAAGAAGGATTGGAAGATGAGTTTGAAGTTGCTAAATTTGTACAAGGTGATGAAGGAGATCAACTTATATGTATTCTAAAGAAAATGTTGCTGACACAAAAAAAAAAGTTCATATTTTCAAAGAAACACAATTTTTAAGACTCGTTGCACTATTTACGGGAAGGTTTGTGACCTTATAATTGATAACGGCAGTAGCAAGAATGTCAGTTCAAAGACTGCTATTAAGACTCTTGGACTTACTATTGAGAAACATCATAATCCTTACGAGATATGTTCGTGAAAAGAGAGACTAAAATAGAAGTAACAAAAATTTGTAAAGTTCCATTTTCTATTGGGAAATTTTATCAAGATGAGCTTTGGTGTGACATAATTGAAAAGGATGCATGTAAGATTCTATTAGGACGACCATGGCAGTTTGACGTTGATGCTACTTACAAAGGAAAAGATAATTATTATATCTTTACTTGGAAGGGTAAAAAGATAGTCCTCATGCCATTAAAAGATCAGGTTCTAACTATAGTTAATGGGACAAATTCAAAGAAGGTAATGTTGTCTGTGACTGAGAAGGAATTTAAGCATGAACTCAAAGAGGAAATGGGAGCTTTGCCTATTATGTTAACTGACCAGCAAGAATTTGTTGACGGCATTCCCACAATAATCCAACCTTTACTTCATGAATTTGTAGATATTTGGCCTAGTGAGCTGCCCGATTCTTTACCTCCATTTTGGGACATACAACACCAAATCGATTTGATTCCAGGTGCTAATTTGCCAAATCTTCCTCACTATAGAATGAGTCCCAAGGAGCATGAAGCTTTGCAAGAATTAATTGAAGATTTGTTGCAGAAACAATTGATGAAGCCTAGCTTGAGTCCATACATTGTACCAGCCCTTGTGATTACTAAAAAGGATAACTCATGGTGGATGTGTGTAGACAGCCGGGCCATCAACAAAATTAGAGTAAAATACAGCTTCCTAATGCCTCGCTTTGAAGACATGATAGATAAGTTGGTAGGTTCTATGGTTTTCAACAAATTGGATCTGAGAAGTTTATATCATTAGATACAAATTAGGCCAGGATATGAGTGGAAGACTGCCTTCAAAACTCGGGAGGGGCTCTGCGAATGGAAAGTAATGCCATTTGGGTCATGTAATGCTCCAAGCACCTTTATGCGCCTAATGAATCAAATCTTAAAACCATTTATTGGTAAGATGGCAGTGGTTTATTTTGATGATATTTTAGTTTTTAGCAAGAGCATGGATGATCACTTATAGCATCTGAGATTGATTATGGAGGTTCTCCGAGCAAACCAACTCTATCTCAATTTGAAGAAGTGTAATTTTGTTACCAATAAGTTAGTGTTTTTGGAGTTTGTAATTAGAAATGAAGGTTTGCAGGTTGATGAACAGAAGGTGAAAACCATAAAGAGTGGCCGATTCCAAGAACAATCTCTGAGGTAAAAAGTTTCCATGGCTTGGTAACTTTTTACAGACGATTTATTAAAAATTTTAGTACCATTATGGCACCTCTGATAGATTGTTTGAAACAAGATCGTTTTGCATGGGGATTAGCACAAGACAATAGCTTTAATTTGATCAAAGAAAAGCTATGTTCTACTCTTATTCTTGCTTTACTACCGTTGAAGTCGAAATTGATGCTTGTATGAAGTGTATTGAAGTTGTTTTAATTCAAAGTGGCAGACCTCTAGAATATTTCAGTGAGAAGTGCAAAGAAGTGAGGCACAGGTGGTCTACGTATGAGCAAGAATTATTTGCTATTGTGAGGGTGTTGCAACACTGGGAGCACTACCTACTGCATTAAGAGCATGTTCTCCATAGTGATCACCATTCTTTGTAGTTTCTGAATTTGCAGAAAAATACTAGTAGAATGCATGCTCGATAGATTCTTTATTTGTAGAAATTTTCTTTTTTGTTTAAGCATAGAGCTGGACAACTTAATACTGTTGTTGATGCGCTTAGCCGAATAAATTCTCTATTAACTATCTTGTAAACTGAAATAACTGGTTTTGAGAGCTTAAAGGAGTTGTATGAATTTGATGATGATTTTGGTGATGTGTGGTCTGTATTGCTTCAAGGAAATTCAATGAGTGATTTCCATATCTCAGATGGTTTTCTATTTAAGGGCAACCATCTTTGTATCCCTAAAACATCTCTTAGGGAGCATATAATTCGAGATTTGCATGATGATGGCCTGGCTGCTCATATTAGATGAGATAAAACATTACAGCTAGTTTTTGAGAAGTTCTTTTGGCCTAAAATGGCTAAAGAAATGGCTAAATTTGTCCAGCAATGTCTCATTTGTCAACAAGCAAAAGGAGGTACCCAAAATACTGGTTTATATACTCCTTTGCCAATTCCAAATACTATTTGAGAAGATTTGAGTATTGATTTGGTGTTGGGACTTCCAAAAACAAAGAGAGGCTCAAACTCTGTGATGGTGGTTGTTGATAGGTTCTCAAAGATGGCACACTTTGTGTCATGTAAGAAAACCAATGATGCAGCTAATGTGGCTCTTTTGCTTCTCAAAGAAGTGATGCGATTGCATGGGATACCTCGGTCTATTACTTTTGATCGAGATGTGAAGTTTATTAGTCACTTTTGGAGAGAATTATGGAAAATATTTGCTACTGATATGAACATAAGCAGTGCTTACCACCTGCAATCCGATGGCCAGACAAAGGCTGTAAACCGAACCTTAGGCAACATGATCAGATCTATAGTTGGAAGCAATCATAAGCAGTGGGATCTTGCACTTCCTTAGGTTGAGTTTGCCTTTAATAGTATGATGAATCGACAAAACTCTGTTCTCAATTGTGTACACCAAGGGCCCGCTTAGAAGTCAAGACTGGATTGGACTGGACTGAGATTGGGATTAGGATTGGGATTGGGATTGGACTGGACTGGACTGGAGTATATATAATGTTATCTATTTGTAATCCTATCTATGTTTGGTGTAATTTGAGACTAAATTATGTTATAGAATGAATTTATATTCAAATAATAAAACTTTTATTATTGCCAACTTAAATTTTTTTCTTTTTCTTTATTATATATATATATATATATATATATAATTGTACAAATAAAATAAAACACATACAAACTCAATTTTTAAAATATAAATTTAAAACAAAATATATTTATATCTATATTAAAAATATATAAATAAAAAAAAGATTATGGGAGAATTTTTCACTTCAAAATTTCAATGATAGGAACTTGTTTATTTACTTAAAATTTCACTAGGATAATAACAAATTCAACCTGTCACCTATCACTAATAGGGTTGGCAATGGGGCAGGGCGGGTCCGAGGCAGCTAGTACCCAACGCACCCCACCCCCCTCCCCCCCCGGCCCCGGGGCAATGGGGAGGGGCGGGGCAAAATATAAATGAGCGGATCCAGACCCATCCTGCCCTTGTAAAATTTTATAACCATCCCAGTCTATTGACAAGTACACAATTAAGTCCATTTTTTAACAAGTTTGAAGATAAATTCCAAGCTCTTAAGAACTTCACCTCTGTCAATGTTTAGACATCCTTCATTGTCTACAATTCACTTGGCATTTGCTTCAACCTGCAAATACAATGACATTATAGTTAAATATGATGCAAAAAGGCAAAAAAAAAAAAAAAAAACAAAAAAACAAAGCTAAAACAAGCAACCTGCGAAAACGCTCGACGAAACTCGACAAAACTCGACGAGCTCGACAACACTCGACACGACTTGACATGTAAGTGTCGAGTGTCAGATTTATCATCCGACACTCGATGTCTTCGAAAATGAACTGATATCGAGTGTCAGTTGTGAATCCAACACGACTCGACATGTAAGTGTCGAGTATCGGATGACTCGACATGTAAGTGTCGGGTCGAATGATGAATCTGACACTCGATGTCTTTGAAAATAGACTGATATCGAGTGTCGATTGTGAATCCGACACCACTCGACATGTAAGTGTCGAGTGTCGAATTACAGTGTCGAGCTCTATCAAGCGCGTCGAGTTTTATAGAGCGTTTTGACAGGTTGTTTGTTTAGCTTTATTTTTTTGCCTTTTTGCATCATATTTAACTATAATGGCCTTGTATAGTTAAATATGATGCATGATGTCGGATTTCATGATGTTGAGTGTCGTATTCCATCGAGTATCGGATTTTATATTGTCGTAAATTAAATTTTGTATGTATTTATTGTCGTGAGTTGTTTACCTTGATGTGTTTATTATTGTTGTCGTCATGTACTTGTTGATTTTATATTGTCATAAATTAAATTTGGTATGTTAAAAAATGCAAAATCTAACTTTTTTTTAACTAGCATCTAACGTGTGCAGTCTAAAAATTAATAATAAGCATCTATCAAAATTGCATTCCAACACCCAACACTCAATTTCAGTCATAAAGCATGATTCAAGTACAAATTTTCAATTTTTTCTTGCTCAAAATCAAAGAAATAATAAAACCCATTAATGGAACCATAAAAGAGAATGATAGATCTACTTACTTGAGATAAGTTTGTCAAGTAAACAAAAATTATACAAGTAAAAATCTGAAATAAAATTGAAAAAAAAATAAAGAAATTATTAAGATAATGGATATAATCTAGTGGGTAAAAGGAAATTGAGAAAAAAAAAGAGAGAGAGTAAAATTTCTGATTATTTACCTGAGTTTTGGTCCAAAAAGAATATGGTTTTTTGGCTTAGAAGAAGTTGAGAAGAAGAAGGGAGAGAGAACCTCCAATCCTTGTGCCTTAATTAGTCCCCGTCCCAAGCTGTCCCATGGTGGAAAATGGGACTGAGTAGTCCTGAAAATTTAGTCTTATTTTACTATTAAGACTATTAAGCCCAATCCATATAAATTACCAAACATGAGTTCAGGATAATTAATACTTATCTTTTGTCCAGTCCCATGCTAAACCCGTCTTCCAAACGGGCCCTAAACGTCCCAACCATACTGTTGACCTTGTCATCCTACCTAAATTCAAGAGTAAATGAGTTGAAGATTTGGCAACTCAATTTCAACAGATGCTTACTGATGTTCGTAGTAAGGCTGCAAGAAGGTAATGCACCTTACAAACTCTAGGCAGATCAAAAACAACGTTTCAAAGAATTTCATGAAGGAGAACTAGTTATGATCCATCTTAGAAAAGAAAGATTTCATACAAGGAGCTACAGCAAGTTGCACTATTAGAAGTTTGGTCCTTTTCATATCAAAAAGAATATTAATGATAATGCCAATCATATTGAGCTGCCTTCAGATCGAGTCCAGATTTCTTCCACTTTTAATGTTGCTGATATCCACGACTATTTCCCTCCTGATGCTGCGAATTGTCAAGCACAAGAACTCGGTCGAGTTCTTCAAATGGTGGAGGAGAATGATGAATTGTTGAAGTGCTAAAATGACTACTTGGTAGCAAGAAACACATAATTCATGACATGGTTATGCTATATATGTTATGGCATATTTGTTATTTGTTTAATTCTTTAGTCTTAATATTTTCATTTTCTCCAAAACAATGCGTATTACTATTCTCATATAAGAAAATTTGACGGGGAACCCGTAACAAGAACAAATCAAAATCAAACACTCACTCAACAATCACTCACACTTATACACAATCAACCAACAATCCAACAATTTGTCTGAATACTCCTTTAATATATCAAATAATCAATGTCTAACAAAATAATAATGAAATCCTATATTTATACTAATCAAGACATATTAGAATTTGAGTCAAATTAGGAAAGTCAAATCCCTATTTGAGTCAAAATCTATAAACTAACAATTTAAGTTTTAATCAAATTAGAAAAAGTCAAGATCCCTAATTGAGTTAAAATCCCTAAATCATAAAATTCCTAATTCAATTAAACTCTAAATAACTAAATCATTGAAAAACTTAATTATTCCTAACGTAAAAATAAACCATGCTGCATCAATTCTCACCCGTTTAGAAAACTCAACTCCTGGCGAGTTGCTCAAGGCAGATATTGCCAAAACATGATAAAGCATCAAGTTTTGATCTTACAAAAACATAGGAATGTCATTGATCCAAGTTTGCGCTTCACGAGAATCTAAGAACATAGATACTAGCGGTTGAAGACGAGGCAATGTTGCTTTGATGGACGTCAATGTTGGTGAAGAAACAATCCATATCATAGGAATGTTCAAAATAGAGATAAGCTTGCCTTGGTTTGAGCTTTGATCCAACACATTAGAGACTCCCAATAAATCAATTTCAATTTTGAACTTGAAGATAACTTCTTGAAGCAGTTTTGGAGGCTCAAAATTTTTTTCTTCATGAGATAATTCAACTTCAATCTTCGGTTTGGAGACTTTAACTTCAATCTTTGGCGTGGAGTCTTCTTTTTTAGACGGATGAATGATTTCAATTGGCTTCTCATAAACTACTAGCATAACTTCAATAGGATGATCTTCAACCTTGAAATCTTCAACATGCATAAACTCAATTTCACCTATAAGCTTTTCTTCAATAAGACTCTCTTCAATCTTGACTTCAACATTATTAACTTGAATATCAACCTCATGATCATCTTCACTTGGGACTTCATCATTCATAGCTACTTTCTCAATATCTTTCTCAACGTCTTCTCTTGCACATGGAACTTTATCTTCTATAAGTTCACACTTGGGATGTTGGACTTTCTCACAAAGGATATGGGGTAAAGATAGAAGAAGGACCACTTTGGAGAGGTATTTGAGTGACAACAGATAAGTTCTTACAAAACTCATCGTATTGGGCAATTAATCTATCTAATCGATCCAAATTAATTTTCTTATCACAATATTCATGATTTTGAGATCGATAACTTACCACTTTTTGACGCTTAGGCATATATCTAGGTCTAAGATGTGAAAGTATAAAAGTATCAATTACTAAATGTTTCATCTCATCCTATGTTGGAAGTTCTCCCATTCTTCATGGATATTTGCGCTTAACCATCCACCGTTCAAAAGTAAAATCTCTCAATTGGGTCACACCATAATCAACCATCATATCTTCTGGAAGATCTGCATGTACAAAAATATCACTCCAAGCTATCAAACCAGTGAAGAATCTCTTTAACATGACAACGGAAGTCAGAAAGAATAATTTTTACATAAGAACGACAACGAATCCTATAAAAATCTAAGCGTGTATTGAATGCAATCTCATGTTTCTTACGTTCATAATTGCTTTGATAACCCCAATAAGCCATTGAGATTGCTTTGATAACCCCAATAAGCCATTGGGATTAAACTGCAAAAGTCAAAGATATGGAAGGCACCACAAAAATGGGTTAAACTGCAAATTCTGAGACATGAGAGGACTCCATGTAGCTCTTCAATGGTTCAGGGGCTGACTGATATTATCCAAGTAAGCCTAAAATCTGATTTTTTGAGTTTTGAAGACTTTCCAGTAGGATTTAGCAGTCGGCAAAGAAGGAAAAGTTGACGGAGAGGGGCCGATCTATCACTTGATGGTGGAGGTGAGACATCACTTGCCGGTCGGCGGCGATGAACAGTAACAACGACGAACGATTTTTTAGGCTTTTTGACGGGTTTTCGGTGGGATTCTGGTGACGGTGATGAAGGAAAGAATGATAGGGACGGCCAGATCTACAAGTTGATGTATTCGGTGATAGGTTTAGGATGAATTTTGTGAAACGATGTTGCTCTGATACCAAATTGACGGGGAACCCGTAACAAGAACAAACCAAAATCAAACACTCACTCAACAATCACTCACACTCACACAAAATCAACCAACTATTCAACAATATGTCTGAATACTCTTTTAATATATCAAATAATCAATGTCCAACAAAATAATAATGAAATCCTATATTTATACTAATCAAGACATTTTGAAATTTAAGTCAAATTAGGAAAGTCAAATCCCTATTTGAGTCAAAATTCCTAAACTAACAATTTAGGTTTGAATCAAATTAAGAAAAGTCAAGATCTCAAATTAGAAAAAGTCAATATCCCTAATTGAGTTAAAATCCCTAAATCATAAAATTCCTAATTCAATTAAATTTTAAATAAATAAATTATTAAAAAGATTTAATTATCCCTAATATAAAAATAAATCATACTGTATCAAAATTATTATTGTATTTTGATTTTGGGTTATCAATGATAAATCTGAAAGGTAAGTCTGTTTCCAGCTTAACTTGAGCTAGCTGATTTTCTTGCCATTCTTTTTAATTCTTGCATATTGATTTGCTACATCGTATCCCCTTTTGGAAAATGTCTGAAGAGAAGTGGATTAGATTAGAAGAACTGTCCTTAGCGTCAGAAAGCCAGAGAACGTACATCAATCGCATTAACAACTATTAATGAAAAAGAAATGAGTATTATAAAATATTTTAGGAGGAATGCTTCTGTTTGGCGAGCAATGGCAGATATTTTTGGCAAAGTCTAATTGCTACGATATGCAGAATCTGCATTTTATAGAACAAAAGAACTCGAACAAAAAGGAGCAAAGGTAGGTTAATTAATCTTGTTGATAGTGTCATTGCATCCCCAATTCTTTCAAGGGCTTGACACATAAAGACACATATATCGGTTATTATTAATATACATGCATGCCAGCCTGGGGTCGGATTAATTGCTAGCTACTAGACGTGCACTGATGCAAAAACTCATATAAAAAATTAATGAATAATCCCCACTTAGCTGTATTTTCTCTAATCTATCTGAATATCCATGCTTGATCCAGTTAATTTTATGAATTAATTTATGCTCCACCTCCACGCACACACACGTATATAGTCCCAGCTAAGCTACCAAACGAAAATATATAATATATAATATATATTTTCGTCGGATTCTTTACTTACGGTTATATTAAAAAGGGCTTGACACATAAAGACACATATATCGGTGATTTTCCATCTGTTAGCTCGTCATTGGTTGTCTGATTGACGATGAAGTCATAAAAATTTGGATGAAACTACCGCCATAATTATCGATTATATTAAAGCCGCCTAACAGGAGTGATCACCAAAAGCTGTAGCAGCAGCACTCTTCATTATAATTGAAACTTTCGAATGTCAATTTACCGATTACATTTTGACTTTGTCCAACAAAAAAGAAAAATTATTTTTTACATGCCCGGTCCATCAAATTAAAGCAGAAAAGCTCTAAAATTTTCATGCAATGATAAATAACCACATTTTTTTTCTTTTACCTTTTTATACCAATGCCCCTTGAGAGGCGGCGCTTATGGAGCATGACTGACTATGGCAACGACTAATCAAGATGATGAAGCTCTTGAAGAAGTGGTAGTGTTGCGGCAGAACTCGAAGCTATTCTCATCCATTTTCTCCAACACAAAATGCGCAAGTGTATCATTTTGTTCCACCAAGTTTTCTTTGCACAAGAACTCATCACCACAAAGTCTCTCCACCTTTCGATAGTAATCGTGCACAAATATATGCGTCTTGGCATTGCCACCCTTTTTGCTCCTAGCAAGCACCCCAGCTGTGAAGATTGGCGACATCCTTCCAGGTCCATCTGGACCATCTCCTCGTGGCCCGTCAATCAATATCACATCCCAATCAACCTCGTAAACATGGTTAGGCAAATCGTTGAGACCAAGCTTGCACTCCGAGAACAATAGGTTTTGCACTGGCCTACATTCGTTACGTGCTTGCTCCTTTACAGCTGCAATGAGGTCTCTCGTTTCACTCATCTTGGTTGTGTATTGAACATCAAAAACATCAATCTCAGGATGTAACTCTTCATAGTATGCAGCATAGTAACGGTTCTCGTCGATGAAAACCGTGCGACCGTTGTGGTTCAGTGCTTTCCAGAGAAGGGTTTCTTGAGTGAGGCCAAAGACGAGAAAATTGCATGGAGATGAGCACTTGCGAAGGACATCAGAGATGTGCTTGAGCTCGGTGTGTGTCATGTGGAAAGAGTCGTTGGATCTCGATGCATAATGGAGGAGAGTGTTGATGACAGTTGTTGGCAATGGGACGCTGCCAAAAGTAGAGGACATTGAAGAACTTTTGGTGGCCATGGTGGTGGTCGTGCTGGTTGTTTTGAGAGGTATTGATTCCCTTGTGTAAATAAGGGTGAGAAGGAAAGCGATAGTGAAGAATGATACAAAAGCAAGCAGCCATAGACGATTAGATGTTCCTTGCTTTTGGATATATGGATGGAGGAGAATCAGCTTTGTGTTGCTATTATTGTTCTTCATATTTGTGTCGTTTCAGAGAGAGGAAAAAATGGTTCAAAATCTTGAAATTTTTACTCTCTTCTCTTGCAGTGGTAGAGAAGATTCTGAATCCTGATGGGACTGGGAAAGATGGTTTGATTTTAAAGATGGATTTGCTCTGGGCAAACAGATGATTGAAGCAATAAGACATTAGTAGATGTTGAAGGTGACATTACAATTACTCACCCAAGCTAATATTAATCTAGAAGCTAGCTAAATAAAAATATTAGCATATGAAACACAATAAAAATATTTTTTTCCAAATTTTGTATTACTTAGTTTGTTTCCATGCAATCCTAATTGGGTAATCTGGGTTATTTTAGTCTCAAGCTAGGTGTAAACTGGTCCAATTCGATGTGGATCGAGAGGAGAAAACGGGGTGGTTGGCTTGGAGCTGGTGGAAAGCAGGGTAGCTGGTACAGTTCCAGCGACCTAATAACTAATTACAGGCCAGAAGTCGCTTTTCCTTCTACTTTTTAGGTTTGTGTCTCGCGTAACCATTAAAAAAATGAGAGATTTCTTAAATAATTAGCTTCCGTTGAAGGGGACTACCTACCTGCAACAAAACAAAACTCTAATCCATAACGTCAAACTTTAATTTGACTCTATATATATACGAAATTAATGAGTAGCTAGATTCGTGGACCAATCATGCGGTTTATTACTAAGTAATTATGCTTCTAATTTTCTGTACTTGATTACTTCTATACGTTTTATTTGGAAGCAATGAGAAACGTGATGTGGGTTTTGAAAAGAGTCTATTAGTTGAGAGGAACGGCCTAGATTTTGCATAGAAGGCACCTACTTCTGATGATAGTTTCCTTTCATTCGATGATATGAACTGAAATGGTTCTTAGATTTAGACACCTACTAACCCAGTTTGTCAAAATTAAAATTTGACTCAGGTCCACAGCCCGCGCCTTACGTTTAGTTACTTTACTTCCATCATGAAATGACAAGCTGCTACTAGTAGCGTTTTATAGTTACTCTCTTTTGTTATTTGCAATTTTACACAAGGTTAATTGAGTTTCGAACTACCATCTTACCAGTTACCATAGGTGTACGTGTACCCTGAGAAGATTGTTGCCAGCAGATGAAACCCATTAGAAGAACAAAATTCTCCATTGGCCCAATTCTTATTAGGTGTCCAATTTGGACTTTGGAGGACACAAGAGATCATCTAACAGCACCATTGACGCCTACTACAAGAAATTGACGTTGGAGATTGTCAGCATCGAAGCCTCACGAAATCCCCCTTTAAACCCTTTCTTTTTTTAAAATATTTTTACACAATATTACAACATTATCCTTTCTAAAAATTTATTCACTGCCTCTCCCTCCTTTCACGTTTTGTTTTCTTTTCGTAAAGAAGAAAAAGAAGAAGAAGAAAAAGAATGATGGGTCTTCTTCAATGATCAATATATATTATATGTAAGTACATGAAAAATGAGATTATTATGCTCCTTATCATTGTAAATTAAAAAAAAAAAAGAAAAGAAAAGCAAATATATAGGATGTATTGTTTTAGTTTTTGTTTATACAACTAAAATTAAATGAGATTTATTGGTTATGAATTTCTTATTTTGATGAATAGAAGTACAAGTTGGAGTTTTTTTTTTTTTTTTGAATTTGAGAGAACTTGAGGAGAAAATTAGAAACAAAAATGTATACAACAAAAAACTTAATTTATTCAAATTGTTTGATGATGGCATATCTAAAGAAAGAAGAAAGGTGATAGGTTTCACCATTATTTAGGTGAATTTATTGAAAACTAAACATTAAAAAAGGGTAATTTTGATATTATTTAAAATAATTTAAAAAAGGGGCTTAAAAAGAGTTTTTAGGGGACTTGAATAACAAACACTTGATAATAAAATTAGAAGGTCCCTTCCAGCATGTGGTTATTTGTGGCCTCATGTCTGTCAATTCTTTCAAAAAAAAAAATAAATTTAATCATTTCAAACAAATATAAAGACAATAATGATAGATTTATAACTTATATACCACTCAAATTTTACAAGTTGTTGTGACAGTCTACATAATAAAATCCTATTAAATGTGTAACTTTTCTCATTCTTTTTTATTTTTTCCTTCTCCAGTAAATTTTTTTCATGTTAACTGCTATATTAGGTAGGTTTTAGAGTTTGGATTGTATGCAGGTTGTAAGTCTAGTACTACTATTTTTTAAATTCATTGATCTCGTCTCAATTTTTAGATTAAATTTGTTGAGACTTTATTATAGATGGAAAAGAATGGTGTAACCCTAGCTTCAATAAAGTGCACACAATCATTTTCCCCATAAATCTATGTATAGATTAGTGACTCCTGAACATTCAACATTCGATCGATAGATTAGTTAACCATTGAATCCTGATCAACTTACCACTGTAACATTCAAGATAAACAATTGTTATAGTATAATATAATAACAAAAACAACAACAAAACGTATCTTTATTTTTTTAATTAAAATTAAAAAGAAAGGTGCAATCCCATATCGAAAATATTAAACTAGTCGTTAGATTGGCTTAAATTAATGTGGTGGCCTCTCTTTTTCGTTTTGCCGGGCACTGCAGTAATAAGCAAATAAAAGCACATTGCTTTTCACCAAAAGTGCTGAAATTTCCAGAGTTGGAGAAGCCCTTAGGTAATCTGCTTTGGGCTTTGCAGATCCTTTTGTGGCCCAATCGCCCACACAGACGTGACATGTGCGGAGTGGAATGAGCTGTTTCCTAGTCAAGAAAGCATCAACTTTGTCTTTGCTCAACGAAATTATGGAAAAGAAGAGAAAGGCAGAAAGCGTTGTTAGTGCGTTTTATTTGCCTTCAAAAGATGGGACGGATGAGATTACTTTTCTAAAAGATAACGAGATGCCATCTCCAAGTGAAGAGAACCCACACCCACACACCACGAAACCCCCTAGAAATGCATTATCAGAAAATTACACCATTCACCAACCCAACTCAACCGGAAAGTAACATTGTCTCACACAACCATCACTTTGAGATTTATCTTATAATGCTTCACTTATTATATTTTCAAACAATTAACACATCGTATTTTAAATGTGGTTGGAAGTACTTGTGTGGAATATGTTGTCACCTTTGACAGATAACATTACTTAGTGTTTTCTTCTTTTTGATGAAACATTCTATAAGCGTTTTACATCTTTCAGTGATCTCCTTCTTTATGGTATCTAGATATTCCGTTCATTTCTTTTAATAAAAGTAATTATACAAGCAAATGAACACCATTAGAAAACAAAAAACGGCATACACTTCGTCTACAATCTAATATATAGGCATCATTTTGTTTTCAATCGATGATTATTCTTTCAAAACGGGAAAGATATTTATCTCTTTCCATTCATTAATATCTAAAAACTATAATTATACATTTAATCATCACTTTTATGTTGTTATTATTATTATCATTGTGATTAAAAAAGAAAATTACATTATTTATTTTGTTTATGTTTATATAGGTTGTGAATCAAAAGTTTCCTTACGGGGAAGCTGCGGCAGTTATACAAGGTAAAGTAACGGCTTTGAAATTGGTTATAAAAAAACCTTGACACGCACATAAAGCTCCCCGGCAATTCTCTCTTATTATTGCATTGCTGAAGCCAAGTCCAAAAGAAGCTTTAATAATGCGACTCAATTCCACTTCAGTCCAAAATCACATACACATCCAAGCTGTCTGCCGTCGACTTCCTATAATTCATGTGTTGCCTCGCCTCACCATTTTCCACTCAGTGCCGCAAGGGTGACTCAATTATCGCCCCAATCGCCGCCAAATTTACTTTTGTGCAAGAAAATTACAGTGATTCAGTGAACAGAACTGAAGAGCAGAAATAGAAGTAGGGCACGGGCAGCCACCCATTTCAAATTGGCCGTGACCTGTTTCTGTTGTTTGTTTGACCATTGCTTGACTTTACGCCATTAATTAAGGTGGCCAAATAGTCAATCTCGTCTTTGATGTCTGGTCTATAAGGGGATTTTTGCACAGAAAGAATTGTTACGCTCGTTCATTGAGCGCGTGATTTATACACTAATGGGCCAATTTAATTCCAGACCAGATGTTTTTGGTGCATCGAAGGAATAAATTAGGTAATCACTTATTACCGAACAATCTGTACTTAAATATACTTTTGATTTCGTATTATGGATCCTACTTCAGCACGCATTCACTAAAGAAAATTATTATTATTATTAGTTGTATATTTGGTGGATATATACTCGATGCTGATACTTAAATGGAAGTGCTTCAGATAGTCCTTTCAACACTCCAACCATTTGAATTACAGTCAAATGAAGGGTAATTAATGTCTTTGGTAGAAGTGCTGTGCTTTGTTTGTCCCTTTCAACTTACCAATAGTTATTATACTATTTAACAATTCTTTAAAATTTCAAATTTTATAGAGGTGATTACATTGCTATTTTTTATTTTTTTTAATTCATAAATTAATTTCTTATATATATTTTTATATATATGAATGAAATTATATTTATAATCTATTTATCATCACTTTCTTTATAATCAATCTAAGTTTATAAAATTTTAATTGAGATATAATTATTTTTATTTTTTTCTTTATTAATAATTCTTTAAAAAAAATGAGGAGTCATTCGAAGGAGGGGACAAATATTAAACGATCCAATTGAGGGTCCTGTTGATAACGGAACTCTAACAGCGAGGTGCACGGAAACAGTCTTGGGAGTTGGGACTTGCTTTCAACGTTAAAGGTGTGAGTCACGCGCTCCCGACGTAAGAAGAGAGTGAGAATAATTATAAACTCGGATCAGCGATTTCTCGCTTCTCAGTTGTCCGCTATCGCCGTTTCACGTGACTCACTTATTCTCAGTTCCCCACTACACATCCATCCAGCTACTTCCATACCATTACCCTCTGAAACCCTACAACGTAACAATACTTCCGACTCTCAACCTTTCCTTCTTCAAATGTTATACAAATGACGACTCGAACGACACCGTTCCTGTCTCTCTTTCTCCTCCTCTCCCTCTTCTTCCTCACCACAACCCTTGCCCAGTATCCATCAGTAACAAACTCGCTTCTGCCGTCCGACGCCGTTTCCTTACTCTCTTTTAAGTCACAGGCGGATTCCGACAACAAGTTACTTTACGCGCTCAACGAGCGCTTCGACTACTGCCAGTGGCAAGGCGTGAAATGCGCTCAAGGCCGAGTTGTTCGCTTCGTTCTCCCAAATTACGGCCTCCGAGGCACTTTCCCTCCCAACACTTTGACTCGGCTCGACCAGCTTCGAGTTCTGAGTCTCGTCAACAACTCGCTCACCGGTCCGATTCCCGACCTTTCATCGCTCGTTAACCTCAAGTCTCTGTTTTTAAGTCACAACTCCTTCTCTGGCACCTTCCCGCTCTCCATTATATCGCTTCACAGACTAAACGTTCTTGATCTGTCGTATAATAATATAACCGGTTTAATTCCGGTTAATTTGACCGGTTTGTCCCGGTTATATTCGCTTAAGCTGGAGTGGAACCGGTTTAACGGAAGCATCCCACCTTTCAACCAGTCATTTCTTGCAGTATTCAATGTTTCAGGGAATAATCTCACTGGGCCGATACCCGTGACGCCCACTTTGTCTCGGTTCGATACGTCAGCGTTTTCGTTAAACCCGAATCTCTGTGGTGAGATTATCAACAAAGCATGCAGTTCCCGCCCACCGTTTTTCGAATCAGCGAACGCCACGACGCCACCTGCACCACTCGGGCAAAGCGAGCAGTCACAGGGAATATCAGTTCTAACGCCGCCGTCACGGCAGAACAATCCCAAGAAGACCGGCTTAATTATCGGGTTCAGTATTGGTTTTGCCGTGTTGATTTCATCCCTGTTGTGCATTTTCCTGCTGGTTAAAAGAAACGGTAGCGAACGGAACTCCAAAGAATCCGAAACGTCGTCGTTTGAACACGCGAACAATTACCCTGAACCTGAACTACCGTCAAGAATCGCAACGCAAGTTGAAGAAAACAAGTTCAGAGTGGAAACAAAAGGGAACAAAATTCAAGTTGAGGAAATTCCAGTATCTCAGAGGGTGAAGAAGAGCGGGAGTTTGATTTTCTGCTCTGGCGAAGCCGAGCTGTATGCCTTAGAGCAGCTGATGAGAGCTTCTGCTGAGTTGCTGGGGAGAGGAAACGTTGGAACAACGTACAAAGCTGTGCTTGATAACC
Organism: Boswellia sacra; assembly: GCA_013180625.2. Classification (NCBI taxonomy): domain Eukaryota; kingdom Viridiplantae; phylum Streptophyta; class Magnoliopsida; order Sapindales; family Burseraceae; genus Boswellia; species Boswellia sacra. The sequence continues at coordinate 719,004 of SNVD02000038.1, read as the reverse complement.
AGCTGATTGTGACAGTGAAGAGACTTGACGCAAACAAAACTGCCATTACAAGTGCTGAAGCTTTCGAGCAACATATGGAGGCTGTTGGTGGGCTCAGGCACCCGAATTTGGTGCCTGTTAGAGCTTATTTTCAAGCCAAGGGAGAGAGGCTTGTTATCTATGATTATCAACCAAATGGGAGTCTCTTCAATCTCATTCACGGTACGTAAACATCGGAAACTCTTTCGTTTTTCTTTGTTGTGTTTATCATTAACTCAGTGAGTTAGTCAGGAGTCGAGTTTAATTGAAGTCTTAGAAATAGAAATACACGTGTAATTGGGTTATGACGTGGGTTGTCTGACGGAGCAGAAAGTGGCTTCGGCAAATGGGATTGGTGTGTTTTTGACGTGGAGGATTTTGATTTGTGGGAGATGTCCCAAACGTCCTCTACGATGGATAAGTTATGGCAGGATTTGGACTTTGGGGATCTAATTCCTCTGTTCCAATGCCGACAATCACGGCGTCGTTTTTCTAAAATAAAACGGAAATATATTGGCTCCCTATTTACCAAATTTTGATACAAGCCTCTGACCTGATGAAAAAGATAAAGAACTTTGTTGCTTATGGGGTTTGTGTTAAGGGGATTTTAGATATTAGTTAGGGTTAATGTTAGCAGTTTCTGATGCCCAGCAATATAATTGAAGAATTAGTAATACAGAATGATCAACAATATACTTATACATAAAAGCACTTCGTATAGACAAATTAAATGACAATGATAAATTTGTATTTAAAAAATGCAGCTGCTATAATTGGTGTGATTATTGTATAAGAATAGAGTGGTTTTGTAGTAGCAGGTTTTGGTGTACAAGGGTTTTCTGAAGTTCAAGTCTTTGTTGAATTGTTGTCCAAGATCAACAATTTTTAGAACTGTTGAATGCCTAGCTACAGCTAATTATAGGTTAGTCATTACAATCACATGCATTGTTAATTTATCGTATTTGTTACATCAAGTCTTAACTCTACATGCAATGTTGTCTTGATCTCATAAACCAACTATATATGTATGCATTTCTCATTGCTAAGATGAAGTTGAAATATGTTTATAGGTTCAAGATCAACAAGGGCAAAGCCTCTTCATTGGACATCATGCTTAAAGATAGCGGAAGACGTGGCCCAGGGCCTTGCTTATATCCACCAAGCTTCACGGCTAGTTCATGGCAATTTGAAATCTTCCAATGTCCTCCTTGGGGCTGACTTTGAGGCTTGCCTTACAGACTATTGGATCTCCATCCTTGCCGATTATTCTTACATTGAGGATCCTGACACTGCAGCTTATAAAGCCCCGGAAACCCGGAACTCCAGCCGCAGAGCCACCTCCAAGTCAGATGTCTATGCTTTTGGTGTCCTATTAGTGGAGCTCTTGACGGGTAAACATCCATCGCAACATCCGGTCCTTGCACCCCATGATATGCTACATTGGGTCAGAGCAACAAGGGAAGATGATGGCGGGGATGGTAATCAACTTGGAATACTTACTGAGATTGCTAGTGTTTGTAGCTTGACGTCACCGGAACAGAGGCCAGCAATGTGGCAAGTGTTGAAGATGATACAGGAGTTAAAGGAGAGTGTAATGGCGGAGGACAATGCACCTTTTGGGTACACATAGATATTGTTTTGTTGAAATAATTGGATTTATAGGAGATATTCAAATCTTGGAGGGACATATACTGTATTCTTATATTTCAAGTATTTGTCCGAAACGGAATTATTGAAGGGAATCTCTGGAGCAAAGTTGGAAATCTTATTCAACTTCAGGAGGCTTAGCTTGAGATGGAGGAATTTTTTTCAATTCGTATACACAATCGTTTGATCTCACTTTTTATAATCGCACATATGTATCATAAATCTGTGAAGGCTTTTTTGACCTTTATTATTATTTTATTTTTATTACTATTATTATTATGATTATTATTTACCTATTGTTATCTTTTTTTTTTTTTACATTTTTGAACCTAAGTGCATTTTTTCCTCCGATTATGCTTGTTAAACTTTTAATATACTTTCAACATTTAATTATATAATTCATCCATAGTCCTTCTGGGCATTTTTATCGTAAAGCAAACAGAAAAGCTTTTATAATTTGTTACACAGTCACATGTCACTAGAAAAATAAGACGTGACACGTGAGAATTGTTTCAGAATTGGTGGCAATTGAGGTGTCAGTAATCACAGAGAGTGGCAGGCGTTAGGCATTGTTGAGTGATTTTGAATTTGTTTGAGGTGAGGAGTGGAGCCCAGGAGCAATATGAATTGATTTCTATTGTTAATGTCCGCAATTTGAATGGCGTTCCAGAAGTTGAACCATCATAAGTGACGAGGCAGATGTCAGGTGTTATATTGCTTCAACAAAAGAAATTGAGAGGATGGTATTTCAGTTTTGCGTCTACCAATGCGAGGCACGATTGGTGTTGCCACTTGCCAGCCACAATACCTGCGTGGATTTTCTATATTCACAGAAGTCCCTTACCATCATCTCTTAAATAACATTTCCAACATTAGTGGCCTCCCCATTTAAGTCCTAATCAACCCCTGTTAGAGAACTATCCTCCTTTCTTGAGACAGCAGCAGTGGCTGAATTTTGTCAGTAGCTCGAAATAGTTCCAATCAATTAACTCAATAGCCTTCAAACATTGTTTGGGTGGGTTAAAATTATAATTTTCAAAGTTGTAACACTTTTCTGACAGTGGTTTAATTGATTAAGCACTTATATAACTTACCATCTAATAACATATAAAAATTGGAAGGAGGCGTCAGAGTTCTCCTAAATCCAGGTGAAGGATGATTTGTTGTTTGAGTGGGTTGCTGTGGCTTTGGGGTAAGGACCGTGGGTGCGAGACACAGACCGTTTGACCTGAGTGAGAGAGGACTGAGGAGGGATTGAGGGCTGTTAAAAAATAAAAAATAAAAGAAAAAAAATAAGTCAGAGACTGCTACTACATTACATCGTTCTTTAAAGAGAAGAGGCCCATGGAGCTCCATTAGAGCAGAGAGCCCACGTTCAGATATCATTTGGACAGAATAGTTTTCAGCGATTCCAGTAGCCAGTCGGACGTAACCCTGAGATTAACAGTAAACATATTCCACCCTTGCTCAAATGTGAAACCTACACAAATTGCCCAATTACACACTGGAATAAAGAAGGACAAGGCACAAAGCCACAACCTAATTTGAGAAACAATTATTACATATCTAATACAAGCTTTACCCCGCTCAAAAAATATAATATCTACACAGAAAGGCAATATATGCACAGAACTTTTCACTAGGCAGAGGAAATTCTTCTCTTCATCACAATACTATGAAACTGAAAAAAAAAAATAATAAGAGACATTCATTGGCTCAATGCTTCATCCATCTCCAGCATTTGCAAAGATACCGCTTGCTACTTTCTGTTTCTTTTTGTAAATCCAGCAGATTGTCAAGATCCTTTCTCAGTAATGATTACCAATCAAACTGAAGATAACACCAGCCGAGTTACCCCGAACCCCACTGATGTACCACTGCCATAAGACCTTGGAAACACCAACCTCCTCTTCCCTATTTACAACATGCCTACATCCAAAAATGTAATCAACATAAAATTTATGTTTAAGGCTTTCTTGTTGAAATATGTAGTATTGAGTATGAACTTTCACACACCAGAACACTATTGATTAGGAAACAAGAAATGGTGGCCACATAATTTTGAAACTCAAGATGGCAGGTGTCTGCAATTATTTATTGATTTCAAATAGTACTATTTATGATAATGTCATGGATATATGTAAATTCTGATTATGCAACAAATCGTGTGGAGAACGGACTAATCATGGTCTATACAGCACGGCCAGACTATATATTTTGAAGCATCGAGACTAGTAAATTAATCAACTCTACTGAAGCTTGAATAAGGTTCCACTGTTTCTATTGCAGCCAATATTAAAACAGCAAGAGGAAAAATACCTCCAGTTATTTTCGTCACTCGGCGATAGGTCAGATAATATATGCAGTCAACGTGTATACACAGGAAAAAAGAGAGCTGGTAAATATGAGGTTATCATATCATATCATATCAATTAGAGCCTGTGGGCGAGGCCTTGACCTCATGATTGTTTCATCACTGTGCTTGATCCATTCTGACAGCTTCCATGGCTTCTGCCACTTCCATTTGAACTGAAGCAGCCATTGATGATGGCTCCTCTTCCATCTCCACAGTTTACCAGATTGACCTAAGGTTGCCAGTTTCTTCATTGACAATTGTCCAACTGGAACCATCTGCATCCACAATTACCTCTACTTTCTTGATCGAGCAGGAAGACCAAAACAAAAATGGAAAAGACAGCACTTAGAAGAAAAATTACCTTTCGCGTTTGGTCTAGAAAAGCTGCTGACTCTCTAACTGCGCCATTAACAATGCCAGGTGTAAATTTGAGTTGTTTGGGTGCTGGAAGCGACAATGGAGATAAGGGTCCACTCATTTCATCCGCAAAGTGTTTTGATGAATTCCTTGAGTTTTCCTGTTGAATCCCCTTCAGAGGTGTAAGAACAAACCAACACTAAAATATGGAGTTGAAATACCAAGCTTTTGTTAAAGGATCATTGTGAGTTGACCTATAGCACCTCATAGACACTTACTCATAATACAAAACTGTCACAAGTGAACTAAAGGACATAGAAGGTTATTTTGCAATATCCTCAGAATATTCTTCGTTCAGATTAGCATGCTAAATCAACCTTGCAATTAAATAAGTGAATTAAAAAGAAAGATATTCAAATTTATTTCACCAGCTTAGAATTAACATCATGCTGCAATATAAGTAATGATGTAAACTATGAACAGTTAGATAATCTCACCGAAGGTGGTGTAGCCAAGGCAATGGCAACAGCTTGCTCTCTCATCTTTTGCTCCTTCACAAGTTCTTTTCTCTTGGCTTCACTTTGATGCAATAAAGCTACAACCTCATTCAGTTGCTCTTTTAAGTCTCTAATTGCTGCATCTTTTTCCCACAACTGGCACCTGTTGACCGGTTAGTATTGCAACCATTAATGCTCAAGAAATTACAAAACATTTGATAAAATGAAATCTCCTGCATTTGCAAAAGCACATAGTTGATCCCCACACCACAAAAACCAAAACCCAAATATCATATAGGGTTCAAAACTTGAATGGTTCTCAAAGTACATTCAACACCTTTATAAATTCATGATGGCCAGAGAGCCAACAGAGTTTCTTGTACTTTGCAGCCAGCAAAATCCTCTGGAAATCCAAACAGGATATTTAAAATCTTGTTTTCTTACTAAAAGATACAAGAGTGCATGCACAGCATTTTAAAGGTATCTGGAGAACTGGAACCATGCATCATCAATTGTTTGCATCAGCATGAGTTAGGAAAGAATTAGACAAAAAAAGGGAGGGGAGGAGAAGAAGAAGAAGAAGAAATTAAAGATTTTATAGAAGAGAAATATTGGCAATAATCAATATCAGAATTTTAATCCTAAATTGTTAATTGACATAAAGCATTAATAATTTAGCTATCGGCAGAACGTGATACCGTAACTTTGAATAGTATCACTTTAGGAATGTGGGTATGGCAAAGGCCATAATGAGAATATAGTCAAGCAGGAATGGACTTGTTTGTTCACATAAGATTCCGTGAAGGTGCAAAATTGCCCAAAGAACAGTGAATAGAATCATTCAGATTGTCAAAAGGTTATGTAAGCACCTTGTTTCTGCTGCAACATTAAACATACACTGAAGCAAGCTCTTAGCATCTGCCATTGAGCGTAAATGGTTCCAGCGTCCACGACCATTTAAGGAATGCTCTCTTTCTTCTGCCTCTGAAAGTTGAGAAGCCATTGCCATAAGTGCACTGGAAGACATGCCCAGCATGTTCTCCAGAGAAGCAATTCTTGCCATTCTTGCATTTGGTGACAAGGATAAAGACCTAAATGGTTATAGAACACAAACTTGTAAGAAGAATAGGCTTTCGTCCTTTTAGTAATTAAGACAAAGACAACAGGTAATTGATTAATTAGATCATAAAGTATATGTTAATTTGAGGTCTCAGCATTCCTACTATAACTACACAAAACATATAGGGAAAAAACAAGTAGATTATGGAAAAGATGGCACATAGTTACCTGGAATGTCCATTTTTCCCTGTCTGGGGAATATGCTCATTTGAGGATAAACGGTCAACTTGTTTCAATATGGCTAACTCCTGTGCCAATGCAGCTTGCCTGTATAATTACTTTTATTAGTTAGACAATTAATACACATTTCTGAATGTATATAACAGATAGCATGTATAGTTAAAAACAAGTTTCTGAGACATACACTTGGCTTTGCCTCTGGTATTTAAAACGAACTTCATGCACGTTCACAATGACATCTAGTTCATGGTCAAGCCACTTTTGCAGAGATTTTTCATTGCTCTAGAAAACGGAACACAAAATTAGAAAACATTCCATCACTATCTTTGTAAAGTACTCTCCATTGAAGTCTGCAATGATACACATTCAGGTTGTAGCAGGTAGGTCTGAAATTATTCAGTTTAGTAATTCTCAGGTTGGAAAACACAACAAATTCAAATGCTTTGTATAGTTAAACCAACTTGCAAACGAGGTTATCTGATTGATTCACAAAATATCATTTTAAAACACAATTTGCACTGGTCTGGAAATCTATTTTATCTAACCAACCACGTCCAAACATGCTGCTGGATATGAAATATAACGTGAAGCACTAAGGGGATGTAAAGTACAGTACCTGCCCATTTAGTGTATGTCCAGTGGAATTAACTGAAAGACACAACAGACATTTAGGGAAAAACAAAAGACTGATTAATTACACTGCCAATAATCACAACAAAAAAATGATAGCAATAATAATAATAATGATCACCTGAGTTCTCACGCGAAGATGACTTGCGGGCTTCCAGCAGCTCCTTCAGCCTTTTGGTAGCCATTGCTGCCTCCTCAGTCTTCCTTTGTAGAACCTGCAAGACAAGAATGAATGATTGGGAACAGTACAAATTTCTATAGCTGCATCTATTGGACGAGAAGAAGTGACACTGATTTGACATGCCATACAAAGTAAAACTTAGGTTTGATTAAGTTTTCTGGTAGAAAAGGCTTCTCTATTCTGCCTTAGTCGTGTCACCTTTGAGAATTTCCATGCTAAAATTCAGAACTGTAATTTCATTGTATGGCACTGAGGTTTTTATTTTTTATTTTTTATTTTATTTTTCTTCTTCTTATAACAAAACAATTGCAAGACATAACTCTCACCATTTTCTGCCGTTGATTCATGGCTTCGAGTTTTTGTCGTTCATATTCATTTCTCCTTCCTTCCTTCTTGAGCTGCTTGGCATATATCAAAATAAGAACAATGGTCCAGAAGAATATGCGCAAATGAAAAATACAATATAAAAGTATGCATGTTCTATTGGTAAATGAAATTTCAAACATCACAGCAATCAGAAGTATAAACAATTATGTATGTAAATATAGCTATATCAACATAGTTCAAGCATCATTAAGAGGCATTAGAAGGACAAAAAAGCATTGAAGCAATTCTGAAAATATTTAAAACAATAAAGCAAAGGTAATATAATAAACTAACAGTTGCTTAAAGAATAAGAATTTCTGGAACACTCGGAAAGAATAGTTGCAAAAGATCTGAAATGCTGCATGCAACATATTAAAGAGAAATGTATCTCATCCACTATATATATAAACTCAGGATTGCACTGTTAAATTTCTATCATTTTCAATTTTAACAAATATATATTTTCATGTCAAAAAGTTTCTATAGACACAAAGCTATTTCTGCACATAAAGAAAGGAGAAGAAAAGGCTAACTTTACTTAAAACATTATGGTAAGCTTTTGTATCTCCTTTAAAGAACACAGAAAAATCTGGTCCGGTTTGCTGGAAAATGTAATTAAGCATTAAATTAACAATCCCTCAAAATGTGTCACTTTGTCAAGCACATAATAAATTTTCCAAAGCAGAAGCAGAACAAATCTGTCTAAAATAAATGGACTTCATAATTTTGAGCTACAATGCCTTGTGCATCTGGAAGTATTTAAAAATAGAAAAATATAAGTGTTGTTAATTAATCACCTGAAGCAATTCCTTCTCTCTAGAAGCCTTCCATTGTCGAAATTGTTCTGCCTCCTGTTTTATCTTGTGCTGCAACTGAACCTACAACATTAACACATCCCAAAATCACAAGTATAATAGTGTCTATCATGTATAATCTAAACTTAGTAAGAGAACTAAAAAAAGAAACAAACCTTTTGAGACTTGATATATTGAATTTCAGCCTGCAACCTCTTTGCTGCTTCATCACTTTTTTGTTTTTGTTTTAAAAGCTCAACCTGGCTTTCTTGCTTCTTCTTAAGATCCAAAATCTGAATTTTGCAATAAAATTGAACAATTAGGCAATAAATCTGGTTCATGACAACGAAATAATAACTAGATAGAACATAATGTCACCTGAGCCTCAAGTGCTTTTAATTTCTGAGCATGAATATCCTGTGTTTTTTGCGTAGGTCCATCAGAATTACCAGCAAGGTTCTCTATTTCAGCTAATAAACGATCTCTTTCTTGCTGTGGTGGTATTATATAACATCAGCAAATAATTGGCAGCATATTAAACATTTAAAAAAAAAAAAATTTAAAACTTAACCTGCACAATCCTTTTCTCTTCCTCGAGTTCCATTATTTTCTTTCCAAAGTGCTGCTTGAGTGCTTCAGTGTCAAGCCCTCCAAAAAGTTTCATCTCAGACTGCATAAAATAAAAAAAGCTTTACCTTCCAGAGGCTGTAAAATTAAAAATTTCATACCAAGCTCTGAACATTTGCAGCAAAGAGACTTTTAGGATAATGTGCAAAGACTAATAGAAATCTAAATGAAAATGTTATAAGGTGTTCTGAGAGAAAGAATGACTTATGTGGCTTGCTAGAGGACTCATATATGCTTGATGGTCACTAGACCATTTAAATGTACAATATATTTGTGTATCATCATCAGGTCAGCCGGATGAAGAATCAAGAGGTAGGTTAAGCTAAATTGTTTACTATTATCTACTAACTAGATCCATAAGTCTGGATGTTATTACCTTTATAGCCTTGCATTTTAGTTGAAGTTTAAATTATAGATGATAGAACAAGAAAAAGGCTAGCATTAATTTCTCAGGACATGTCCCACAATACTACTAGTGATTTAGGGGCAATAATTATCATTAATCAATGTTGACCATGAATGTTTAGTTAATCCTTTTCACAGGCTATGGCAAGATTATAGATCATATAATAAAATCTAGGGAAAATTGAGACAATAGACAAAATTAAGGGGTCTCATTTAAAAATGGACACGTTCTCAAAAATTTTCATGTTATAGACACTTTCTTGACAAAAAAACTAAAATACCCTTTGAAATTACTTGCATGTGATTACTTGCATCCGACACTCTTTTTGGGGATGAAATTGTTAAATTACAAACTATTGGGGATATATTTAGAGCATTATATCACGCGGAGACGACACTCGACACAACTCAACACTCGACATTTCACCACTCGAAAACACTCGACACTCGACATTTCACCATTCGACAAACTCGAAACTCGACATTTCACCACTCGAAAACACTCGAAACTCGACATTTCACCACTCGAAAACACTCGAAACTCGACATTTCACCATTCGACAAACTCGAAACTCGACATTTCACCACTCGAAAACACTCGAAACTCGACATTTCACCATTCGAAAACACTCGAAACTCGACATTTCACCACTCGAAAACACTCGAAACTCGACATTTCACCTCGACATTTCACCACTCGAAAACACTCGAAACTCGATATTTCACCACTCGACAACACTCGAAACTCGACATTTCACCACTCGAAAACACTCGACACTCGATATTTCACCACTTGAAAACACTCCACACTCGATATTACATAACTCGACATGACTCGACAGGTTGTTTTCGAGTGTCGAGTGTCTTCTTCTTCGCGATGTAACGCTGGATTCACAACTCGTTTCATCAGTTTTTACACGCATTAACCTATAAAAATTACATTATAAGACTCTATTTATCCTTAAATCAGTTCACAAATCCTTCGGAAGCTCAAATCTCGAATTCAAATTTCCTAAAAATTAAATCAAATCTGAAGAGAGGGAGATGGGTTTCGGTCATCTGAAGACAGAGAAATAACACTGGATTCATAACTCGTTTCAATGGCTTTCACACACATTAACCTACAAAAATCACATTAGTTTGCACCAGACATGCTTTCCACTTAGTTTAGCTGCTGCAGAGACTGTAAAGACAGACAGACATGAAAGGAACTAAGAGAGGGAGATGGGTTTCGGAAATGAGCCTTTGGAAAAAAATTGAAAAATAAGGGTAATTGGGTCTTTTTATCAAGAAAGTGCCTATGGCATAAAAATTTTTGAGAACGTGTCTAAATTTCAACAAGGGTTCCTAATTTTGTCTATTTTCTCAATTTTCCCTAAAATCTAAGGTAGGTACAGATTTCATTTTTATTCAAAACTTATAATTCCTTGTCCTGAGTACTCTTTTTTCGAGCTTATAATTAAGTGATGATCTAATTTATAAGAGAGTAAAAAAAATAAAAAAGAAAAAGAAAAAAAAGAGCCTTTTGATCAACCTCTTTCTGCTCCAAACGTTTGTTTAGCTCATTCAATTCTTTATCCATGGTATTCCGCCGAAGTGCATGCTCCCATTCTTTTGTCACTTCATCAATTTCCCTGGAACTTTCATCTGCATAAATTGGTGGCCAAGCCAAAAATAAAAATCAAAATGATGTAGAACACGTTAGGAATAAATTAGGAATTTAATTTTGATTTTAAGGATTTTAATTAATTAAAAATTTTGACTATTATTAGGGATTTTGACTTCCTAAATTGGGAGTAATCCTAATTTGAATTATTTTTCTAGTTAATAGTTTATTATTTTATTTAGGATTTAATTTTAGTATTTTATTGTTTAGTTAGAATTAGATTCTATTTCCTGATAAATTCTATTTCCTAGTCAAGTTATGATTGTCGGTACAATAAATAAGTGTCTTTAGTTATTTTATTTCTTAAATTGTTAAATATGGATTTTTGATCTTTTAGTAAAAAGATTATTTTTCTTCCTCAATTTCACTCTACTTCTCCCTCAATTTCTTCTATTATTTCTCTCATTTCCTCTGTCTATATCTCCCTCCCTTTCTTTTAATTTGAGGAACCCTGTTCCTCATCACAAAATCAGAAGAAAAAAGTTAGCAAAGTGATGTGAGCTACATAATAAATTATATTTCTAATAAACAGAGCCATCGCCAAGATGATGATTCACACTGCAGTCCAACCCACTAAATTACCCCCAAGCCAACCAATAATAATAACAAAAAGCACTTATGTAGGAATCAGATATTTTCCCAATCAAATAAAAGGAAAACTTCCAAAAACCTTTTTCTAGTGGCCTCCGCTACAATCGTAAATCAGTGGCTTACCTGATGAAGTTTCATCCATATGATAATCAGATGACTCCGTACTCTGAAAGCCCCTCTTAAGTCCATCACTTTTGGCAAAACAGACAGGATCTTGCTGAGATATAAAATAGAAAGAGAATCAGCATAACTAATCAATAATTCTGATAAAAATGTTAGTAAACTCACAAAATAAACATAAATCAAACATATTTTATTAGCAGTAAAGAAAATGATTGATGCTCAAATCCCTACCACATGAGAATATATATATATATATATTTGACAAAGCAATGAATAAATTTGAGTTTCTATTGACATACTTGAGCATCAGTTTCATAGTGCCCTACAACAGCACGTCTGCTGCGATATTCATGAAGTTCTTGACAGAGGTCCTCATTAGTAGCCTCTAGCCAAGCGATTCTTTCCTTAAGAAGCTGTTCAACAAAAAAGTACTTGTGCCATTAGCCAGATCCAAAAATCTCCAACAGAAATGCGGTAGAAACAAGCATGGTTTATCAAAGGCATATACCTGCACTTCATCAGATGGAGTTCCTCCAGCACGAGCACAAAGTTCTGCCTGTAAGTACTTAAGTTGCTGGCGCATCTTTTGCATTTCATTGGATATTAAATCTCTATTAACCTGTCCAATAAAAATATTAAAAACAGTGAGTTTTTATTTTTCACAAGAACATAAAGAACTTTACACTAGATCAAGTATACCAATCTACAAACAGCCAAAAAGTAGGAGCCCTAACTGAACAATACATCACATAGTCACATGCAAAAACTTACAACAGGCTTATTCTGAATATTGCGAGCACGATTTGCATATTTTAGAGTGTTAAGACTTTCCTCGGCATTGATGTCAGCAGGACTTATGCAAGCTAGAAAAATGACAAAATTTGTAGTATATAAGGAAACAGAAAAAGAATTTTTTAATTTCAAAATTTTAAATTACAAGCGTAAACTCCAATTGAGCAAACAAATAGTCACTTAAATGTTCACCTATCATAACAGTTTTGCTATTTCCACCCAATGAATCCTGCCAAAACAAGTAGAAATAAGAAAATCTTGAAGAAGAAGCAAACAAATGAAGCAGAGAATAAAAGTTTCATCAGTTAGTTACTTCACAACTTCATAAATCATAGTAACTCACAGCTCAACAAATAAGGCCCGAAGAGAAAAAATGATAAAAAGTGATATATAATTTTCACAATTTTATAACAGATGCTAGACAAATACTCATGAGTATGCCCTATTAGACAATTTAGCATAAGATCTATAAAAGCAGATAAAAAGGCATTCGATTTGATGGTCCTAAATAATCAATTTTACCTTGCACAGAAAACTTAATGTATGTTAAGCATGATATAATGCACAAAGTTATGGGCAAATTCTAACTTGTATTATAATGAAATCGGGTCATCACTTAATATGCCAACATAAGCATAATAGTAACTTACCTGCAAAAGTCGAGTCAATTTACTGTCTCGGTATGGAACATGCACACCCTCTTTCCGCTTTTTCTCATCTCCTAGCGCACTAATGACATTGCCGAGTGCAAGAAGCCCCCTATTAATGTGAATACCTATTTGGAAATGAATTAAATATTTGTCATCATCATCACATTAACAAGCATAGGACTATACCAAGTGATAAGTAAATATACTAACCTTCTTTCAAACGCAGACCTTCAGAACCTGTTCTTTTGGCTCTTTCTGATCCAGCCAAATCAACCAGATGCAGCTTTGCACAAATATATTCTTCGCCCATATCCTCATCTGAAGTGTCACTATCTGGAGAATCTGAATTGAGTTTGCGCATTTGTTCTAATGTGATTGTGAAGATTGCATGTGATCGACTATTATAAACATAGAGATGAATCACATGCCCATTAGATTAAGATTCGTTGATATATTATAACAATGAAATCTGACGTCCTACTAAAATTTCTTTTAACAAACATCAAGTAAAATAGTTACCGCTTTTTAGCAACAACAACTGGAAATGATTCTTTATCTTTTCATTTTTTCCTTATATTTTTAATCCCTGCTATATCAAACTAAATTTAGGAAGTAGTTTTGTCAACCTTAAGACTGCTACATAAACATCAAATATTCTAAAGATAATGATGTGTTTGCAATTTATGAGATCCAATATAGTTTATCTTAAATTGACATCCACTAGTGTTTCGTTTACAAAGCCTCCTTTTGTGTCTAATAGTAATGTACCCAAGTTCCAACACAGAATTGCTACCGTAGAATCTGGAAAGAATTAGAAGTATATAAGATCTAGATAATTGTGCTAGAGCTAGAGCTTGACTTCCTCAAAAATAACAATTCATATCACATAGTCACAATGAACACTTTCAACCGAAACTATAGTATTTTGATTGGGGGAATTGAAAATGCTTCAAATTTCACAAGTGGAACTATCTGAATATGACTCTTACAGGTATTTAAAAAAAAAGGTGGATTCTAAGATTTTACCTTGACTGGTTGTTCATATTCGTACTTCCAGTTGCCCGGCTCAATGACCCTTGCTCCAAGCAAGCAGCCATTTCTTGTAAAGTACTAACAGCAACCTCAGTTGACCCTGCCAGTGTAATTACTCCGTTTGAAGATTCACGAATTTGTATCAGAGGCCTCCCAGGAACGGTTACTTTTCCAGCATGTCCATTAGATATCACTGACTTGCTCACAGATACAGAATCCAACAAGTCCCTAACTTCTTCTTTGAAGATCTACAGATTCAAAAATCTAGTTGATTTCGCTGAAATGATACATAAACCATGAAATAGCAATCTTTGACAAAACTGAATCACATTTTAGTATGAAGCCAAGAGCTTTAGAAATGAAACAAAGTAATTTATAACACAATTGAGGCATATCTAGGTACTAATTAATAAAACTAACCAAATTGCACAAGTATAGATAATATTAATAAAACTGACCGAATCGTGCAAGTACCTCAATGAAGGAAACATGTAATTGGAAATCTGTTTGATGCTTCAATGTCTGAATCTTTTTGAATAGTGCATTCATAACTTGAGGAATCAATCCGGTTTGACTACCTTCTTTGAAGCCGGTACCCATGGTGTATGTTTTCCCTGATCCTGTCTGCAGCACTTGCACATGTTAAACTGATAATCGAAACGGACTCAGCTAGTAAAGCTTGCTCAACGACTTTTGCACAAATACACATTATTACCTGACCATAAGCAAGCACAGTAGCATTATATCCTTGGAATAAACCATCAACAAGAGGAGCCGCACATTCGTGGAACATAGCAGATGATGGAGAACCACCATTTCCATACACATGATCGAATGTGAAGGAATGTGTGCCAATTTGTACCTACACCACAGTAACACACAAAAATCTCAGCTAGAAACTCTTTGAAACCACATTTTCGAGACCTTCCAACGTCAGTTGTCGCAATTGGCATGGTTCTCAGTAGCTTAATTTCACATCCATAGCAATATTAAGCAGGTAAATCGTTTGCTCAAGTTATCAAGTTTCTCATAAATGCATCTCAGGGGATAATTTACTAAAAACTAAAAATTAAATGAAATTGAGTCAACGCATTGACCAACAGACAACACTGATTATAACTTTCTCAGAAACAAATTTCCTGGCAAAGACATTTCAGAAAACAAGCCGCAAGATTAACATACAAAAAATTCTCAGAAGTGAATGAATAATGACCTGAGGCTTTCGAGGAGTAACAGAAACACATTCTTTGCAACCTTGGGCACGTTCATCGCCAATTAAGGGACGAATGTGAACCGCAACCTTAACACTACAATTCTCAGAGGAAGTTTCCATCTAAATTTTACAAATATAAAAAAAAATGAAAGTGCGTGTGAGGGAAAGAAGAAGAGATGGTAAAAGTGTAAGAAAGAAACGGACAAGAAAGTTGATTAATTTTCCAGGAAAATTAATGGCATTGTCTAATCAGTTGAGATTAGAATGAGGAAATTTGGAAAACGATACAACAACAGAAGGGAAGAGAAGAGAACGGGAAAACGAGTTTTAACGGCGTCAAAGTGAGAGAGAAAGTGGCCGGTTGGTGATGGTGCTTGCTGTTGCTGGATGGTTTGTGTTTGTGTTTGTTAAGTGAAGTCTAGGGCGGGGTCAAGGATTTGTTTTGAAAATTAAAAGGAGGTAGCCAACAGCTAGAAGCTAGAGAAGCACATCAACATTCAACAACTACTTCTCCTATCATTTTCCTTGCGCTTCACTGCTTGGTATTGCTTGCTTTCACTCTCTCTCCAGGTTCTCTACTCACAACAGTTACAGTCTCTGACTGAGCCTCCTTCCTTACTGTTAGGTGTGTACTTCTTGTTTGCGATATTGCGATTTTACTATTTTGCCCCCCTTCCCCCTCTGGGCTCCACCTCCTTAACTCCGAATCCTCTTAGATCATTAATCTAACATTTCTTTTCGGGAAAAGAATGATTAATCTAATTAATGTTCACATGCTTTTCAATCCCAGAATTATACCATGTTTTGTCCTATTAAATCATTTTGTTTTACGTCTTTAATTTTAATAAATCAATCAAATCTACCCCTCGATTTTAGATTTATTAAGCTTTCTTGAATTTAAATTGTATTAATTCTAAAATAGAGACTGTTAATTAATAAGATCTATCCCAATCGCAAGAATTTAAAAATAAAAAATAAAACAGTGAGCTCCATTCATTATGTCTAGTATCTTGACCGCATTAAATATGCAAGTCCGCGAGCAGGCAGTTGTGTCTGCTAGACTGCTACTTCTAGTTAAGGGTTTCCTTTATTGATCACATTTGTCTCTGACTTGCTCTCAGCAATAAATTATAAAATACCAAATCTCTGACGTTGTAAATGCTGAATGAAGAAATATGAATAGAATTTAATTATCAATGTAGAGGGTTCATGCAATTGCCAAATTCAGATCAAGTTCAAGCCTTTTGGGTTAAGAGATCTTTATGTGTCAACCACCGAGCTGCTGGTGGTGGTGCATGGCATGATGCAAATCTAATACGCGGATTTGAGTTTGTTATAACCAATAAAATTCTTGAATAAGTCTTGTTATTTTATGTTCATCAAGTTCGGTTCATAAGTCATTCACTGTCGTAAAGTTAATGGCATCGACTGCTTAGCTTCTTTTCAACAGCCAAGAACATGGCAGGACACCTAGCTCGGCTGTAACGAGAGAAAAACAAACAAAAAAGAAGTGCTTAGTTTTCCTCACTTTCTCAGTACTTCACTCAATAATTTATACTATTATGAATTGGGTTAATCGTGAAAATATAAAGCCGAGAGAATCATTTAATTTTTGATAGAGCTCGTAGTTTCTTTAATTGTTTAACTAAATTCAATCATAGAAATAAAAATATCCTTTTATGGAAGCAAGTATATAAAAAATTGACAAACACTTGCACATTAACTCGTTATTATTTGCTTATCAGTTTAGTTAAAGTTCGGTGACTTTCTAATTTGTGCTCATTAACTCGGTATCTTCAATCACAAGTTTTAATTAGTAATAAAAAATTAGTATTTAGTTAAATTTTAAAATACCTCTTTTTAAGTCGATTAATTTTTCATATTTCTGAGCCCAAATCGATTTTTCAGAAGAGATCCTTTCTTATAATTTATTATATTTATGCAAGGGAAAGATTAGTCAGAGAAATAACAAGACAATTAAAGTAAACTTAAACCAAGGCTGGCGATGGCATGGATGAAGTTGGACGGTGAAATAGGAAGGGAAGCGGCAAAAGAAAAAGAACCGAAAGCGATGGGCACAATGGCAACATAGCAAAAATAAGCCACAATAAGAAGCAACTTTTGGGGCCTACCTCACATGGTTTCTCTACAACCAAGGTGGACCTAATCACTGTCACAAAACCAGATACCATTTTGTTATTGGTAAGTTTTAGGTTTCTCCTACTTTTATTCTATTCTTCTTTATAGTCATGATATGAATGGTTAAAGATTAACTTTACATGCTGGGGATAGTTGTTGAATTGTTATTCTTTCCTTCTCAACCATAACCAAGTCACCAAACCCACAGCCAAGCCAAACTTGACAACTACTTCTTCTATATTGACATCTTCTGCAACCCGGATAAGCAAAAATAAATAGCAAATTAGAAACAATATAAGACTAAGGAGCAGTGCATTTATTTGCACAAATTCAAAATAATGATGATAGGCATTCTGCTTGCATAGAATTTTATTCATATTACAGATCAAAAAGGGTTCAAAACTGCAACTCTAAGGTGATCATTGGGTTTTTTTTTTTTTTTTTTTTTGTTGCCCGAAGATAATATCATTTAGTGGTTGAACCATTAAATGTAATTCCAAAGCTATAGTCCACTCTTATGTGTTATGGCATTACTTGAAGTCGATTGTGGTAACATTTTTAAGTCAAGCAAACTGCCCCACAAAAGAAAAAACGACTTCTGGTTGGTACCTTTTGCTTCAATCTTCTTAGTCTAGAAGAAATTAATTAAAAAGATAAAATGTAAAGATCTCATCTATCTAAGCCCCAAACTTTCTCAATTCCCATAATTAATATATACCTATGTCTAAACTTATTGGATTCCACCGTTAGCTTGGATGCTCGCTAGTTAAGTAACCACAAAAGCCCCCCACTTGAATGACTTCAAATTGTTATCATAATACACTAATTTGTTAGTTTAAATGATGTGATGTTAGGTTAACAACTTAACATGATCTAGTTGTTAACATGTCTTGGTCTGCATCGACAGATCGTACCAGACTTATTTGTGCCAAAACAACATGATTAAGGTATTGTGAGATGAGACCAATTAGAGAAAACCCTCAAAGGTTTACATTTTCCAGGAGAGTTGAGAAGTCATTTTTCTGCAAATTGATATGAGGGCTAGCTTGCTTGTTATGAATGATGAGGTTTAAGAATTAGGAATTGGCTTCAAATGCAGGGCAATGATATGTGAGTCGACTTAAATCATTTCTTTACCAGAAAGCAAGACGAACGATATTAGATGTCAATGTCCATTGAGCAACATAAATATATAAAATGTATATTAGTATATAGTATGTGTCAGATTCAGCGGAAGATGGTTATTGTCATGAGTTCATATATTCGATAGCTTTCTGCTTAAAATATGACAATGGAGTGGTTTAATAGATTTAAAGGTAGTTTTCTTCTAATGGTTGCATCAATTGACGTATAAACATCAACAATTGGCAACTGTAAGCGAATATGAGCCGGTTCAAAGTTACTTTGACATGATTCTGGCCTCAGAATTCTCGAAAACTAAAAATAAAGGAGAATTTGCATAAGAAAGGTATACATTTTATTTTATAAGATCTCTCATTTTGTTAATGTCTGCAAATAAAATGTTTCTGAAAGATTGAAAAATGTTGTCAGATTTCCAATGAAGTATCAGGATGATATTGCCTAGGAAACTACTTTTTTGACTGAACAGATGTAAGTTACAAAGTTTTGGGAATGGAAATTGGGTGCACTGAGATGTCCATATGTTAGTGTCGAAATGAAGTAAAGAAATGAGTAAACATCATGTGCTGCTTCTGGTTTCCAACTGTAAAATGGTATCCAAAGCAACTCTTTTACTAACTTGGGTATGTGTGAAACATGGGAAAGATCAAAAGCCACAACCATTCTCAGCTCTGGGTAGCCACGTATCTGGACTATTATAAAATTTACAGTGACTTGGCAATTGCAAATAACAGGGTGGGAAGCACATAGAGCTCTGGTCCATCCAGGCCAAGACTCGGGAAAAACTTGCCTAACAAAGGTGAACTTCTCCACCATGATAGGGTCCCAATACCTTCAGAAAACCACACATTTTTATCCAATGAAAGCATTGAAATGTTGCAGAAGAAAAATTTCAAGATAGTAATCCATTGAATTTATTCCACTTTTTGTTCCACTAAAGAGTGGAAACTATTTAAACCTCTTTTCTTATTCTTTCTTATCTCTCTCGCTTTGCCAGCATTTCATTTATGAATATATATATATATATATATATATATATATATATATATCATGGTGCTTTCTACTCTGGCCATGTGGGTCGTTTCTTCACATTCAATCACCTTTTAATCTGATCACTCATTTTTCTGACCCTTTTCATTAGATTTTTTTTTTTTTCACAAACTAGCAAGTTAGCTTTGTTCTGTATCAATGATTTTGACGCAATATCAATCTTGTGCTCTGTGGGATCCAATAAGAGAGGTGCACACGTCCATTCTGAATGTTCAAAGACCTCTAAACTTATAATTAAAAAATTATGCAAATCACAGCTCTGTTTCAATTACTAGCGGCCTCGAAAAGAGGGCATCAAATTAATATGAATGATGATTTTCATAGTACATTAATAATAGATGTGGTCCTCTTCTTAGCCAAAACCAAACCAACCCAGATTCTGTTTGCTTTGCTTACTTTTAATTCTGAAGCACATTCTATGTTGGAGATCAATGCAATGTCTCAAGGCTTTTTATGGCTCACAGCTTTTTTACCCTTCTTTTTCTTCTTTCCAGCCCAGCTTTGAAAATTTGACAACAGATGCATGTGCACCACTGCATGTTCTCATAAAGCACTTTTGCAGTGAACATTTTTATCGTTTTCATCCTTTAAAAAACCGCTTATTATTCGCTGCAGAGTGCACATAACGAGTAGTATGCAACAGCTCTAGCCAAGATTCACTCATGTCTCATCCATATAGGAAAGTTAAATTGAATATAAGCACATTCAAAGAGCTCTACAGCCGTGCACTGTGCATTATGATATGATTAGTATCTTTTCCAAGACTCATCGGACGGCCACAATACAAACTTTCTTCCCATGACATGACTGACCCAGTTAGATTTTGATTCCAAAGACTCGGATTCTATTTCCTTTCTCAACGACCCTAACAAGTACTTAAATTGAGTGCAAATCTATATCTATATTTCTACAAAAGAAGTACTAGAACTGCAAATTACATCACTAGATTGATCAATGAAGTCATTTAGTGTGTACTCGTTTGGTCACTGAATTGGCAAGATGTATTTCTTACGAAAAATTGAAAAAATGAATAAAGTATGGTGCATCGATATATTGGAATAAAGGGAAGAATAATGGAAAAAAAAGGAGTTTGGTGTCTTCTCTGGGTTTCCTAATTTCTATTTTCTTTTTCATTTTTATATCAACTTAGAATCGGTGAGTATATACAAGAAAATTATCAGTTTTTTGTAAAGTAAAAACCAGAACATGATGTCAAAACAAATTTAAGAAAAAGCTTTTATTTAACTTCACTCTTGGAAGGATTATAAATAGCAATTATACAATTATTGAGGGTTTGTTATAGCATATATTCATAAGCTCCACCTGGGTCCTTTATGAAACTTTATCATTGTGATTTAACGTATAAAAGTAATGAAATTTAATTGAAGGAAAATAAATAAATAAATGAAATGGTCATGAGGCATTTGAGTCATTGAGAGTGGATAATATCAAATGTTGTTTTCACAATAATTATCTTGAAATAATTAAGGTAGGACCGAAGCATTTGTTATGTTGTTGAGGAGGTGAGGCAAGAGATAGACATGATTTTATCTTTAGTCAAGATTATATATAATTTGAAATATTAATCTATCAACGAGCAATATATATGTATGTTAATCAAAATAATGTACCTGAGCTTGCACATGAACATCACATCATTAGAGTGATTGATTATCCTCAAAAAGATGAATCTTTTAGCATATTGACTGTGATATGATTTGCCTAAAATGATTAAGATTAAGGCTCTGTAAGCTAATTAGGACCACCTAATTAGACCTTATCTCACTGTGTCTTATGAACAATAATGATAATTTACGTAAAGTGATCAAATTTCGAATCCAATTAAAGGGTTTTTTTTTTTCTGTCTTCCTTTGCTTTTTACTCATCCATCACAAAGGATAAAATAAGATGATAGCCAAATTAGTGGTCAAATAACTTTAGAATTCATTGGTCATTGTCACTTTTTATAAGAGTGGTTGCAATTTGAAGAGCCAGAAGTGTTGAGGTATTTTCTTCTTTTCCCATGTCAAATTGCCACCAATTGTTTGAGCATATTGTTATAGATGTTGATGATGGTGACCTAAACTTTCTTGCTTTCCAATCAAATAAAACTTTTGTAAAAGGCTTCAAATATATTCTCTCTCTTTTTTTTTTTTTCCTACTAAGTGAGAACACCTATTGGCTGTCCATTCCTTATTTGTAATTTTGCCTTGTATTGATATCTTATCTTGCAAGTGAATGAATCACGATAAGATTGAAATCCTTAGGAAGAGTCTTAAGAGTCTAGTTATCATTCCTTTTCCTATCATAGTTGATCTACTAGCAATGCTACATTTGCAGCAACTCCTTATCCTGAGTTGACGAAAATTCGTTGGAGAAAGAAAAAAAAAAGTGAACAGTAAAAATTACAATATCCAATAGGATTTTACCAACTCAGATAATAAGAAGAATTGATTGTAAATGAGTTGTAGGTGTGATCATTAATCTTTCTTATTTTTAACTTAAAAAAATAAAGAAATCATTGTTACTATGGAGAATAATATTGGTCTTTATGCTTATACACCTCAATTTGGATGATTGAAGCTATATTTATTAAAATTAATGATATGAAAATTATATAATAACGTCATGTGAATTTATATGAATAAGTTTGTAAGTGCATAATCAATCTATTTCGCAAATGAATTTTTAAATTTTGATAAAATTTGTTAGTTTTGTACATCAGCTTTGATTATGGTAAACCTCGATAAATGAATGTTTGAGAAAATAATAACTTCGGTTATATAATAAAATCTTCTGATCCTAACTCAGGCCAATGTATTGCATTAATAATTTTGCTAAATACATAAGATATTTTTTTAAAATCTTTTATGGCCCAATGAAGATATAAATTAATAATTGATTAAAAACATAAAATAAATAACATAGAAATTTTATAATATTAAGATGATTTTTTATGACAACTTTTAGTTTCTCAATTTGTTCTTTTTGCAAAATATGTATCTAAGGGGTTTTTTTTTATTTTTTCTTCATATCTAAACTAAACTCAACCTCATCGTTGATTTTTTTTTTTGTTTAAGATGCACCGCATTCAATATTTTTTTCTTTTTTATTATTGTAGCAAGTAGTTAAAGTTACGATTGCTTGGATAGTCTCTTTCAGGGAAATATTTCATAAAACACTACTATTTATAACACATACATGAATCGTAGTAATATATATATATATATATATATATATATATATATATATATATAAGTAATTAAAATATAAAAATATTATTGAAAAATTATTCATTTATTGAGGATAAATTACCTTTATAAAATAGTACTTTTTTTCATAGTTCCAACAATATTATTTTATCGAGGTTTTACTATAATTGGTTAGTCTTTTTTTTAATATTAATCGGCTGAGGTGAAACTAAATTTTTCCTAAACTGATCTATAGTATTCAAGGGTGGATGCATCAGATTCTGGCCTAGATTTTTGAAATTTTATAAAAAGATCTCTATGGGAAAATTAATATAATATATATTTATTGTATTATTCTAAACATTGCTTTATAACCAAATTGTTTATTGATCCTGGAGCTTCAATATGTTTAATCACAATAGCTAACTTCATTTTTTGTTGGTGTCAACGTACGACAATCTTGCATGTGCCATGCACATGATAATTTTGGACCAACTTGTGATAAAACTAGAATGTTATATTATTTCTTATTTTACTGTTTCTATAAGTATAATTTAGGAAAGTATTTGATTCATAATGAATATCTCTTTAGATTGGGACATTATTTGATGTATCCTAGTTAAATTAGGGGTATATTTATTTATGTCCTATTTCATTTAGGAGTTACTTATATCACTTCTTAAAGTATTGGTCTTTACCCTAATTTGAGCTTGATTAAGATTTTTACAGGATTTTAAAGAGATTACAATCGGGCATCCCACCATATATTTAATGTTATGTTTAATAACATATATGTTGATAGTGTGTATGTCAAGGCATTCCAAAAATTAAAATGAGAGCTTCAACGCAAATTAGAATACTTATTTGATTTTATTTTATAAGTGTCTTATTCATGTATGAGAGGTTGTGATCGTGCATGAATTTCAATTAGGTCTATTTGAGTTAATATACACTTGAGAGAACTTGCAAGTTAAGTGTTTATGTAATTCAGTTCCAGACATCGTGGTTATGTTTTACCTAACAGTGTGTTGTTAAGTTATCAATGATAGAGAGTGAGCAGTATCACTAGAGTTTAAGATCTTGGCGAGATTTTGTTTTACAAAGATTAGGTTAGTGTGTGAGATTGAGTCAACACTAAACGATCCTAAAAGTTGTACAAATAAGAACTTAGTGAATTGCAGCTCTAAAACTATCCGTGGATGTAGGTTTTATAACCGAACCACGTAAAATCATTCTGTGCCATTTTACTTTATAGTTTACTGTTATATTGCATATAACTTCATACTTCCAGATCTAACAATTGGTATCAAAGCAGGTTTACTAACATACAAATGAAGAAAATATCACGTTGATTTGGAGGAATGAAGTTTATTCATAATTAAGGATCCCTAACTCAACAACCTACTATTGATGATGGTAGTTACTCATATTGAAAAGTAAGAATGACGATGTATATTAAATCTTTTGATGACAGGGCATGGACCAGAGCACTTAAAGGATAGACACCACCAATAAGATTGAATGTTTTTGGTGATTCTGAACCCAAACTTAATGAGGAATGGACTGATAAAGAATATCGATGTTCAAGCTAGAATCTCAAAGGCTCTTAATGCAATTTTTGCTGCTGTGGACTTAAATAACTTCGGACAGATTTCAAGGTGCAAAGTGGCTAAAAAGGCTTGGGACATTCTTGAGTAAAACATGAAGGTACTGCTTCTGTTAAAAGATCTAAATTGATGAGACTAAATTCACAATTTGAAAACTTGATGATGCATGAGGATGACTCAATTTTTAAATTTTATTCTAAGTTATGTCACATCACAGATTCTACATATATGCTTGGCAAGACTTTTACTGATGCAAAAATTGTTAGTAAAATAATTAGATCTGTTCCAAATAAATCTTAACCTAAAATTTCAGTCATTGAGGTAGTTAAAAACACTGATGAGATAAGGCTTGATGAACTGATTGACATTCTCCAAAACTTTGAGATTAATCATAATGCTAGGAAGTAAAAAGGGAAAAACATTGCATTCAATGTTAAAACTAAAAAATCTGATGATGAAAGTAATGATGAGCTTGATGAAACTGATTCTAAACAGAATGCTTTTCTAACAAAAAATTATGTCAAGTTCATGAAAAAGAATTTTAGAAAAAGAATCAAGGAAAGCCATCAAACTCAAAAGAAGATAAGTTTAGGAAATTCAACAAAGAGAATGACAAGAAGAAATTGAAGCAACCTCATAAGAAATGACATATTTAGTATTATGAATGTTTTGGTAACAGATTTAGTGTTATAAATGTTCTGGTCATAGGCATATTCAATATGAATGTGCTAATCTCAAAAAGAAAAACAAAGGCTTACAGCTACCTGGAGTGATGAATCAGAATCTGATTCGGAAGATTAAGAATACATGAGTAATTTTGTTGCATTTACAGCGTCTGCAGCTGATAAAAGGAAAGGTGTAATGACTAACATAACAAAAAACTGCAGAACCAATGATGATCATTCAGATACAGAAGATGATCTAGAATAATATGAATAGTTGCAAGAAACTTATACTGCACTATATAGTGAATGGCTGAGTCGGAAAGAAGAAATCAAAACTTTGAAGAAGGAGATTGAAGTCCTGAAATGTGAAAAATCTTATGCTGAAAACTGTATTACAGAAATAAAGCTTGCTTTGACAGACAAAATAGTACATATTGAGAAAATTACAACAGAACTGATTAAGAGCAAAAGATGTGTTGATCAACTCGGAATTGGGTTAGCTAAACTTGATTAAGTCTTGAGTCTAGGAAGAGACAATTCCAACAAACATGGATTGGGGTATATAGAAGGTAATGTTGCATCCTCGTCAACAACAGTGTTTGTAAAAGCTTCAACATCAGATAAAAATTCTGAACCTAACTCAAAAAGGTCAAGTCCTAGTTCAAAAAGCAATGAAGCATTTGTTTCCCCTCTAAGCTCTTTCAAATCCAGTCCTGAAAAGGTAAGAAAATTCATTTCAACATGTTATTTTTGCAGTACCAAAGGGCATATTAGACTTCAGTGTTTTAAATTGTTGAATCTTTTGTATATGAGGTCAAAACAATTTAAACCGTTATCAAAGACATAATTGCAATAGGTTAAGAAAGAGAAAACAGTCTGTAAAGTTGCTTTTACTACACTTAAGCATTTTTCTAACGATCTGTGGTATTTTGACAGTGGTTGCTCAAGGCACATGACTGAAAATAAATAGTTTTTAAAAGATTTTGAATCATGCAGGGAAGAAAATGTCACTTATAGAGATAGAGCAAAGAGCAAGATCACTGGCAAAAGCACTTTGAATGTCAAAGGCTTACCTAACTTCCAAAATGTCTTACTAGTTGAAGGTTTGAAAGCTAATCTAATAAGTGTTAGTCAGATTTGTGATGACAAGTATATTGTTAATTTCACACAAAACAAATGCATGGTTTTAGATAATTTTGGTAAATGCATTTTAGAAGGAAATAGATCCTCGGATAATCGTTATTTAGTAAAAATTACATTTAATGCTAGGATATCGGATTTAGAATTGTGGCATCAAAAATTAGGATACTTAAATTACAAAGACTTGGTCAAATCAACTAAATTAGGTGGTATAAAAGGAGTTTCTAAACTTGATGACAAAGTTAATGAAATTTGTGGACCATGTCAAATGGGAAAACAAATTAGAAGTGCACACAAATCAATCCCATGTCTTAGCATAGCCAAAATACTTTATTTGCTTCACATGGATCTTAAAAGTATTGCTGGTAAGAGATATATATCTATTTTTGTGGATAACTTCTCTAGATATACTTGGGTTGATTTTATTAAAGAAAAATCTGACACTTTTGAAGCTTTCAAGAATCTTTATGTTAAGCTTGAAAATGAGCAAAACAGTAACATTGGCAGGATAGTGAGAATAAGGAGTGATCATGGCAAGGAGTTTGAAAATGTTAACCATGCTTACTTTTGCAAATATCATGGAATTGAACATGAATTTTCAGCTCCCAAAACTCCTGAACAAATGGCATTGTGGAAATAAAAAACAGAACTCTTCAAGAGATGACTGAGTGATGCTCAATAGCAAGAAGTTGATAAAAACGCTATAGGCTGAAGTAATAAGCATTGCTTGTTATATTTCAAATAGAGTTTTTCTAAAACCTTGCACGAATCAGACACCTTATGAAATTTTGAAAGGAAGAAAAGCTAATTTAAAATATTTTTATGTTTTTAGATACAAGTGTTACATCTTAAATGATAGTTAGACAAATTAGATCCAAGAAGTGATGAAGGAGTTTTTGTGGGATATGCACAGAACAACAAAGGTTTGGAGTTTATAATCTTCGAACCGAGTCAATCATGGAATCTGCAAATGTAGCATTTGATGATTTGGATGATTATGCAAAGTACTCACATTAAAAAAGCATAACCAACTTCACAGAGAATGCATAAATATCAGTATCAGACAACAATAACAGTAAAAAGTATTCAGTTATGAAAGAGAAAACAACTACTATTACAACAGACATAACAATGACTTCTGACAACATAAATCTAAACAGAAACTCAATTAAAAATGAAGATGAAAGAAAAGATCCACCCATTTGGATACAGAAGGCACATCCAACAAGCTCTATCATTGGAACACCAGATGGTATGATGAAAACTAGGAGCAATGTAAGAAATCAGGTAAGATTTGCATTTTATGTTTCATTAGTTAAACCTAAAAATATGAAAAAAGCTTTAAAAGAAGATATTTGGATTCAGGCAATGCAAGATAAACTTAATCAGTTTAAAAGAAATGAAGTATGAGAATTAGTTCCTAGGCCAGAAAATGCAAATATCATTGGAACTAAATAGATATACAAAAATAAACTAACGAAAGTGGTCAAGTAGTAAGAAATAAGGATAGACTAGTAACACAAGGTTACACACAAGTAAAATGCATAAACTTTGATGAAACTTTTACACCAATAGCTAGACTTGAGTCAATCAGATAATTACTTGCAATTGCTTATTTGCTTGATTTTAAATTGTACCAAATAGATGTTAAAACAGTCTTTTTAAATGGTTATCTCAATGAAGAAGTTTTTGTTGAACAACCTAAGGGATTTGAAGATCCCAAACATCCTAATTTTGTGTATAAATTGCATAAAGCTTTGTATGGATTGAAACAAACTCCTAGAGCTTGGTATGAAAGATTGACAAACTTTTTGATCAATAGAGGTTATAGTAGAGACAACAATGATAAGACTTTGTTTATCAAACATGCATCTAACTATTTTATTATTACTCAAATATATATAGATGACATTATGTTTGGATCAACTAACAAAAGCAAAACTAATGAGTTTGTTAAGTTGATGCAGGAAGAGTTTGAGATGAGCATTGTAGGAGAATTAAATTTCTTTCTTGGATTACAGGTTAAACAAATGAATGATGTGATATTCATTTCTCAATCAAAATATGTGAGAAACCTTGTAAAGAAATTTGAACTTAAGAATGCAAAACCAATGAAAACTTCTATCAGTACTAACTTGAAACTTTCAAAAGATAATGCAGGAAAAGAGGTTGATGTAAGTTTATATAGAAGAATCATTGGTAGTTTGTTATACCTCATAGCAAGCAGACCAGACTTGTGTTTTAGTGTAGAACTTTGCACAAGATTTCAAGCAAATCCCAACGAATCACATCTGGCAGCAGCTAGAAGAATCATGAGGTATGTACATCGAACCCATGATTATGGGATATGGTTTTTTAAAGATACAAATGATTATCTTGCAGGGTTTAGTGATGCTGACTAGGCAGAAAATGCAGATGACAGGAAGAGCACATCAGGTGGATGTTTTTATCTTGGTTCTAATTTAGTTTCTTGGCACAACGAAAAGTAGAATTCCATCTCTTTGTATACTGCTGAAGCTGAATACATAGCTGCAGGAAGTTGTTGTACACAACTACTTTCGATGAAACAAATGCTGAGTGATTATGGTATTGAAGAAAAACATGTAACTGTGTTTTGTGATAATACTAGCGCTATAAACATTTTCAAAAATCCTATTCAACATTCTAGAACAAAACACATTCACCTAAGATACCATTTTATAAGGGAACTTATAAAGTCTAACGTGATTCACATTGAACATACCTCCACTGATAAACAATTAGCTGACTTGTTCACTAAGGCTATGGATACAACAAGATTTGAGAATCTAAGAAAAGCCTTAGGCATCTGTCAGTTTTCTGAATAAGCATTGCTTGCTGTTATGTTAATTATATCTATAATATCATAAGTTTTCTTCTTTTTAAGCCTGTGTGAGCTGTAATATTAAATTGTGTGAATGTTAAGATATTGGTTTAAAATAAAAAATACAGAGAGGGCTACCAATTTATGATATGTGAAGCTATCATTGAGAGTAATCTCAAAGTATCTAAGAAATATGTTGAGGTCACCCACCCAAATGAAAATGGTTATCTCTATATTATGTGAAAGCTATTATAATCTAATGTGATTAATACTTAATAAATATGTCAAAATGATATTTTTGACATCTCAATTGATTGAAAAATAAAGGTAAACAGCTTTCATATGAAGATTATAAACAGCTATGAAATATGCTTCTTTAGAATGATTCATATGATGTCCAGATATTATTGTTACAATAAATGTAATTGTTTTCTGTTATGTTTTTCATATCATACGATGCTTTTTGTGCCTAACTGAAATTTGACTTTTCTTGTGTGTCTATGTGTCAGAATGTCATGTCAGCTTTATTGAATTGAGATGGAGAAACTTCAGTAGCGAGAATCCTAACTCTATCAGAATTCCTTATTTTAATGGCAATCAAATTTCAAATTTTATGTTCATTAATGATATTAATTAAGTGGTTTTGGAAAAAGATTTAAAATTTAAAATTTATGAGAAACGGAGTTGTTTTAAAATCAGTTTCTTCCCAATTATATCACAAACATAGTTATGGCTCTCTTTGTTCATATCATATTCGATCAGCTTTGCATCCATTCTCTCTTTCGTCTCGCTTCTCTCTATTCTAGCCAAAACTTGCAGCTTTCAAACCCTAACAATGGTGTCCTCATCTGAATCTGTGAAGACCACCACTGCATCATCTTTCTCGCACGACTCTGATCACAACAGTAGCAACAGTTTTGAATCACCTCAGTCTCAACAACAGCATGTAGAGATCCCGATTGATTCTGTAATGAGTCAATCCCAGTTAAGCAAATGAAGAAAAAAGTGAAGCCAATGTTCAAGAAATTCCTCACAGCAACTGTTAAACAAAATTTCTTGAAGTATACATCAATGAGGAAGTTGCAGATATAAAGGCCAGTAAAGATAACTGACTTTAACAAGTATGGTTTGAGTGAACTTCTTGAGTCTATTTACTAGACTCGAACAGTAAACAACTTCCTACCCCCTGTTAAGTCTTTGATTCAAGAATTTTATGCGAATATCACTGCTTCAATTGATGACCCGAAGAGCTATCATTATCATAATGTGTATCATAGAGGAAAATTTGTGAAATTTTCACCGAATATCATCAACACTTTCTTTGATATACCAATTGGTAGTTTGCACTCTGTCGAAGAAAATTTTGATATGGTAGTTATTTATAAGGAATTAACTGGTCGAGAGGATTTAGTTTGAAACCCAAGAGATAGCATTGTTAACAATACCTCATAAAGAAATATCAGGTTCTGCATAAAATTGCATAGTTTGATTGGTTCCCCTCTTCACATTAGAACTAAGTCAGGGGAGATAGAGTGAAATATCTGTTCTGTTTGGAAACAAATAAACGAATTAATTTAGGTTCATGGACTTATAAGATGATTGTTTAGATTATACCGTATAAATCCGATTACCATTTGCTTGTATTTTTTTGTTTGATTCAAGGTATTTTAGCTCAAAATGGTATTCCCATTAACCCAAAAGAACACACTGAAATTTTGTCTAAATCTATCACAAAAGGCTTTTTACATCGACTGCATGACAAAACTGATCTACCTGTCCCTGAACCAAAACCTAGAGGAGTTCAAAGCAATCCAATGAGCAATGTGGAAGAGCAGCTTGCTTTGATCAATTTTGTTTTGTCTGATATTGTGCAGGATCTAAAGGACATCAAAGCAAAGCGGTATACATTGGAGAATAAACTTGCTGAAAAATCTATTGCTGCAGAAGAACCACAACCCATGGAAACAACAGATGTGGTGCAAGAACATTTGCAGAGCAAATGCCCATAGAGGATCAAGCTAAACAACCTACTGTAGAGACAGACATGAGAGCAGCAAAGAAACAGAAGAAAAGAAATTCGAGCAGAAAGCTAAAGAAACTAATTTGAAGGGCAAGAAGAAGGTCAAAGTGGTGAAGAAAAAGGCTGACAAAAAGAAGAAGAAAATTGTAACAACAATTCCCAAACTGAATGATAAATCCTTGTTAGATGAACTAGCTCAAGCGAAACCTAAAATAATATCACCTTTACCACTTTCTAAAGAAGAACTGACATTGCACCAGTTTCTAAAACAGAACAACCTGTCTCTATACCACCACAATCATCTCCACATGAAGCAAAACATACACCTGATGCAAAACACACACAGGAACCAGTTCCTGAAGCAGACATAGCAGAACCAGCCACAACAATCCCAACACAGCTTGTAGTAGAATCACTTGTGGATCTACAACAACTTGTTGTTGAGTCGTAGCCAACTGAAATTAGTGCTGACATACTTGACAAGGAAATCCATAAGATTGTGACAGAGGTCACTACTACTTCATCTGATATAATTAGAGCATAGACCACTCTTGGGGTTTCTGAACAGCTTACACCTACCACTACTAGCAAAAGGTTCAAGACTAAGGCTGGCAAGATCAAGAAAGGACTTGGCAGTTAATCTTCATCTCCTGTTTGCAAGTCTGTTTATTTTATTTTGGAACTTGTTCTGAAATCAAGGGAAAGAAGAAGTTTCTGATAATTATGTCTATTTTGATTTTTTTTTATTTGAACTGATTCTCCTTGATGCTCCTTGACTTTCAAGGGTAGTACGTCAGGGGGAGTGAGAAGTCTTTATATTTGCATTCGAACTATTTTATGCCTTGTGTTTTTAACTTGTTACTTTGCAGGATTTACTTTACTGTGTTTTGTGTTCTTACCTACATATTTCATTTGTTTAATGTTTTTGTCACATTTTGTATATTTGCTTTGATCATGCTTTGGTTGAAGTGTTGTTTGACAAGTTTGTCAACTTCACTTTGTTTTGTTTTTGCAAGATATTTATATTCAGACATTTTTCTATTATGTGATTTATAACTGCATAATTGTTATTTCTTTAAGTATTTCATTTTCTGTTTGATAGATTATGATTGCTTATAGTTATTTGGGACTTATCCTTGTGTGATATTCTTTGATCAAAATAGTTTGGTGTTTTCATCACCAGTTGCCAAGAAGGGGGAGATTATTGGTGTCAATGTATGACACTCTTGCATATGCCATGCACATGATAATTTTGGACCAACTTGTGATAAAACTAGAATGTTATATTGTTTCTTATTTTACTGTTTCTAGAAGTACAATTTAGGAAAGTATTTGATTCATAATGAATATCTCTTTAGATTATGATATTATTTGATGTATCCTAGTTAAATTAGGACTATATTTATTTTTGTCCTATTTCATTTAGGAGTTACTTATATCGCTTCCTAAAGTATTAGTCTTTATCCTAATTTGAGTTTGATTAAGATTTTTACAGAATTTTAAAGAGATTACAATCGGGCATCCCACTATATATTTAATGTTATGTTTACATAAGATATATGTTGATGGTGTGTATGTCACGGCATTCGAAGAATTAAGAGGATAGCTTCAACGCAAATTAGAATGTTTCTTTGATTTTATTTTATGAGTGTCTTATTCATATATGAGATGTTGTAATTGTGTATAAATTTTAATTAGGTCTATCTGAGTTAATATACACTTGAGAGAGCTTGCAAGTTAAGTGTTTATGTAATTCAGTGTCGGACATCGTAGATATGTTTTACTTAACAGTGTGTTGTTAAGTTATCAGTGATAGAGAGTGGACAGTGTCACAAGAGTTTAAGATCTTGGTCATTTTGTTTTACAAAGATTAGGTCAGTTTGTGAGAGTGAATCAGCACTATAAATGATCCTAAAGATTGTACAGATAAGAAGTTAATGAATTGCAACTCTAAAGCTGTCCGTAGATATAGGCTTTATAACCGTACCACGTAAAATCCTCCTATACCATTTTACTTTACAATTTACTATTATATTGCACATAACTTCATTCTTCTATATCTAACAATTTTTCTCTCAAATTTTTATCTCTAAAATCTCCATATTTCACTTTAATTATTTTTTTAGCAGTCAATCTAAAGAATTTGAGCATTCAAAGATTACTTCTTGGCTCTTACCTTTCAAAGTAATTAGTTTGAGAACAATTTATGGATTTTGAGACTTAGTTTTAATATAATATTTAAAAGGTTTTGATAAATTAATTGTAATGTTATATGTTGTTAATATACTAGAGGACAATTCTTTTTCAAATATCAATTATTTTGAAGTACATTTTATTTTAGATTTGATTTGTAGGTTTTTATGAATTATTAATGTTTTCTTTCACTAAATGGTTATTTATGTAGTATATTATGTAAATTATATCAGAATTAAAAGAATACGGCTTTAATCATACGATTAACCAAAAAAAATATTTTAAATAGAAGCTATGATATAAGCTATGGAATAGTATAGCTTTAGTTAGATAATTTAGAAATAATTTTTTTTAGAAATAATTTTTTTTACATATTTATGGCAATTAACCAATGATAATTAAATTAATAGCACCCACAATGTGTTGGTTCAAGTGGTGAAACGGGCCAAGATAGAGTTAGTACAGCACCAATGGTGAAGTCCTGGGTTCAAGTCTCCACAATGGCCTCCTCCATGATTTAAGTGGGAGACCGTGACAGTGGGTTGTGGTTGCGCTAGCCTTCTCCGAGGATTAGTCGTGGTGCGCGTACGCTGGCCCGGATACCTCGGTTACAAAAAAAAAAATATAAATTAATAACAAGAATAATAATGATAAGGAATGAGGTTTTTCAAATTAAAATCTAAAGATATATATTTATGGGACCTCAAAAAAAGTTCTACTACAAAATAAAATCTCATCAAAAAATAGAATCTCAATTTTAGTTTAACTAGAAAATACAAAAAATAAATACTAAGTAATATAGGAAACTATAAATTAGGAAAGCAACCCAAATAGGAGTTCTCCCAATATAGGAAGTCAAAATCCTTAATTTATTAAAATCTTTAAAATCAAACTAAAATCCCCAATTTTATTTCTAATTATAATTTAATGGGTCCTAGATCAAATAATCTAAAAATTGATATAATTGAAGTAATTAAAAATGTTATGGGGTTTTTTTAAATTAAATTACTAGTAAGAATAATAATCTAGAAATTAGATAGTAGCCTGTTATAGTGTTATTATTTTATTGGCATTAAATGTTTGCTTTTGGTATACTTTTATTATTTTAATTTCGTTTTTATTTGTGTGTAGAATATGCAAATAAAGGGATAAGGTTGATTATATCCTTCCCCTCTTTCACTTGTAAAATTTTAAATTTTTATTAATAAATATTTCTTGCACGATCAAGGTTTTGTTCCCTAAATTCAACCTGGTCCGAAAACAAATTCCTAGATCCACCCATGGTAATATACACCTTCTCAATTCAATTGCAAGGTTCATGTGTGAAACTTTCGACTATGTTCTTTTTTGTTTCCAAATCCTATTTTCTGTGCTGCACATTTTCCAATACAATTTATATTCAATCTCAACCACATATTCTTTTCAAAATTCAAAATCAACCACATATTTCTAAATTCAATTGAAAATAAAAATACTAGATTCATAAAAGAACACACCCTCTTTTGCCTTCTTTCCAAATAATATATATATAATTTTTATTTTCTCAAACAATTTAATATAAATAATATATTTTTTAATTTTATTGAACAAATGTTTTTTACTTTAGCTATCTAAGAATAATTTACAACACGCTTCAAATATTAAAAAAAAAAAGTGGACGGATTAATTACATTCTATTTCTAAGCATATCTATATTAAATTTTTTAAGATCGTGTTTTATTCTCCTAACAAACACAACTTCAAAGAACTTAACTTGGGCCAACTACTGGAGGTTAGAAAAAGGGCCTTTGCCCAGGCCCAAATGGGTTTCACAACGAGGCCTGATAAAAATAATTTCCCCTTTTGATTTTTGACTAAGCGTGAGCGCATCCCGTGACGAGGGTAGACTGGAACCACAGTGGCGTAGTTTCCACGCCGAGGATATAAAATTGCAAATTCCATTGACTTTCGAGGTTCATTTTTTATCCGAAAATCGTGAAGTGGACAAAATGCCTGGACCAATGTGTTGACTCTACTCCGGCCCGATGAAATCTGGACCGTACATTGGCAGCACTATCAAATTGGCCTCACCATCGAGGGACATAATTGGAAATTTAAAAAAGTCCGGAAGATGACGAAGAGGCCACTTTGCATTGCACTTCTCCGTCGGCCCCTTTGTATATATACGTCAAATTTAATTTAAAATAATTCATCCACAGCTTTTCCAGCGAAGAAGAGAGAGAGGGAGATAGAGAGATGTCGGGAGGAATTGCGCGTGGGCGGCTTGCGGAGGAGCGAAAGTCCTGGCGTAAGAACCATCCTCATGTCCGTACAACAAACAGAACAGCTGTTTCTTTGTTTGTGGTTTACTATGTTTCTTTTGTTGTTTTTTTTTTAATTTTTTATTTTGGGAAATCTAGGGTTTTGTGGCGAAGCCGGAGACGTTGGCTGATGGAACAGTGAATTTGTTGGTGTGGCATTG
This sequence comes from Boswellia sacra, assembly GCA_013180625.2. Taxonomy (NCBI): domain Eukaryota; kingdom Viridiplantae; phylum Streptophyta; class Magnoliopsida; order Sapindales; family Burseraceae; genus Boswellia; species Boswellia sacra. Next base: position 683,312 of record SNVD02000038.1, on the reverse strand, counting down.
CACTATCCCCGGTAAAGCTGGAGTAAGTTTTCCGACAAGACTGTCTCTGTTGTTTCTTTTACAAGTTCTTCAGTTTCTGTACTGTTTTGCCTCTTCTGTTTAAGTAAATTTTATTCGGTGTTTGGGCCATGTGATTTGTTGGTAATATGAATTGCTTTAATTTTAGTTTTTAATTTCAGTTAGGTGACAATCACACCGCGATTTGAAAGTTATGTTTCAATCTTTTAGGATTTATGATTATGATCTTGTTGGCTATGTGAATGGTTAATTGTAGTATAATTTGCAACTTTGTGGGAAGCCAGCTGGGTGGTTATTGTTGATTGATGAGATTGGTTTGGCAGAAATTAGAAGGTTTCTGGGTAGTTTGATGCATGTGATTGCTTGTCCTGAAGGAGTCAAATTTGTGGGTTTTTCTTTTTAAGAACAGAAGTTTGGTGGGAAATAAGTAGTTGTTTGCCCAACTCTCTGTTTATTTGTTCTTGTGTTTTTATTGCTTTATTGAAAATTCAGTCGCTAGAGTGTTCAATAGATGGTATTGCCTCCCTTTATTTGTTTCCATCCTTGTACATAATTGAAATGTGTTACAACATTCTGATAGATTGCTCTCTTATAGCAATGTATGCGTATGGTGGGATGGGACTTATATGTGATTATTATGCTGTGATTTTTGGTTTCTTTCTTTTTTTGGAAAAATGGATGTTATTATATTATTTGACTAGTGATTTCCCTTTATGCCTCATCAAAAAATAAGAAATTATATTTGTTGACTGTTACTTGCTGTAGCACATGCACCATGGTGTTGTTTCCTTTCCACTTCTTTCCCTTCCCCGGGATTGTGTTCTTTGTTTGTTGTGAATCTGTTGTCAGTTCTGAAGGCTAAGGACATTTACAACCTAACAGTGTCAGTGGATTTCACCATGCTCACAACTTCTTTCTTTATTTTGTTGGTTTTGAAGATTGCATAATTGGGGGGACTTTAAATGGAAAAAAGAGTAAATAGAGTCTGTGAAGATGATTTTTGTTTTACAACTTTAGCTGGCCTTAACTGTTATATATTATGTAAATGCTGCAGACTGATTGGGAGAGTGGTTTTTACCCTATTACTCTCCATTTCACTGAAGATTACCCCAGCAAGCCACCAAAGTGCAAGTTTCCTCAGGGTTTCTTCCACCCTAATGTCTACCCTTCTGGAACTGTTTGCCTATCAATCCTCAATGAGGACAGTGTAAGTATCTTCTTTTGCTTCTGGAAAAAAAACATCAGAATTATGTATGTATGTTAATGTCATGGGATTTACTTAATGCACTTGTGTCATTTGTAGGGTTGGAGACCAGCTATTACAGTGAAGCAAATTCTTGTTGGCATCCAAGATTTGCTGGACCAGCCAAATCCTGCAGATCCTGCACAAACAGAGGGTTATCACCTCTTCGTCCAGGTATGCTGCTTCTAAAAATTTAGTTATTTATTTACTTATCAGGATTCGGGAAGCTGAAGCCTTGCTATGTTGGAAGGCTCCCTATGTTTTCTTATGTTAGGTACTGATCAGATCTTGTTACATAAAGGATTCAAAGCTTCTGTCATCACCTTTTTGTGAGGGAGAAAGAAGTTGTATTATCTTTTATTAAATTTATACAATGAAAGGATGGCCAAGTACTTGTCAAATAATCATTTATTTTGATCAAAACACCTAATTTTGTTTGTTTGTTATGATTTGCATTTTAAGATTTCTCAGTGGTAACCTTTTTTTTCTTTTTTCATTACATTTCCTTACATTTTATTTCAATAGAGAATAATGCTTATGCACAACAAAAAAGTAAATAAATAAACTTTCTTGCTTTCACCTTGCTTCGGACTTTTCTTTTTCTAAATAAAAAGAATTCAAAATAGAATCTTCATTTTTGCTTCAATTTTTCTAAATTGCTAATGTTGAAATTAGAAATTCAATTTATTTTTGTTTTATCTTTATGAAAAAATCTTTGTTTTTCAATCTCTGAGGTATCAACAAATACAATTATCCATTCCTATATCCATGTTGCATGCTATTTGATTGGGTTAGGATGGAGTTTTCACCCAAATTCATCTCCAGAATGTGACTCCACAAATTTACCAAGGGTAGGTCTTCCAAATTGATGCAATGAAATAAGGAAAGTTTCTATGCAATTATAAATTTCTGCAGCAACTTTGTTCAACTAGCCCTTTTCATCGGAACATCACCAGATTAATCTAAATAATAAGCAAACTGAATAGATATAGTACATCATAGTGTATGCTAAATGTTCTACTCCCTGTAGAAGTTGCTTCTGGAATCCTGTAATATTTAAGCATGCGAGTTTGCTGTATTTGTGATTATTTGGGTGCAGAACTGTGGGTGGTCAATTTGATAAGTAACTACTGCTATTAAACCTTTTTGTTGTGTCAATATATGATGAACAAAAACTTTCCATGCAGGATGCCACTGAGTACAGGAGAAGAATTCGCCAGCAGGCCAAGCATTATCCCTCTCTCATCTAAATAATTACTCTGCTTTCTTTGGTGATGGCTGGTAATTGTCAGTCAACTGTCTCATGTAAAATGGCAATGTTAAACTTGCTTTTCAAAGAAAGTTGTAATTGTCAATTTGCCTTTATGCTTAGACTGCAATGTTTGAACCGTCTATCCATCACAATCTTCCAGTAACACATGTTGATATTCTACATTATACATCAAATGTTACTTATTGGTGTTAATATCAGTTGAAAAACTTGTTGGTTTTTAAATGTTTGGTATTCATTTGTTTTGAAGTAAATTTTTTGTGTGATGTGAGTATATTAGTATATAATTCACTGATCTTTCAGAAAACTGCCTGCTCAACAAGATACCAGGATGGCAGGGAAGTTAGGCCACTTGAAACTGCAGGTTGGGAATGACTTGCTTAAACTGTGGAACATGGTATAGGGTAAAAATATAACCACCATCACTTGAGTTTTGTTGTACTTTTTTGAGTGGGGATGGGAGAACTTTGCTCACATGCTTGACTTACTGATCCAATATTGTATTTTGTATCTCCGAAGTGGCGGCTTTGTTGCTAACCCACCAATGTTAGAACATTTGATGGTATATTGCTTTTGTATATATCTACATACAATAGGTTTCCATCTCGAACTTGTTTAACAGCAAAAGCATATCTAGGGGAGATGAGTTCATGGTTAGGTACTGGCTTGTCTCCCACAAGGGACGATGGAGATTTAGTCTACTTTGCTAGGAAGCAGTGTGATGGAGGCTCAACTTGAACTTTAGGTAACAAACACAAAAGTATAGGCTCGGAATCATTTTTAAAACTTAAGCTGCAAACCTTTTTTTAATTGACTCTTACCAAATTAATTGAAAATTTTAACCTGAACACGTTGAGGAATCTAATCTGTTAAAGCCAACATTACGCTTACCAATTGATTGAATCACAATCAAAACAGCGCATAATGATTAGGGTTAACAAATTATCCAATGCGATAATATACATAAAACGAAAAACAAAAATTAGTTGAAACTCCAAAATTAAGAAATGAATTTTAATTGGTCCGAAAGTAAATAATTGAGAGGCCTGAAGCTCGGCCCATCTCTAAAACTAACAAACAAACGAAGAATTAAAAAAGAACGGATCCAATTCTTTTACTTTTCCACTCTCAGCTGGCGAACTACATGGCGGAATACTACCCTCCACCCCCGGGTATACCTTACGGCTACTATCAACCGCCGCCTCCTCCCCCTCCACCAGGAGCCGTGGCTCCGCCGCCACCTCCGCAGCCGCAGCCTTATATCCCTCAGCAACAGCCACCACCACCTTTTGCCTCTTACATGGCTCACTTCTCCCCGCACGGCTCTTACGACGAGGTCCGGACGCTATTCGTGGCAGGTTTGCCCGAGGACGTAAAGGCTAGGGAGATTTATAACCTGTTCCGTGAATTTCCTGGTTACGAATCCTCTCATCTTCGCAGTCAAACGCAAGCTTCACAGGTTTTCTTTTGCTTCTTTGCTGCAATTTTTGCCGATTCCATGACAAAGTTAACGATTATTGTAAGACCTTTAACTGTAAGCTAAAGGAAATAATAATAATAATAATTCTCAAGTCGAGTGACGTCGAATTCCCTCCGATTGGTTTGTGAACTCTGTGTTGGTATGATTAGAAATCATAATGATTCTGTATATTGTCATGATCTGTGGGCATGTGAAGTGAAGATATATCATATTTATGTTTTGTGAATTCTGTTAAGTTGTTGTCATCTTATATATGGTCTTGGATCGGTGACAGCCCTTCGCTTTTGCTGTATTCTCCGATCAGCAGTCTGCAATTGTGGCAATGCAAGCACTTAATGTAAGAATATCTTCCCATTATTTTCTCATTTCATTATTCAAACTCTTTACTACGTATTGCCGCATTCATGTTTGTTAACAGGCGTGCCCTCTACTTTAGCTAATGTCTATACTTGCTGTCATCTCTAGTATTGGCATTCGTCATATACAGCGAATCTTTGAAGTCAAATTTCAAAACTGAGTACCTGCGTTCTAAGCCCAAAAAGCTACCGATTGATATTAGAAGAAGTTGAATTTTTTGAAAGATTGATTCTTAGTATAAAATATGTGTGAAGACATTTGCTTGCAATGTATAAAAAACAATTGAACAATTGATTGCAATCTGATTGTAACAGCCGTAAATTTTTTTTTTACAGGGCTATATAATTCATTATAGGAGTTAGTCAAGGATAATGATAATAATAATAATAATAATAAAAAGAGTTTTAATTAGATTTAAATTGGAAGAGGTTAATAGTAGTTGAGTTTTATCTCTTTTGAAATACTTTTACCTTATCTAGTATATATAAATATTATTATGACATCACAATTAGAGTTTTAAACATAAAAGCTAGGTGGAGGCTTTGAAACTCAGAGAATTTCAAGGTAAGATCATATTCTCCTTAGTTTTATACAATGACTATTTACTAGAAATTATTGTTGCCTAGATTTATATTAAGATTTTTACAGAGGTTTAAGGAACAGTTTAAGATTTTTGAATTTATTAAGAGCTTTAAAAATCGAGTTTCAGTCTGGTCTTTTTATATGTCATTATAGACATAAATAGGAAGGTGTACAATTTTATTTCACAAAAAAAAAGATCAAGATTTCAATTTATTATGAATTTTTGAACTTTCTATTGAAATCCTGGAAAAATACTATGGTTTCTGGATATTACGAATTTTAGAATTTTTTTTAATATGCTAGAGGAGTCAAAAATTTCTCAAATTTTATATGCTGATTTCTAAAGATGATATATATGTTTCTGTAAGTTTTCAGGATTTTTAAACCTGTAGAATACTTTTTATGAAATTTTGAATTTGAAACGTCTTAATTTGAAAATTCTGGACAGAATTTACTGGAAGAAAACGAAAATCATTTGAAAATAGTTTCTGAACGTAACTTGCTTTGAAAAATTTTTAGTTGACTACTTTATGTGTCTAGTTCGCCTCTGCAAAATCCTAGGTTAATCGGATTAGGACATAAATTTCTAAAATTTCTGGAATCACCTCTGTTCAGGGAATAAGACTTAGGCAGAACGGTTTGTTTAGGAAATTTTAAGAGAATTTTGTAGAACATATGAGGTGTTGAGTTTATGACTTTGTCAAAATGTTTTCTGGTTATGCCTTAGGACAACCATTGGACGAGTAGGAGCTAGAATATTTCTCTTTTTGGATTGATCAAGGTAAGTAACATCATACACGTACTGTGATTAAAGTGTAACGTGTTCATAATGAATATCTTGATATGTTAAAAGATATTTTTACGAGATATTATATGAATTATTTTCTGTATATAAATTATGGAATTAGAGTTTTATCAAATCTTTTAAATTGATTCTCAAAAACCGTTTTCATGTTAAAAACCGTTTTAGTGAAAGGAAGTTTTAACACACTCTTTTTATAAAATCAGAATATTTATAAATCATTTTCTTGACATTTTTTTAGAAGCTTAATATTTTGACGAACTTATTATTATCTACGAAAAGTTATTAGTCAATGTACTTTGAGTATCGTGTTATTTGCAATGGTTTTTGAATGTTTTGACTCATTGTCCATAGTATCTGAATACTGTTATGAATTTTGAACCCAGTTGTGGTATTAGTGTGCACAAAACTTTTGGGCTAGGTCACCGGGATTACAGGTGACATACTTTTGGGTCGGGTCACCGTGAAAACATGTGACATATTTCTGGATCGGGTCACCGGGATTACGAGAGATACTATGTGACATGAGTCGATAAATGTTTTTTTTTATCTTTAATGATTGTGAATGATTTATTTGATCTTAAATGTTACAAATGCTTATAACTATGTTTTTGTTAAGATATGATTTTTGGAAATGAAGTATTAAACTATGAATTATATGATATTTTTATAATTGTTTTAAGATATTAAATGGTTGTGTATGATTTTACTTACCGAGTTGACGGCTCACCCCTCGTCTCCAACTTTTTATCAGAGTAGCGTAGCGGAAGAGTGGTTGGGCTTGATGGTTGATGTCGAGGCTTTATTTCGTTTTTGGAAATATGTAATAAGAAGACTTATTGAAGTTTTTGTTTAGAGGTTTATTGTTAGTAATTTCCAAGCATATTTGCAATACTTGTCTTTCGGTTTTGGGGCGTTACACTAATATTCTTGGTTTTATCTTTGCCGATACATATTGAGATTGCCTTATTGGAAAATATCATATTGTTAGTGGTGCCTATAATTGAGTTATAGACTGGAACACTAAACTAAAATATTAGCCACACATCATCTGTCCATGCATTCCTCTTGCTTTATATTTAGTACAGTAAGCATGAGGCTGGGCACTAAAAGATGGTATTCTTTGAAATCTGCCATAGGTGAGTTTTATGTTGTCCATTACTGATGCCATCAACAAGGTTGTGGCAGTTGGTACAAAAAACTTGTGTCAAAAACAATTGTAACTGTTCTGTGGTGATAGTTGAGAATCCTTGGTTTTTGGCTTTGTTTGCAGGGAATGGTGTTTGATCTTGAGAAAGGGTCAACCCTATATATTGATCTGGCAAAATCTAATTCCCGAGCTAAGCGTGCAAGACCAGGTCTGATGCTTGTTGAATATTTTTCCATGAGATTGTAGTATGTATTCTTTTTATATGTTGACTGATTAGTGACCATATCTTGTGGACTCGTTGGTTATGATAATTAGATGATGAATGGACTGGCTCAGATAAGAAAGCTAGAGGATCCTCGACGTTTTCTGGTAAGTGGATTGCCTAGAGTTAATTTGATCGGATGAGAGTTCTTTGTGGTGGAATGATTGAATATTATCTTTCAGTTTGTTTTCCGGGATCACTTTATGCCTATTGATTATGTTTGTATTCTCTCTCTTTTGAATTTTTTTTTTTTATTTGATTTGAAGTGCATGCTGCTTCTGTGATGTTTGTCTGATCTCACAATTGTAGTACTTAGTCACATGGAGGACACATTCTTATAGAAGCTCACATTGCACATGTTTTGCACGCTTGGGCACTAGCAGGTTTTGGCAGCGTTCACTTGCCTGGAATGAGTAATTCTGCTTACAACATGATTGGTTATCCACCTACACAAAGGTCATTTGCACTACTTAAGCACATCTTCAATACTTGGAATTGATTACTTCTAGCTCAATTTGCACATACTTTTACTACCAAGTCATTGCCTCTAGCAGAAAAGTCATGGTCCTAGTAAAAGCAGTTACTACATGCGCTGTTCCAAGATGTTGGAGTATAGTATCTGCCTTTTTTAAATTTTAACCTATTAGTGCATCTGTGAAACCTTGTCTGGTTATTAATTGTTGTTTTTTTTTTTTTTTAAATTTTAGTCTGGGAAGCTTTGATGCAAGAGCTGGAAGTGAGATAACATCTGCCAAATTGGTAAGGTTACTTTCTGCTTACTTCCATTCTTAAGTTGATTCTAGTTCCTATTAGTTCTTTTATCTTTTTCCTTTTTGGTCCCAATACATCAATTGCACCATTTCTGTAATGCTATTTTATCCTTGTTATCCGTAAATGATGCATCTCACCTCTTCTTCAATGTGTTTCAATATGACCCTGTAATACTTTCCTTTAAAATCATTATTATTTAAAGGTTTTTCCTAGTTCTGTCTGTGTGTTTAATCACAGCTTGATTGTAAAATTTCATTTCTTTAATGCACTTGATGTTTTAAGCTATTGTAAATGCACTTATCTATAAGACCAGAGTTTCTTTCTCAGTCATATTTGCAGCACACTTTGCTTGGATGATACATTCTCAATGTAATTAAATTTACATGATGCACTCATGAACATTATTTAACTTTTAAGATCTTTGTTGTAATGACAGCCTCATGCTTCGAAAAATAATAGCCCATGTCCAACACTTTTTGTGGCTAATCTAGGTCCAACTTGTACGGAGCAAGAGTTAATTCAAGTCTTTTCAAGGTAGGAAGCCACAGATTTTTTAATTTAACAAATTCTCTTGCTATAATTCTCTTTTGGTTATTATTATTATTATTATTTTTGGTTCAGCTGCCCCGGATTTTTGAAATTAAAGATGCAGAGCACGTATGGTGCTCCAGTTGCATTTGTCGACTTTCAGGTACTCCTTTCACATAAATTGTTGTCAATTTTCATTGCATGTTTCATGTTAATATATTTTGATTGGTTAGCAGCAACCAGTGGTTTACATTTTTATTTTATTGTTTTAGTTGAAGGAGGTACATCTTTTTGATTTATTTGTTTTTGTAAATGGTTTGGAGCCACATTTAGATTTTGCCTCTGTTTGCTTGCCTTGAGCGAATTGGCTACTCTCAGCTCCGAGGAGTTAGTCAAGTAGTCAAGTTTGCGATTTCTCTCATAAGTTCTGGATTTGGTTCCGCAGGCTACCTACTTGCAAAAAGTCATAGCATACCAAATGCTTTAAGAAGATATAGGCGTTGTTACAATTACTCTTGCTTTTTTTAACTATGGGTTTATGTTTTGTTCCACTTGGGATTTGGAAACTTTGATTTATTCTTTATAGTATTGGCAGGAGTAGTTCCCTCCGCTCTGCATTTCTGTGTAATTTTTCTTTGCGATGCATATTGGTTTCAAATGAGTGACCATGGTTCTCCTTCACATGCTATCAAACAGCCTTCTGTCCTCCTTAAATTTTATTCTCTCTTTTTGTACTGGATCGTGAGAAAATTCTCATTAAGCATATGCGACAAATTGTGCAGGATACATCCTCTTCGACTGCAGCACTAAATAATCTGCAAGGCACAGTTCTCTATTCATCACCAACCGGTGATGGCATGCGGTTGGAGTATCCTTTACTGCTGCATTTTTCTTTTGCCTTGTTCAGTTAATTTTAGTGTAGGTTTCTTTCTGGAATTGTTTTGCTTAACCAGCTACTAGATTTGCAAAATCAAGGATGGGAATGCCTCGGAAGCCGAAGTAACTGTGAAGAAAAGAGTTGAAGAACAGAATAATTGTTTGCTTGTGTACCGTAGTTCAAATGAGGCACATCATATAGTATATTGTACCAAAAATTAGGTCGATCCAAAGTAATTTATGGCTGTTATAGTTTCCATTTTTTTGTATCGAGTAAGATGTGTTTTTATTGTTTATTTTTATTTTTTTCGTTAAAAAAAATAATAATAAAGAAGAAGAAGAGACAACATTAATTAATTGCTGACAATTTCCACAATGAGAAACAAATTGTCCATGGCCCAGCATCCTTTTCTTGTTTATCCATTTTTTATTTCAGATCGACATTGCTGTGGGAGATAGATATTACAAAGGTTTCATAAGTACTTGGTTTCTTAATCAGCGTTGAAGAGAAATAGGCTTCAGGTTTAACGAGTAAGTCGGGTTGCTGATGGGATTGGAAACCAAATTAAAAGTCTTACAAGTCTGGTTATGTGCAGAAATGGGCCGTATAATTCAGCAACTGGATTAAAGAAATTGGCCATGCAAGGTATACAAGTGGAATTTGTTGTATCGTATCAAAGTCAATTTTTAATCTCAATGATTTGATTAAAAAGTGGAGAATAGCTTCTTTATTCTTTCCACTCGTGAACCCTCCAATCTGGGCGGTAGATGGATTCACCAAAATTGCATTTTTATAAAATGTACTTTCCTTCCAAAGTTGAGCTATGGTATCTGAAGTGTTTTTTAACTCAATCGAAAATGTTTAAAAAAAAGTCAAAAGTTCTTTCATATTTTATTCGACTGGAACATATTAAAGCATTTAATCGGATCGAAAAGTTATGAACTGTATCCCAAAGAAACATCCTTTTTTTCTTTTTCGATAAAGCAAAGCGCTTAGGTACGTTTCACAAAATCACTTTAGTATATCTCTTTTATTTTTTAAAATTTTCACATTTTGGCATGCAAATGTAATGCATGGGGAGCTCACGGCGAGGTTTGACCTTTAAATAAAGAAGAGTTGTTGTTGAAACCCGATGTCCCCAAGGCATTAAATGTGCCAACAAAGTCATGAATTAAAAGAAACATCAAACATATCATTTCTCTTATAATAATAATAATAAAAATGATAACAATAGGCAAACACATTACACAATTCACATGAATTAGCTCTCGAGTCAACCACATTGAAGTAGTGAGAGTCAATTTCTTCTCATTAGTCGTGGCATTATTTTTCTTCACCTAAATTTTGACTTTTTGCCTCAATAATTAGACGGCTTGAATACCGTCTCAAACTTCATTTAAAATTAAATATCTCTCAGAACGAATTTGTGACTTGAATCCAAAATTTTTTTTTCTGCCAATTCGATGAATTTGCTTACCGTAATAAAAGGTCCTCATTCAACTAACCAGAGTGTACCTGCCATGTCCACTCTTTGTGAGGCCAGGCGCATTCATGTTTTGACTTAAGCGCCCTTTGAGAAGTTCACTTCAAGAGTATAAGTGACCTTGGAAAAGTCAAATTTTCTCTAAGAAGTCTTATGTTTCTCACGTAAACTTAACCTGTCTATTTAATCAAAATCTTATAGGGCAGCCAGACAGCATGTCCCCAATAATTTTCTTCGTAACCCAAATGCTTTCATGGCAAGAGTTAACGTGTGAGAATAGCTTTAGATTTTCTATATAGTTTCTTTTACATGCATTTTAATATAAATAAAGTGGATAACATAATCTATTCTCTTGATTGTATAAATAAGATTTGATACGATTTAATAGTAATATTTAAGTTATAGGACTTGCGCTGCGGTGCCTAAACCGTTTATCATGGGAAGAGTTAACGTGTGAGAATAGCTTTACAGTCAACACCATGTGCTGGGGGACACATGTCAATAAGGGAGAGCAGCAATGGTTGGAGGAGAAATTTAAGCTTAGAATAGCTAGTGATTAAAGCATAGCATAAATAAAGGATAGATATAAAGTCAAACAAGCAATGCCAATACCATTTATTAATTAAATACGACGTAGGTTCCAATGCCATGTTCTTGCTTTGCTCAATCACAAGTATTGACAAACTAAATATCTTTACTCTTGTCTAATCCTTTTGATTTGTAGTCAAGACAATGCATGGACCAAGAAAAATAAGGGCATTGATTTTCTCTTTTTGTCAAAATGTTGCTCTTAGAACAAGAATATAAATAAATATAATATATGTATATTTACAGCACTAACTTGCCTTTTTTTTTTTCTTTTTGGGTAGCTAGGGTTTGACGTTGATGATGTTGTCATTGCTTATTCTAAAGTCTTTAAGCGTGAATGTGAGACTTGGAGTGTATCAGCTCATTGGCTGATTGAGATGAAATTGATTAAGTGAAATAATTAATAACAATTCTTATAAATGAATCTATTACTGAGGTTGTGTATGTTGGATAGCCGGAAGAAAAAGTCTTGAATTATAAAGAAGATTGATTTTTCTACCCAATAAATTAGTCTTTTGGATTTGACACTGAGGGCACGTTTGTTTCAGCTTCTTCAAGTAAATCTTATTAAAGTATATCTTTTTAAAGTATAGTTTTTATTAAAAAGTTATTAATTGTTTGATGGGATCAATATATAAATACTTATTATTAAATTATCAAAATAGAATTTTGTTATAAGGAAAAAAATAAAGTAAAATATTTAAAATAAATGAGTGTATCTTTAACATTTCAAAACTTTAAAATATGCTCAAAAAGAGTTTTTCTTAAAAGCCTCAATTTTAGATTTCTTCTAAAGTACATAAAATAGCTTTTTTAATATTCCATAAGCTCTTCTTAGGCGGCAATTAAATGATATAAAATAAAGTTAAAAGAACTTTTAATATTAAAAAAAAAAATTTACTAGTAGAAAAGCCGAAACAAACATGCTCTTATTACCTTAACTTACTATGATAACTAAACCTATAAATAATTATCAATATTAGAAGTACAGTGTAAATTATAAATGTCTTGTCTAAGAGAGGGAGGATTGGTCTCTTCACTCGACAGCTATTAGAATACTTTTCTTTAAAAAAAACTTGAGCTGAAAATTGGGTTGGTTTGAATGAAGTTTTTCCAAATCGTGTCTATAAAACAAGAGTTACGGACAATTCACAGTAGCTTCCAACTGGAAACAACCTAGCTACCAAGGAAGGGAACAATACAACTAAAACAACTTGACCAAGCAAGTTGCGGCTTCGGACGGTTGTCAGGGCCTGCTCACAGCGCACCGACTGTCAGGCCCTGGCCGGCCCCCTTTGATCTTCCCTAACTTTTCCACACTCAGCAACCCTTTACCCCTTCTTGTAATAATGTTACTCTAATTAAGTTTAGTTCCTCTTACCTCTCTTATTCCAAAATCAACTATATATATCTAAATTACATATATAACAGCAAGAGTTCATATATATATATACTTCAGTGTTATAAAGTATAGTGGGTGCTTGTAAGTTTATTATCTTTAATTTATTGCTTTGATATCTATGTAGAATGTAGGTGCAATCCCAATTATAGAAAGTTGCCAGTTGCCGACTACGTTGGTACATATAGTGGATTGAATTATAGTAGTTGTGGTCCTTGTTGATGTTGATTTTGGATATAAAAATTTTATCCGCTATATATCTAAATGTAGCTACTTATTATCATGGTGGTGCAATGGCCACGGCCATGCTCATTCAAGTACTTCTTTGCCAACTGGTTCGCAGCTCAACTTCCATCCACTAGACACATGTGTCCACAAGCAGAGGACACATTTCATTTATTATTCTTCCATATAACTAGAAAACGTTTAAGGTTTCTCATTGTAAATATGCATTGTTTGTACTTAAATGACCAGTCTAGTTTCTTAGCTATTTAGCTTACACTTGTTCTCCCTCGTATTTAATTGGTCCATAACATTTCAATTCTCACTCCCTCTCTCCTCCACCTTTCTCCACCCTCAAATTATAACTCACTCATTTCATTGAAAAAATTTTGAAATGAAGTTATCATACTAGATACTTGTGATGATGTGTTACATTCCACCCATTTGTAGGTTGTCAAGTAGACTCTATTTCTTTGTTTTTTTTTTTCCTTTTTGCCACATAAACTGCAATAGGTTTTAGAGTTTGAGTGGTATGAAGGTTATAAAGTCTAACATTACTCTTGTAACAAATATATATACCTCAACTTTTTATTATTTTTCAATATGATTAAGATATTTAATCAAAAATTTATGTGAAATATTTACGTATAAATTATGCGGGAATATATACAGATAATTATAACATATATATTTACTCGTTTTCTTGTTTTTGTCTAAACAAAATTCATATAATTATCATTGGTTGTAATCTCCGGATCTTATAATGATAAGAGCTTGCTTTATCTATTGTTAGTCAGCTAAATTTTATATGTTATGTATATTTTTATTTATTTCGAAAAGTAAAAAGCAATCCCTGATTATCGTTATTATTATAATTTTTTGGTGAAATGATTAGATCAATAAATATTTAATAAATTAGATAGATTGCTGAAAATTCAAAAGAATAACGAATAAAACAGTTGAATTAAAAAGCGTAAATAGGGTTTTAGGGCATTTGGTACGTGGATCAACAATAGAAGAGAATAAATTACAAGTTTGAAAATTGAAGATGACAAACTAGGATTCATTTGAGAGAGCAATGATAATGTGCATGTGGTGTAGGGTAAAGACAAGAACAAGGCTCGCATCTAGAGAACATGTTGATGATGTTGATGGGATTGATTGTCTTCAAATTTCTTGTTCCGAATCATCAGTGCCTTGACTATTCACCATAGCCATGAGCCGAGTTCAGACTTCAGAATAATAAGGAATTGCTTGTCGACTCTATACTTAAAAATTAAAAAAAAAAAATCTAACATCATTTTCTTCACCCAATATTTATTTTATTTTGAATTTTCTACTTCATAATTGTCAAAAATTTTCACATTAATTTTCGGTTTCCAACCACTTAGCGTAGATGGTCTTTATTTATCTTAATTAACATATATTAAACATTTTAAACATGAACGGAATATTATATCAATCAAGATAGTATATGCCAAGAAAAAAAAAAGACTCTGTCGGATCCAAATATAACCAATAAGACTAATTGCCACCACAGAAAGAAAAAGATGAATAGAATCAATAATGGAACATATTACTCTGACCTTCGAATGGTGAAAAATCTTCTTTAAAAGACTATTTAAACAATAGTTCAACCATCACAGAATATTACATCAAAACGCGCAAGTATGTAAATACTAGCTAAGACACATATAAACTCTAATAATGTTATTTTTTTTCTTTCACAAAATCATTTTAAATGATTCTAATAAATAAAATAAGATTTCTAAATATTAAACAACTCGTAAGTCAATAAATTATATAATAATCACGCAATAATCTCGTATCAATATGTAAATATTGTATTAATTTTAACTGAATTATGATTCTTTCTCTCAATCATGTTGTACAGCGTTTTGTTGATCACGTGCAAAGGCAAGAAATGCATGCCCATTTATCCATCCACGTAACTTTTGGCATCTAAAATCAATCATGCAAGAAGTGCAACTCGATTACATGATTTGAAATGATGAGGGCGTTAGCACCAAAACATTAATTTATGAGGGAAATATGATAAAGAATCCACACACAAGCACAGACAAAAACAATACTTAACCCATAATTTATTAATTAGGCGGACTTTAAACAAGTGATGAACAGAGGTGGGTAATGGTTCTTTACTTAGTGGGCCATTATGTCTTTGAATCCCCAAACTACCCTTAACTTCTCGTAACAAAACAAAGTTCCACGAGGTCAAAATGGTCGTTGTACAGAAATCGTCATTGCGTGGAGGGAAAGTCAATTCCTAACGGTATCCATCCACCGACCACCGACCTACCTTTTGTTGCATTGCCATTGCATCCTTAAAAAATAAAATCAATTAATAATTGCCAAATTTATATACAAAATCACACTAGGATGGATCCTACAAGTATTATTCAAATTATTTTTATATAATATATATATATATATATATATATATATATATAGATACGCAATTTTGAAGAGTATAGTCAAGAGGTAGTTTTCATTTACTAGTATTATATTCAATTTTTAATTTTTGAATAAAAAATTATAAATGAAGATTTGCGAAACGATTGTAATGATTCAAGGTTGTTTTTGATAAACTTGAAGAATAATTAATTCGAGGTCTAAAATCAAAATGGATAAGCTTATATTATTGTGTCAAAAACATGCTGTAGATGGTGGAGTTAGTGATCTCCTTGTCCTGTCACCAAAGCAAATGACGGCAAGCCCTTCTTTATAGAGAATATTTATGACGAATTTTTATTTTTATTTAAAAAATTGTAGTATATAGCAAATAAAGAAGCTCTGAAAGTTGTCACAATAAATGGGTTTTCTGAAGAAAGGAAAAAGATTATAATGGAGAAAAAAATAGATCTACTTTTAAAGTAATGAAATATTTGCTCCGTCAAAATAACAGAAAATTAAGAAAACATGATATAAATAGATAATTTGGAAGGACTCTGGCCCTCTCTCTCTATCTCTCACACAACACAAACACAAACACAAACACAAACACAAACACACGAAGACAAAAGAGTTTGAAATCCATAAACGACAGCACCCATTAGCCAATAGTATCCATCACCGGTGACCAGTCACCACCTATCATATAATATTATATTCCTATTCCTATTCCCATCGATGTTCGTATTCAACGTCACTAGACTAGAGTGATGGATAGATAGAAATAGAATCCACCTCTTAGCTAAGCTTAGCTTTGTTCTGTTGTGTTTCTGATTTTTTGGTTTTTTTAAATTAAAATTTGCCAAACACAGCCTAAACAAATCGCGGATGCCAATTGCCAAGAGCTAAGCATCTACGTATTATTACATATATCTGGAAGCAACACCACCAAACACGCACTCTCTCTTCCCCAGATTGTGTCGGTGAATTTGGATTTTCTCTCTCTTTTGCAAGAGAGAAGAAGTGTGTGTATATATATATAAATAAATATATTTTTATATACCAATCAATAAAGGAGGCGAAGGGAAGAAACATCAAAATCATCAACGTGTAAGCTTGCCCAGATGACAGCCAAATATTCTATGTAACATGAAAATATATAAACTTTCTGTTCCACTCTCGTGTCTTCTTCTTCTTTCGTGCTCGTAGAGGGAGAGGGAGGGAACCAGACCGGACGGACGGACGGACGTACGGACGGAAGAAGCTGCTGTTTGAGAGGGGGCAGGATGGAGAGCGGGGCGGCGGTCACGGAAGCGGCTACGAGGAAGAGGGCGGCCATGGAGAGGGACAGACCCTACAAGGGGATAAGGATGAGGAAGTGGGGAAAGTGGGTGGCTGAGATTAGGGAGCCGAATAAGCGGTCGAGGATATGGCTCGGCTCCTACTCGACGCCGATAGCGGCGGCGAGAGCTTACGACACGGCTGTGTATTACTTGAGGGGCCCGTCGGCGAGGTTGAATTTCCCTGACCTTCTGAAAGGAGAAGGCGGGGCGGCGGCGGCTGTGAGCGGTGACATGTCGGCGGCTTTGATAAGGAAGAAAGCCACCGAGGTTGGCGCCCAAGTCGACGCGATCGAAGCCGCGTTGCATAACAATCACGAACAACGGAATCGTCGAGGTCATGACGCCGTTAACGGGTACTTGAACCCGGTCGACTTGAACAAAATAGAAGAATTCAAGGACTGTGACGACGAGTTCTTGAGAAGACCCGACTTGAACAAGGTTCCCGACCCGGAAGATTTGGATGGTGCTTACTGAGTGGCAAATAGAGAGACGGGAACAAAGCGGTTCACTTCACACACACTCTCTCTCTCTCTCTCTCTCTCTCTCTTTACCAACTAGACTACGCAGTAATTGGTAACGTTAACGTGCGCCAAGGAGGTAAGTGGACGTGACGGCTGAAGAAGTGATAAAGCCTTGTGGACAGACACTCACACTAGTGGCTCTACCTCTCTTCTGTTTTCATATATGTATCAATATTAATATAAATTTTGGCCTTTGTAAAAATTGGTAATTGTATATTACTTATTTCATGACTCCACAACTCTTAATCACCATAGTTTTTGTTACTTTTTTTTTTTTTCAAATTGATTTTACATGGGTTTGTCCAAATACATGTAATTTTTTTTTTTTTTTTGGTTTTGATTGATTGATTGAATTCGAAGTCTCTGTAGCTAACAAGAATTGAGAGAACATGAGAAGGGGAAGAAGAAGATAATAGGAGGAAGAGGAAGGGGAGGAGGGAACAGCAATGGCCTACATATTCTGGCAGTTGGTGCAAGTGGGCATGCTTAACCACTAAAGTTATAACTACTAAAGTGATGGGATTATAAGTTAGGTATTTTCTGGTTCTGCACTGTAGTGTTGATGATCATGAGTCATGAGCTTGTGGGGCAACATCCGGGAAGAAATGGTGGAGTCTTAGTAGTCTATGATAATGATGAGTTCATGTTGACAATAAATGTTTTATTAGAGTTTTTCGATATTTTTCTGATTTAATTTTTTTTAATTGGCTTGTAAATTGTCATATCACCGCTCCTTCATTCCACAGCATGAAAACAAAAGTTACTGGTGGCAGCTGATTTAGCGATCAAAAAGATTGAGATCTAATGAAGGCTTTTGACTTGTCTTCGTTCTTGTCTTGTGTTTAGTCCCACGATTAGCGGAGGAATATAGTTTTTGAGGTAAGTTTTGACGTTATATTATTATAATATATAATATAATTCTATTTGTTGATGTTAATGGCCATCTCTGGGCGGTGGAGTTCTTCTTTGTGCAGTAACTTTGACGAATGGTGAAGTTTGTTCAATTTCCAATTCCAAAAGAATGGTGTTGGTTGCATGACTCTACTTCCAACTCTTTTTTTTGTTCTTTTTTTTATACTTTTGTTTAAGGAAAACAATCTAATAGTTATGTTCTTGGTATTACATGTTTAATTTTCTAAAACAATAGCGATTTTATATAATCACTCTACGCATTCTTGTGTCATTCGATTATCCATTTATATGCACAATCATTGTACTACTAGTTTATTTGCAACATCAGTTGACGAGTCGCTTACGTTTCGCATACTTTGCGATAATTGGATAAAAGAAATGAAAATCTGATCCGACATTCGTTGAATTCTATTTACGTTTAAATTACCGAATGCAATTAAAAAAATTAAATTAAAAAACACGCACACAGACACAGTAGCCTTACGAAATGCCCGAGCAGCACTAAGACAATCGTAATGATTGGAGGCTTAACTTTTACTAAAGCTGCAGAGATCCTATAATTACAATCCCCGCACGTCCATCAACTGTGTTTTCAGAAAACAAATTATTTGCTTCCCTTTGGATTTAGAATGACAAGAATTGACACTTGTTGGTCTCTGATGGCTTTAAATTCTCGTGTAATTATACTACAAACAACATCAATGATAAGTTATACAAAATATTAGTCAAAATTGTACATATAAAGCAGATGAGCACCTCCTCTCTTGCTTTGATAATCTAGGAATTGATTGTGGAACCAATTTGGTTCCTACTTGCCATTTGGGGCGGCTTCAGATTGCTTGAAGATAAATCACTATTGTGCCTTCATTTCATGAGCGCGTTTTATGTGAAGAGCAGCTCTTACTACGTTTCCTCTTGTAATAATTCCCACCTTTAATTTATGAACAGAAGTTTCAGGAAAAAGTATGAGAAAACATAATGCAGATGGAATATGATAAACTTGAGTCTTAAAAGGAGTGGAAGAAAATAATTCCTTACCAGCTTCCCGTCAGCATCAACTACTGGTAGCCGACGGTACTTTGTCTCAAGCAACAATCTGACATTAGATAAAGCAATTCAGATATTCAATATTTTGGCTAAAAAGCAAAATGAAGAATTTTTAACCAAAAAGGGGAAAAATGCAAATAAAGGATGGAAGAACCTGGCAGCATCCTCAAGATTAGTTGTTTCACGAACTACAAGCGGAGCTGGTGTCATTAGGTCACCAACAACCTTCCCATTGGTTTTATTAAGCAGCTTCTGTACCTCATTGAATGTCTGCATTGAATTGAGAATTGAAATTAATAATTTAGAAGCTCCTCCACAGCCATTACCAATTAGAAATCCAGCAGAACATGCCATGCCACACCATCAATTGAGCAGCTTTGCATGCAACAGACTTTTCATTAGAGAATAAAAAGTTAAAAGAAACATATCTTTTTACCATACAGATCCATGACAGATTATGTTTCAGAGAAAGATATTTCTGTTATGACACTAAATTCTCAATATTGAGCTTCTGGAGTACATAAAAGTAACTTATTTTTAAAAGCATCTATCGTATGTCACTTTTAGCATTAAGGACAATCTAACAAAATCAAGCAGCACTTTAGAACAAGGACTTGATTGATGCAGCTTTGCACAATGTAAGTGCTACGAGAGTTTCACTCGTGCTGTGTCCAACATACAAATCAGCTGGAAGTCCTTGTGTCTTATTAAAGGAGTTTAAACCAGGAAACGCATGCATCTGGAATGAAGGAAAAAGGAACAAAAGTGCCTCAAATATTTAGACTTTGAGAGAGTGGGGACCTGTTGTTCAAAAGTTCTCTAAAATGGTATAATCATGTGCACTAGAAAGTAATTAAGGCAACTCTTTGCTGGTTCAACTAAAAGAATTACAAGGACAAAGGAAGGTTGAGGCTAATAATAATATGGGTAGAAGTGGATAAAGTGGCAATAAATGATCATTCAGCTAACCCAACTATTTCCTTGTTAAGTTCCTGTTGATTAGGATGGGGTGACTGGCACAATAATTCTATTTACTAAGGACAGATCCAAGTAAAAACAGAATCTAAACTTCATAAAGCTTAAAAATCACACAGAAAAGAAAATAATTGCAATAAAAGGAGGCAAGGGATGGTAATATCTGAGCTCTAATGTCTTCAAGTGATCTCAAGCACTGCCGGAATTGAAACTCAAACCTTAATAGCTATGTCACCCACCATCTTTCTCCATCAGAAGAAATTATGTTAACTTCTCTTTCAACTAAGGAGCATTTATCAATACCTTAATCCTCAAACGTCTCAGTAAAGTTTTACAGGAACAGGTTCGGTTATGAAAATTCTAAAAACATACCCTACAGCAAAATCTTCCACAGTACAAAATGATTTATAAGCGTTACATCTTTCATGCAGGTACGTAACAATATTTTAAAGTTTGTATGGTTATATGTCTGTATGTATGTATAAAGAGAGATATTTTTCACATACTTTCCAAGTGCTATCCACTTCAGGAAACATGCCGTTATCAGCTAGTCCGGTGCCTGGTTGAAATAAAACAGAACTTTTCATGTCAATAGTCTCACAAGAAATAATTAGTTGCAACTGTGCGACAAAAAAAGATTTGGAAAGAGGTCTGCCCATAAATCAACAGAAACTCAATCTATCACCTTGATTATCAAAAAGTTCAAACTAGATGCTTAGACATCTCTGCCTTTAGGTTCTTCCACCATACTCCATTTGCTCTTTGATTAAATGAAATTGACATTTTTTTAATAGTAAAAGCAATCATTCTTTCCAAAAATAGGAAGTTTATACATGCCATAATGACATCAAGATTTTTCATGCCACCAGGTCTTTGATGCATCACAATAGCAAGGTGTGAGCAGAAGATAGGAATATTCTTAATACAGAATCATAAGAGATCAACTATAAGAAGTCATAAATTAAAAATAATAATAATAATAATAAATGCAATGCAGCAGACGAAATTTGTCTCACTTTACCCTTTGAATAAATTTTAATGTCAAACTTCATAAACACCAGGGAAGAGAACAATTTTTTTAATCTAACAAAATGAATTTCCATCAGTCAATTTCTACTCTTGTTAATAAGAATTTTATAAACACCATATCTGATCACACTCAAGCAACAAGCAGAACACAGACAACTATGAGAATATGCTGAAGCAATATGAGAAACAGAAAGATGATCATGATGAATTTTAATATACCCGATATAGAATCCAAAGCTAGCAAGTCATAGTCTGAGACAAGCCCAACCTGCAGCAGCCAAAAAACTACATGATATACTATTTTCAATTAATGCCAAATCAGGTCACATTAAAAAATATGCACAATTGTGAATCGAAAAGAAAACAAAAGAACATACTCGAAAGCACCTAATACATGATACGCCAGAAAAATGACCATTTCATTTTTTTTTTTTATTAAATCTTATGAAACCTTCTCTCCCAACTACCATACCTTGCACCTTCCTCTTTGAATTGGAAGAGCTATCGCTCGATAACACCCATGTTTTCAACAATTTATAGGTTTTGAAGAGATATATGCATGCTTAATATAATGCAGACAGAATTTTATATCATCATGCTGGACTGTTAAAGATAAGAGAAAATATCCTTAGCTGACTGGTGGAAGTAAAATGCATATTTGAAGAAAATGGAAGAAATTAAACAGCATGTAACTACCAATTTATTCCAATTAACCAGCAATTTCATGTAATCATGTTTGAGATTAAGAGAACCCAAAAAAAAATTGATATGACTAATTAGTACTGAAAAAACATAATGACACAGACAACTCTCAAGATTCTTTTAATCAATATTATAACCCAAACTAAAATTACAATTCATATCTACAAGAGAAGTCAAGATCAAAAAAATAAAAAAATAAACAACAAAAGGTTAGAAAACTTGCCAATTTCCAGTCATCATCAATCACAGGAAAACCAGTAATTCTCTTTTCGACAAGAATTTCAAGAGCTGTTGGCACAAAGGCTAATTTTATTAGAAAACAGAAAACCTTGCGACATAATCCGAGAGAATCTAAATCTAATAAATACCTTCATCTACAGATGTTGTAGGTTTTACCACATGCAAATCCTCTTTCCTTGTCATGAAATCACCAACTGTATAAACTCCACTGCTTGGCTGCACAAACATGTCAAGAGAAAAGTTCATGCATAGAACAACCATAGTGCATGCAAAATATGTCTAACCACAGAAGATGCAATCCCCATAAATCGATACTGAATGTACACTGCTTTATCAGAAGACAAAAAACAACTTCATTCCATCACAGGATCAAACTTGACACAACAAGCATGTTAATTAGGTATATCTGTGTCGAATTATTCAGATCCACAGTCTGATTACATAGCACAAAGTTCATGGAAAACAGTTTGATGCTTCCTTCAGCTTCGTACAAGCTTCTCAACATGCAATGCTTCATCACTGTTTTCCATGTTTTCATCAGAAAACATCTTATATTTCAACTCTTATATTTGAAAATAAGAAATTTAAGATAACAAATAAACAATAATTAATTTTCCCTACAGTTACTCAAACCGTTTGTTAAAATAACAAGTTGTAAACGGCCGGGATACAGTAGACCTCTAAAATCAACTCTGATACTATAACTAGAACAAATAAGAATACAATTTACCGCATGTGTGTGTGTGTTTCACCAATATTCCTCCAATAGTAAGCGAACAACGAATTTCAGCTAAAAAGTGTTATCACTAAACAGAATTCTACTTAGCATGCGCACAAGCGCTAAATTAAACAATTCCAACAAGCTCAATGTAAACTCAGCAGAAAAAAATAATAATAATTGTAAAAATTCGAAGTGGATAAGATAACCGACCGAAGCGGAATTGGCGGTCAAGGTGCCACTAACGGAAACAACGGAGGAGGACCTGCGAGTGGCCGAGACGCGGTAGGATGAGGTGAGATAAACGGAGAAGAGTCTGGAGCGGGGACGAAAGAGGAGTAGACAGGGCATGTGAGGAGCGCAGGGCGCAGTAGCAGTGGTGGTGGCGGCGGAGAAGCGTAGGCGCGTGAGGGGAAGGGGGTCCGGGAGGAAAATCGAGTCCATTATTGACAGGGGGCGGTTGGGAGAGAATTAAATTAAATTAAATTTAAAAAAAAAAAAGGACTCGATTTGCTTTGTGTTGGAGAAGGTGATGGATTTGTTTTGTTTTTTTTGGGAGGCAGAGATAGAGTGAAGTCTCCTATGCTATGACTATGCGTGCGTTTGAGACCGCCCTTTGCTTTCTGTTACTAAAATATCTATTTATCTTAAATCATTTGCTGATTACGACTCCCCTTTTCTCTATTTCTCTTTTTCTTGTTCACAAATACTAAAAATTTTTATTTTCTTGAATCAAATAACATAAATAAAAATCTTAATAATCTATGCTTTGTGCTTTAGTAAATGCATCAAGTTTCAGTTCCCTCACCAACCGAGAGCTACTTCTCAGGAGCAATATCTTGTAATCTACTATAAATAATTTTTTTAACATTCACATAGCATAGTTATCATTTAAATTTAAATCATTCATCCTAAGTAGAGATGATAAAAACCCGGAGCAAGGCCGGAGACCTCAATCCCCGGCCCCGAAAAATTCTCCGGATATGTACCCGATTTCTTTTTTTTTAATTTTTTATATGTAATTAGAGTATTTTATGTTGATTTCTAAGTTTTATTTTATATTCACGTATAGCTTGGTCGAATGTTTGCAAGTTGGCTCCCTTGAGAGCTTGGGTTCAAACCCTTTAAGCACTATCAAATTTTTTTTGGTAAGTAGTAATTTAATTGGGTTGGACCTAGTTTATAGTTGTTGGGTATTGGGTTAGTTGTGAAATTCGTAAATTGGGTTGCACTTAATTTATAGTTGTTGGGCATTGGGCTAGTTGTGAAATTAGTGAATTGGATTGGGCTTTATAAAATTAGTGGATGTGGGCCTAAATTATATATAAATTGAGTATAAATTATAAATAATTATTTATTTAATTAATTCCGGGCAAGGGCTAGGTCGGGGAGCAGGCAATACCTAAAAAATTCATCCTGTCCCCGGCTTAAATCCCCGAAAACATTTCCAGGCCAGGGAGTCGGGTACAATTGCCATCCCTAATCCTAAGCCAACCACGTGAGATTAATTTAAAATTACAATATCATTTATTTTATTATCTCACAGTTCACTTAATAATTATTTTTTAATTTTATGTCATTTAAAATTTTAATTTGTGATAAAATTAATATAAATATTATTATTCATCATTCATATATAAATTTGAGAGAAGATGATGGCTTCCTTCTACCGATAAGTCACGAAGGTTTTTAGATTGTTTATCGATTAAAAATGTTTTTACAAAAGATGGAGGCTAGTGACGTGGCATATACTCATTCATATATTTCTTTTGTACAAACATTCATATATTACTTTTGTAAAAACATATGCTCATTATTATCTTGACACAGGAGATTTGAACAAATATGAACGAAACCTACAGAACAACTAAAAAATTTAGTCCAAAACAAGTCATTAATATAGACAACTACGAAGCATTATTGATGAGGTCTTTGGTTTTTTTTTATAATGGCTCATATTTATTACCCAATGACAAAAATAGGCATGATAATGTGCATGTTAGAGCAGGTTCGTGTTATTTGATATTTGTTTATGTGTTAAATTTTTTTAATTTTTTAATCTAAATCTGACTCATTAGCTTATTGAATTTAATTTTAAAAACCAAAACCCAACTATTAATTTATCATGTTATCCGAAACTGACCGTTTAATCCATTTTTTTTTCTTATTTAATCGAATACAAGTATATCATATAATTTATAGGTTTATACTCAAAATATAAAAAGATAAATTTAGTAACAACTAATGAAAAACTAATTATTTTCTTATCAGCGAATGAATCTATTTATTTATATTGCTTAGATAAATATTATTTCTAAAAAAAGTATCTGATAAATAATATAAGAAAAAAATATTGTGAGATTATACAAGGAGAGATATTTTGAAAACTATTGAAAACTTCAAAATATTATGTAATATCAAAATATAATTAAAAAAAGTTTGCTATTACTTGCAAAAGTCTATTGAAAATATGTCATGGTAAATTAAAGATATTTGTCCAAATAAATAAACAGTGTTGAACGATTTTCTAAGATTTCAAAATATTTTATAACCTTCATTCTTCCAATAATAAGTAACTTAAAATAATAATTCAACCACTAATAATACTTTATAATTAATAATAAATTTTAACATTATGTATATAAATTTATTCAGATATATAAATTAATAGTTGGTTAAACGTTCGAAACGAGTTTTCGTAAACTAAATCCAAACATAGTCAATTATTAAACGTTCTTAATTGTGTTGATCCATTAGTGCCCCAACCCAGCAAAACTAGACCCAACACCACTTTTATCGAAGGGTCCATGTCTTATTAATAGGTCATGTAGAGATTTGCTGGGCCTGGACAAAAAATACTACATAAATTATGATAAAAAAATCATAGTTAGGTTTATAGATTCTAACTATAAATTCTTACGGAAAAATAGCTAATCTAGCCTATTAGAAAAGGTTGGTCCTGCGCTATATATATATATATATATATATATATATAGTTTAGAGAATTATTATTAGGATTTAAATTGCTAGCCAGGTGCAATGAAGCATTTCCCAATAACTTCATGCAAGTGAATATTCAAAATTCCTATGAAAATGTTGGTTTATTATTCTATATGCATAAGTGTTTGTTGGCGATCCAAATTTCTGCTAAGGGATAAAAATTATAATGGAACCAAAAACACTGGAGCAGAAAATCATAGAAAATTTAATCGGGGGTAAAAAAATTATAGCCGGTTTTAAAATTTATCAAAAAAAAAACTAAAAATTTAACAAATCATTTATAGTCAACCAGAAAGCATCGCAGGGCATGAATTTTTTAACAAGATCTCATATTTTTAATGACTAGTAAAAAATTCTTACTGAGACATAAAAACAATTACATTAAACTAAAATTATAAGGATTGGCTAAAGTTGTGTCGACTAATAAATTTTATCACAAAACTCGCAACTCATCACATCCTTTGACTACTAAAATATACATTTTTCCTGATTCATTATAAATAAATGACGTTATCTTTACAAACTATACGAATTAATTTGACATCTTTATATGATCATAATATCATTTATTTTAATTATTATTATTTATTATTATTATATATATTTTTAATTATTATATTTATTTATTAAATCATATTACGTTATATCAGTTTATATAAACGAATTTGTATATTTAATTTATAAAAATTGGTATTACTCATAGGCATATATACTAATTACTAATCTTAAAAAATGTTCTAATCAACTCTATTGTTAATTTTCACACACCATAAGATCTGGTTATACGTTTTTGCAGTCAAACTGCTCCATTTTCAATAATTTGATTAGAATTTTAAATTTGATCTATAAATCGCGACCACCGCACCACCCGGATTGAAATGTGTATCTTCCAAACAGTAATAATATGAATTTGTAAAACGCACACCTTTTTAGACATGTCTCTTGCATACGCAACATAATTATGAAAGTTCTGAAATTGATTTGCTCAATTACATGCAGGGTTGGTACCGGGGCGGGGCTCCAGTCCTGTTCCGTCTCATTTTTTTCTATCCCGTCCAGCTCCATTGTCCCGCTGCAGGGCGGGGCAAGGCGGGGCAAAAAAAAATTGGACAGATACATACCCGCCTCGCCCCACCCCGTAAAACTTCATTTACACCCCATAATATTTATATTTTTTAATCCTATCACCCGTAATATTTCTTTTAAGTCTATTCATAATTTCATACAACATCATCAACATGCTTACGGTCACAAAATCCAAGAAAATAAAAAATAAATATATCATGAAAGTTCCTATATATTAAAATTTAACAAAATAACCCCCTAAAATTTTTTAAGTCCCTATATTTTAAATTTTTTCATTTCAACCCCTAACTGTGCGGGGCGGGGCAGGTCAAACGGGTCTAGATGCAAGACCCGACCCCAGACCCGTCCCGGACGGGGCAGATTCTATGCAGCCCCGTACCCGCCCCTTACAGTGATCCGAGACGGGTCTAGACCCGCCCCGTTAGACCGGGTCCGACCGGGTCAGTGGTGAGACCGGGGCAAATGCCCAAGCATAACTACATGGTTCAAAATGAGACAGGGAGTTCATTAAATAAAATTTTACTGTATATAAATAATTATTAAAAAATTCATTGTAAGATTTGGTTGCGTATATTATATTATTCTATTAAAAACAAAGAAAAATATGTAATATATTGTTCTTATTATATATATTAATTTCAAAATCTATTCAAATGAAAAAAATATGTGTTATTGATTAATCATGTATATCCGTGATCTCCTCCATATTTGCAAAAAAAAAAAAAAATCCCCTAGCGTTAAAATAATCTATTAATCTTAATGTTAATCCTGTTTAACTATTCAAATCTGGCCTTCATCCATCGTATGAATGGACCATTTTATCATTCAAAATTTAATATCTTACATCTATTTAACAAAGTTCATAAAATACTATTTTCTTTGTTTATATTATTTGTTAGCAAATCTAATATATTAAACTTTATTCAATTAATTTAAGGTACTAATAAAACTTTATCTGATTTATATTTTTTAGAAAATCTGCGATATTAAGATATTTTCAGTTATTTTTTAAAATTTTAATAGAATTTCCTTCACTTATTATTTGTTACAAAATTTACAATATTAAAGTTTTTTCATTATTTTAAAGAGAACTAGATCTGACAAATTCTATACAAGCTGTTAAAACGACACGAACCCATTCAATAAAAATATGTTTTGGATTTAATATTATCTCGTTAATGAGTTAACACGATAAAACTCGTTTGATATTAGATTGTGTTTGGGTTCATCCTATAAAAACCGTTTTACCCATTAATATTAAGGATAATTTAGTAAATTTATTTATAATACATGAAAAAACAGTAAAATATAACAAATTTATAGAATTTTTTTTAAGGTGTATGTGAGTATGACATTTTGATGAATAATACATGAAAGAAACTTATAAAATATCCTATTTCATATTTAGAAATTATTCAATAATTAGATATTTTTAATTATCTGTCTTAACTATGTTTTAGATGAACCTTTGAATAATGTTAGATGCAAAACTTTGTTTATGTTTTCGTCTTATATTAAATTTAGATATTTTGATAAATTTCAAAATATTTGTTAAATATTAAATGTATAAACTATTAATTATGTCTAAGAATATATACCAATCGTGTTACACATATTGTTGTATAACTTTAAAATAAAATAAAAAAATTAAATAGGCTGGATTTGGATAACAAGCTAAACAACAACCAAGTTTGGATTCGAAGATTTAGACCCAATAAATTAACGATAGGATTTATATTAAAGTAATTTAATACCATACGAATACGAAATGTCATCAAACCACTATAAGATGATACATCACCAAATCTAAAGGGAACCATTCACTAACAACAATGTTAGGTCGAAACATTCATACAGGAGAGGTATAGTTTTTAAGAAAAGATAAGGGGATGTGAGAAAATTATCCAAATATTTTATCATAGCCAAAAAAAAGTAAAGTTGAAAAAATACCCCACTTTTAATTGTTGAATAACCAAATTCCTAAAATTTGTATGTCATGACCCTCTGTCGAATATCAAACACTAATTATGGAGTTTTAGATATTATCGGATATCGTCTGATGGACGCATTGGATGCTATTGAACACTGTCTGATATATCTGCCGAATATTATCAAATAGAATTATAACATATAAAATTTTAACAAAATGATCATTTTTCAAAGGCATCCTTAAAATAAGGATATTTTTATAAATTTAAAAAAAACCTATAAAAAGAAAAAAGAAAAATTACCACAGCAACGAACGAGAGGAAGATCGGGTGAAGGAAGATGACGTGGGAAGAAACAAAGCATCAAACCGTTAGCGTTAGATGATGATTAAAAATTTTTAACTAGGGTTTGTCTTGTCAGTTGTCACTTCTCACCATCTCAGACTCACTGTTCCCAACCAGCTATATAACTCATTCATCTCCGTCTCAGCCGGTGCGGTGCCGCCCGTGCTGCCCACTATCCTCCTCCTCTTCTTCTTTTCCTTAAAATAAAAAAAAGAAAAAAATAACTATTTATTCACTCAGTTATATTCTTTGGTTGTTTTTATTTGTTGGTGAAACAATCAACAATGGCTCAGGTTCAGGTCCAGCCACAGGCTCCAGTGACTGCTGCTGCTGCTGCTGCTACAAATGGGGTTGCGAGCAATGGCGTTGGTGGGGCGCACCAGTTTGTGTTAACTTCTCTTTATGTGGGAGATCTTGACCCCAATGTGAGCGATTCTCAGCTTTACGATTTGTTTAACCAGATGGGTCAGGTCATGTCCGTTCGAGTCTGTAGGGACTTGAGCACTCGCCGCTCTCTCGGTTATGGTTATGTCAATTACAGCAACGCCCAGGATGGTTAGTCACTCCCCTCTTTTTTGGTTTTGTAAAGTTCAAATTTTGAGCTTCGATTACATTTGTTTGATAATGCAAGGCTCATCTTAGCGTTATTTGCTAACCTAAACTGACCACGTTATAGTTTGTATAATAAAAGTATCCCAACTCAACTCTACATTTACGTACCCCAACTTCTGTACGTACGTACAAGTTAAACCCATGAAAAAGTGCGTGTATTATTATTATTACTATTATTATTATTTTTTTGTTTTTAATCTTCTCTTCCGTTTGTATGCCACAAGTATGAAAATTTATATTATGAAGTGCGTAGTCAGAATAATTAGAAAATGGAATTGCACTATTAGCCAAACTAATTCACACAGAAGATTTGTATGTAATACTTATTAAAGTTGTACATTAGTACAAATGGGGTTGCAAGTTATTCAAAGTCATGCTGTTGATTACATGACACTGTCAACTGCTTATGATTCTTTGTTCCTTTTATTAACATTTATGCTTTAAATGCTTTTGTAACTGTTAATTTAATCAACAAGCTAGCTGTCGTTATTCAAACTTTGAAATGAAAAAGAAAAATTAATGCATTATTGGCAGTGACATTCTTTGCTGATTAGTAGATTTCACACAGAACAGGTGGGATTTATTTGGTAAAATATATTGCAACTATCATCCTATTGCGTGCTATTAGTTTTTCCACATTTTTCTGCAAATAATTTTTGTATATTTTCTTGTTGATGACAGCGGCAAGGGCATTGGATGTATTGAATTTTACTCCTCTGAATGGCAAGTCAATTAGGATAATGTACTCTTATCGTGATCCTACTATACGTAAAAGTGGGGCGGGCAATATATTCATCAAGGTATTTCACACTATAAAATGTCTAATTATGTGTATTGTTAACTTATTTCAGCATCCCATTACTAATTTTGTTTTTTTTTTTATTTTTTATTTCTTTGTCTATGAAGAACTTGGACAAGTCTATAGACAACAAAGCTCTACATGACACATTTTCTACATTTGGGAATATTTTATCCTGCAAGGTAGCTACTGATCTTTCTGGTCAGTCGAAAGGATATGGTTTTGTACAGTTTGACAACGAGGAGTCTGCAAAAAATGCAATTGATAAGCTGAACGGAATGCTACTGAATGACAAACAAGTATTTGTTGGACCCTTCCTGCGTAAGCAGGAAAGAGAGTCTACTACAGAGAAGACAAAATTTAACAATGTCTACGTAAAGAATCTTTCAGAATCGACAACTGATGAAGATCTAAAGAAAATTTTTGGTGAATATGGAACTATTACTAGTGCTGTAGTTATGAGAGATGCAGATGGAAAATCCAAATGTTTTGGATTTGTCAATTTTGAGGAACCAGATGATGCAGCTCGATCTGTTGAGGCTCTTAATGGAAAGACGTTTGATGATAAGGAGTTGTATGTAGGGAAAGCACAAAAGAAACATGAAAGAGAAATTGAATTGAAAGGGCGGTTTGAGCAGAGCTTAAAGGAGACTGTGGATAAATTTGAAGGACTAAATTTATATGTTAAGAATCTAGATGATAGCATCACTGATGACAAACTAAGGGAACTATTCTCAGAATTTGGCACAATTATATCGTGCAAGGTATGTTGGAGCTAATGGATTTTTATATGCAATAAGCTTAGTAAGCCTATGACTTATCCCTCTCTCTCTCTCTGTCTCTGTGTCTGAGATTTAACAGGTTATGCGTGACCCTAACGGTATTAGTAGAGGATCAGGATTTGTTGCCTTTTCAACTGCTGAAGAAGCATCCCGCGCTGTAAGTTAGAGTGTTGGATCATTTATTTATACTATTCTCATGGATGGTTTTATTTCTCTAGTTTCCCTTTTTTAACAATTTTCCTTTTTATAATAAATTTTATAGCTCTTGGAGATGAATGGTAAAATGATAGTTAGCAAACCGCTCTATGTCGCTCTTGCTCAGCGGAAAGAAGAAAGAAGAGCAAGGTTGCAGGTATATCCACTAAATTTATGCATTGCATCATTGGATCTAAGGATTTGTAGAGGTAAACGATTCTAGTGCAAATATTCAAGGAAGCTGCTGTAAAAACACTTCTCAGTACTAACTTTGATGGTCCTGGTTCTCTAGTACTACTACTGCTGTAGTAGTTTATTATATAAGTGCTTGTCTTCTCTGAGAAGGCAATCTCTTGGAGGATTGCAGATTTTTAAGTTCATATCAACTCATGATGCATTCATTTTATTGGAAGAAATTTAGCATGACTCAGAGTTTGCTTTGGTCTATTGTACAGGCACAGTTCTCACAAATGCGTCCCGGTGCTATGGGTCACACAGTTGCCCCTCGTATGCCAATGTATCCGCCAGGAGCTCCGGGCCTGGGACAGCAGCTATTCTATGGTCAAGGCCCTGCTATCATCCCTCCTCAAGTAATGGATTCATTTTTATTAGTTGCTTGTTTGATTTAGTTTATTTCATTTATTTTGTGGATTAGATAGTTCCTTTGCCTTGGAATATTATTTTCTCTTGTCTGCCTGAAATTAGTTCAGTATAATTTTACACCTTGTTAAGTTTTCACAAAATTATTATTATTTGAGGAAATCATGGGGAGGATCTAAAAATCATAAGCAGAACTATTAAGTGTTGTGCATATATGATTCCTTTGAGGCCTTTAAGTTTATTCTTGTGACTGAATTTGTCTCTTTCAACTCCTAGGTAGCATTTTCTAGTTTGAATTTGGGCTCATTTTGTCTCTTTTAGAAGTCTCGAGTGACCAACTCTCATCCTCATTGTTGATTGTAATGGTTATCAATCTCTAATGACATTAAATTTCCTTTTTCTATTTATGATTATCACTATATTGAATTAATTCCTGGAAAATGATCAATCTTTTGTCCTAGTTATACTGCCGTTAATAGTTTACAGTCAGGTGCTAACAGTTGATCTCCTTTCTGTGTCAGCCTGGATTTGGGTATCAGCAGCAACTGGTACCTGGAATGAGGCCAAACTTTTTTGTGCCAGTGGTCCCACCAGGTCAGCATGGCCAGCGCCCTGGAGGCAGACGAACTGGAGCTGGCCCTCTTCAACAAACACAGCAACCACTTCCACTAATGCAGCCACAGGTATCGGTAGTCTGACATCTAGATCAGTGCTCTTCACTTGATTTTTTGTCTGCAGTATTCCATCTATACTTGTTTGAATATGTTCTATTCCTCACAATGAAATTACTGAGTCGGTTTTAACCCTTCTTTCATTGTAATGCTTAATTACAGATGCTCCCAAGAGGACGCGTCTACCGTTACCCTCCTGGTCGCAATGTCCCTGATGTTCCTATTAGTGGTGTTCCTGGAGGCATGCTTCCTGTTCCTTATGACATGGGTGGAATGCCAGTCAGAGATACTACATTTTCTCAGCCTATGCAGACTGGGGCATTGTCTTCGGCCCTTGCTAATGCAACACCTGAGCAACAGAGGACAGTGAGTTCCACCTTTTATTGCATTTCTGTAGATGCAAAGTTAGGTTTCAATAATGATTTTATTACAACTTTGATTTGATAATCAAACTTACATATCAAAAGTAGGAAACGGACAGCATATTGACCATGGGAATACTTATTTTTATTTTTATTTTTATTTTTTTTGTAGTTGCTGGGAGAAAATCTATATCCACTTGTAGACTCATTGGAGCATGATAATGCAGCAAAAGTTACAGGCATGCTTTTAGAGATGGACCAGACAGAGGTTTTGCACTTGTTAGAGTCACCAGAGGCCTTGAAAGCTAAAGTTGCAGAGGCCATGGAAGTTTTAAGGAATGTAGCTCAGCAGCAGGTTACTAGCCCAACAGATCGAATGGCCTCACTTTCGCTGAGTGATAGCGTTGTTTCTTGAGTTCTAGTGGGTGGTTATGGCTAATTTATCAGCCAGCAGAGAGAACTACTAGATTTTTGCAATAAGTTTTGGCCTGGTATCGATTCTTTCCATGTTAGTCTATCAAGAATACAAGTCAGCTGAACCTTTTTGGTATTCAATTTTGCTTAGTGGTGAGCCCATAAAATCACTGCACATTTTGTTTAAGTTGCAGTATTAAATCAATTCAATTTTGTGTGCTTGTCAAATGTCTTCTTCGGTACTGGTTAAATTTTAGGAAGCTCCCTGCAGTTCCAGTTGGTTCGTCAATGACTTTTTTTTAAGAGTGGCTCGTGACAAAATCAGTAGATTCCAAAGAGATTTATGATAAATTTCGAAACCATCTGGGTTCCCATATGTCTTAGCAAAAAATTAGGAGCTTATCCTAATTCATTTTATCAGCTAACTTGCGTCTACATGCAAAAGGGTTTTGCAGCTCCCTTCAAAGGCTTCCCTCTAAATTGTGTAGAAGGAGTAACTCTTTACTCATGTCAACTGACAAGTGAAGCTTTCTTCGGTATTTAGCCCTTTGAAAATGCCAGTGCTGAAAGTATTGTCTAGCTGAGAAGATATATCCCAATTTCTGAGAATTGGTAACGTGATTGAAATATAATTGAAATGGGTCAAATACTTTTTTGATGTAGCCGAAGTCACCTTTTCCTTTGGGGTGTAAATTTGTAACTTTACCGTATACCTAAACAGGATCTCTCTTCATAATGCCAGAGCATCGATCTATAATTTCCTGGAAAGTCCAAACTTTAACACAACATCAAACGAGCAAGGATCTGCAGTGTGTGATTTTAGTTAAAATTGGAAGTCATTAATACTCTTTATTTATGACAACTATCAGACTTTTTATTTTTATACGTATAATTGAGGTGAGGGAAAATTTTTGCAAAAGAAAAAAAAAAATAATGTAACAGGGATGGAGCGTACCTTCTGTGAAACATTACAGCCCAAGCAACCAGCCTGCAGTTCCCTCATCTTGTTGAGCTCCATTACTAGGCCTCATCATTATTTGACCCAACTTTGCGTCGATGCATTCTACTAAGTACTGTTTAGTTATCAATTTGATTATTGCAAATCATTTGCTGTCATTAGACTCAACTTTAGGTGGTTGCATCCCATCAAGGCCTGTTCTGATATCAATTTTCACAAACCTATCAATAGAACTTCACTATTTATAGCCAATTTATAAAGAGAGAGTTTCACGCGTTTGTAAACATAATTATTAAATCAATATGTAACGATGAGAGACTGAACCAAGTGGTCCTTATTTTTAAGGAAACAGTAATTAGGAAATTGATGGACCCATATAACTTTTATCTTAGTGGTTACAGTTCTAGTGTTAGACATGTCAGTTAAACCTAACATAGAGGCGGGGGCATACTCGGGTAAAGAAGATGTTTGTATTAAATAACTTTCATACACCCCACGAACGGCCCCAGCTTTCCAATCAAAGGCGCTGTAATTGAGTACAATTGGCGCTACGAAATCCAATTATAGACCACAAATGAGATGAATTTGTCATAGCATTACCAGGTCTGGTCTTGTTGGCTGGGCCTGGATAAGAAAAGCATGCACAAAGGTAGGGTTTTGAATGGGCCACAAGCAATTCATTCTCAAGCTCACCACCACACCAGGACCAAATGAAAGTAGCTATCAACTG
Organism: Boswellia sacra; assembly: GCA_013180625.2. Classification (NCBI taxonomy): domain Eukaryota; kingdom Viridiplantae; phylum Streptophyta; class Magnoliopsida; order Sapindales; family Burseraceae; genus Boswellia; species Boswellia sacra. The sequence goes on along the minus strand of SNVD02000038.1, from coordinate 647,899 downwards.
TAAACTTTTGAGTATAAGTCAATCGTAGGCATGGTCCATAGCCTCGTGCTTACTAAATTTTGATCCAATTCTGTCGTGTTCCTGTTAGGGGAGGGATGAAAATTTCGAAGATGGTGGGTACATGAACTGCCCCTTTAGCCCACAACAGCGGCAGGCAACTGTGTGAGCTTATATATGTGTGCTATCAAACTATGTTAATCAATGAGCACAGAGAAACTATTCTAGTACCACTCTGCAACATAATTGACTTCTTGATTTAGGCATATTGTAAATGTTGCTTTGAACTAGCTCTTTGACAAATTTAGGAGAGCCTTAAACTTGAATAGAGATATAATGATAGAAGAGTTAGAGGAGAGATGCATTGATTGATCTGCTTAAGATTGGATCCAACGCACGATTTGCATCATTTCATTTAGTTATATATTTTGGGTTAGGCGCAGCTGGTACTTGTGACTTGATAACTACCCATGCCAGAAAAGGAAAGTTTCCAAAACCAGGCCATAAATTTTGGCCGCCCAACTTCATTATTCAATGAGGGAACACCCAAATTCCTGTGCGTTAAAAGTAATGTACCCTTGGATTCTGTCAAGTCTTTTTCATCAAACTGGGATTAGGTTTACGTGTCCTTAATGAAGAAAAACACTACTGAACTACTCTTATCTATCCCCAAATACTTGAATGCCCCAGTCGGTGGCTTTTAAAGCATGCCACACGATGACATGACTTGACAGAATACAACATAACTATGTAGAAATTAATCAGGCGGACACTGTATTCTTAAGGCACAATCTTTAACTCCAAACTGGGTTCTTTTACTTTGTTACTAAATTTGTAAGAGACTTCAAGCTTAAACCTTCTATAATTCAAAGTCTACTTCTATATCTCATCTTACTCGGTCAAATATCATCAAATTAATCTCTTTTTATTCATATTAAATTTTGGCAACCTTGATCAACTATTACCTCCACTTAAATAGTATAAATCTAAGTTAATATTGTGTCTGGCTAGGATTGCTTTTTGAAATTAGAGTTGAAACCAAATGAAGGGTTTTTTTTTTTTAATTTAACAGGTTCAATATTTCTTTTCTAATTCTCTAACCATGTTTAATTTGAAAGATAAAAATATCTTTTCAAATAAGTTGTAAAAGCATTGAAGGACATTTTTTTCGGATTAACAAGTATTGACAAGTGTTACATTTGTCAATTTATGACCAATGATAAGTGAATTATACCCATCAACCAGCATAAAATTTGGCAATCAAACTATCAGGTTTCATCATATCTTATGGGTGAGATGCTCATCAACGTGATGCGGCTGGACAAAAATAATAATTATTATAAAAATTAAAGTTTTGACTAAATTTTAAAATTTCCCATTTCCTTTGAACTTGATTAATATGTATGTAATCTAATTTGGCCACGTACATAGCATGTATGTCTCCAATATTATATATGAAGCGATATATGGTGAAAAGGCAGAAAAGTTGTATAAGGTGGGGAAGCTTTGAAGTTATATCTATGGTGATGGAGAACAATATTTAATGGATGCATGTGGTTTTCCTCGTATGAGGTTGAAGTGCAAGGCAATCATATGAGATATGAACCATGCATATGGGTCATTAAAAAAATTCACATAAAGAGTAGCATCTAGGGCTTTGAACAGAAAATGCTATGAATGGCCATGTGAAAGAGCTACTTAAACTGCACAAACCACGTTGATTGCCTTTTTCCAACCACAAAGCAGTGGCTAGAGCTGGCTTGGTTTGATGCCAATTCCCATTCCCGGCCCCCTCTGGTCCCCCCTCTCATTTGCTTTTGTATGTTGACAAAACAAGAAGTACTATTTGCTACAAAATGCATATAAAACAAGCAACCTCTAGCTTACATTTCTGGCTTTTCCCATCTCAGAATAGAAGGTTGTTGCCATTGTGTTTGATGTATAATGCCCATCAACTTTGTCCAACCAAGATCTCGGCCGTCTGATCAATTGGTTTTCTGTAACTTTTTGACGTGTCAGGAAGTTTTTTAGAGATGGATTGTCTATTTCTAGGGTTTGGGACCACTTGGGATAGTTGGGGACCATCGTTTCCACGAAGTTTTGCCCTAATTGTTAGCTTTTAATTAATTGAAATCTTTGCATCTAAACCAATTCCTTCTAGCAAATCTAATGGGCAACTTGGGTTTCTACCAAGGAAGTTATCACTGTGAACATTATTTTATTCCCTCATAAATTAAAAAAAATATAAGAATATTCCCCCTCCAATGGCATCGATTTAGTACAATTGTACGAAACATAAACTACCCAACAGCAAAGACAATCAGTTTCTCTGAAACTCACTTTAATACTCAAATTACATATATTTGATTAATAAAATTCCCAATTGTAGCATGTAGTAGCTAGCCTCCATCGTCCATCCCTACCACAGCATCTATTTTATTATTTTTCTATATTTATATCTTCCTTATTGGGCATCTCTTACAGAATAGCTATAACTTATTAGATGTTATAATTGGCTTCACAACTTCATAATCTACGTTAAAGATGTTTATAATAAAAAAGAATTGTATGAAAGAAACATATGAACTACCTTGAAATGATAAGTTTTCCTCTACCAAATTATTCTAATAATAAGCGACCGATTTATTATAATTGTAGTTCTATATGTTATTAATTGCAAACTCACCATATCAGATCAAATCCGATCTTCGTTACTTAATTTTTAGCTCAAAATCAATTCCTTATTTTGACAAATTTTATCTCAATCATATAATATATGTATTTATTTTATTATAGTAATCCAACTTAATTATCATCAACAATAATTGATAATAAACTCCAAAATAATTAACAACCTAGTTGACCACAACTCTCTCAAATCCTGCCAGCAAACTACGAGGAATCCAGAAGTTGTTTTCAATAGAAGAAGACATCTCCTTGGCCACGTGTGTGTTTAAATTATAATCACCCGTTGATTATTTTAAAAAGTGTTAATTATCTGTTTAACAAACTCGATCATCACATGACTCACGTTGTAATTTGATGATGGAAACTTTAGTCTTAATTAATATATCATCAATAATGTAGGACCCTCTGAGTCAACTGTGTAGATTTTCCAGCAGCAATGAGTAAGATACTATCGACACCATCCGATGTTTCCTCGCTGTTCCGAGCATTAATGAAGCTCGCTTAATCAACTTGAGCCCTCCAGCTCATCAGGAGGGTGACATGACCACCCAGGAAATATATGATCCTACAAATCTGCGTGAAGATATCACCAACACATTGACTCGGTTGAATGAAACGATGATGCAGCAAATCACAATCGTATCAAAGAAAAGCTGGGCTTAAGATAAATGTTTGGGAAATTTACATAATACATGGGATCTTTCTACGACAACAGGATATACTAATGGTTATATTCTTAAAAATTTATATATAATAATATTTTATTAAATATCAAATATTATTAAAATATTATAATAAATATCTATTAAATATTATTTAATATATCTATTATATATTATCTATATTAGATAAGATCGTCGTAGCATCTAAATTTTGACAAAGACAGTTATTTTTCAGGGACCATCTAAAATTATGGCATTTTTGTAAATTTTCCTAAATATTTTGTGTTTTGATTGTGTGTTCTGGTGGTGTGAGGCCATGAAGCCGCAAGCGATAAAGCTAGAGGCTAGCTTGTAGAAATTAACTAAGATAAAAAAATTTTAAATTTAGAAAATAAAAAAGGTAATAAGAGAGGGGTAAAATGGGGAAAGAAAAGTGAGGGAGAATACGTGAAAAGGTGGCCTAGCTAGCAATTACAGAGCCGTATACATAATGTCAGTAATAATATTCACTGGCTCTGTATCTGTTGAATTCACCTAGGGCAATCATGAAATTCCATTTCAAGCTGTTAGATTTGACTGCCAATAGATTTTTATCTTTCTATTCCGGGATTTAGCAACTACCAGGACAAAAGAGGAAATTTATTATGTACCTCACACGTTGCAATTTTTGGTATTTCTCTTTTTTTTCTTAAACTTTCTAAATATTCTATTCAAAACCTAATCTAATAATCAAACCCATTTCCAAATTTTACTACTTAGTTCTTAACCTTACTTTTTTAAATTAATTTCTCAGACAAAAAAATGCTTAAAAATTAATTAAACCCCATCTTTTTATTAAAATTCTTAATTTTTTTTCTTGGCCTAGCTATTAACACTCATCAAAATCTATAACATTGATTCATGTTGCATATTCCATTTTGTAATTTTACTCTTTTTGAAACGTTTGTGTTTAGATTAAAAATTAAAAAAATAATAAGAAAAATTGAAAAGGTGAGCACCAACGAATCTACAACCATAGGGCGACAGGGAGTATTGCTAGTTAAGATTCTTCACGCGCCGCAGTAAAAGGACCGGAAGTGAGAGAGAGTGGCTTTTTAAATCAATCAAATCAATGTTTTCTGCTATTTACGAATAATACCCAATAATATAATATCATAAACGCCAAACCCACAAGAGTACTTGACAATTTTCCATCCACAATTAAAAACACAAAAAAAAAAAAAAAATTGCACTGGTTGTGTTCTAAACGGACCAACCGGCCGGCCCAATCATGCAACCGGGCCACTCTCTTCTCCCTCTTTTCATTGACGGACGGATGGGATCTTGTGAAGATTTGCAACAACTTGTCATCAACCATGATAACATATATATTATTATACCATTTTGTAAGCATTTGATGTATTGTTTACATAGGATTCCTTGGCAAGTTTAGGCTTTTCAAAGAATGTAATGTAATAGTTATAATATCTGATCCTCGAATTCGATGGTTGCCATTTAAGGGAAGTGCACATGACGACATATCATATCTGATTTCCTAAATCACTTATTTTATGGTAACAATTATTATTTTTTTGTTTTTTTTTTTACGGATAAGCCTTGACTGTTGCATAAGTTTAGTATATCACATATATTTTCTCTCTTGGTGAGGTTTGGTGTTGATGCTTTTTTTTTTTAATTATTTTCTTATGTTAATGATAGACCTTCTTGATTATTTTAATAAATCAAAGCTTGCTCATCTCTTTAAAAGAAATTAAGTTATCTATTATATTAACCAAAAGATTAATATATGAGATGAAATGATTCATTTTCTTTACAAATTCAAATCCCCTCTTCAAAAACATGTAACATGGGCTTTTGAGGATCCATAATAATTAACGATCAAATAAATGTTTCATAAAACAAAGTTTATAGGAGAAAACAATTCTTAATTATTGGTACCAAAAATAAAGTAGATTCAATCTGAGCGAAACCCAATTCAGGTTCCGATTAAATTAATAATATTAGTAATAGAATTAAAAGAAAACGAAAATATAAATAGAAAGGGGGCTAGAATAAAGGTACCGTGCAATATAAGATACTTAAGCGAAATACTGTATTATGATTAGAAATAGTGACTTTTTTCTGTTTTTAATAAAAAGAAAGTTATTGATGAAAGTGATTTATAAAAAAAAAAATATAAACATGTTATCTTCATCTTTACTATGTAGTTATGATTTTGAGTGTGCGAATTCCATGAATAATAGCTTTAAAAGTTAGGTTTATAATCATGTAAGCATTCAAACTAGCCTATAACATTATTGACGTTCCTATATCGAGAACTAGAAATTCATGTTTTAGGTGGGGGTTGCACTCAGTAAAGCTGTTAGGAAGGTGGTGACAACTTTGAATTCGTGCCTAAAAGATTCTTAAAAAAAAAATTATGCTAGGTATCGTATGACATGTATTAAAAGTTTAAAATGATTAGTAACAATGGTTTTTAATTCACATGCAAATTCTAAACATATTTTTTGCTATTTATGTATGACACGTGTTAAAAATTTAAAACGATAAACAATAATATATTTGAATTCACATGTATAATTTTATCATATTTTTATACCAAGTACCGCACAACGTATGTTAAGAGTTTAAAACGATAAATAAAGAATATGTCTTTTAGAAATGTAATCAATAATTAACTATAAAAAAGTAAAGAAAATTATGCTCGAGTGGTTAATAAAATTAAGAACAATGCTAAACATAGAATTGGTATACAACTTTTATTGTACAAACTAATATAAAGGCATCGCATGGTTATCACCCCTTGTCCATGTTTCATTTCTATTCATTCAATAATTTATTCCCCACTTACCCAATACTTTAACGTCATATCATAAATTTAAATAAATAAAAAAATCATATAAAAAAATTTATATGCATGTAACATTACATATTAAAAATCAAATCAAACACCACATACTAGCTATAGGCCACTATTTGTGAGTCACCCAACCCAACTTTCCAAAACAGAAGTCGAGGTTTTGTGCACAAGGGAGAGATGAAAGGACAGAAAAGGACAGAGGAAGAGTTAGGTAACAAGGGGAGGCAAGAGGGGCTTTGGTCAATTTAGAATCGAGGGAGAGTAAATGTTGGGTCAGGTGGGCCTGGGCTTTCATCATGAACAGGCCCACTAAAGTAATTGTGCTGTTTCCACTTGAGGAAAACAACCTCTTCAACAACACCCTCGTTCCACTTCCATTATGGGAAGGTTTGGTTCTCGTTTTCACTCATTTCATTAAGATATTTTACTATAGGCTGATATGGGCTTGTTGGGAAATTCCAATAGGTGGATTATGACGTGGCATCCTCCTATTCTCTTATTGTTATTTTATTTTATTATTTTTTTAACTATAAGTGGGTCTAGCTCCTCAGAAAATTAATGTACGCTTGCTTCTGACTTCTGACACGACTCCCTTTTATTACTGTTATTATTGTTATAATTTTTAAAATTTTTTATCCTTTTATTATTGTTCTTAAAAGTTTTGTAATTTTGTAATTATGTTTATTATTAAGGGGATGATGTCAAGCATGATGATATCTCTTAATCTAACGAATCTATCAATCAATCCATCGCCTTTGGTCGAGTTGGCTTCGGCATTTTAAGTCAGAAGTTAGACCCAAGCTCTCTATTGGGAGTGCATGCCACGCTTAAATTATTTAATGGGGTCCCCCTAACACGTATTATAATTTCTTAGCAAATTTTTTTCAAATTTAAAATAATTCCATAATAATTTATTATTGTATTCGTTAAAGTATGGTGAGTACAAAGTGTTGAGAAAATCGTTTGAAATATCAAAAGGCTGAGTAGTATAGGCTGAAAAAACAAATTGGTAAGATCCAAATATCAAATAAATGGAATACCAACAAGGAATAATGATATATAGTATTAATTAACTAATTATAAATTAAGCATAAAAATATTTGTATAAATATTTATTTATTTCATACATAAAGATTTGTAAAAGTTACATGCTGGTATTTAGATATACTAACTTTATTTAAAAATAAAAAAGGTCATCATCTCGTTAATATGTCTTGAAGTTTGTGACATTTTACTATCCCTTGAAATGACTTTATATAATTGGACGGTTCACGTACTTGAAATTTGTAAGTTATGCTACAGTATATTTATTATATCTTTATAATAATATCACTGTAGTATATAAAAATCATAAATTAATGTTTAAAAATTGTAAACTGATAAAAAAATTGTATTTATGATTTTTATATAGTTTTTATTTACGATTTTTTTATATTTTTTTCATACAACTTTTATTCATTCGTTTACGACTTTTGATTTTTGCATAAATAAACAGTTGTTGTATCGATACAGTAACTATACCGTAACAAAATCTAAAATTTATTGGTGATTCAATTTTCGGATAAAATTATATTATACAATAAAATATTATATTTTAATATAAAAATCAATAATTTTATAAAGAGTAATGTTAGTAATATAATCAAGTTATACAACATGATAAAGTACAGATTCATTAGACGGATAAAAATAAAAACAAATTAAATAAATTTTAATAAATACAGTAGAACCTATTAATCTAATAATTTTATGTCAAATCAGATTAAATAAATTATATTATATAATTTGATTGTATATCCATCATTATTGATTTATAAATTAATATACTTATTGTACTAAAAATACAATCATTCAAATGACAAGACGATAACTAATAGCATACAATTCACATCCGTATTAAAATAATGAGTTCAAATGGATCAAAGCGGGAGGTTCTAGATGTCTTACATCTATTAATATAATATTAGGTTGGCATATATTCATAAGTTGAATCAAGTATGCACATTGAATTTTTAACACTTCACATAGTTTTTTCTCTTAATCATCATGTAACAAAAAAAAAGTAGATATAAGTTGATGGTTAAGAAAATGAGAGCATGATTCGTGAAATTGTTTTTCCTCTTTAGAATTTAATTTAAATCGAATTATAAATTATATATAAAAATTTAGTGGTAACGTCGAATGTTATTAACATCGACGAAGGTTATATTTAAAATCTTGGATTTAGGGTAATTATAAAGGAAGATTAAGAGAATTATAGAAATGATTAAGCAAGAAATTAAAATGACAAGAGAAGAGAGGACGCGCTAGAGCGAGGAGAAGGTGAGAAGGTAATAAATACGAGGTAGAGCATAGACACGGCATTGGTGGGGAGGAAGACGATAGAGGGAAAAGTGGCCCTCCTCCCGTACTCTTGGATTGGACTTTTCTGGAAAGATCTTCCTTTTCCTAACATTATTCTCATTTCCTTTTCTGATACCAAAACCTCCTCATAAGCCCACTTCTTTTTCCCTTTCCAATTTTGCCCTTCCCTTTCTTTATGGTAAAAACCAAGTTCCGAATTGTTAAAAAAATAATAATTAAAAAAAATCCCCCCCATCTTCTCTCCTTGTAAAAAAAACTATTAATTAATAAAGAAATGACAATGATGCAGCTAATAAAGGTAATTGAGTGATTAGGTTATTTTTTAAGTTTGCCGGTGTCCATTTCCTTTAGCGGGTAATCTAGAGAGAGAAAGCAAAGAAGAAGGAGAAGGATGCTTTTCGATTTGGTTAACGTGGGAAAGTTGAGTAAGAAAGAAAGAGATGCCCATACACATAATATATATATATATATATATTATTTTCCCTTCTCAATTTGTATTATCTTCTTACTTTAAATAACCATTAACAATATAGATATCATAAAATATTATATTATATAATTATCATCTTATAATAAGCAAATAAATCGGTAAAAATATTATTAAAAGAACGGTGTGGCAGTGTGTTATGTGTTCAAAACTCAATGACAGAGGGGGGGTGGGGGGGGTTTGGAAGGAGAAGGGGGGAAAGGGAACCAAAACAAAAACAAAGTACTTCTTAGAATTTTGAGGAGTCACTGAAAAAAGAAAAAAATAAAAATAAAAATGAAAAACAAAAACAAATAATAATAAACAGAAAAAGAGAAGGGCAAGTGGTTAGAGAGAGGGAGAATGGGGGGGAAGGGAGAGAGGAAGGAGGTAGCTAGTATAATATTAAGATAGCTAGGTGAAGTTGGCCTCGTCTATGCTGTATCGGGCAGTGAGGTATAGGAGATCTTGAAACATCTCCCCTACTACCTTTTTGCAACACAAGCACAGCTCTCTCTTTGTCGTAGGTTCTGTGCTTTGAATTGGAGTAGGAGTAGCTTCACTTCCGCCTTTTATATTCATTCATTTCATCTTATCTGCTTCAAACACAAATACAGAAAGGGAAAGAGAGAGTTTTCCTGCCACAACATACGCAGTTTCAAAGTTTCCAACTTTTCTCATTTTTGATTCGAGAGTCATGATCAGAATTCTGCCCAGTAAGCAAATATAGCCTCTATATACCTTGGACTAGTACTATACTTTCTTTTTTTCCATAAAAAAAATGTGGGATCTCAATGACTCACCTGATGATTACATCAAGGATGAAGAGTCTGAAGGTTGCTCTTCGCAAAAGACCTCTATAGGTGGCGATGATGAGAAGGGTAAGAGGGTGGGATCCATCTCCAATTCAAGCTCTTCAGCTGTGGTAATCGAGGATGGATCCGATGATGAAGTCGGTCGTGAGAGGGGGATAGGCTTAGAGAAAGGTTGCAGCAGCAGCAAGATATTTGGGGTCTCGTTGCCTCATGGGGATGCCATGGAAGTGATTGACCCACCTGTGACGCGCCAGTTTTTCCCGGTTGATCACGACCGGGAAATGGGCAGCACATCGGCCGCGGCTGCTTCAGACTTCCCGCGGGCTAACTGGGTTGGTGTCAAATTTTGCCAATCCGAACCTCTCGTGCCCGGAAAGCCGGTTGAGGTCTCGCAGCCGATGAAGAAAAGCAGGCGTGGACCGAGGTCAAGGAGTTCACAGTATAGAGGTGTCACGTTCTACAGAAGAACGGGAAGATGGGAATCTCATATATGGTTACTTTTTTTTCTCTTTTTTCTCTTTATTGCGATTTTTCTTCAATGAAATGCAACAAATATACATCTCTCCTCTAAATCACTAGAAAACTTTCTATATATTTGGAGGTCCGCTTCATGTAGATCATAATTTTTATTCTTCTATTGGTGTTTTTCTATGTATCAGGGATTCTGGAAAACAAGTTTATTTAGGTATGAAAAGAATTTTTCCATCGTGAATCAGAGGATGGTTTGCTTCCATTTTATTTTTATTATTATTTTTTTTCTGATATGGGTGAGATGGGCATGTTTTGTAGGTGGATTTGACACTGCACATGCAGCTGCTCGGTGAGCTTCTGCCCCGTATTATATAAGTACTTACTAAGATTGTTGCAATACGAAATTTCATTTTCTCACCTGAGGGAGATGGGCAAGAGACTTTCTACAGGAGAATGCGTTATTAATTGAAGGAAAAAACTTCTCTTTTTGCAGTGCATATGATAGGGCAGCTATCAAGTTCCGGGGAGTGGAGGCAGACATTAACTTCAGCATAGAAGATTATGAAGAAGACCTGAAACAGGTAAAAGAGTAGAGAGAGAGAGAGAGAGAGTGAGAAGGGAGAGACTATTCTATAAGTTTTTATCTTATCTTCAACAGTTCCCACCTTATCTTCAACAGTTGTTATATATTTTGTTGTGCTTTTCCATGTTCATTTTGCTATAATGGTACAAAAGGAGACATTTTAAGTTCACTTGAGGAAAGATTCTTGTAATGCTGTATGATAACAGATGAGCAACCTAACCAAGGAAGAATTTGTGCACGTACTTCGCCGACAAAGCACCGGTTTCCCTCGTGGAAGCTCCAAGTATAGAGGAGTCACCTTGCACAAGTGTGGAAGATGGGAAGCTCGAATGGGCCAATTTTTAGGCAAAAAGTAAACTTAACTTAAAACTTCCTCTTCTTTGGATCCTTCTCTCCCTCATCAGTTAACCCTTTTGTGTCACTTTGTTACTTCCCTTCATTGTTCCCTCAATCCTAATGTCCAAACTTTCCTTTTCAGGTATGTTTACCTGGGGTTGTTTGATACTGAAATTGAAGCTGCAAGGTCTGTTAGTTTGCATTTATCGTTTCGCATTAATTATTATATGAGTGAATCAGTGAGGGATTAATGCAAGTTAAATGCGGGATTTAATAACTTTCTGGTACTTGTTGTAGGGCTTACGACAGAGCTGCAGTTAAGTGTAACGGCAAGGACGCTGTTACTAATTTTGATCCGAGTCTGTACGAAGATGAGCTTAGCTTAGTTGGTAAAAGTAATAGATGCGCTGCACTACTTTTTCCACTTTAATGGTTGTTTGAACCTTTACAGATACATTCAATTCAATTAGGCATGTAATTCTGATTATATAATTTTCAGGTAGTGGTGGTGGATACCACAATCTAGATTTGAGCTTGGGCAGTTCAACTTCCAAGCAAAGCACTGAAGTCCATAGCAATAGGAGGCTAAATGTTACTATGGATCGGCATTCGGCAGCAGCATCTTTGCAATTTGAAAATGATTGGCGCGGTCGAGGATCAAGACTTAAGGTACTTTTCATCTATGTCTCTATGTACTTTATATATTATTTTTGAGATGTTTGTGTATAAATTTATGGCTTATTTATTTATTAACATAACAGTGCAATCTGCAGCAAGATTCATGGAGGAGTGACAATGATCTGTACAGGAGAGGTGGATTCAGTGAGACGGAAGCCATGCAACTTCTGAGCCAAACTCATCTTCAATCTCCAGCTTCATTTAAGTCCAGTGAAATGCAAAGATATGAGCAATACAGAAAGCCTGCAGAAGGTCAAATGTTGCATATGTTTCCACCACATTTCAACCCGTCAAGCTACCAAGTGGGTATAGACCTCGTTTTAACTGACTGGATAAATTTAAATTAGAAGAATAGGAAACTTTTCGCTGAATACGAATTTTTTCTTCATTTTCAATTTTGTGGATTCAGTTTGCAAGCAGCAGCAAAAGAGGCCGCGTTGGGAATGATCTTTCTTTGTCAACAAACAATCAGCAATGGCAATCCGGTCATCATCAATCGTTCGCTAATGCTGCAGCATCATCAGGATTCCCACCGCAGATGAGACCACCCCAAAATTGGCTGCAGAAAAATGGCTTCAACACTCTCATGAGACCCTTCTAGCCCATAATTTCTCTTCAAATTATAACATATTGGAATTTCAAGACCTTTTCTTTTTGTTGTAATTGACTTTCCCAGGCTAAAAAAAGAGGTAAAATCTATAATTTAAAAAAAAAAATTCCTGCTCTCGGGGAAATGTTAGTCAATCGGTCAAACTAACAGACGGACAAAATCTTGAACTAGATAGTCTGAATTCTGACTAAAATAGCTGATCTCTATTAGCATTCTATGAATGTGATATATAATATAATAATATATAAAATATTGCTTTGCCGCTCTATATGGTATTTATTACTGGATGCTGCAGCCCAGTTGTTTCTGGTTATTCGGTTTATGATATTGCCAGCAAGCTTGGTGTGTCACGACCTCGTTTGGTTTTTTTTTTTTTTTCTTTTGTTTTTTGGTACTTTTTTCTTAAATTACCATCTGTGAAATCACTTGGGGACTGATTTTTGAGTTCCCTAATCGAGCGATGCCATGTATATTGAATGCTTCATGTATGTTTGCGTGGGTAAAAGATGATGAAGAAAATCGAAGCTTAAATTTGATGACTGAAAAGAGAAGTGGAAGATTAAGAGAGAGAAGTTTCAGGCGTATGAAATGGGAATTGTTGTCTTGGAAATATCACCGGATGGTGATGAATAGTCACTGTCATTTGCGTCCTTTGAATCAGTTCTCTCGGCCAAAGTAGTCAGACATTGCTATAATGACGAGAGGGACCTGTCATCTTGACACATAAAAAAGCTTTAAAGGGGGCTGTAACGTAAGATAAATGGAGATAAGAGAGATACAAAGAGAGAGAGAGAGACATCATAAGCGCTTATGGGCATGGATATTTTACTTGGAGGTTTCACCATTTGTAAGATTTCGAGGAAAACTACTATTAAAAAACCCTTTGTTGGATGTGGGTTCCTTCTCGGGTTTTTCCCCATTTACATCAAAGAATTATAATCACTTATTATTAACCAATTATAAAAATATTCAAAACGGCAAGTGCTTCTACAAAACGTATGGTAGAGCCTAGAGACGATTCATGAAGTCTCTTAGAAGCACGAAATGCTACCCTTACGAGCTTCCGTTATTGAATTAATTGTTCTCAAGGGGCGAGTTGTGTACGAGGAAACGGGGTCGAGGCCCTGAATATTGATGGAAACTCACAAAAAGAGAATTAATAATTTGTTTTGATTAGATGATACATAGAAGCATATAACATTTGCTCAGTCCGATGGCATATCACTACTAAACAATCCATATTAAGATATTGCAAATGGCTATTTCACCATAAAATACTAGTGGGTTTTTCGTCATCTGGGACGTCATCAGCAATATTTTATCCCTACTAAGCTTACTCTTACAACAAAGCTGCCTAATCAAGGAGCAAAGCAAAGCTTTACAATAATGATCAGGGCTCATTTTTTTTATTATATAAGGAGTAAAGCTTATAATGAGGGCATCTTTTCCCCAGATTTAGAAGAGTTAATTATATAAATAGCGATTTAGGGTTGGCAAATGTACACGCAGTTTTGTCATTAAATTAATAAAAAAAAGATTTCCCAATTGGCTTTCCTTTTCTAGCTATGAGATTCCTCGCTAGAAGACATAGACACAATTCGTTTTCAGTGAAATTACTACCACAATTAGTGTTGTGTCTTTATTGTGACAGCCGAAGTTAAAACTCCTTAATTTGAGAAGAATGTATTTGATGGTCTTTTCTTTTATCTTTAAATTCTTTATGTCCCATTCTTTTAAGAATCCAGATGGATAAGATATAGATGTGCATCAAATCTGAAGCAAGGAATCACTAGGGGCTAAGCAAATGAGAAGCTAGTCAAATATGCACCGAAGGATGAGTTTTGGTTCGTTGCTGAGAATGTTAAGTAAAAGAGAGTCCAAATCAACAACACCCACTTGGCCTTGGCTTATAGATGGATATGTAACATTTACAATAAAAAGAAAAAGAAAAAGATAAAGAAAAGAAAGAGGAGAGAACAAAGTGGGTCTGTCCTGTAGCATCTTAAAGACTTTAATTTTAATAGATTTTCTCCTTTGCATCGGATCTACGAAACACTGTGACTGTCAATCCTCAGACAGATGCAGATTCATTATATCCCTCTCAAGAGAAAAAAAGAAGAACAAGTCAGAATAGGAGAAGAATTTTAAACCACGTGAAGCTAAAAATAATGATAACAAGTAGGGACATGAGAGAGAAAAAAAAAAAGGAAGAATAGGAATCAATAAAAGCAATAAAGCAAAAATAAGAACAACTAAGAATAAAAAATAAAAACAACAAATTTACAATTTATTTCTATTTGTGATAAGGGTTTTCCATTTACGGGATTGCTTTAACGGATGGAAATGTTTTGGTTTCTTGTTTTGAATAGGACAGTTAAAAGTGAAGAAGAAAGAAAAAAAAAATCTTATTATATATAATGAGGAAAGGAATGGTATGTGTGCTAGATAATTAGATGCTAAAGGCAGTGAATGCATGAGTATGAGTGTGACTGCGACTAGGACTTGACTGTGTGGGCATGCCTTTGCAATATTGCATTGGTCCTAAGTGTACATTGGACCCTTTAGTGTTAGATCGCTTTCATCATTCATTCAAACAGACTACTTCTTTCTTTAATTCATTTACCACCACTGCGTCTCTCTCTCTTTCTTTAATTATATTTTCTTAATTAATTCTCTATTTTCTCATCTCATCACCAACTTCCCCTTAATTTTCTTTTTCCTTTTCTTTAATTTCTGCATGTCCTCTTATCAATTCTTTCACTACACTTGTATCTATCTATCTGTCGATCCATCCATCCGTCCATATCTATATATATTTCCCTCTTTTTTACTTTCCCTTTTCTTATATGCTTTTCTGATTCTTTGTTTTTATTGGATTAGATCAACAATTTACTCACCCGTTTGCATTTGCACCTCCTTTTCAGTATCTTCCTTCCTTTTCTTATTCTTTAAATCAATATTCTTGTGGTTACTTGTAAATAACGTGGAGAAAACACATATTCGATATTTAAAAATCAAAAGATTAATCTATTATAACATGAAATGATTTTTTTGGCTCATTTTCTAATTCGAGTTGACTTTTACAAGCAATAGGAAATTGTACAAGGAATAGGATATTGGAGTTAGTAAATAAAAGGAGTATAAATAGAAGTCCTACTCCTATTCGAAATAGAAAATTAAACTCAACGTAGACCTACAAATATAAGGGTTAAAAATCATTCTAAATAGGAGAGAGAGACTAGACATAAAGGGTTAATCAAAATTAATACACACCCATGTAGGGATATGAAAAAAAGTTGTAACGAAATTGATCAAGTGAACCAATGAATAGTTTAAGGGTTCATAGTGTTAGATATCGGATAGAATACCGGGTTTAGTATATTATCTCTTCTACTCTTATAAATTTATAAGGTGAAATTATCCCTTTATCTATGAATATAGAGAATTGATGTTTAAGTATATTATATATAGTATCTCTTTGTGTGTGTAATTTATTTTTTACTTATTATCAATCTCGATTTCTAATACACTTCCGCTTAATTTCTTACTTTTTTTTTTTTGGGAAATTCCAAAATCTTCTTTGATCATTCATTGTATATGGACCGCGGGGATATCCGATAATATATATAAGTTTGTCTTATAGTTAAAGTGGAGAATAATGTTAAAGATTTATGTATGGGTATTGTTTTATATACATGTGTGTGAGAGAGAGACAGAGAGCGAGATGAAGATGCAGCAGCAGAGCGCGCGAGTTGACTGCCACAAGCATTAAAGCAAGTTGATTTGTCATTTTAGTTGAATTCTTGATTGCATCATATTGCTGTGTTGTGTGGTCAGGGTTTGATGTTAGTTGTTCAACTAGTTTCTCTTTCAGTTTGCTAAGTAATTTAACGTTTCTTGTTACCTCTCAAGCTGTTGATCAACGTACGTACTCCTCTCAGTCTCAGATATTTATATTTATTATATATCATGAAATATAAGTTAGCAAAAAATGTTATTCTATATATATATCTAAATATTACAATCGATCCCTGTAAGATATTATTCCTTGAAAAAGAAATTGCTCCACAGATATTGTAGAGGGAACCTATGTACTTTAATTTTTTCGAAGAAAAGAATAAGTAGAAGTATAGCAAAAAGCAACAGCTTAAGTGGAAGCAATTGTCAATTTGCGGAAAAATGTAACCTTTTCCTTTCACATCCAAAGTAAAGCCGCTTTTACACAGTGCGTTGTTGACGGAGATGAAGGATCTGAACATCAAAAATGAAACAAAAAACTCCATGATGTGTTTCCCCCAGAATCTCCAAGCTAGAAAATTAATCGAAAGGACCATTGAATAATTCTCACGATAAAAAGGAAGATTGGTTGTTACTTGTATGAAAATGATAACTTGTCTTGCTCTTGCTAGCTAGTTTCCTTTTGCTGATTCATGAGCCATGCACAAACGGCCACATATCATATCCTTTCACATCGAGCATCTAACTATCTCATCCACACAACATGGTCCTGGGAATTCTAATGAAAACCCCTCTCTGCAGATGTATATTTATTTTCTTCTGATTTTAATTTAATTTCTTAATTTGTTTTCACTTGGGTAAACGTTAAGGCTTAACCACTTCAACTGCTTATTACACTGCACGTCCTTTTGTTTAATGTAAACCTAGCTACATTTTGAATGTGCTGTCGTGGTTCCTTTTTCCTCTTTAAGAAAGATAGAAAAAATTAGAAATAAAGTTTTGACTAGCTACAAAGAACTGTATTGTTCTCCATTGCCGACATCGATTTGATATCTCCTTATCTTTTTGTGTGTATATACTTGTTGGGTTGCTAAACATGTTAAACTGAGTTTCACATTTATCATTTTCCACACAACTTATATAATTTCTTTCCTCTACTGTTGCAATTATCATAAAACTCTTCTTTTGTCGTTTTCATAATTTGCTGATAAAATGCGGAAAACGAGCGGGAGTCTGGCATAAACTACTATATGGTGGGTTAACAGAAAATTGACAAATTAAAGAGATATTAAATTAAATTATATTTTCATCTTATGTGTGAAATTGCTGCATAATATTCCAACGTAATTGGTTTAGACTCCAAAGACTTACAACCAATAAAACTGGAGAGGGAGAAGAATCTATGAGGTGAAAGATGAGTTGGGTTGATAAACAGGAATAATTTTTTAAAATTGTTTATTCAATATTTTTTTTGGTAAAGAAATGTTTTTTAGATTTGTGTCTGTTTGAGAAAATACTTACATAAGATAGATATATTACTGAGGTGGTATGTGTCGAACCACTAATGTTGAACCATGTGTTAAAGATAACTAATTTTTTAATTTTTTTTATCAATTTTTTCAATCACTTATGATCGCTTTTCATCATTTTGTTAAATAAGATCGCTAAGTTATTTTTGTTTTTCAATTTTTTCGATCCACTCATGATTGTGTATCGTCATCTTATTATATAGACTCATCAAATCACTATACTGAAGTGGTAAACTTGTCCTACATAAGTCTTTCAAATAGGGACAAAACAGTTTTCAAAAAATAAAACCCTTACGATCAAATGGTTAATATTAATAAATGCTATTTTAGAGGTGGAAATAATTATATATAGGAATTAATCTTTTTGTATATAAGCGTCTATGAGGTGTGATGAGCAATGTACGTAGATATTTCTTTAAAAAAAAAATCCTTGAAATGGCTTTAACTTAAATGCTGGAAATCGAACTAATTATATGAAATAAATATTCGTTGAGAATGGTGAGTGTGTGAGGCAGCAGAGAGTTGGGATTGACGGCATAGACCCAACAGAGCCAACACTAACGACATAATTACTCTTAAACATGACTAATAGGATTAAAATATGAATATATAATTGAAAAATTGACGAGTCTCTTTTATTTCATCTTTCGGTTTTTGTCATTTACCCCACGAGGAACCTAGTAGTTGCAATTCCACCAATAATGCCAAGTGAGACGATGCTTCAGCCTTTTGGTTAAAAGAAAAAAAATGAGAAGAGGAGGAGAGAAAAAGAAGTATCAAAATCAAATCAAAACCACCCACCGAATCCAACAAAACAGAAAGCTAGGAGGTGGAGGAGTGAACGTTAACTCTCACAACAATTAATTAGACAAGTAAACATTTTACTTCGTTTGAGTGAAAAATTTAATGGGGACTTTGGCTTGGGTTGTCCCGGCCTGGCCCTGCCACCTTCTGCCAAGTAATTGGTGGAGTCCTGGACCTGGTAGCTTTTATTTGGTACACTAATGAGTTGAGAATTGAATCTTACATGGTCTTACACTCACAGGATTCTATGTATGGACATGGCATTATTGTTCACAAGACCTGTCACGACCCTGCAGGCATGTGCTGCAATAGTGAGAAAGCAAGCTGCAAGATGAGAATGCATGGACCTACTTTTGCTTACTCTCTCTCTCTGACTCACTCACTATTATTGTTTTTTTTCAATAATTAAACTAATTAGAGTTTGTTTACCGGACTTCCCAAGTTTGGAAAGATTTTATTTTTGAGAGATTTGAAAAGTGGCCAAGACAATCTAATGGTTTCTACCCATCACTTCTGACTTCTCCTTTTGGGTAGTATTAATGTGGAAAGTAAGAGGGTTGGTTCATAAAATCAATACTTAATTAATGTTCTACCTGCTGGTTGGTACATGTTTCCTTCCTTCCCGCACTGTTTTCTATTTTAAAATTCTCTAGTATTCTCCTTTCTGAGACCACCATACTTGCTCTCTCAATTTTCTCAACATTATAGATGTACATATATGTATGTTCATTCATTGCCCATTGGAGGGGGGTGGGGTTTTGATTAATATTCATTATTAGCATGAAAAAATGGATGAAACGTTAGTAGTGCAATATATATATATACACAGATAATTAAATAATGAATACTTTCATAAATTAAAGTTAATGGATATCCACATAAGGTTGCAATGGGCAATCAACTTGGTTTATGTTAGGTTGCATATTTATATACATGAGATGGAATAGTTAAATTTCATTTTTAATGAATAATGAAACTAACTATTAGCATGAAATTTACAGGTCACTAATTCAATTACGCAAGTGGTGGGTTGGATCTTTTGGTGGGATTTGCGAAGAACTAGATGTATTATTTAATTTAATAATTTGATTATGACATTATTTAAATCTTACTTTTGCTGTATTCATCAAAAGAGTGGAAAAATATTCATTAATCAACCCATATAGCCGCCAATAATTTGGTTCCAGTCAATGTCTCAAACAGTGAATCAAAGTTGAAATGAACACACTAGCAAATATGTAATCAATATATGGTAGAAGATTGAAAAAAGATGCTGTGATTTCTCATATCACATTAAGAATATATATATATATAGCTTTAACATTTCAAACTTGTTGACAAATGCAAAATCCTGAATATAAGTTTTCCATATCCATGCAAGGTTAATTTTTCTGTGCTTAAATTGAAAAGCACTTCATTGATCTTGTTTGGGCAAACAAGCTAGCTAGGTAGAATTTTAATGATTCCTTTAAAAGGAAACAAAAATTTCATCACAAAATCACATCACTCACCTAGAAATGACTGTTTATCAATTCAAAGTGCTTGTCAAAAATTGCTTATTTGTCATGTAGAAACTAAAGATTTCCATTCCAGGACAGAAAGAGAGTCAATAACGAATTTCCCATTTGGGAAACAAGACTTTGCTTTATAATTCCAAATGATAGTTTTCACTAAAAAGAGTGTTAGGTCTCATCATCTAGTAGTGGTGGCAACTGGCAACCACCTATTTAGAGTAAACCAAATCGACCTCCTTGGTTCAAACGTATTATAAGTGTAAAGAAATTTTTTATTTTATTTTATTTTATTTGTTGATTTGGTTCTCTCGAGGGACTTTTGCGTATGCGTATATATATATATATATATAAAACCTAAAAAATGCTTGACGTTGAATGCAAGTCCTTCACCGGCCCTTTCTATTTTAAGATTGTTTTATTCTTAAGCTAAGCATAATTGTCTTAATTAAGCTCAGTGATTGCTCACCTTCATCTCAATCTTCTAGATTTTTACTCTTTAGTTTCTTTCTAGAAATACCAGAAAGATAGTCAAGATGGAAAACTTATGGCGAAACTAAAGTTTTGTTTTGTCATCTAATTTTTGACAAAAACAAGGGTTCGTTTCTATATTTGAAAAACCCGAAAAAAATAGAAAAAAGAATCAAAATTTATTCGTTGAATTGAAGAGTGATATACTTAAAAACGAGTAAAGGCCATATTTTAAAGATTAGTTAAAAATAGGTAAATGAAGGTATATGTATCTTTAAAATACGTAATTTCTATTTTTGGAAAAGAAAAATATTGTTACAAACTCTCTTGCAGAACGTATCCTTAAATCTGTTTCTTGCGAGTTTAAACAAAATGGAGAAATTGAACACCCAGCTTGGATCTCGACTACCGCTAATTGGGCTTGTGAACCCCAATTAGCGGTAGTCGAGAATGCACTCAACTTGCTGCGGGTACTGGTTTGGTTTTATCGAATAAGAGGGACACTAGAGAATGCAACTTATGTCAGAAACATATGAGCAAGTTTCAGAAGAATTGTGCAGCTTCAAGATGGATCCCTGTTTTGATCACTTTAAAATTGATTAACACTTGAAGAAGTCAAATGATAGGACTTTCTTCTCCCAATAAGATAACAGAATACAATTTAAAATGACGGTTCAAAAGTTGTTCGGACGAAAGAGAGACATTCTATCAAAAAGAAATTCTATTACAAAATCTGATTATTTTTTAAATAAACTTTTAAGTAAATTATTTTTGAAACGGCAATCACACAAAATCCACCCACCACTTTTCACTTCGGTGTGTACTGCTTTATTTCTTGCAGGCCCTAACGAGGCATTATGCTTTTGAAGCTTCCAATAAGTAATTCGTTTTATATGTTCATTTTTATTTTTCACTTAATTACCATACACTCCATTCCATCCATTAGAGCAAAATATAAACATCCCCGTGCACGGCTCATTGCATCCGTAACTAATTCCACCTTTTCTCATTTTCAAAACATATATCATCATCTCTCAAAGAACAATGCAAGTCAGCTACATTCTTGTAGAGAGTAGCACTTCGTCACATATTAGAAACAATAGACTTCTATCTTCTAAACACTTTTCCTTCTTTTCCTATGTTCTTCCACTGTATAACTTCAGTTTCCTATAAGGGAATGTGTGGACAACAAAAAATCGCAAAATAACCATTTCTTTCCAAGCGATCCCAGTATTAGTATGAGCGATTTCATTCAGTAACAAATGACGGAGCAAAAAGCATGAGCTTTAGCAAGGGGAGCTCCGCAACAAAAAATTTCTATTTGCAAATCTCCAAGTGTTTGAACATACAAAAGGTCAGTCTTAACAGCATCTTATCCGTGGCATATAAGAAACCTGTGAAGTTAGATGAAAATGGACCAATGGCATATAAGAAACCTCTAAAATGAATGAAGAGAAGGATCAGCATAAGTCAACAAAAATTTTCATTGTCTTAAAATGTGTGGTTCAGCACAATTTTAACCAGCACCCTACAAAATCATCTAGATCTCTACCACCACTGACAACAATATTCCAACAATTGGATAAATGGGAGTGGGAGGGAAACATTAGAAACAATTGGAACAAAGTGGAATCAGTAAAATTGCAGAATATTTACATTTAAAAAAAAAATTACATCACGGTGATTGGTCCATACCATTTAATTATTAAAAAAGAAATTTAAGAAAAAAAAAACCTACTTCTTTCATCATATTTTAGAACAGTCCTCTAAAAGAAAATATCTCTTACCATCTTATTCTCTAGTTTCCTGGTTTCACGGTATTCTAGATATAGTAACTTTAAATAAGATGTATTATCATATTATAATTTCTAGAAGGCAAAACTTGAACTAAATGTATCACTATATGGCTAAACTAATTGCAGAAATGCCAACATTTTTTTCCCCATACACAAAAGAAATATTTCTTTCCTTTGGAGAGACAAAAAACACGTAAATCAAAATTTGCAAGAAATAGAGTTGTAAATCATTGCAGCTGGTAGTGGTACTTACATAACGATTGAGATCATATACAAAGTGCACCCATGTCAGGTGGCCCTCCATCAGATCCAAAAGATGAAGCAGATTTACCAGATCCTCCTTTCTTGCTTTGCTTCCTTTCCTTCCGACTCTTTCTAGATTCAACTGTTCGGTTGCTGATGCCACAAAGATGACATATTAGCATGTAAAGCTTACATGACTCAATGGCAAAAGCAGTCAAGAATGGATTCTAGGTAATAACTTGTAACTAATATTGCATACAAGTCAATGAACTACACCTCAAACACTATAATTTTAGCTCTAACTGATGTGATTACCTTCCTAAGTTACCAGATTACTGATGAAAGTGGACTTGTATATTGGAAATTTGAAATTATAGTACAACGCATATAGTTTTAAATAGTCTAAACAGTCCTATAAAAGAATAGAGATCAAGTAGTTTACACCACGAACTTAGTAGGGGGCCTCTGTGTGGCTGACCCACAACAAGCCTTGTATTTCTTCTTTGATCCACATGAGCAGACCTTGTTTCTTGGGACCTTCTAAAGTTTAGACAAAATCAAAAAAGAAAAAGAAGGAAAAAAAAATTCAGAACTTTGGACCACCTGCACAAGAAAATTAAAGAAGTTTACTCATTTATAGAAAAACAAAAAACCTTGTCATCCTGATGCAATCCACTGTCATCATGGGTTCGTTTACTATTATTAGGAGATGGATCCTGTTCACAGTTCTTCTGCACAGGTTCTTCCTTAAGTAGCTGATGGTTTCCGTTTTCATTGTCACCTAGACATTCCCAAAAATATCAGTATATTGCAAATGTCTGCAAAACATTATGTGAATTAATCAAGAATCTCATTAAGATGATGAAAATGTAAGTGGCCAATGTATCTATCTGTTTGCAAAAAGACACATGCATTTATTCATAAACCATAATAATAATAATAATAATGAAACATTTAAGAAAAACAACAAATGACATGCTAATATTGCATTACTTATTAGTGTTCTGTCTATTTTAGTAGAAAGCAGGTTCCCACATTGATGTGGCACCATCCAAATCTTTACAGAAAAGACATGTTTAGAAGTAAGATATTCGAGGGCCCAAAGGACTTGTTGAGCCTAGTAAAGAAGTGCAATGAAACCCCAAACCAAGAGCAACCTGTTAGATCATCACTGTTTTGCTAAATTCACCCTATCGGCTCCACCCGTGATAAATTACCAGCTGCGGAAACAGTCATACTGGAGCATTCGAAAAATCAATTAAGATGACCTTCCTACTTGCATCAAATCAAACACCAAAAAACATTACTTTATAACCTCTTAATGAATTTATTGTAGAAATCCACCTTATTACTCCAAGAAAATTGAGTTTTTACCTGGCAAAAGTTTGAGACTAATTAAACTTTTGGAAGAGCTTTTTAGTAGACAAACACTTCATGGCAAACATGCATGATCATTAAACTTTTACTCTGCTAGCAAGCCAATATGACGAACATAGAAAAAGTGCTTCCAATGCCTAGCTAAACACTATAGAACTGTCAAAAAAATGAAGATAAATAAAAAAAAATAACTTTGTGGTGAGCCTCATGAAAAAACCTAAAATATGCAAAATTCACTGACTAGCCATTACCATTGGAAACATCTTCATGACAAGGAACTAAATCATTTTTAGCAGACTCGTCTTCTGTTCCCTGTTCTGCTATCAGAAACTCTATCGCAGCATCAACATCACCACCTACTTGCAGTAAAACCTGGAATGAGATCAACATTCAATGACCAAAAGAATAAGGGGTGAAAACTAGGGGAAGATAATACTGCTAAAAGCAGCACAAGAAGAAAGCACAGCAAACGCTAGAAAACTTACATCAAAACTACAATCTGGGCAGAGAGAGGAAAAAAAAAAAAGACTTTAAATTTGAAAGCAATTTTTCACCTCTTCAACTTTTTCAGCATTTTCACAACCACTTCCTGCCATGACCACTTTGATAGATCCTGCACTGATCATATTGGGACCAGCTTCTCCTTTAGAATTGGTGGCTGCATTTTTTGCTTGATGAGATGCCGCTGAAAGATCAGCATCAGCCTTTAACAAAATAAAAGTATTAGGCTAGTGCTACAAATTACATGTTCAATCTTCTGACAAAGCTAGCATGATAGCAATAAGATATTATAATAAAATTTAAAAATTAAAAAAAAAAAAATCCAAGCAGCAACCTTGATGATAATTCGCCTAGCTGGGCCCTGACAGGGGTCTTCCTTCAGCCGCACACTATTATAATGCTCTCCATCATGATAAGATCTGGAGGGCAAATAAAAAAAAAAATTAAAGAATTAACCAAAAAAAAAAAAGATGTGTTGAACATACAAATCACAACTACCATAATAATAAAAGACAGTGCTGAGGAAAACTTAAAGATAAAACACAACATCTAAACACTTTATAGAAAATAAGAAAACAAAGATAATGGGGAAACTGAAGAAAGTAGACTATTGAAATTATTGAAGCTTTAACGACATGCAGAATATATCTTACAAGTAGTTGCAAAATACAGATAAACAACTGTCTATAGAAAAGATTTGTTGAAACTTGAAACTACATGTCTTCTTATTTAAAAAAACAGAAAAAAGAAAAAGAAACTATGAATTGTATTAGATGAAACTTGATACTAACTGTCCCAATCTCTCACATAAAGTTAACAGGCAGTTTGAGCATCAGATAAAAATTAAACCATGGCTGAACTTCAACTTTCAAGTCTTGAAACACTAGTATACCATACTTCGCATAAAACCTACAATATGCCATAAGAATAACAAACAGCAACATGGGGAAAGTTACTCCTATATACTTAGATTAAAACATGCATGAATCAGATACTAGTGTCAAATGAACACCACAAGCATGATAAAATCAAGAATACTCACAAGTGAACCATACGAGCTCCATCAGAATCGAAATTCCGAATGTACCAGCGAGGTGACATGCTCTGAATAAAAGCAAGGCAATGAGCACCAATAAATTTCCATATTACTCCACAGAAACATTATACAAATATATGCAGAGTATAATGCATATGTACCAGTGAAGCAAAATCCCCACTGACACGTACAAGGCAAAAAAGAGTTCCCACGTATGACAACAAACTAGTCCATCCAGTGCATATATTGTTTGTTTTTGGGTATTCTAACTAGCTCACAAGGTTTAAAACATGGCTATGCAAGACAGGAGCTATGGAATATATCAAAAAGTCCGGAAAGTTTTCAACTGTGATGTGGGACTTATGTGGCTCACACATCAACACAACAAGACTCATTACAATCTCCTGTTCTTTGGAACTCACATCCTCACAAACTGTATGGCTGAATACCAATTTTAGAAATCTATCCCCAGTGTATGACTGAATACCACTCGCAGAAACAACATGAGTAATTAAAATCTCCTGTTCCTTGAACCTCACATTGTCATGAAGAGGAGGATGCGAGTACACACTGAATGACTATAATACCAACTGCAAAGACAAATCCCATTCTATTAAGATATTACCCATTTAAGGCTTATACCTAGCCTGCACAGACTAGTTAGAAGCCTAAAAAGGGTAATATCCATTTAATTCAATCTGTGCACTCAATTTTACTGACTGATTATTTATCCGTTTTCAAAATCCCGTGTAAGGTGGCTAAAAAAATCAAAAAAATGATGAGGGATTCGATGATTGGAAGGGTATTCATCTACTCAATTGGAGATTGTCACCAATCTCGTGAAAAAAGAGGTCTTGGGATTGGTAATATTGAAAAAAGAAAACAAGTTTTATTAGTGGCTCTTCAAGAAGCACTTGGAAATCAATTTCCAAAGTTTATCCAGATTTTCTTCCTCATTCAACTTCTGACATGGGGAATGGATAACTGATATGTTTTTGGGAAGATACTTGGTTATATGACTTCCCTTTGTACGAAGTTTATCCTCGCCTCTATAGATTAACAAAGTCCCACAATGGTTACATGAAATCAGGAGTCGTTTCTACCTCCTCTCATAATTAGAGCTGAAATTTGGCTTTCTTAAGTAATTTTAATGAGAGAGAAATTCTGGATCTCTCCCTACTCTTGTCTAGTGTTGACAATGTTTCCATTCATGATCTTGAAAAAGATAGGAGGATTTGGAAACTTGATTCCTCAGGGTCTTTCTCTAGTAAATCCTTTTCTCTTGGATGATTAATGATCATTCGATCCCTGACTTTCTGCCAGCTGATACTATTTGGAAGGCTAAAGTTCCTTGTAAAGTTCAAATTTTTGCTTGGCCCTTAGCTCAAAAAAAAAAAAAATACAGCTGTTATTATTCAGAAAAGGTTAAGATGTATCTGAATCCCCTCTTGGTGTGTTATGTGTAAAGATAGTTTAGAAAACATTGACCACTTGTTTCTTCACAGCCCACTAGCTTTAGGTTTGTGGCTCAAATTATTTCAGGCAGCAAAAGTTCTTTGGGTCATTCTAGCCTCCCCTAAATCATTACTCCTAGAGTTCTTAGATTCTTTTGGCAGAAGTAAAAAAGTTCAAGTTTTGTGGAAGTGTGTTGTTTTGGCAGTGTTTTGGGTAATTTGGATTGAGAGGGAGGTATAGAAAATTGTTTGAAAATTATACAGAGACAGAAATTCAATCTTTATGGGATAGAGTTCGGCTTTTAGCTTCTCTTTGACCTTCAGTTACAAAGGAATTTCATGATTCCTCTTTCTTTTTTATTCATTTGAATTGGGAAAGAGTTTTGGTTATTACATGATGAGTTGGAGTGTTTTTGGGTTTCCAAATGTATAGGATTGACTTAAATCTTAAGTATAGTTTTGTTTTTTTATTCAGGATTGTACTCCTTTTGTGGACTGCTTGTCTTCTTTTGTACAGTTTTCATCTAATACAATATATAGTTTCTTACTGAAAAAATAAATAAATAAAAAAACCACTAGCTTGCACTGTCTTAACAAATGTCCACACCAAGTACGAGGTATGGGGTTTGTCAACTAGTGTGGGAGCTCTTCTATTAGCAATGTAAAGCTTGGATGGGTCACAGTAACTCACAAAGTCCTTACAGTTATATGAGTGCAATAACTTTGATAATAATGTTGATGAGTAACAAACAAAAGCACACTAAAGAAAATGCAGTTCTCACCCGGTGAATGCATATATTACAGCGTGTAACAAGAGAAGCAGCCTGCAATTCCATATGTCCAGCCCAAGTGCCATCCTTTTCCATAGATTGGCCGTATTCATCAAATGGAACATCATCCTCAATAAAGGGCTCAAATGTTTGACGATTCTTCTATTGATTGAAGCTCCAACATCAGTCACATATGTATGGAGGGGAAAGCAAAAAGATCATCTTGAACATTAAAGAGAGAGCCATAATGTCATCTAAGAGAAGTGAGATATCATATTTGCATGCAAAACTACATCAGGCAGTTTGATTTATTTTTCATTAAATAAAAGGGCATAATTTAACAGCATAGTGAGGAAAATGCCTATGTGTATTAGATACATAAACTGCAAATATAGGGGGTTCATACCATGAACTGCATCTTAAACCACATAGCTCGGTCTACTAGAATTGTAGGTTCTGCACTTCTTTCAAAGCAAACACTATGCATGCCTATGTCAACTAGATCAGCCATTTATGCACCCTTTTCCAGAAACTCACATGATATATAAGAATCCAATATACCTTGCCATTTAATTGCAAATCTGCATGGTCCCTGAATAGACAGCTTAAAATTCTCTGGTATTAGGTCTTCCTTTTCATTCTAGCAAATTTATTATTAACCAAAGACCCTTGATATTGATGATAATAAAGTATTCACAAAATATTTCATAATATGGAAAATAAAGTTATTTCTAGAATCACAATGAAAATAGTTTAATATTCAATGAAATTTTAAGAAAGAGATTGCCGCATATAATTGACTTCTTCCTTTGTAGTCACTCACCATTATATACTGTACAACCATACTGCGATATTTTTCATGTTCCTCCTCATTACCTTCCAACTGATCAGCAAGAGCCCTGCAAACTAACAAGAATAGACAACTTAAAATATCTTAAGATAACTCACAACACACTCTTTTGTTTCTTCTTGTTAACTAATATTTCACAAATCTTTTCAATGATATGGTGAGAAAAAATTACAAAAGTGTGACTTTATTTTGAAAAAATGTAAGATAAGATCATCCTATAAACACAGACCTGAAGAAACAATTACCATCAGCAGTAACTTCAATGATTTTTAGGCCCAATGAGTCCAGCTGATCACGGAACTGAGAAAGATCTGCCTTCTTCCCTTGCTTCTTAATCTAATACCAACAAAATGTTAGTTCCTCTAGCAGTAACCACCTAAAAAACAATAAATAGGAATTTGTTCAAAATGTAATCAGTATATCCCGAATTAAACAACTTAAAATAACTCAATAAATCATCCTGAAAGTAGCTAACTGGTTTTTTGTAAGCAAAACTACGTCTTATTCATCCATTATCAAGTCAATGCTCAAAGTCAAATCACAAGCCAATGCATAACTCTTTCACTCTTTCTCACTATCCAAGCAAACATCTTTTACTTTTTTTCCCCCTATACAATAGAATTGCGTTCAACCTCGTTTTGAGTCCTCCAACCAAATTTACTTAAAACTGTCAATAATAACACATTCTACCACATATCTCAAAATAATACTCCACAAACTGAATCTTAAATCGTCATTAAGCAAAGCCTCATTCACAATCGCTCTATATTTCCTAGTAAACTAATTTTTCTCAAACAATTGCATCACACTCAACTTGTAGCTAATCTTCCTCAAACACATTCACATTATTCAATCCATAGAAACTTAAATGTGAAGAAACATACAATACAGTTTCCTGCGACTCATCGCGTGAGCGCCAACGCAAGCACGAAGCGAATAGAAGCAACATTGCAAGAATTTCACTGTGAAATGAATCTCTAGCAACAATTCAACAATAAAGAGAACATAGTTTGGAAATTAATGTGAAATTAGGGCAAAGCTGAAAGTGAAAAGCCAGAAATCAGAAAAGGAAATCGAAAATATTACAAGTTAATTTTACGGATGAAAATGATTTAATTTTAATTAATTTTATAAGGAAATTAAAAGATGTTAAAAAATGCAAAAGGGTAAAATAGAGATTGACATACGTGGGGTTGCTTCTTCAGTTTGGACTTTTGTTGCTTCGTTTTTACCATGGTTTGAAAGATTGGTATCGTCTCGTTCAGATAGACAGAGAAAACGAGACGATAGATTACCGAAATCTACGAATCCCGAGTTGATGCGGCGACTCGGACTGAACTATCTACCGCATACCGGAATATGCGGTTTATCGTGACAAATTAATTTTTTTTTTCAAATTTTCTTTTTTCTGTATTTATGATTTGTTAATTTTATGTCCGTATCCCTCTGGCTTTCGGTTCTGGATTTATGAAGCCCCTGGGTTTTGGAGGTTAAGATGATGATGGGTCTGAGGCCCACCTAAGAATGGAAATTTATTTTCAGAAATGTTTATTGCATTACAGTAATGCTACGCTTCAGACGTTCATAAAACATAAATTCTATAACATAATACGATAGTTTATACAGTAAAATTTGATTAAAAAAATAAAAATTAATAAAAAAATTACATATTTAATAAAATTATACTATTTAAACTATCAATCATATTATATAATTTATGTTGTATAAACGTTATGTGTCTAATATTATTGTTATTGAAAAAAAAATCTTTATATAGTAAAATTTTAGTTTCAAAAACTATACATTTGGGAATAGAAGCAAATCTTTCCTTACTCCTCAGTCTTAGCTTTTCCTAAGTTTTAAAAAAAAATGTGATTGGTGAATAGAAAAATTGAATCAATGAAGAAAAAAAGTGAACGCAAATATAAATCATTCATACAAGTAGAAATCTATGTATCAGTATTTTCTTAAGAGCTCAAATAAAGTTAAGATGAAGAGAGAATCATAATCCATATATAAAATACAGCTTTAGACGATAAATTAAATTTTTCTTTTTTACATGTGTCGTACATTTTTTACCCTTAAAAAATAAAATATATTAGATATTCAAAACTTTTTGTTTTTGCACCAAAAATTATAAAATTGGGATTTTCTTTAGCTAGTATATAATATAACAATAATATTAGACTTACAATCTATATATAACCTAAACTCTATAACAAATGTAACTTTCTTTATTTTTTTTTTCTCTTTTGTTGTATTTTCGTTATGTAAACTGTCATATTTTTTTATACAATTTGGGTCATATGTAATTTATAAGTTTAGCATTGCTCATATAAAACAAATGAAAATTGTTTTGTTTAGTGCAAGACTTTTTCCGCACTTAAAAAGATAAAGAAATTATTTAATATGTCAAAACTTCCATTCTTGCACCAAAATCTACGAATTTGGGATTACAATGTGGAACTTTTATGTAAAATCCAACAATCTTACTCGATACTACATGAAACGTAACCTGCTGTAACAAATGAAAATTTTTGTATGTGCTGAACTTCTTACCATACTTTGAAAAGAGAAATTTTTTTTCTTGATTTAAAACTTTTTCTTTTGTCCCAAAAACCACAGTTTGGGTTTAAAGTTTTAAACTTACTGTTAGCCAGTGCACAAAATTAGTCTAAGGGAATAAATGAATTATTCGACTCAAAACTTCTACTTTTATACAAAAACTACAAATCTAGGATTAGAATTAAGAACTTATAAAAAAAAATAAAAATTAACAGTCTTTTAAGAGTGATGCTATTTGCCCCCACCTTTGTTGCCTTGATCTTGCATCGAATTTAATAACTTTAGTGTTGTTAGCTAAATTGATATTCAGAGATTGATTCCATTGTACATATGTTTCTGTATACCAGTCCTTTGCAGCTCCTTGCTATGCTTCTGCACTCTGGAGAGGCAATAAAATAGATAAAATCATTGACTTCTATTATGGTGTGGGACTGTGGGTTGTAGAAAGAGTAGTAGAACAAAGTAATTAACTATATTTGGATTGACTAGTAATTAAGGTGAAAAACTGTAATAAAAATTTTATTTAAAAGTGTAGTATTTTAGTTCGATTGTAGGGGTTGAATAGCATCACTCTATTTTTTTTAAACCAATTTATAAAAAAATAGAAACCCAAAATATTTTTTAATTATTAATAACATCAATAACTCTTCGGACTCTTCTCCTTTCCCGTTGACTAATCATCTGTAAATCTCTGTATTTTTTTAGTCGTTGTATATGATTTAATTTTGTTAAAAACTATTGAAAAAATATATATATTATCAAATTGTTCATTTAGAGTATTGCGACGAAAACACATTTTACCTTATAATTTTCAAAT
Source organism: Boswellia sacra (assembly GCA_013180625.2). Taxonomy (NCBI): domain Eukaryota; kingdom Viridiplantae; phylum Streptophyta; class Magnoliopsida; order Sapindales; family Burseraceae; genus Boswellia; species Boswellia sacra. The sequence goes on along the minus strand of SNVD02000038.1, from coordinate 615,907 downwards.
TTCAAGTAATGAGGTTTAGGCTTAGGATTTTTATAATATTTGTGACATTATTATATTATTCATGTATGATAATCTTAAGTGAATATCACCTCATTTAATATACTAAAATCTGAATAATGAATATTGAAAATTATAAGATTTAAAATCCTATTATTTGTATTTTCAAAAAATAATTTGACTATCGTTTAGTTGAAATTAAATGATTTAACTCAGGACTTTGTCCGCACAGTTATAGATGACATGGACACTTGACTGGCCTTTGTGGCTTAATTCTTAATTAAACTATTTTCAAAAACTAAATTTTCTCCCATCAAATGAAGAGATTTCTAGACTAACGACGAGTCTTCTAATACAAAGAAAGAAGATTAAGACTTGTAGTGGTTGTTAATCAGCATCTTAATCACATTTAAGGTGGTTGTATTTGCAAGGAACTTTTTTTACACGTGGCAAGAGATGAATGAGTCAACTTTAAACAAAAGAAAACGAACTGAAAATGAATAGAAGGCAACATGATGTGAACGCGCAGCAACAGCCAGCAAGTAACATCCATCCAGAATCACAGCTTGGTGGCTTCGCCCATGCTATGTCTATGGCAAACACAACCACGCAAATTGGGCCAGCGTGGGCCAGAACTTGAAAAAGTGTTTTTAAGTTCCTCAACGCCATCCGTACAGTGGCACTGCGGTGGAAGAGAAGAAGCCGAAACGGTTGGCGAGAAGTAAATGGCATTTAACAACACATGACAGAATGCACGACCAAAGGTGGAAAAAACTGAAAAGAATCCAATGTAGGCGTAGAAAAGCATGTGGACTTTCGTCCATTACAATCCTATTTTGCTTTTCTTTGTGTTTCCATGATTTTGACCAAAACGGTGTAGGATTACTTATGGGTATGATGATTTTGACTTAGATGAGTTATGAATATGTTGAGTAATTCTTCATGAAATCGAAAGATTCTTAACTTAAAATATTAGATTTAATTGATTAACTAATGTTGAAGTAAGGAGAGACTATGTAATCTAAGAAATTTGATGCAAAAATAGTTGCACATAGATTTGAAGATATAAGAAAAATAGTTTAATAAATTAGACAAAAAGATAACGTTGATTCGCTGACGGTAAATTGAAGTTAATTTTGTTTATCTGAGAAAGAATAATTTTACGTACATAAATTTTGCTATATAATTTTATATATAAATTGATATGACATAAAATAAGTATGATAAAAAATGTTGATAAACAATGATTAATATGATAATAACTAAATAATGAAACATCAATTTATATGTAAATTTTGAACATATAATAATATTAGTACTTGAGAAATTAATTGGATATGACAAGTAAACTTCTCTTGATTTGAGCACAAGTGATTTATAGTCGCTAAAACTTAGAGATAGTATGGGATGACTAATGAATTATTTATAATTGAAATAGAATCATGCTCAATTTTGTAATTAATTATTGAAAATATCGACAAAGTCCATGGCAAACATCGTAATTATAAATATTTTTTATAATTTGGCAGAACAGGAGACAACTACAATGGTATACTTCAGTTGTTAGTGGATTAATAGATATTCTATATTAAATCAAATCTTACTCCTGGGGTGAGTGAGGTATGTTCATTTTGTGATTTTGTATTTTTATTTTTAATTAGATTAATGAATATGTGCTTGATTTTAAATTATTTTAAATTTTAAAAAGGATATATAGTTGATATTGAATGTAAAATATATTAAAAAATATACAGTAAAAAAAGCAAAATTTAAATTTAAAAAAGAACACATCCTTAAATGTTCATCAGCATATCTATGTGCCAATACTAGAAAAAATTATATTTTCCTCTTATGGCCCAAAACAGCTTTGTAGGTGTACCATTAATGCAATTTGTGTGCACATTGGTCAATGTTTCTAGAATTGACATGGACTTTAGAAACTAAGAGGAAATATAAAATTAATTGTGCTTGTGCTACGCAATCCTGTTAAAATAATGTTTTAATTAAATAAAGTGTCATTAGGAACAGACAAATCAAGAGTGCAACACAAGCATGTACATTGGCAAAAGCAAGAAAGCATAATTAGTAGTTGCAAGCACCACTCAACTCAACTACCAAATATCCCGGCAAAAAGAGATTAGACGATTAGTGGGTCAGCCAATCCATCATAATCACTATCATAATTAGTGTTTAAACTAAGAAATTAAAGCTTAGAAAGATGCCAAAGTGTTCATCAACTCATTGCTTTACTGCATAAAAAAAAAAATACTTAGGATTTTATATGATCTCTGATTGATTCGGACAAAAAGCAACAATTTGCCAAATCACTAGTATTAAATTCTTAAAGAAACCACTTGAGAGTGAAGCCCAAACCCCACATCCGTTAGAAAAGGAGAAAGATGAAATGATGCTTTCATTATAGCCATCTTTTATTACTATTATTACGAGCAAGGCACGCGAATGCGAAGTTTCCGAACCACTTTTTTCTGTTAATGGTGTCTAGCTCATACTTTAGTTTTGTCGAGTGATGTTCTTGCTCCATTTATATGTTTTATGCACGCATTCTGAAAAGTAATAGTTAAAAACCTGTAATAAGCATATTGGCAATTATCTTTTACCAATTAATCACCATAATCATATGTGTGCAGAGATTTAAAAAGGTAAGTTACCCAAATGATAAAGTTCAAAGGGTTGCAATAATTTTTAGTAGACAAAATGTTTATTTGATTTTATAGTAAAGTCCGATAAACATATCATTGTAAATAAGTTGATAGATACGCTAAAATATAAAGTTGATAAATGGGCTCGTCTCCTCATCATTATTGACGAGTATGTTAACTTGTCATTACTTTAAGTAATCCTTCGTCTTGTTAGACTTATCATTTCATAAAAATTATACTTATTTATAACTTATATTTATGTTTATCAACTTGTAACGTTTTAAGAGTAATACCCGTCTAGTTAACATATTCTATTAATGAAATTGAACCCGACTAAACCATCAAAAGTTAAAAATTTTATTATATTTCAAAACAATTGCTCCAACTTTGATTATTTTCTCATTATTTTTGGATTGAAACTTCCCAATAGTTTCAATGATTAAATTCTTTACTAAATTCAACAATATTTTTATTGTTATTCGTGTATCTTCAATGGTCCAGAACTGAGTTATTTAAAATTTGATACTGACATTTGCTTAATATTCTTATATTTTTGTTTTTTGGGTTTTTTACATAACAAGATGCATAAACTAGGAGCAAATACCTCTCAAATCTCAAAACACTATAGTTTACTTTGTATAATACAATTTTATGATCTGAATTCCTCATCAAAATTGGTGCTGAAAGAAAACTGGACAAAAAAACACGAGCAATGAATGTTCTGACGTAGTAGTAAACTAGACAAAGACTCGCACTCTTCCGGTCCGTCAGATGAAAGCAGATGCAAAGCCAACTGCCCGCGAGCGAGCAATACGCCAAACCAACCCAAACCAAACCAAACCAAACCAAACCAAACCAAACCAAGCCAATCAGCAATCCCATACAAACTCTTATACTTCGTCACTCGTACGTGTCATCCGTGTCAGACCAAGACCGACACTTTTCCTCCTCAAAATATCCCGCTATTTTCTTTTCTTTTCCGTTTTTCTCATCTCTCTCTCTCTCTCTCTACTGTTACTCATATTCTACTTTCTACTTTTCCCTCATTTTACTTTTTCTTGCTTACCAAACACAAACGCGAGCTCACTCACACACACGCTCTCTATATCTCTTCCTCTTACTCTCCAACTCGTCTTTGTGTTTTCGGCGAGATCGCAGTGTCACACATTAAGGATCGCAGCGTTACAGCCGTAATTTGCAGTTGTCTGCATTTACGCCCCTCATCGTCCTCCTCTGCTCCATGCATGGCGTGGTGCTAGTGGTACAGTGCTTTCAAAGGTGATATAGAGCCGTTACAGATATTGTGACTTTTATGTCTGGCTGTTTGGATGTGTTTGATCATGTGTGTGTGTGTGTGTGTGTGTGTGTGTCTATATATATATATGGATTATATTTATATGTATGTATGTGTATATGTACCTGCATTGATGTATCTAAGTTAGCTTTTGTTGTTTGTTTACTGATGGAATCTTGTTCTTTTTTATTTTAATGCGTTTTGTTCTAATTCCTGAATTTAGAGATATAGCTTAGCTAACATATATTGAAGTTCTGCAAGGCACAGAGGATGATTCACTGATGACGTGTTGTGTTGTTCGGCAACATTTTTGAGTCGTATTTTTTGTTCTTGGAATGCGAAAATATAACAGAAAACATGTTTGGTAGTAATTAGTATTTGAACTGCATGTGTTTTTTAAAACAGTGAATTGTTTTCCAAATTTTAAAGGAGGAAAATTAAAAAACAGCATTCACAAGCGAATCTCAAGTCTTTGCAAAGTCTATTATTGATTTTTTTTAACTTTTTAATTATTTTATTTTTGCTCTCTTGTTTATGAAAATGACACCAAATCTGTTTTTCTGATTGAAAAAAGCCGTTTCTCAAAATAATACACATTTGGAAGTCGTTTCCAGGTGTGCCCGAAATAGTTATAATTTATATGCTTGGAGAGTTGAAGAAGACATTTCACGGGCAAATTTTCAGTGTCTGGTCCTAATATTTATCAATCATCTAGTGGGAATCATAATGTTGGTTTGTTGAAGTAGATGGATTTGAGGCAACAGTAATGACTGAACATAATGTCATTTTTAATACTACAATGACTTAGCTTTTGGAAGGAACTGATTGCAAGTTGTCATCCCTGAATGATCGCTTTCATGTATATGTGTCATCAGCATTTGTCGCTGTCATACTGATTTAGAGTGGAATGGATACAGGTAATTTATAACGCCTTTCAAGTATTCAAGCATCCAAGCTGGACTTGTTAAACTTAAAAATATGGACCACAGGACTTGGCTTTGGAGGAAAAAATCTAGTGAGAAGAGCATTGTTGCAACCGACAAATTAGACCTTTCCCCCAAAGGAAATGAAGAAGAGGTAACCTAAGTGCTTGGGTTTGCAACTTTCTTAAATGCTAAAGACTCTTATAAAATTGAAGAATCTGATCTTGAGATATCGTGCCATCCTTCAAATCATATGCATCTTATATTTGGTAGAAACTTCTTGTTTTTCATAAATACTGAATGCCGCATCAGTTTTATATGTATGATTTTAATAATTAGATAGTTCTTTAGTTATGTCAGTTTAACATAATGATTCAGGTCTATAACCCACCTTCTGCCTTCATGGAAAAGTAGATGCCTTCTTGGAGAGGGTATCATATCATTTGCTTATTGCCACAATGTAATTCAATAAAGTGCTACCTAATCTAAATGTTAAAGCTCTTACCCCCGGTACTAGAATCCTGGAAACATTTCTTCATAGTCACTAACATCTCCCTATGAACCAAGTCTAAATCACGATTAAAAGAAGATTTAGTGCATAGCATAGGTGTCTATATATAAAGCTTGCCAAACTAAAATTTAATATTGTTCGAAGTAATGTGTTTCCATTTGGCAAGTACTGATTCATAATGAGGTTGAGCTAAACTTCTTTAAGTTGGCTTTTATTTAACTTTCTTGTAAAGCCTAGCCACCACCTTTGAGGAGACAATAAAAACCTTTCTGGCCTGAGTTTTCACCTATTAGATTTTGTGGATTATGCATCAAGCAAATTTTGAAACCAAAAGTGATCACCTTGCAGATAGAACTGCAGGCGTGTCTCATTAACTCATTAAATTAACTCATTAACTAGTTAATGAGTAGGACAACAAAGCTCCCTTTTGCAAAGGATTCCATGGTTTTAAATTAAGCTGAGACATTCCGGTGCTGTAATTACAGTGTGAGATAATATATGGACATCAGATGATGAATGGGGCCTCTAACAGTGAAGGAAGGTTTAGGGTGCTTGATTTCTTTAGAGAGTAGTTATAACCAGACATCTTTGTTTTGGAAGATTTTTAATGACGCTCATCAAGTTTACTGGATGTTCCTTGGTAAATTTTCATTCAGAACACTGTACATTGAGCCACAACTTTATTTGATTTCAGATACATATACTTTTGACTGACAAAGCTGAATTAGAGAATGATGTGAAGAAGTTAAATGATAAGCTTTCTTCTGCCCTTGCTGAGTGTAATGCCAAAGATGATCTTGTGAAGGAACATGCAAAGATTGCACAGGAAGCAATGAAAGGTGAGTCACTAAAATTTTTACTTTTATGAATTCCTCTACTTATTTAATGTGAGTTTTTTTTTTCCAATTTAAATCATAACTTTGGAAACCCCATTCAAATTCTGATTTGCTGTCCTCCTTTTTTTTTTTTTTTTTGTCAATATAAGGCCAGGAGAAGGCAGAAGCTGAAGCAGTGTTTTTAAAAGAAGAACTAGATGAAGCTTTACAGCAGAGAAGTTTTGGTGAGGAACGAATAAGTCATTTGGATGCAGCCCTCAAGGAATGTATGGAGCAGCTAAGGTTTGTTCGAGAAGAGCAGGAGCAAAGGATTCATGATGCTGTGACAAAGGCATCAAGAGAATTTGAAAAATCACGGATGGTTTTAGAGGAGAAGTTGGCGGAGACTAATAAAAGGTTGTCAAAATTAGGTGTTGAGAATACTAATCTTACCAAGGCTCTCCTAGCAAAAGAAAAACTGATTGAAGATTTAACTAATCAGAGGACTCAAGCAGAAGCAGAATTTAATGCATTACTGACTAGATTGGATAACACAGAAAAAGAGAATGCATCACTGAAATACGAGGTTCGAGTGCTTGAGAAGGAGCTTGAGATTCGGAATGAGGAGAGAGAATTTAATTGTCGAACAGCTGATGCGTCGCACAGGCAACACCTAGAAAATGTCAAGAAGATTTCCAAGTTAGAATCAGAATGTCAAAGACTACGTCTCCTGGTACGGAAGCGATTGCCAGGTCCTGTTGCCTTGGCGAAAATGAAAAATGAAGTTGAAGTGTTGGGAAGGGAATCAACTGATACAAGGAAGAAAAGGTTGAATTCTAGTCCTCTTGGTTCGATGGTTGATTCTGCAGTGGACATCTCTCCTGACGAACTCAGCAGAAGGATTAATTTTCTGATGGAGCAGTTATGCACAATCGAAGAAGAAAACAAGACTCTCAAGGATGCTCTTAACAAGAAAGCAAATGAACTCCAATTCTCAAGAAGCATGTATGCACGTACAGCCTCCAAATTATTAGAGGCTGAGTCACAGCTTGAAGAATTATCAAAAGGTCACAAAATCATGGACCCAACCAGGAATAGTGTTATGTCATATGAGCTCTCCATGGCATCATTGTCTGACATTGGTAGTGATGATAAGGTTAGTTGTGCTGAATCACGTGCTTCAACTTTTGTTTCGGAATTGGAACACTTCAGAAGGGGAAAACCGAGGGAGCCGACATCATGCAAGACTGTTGGAGCCTCTGACATAAATCTTATGGATGATTTTGTTGAAATGGAAAAACTGGCCATAGTCTCTGTTGATAAACCATCTGAGATTTCTCATGTTTCTCTGGATAGACCTAATGCCAGTGTAGGCCCCCTTGGAAAGGAGTCCGGCAAGAATCTCCCAGAGGTCATGGGCAGGGAGATAGTTCAAATTCCTGATCGTCAGTCTGACTTAGGTGTGCTGAATCAAAAAATCCGATCAAGCGATAGTCTAGTTGGACAAGTTCCTAGTTGGTTACAGGATATACTGAAGTTGATCTTAGAGCAAAACCGTGTCACACAAAGAAACGCCCATGAGATACTTGAGGATATTAGAGTAGCTTTGGCATACATAAAACATCCAGAAGGTAACAAATTGGTCAATGCTTTGGAGATCTCAGATGATGCTGATTTATCAAATTCACCTCGTTTTACTTCAGCAACAGAAATTGACATTTCAATGACAGAGAATCAGCAGTTTCACTCTGATCTGAGTAAGTCAATAGGCAAAGTAGCTGAGCTAATTGAAGGGATCAATTTACCATCACCAGACTATGGTATTTTGGAGACCTCGTCCAAGAAGGATGGAACTATTCTCTCATATAAAAGCCCAGAAACATCTTCAGGCTACACAGTTCGTGTTTTCCAATGGAAAACGTCTGAACTTAGTGGTATTTTGCTGCAATTTATTCATGCTTGTTATGATGTGTTGAACAAAAAGGCTGACTTCAATAAATTTGCCAAGGAATTAAGTACCGCTTTGGAATGGATTATGAACCACTGCTTTTCCCTCCAAGATGTTTCCAGCATGAGGGAAACAATAAAGAAGCATTTTGATTGGGATGAATCTCGAAGTGAAAATGAAGCAGAAGTTGGAGTGATTTGTCAATTTGCAGAAGCAGATGGATTAAATTCCAGAGAAACCTTGTCTTCTTTGCCGATAATTGCTGCATCCAATGGCCATGACAACTTAAACCAAAAGGAAGAACTTCCTTCAAATATGAAAGAAGAAAATAAAAAATCAGGAGACGAGTTTAGCATACGGAAAGATACGGAAGCGAGTCTCCAGTCAGCCATTGATAAGAGTAATTCATCAATGAATCAACTTCGTGAATCAGAGAAAATCATTTCAAACTTGCAAAATGAGTTAGAAGCTTTCAAAAAATATAAAGACATGATTGAGGATCAAGTTAAGAATCACAAATTATTAAATGAAGATCTAGAGACACAGCTTACAGTGGCCAGAGTTGAACTGAACGATGCTCGCCAGAAGTTTTCATCACTACAAGTGGAGCTGGAGAATAAAAATAACTGCTGTGAAGATCTGGAGACGACATGTCTTGAACTACAACTCCAACTTGAGAGGTACCATGGTTGTTATCAATTTCACTTTTTAGAACTCCAATAATTAGTTATTTATTAATTCTCATTGCATTATTGATGATTCTTATTTTCCTGATATCTGTTATCTTCAGTATGACAAAGGATGAAATCCCAAATAATGAACTCAAGCAGGGTGAAAAGCAGATTCGAACTGTAAGTTCCTGTCGTCTTATCACATGTATATAACCTATTTGGAGTTAAATTTTATTTGTAATTGCTTTCTGGTAGCTTTGGTGATAATTTTGATTGAATTTTTTTACTTATACTGAATCTAAAATTTTCTAATAGCATTTTCCAGTAAAACATTTTCCTCAAAAAAAGCTCAATTAACTCCTTTTATTATGACAAAACATCCTTCAACTTATAATGGAGCATCACTTAGTTAAGTAGGATTGTTATCAAGTTAAAGATTTTTTGATAAGTGAGGGTATTTTTTCAATTTCCCATTAAAGAGTGAGAAGCTCCTTTGGAAGTTCATTAATCACTTCCCTATCTCCTGTGTAATTAAGTGGGTGATAACTTGTTTAATTAAGAGCGTTATCAAGTTACAGACATATTTATAAGCCGAGGATATTTTGTCAATTTCACGTCGAAGAGTGAGCAGGTCCTTTGGAAGTTCATTGATCACTTCCTTGTCTGCTGTATAATTAGAAACATGTAACTGACATATGATTATCTTATATTGGAGTAAATTAGCTGCACTTAGTTGGAGCAGTTTCAAATTGTAAGGGTGTGATTGCATAAATCCTCGCACACACCTTTTCAGGAAATTTATCTAATTAGTGTTTTATCTTTTTGTGAAACCATGATCATGATAGCCTTGTTTATGGCAAGCAGAAGCAGATCAAAAAAAAAAAAAAAGAGTCTCTAATAATGGTGTTGAAGTGAAGCTCGTCAATGTAATTTCTCTACCAGGCAAATGACTCAGAAAAAAAAAAGAAAATCTGTTGCATGTTCTTTGGGGTGTACTATGAGCTGGGGGAGTTTATTTGTTAAAAAGAGTAGAAAAGAGAACTAGGCTGGAAAAACTATCCATTAAAGAAAATGAAGCATAGCCGTTTTCTTTAGAATTAATTGGTCTAATATGATTGGTACTGATGATGTCTTTAGAATTTTCACATTCATTGCTTATAAGAGCTTAAATTACTATTGTCTATTCTATTAAGTGACGGAATGTCGATCAACATGGCAGGATTGGGAGATAACAGCTGCTTCGGAAAAGTTGGCAGAGTGCCAAGAAACTATTCTAAATCTGGGGAAGCAACTGAAAGCATTAGCTTCACCAAGGGAAGCCGCCCTTTTTGACAAGGTCATCTCTACTCGTACAGACACTACTCCTACAGACAAAATCAATACCACTGCTGCCACCACCCCAGCTGCAACCTTACCAAAGAACAAGCTCAACAACCAAAGGTCGTCACTGCTAGATCAGATGATAGCAGAGGATAGTGCCAAAGGTAAGGATCTTAACTCTCCTGAAACCAAAAGAAACGATGGCAATTACAGTTCTGTGATCACAGCCAAAGGGACAGTAGAAGAACTAGAAAAGATCCTGGATTTAGATGGAATTAAACACCGGAATGAAGATTCTGTAGGTAATTCGTTAGCAATTGTGCCCAGCAGAAAAGGAAGTAGTGGGAGTTTGTGGAAAAAGTTCTTTTGGAGAAAAAAGCAAGTTCACGTTAAGAAAATGTCTCTTCCATTTACCCCATCACAGACTGTCAAATAGGATAAAGCAATGACAGCGGTTGGTGCTCAGGGCTACATTATCTTGGCAGTTGTTTGTAGTTCTTTTGCACACAGGAAATGGAAACAACTAAGTTTGGCTTTTGTCAGTCAGGAGAGAGATTGCATGATGTTGTGTGTTATACTTTTGTATATACAACTGAAACCTGAAAGCTAGGTCATTGAGTTGAGAGTGTGTGAGAAATTAAAAAATAAAAAAAATAAAAAAAGAGTTCTTTGTTATGTAGAATGTTCACGGTGACTATCTGCATTTTCTAGTTGGGGGCGGTTATGTTATGTACATCAGCACATGAATAAAAGCAACTCAGATGATTTTATCTCATATTTAACACCGTACATAGTGCAGAATGAAAGGCATACGGTAAGGGCTATAATGCTTTGTAACGAAGCTAAAATTTGACATGAGCTCGTGTGATGGCGAATTTAAACCCTGAAACAGCTTTTAATATTCATCAGTTCACACGGTAACTCCGGAAATTTGGAATAGAATCTTTTGATGTCTTCTTGTTATAATAATTCTCAAACATTTACTTTTCATCTGATCTTTGACATCCGTCAAGTATGGATTTTTGTTATGTTTCTAGCACCTCAAATCAGGAAAAAAATCCCTCCTTTTCTTTTTTTACGACTTATTTTATTCCTTCAACAACTCATATCATGCAAAAATTTTTAAGAAATTTAATTTAAAATATTAGTCAAAGTCTACGGGGGTTTCAACATTTAGAAAATAATAATTGTAATACCGTTTTTCTTAATTTAAATTGGTTTTTCTTAAAAGTAGTTCATTAAACTAAATGAATTTTTAACTCTTGTTAATCTGAATAACCAAAATTTTGATTCTTGTAAGAGCTTACTCTGGAGGATCAGTGAACAGAACCCTAAAAGTCACTACATAATTCGATTGAAAAAAACAAAAAGAATCTGGAGCAGAAATGACATACAATAATGAAGATCGCCATCATTCATAGACGTGGCAGTAACTCAAATCTCCCCTTAATCAATACTCAAGCTCTATACGATACAAATGTTGCAATATCAAGGAGTCCAGCCTCCCTGTAGCATTCAGCAATACGCTCCACGGAGTCATCCCAAGTGCCTTCCACTGAAGCTAAATCCAACAAAAAAGCAGCTTCATCCAATGCAATCTGCAAAGTAGAATGAACACAGATTGACAATAAGCTAAGTGTTGACTGGCTTGCCGCAAACAATGAAGAGAAAAATTATTAGTAGAAAACCTGAGCGGGTGGTTTCCCCTTGTTTAGATCTTGCTCCTTTCCCTCTTCTGTCAATTTTTCTTTAACATATTCAATTTGTTCATCCTCCCATTGTGCTATACTTGCGACTTCCTGAAGAGAAGAAAATAACCATTTAATACCCACAAATGGAAGAAAGTTAAAAAAATAATAATAATAAAATAAAATAAAGATTAGAAAAGGTATAGGAAACGTAAGAAAAGATGAAAAGCAATTGTCTATGGTACCATACATGGTACTTGCAACCCAGAGTCCACCATGGAGATTTTAAAGCTCCCCTGGCAGCATCTTTAGCTTCAAGATTACGCCCAATCCTAAAAAATTCAGAGAAAGCATATAAACCTGGGCAATTAAATAAATCAACATTCAACCCTAGGAGACAGTAATGGGAGAAAGTTCCTACTAACTTCAGCAAAACCTGGGCGTTGAATATAAAAGGCCGTGCAAAACCCGGAAAAAGATTCTTCTTTGTATAGAATTCACCAGTCACCAAAGCTGAAATCTTTTTATTAACATGTACAAACAATAAAAAATGTAAATTCACAAATCAAGTGTGTCTTGAAAACAGTAGCAGAAATTAGATGAATCTTACGTGGTCTCCTTTTGCAAAATGGTGCATCACTTTTCGCTCTATGACATCTGGAAATAAACCAACCTGAAAGCATTGTTTGTCATAAAGATTTATTTAGTTGTTGGTCAAAGCAACCATATACATCAGTTTGGTACCTTTCTCAGAAGATAGACATCTGTGTCTGAAATCTGAGATTTAGCAAAGTCACCCCTTTTATAAAATTTCTCCCCAGCTTCAGCCACTGCATCATGAATCTTGCCACTACTCTCCAGGGAGTTGGCATCCTCTTCAACCAGGATTCTGTGAATAAATTGATCTACCTATAAATGAACGAGAAAATAGGACACAACATGACATTTGGAAAACATGTGTGCCCTATGAAATGCATATGTATGACTAAACTTGAAGTATAAAATCTACACATTCTTTACCAACAACAGGGTGCAAGCTTAACTCACATTTTTTGCTAGCAGCCAAACTCCATGTTTACGGACCTCCACTACTGGCATCTCCATCCTGCAGTTATTGCAGCAAAGTTATTTAAAAAGAATTTAAAAAAAAATGTTTGAAAACAAAGGCTGAAGAATCAGAAGCATATGATATTCTCACCCAGGTGGAGCTGTTGGCCATCTCAGCAATGCAGTCACAGCGCCTATTTAAAAATGAAATCACATAAGACTTTAGCTTTGGCACTTCTCAACTATAAAAAATGCCAGACATAGACAATAGTTTATCTGTACCTGAGCTACTTTTGGCTAGTGGTACTGCAAGGGGTATTAACCCTTGCTTGGCTCCAGGAGAAATAATGGACTCACCTGTTACAATGTAATAGATAAGAATTGATTCATTCATGGAATTTATTAATCATGAAAGCACTGACCAAGAAGGAAGTTAATACATAAATATCACAAGCCAAATGTTGGTCAACATTTGGTATCTGTCCACATTCACGATGACAAATTAATCTCAGATTTGGGGTTGATGACTCCCTGAAATGCTGATTTCTAGAGGATCTATTAAGAAATTTATTTTACAAAGAAAATTCATGCTACAATGCAAAGAAGTAAATGGCCATAACAAAATCATAAAGGTACTAAGTGCCTCTTGTCTCAAGATTGTTATGACATACAATTATATTAGAAGAAATGTTAGTTTTGAGGAATGAAGCTTAAATTATTTACTGAATGTCATGGTAAAAGCAGCTAATGAATTGCAAACAAAACAATGTTATACAAAAAGATCCACTTGGTACCTACGACTAAATATGACACGAAAGTAATCTTTAGAATATCGGTTTCTTCCCATGTTTGGCATTCTTAACAGGGCTGGACTATTAATCTGGTCTCGCAAAACGATCCTGCAACCATGGTTTAGCGATGGCCACTCATGGGTTTAGTTCATCCTGTCACTTGACAAAAAGTAATGCTAGGACAAGAAGGAAGAAAAATTGTAGGATTTAAATTAAATTTTAACCAAATAATCAGTTGCCTCTATATTACAATAAAACATCAATGAATATTAGAGCTAATTTTGTTCATAGATAAACATGAGGTTAAGTTATTGTATACAAAATTGAACTGAACAGGATAGTATCATTTATAGCCCAGAAATGATGATGCATCAAAGATCAAACAGAAGACAATATCATCCGCAATCTAATCCAATCCAATTCTGTTCTAGTCTAGTCGTCTGTTAAATTAGCAATCTAAACCTTTCAAGTACACCAACTGCTCTCCAAAACTATAAACCAAATACAGTTCAAGATAGGATGAGTTTCATGTCAAACTGATATTTCAAAAGCACCCCATATTTGCATAACAAATGGGGAGGCACTATTGGCAGTCCCCAACATAACTTTTTTTTTTTTTTTGGGTTTCTCTCTCTCTCTTCAGTGTTGAGGCTAACACGAGTTCATTCTATTATATTTAACTGTACTGTTCAAACTGATTGCTTTATCTATCTTTTGACGAAGAAAACAAATAAAAACGGAAAACATCTTGAATATGATTAGAGTTACCTCTTGCCTTGAGCAATCTTAACAAATGAGACAAATGCTGTGGAGGTTCCGTTGCAGCCACATCCTTTATGAAACTTACATGATCTGAAATTTCAAACCCACAACACAAATATGCAATCATATTCTTCCAAAGCCTTATTTTATATGCACTTTACTAGATCAGATTACTAATATCATTCAGCATAAAAAGCATGTAATTTACCCGGAAACGAAGATGAAGAGGAGGAGCACACATAGAATAGACGCGGCAGAATGGTGGCTCGTGGACCTCCGCACACCACTCCGCCGCCAATTTTCATTTCTTCGCTTAATCACAGTTGTTAGAATCGTGGGTGAGTGAGCTAACGCAGTACAGTACCGTAGGTCATGATTTTTTTTTTTTTTTTAAATTAACATAATTAATAAATTTAATAACTCAAAATTTTGACCTTTAAATACGTGCAACGCACAAATGACCGATCTCAGAATAATAACAATAATTATAAATTACTCAATACGATCGAGCAATTGTACCCTCCATCATAGTCTATTAAATATCAAATTTTCTTAATTATTGTATATCAGAAAATTTAAGAATTATAATAAAATCGAATAAATACGTGGCCACTTCAATATTAGAATTTCTCTCTATATATTTAATACTATCTTTATAATTTAGATTTCAAAATCAATTGTATAAATCGTGAAAATCTTATAGAGAATGTAATATTGAAAAAAAAAAATTAATTATCAACTTTACAACCTATTACAAAAGAGAATAAAAAGGCTTTTAACTCCTTAGTTTAGCCAATAGGAAAGGAAAAAAAGCCCATAAAAAGACTTTATCACGGTAAGGCCTGCGAAAAAAAGATAAGTGTTATCGAATTAGTTTCATTTAAAGTATAAAAAGATTTTTTAAAAGACGAGGATAGTGAGCTTATTATCAAATCAAGATGAGATCGATAACTTTCAAATCTAATGAGTTTTAAATTAGAGGAGATAATTTTATTATCTTTTTTCCAATCAAAATTCATCTAACACAACTTCAAGGAGAGGATAAGACTACGACACTTAGTTATAAATAGCCTATGTTCCTCACAACCCAGGCACAACAAAATTGAACAGTAAAGCTTACTAATCTCATCTGTCGACCATTAAAAATCTAATTTGAGCGTTAGAGTGGTTTTGCCGACAACACCATCAGCACTTTTTTCACATTCGTTTTCTTCGTTTTTGGCATGATCATCTGTAACAGTTCCTTGAAACCCCTCCACGTGTAATTCGTTTGGTTGACAAAAAATCAATGTCAACAGATTGGCGCCATCTTTAGGAAATTGCTGAAAGCACCATTCTGTCAAAGCTAAAGTTGCTATGAGCTGGCAAGAGGATCGACCCAATATTCTATACCACCTAGAAGGCCACGAAGTCATTATAGTCCCAAGGTTGATTTGGAACAACAAGTATAGACTTTAGCACAAAACATGAAAATAATGTTAGAGTACATCCAGAGACAACAACAACAAGACAAACAACGATGCAACGCGACTCATGCTAAATAGGGGAGTGAGTCATGTAGAAAAAATTGAAGAGGTCATTGGAGTAAACGACCAGGAGAAGAGACAGAGGCTAGTCATCTTGAGAAGCATTAAAGAAGAAACACATTAGGCTTACGAAGTCATCTGGAAGAAAGGCGACGAGCCCAAATGGCGGAAGAGGAAATTTATACCACAAAGTTTGGTAGTCTAGAATGAGTAGTTAACCGATTGAAAAAACGGCTTGATGAGATATAGATTAGAGGACCGACAGAGTTATTGTTACAGGAGATTGAACCTCCTTTCACCCTAGATATTCTAGAAGCGAACCTTCCTCTAAATTTCAAGATAACACACATAAAACAATATGATGGCATAGCATATCCAATAGAGCATTTGAAGACATTCAGGTCTTGGATGGAGTTTCAAAGTGCTTCGAGACCAGCTATGTGCAGGACATTCTCTTTGACCCTCTTTGGTGTAGCTTGAAAGTGGTACAAAAAGCTAAATCTTGGGACGATTTCGTCCTTTGTGCAGTTGAGCGAGGTATTTGTAGGGCAGTTGATGGAGCAAGAGACCACCAATTACCACCTACATATCTTCTATCAGTGAAGTAAGGGCGAGATGAATCATTTAAACAGTACATAGCTCGTTTCAATGTAGAGGTAGTGAAAATTGAGAATTGCACGAATGTTGTAGCATTAACAGCAGTAATGGCCTGGCTACAAGTAGGCACGTTGCGCTATTCCTTGGCAAATAATGCTTCTAGAACTTTTATAGAGTTACTAGCTAGAGCACAGAAGTATTCAACTGTTGATAAGTTGACAAATGCTAAAAGAAATGTTGACCACGAGCCAAACAAAAGACGTGAGAAAAGAAAGAGGAATGAGGAACAAGACCAATATAAGAGCAATAGATCAGCACAAAGGCCAATGCATCTATAAAGTAGACTCTCTAAGTCATACCCTTGAACTTGAATGTACCAGTAGAGCAACTATTCATAGAAGTGAGAAGTCAAGATTCATTGAGCCTAGGAGATAGAAAAAGGGAAGCCAAGATAAAATGCTTTTAAAATGCATTGAGCCTTGATTTTGGCATGATTGGGGGGAAAAAAATACTTACCTAATAAAGGGCCTAGATGGGTCAGTACTGCCTCAATCATGATCGCAAAGAACTTAAGGATTACATTAGTAGAATGTTAATTTTTAATATTTAGAAGTCATTATTTTTAGGAAATTTCAAAATTAGGATTCAACATATGATATCATTGGTAGATCAATATAAGCTAATTTGCTTTTAAATGTTTTAGCTTCTCAAATTTACTGTACAAGATTAGAAAAGGCAAGCAATGCAACAATAAATCATTTGTTAAAAATAAAGGTCTAAAAAATCAAAACAACAACAATGATAGGCAGACTAGCTTTGAGAAAGAGGACAATCGAGGTTTTGTCCAAAATAAAGCAAAATATAAAGCTTTACTACTGAGAACAAGAGGAACACTGAGGTTTGTCTCGAACAAAGTAGACTACTAAGCTCTGCACTAAGAATCAGAGGACAATTGAGGTTTGTCTAAACAAAACAGACTACTAAGCTCTGCACTAAGAATAAGAGGACAACTAGGATTTGTCTAAAAAGGACAAACTACAAAGCTTTGCATTAACAGTAAAAAGATAAACAACTGAGATCTATCCTTAAAGAGCTCCGTATTAGCTTACAAGGAAGAATAAAAGTTGTATAAAGCTTAGAGAGTTTAGTTTCATAACTATTACGAAGAAAAGTAAAAGCTATAGAAATCCTAGCTCTGTAGCTCACTATGGAGAAGAACAAAAGCTCAATAAGAGCTTTAAAAAAAGCTTAGAGTTTAGCTTCGAAGCTCACTGTAGAGGAGAATAAAAAGCTAAGAAAGCTTAAAGTTTAGTTTCGTAGTAAGTTACGGAGGAGAATAAAAAAGAACAAAAAGATAGAGAAAGCTTAAAGTATAGCTTCGTACTGCGGAGAGTATAAAAAAGCTAAGAAAGCTTAAAGTTTATCTCCGTAGCTCATTATGAAGGAGGAAAAAAAAACTAAAGACAGCTTTAAAGTTTAGCTCTGTAGATCACTACGGAGGAGAAAATAAGCTAAAGAAAGCTTATAACAAAGCTAAAGAAAGCTTTAAAGTTTAGCTTTATAGCTCACTATAGAGGAAAATAAAAGCTAAAGAAAGCTCATAAAAATTTCTGAGAAAGCTTAAATTTTAGCTTTGCAGCTTAACACATGGGAGAATTAAGATTTGAGAAAGCTTAAAGTTTAGCTTTGCAACTCACTGAGGAGAAGAATAAAACGTTAAGAAAGCTTAAAGTTTAGCTTTATAGAAAATTAAGAGCTGAGAAAGGTTAAAGTTTAGCTCCGTAGCTTGCTACGAAGGAGGATTAAGAGTTAAGAAAGCTTAAAGTTTAGCTCCATAGCTGACTACAAAAGAGAATTAAGAGCTGAGAAAGCTTAAAGTTGAGCTTTGCAGCTGTGGAACAGAATTAAGAGATGAGAAAGCTTAAAGTTTTACTCTGTAGCTCACCGCAGAGAAGAATAAAAAGCTAAGAAAGCTTAAAGTTTAGCTTCGCATCTCACAGAGGAGGATAATTAAGAGCTGACAAAACCTAAAGTTTAGCTCTGCTGCTCACTCCGGAAGAGAATTGAGAGTTAAGAAAGCTTAAACTTTAGGCCTGTAGCTCACTACGAAGGAGAATTAAAAGCAAAGAAAGCCTAAAGTTTAGCTCTGCAGCTCACTGCTGAGAAAACCAAGAATCCCTTAAGATAGACAAGACAGCTATTATACTGAAAAAAATAAAATAAATTATTGGCTGCGACGGAGGATAATAAAAAGACTTTTTATCTCCTTAATCTAGCCCTCAGAAAAGGGGAAAAATAAGCCTATAGAAGGACGTTATAAACGCAAGGCCTAGGACTAAAAGATGATTTTGGTTGAATTAGTTTAATTTCAAGTAGAAAAGATTTCCTCAAAGATGAGGATAACACAATTATTACCAAATCAAGATGAGACCAATATATAACTTTCAAATCAAAGAAGATAGTTTTATTATCTTTTTCCAATCAAAATCCATCCAATACAACCTCAAAGAGAGGATCTATGACACTCAACTATAAATAGCATTTCTCACAAGCTAGGTATGACAAAACTAAACATTAAAGCCTACTAATCTCCTCTGCCGACCATTAAGAATCTTACTTGGGCGACGAAGTGATTTCACCAGTAGCAAGATCATCTGTAGCAGTTCCCTGAAACTCCTCCACGTGTAATTCATAAAATCAGCGTCAACAATGAATATATATGATAATGTTGGGGATCATACATCAAAATGAAGAAAAAGTGTCAGACTTGCTCTCTTACGATTATAATTAATAATATCTTCCCTTTATTTTATTTTTAAAAAATCGTTAGAAGGATTATGATTAATTTTCTTTCTTTGAGCTTCTAAAATAACAATAGATGATTAATTCTTTTTCTCTTTTTTAAGTATTGTTTCAATAACAAGGAATGTGAACAAGCAATCAATAATTGTTCCGCGATATTAATTAGCTTATCCAGACTCGTCAACCTTGCAAGCTCATTTCAGTTCACACCTTCACTGGAGCAGCCTGCCAATGCTGCTTACACAATTAAAGGAGAGATATTCGAACACATTGTCGATTGCTACTATTAATTGGTCTTCATTTTGATTTAGTTAGTACTGAAATAATATAAGGAATGAAGAATAATTTTCTGTAAGTTCTGGAAGTATGTAGTTATGAGAAATATAATAGCAAACTGTAATATAAATCGGCACATGAGGATTTTACGTGATTCGGTACTTCGGTTATAAAACCCACATCCACGGACAGCTTTAGAGGTGCAATTCACTATGTTCTTGTTTCTACAATCTTTATGATCGTTTACAGTGCTGACTCACTCTCACACACTGACCTAATCTTTGTAAAACAAAATCTCACCAAGATCTTAAACTCGAGTGACACTGCTCACTCTTTGTTGCAGATAACTTAACAACACACTGTTAAGTAAATCATAACCACGATGTCTGACACTGAATTACATAAACACTTAACTCGCAAGTTCTCTCAAGTGTCTACTAACTCAAACAGACCTAATCAAATATTTATACACGATTACAATCTCTCATACATGAATAAAATACTCATAAAATCAAATCAAAGAAGCATTCAAATCTGCGTTGAAGCTCTCCTCTTGATTCTTGTAATGCCGTGACATAAACTCACCCAACCAACAAACTATATGTCATGTAAACATAACAATATATATAGTGGGAAGTCTGAATGAAATCTTTTTAGATTCCTATAAAAATCATAATCAAACTCTCATTAGGATTAAGATAAATATAATAGGAAGTGATATAAATAAATCCTAAATGAATTAGGACACAAATAAATATTCTCCTATTCTAACCAGGATACATTAAATAATGTCCTTATCTAATAAGATATTGATTATAAATCAAATACTTCCTAAAATATATCTTTAGAAACAGTAAAATAAGAATCAATAAAATATCATTGTTTTATCACAAGTTGAACAAAAATATCATGTGCATAGCACATTTACACAGAAACCAACATTTTCTTTTTATCAAAGTTTAATTGAATCAAAGAAAAAAAAAAAAGAAGAAGAAGTTTGACAAACATTTAATTTCCATATTGTTGGATTAAAAATTGATTATATATTTATATTTGGCTAGCAGAGTAAGATGCTTGAATCAGACAATACCAATTCCGGCAATTCAGTTACATTTTTGTATTAGATTTGGTAATTCATGCGTGCATCACATGATCAGGACATTCTCCACTGGCGGCTCTTCTCATATGGCTGGCAGCTGATGGCCCGATATTTTTGGTTCATCATGTCTGATGATCAAATTAAATATTCATAAATCATTATCCGTGTTTTTCAAAATTCAAACTTTAATATTTTATGTTATTTTTATTATTCTTCAAATAATACTGCACGTATCGAAAGCAAAAAAAAAAAAAAAAAACCAACTTAACAAATTAATAGTTAAATGACAGTCAAACTTTCTCCTCTGAAACTCTTTGTACTCTCACCTATGACTAAGCTTAAAATTCATTATCTCTCTCCAATTGTTGTTCTCATTCATTGAACTTTTAGGACATTTTAGTTAAACCATGTATATCATGTATTTAAATCAGCGGCGAAGCTACACAAGTACCAGGGGGTCTCAGGGGCCCTCTCAATTTTAAAAAAAATCAATATACCCCCCTTACTTTGCTTTATCACTTTTACATTCCTTTCTTAAAATTAAAAAAAAAAAATCAATTTCAAGTTTTATAATTCTCTTTTCTTTTTTCTAAGGACTTGCGCTACTTGAGAAATACAATAATATAAGTTAATATTATATTTTAATTAACTTTTATTAGTTGATTCATAAATAGAATTTTAGTTTTCTATTTTTATTTATTTAATTCTACATAAATTATATATTTTACTTTGTATAAATATTTTTTAATAGTCTGAAAAAAAACTCTCATTTAATTGTTACTAAAACAGTACAAACTTGATGATCCTAGTAGATGGATGATCCTACTATATGGTAATGACGGCATTTTTCTTATAATTTGAAATAAAATCATATATTATATTTTTATCATGTCTTTCTTTTTATTTTTTATTTATTTGTATCAATTAGATTTAAACAATAGTAATATATTTTCAAGAAATTATTTATAAGAGATTTTTTATTTTATTTCATTGGTGTGTATTTTTTTAGATAAAAAGTAACGTATGTTATAAAATAGTTTTTTTTTACTAGTTATAGAGAGATATTTTAAAAGAAAAGCTATTTTGAATTGACATTAAATTTAAAGAAAATGAACTCTTTAAAATTCAAGTCTTTATAGTCATAATGTTTCTCATTTAGGAGTATTTTTTTATTTTTTATAATTTTATCATATCATTAAAGTTTATCAAATATATTATAAATATTAACATATTAATGACAATAGTAAAATATTAATAGTACCCCCCTTCAATCAAATCCTGAGTCCGCCACTGATTTAAATATAAATATAATAACCAGATCAGCAAAGCAGAGGACTAATAATTCCCTATTTTCTTTATTACCTATTGTTTTGTTTATAATTTATTCAGTTTCCATACAATCAACTAGAATTATTTATATATATGTAAGCCGAAATCTTAGCCATTAGTTTTGACAATTACCATGGTTGACCAAATGACATATTTTGAATTGAAAGCAGGCGGCTGTTGAGAAATAATATATATATATATATATATCTGTGTGTGTGTGTGTGTGTGTGTGTATAATTAGCTTTAAGAGTTCCAATATTGAGTGCAAGCAAGCACATCAAATAAGGAGGTACACGTCGGAGGGAGAATGCATCCACCATTGCCACTAGAATATTTTGGGAATTTGGTCGTGTCCGGGACCGTGACAATGAAAGTAAAGGATCAACTTGAGCAAGGACTTGGCTACGTGGCTTGGCAAATGAACAAGTTGGTTGGTATGTACACAGGAGAAAGTATAAGGAAATCCTTAAGAGTCCTGGAAAGAAAATCCTAAGCTACTAACGGTAGATAACATGGCAAAAAATGCGTTATTCACAAGTAGTTCACCCAACTTCGATTGTTTTAGCCCTGATTTTGGGTGGGGGAGGCCTTTTGCAGTGAGAAGTGGGCTGTCCAACATGGCTTTTGGGAAGATAACGTTGTTTCCTGGAGTAGAACAAGGAAGTATTGACATTGAAGCTTGCTTCTCCGATGAGACATTACATGCGTTGGAAAATGACGCTGAGTTCATGAATATTAATTGCTGCATCCACCTCAACTTTTGTCTATTCCAAAATCTAAATGGAACAATGGGGGATTGGGGGTGTGAGACGATGGAAATTAATTGTTTACTTCTTAATTTCTTTCATGATTTTATAAATTGTATGTTATAATTAACGGATGCTTAATTTGCTTTGGCTAGATTTGAAATCTGATAATTAACTGTTACACAGGGAGGAGGGACTGCATGCATTTATCCAAAATTATCAGTAATCTAGATCTATTGACGAGAATGGTGGATTTAATTGCAATGAACTGTGATGATCAACGGAATATTACAATTGAGTATTCAGCGTTGTCTCTAGCTATTCCTCAGTAATTTTTTTTCTCATTATTATTTTAAAGAAATCGAAGTTGTGGACTTCAAATCTAATCTAAATCCTTCCAATAATTACTTGCCAATATTATGTATTACCCTATTCCTAGCTTTACAATTTGAATAGAAATCGGATCGATGACATGAAATAGCTGGATGAGTTGGCACTATTAATTGTTATCTTAAAATTAGTTACATTTAGGAATTATTTTTATTTTACTAGGACTTATTCGTGTAGAAATAAAATTATTTTTATTTTTCTCTTAGCTTGTTATTTGTTTGAAGATTATCATTTTTATCTTTGTTCTAAGTTATTATTTTCTTAATAAATGATAATGCCGCAACATTGGTTGTTGAGTGTTCATGTGTTATTAAATAGGATAATACTACACTTACAACCCACTTACAGCCGACTCTCCTTAAAACTTGAGTTGGCAAAATCTTATTAGAGATGTAACTTCACTAATTCATTTTTGCTTTTTATCCTCCAGTGAATTTGTGCTAACTCAGGTTGCAAGAAGAGTTGATTGCAAGTGAGTTATAGGCGTCGCATTGCCCTATCAAATAAACTTTTGGGAGTTTTTTTTTTTAATAAATGTTTCTTGCTTTTTTTCTGAGGAATCAACTAGATAATTTATTAATATGCAATAAAGTTAAACTTACAATCCAAATATGACCCAAAGACAACAACTTGATGTAGTATCCTAAAATCCTACTTGAAATGTGACTTCCTTTATTCATTTTTATCTCCTCTAGTGAATTTTTGTCATGTAAGCTGTTACACAGGTTACAGACTTTATGTTGTATTTGAGTTATAAATCTAGCACTGCTATATTAATATGATTGGTCTTATTCGTTCGCTTACTCGATCGACCACATATTCACATATTGCACTACTGTGTTTTTTAATATATCCAATTGACATATATATCAACATTATCATATATGTGAGTATTACTATATAATAAAAATTTTTTTGCAATATGTTAAAAATACTTATCTTATTTTCCATATTCTAGTATACAATAAAAAAATTTAAATATATGAAATTAATAATTTGCAGATTTTTAAATTTATTTTATATATATATATATATATATATATATATATAATTATCTTAATAGAAGACAATATATCGCAATAGAAGACAATATATGGCATGGTAAAACCCAGATATATATATTGTATTATATATAATATATAATATATAAATGTATTATCTTAATAAATATATATAAATAAATATAATTTAAATATAAAAATAATTTAATTTAATTTTAATTTAGTATACACATAAATTTAAGCGTTTTATATATTATATTATTTATTTACATTTATTTATAAATAAGTTTAATTTATATAGTTTAATTAAATTAAATTTACATTAAATTTATTTTTTTAAATTTAAATTTATTTTTTTATATATATTATAGTTATTTATTTAAATTTAATTATAAATAAATATAATTATTTACATATTTTTAATTTATATATTATATATAAATAATTTTATCTTAAATAATTTATATCATATTATATTATATTATCTAATAATATAATAAATAATATTTTTATTTATATATTTATATAAGTTTGTTTATTATATGTATATAAGTTTGTGCAAATTTATATATAATATAGTAGTCTTTTAAATTTATTATAAATATATATATTAAATTAATTAATTAATATAATGGTGGATTTAGGATTCCTGAGAATATGAAACCCAAGTTTTAAAAGGGTTTGACATTACTCAATGGGTCATTTGAAACTAATGAGAAAACCCAATTCCAAGGCTTAAAAAGCCAAATAAGCCAATCAAACAAATGTTAGGCTTTGGATTCCTATTCCCAAAATATGAAACTCTCGTATCAAACGGCTCCTAATATTTCCAATAAGTATATCTTCAAAATCTTGTTTTATTATATTTAATTAAATAAAATTTCTTTTCTAATATTAATTAAATGAGAAAGTAATTGTATTTCCTACTCAAATAAAGATTTCATATATAAATAGATTTCCTACTAAAGTCATGATTAATATCCTATATAAAGACAGGTCCCTCACTTTTTTTTTTTTTTAATTTATCAAATTTTCCATTCCTCTTGCTTTAATAAAGTTATTATATATTTTTTATTATATATTTTTAAGATTAATAATATGATTTTGATTCACTTAATTATATGATTTAGTTTATTGCTATATTTTTTTAACATATTTTATAATAAATTATTTCAAAGGATTGTCGTAAGTCAAGAAATCAATATTATTTCAAACAAGCCAAGTTATCATGCTAAAATTTTATAATCATTAAAAAATTAACCGATATTACAATTAAGAAGTATTAATTGATCCAAAATTTATATTTTTTAATAGAAAAGATGTACATAAATGTTTTGTTATCTATCCTTATCATTTCAAGAATCAATACAAAACTTCTTGTTTTCAAAAAGATATATTTTCTTATAAAAGTCAATAATAATGAAGCAAATCAGGAAAAATTAATGAAACAAATCAACATAATTTCTCTATATTTAAAAAAAAATCACTTTTTAAGACCCTCATATATTCAATCTTGGTCCGCCAGTGTCTGGTTGCATGCATTTTGTCATTAATAAATCGATTTATTATTTATAGGAGGTGATTTTTTTGTTTGAAATCTGAATGAATCTGAATTTGACTGAAATGTGAATAGGTTTGAATATAAATGTCTGAATAATATGATTGTTGTTATTTTTTAAGATCTGATAATAAGTCTTAAGTTGATTGTTTTTAATAACTAAAAAAAAAATATGAAAGCTAATTATTTGACATATATACCCTTATTTAGTATTATATGTATTGTACATTGTATATAATATACAAAAATTTGTAAATTATCAATACAATAAAATCAAAATTAAAATGCTAAAGTACAAAAATTGTTAATTAATGTATCTCACATGTAATATGAAAATTTTTTTAATTACTGTGCAATTAAAAAATAATAAATGAGAATAAAAGATAGAAAAATATCATTTAAAGATTTAACAAAATTGGAATTAAATAAAATTTTCAAGGGTATTTTATAATATAAAAAATAGGTAATCCATTCACATCTTTTTCTATTTAGATAAAAGCTATAAAGTATATATTTTTTTTATTTAGATTTTTTATCTAAAAAGAAGTTCAATCCTAAAAAACAATCAATCAAAAAAAGTCTGAAGTATGAGGTTTAGCAAAATTCAGCTTCAGATAGAGAATAATCAGCCCTATAATAATATAGGTATAAGCCATTTTATATATAAAAAACTTAAGTCCAATAATACGAATCTATAATGTATTGATCATATAGAAAAAAATACTGTATACCATATATATCAATTGAGATACAAAAGTTTTTATACCAAATTTATAATTAGTAAGTAATTAATATTTTCATTGACTTCGGTTTCTGGCTCCCTTCTGATAGATACTTTTAACTGATAATGTCACTAGTTGTTTTCGATAAATTAATTTTCAATCAAAATGTGGAAATTGCTTGCTACCACGACATCTGGCGAGGCATTCTTATTCACATAAAAAATACATGAAATGCTGAATTTGGTAATTTCATTTTCACTAGCTCGTTTAAAAAAGAAAAAAAAAAGAAAAAAAAGGGCACTTCATAAAAGCTCTTGCAAGATAAGATAAGATAAAGATAAAATACATTATTGCAATAGTAAGCCATGCAATATGAACATACATGTTTGATTTTTAATGGTCCTCAATTTGACACATGATTGAAGAACCCAACACGCCTTTTAACGTCAGAGTTCAGAATCATCTGTATCAAGAACAAAATGCATTTTAAATATATTGGTATTTATCTCTCTAATTTATTTAAATAATTGGTACCTGTGACGATTTTTTTTTTAACAAAAAAAAAAGGTGAGGGTAATTGGTTTTCATCTTGTATGATATGATCAATCAATTGCAAACTTTGATACAATTAAAAAAAAAAATTCCGGAGGCAAGAGTTTTCTCTTGAAACGGAAACGTGGAAACACGACGTCGTACGTTTACAAACTTTGATATGTTTGTTGTGCCGGACCCACCTGCACAACTTATGATAATTGACTGAGGGCCGGCGGGGGATACCGAACGTCCAGTCCAGACAAAGACAATTCAATTCGATATTTGCCGTCAATTGCTTTGCAGTTTTTATGAAGTGACAAACAAAAATGTTTTTGAATTCATTTCATTTATTGAGAAAATTTTCATTCAATATCTATTTTAAATTAGGATATAGAGTCTCCACTATATATATATTTTTTTAACTTTTAAAGATCTTACGACACGTAACAAGTATAATATTGTATGATTAAGATTTTCTCCCTTAAACTATTTATAATTAAGGGCCTGGAAAACAAAAACTCATTTCTTCGTTAAAAATCAAAATAATTTTTCAAAATACAATCCTCAAGGTAAAAAAATATTACTTTATCTCCTTTTCTTATTGAGGATCGCCATTTACCTTCTCTCTAAAACCTTACTACTGAAATTCTCTTAAAGGCATATTGATTTTTGGCATGAAATTTGTGTTTAACTTATTCTCAAACTTCATATTTTTTCATGATGTTTATTTTTTTCACTTAAATATTTAATCTAAGATATTTTTATTTGAATGAAAAACGCTAAAAATTATATCTTTTATTTGAATGCAAATATCTGAATTATTTATTTCTCATTTAATTCTCTTAAATGTCCTTATAAAATTTATTTATGACTAATTTGTACATAACTTAATATTTTAATTTTAAACATTATTATTTATTTCTAATTTTATTTTATGATTCTCTATATATTTTTAAAACTATTTTGTGGTCATTTGATTTATTTATATATCAAATTCTTTTAGAAGAAAATAACTTCTTTTTCCAATTATATACATTTAAATAAATTAAACTCATAATAAATTTTGTTATGCAAATATTTTTTCTATGTGAAACAAAATCACAAGTGAAAATAATATATAAATAAGGATGTATGTGTAAAACTATTAGTTTTCAGACATTTTAATTCCGATGTCAAATAAAAAAAATAAACATATCATTCAGATTTTTATATTTAAACCTTTTAGACTTTAGTTTAATTCAGACCTATTTAGATTTTAGACAAAAAAACAATCGCCCCCTTAGTTAAAATTTTCAAGGCATCGGCATGCTGAGTAAATAATGCATCAACATTACCGTATCAAAATTATAACATTTGCTTATTTTTATTGGTAAAGATTCTTAAAATCTACTATAATGACACAACTTTGAAAAATTTTTTATCGTCAAAGATAATCAATTAGTGATTAGTGTAGGCTTGCAGCCATGTTTGTTCATCAAGATCAAGCTCCCTTTGAAAATATTGGAGTAATTATACTTGTTGCCATAACAAAATATTAAAAACATTAAATATGAATTAGAAGTCATAGGAAATATAAACTTAAAGATTGTTTTGGGTTTTAACAGAAAATTAAATAACTTTATTTTGGTCTTTAGTGATTAAGGAAAGAATTAAATATGTTTGGATCTTGAATAAGAAAATAGTAAATTATATTTTACTATTTAATAAGAGAGAGTTAAGGTGAGAAAATATTAACTGTACAATACCGTGGTTGTCATGTGTTACAAGATCCTCGAAAAGTTAGAAAAAAAATGAAATGAGGAGAGGATCTACGTCTAATTAAATAAAAATATAGTAGAGACAAATTAAACAAAATAATATTTATTTTATTACAATTATAAAAGGTTATAGAATTAATCATACAAATTTGTATTTTTATAGTTCATAATATTAAAGCAATTATCATATTAATATTTTAAGCTTTTAATAAATAAAAATAATTTTCTTAACGAAATCTTAGATAAATTTCTTTTAATCTGAGTGGTAGGGCCAAGCTATAGAAATGTCACTGTAATTTTAATTCTAACCGAAGATACCCTTTGGACCTACAGTTGAGATAAGGTCTTGATGCTAGTAATCACTAAATGGGAAACGTGGACCACGCGTGATACTTCTGCTTTATCAATTGTTATTACATTCAAATCCCGACAAACGAGTAATTAATAGTTTGCACGACGAAACGAAAACCTTAGAAAATCCAGGAGCAAATCTGTGGTACATCCGCTGCAATACAGCGGATACAACCAGACGTTATATAAGTGTCACATTAGTGTGAGGTACTTATATGACGGGATCTGGATCGTCTACTGCAGTGCAGCGGCTATACCTTAGAATTACTCAAAAACCAGAAAACCAAACCAAAAAGCATGTGGGAAATTATGAGCCATGGAACACTCGTTTTTTTTGCGCTGCAATCAGACACTAAAGCCAGTATCCCTCTCATGATTTTGTGTTTTTTGGTTTTAATAGTATTGGAAAGTATGTAACTGATTTTAAAATTTTATAAATGATATATGATTTACATTTAATATAAAATATATTAAAAAATATATGGCACAAAAAAATTAAAAAAATATGATTATGAATTATAAAATGAACATGATGCAACTTTTTTAACGTGTAACTATAATTCACAACCATTCTTGAACCATCGCAGTATGCTTGCCTTTTACGTTGCAATCAGACACTAAAACCCCAAAATCGTTAATGGAAATTTTGTTTCAAGTTACTTGTTCATCTCAACAACTATTTTTTGCCTAGGTAGGTAATACAACAGATATTGCCTTCAGACTTTTTACATAAATGTGTGTATATAAGAAGCAGTTTCAACTGAGAATTCATCAGAAGTTGAGTGAAGGAGAACATGGCAAGCGTGGAGGTCATCTCATCGAGTAGAGTCTGTGCAGCAACTCACAAAGAACCAAACCTGAGAATTGAGTTAACGCCATGGGATCTCCAGCTTCTCCTGGTGGATTCCATCCAAAAGGGACTTCTCTTCCGCAAACCAAAATCCCACGATTTACAAAACACTTTAATCCTCCACCTCAAAACCTCCCTTTCACGTACGCTAGACTTTTTTCCCCCACTTGCAGGTCGACTTGCCACTGCTGAACATGACGATAACACTTTCTCCTTATACATTGATTGCAACAATGCTGGAGCTGAGTTTGTCCATGCTTCAGTGGAGGGAGTTTCCATTGCTGATATCATCGAACCTACCTATGTTCCTCAAATTGTTTACTCTTTTTTCCCGCTAAATGGGGTCAGGAACCACGAGGGTACCTCCAAGCCCTTGCTGGCAGTGCAGGTGACTGAGCTTGTTGATGGAATTTTTATTGGTTGCACCATAAACCACACCGTGGTTGATGGCTCCTCCTTTTGGCATTTCTTCAATTCTTGGTCCGAAATCTCTCGAGGTTTTGATTCTTTATCTAAACCTCCGGTTCTTCAGCGTTGGTTCCTTCCTGATACTGATTGTCCCATTCGCCTACCTTTATTGACCAACAAACAACTCTACAATAGGTTTGTTCCTCCACTTTTGCAACAAAGAGTTTTTAAATTTACAAGGGAAAATATTGCCAAACTCAAAGCCAAAGCCAACGCTGAGATTGGCACCAACATCATCTCCTCTCTTCAAGCACTCTTATCTCATCTTTGGCGATCGGCTGTTCGTAATAATAAGTCCCTTCATCCCGACCAAGAGGTCTTTTACCGGTTACTGATAGGTGCTAGACCAAGGCTGCACCCACAGCTGCAGCCAGAATATTTTGGAAACGCAGTCCAGACTGGGAGCATAAAAATGAAAGTGGGAGAAGTGGTCGAGAAAGGACTTGGCCATGTGGCATGGCAAATGAACAAAATGGTTGCATTGCACACAGAAGAGAAGTTGAAGAACTTTTTGGAGTCATGGAGAGAAACCCCTCAAATACTAACAATGGATGGAATGGTAACTCATGCCCTAGTCACAAGCAGTTCCCCCAGGTTCAATGTCTATGGCAATGACTTTGGGTGGGGAAAGCCTGTTGCGGTTAGAAGTGGCCCTGGAAACAAGTCTGATGGGAAAATAACATTATTTCCCGGAGCAGAACATGGCAGCGTGGACATTGAAGCTTGCCTTTCGCCTGAAACACTTCTGGGTATGGGAAATGATGATGAATTCATGGATGCTGTCACCATCTAGTACTTTTTCGTCCAAATTAATGTAAACAATAAATTCCCGTCAGTTTTATAATTAACTCTATGTAGTTGTTTCTTTAATGCTGTCAGTGGGCTAGAAGGTGCCGATGATGAAGCCTATCTTTCAATTTAATTTCCTTAGTCTCCGACTCCGATCATGTGATTAATAATGACAGTTAATAATATGTTTTTGTTCCGCCCAGGCTTTGCCCTCACGATTTGCTAAACATTTGGAATTTACAGTGTGATTCCAGTTCATTATCGCCACTTGACATAATTAATTGAGTAGATAAATTTCATTATTGATATAAAGTATTCACATGTGTCTTTTGCATATTACAAGTTTGAGTAACGTTAAATTTATAATATTTATATAATCTAAATTTTATAATTTGATATGATAGTTTATATGATAAAAATTTATTGAAAAAAATAAATAAATAAAAGAAGTTATACATTAAATAAAATTTTATTACTTAAACTGTCATATCAGATTATAAAATTTTAGATCATATGAATTTTATAAAACTAATATTATTAAATAATTATTAACACTCCAAATAAAAACTAAAAATAAGGTAACCGCACATGTGTCATTTATCCGAAGTTTCACATGCATGAAAATTACTCTAATTAAAAATAAATTAACAGTGGATTAACGTGCTTGGTTTGCTATTTCTTATCCGTTAAAATTAATTACAAATTAAAGACATCAATAAAGATAAAGGATCGGGTCAAATCACGCAAAAGAATACGCGGAAACTCAAATCAATCATTCGATAATACAAGAATTATCTGCATTTTAAAAGCAATCGTTGATAACCAAAAAAATCTCTGCGTTTTTCTCGAACTTTCTCTCGCATTCTTTACAACCAAACAAGCACAATCACATAAAAATCTGGATAATATTATATATAGTCCAGCTGTTACAAAGGGAATTCGTACCATGCACTATGCTGACATTAATTTTTATCCGGATAAATTATGATAGCTTTGTACGTATACATACAAATATGAAAAGTTAATTAATTGCCGACGGTCCATATTTATTGGGAATGATTTGAAGAGAAGAATTTTGGTCGCTTTTAAATTGTTGTGGGCTTGAAAGCGTATCTGCAATAATATTATTAGAGTTATGAACATGCTTAACATCAAAATTAAATTGAGAAAGCCATGACACCCATCTGAGCAACCATGGACGTGGCAATTGTTTTTGCTTGAACTGGAGCATCTTTTGAGAGGAACTCATATCTATTTCAATGCCATAAAATGGACTGTATACATAACTTGGAACTACTTATACATGTTAATTATTACTAGTTGAAAGACGAGGCATGCAGGGTCTACAATATTCTCCAGCAGTAGATTATAGAACATCATAGTCGGCCTGATGAATTTCTACATGATCTATTAACATGACACAAACCCATTTGATAAAAACACGTGTGACTTGAGTTAGTATTGGATTAATATGATAAAATACGTTCAATATTGAACTGTGTTTGGGTTTAATCTATAAAAACCCGTTTCGCACATTTAACTCGTTAAAAGTTTATGTACATAAGGTTAAAATTTATTATGAATTCTAAAGCATTATTATTGATTGACATATTATTTTAGGTTACTTGTTATTAAAAGAAGCAAGGTTATAAAATATTTTGAAATCTTAGAAAATCATTCACTTTTATTTATTTACTAGGACAAATATATTTAATTTTCCACAACATATTTTCAATAGATCTTAGCAACTACTTTTTATTATATTTTAATATTACATTATATTTTGAAGTTTTAATAGGTTTTAAAATATTTTTCCCTATATAAATTCTACAATATTTTTTCTTATATTATTTATTAAATACTTTTTTTTGAAAAATAATAGCTATCTAAGTTATACAAATAGATAGACTTATTCATTGATTAAAAAAAAGAATTAGAGTTTTATAAGTTGTTATTATCTTTATCTTTTTATATTTAGAGTATGGAGTATAAGTTGTATGATATATTAGTATTTTATTTAATAAAAAAATAATCGGGTTAAACGAATCGATTTCGGGTAATACGTTAAATTAACAAGTATTGTTATTTAAGCCCTATCAAATCTCTTTTTAAGCCTCTATTTTTAACATAATTTAAATAATTTCAAGTTTATCCCTTTTATAATATTTATTTACAATAAAGTACATTATCTTTCTTCTTTTTTATGTTTGTTTTTCTCTGGTCTCCTCAAAAGAAATCTAAGAAATGAGATTCTTGCTTTCATTATCAATTCGGTTTAAATCATTTCATAATAATTATCTTGTAAATGTTTAAAGTTTTGCTTCAGTTTTAATGCAAATATATCAAGTTGTGATTTGATTTCGGTTGGAAGCAAACCAAGCAGCAATAAATTTAAATTACAGTCCTGTAAGATTCAAATGCATTGAAAACAATAATAAAGAAACTTAAACAAGAAAGAAAAGAAAAACCTTTTTGTTGGAGAGGTTTTACACCTCAAATAGGACTTATAAAAAACCAAGTGATGGGTTGTGGATTGCATAAAGATGAAAATGCAAAAGATTCCAGAAAAAATGAAGAGTGGGTCGCTTTCATAATTAAAGATAGAAAGCAAAAGCTTACCCAATGTTTACCAGATCATCAATTATTTAATTAATTATAAATTAAATGATAAAGCTTTCCCATGCCATAATATTATTATATTATCAAAGCTATTTGAGGGATTTTAAAGAGAACCGCTGGGAACATTGGAGGAAGAGAATAAGTTTTATTATTGTCTAAATAAATTTATTAAAAAATAGTTATAAAAAAAGTTTTGGAATCATCTAATATGTATTTAGGAAAGTGGCTTGAAAAGAGATTTAATGAGACTTGAATAACAATATTCTAAATTAATAGTTGGATTTGGGTTTTCAAAAATTAAACCAATAAGCTAATATTCGGACTTTGATTTAAGAAATTTAACACAATACGAATACGGAATAACATGAATCCGCTCGAGCATAACATGTTGCCAGGCCTACATAATAGTTCAAACATATGTTTTAATTATCTTTACAAACTTGATTTGATGTTAATATCTATACCACTTTGATGTTCCAGTGTAGGGTGTATGGACAAGAAGAAAAGAAATACTAGAAGTGTGGTTTTCTAGCCTTAACAAGTGCTTTTAGACAATCATTTAATTTTGTCTATTCTTGTTGAATAGAGAATTTCAAATCAAAATATATAGGTAAAGGTATGAAACTACTTTCTTAACAAGCAAACAGAAGACATTAACATGACCTAAAACGCAACTAAGATTAGTGAATTGAATTGTATATCGACTGACACATGGCACGTCCACGTGCAGCTAACCAGGCATGGAGCAGGTATCTGTGACCATTAACCGAAAGGCACTTGGAGCGGCGTCTTATGTTTCGGAGATTTATGTGCAATTCTGCCAAACTTAACCGATTTCAGCTTCAATTTTCGTATCCTGAATCCCTGCTCAATGATTATTTCACTTAAAATTTTGTTTGCGTGTTTAACTTGTCCAATATATGTTGGACAATATTCTAGATCTCCCGTGTTGGATAAGGTAATTAAGATACGTGCCATTCGTTGGTACGCACATAGCATAAGAACAAATTATGACATTTTCACAATCAATTTTGGATAATATATACAAATTTATGTTTCTTTTGTAGTTGTCAAGTGGACAAATACTACTCGTGGGACAGGCTTTATTCAATGTGGCATTTTACATCATCTGAGAATGAAAGATGAAAATTATTAAATATCATGTGAATTTATAAGCTATTTACCAAATAGAAGAATAGCTAGCTAATACAAATATCATGTTTGTATTTGAAGACAGCATTTTCAGTGCTTGCCTGCTTATCACCCTATACAAGCTGATCGAGACCCAACACTACACTTGGCATTACTTGCTCCACCGTGCATCGTAAAAGTAGGCTTGATTGGATGGATCGAATAATGCATTTATTCCGCTTCTTTGAACTAATCAAGTATAATTATAATTTATAGAGGAATGGTATGCCTTTTAAGCCCTCTACTTTGATTAGAGAATTGAACAGATTAATGGTACAAAATGAAATTAAGATAAGACCTTTAATTATCATCAAGATGCATGATGAAGAATGGCCGAGCCGACATGCAAACAGGCCTGGCCCCCGCCCCAGGTCTTGTGGTGAGCCTGTGTCTCTCCTTAGCAAAGCACGAGTGGAATTGGCAGTTAACTATATGCCTTTTCCCTCATTTTAGGTGAGTTCTAGGTTGAGCTGGAATGCCACTAATATTGCCCACAACTAATTAATCCTGGCACAGCCGCACAAATTTTTGTTATTTTATAGTCCAAGATTTCCCTAGCTCACATTGAATTTTGTTTTTTTTTTCTAATATTTCTACCATATTGTTGATATTGTACATTGGAAAGCTTTGTGATTGAAGATCGATGCTAGCAGGTGAATTTTTATCATTCAATCTCAGTACGATAACGTTACTAAATCAAACCAATCTTACGTCTAAATGTTTAGTATATTAAAACATATAATAAAATTAGACTTACAACTCAAATATAACCTAAAGTCTAAAACGTGACGTGACAAAATCACACGGGAGGTGTAACTTCCATCATTTATTTTTATTTTTTTATTTTCTAGTGAATTCTTGTCATGTACACTATCATATATCATATTATAGACTTTGCGTTATAAGTCTAGAACTACTGTAAAATATGTACATATTAAGACTCTCTAGGAGTTCAGTTGTATATAGAGGCGAATCCATTGGAGGACGCAGGCTAGATTTTTTAAATTTTACAAAAAAAAAAACCCTGTAAGATAATTAATACATTATGTATTATATTATTCTAAAGATTGCTTCATGAAGTTGTTTACTCATCCATAAGCTTCAAAGGCCATCGTATTTCATTTTTCTCTCTACTGTTTATCTCTCAAATCTGTATCTTTTACTTCAATTATTTTTTGGTGATCAAACTAAAGAATTTGGATATTCAAAGGTTACATCTTGGCTCTTATAACCTTTCAAAGTAATTAGTTTATTAGAAATAATTAGTTTGATATTAATTTATGAGTTTTAAAACTTATTTTGTAGCATGTTATTTAGTGAAATTTGATAAATTAATTGTCATGTTAAGTTTTTTTTTTAAATCATTCAGATTTAAGCATAATTTTGTTGTAGATTTCACTTGTCCGTTCTATGAATTAGTATTAATGTTTTGTTTCAATGATTGGTTATTTGTGTAGTATATTATGTAAGAAATAGAATATTACAAGCTTAATTAGGTGATCAACAAAAAAAAAAGAAGATAGATATTATAAAATACACTAGAATATTAATAATTTAGAAATAATGTATATAATTCTTTATGATATATACGTCAATTAATCAATGATAATTAAAAATGTTACGGGTTATGTACAAATTGTTAAAGAATAGAGTACACACAATGTTGAATAACCAATTGAAAAAGAATTTATTGATGGTATTGAGTAGATGAGATAAATAATGAATTTTATGCTATAAAACATAAGTGTTGTTGCTCTTGTAAACTATACATACAAACTTACTTATACAAACCTATGTGCCATTATTTAATGATTATCACATCATCCACATTAATCAATGTAATTAAAATTTAAAATTAACTCCTTCGATCAAATCATTACATATCACTTTGCATGAATAATATGTAAGAGCAATATTACTTATAAAACATTGTAAGGTATGCCTTTAGTAGTTCTATTATTATATATATGCAATGCATATTTTTTTTGGTAAACCGTTCGCATTTTAATTTTGTTTTTATCTATGTATAGAATATACATTTTGAGAGATAATGTTCATTACGTCTTCTTTTGTGTCTTGGTATAAAATTTTAATTTTTTACTAATAAAATTTATTCCTATCGTCGATTTTCTCTTACTAAATTTAGTTCGGTCTGGGAAAAATTCCTGGAGCTGCCCATATTTGTATAGTGGCTAACTGAAGTACATTTACAACCTCATATCACATGAAGAGCATGCCATACTCCCTTTGCCCATATCTATGTGTCTTGCTGATGATTAATAGTTTTCCTAGCTAACTGAAGTATAGTTATAGCCTCATATCACATGAAGAACATGCCATCGTCACTCTGCCCATATCCATCCGTTTTGCTGATGATTGATAGTTTTCCTATCAAAGATTAGCTACAGGTACATGGCTAATGAGCATGTCTAGGAACATGGCTATTGCACTTATACACGTATGGTACTTTCAGCTATATCGTGTCCATCATCATGTACTACGTACATCTTTCATGCTTAAGTTGTATTGGTTGTGTTATTTATTGTTCCATAAACTTCGTTTTTCATTTTCTATGTATGACAATTCGTGCAATACGCATTCTTTTTTGTTTTTGTAATGTGTTTTCACTATACAGTTTTTTACATTTTTGCCCTTCAAATTTATCCCTAGATATATATAAAAGCAACTTATCCTTCCCTTTCTATTTTCATGGTTCTATTTTCTTATTCTCTCTCTATTTTCAAGTTCAAAACGCCTTCCTCCCTACTTTGCGATTACTGTTCACTCAGATCTCCTCATTCATTCAACCGTAATCTGAAATCCCGTCTCTATTTCATCATAGAATCATCAGACACCATCTCTATTGTGTACATATGAGTCCATACTGTTAGTTCTTATTATTTTTTCTATTCCTTGTGTGTTCGTCGACCTGTTCAAATGATTCTCTACATATATTGTACAAAATTTGTTAGATCTTCTCTTTTGTTTTTATACATAGATGTTTCTCCATGTTTTGATTGGTGGGCTTTCGGATTTATGGTGGTAGTGTTGAGGATTTCATATTTTTATAGGAGTAGTGTTTATGACGTGGTTCGTATTTTCAAAAGTTTCTAATAATATTGCTCTGTTCTTGTATTTTTCATTATTTTTTTATTTACTTCGATGCATTGCTTGTATGATTTGCAATAAGTTTCATAGGTTTTTATAACATTATGAGATGTTAAAAATCAATTAGTCAAGTGTGTGAGAAATACGTTGACAGTGAAGATCCCTTACTTATAATGTAAAGTGGTTTTAGGTGGCTCAGGTGAGGGAAAGTGGCCTTAAATAATGCCCAGTCTTTTTTTAACCAAATATTATCAGTCATTCATGACACGTAACTACAATATATTTATTTAATTATCAAAATGGAATAGTTAAAATTTAAAAATTAATAGACAATATTTCTTAGATTGAACCGACAAAAGCATTTATGATACCTTGCCCTTTATTATCTTTTGTTCTTACTTTTTTACCCTATTACAAGAATAGCATGCTTAAGTAAACTTTGTCACCATTACCCTATTGTATTAGCTTTGTAAGTAGCTTGGATTTTTCTTTTCCTGAAAAAATGTACTCATTTCAGTTGCTAGCTAGTTTACCAAAGGATAGAATTCAATCATGTGTCACAAGTTAGTCAATTGAAGTGAACAATTGGGCGTGTATGTTTATGGTGATGCGATGTTGTATTGCATGTTACAAAGTTGGCAATTACCATGATTAGGCTATTTATATGATACATTGTTTTTTGTTTTTGTATTTTTTGTTTTCATGTGTACCTATAGCAACCAGCAGTTTGCCTATACGTGACCTATTTATAGGTATGATGGTTAGGTGATCTCATAATTATTCGTATCCTTCAAGGTTCACGTACTAGTCTGGTTGAATATATATGTTTGTATCATGTTTTTATTGTCATATTTAGTCCATCCAATTGTGAAGGTCGTGAACTTGCAAGTTCTCTATTGCACTTTTCTCTCTTAATTGTTTAGTTTGACTTTGCAGAACTATCTCTCAGACAAGCTGATTTTGTAGTCTTGTATTGGAATAAGGGAGGTGGTGCTCTGACTGGATTAATTTGTGTTAGGAGATTTCTTCAGGTATCTTTGTAGATGTGAAGCGCTATCATTAGTTTTACCTATGTAATTACATTTTCGTCAAATACTGGGATATAGCATGTGTAAGCTTATTTAGTCACAGGCTTTCTACTTTTTTTTTTTTAATTGTCTCTGATGTAAGTTTATTTTTCATAATAAAGCTAAAGTGACAGAAGTCATAGAATTCATTAACTTGTACTTCCTAACTTAACAACTTAAGCTGATATAATAATTTATAAATAGAATTGAAGAAACCTGACAGCAATTTTTGCATTCATTATACATAAACATAATTATTTTGCACTATTTAACAATTGAACAAATCAATTTAATCATTAGAGATCTTATTGATAGAACAACACTTTATTTTTTAGGTATTAAAATAGGTTATGATTTAGCTCTTTTTAAAAATAATTTCTTTATGTTTTTAAATTTTTCAATGATGATGTATTGAAGTTGATGAGAATGATGATGAAGAAAGGCTTTAATTTGCTATAAGTTCTAGAAGCATTAAATTATGACCTACTATTTTCAAAAAATTTAAAATAAAAAAAGCTTTCTAATTATCTTTCCATTTTTGCACTTGAATACTTGGTTGTTAGGCTATTGAAATGGAAGAAGTGTGCTATTTTTGTGAATGTGTTTATTGACATAGAGAGATCTTTTTTTTTATATGTTTGTGTGCCATAAAGAAAGATGTTTAAGCTATGGTTCAATATATAAATTGAAGATAATTGTGTAGCATATCCATTGAATTGCTGACATGCATATTTCAAACAAGCTTTTACTGGTTGCTTGGCTATCATTTTTTTTTTGGTGTTACTCTCATAGAGAAAAAACCCTGCTGATTATATCTAATTCAATATTGTTGTTCACATTGTGAATCACTTTTATTATTAAATATTTATGGCGAGAAACATCTAATTCAATATTGTGGTTTTTTATTAAAGTTTGTAGACCTCAAGATATATGAAAAAAACTAACAAAAAATATTTAAAATTCTATCACAGGTATGATTTATAGCCCTAGTCCTAATCTATTTCTTTAGCTGTGATTAATTATAAAAAGGTTGCCTATAACTCAATTACTTTTATAACTTAAATTTTAATTTAGTTAGACTTGTCAATGCTTATGTATCATTAATGTCCCCTTCTATTTTATAGTATTAGTTATAACGATATGACGTCAACTACCAATGAACATGATGACAAAGTCGAATGGAACCCTAGGAGAGATTTTATTTTTATTCGTTTGTGTCATGAGCATTTTCTAAAAGGTGAATTACAAACTTCAATATTTTCAAAGAAGGTATAGAGTACCATTTTGAATGAAATGTGGAATGAAGCCTAACATCGCTATTTTGTGTCTCAACTGAAGTATAAGTTCAAACGATTTAGAAAAAAAAAATATCGTGAATTCTCTGATTTGATTGCACCCACTGGCTTTAGTTGGAATCCTGATACTACTATAGTAACGGCATCTGAGGATGTTTGGGAAGAGTATCTTAAGGTAATTCTTTAATTTAGAGCTACTAATGTTTACTTGTAGTTAGTTAAAATACTAATAACTTATGTTACCTACAGAAGGTTACATTTGTGAAACAATTTAAACAG
Organism: Boswellia sacra; assembly: GCA_013180625.2. Taxonomy (NCBI): domain Eukaryota; kingdom Viridiplantae; phylum Streptophyta; class Magnoliopsida; order Sapindales; family Burseraceae; genus Boswellia; species Boswellia sacra. The sequence continues at coordinate 575,126 of SNVD02000038.1, read as the reverse complement.
AGGAGGTAAGACCACTATGACATGTTGAGTGTTATATTTAATAGTTCTATTGCAATTGGTGCTTGGAGGTTTTCCTCAAGACAAATGCCCTTAACCTCATATGAGGACCGAGAAGTAGAGGACAATTTTATGAACTTTAGAGTCCATGTTGATGTTTATAACATAGATAATGATGAGGATGACTCGTTTTTGCATCACATGCTTATATATATATATATATATATATATATATATATATATATATATATATATATTCATGAGCATGTTGATAGTCTTGTATGTATATAACATGATAGTAATGTATTATATTATTTTGGTTACAATGTTATGGAGGGTCTGAGACCCACTAGTGGTGATGTGTTATATTATGTTTTTGTTACAATATTACAGAACGGTCTTAGACCTACTGGTAGGGTTATTTTCTGAGTATTTTGTTAAAGAGAAAAAACAAGAATTTTCAATAGTAATTATGTTGTGAAAATTTTATTAGAAGTGTTTTATGAATAATTGCAGGGTGGTTAAGTTAGAATAATGGAGGCAACTCTATCAGTTGCTCAGTTACACAATGTTAAAATTTTTCTTGATGTTAAGTTGTATAATGGTTGCGCGATGAGTCTATAAATCATAAGACTCGTTCCAGTTATCACTTTTTTAGGAGTGCCGGGATCTTAAGAATAAGGGTAGTCAGGATAGGTCGTGTCGCTTTGGTATTAAAGGATAGGTTATAGATTCTGTAAACTCTTGTATGTCATGCATATATATGGTTCTTGAGAAACATGGTTTCATTTTGTTTGTACAGTATAAGTTCACGTGGACGATGATTATATTCCACCAGGTGTGACTAGAGAGTCCAGTAGGTACTAGTTTAGTGTGGTTTTCTAGTATGATAAATGTCATGATAAATCATAATCATTTGTATTCTGAGAAGTCATATCAATATTTATATGATTAGTTATCCGTATGGCATTTTATGATTGTGAACCGTGTATGTTTTACAATAGTAAAGCTTATATGACCTAAGATTTAGTATTAAAATATTTATGGGAGATACATTCATATTTTGAAACTGATTAATTTAAAGGTTTCGAAATGTTTTATTATTTAAATAAATTTCCACGCACTGAGCTTTAGCTCACTCTTTTCCGGTATTTTCCTATTTTTCCTTCTAGGTTGTTGCAGGCTTTCATGCGGCTCAATGATCATTTTGGTAAGGTTGGCCATGTGACGAATCCATAGAGAAATATATCATTTTTGTATCACATGCTTATATGTATATATTAGCTAATCTACATTTTGTGAGCATGTTGATGGTCCAGTATGTATATAACATGCTGGTGATATATTATATTATTTTGGTTACAATGTTATATAGGATCCGAGACCCACTGGTGGTGATATATTATATCATATTTTTGTTACAATATTACAAAGGGGTCTAAGATCTACTAATAGGGTTATTTTCTGAGTATTTTGTTAATGAGAAGAAACAAAAATTTTCAGTAGTAGTTATGTTGTTAAAATTTTGTTAGAAGTGTTTTATGAATAATTGCAGGGTGGTTAAGTCAGAGGAATATGGGCAACTCCATCAATTGCTCAATTACACAATGTTCAAATTTTCCTTGATGTTAAGTTGCGTAATGGATGCGCGATGAGTTTATAAATAGTAAGACTCATTTCGGTTATCACTTTCTTATGAGCACCTAGATCTTAGGACTAAGGGTAGTTGGGACAGGTCATGTAAGTTGGGAAGAGAATGAGAAGAAGAAAGAGATAAAAGAGGAAAATTCTACCGATTATTTAACAGTATAATTAATATAGACCATGTAGGTGACCAAGCAGATGATCCAGATGCTAGCCAAACTTGAGCACCTATATTTTATGAGTGGATAATTAAATGTTTATTTAAAAAAATCGTTCAACAAGTCATGATATTTTATTGGAATTGAATACTTTTAACTTATTATTAAGCATGTTTACATGATGTGTGCACAAATTTGAGTTAAATGACATTTTGAATTGGCAAGAACTTATTGAATCCATCGTTTAGGTCTATAGGGTCCATTGCTAAGAGGGCTATGAGAAAAAGGGCACGTATGGCATCTAATAGGAACTTTGATTATTCTTCAATCCAAAACAATAATCAGATGGACAACTTCCTCCAAGTAGCTACTGAGCTTATGAATCAGGAAATAAGTCAAGGAAGTAGGAGTGACCCTTCAAGGGTATCACCACCACAAAAGAATCCAATTCAATAGTGCATTAACATTTGTGAGAATTTAGGTGGTATTGAGAAAAATGTTTTCGTAAAGTTCTTGAACATTATAGTTGACAAACCTGATTGGAGGACTGTATTTCTAAGTCTGTTGGATGAGAGAAGGAGTGAATGGTTATCAGCCTTGTAGGTTACCGCTACAAAAGTTGCATTGCCAAATTTTTAGGTGTCTTATTAGTTGCTTCTTGGTTCGTAACTCTTTTCTCGATACTTGAGTGATAAACAAATGTTATTGTTATTGTTGGTTTATTTTTGTTTTATTCCTGTGGTCTTGTATGGATATTTTAGTAATAAACTTATAAGTTAAAAGGATTATTTGATCGTGTTTGACTATTGCACAACGCATTATCTTTGAACTTTTATTGTTAGTCTTATTATTGTTATTATTTGAGCTTATTATATTCCTATTAGTAATGGGGGATTGTAGACGATATAATGTATGGTAATTTTGTTAATATATATATATATATCACAATTTGAGACATTTTACCACATTACAAGGAAATGTGTATACTTAATATATGTTATTAAATAATGTTATTGTGATAAAGGTCAATATTTTTACTTAACAATTTGTGTTGTATACTTAATTGTGTAGTTGTACAAACACAATGAATGCCATAACTTTTCCTCATAATCTCGGTCTACACTTGTCATATAATTGTCATTATTATTCACAATAGGAGAATTATGGAATTATTAATATTCACAACAGGAAAATATGGAAAGTAACGTAATCAAGCTTTTTATATTATATTCAACAAACTGTTAATTAAAGCTATTGACAATGACAATGTCGGATTTCTAAATTAATTTTTAATAAATAGATTATATAGAATTAACACCTAAACTAACGTCTTTTTCAATAGATTGTATACAATAATAGATGATAACTCAAGTTGTGAATCTGACAACTCTTTAGACACAATAGACTGGTGTTCGATTGTAGTTGCAACAGATGAATATCGATAGAGACAACAACAACGAATTGAGTGCCCACCATGCCAAGTTCCATAATGCGAAGTTCTGTTATTAACAGGCCTACAGTGGATATTGGATATGCTAAGGAGGAATGATAATAGGATGTATGCTCACTTTCGAATGGGCACAAATATATTTCATAAATTATGTGATAGACTAGTTAAAGATAATTTGATTGAGCATGACGACCATGACCAAGTAAGCATACTTGAGGCAGTGGAAATTTCTTGCACATAGTATCGCAAAGTGTTTGTTATTGAGTTGCTGCTGAGCGATTTCATCAATTGACCAATGCTATTGGTTGACAATTTAAACGAGTGCTTGATGCATTAATTCCATTAGCGACACTCATTGTGCAACCAAGAATCTTAGGTGCAACAACTCCAGAAGTACGACATAATCCCAAGTTTTACCCATATTTTCAGTTGTCAAGTTGAAAATTTCCTAAAGTTTTGCATGTATAAACAATTTTATAAAACCATGCTTATGATGTAGTTGATATAGGGATGCATTGGAGCGCTTGATGGCACATATGTTGTAACATCGGTATCGGCGCATAAGCAAATGATATATCGTAATCGCCATGGCGATGTGGCCCAAAACATAATGTGTGCTTGCTCATTTGATATGTTATTTACTTATGTGTTAACAGGATGGGAAGGTAGTGCACACGATTCAAGGATATCACAAGATGCGCTTAACAATCCGTATAGTGATTTTCCTATACCGGACTCAAGTATAAATTGTTTAGAAATAGTGTATAAAACTAACTGTAACATGTTTTACATTTGATGAAGCTATGCGTGTAGAGCTAACTTGTTATATTATGCAGCTTATTATTATTTGGATGATTTTGGCTATAGTAACATGGAAGGATTTCTTGCTCCATATGTAAGCCAACAACATCATGCAAGTGAATTTATAGGGGGAGGGAGACAACCTACTGGACATGAAGAGGTATTTAATAGAAGACATACATCATTACATAACGTAATTGAGAGGTGTTTCGGCGTGTTGAAGAAAAGATTTCCGATTCTTAAGGTAATGCCTAATTTCAGTGTCCAGTCCCAACATCTAATTCATGTGGCATGTTGTACATTACATAATTTCATTCGACTTAAAAATAGGTCTGATAGATTGTTTAGGAGATATGAGATGGATGATTTTGAAGTTGTGGAAAAGCAACACTATGATATGCCCACTATTGAACTGAGCATGTCTATTGAACGAATAGAAGCATGGAGACAGCATAGGGATGACATAGCTAACAGGACGTGGTAGGATTATATTGAGCATGGCAGATAGATGTTTGTAATCATATTAAGTTCTTGATTGCATTATGTTCCGTCATGTAAGGAAATGACGAAAACGATCAAATGTTGTACAATATGTTTGTCTGCATAGTTCTTATTTTTTTCTCCATTGAACATAATTATAGTAAGTATTATAAAGTGAAGAGGAAAAGAGAAGAAAATACTTGGGTCAAAATAAAGTGGGTAGGAAAATGTGCAGTTGTTTGTATTATTAACTATTAGATTGTTAACAATATATGTAATAGGAATATATATTTAGTTTAACATAGTATGTTTTAATAATCATTTTGTTTATACAGTTTATAAAAATTTATTTTTATGATTCATTTCTAAACGCATATTTTTGTTTTTGTTTTAAAATTTAATATCAATGATTTATTTTCACACACATATCTTGTTTTGATTTTCAAAATTTCAATTTAAGAATTCGTTTCCAAGCACATAATCTTAAAATCGTTTTCAAATTTGCATTTTTATAATTCATTTCCAACACACATATCCTTTATTTAAACATTATTTTTTCAATCATAGAAATTCATTTTCCAAATAATTTTGGAAACAAAACACATTATTCAAGAAAGAACACATTGATAAGGTTTCCCAAATTGCAACTGCTACACCGGCTTATAATTAAAATTCTACGATATGGATGAAATATTTAACAAAAAAAATTCTTTTAGCAAGACTTATGTCACATAATTGTTATTCATAAATTTATCAATTAATAAATTCTTATTATTACAACCGTTCTATCATTTTTTTAATGAAAAAAAATGGTTATAGAATAGAATCCTCTGACCTCTCAACCAATTAGTGACAAGTGTCTTTCCCATTTACATTTGGTACTAAATTTTGGAATTAATTAGTCTAATGACATATAATGTATATTATACATCTTTCATGGTTTATGTATTTTTGTCTCATTTTCATTCAGAATTTTGTTTTTGATAAAAAATTAAAAGTTAATCATAGTGTTGGCGTGTTTATATATATCCATACTACTAATCCAACTTCATTACAATTGACCATATTAAAATTTAATTTATTTGCGTTGAGTCTCGCATTGAACTTTTAAGAGATGTCTTAAAATTTATAAAGATCTTAGGTTAAATTTGATTTCAAATTAGAACAATATTTAAAAAAAAAAATTTATCAATCCATTTTAAATCAATAGCAACCAAATATCATTTTTAAAATGAAAAAAAATTAAATCAATCATGTGTTCTTACTAACTTCATCTAGCTATTATATTAATCTTTTGGGTTAGCCATTGACAGAAAACAATTTTGATATGAAAAACTTCTACTGTCAAGTAGTTGCTCATTCAATTACGATCAAAATCCTTAAGGTAGAAAAATCGTTAATAAAGTTATATCATAAGTTGTTTGAAATTGGAATTTGCAATGAGGTTAGTTGACGACAACGACTCTATGCTTAATTCTTTTGTTCTACATGACCTTTTAATCCGAAAAATATTCTCGTGTTACACGGCGATGGGCTTTATGCTTTCACGTTTTTGTGCAAACGCGGAGAGGAGGCGGAGGAAAAACTAGAACAGTGCACAATTCAAAACCACTTTCCCCCCAATTCACTACACCTTTATCAAAGCTCCATCCGCACGCGCAGTCGCGCGTTCAGCAGCCAATATTTAAGTAAAAACCAAACTATTAAATTAAACAAAAAAAAGCCACCATAGGAACCAAATGCATTGAAGAAAATTAGGGGAAAAAAAAAAAAAAGAGAGCGAGAGATGCTAGCTTTAGGGTTTCAAGCCAACCCGCCAAATCCCATCGCAAACCCTAACGCATACGCATTGCTACTCGGCATTGTCTCTGCATGAATCAGATCCAGTCTGGACAGCCATTGCCGATTCCGGTTTGAGTTACAATGGCCTCGAAGGGGTCGCCCTCTGTCTCCGCCAGCAGATCGGAGCCTGCCAAGGACTCCTCGGTATTTAATTTTGAATTGTCTTCTTTCTCCGAACTCGTTCGCCAAATGCATGCCGAGTCGTCGCTAATGCTCGTTGCCTGACATTTTCATTCCTTTTTCGTGCTTGTGTTTCTGACTCTATTTTTCATTTTGTAATAATCGGTTAATTATTGGATATATGGAGACATTTGGCTGCATTGTGCCAAAGCTGTATAGTTTTAGGTTTTCGGATTTAGTTTTGAGGTTTTTGAATTTGTTTATTTGAGTGAATTGTGGAGAAAACTATTTTTATATAATTTTCATTTAATTTCGAAGGTATGTTTTGATTTGTTTTTGTTTTTATTATTTTTTTCAATGAATGTATTTTGATTTTAGTAAGGTAATTAGTGGATAGAGTGAGGGAAAAAAAGCTGCATTGGGTGAAAGTTGTATATTTTAGGTTTTTGGAGTCATTTTGGATCAAATTATGATTGGGTCAGCTTTATACTGATAGTGCCTGATTTGCATATTTGGTCTAATTATGTTGCCAATTGTTATACTTACTTAAATTACGTTGAGAGATGGATGAAAAGTGAAAAGAACATCAAATGAAAAAATGGTATACATGCGCATGGATTTAGTGTTTTCATCTGTTAATGTCATTTGCTGATAAATTTACAGAAAATGAGACATTACGTTGCGAGTTTAACTTAGTGTTGTTTGTTACATCTTGCTTTGTTATTATTTTATTGTTTTATTTTGCCCTTGTGATTATTTTGTCGAGGATTTTTACTTGTTCTGAACGTCTTCTTTGTTCCTTTTTCCTTTTAAGTCTCTTTTCTTGCATTTGTTGAATTATATGCAAGTTTATGGCTTGTTAAATTTTTGCAGATGGGAAAAACACAAGATAAATCCACAAATCATAAGGAGATATTATCTGTTATCGATTCTTTAAAGAAGCAAGTTGCTGCTGACCACTGTATTTCAATAAAGGTGCATTTATATGTTGTCAGATTACTGTATTTCAGTGGCATGCTCTCAGCTTTTTTCTTCATGATATGCGAATTAATTTATGTTCTTTCTTTTGCTCAGAGAAGGGTGGAAGAAAATAGGCAAAAGTTGGTTGGTATCACAGACCAGATATATAGACTATCAATGGAAAGAAGAAATAACCACACAAACAACATCCAAAATAGTGTAGATCTATTGGCAAAGAGGCAAAGAGATGCACTTGGTGTGCAAAGTGGCATTGATGTGGGTAATGGGGATAGAGATGGCTATAGCTCTCAGGAGGATGGCTATGCTTCTACAGCTGTTCAAGGATCTAGTAATCCTGCCAAAAATGTTGTTCGCCCTATTAAGCTTCCTGAAATTAAAAGATTACCTCCTTATACTACATGGATTTTTCTGGACAGGTATGTCAGAATTACTTTCCCTATTGCTTAATTGGTTTGGAGAGGATTAGTTTTATTTAAGCTTGCTCATTGTTATATTCATGTATAAGGATATCTGGTGCAGAAATCAAAGAATGACAGAGGATCAATCAGTAGTTGGTAGAAGGAGGATCTATTATGACCAAAATGGTGGTGAAGCACTTATCTGCAGTGACAGTGAGGAGGAAGCAATTGAGGAAGAAGAGGACAAAAGAGATTTTGTGGACTCTGAAGATTATATTCTTCGGTTGGTATAATCAACTCATCTGGTCAATAAATATTGTGTTTTATCGTATTTTCCCCTTATATCTTGAACTTAGAGTAATATTATTATCTTGATGTATTGCTGTTGATTATTGGTATTATATCAGCATTCTTAGCTTCCGCTTTAGTTCATATTTGTGTATGAGGTAGTTGTTTTCTGGGTTCATTTTAAGTCTAAAGCACAATACCTGCATGTAAATCTAGTGTCACTGACTTGAACTGCTTTATATTTGTTGCATCAACCTGCTAGATTGGCTTCATGGAATGTTCATCCTAAGTTAAAAGCGCTTCTATTCAATCCTCTCCTTTCTTTTCTCATTACTCTCATCTCAACACCTGCATGCTAAGAATGGTCATAATATAAGCTTGTTATTTAGCTGATGAAAAAAATTGTTCTCTGAATGTTTTGTGTGAATAGACTTATATGAGAATGCTCTTTAAGTTTTTAAAAGAAGCAGGCAATAGATTATTTGTAAGCATTGATTTTTTATGTTCTAAAACTAAAATTCTTGCATTATTTCTGTTTTCAAATTACCAGCATGACTATCAAACAAGTTGGTTTAACTGATGCTGTGCTGGATTCACTAGCACAGTGTTTCTCCAGAAGTCCTTGTGAGGTCAAGGTATGGACTTATTGATCTGTGTTTCTGCTCATTCTAGTTTGTAAATTTTCATTTGAAGGAATGATCATTTTTATTCAATCTGTCATTGTTTCTACTGTTTTTACTCCCATTTGTTGTCTGATAAACTGGTCATTGTGTAAGCTTTGGTCCAGCTGTTTCCCATTTTCTTTGTGCTGGCTTTACAGAGATATGAAACACCATCCAACATCTTATACAGGCAAGATATGAAATTCTAGTAAAGGATGAGAGTACGACAGGGGGCATTAATGGTGGCAATAATGAAGCACCAACTGTGAATTCTATTATTGCGAAAGATCTTGAAGCAGCTCTCGATTCTTTTGACAACTTATTTTGTCGTCGATGTCTTGTAAGCACTGTCATGCCTTTAAAATTATGTTCTTTGGATCCATAGTCCTAAGTTAAGAACATTTTTCTTCTCTGTATTTGCAGGTCTTTGATTGCAGGTTACATGGATGTTCACAGGACCTTGTGTTTCCAGTAAGTCAGGTTCAAAAACTCACTGATATGTATTTTAAGATCTTGCAAGTTCTAATATTTTTCAGGGTACAAATATTGCCAGGCTGAGAAACAACCTCCACTGTACCATCTAGACGAGGGGAATTTACCATGTGGTCCACATTGCTATAGATCGGTATAGATTGATAATATATATAGCTCAGCTTATCTCCTTGAAGAATTAGAGAACAATATATTATGTAGCTTATTGTTGTATCAGGTTCTCAAGTCGGAAAGAACTGCTACAGTGGCATCCCCCATGAATCGAGATACTGAAGAAAAAACTGTCTCTTCATCTGATGGTGCTGTTGGTGGTGCCCAGACTTCATCCAGGAAGAAACCTTCTGGTCCTGGTAGAAGGAGGTTGAAATCCTACCAGAGTGAAAGTGCTTCATCAAATGCAAAAAATGTTTCAGAAAGCAGTGACTCGGAGGTTGGGCCTAAGCAAGACACCACTTCTGCCCATCGTTTATCACCCTCAAAAACTAAGCTTGCTGGAAGATATGGAATTCGTAAGAGGAACAGCAAGCGAGTCGCCGAACGTGTTCTAGTTTGCATGCAAAAGAGACAGAAGAAAATGGCAGCTCTTGATTCTGATTCTACTGTGAGCGGAGGTCCTTTGCCAAGTGAAATGAAACTCAGATCTGGTTCACGCAAAGGTAGTGAAGATGCTAATTCCTCTTCACAAAAGAATCTGAAAACTCCAAGTGCAGGCAGGACTAGGAAGAAGGGAATTCCAATTCAGGATAGTTACAATGTAGTGCAGGGTGAAGTCCCAAATGGTCCCTCAAATGAAATGATTACTGACCCTCCTGCAACTAGTAGTAATGACACTTTTAAAAAGCAGGAGTATGTGGACGAAAACATATGTAAACCAGAACTAAGTGATGATAAATCTTGGAAAGCTGTTGAAAAAGGCCTCTTCGATAAAGGTGTCGAAATTTTTGGCAGGAACAGGTCAGTGAATGGAATATTTGTTATGTTCTTTTCAACTTATTTTATTTTTGATAGAAAACTGAAGTGTTCTATTCAACTTATTACTTGTTTTCATTAAATTAATGTTTTATATGTGGGATTGGAGATTAATTTAATCATGCATGATTCTGATTTGACAATTTATAAGCTCCCCCTTTTTCTTCCTTTGTGAAAAAGACGACTTTTTAATTTTGATGGTATCTAAGAGTCAAATCATTTCCACTATGAGAACTTCCTTGGCTTCATTAAGTATAAAAAACACGGCACATAGCAAGCTATTTTTTTTTACTAGTCCTTGCAATTAACTTATTTTTTATATGGGAAAATAGTGGTTATGCTATTTTCCCCTGCAGCAGGATGGTGTTGGCAACTCTGAATCTTAACTGTTGTAGACATGTTTATTTATTTATTCATTTTTTTTCTTTCTTGTGTCTAAATGTTTAGTTTAACAGTATATTTGCATTATTAATTTTTGCTCATTGTATCCAAGAGATTTTTTCTGCTTCCAATTTGTTGATCTTTATTCATAATGACAGCTGTCTAATAGCCAGAAACCTATTAAATGGTTTGAAGACTTGCTGGGAGGTTTTCCAGTACATGACTCGCTCTGAAAACAAAGTATTTGGCCAAGGTGATGCTGCCAATTCTCTTCTTGAAGGCTATTCCAAGTTTGATCTTAACGGAGCAATGGTTAGTATTTTTAGTTAAGTGGGGGACTTTGGACTCTTTGAACTAAAAAGTAATATGTTGTTTTCCCTACTTATTAATTTTCAATATTTGTTTGGGGTGTCTGTGGTTTTACACGGGCATTAGGGTAACAACGAAGTGAGACGAAGATCAAGATTTTTACGTAGAAGAGGTAGAGTTCGTCGCCTGAAGTATACCTGGAAGTCTGCTGCCTACCATTCGATTAGGAAACGCATTACTGAGAGAAAAGACCAGCCATGCCGGCAGTATAATCCTTGTGGTTGCCAAACAGCTTGTGGAAAGCAGTGTTCTTGTCTTCTAAATGGAACTTGTTGTGAAAAGTATTGTGGGTGAGTCCTTAATTTCCTTTTAATTCACTCAAATAAAGATCAAGACTTATCTAGGATTTCCTTGAAATATTAAACGGTTAAAGTTTCCTTTAAAGATGGCTGCAATATTTTTCTTATTTGGTGTTACGTGGGTGCTGCGGAGTTGCACATGTTACCAATTCAGGGAACTATTTCATTCATAGATCTAGATATTATTTTTTTTTGTGTTTGTTTAGATCATGTGCATGTGCGGAGACTTTTGTTGATGCATGACTATCTTATATTGAGTTAGGGAATTTTGGTTTTATACTGTATTTGGTACACTGATAGTATTAATGAAGCATGAATACTCTCATTAAGATTTTCATATCTCTCTAGGTGTCCTAAAAGCTGCAAGAATCGGTTTAGAGGATGTCACTGTGCTAAAAGTCAATGTCGAAGTCGACAGTGTCCGTGTTTTGCGGCAGACAGGGAATGTGATCCAGATGTTTGTAGAAATTGTTGGGTCAGGTGAGTTTTAAATTTGGATGTTCACTTTCATTGTACCATGTATTAGTATTCTGTGAAAAAATATCATGTGCTGCTAAGCAGGAATACATTTTGGAGTAATATAAAAGTAATGATAAATTAGGGACTAACATGTTAAGTAGGATGTTGTCTCTGTTATCCACGTTACCTGATCTGTTTTTCTTATTCCCTTTGGAGCAATCGATGTGGGATATTTGGTTCCTGATCGAACAATAATCCTTGTTTTTGAAATCTGTGCACACAAGTGAGACTGAGGGGAGTTCTAGATGTATCGGAAAAATCATAGAAAACGGAAAATGGGAATGAGTAGATTTCCCATTCATTGGGTTTTTTTCATTTTTCCTCTTCACAAATCGGTTGCATCTGAAAATATGTTATCCCCAAGTTTTTCACAAAATCAAGATAAAGGCGTAGTATTGATACTATTCATCTCTGCATGATTTCTGATTTGAGTCTCTAGTTGTTCTTGCAGTTGTGGTGATGGTACCCTTGGCGTTCCTGACCAAAAAGGTGATAATTATGAATGTAGGAATATGAAGCTTCTTCTCAAACAGCAACAAAGGGTAATGCATTCTGCTGTCACCAATTCTTTTCTTCCCACTACTGTGAAGATATTTTTCAACATTTTTCTACATTTCTGGGAAACTATTTAAGTAGCTTAAGTCTTCCAGTTTTTGAACAAACATTTGATCTAATGAGTATTGAAGTGCTTAATTTTTGGAATTTTTTTAGTTGAAGCCTAGTTTTTTTTTGTTTTATGCTGCACTTGAGGCATTTCTTGATGCTGAATTGAAATTTTATTTTCAGTTGTGTTCCTGGTCTATAAGTTCAATGATGAAGTTCATTATTTAGCAAAAAAATGAATGTTGATTTGAGATTTGATTAAAAAGATCCTTTTTGCCATTTTTATAGATTTTAGTAAATAAAAAACATATGGTCAAGAAAAAATTAAACCCAGACTTACTATATCTTTTTTAACCTGGCTTTGTCTGATAATTTTTAGACATTGAACTTTCTGCTTTTAGAGTATGACTTTAGTAATGGTCAGGGTGAGATGGAATTCAGTTGCCGCATATTTGTTCTATATGATATGAGGATAATATTGCTTATCCAATGTTTCAATTAAGTGGCAGCATTTTAGCAAACTTGTTTAACATTGTTCTGCTTAGTATTGGCATTTGTATTTTTTTTCCCTCTTTGTACTCGTATTTTGGTCTATAATAAATAATGGATCGTGTTTTGTTGGTTAGATTTGATATTAAACATTCTACTCTATGTTTCTTATAACTGAGGTCTTATTTTCCAATTTGTACAGGTTTTACTTGGGAGATCGGATGTTTCTGGGTGGGGAGCTTTCTTAAAGGTAATATTTAAATTTGTTGTAAGCTTGAGTCTAACAGAAAGAATCGGTAACCATACCAATGTATAATTAGTTTTCCTATCGCGTCTTACAATTTCGGCCTGCCTCCAGAATAGTGTTGGAAAGCATGAATACCTTGGTGAATACACTGGAGAGCTGATCTCACATAGAGAAGCAGACAAGCGTGGAAAGATATATGATCGTGAAAATTCATCATTTCTCTTCAATTTGAATGATCAGGTATGATATATGGCACTACTTTCAGATTTTGTTTGACTTCTTTCTATACATGCTTTAGCAAAATATTCATTCATTTCTTTGCAGTTTGTTCTTGATGCTTATCGAAAGGGCGACAAGTTGAAGTTTGCCAATCATTCTCCGGATCCAAATTGCTATGCAAAGGTAATCCTTTTACTGCTTCGAAACATAGGCTCCACTGTCTTCTCCAATGCCCCTTCCCTTGTTTTCTCAAAATTGTATGTCCAGATTCTGGACATCACTTGAGTATTGAATTTCTTGAGAATTTTGCCAATGTCTGTTTTTAATCAAACATTGTCCTGCAGGTCATCATGGTTGCGGGGGATCACCGGGTGGGCATATTTGCCAAGGAACGAATTAGTGGTGGAGAGGAGCTTTTCTATGATTATCGATATGAGCCAGACAGAGCTCCTGCTTGGGCAAGGAAGCCTGAGGCATCTGGGTCAAAAAAGGAAGAAGCTGCTCCTTCAAGTGGTCGTGCTAAAAAGCTTGCTTAGTAAAAAGCATTTACTATAGAACCAAAAGTCACAATTTTTACCATTCTTTTTACAGGTGGAAGCATCATTCTCATTGACCTTACACAAAAGGTGTGTTCTCTATCTTTTTGTTGACGATTCAATTGTCATCTCCATAGATAACCTGTTCGATTCTTACTTTTGATTGATGTCCATTGCGATGCAGACTGTATCCACTAACGTTAGGAAAATATAGTTCATTAGATCAGCATGATCTCTCATTAAACATTGTTGTAAAAGGGCAATAGGAAAACATTCTCGACAATCCTTGCTCCATTGATCGTGTGCCTTTTTTATTTTGTATTTTTTTTTATAATTAGAACTCTTCTATCGTAATTATAGCGTTTCATCACTGAAATGTTCTTTAATATTATTTACCAAGATACTAGGATCAAGTATTTCATCAGATAGGATTTAATTCGCCTTGATATTTCCCTTTAAAACCATTTTTAAATAATAGCGTTTGGCGTCCTTTGTTCCTTTACTGTTCTGTTTCAACTTATGTTTCATTAATAAGTTTAGATTAGGATTATTCTGGACTAATCCCATACGCAAGTGTTTCAGTTTGTGCTATATTCTTATCTTACCTTTTCAGCTGGCCAAACTTGAATGTTTAATCGACAAGATTTCCTACCTACCACATTAACCAAGCCTACAAGTCGATGGCCGTTGGGCGTAAAATCATTTGCTGCGTTAATAAATGTCACGCGACACTCGTTGTTTCGTATGGGCCACGTATGTTTTAGTTGCAACTGCCTAGTAATGGCAATGTGGATTGAGTTTTTCGTTTTCAGATAAAAAATTATTATAAAATCGCTCTATCAGACGCGATACTAAATTTTAAGAACATAAGATCTATCTTTAAAGATGTAGAAAATAAATTTTCCAAAAGCCAATTATCATTGGAACAGTTCAATGTTTAATTTAACTTACTGTGTTCGAAGCATAGCGATAGCATGAGATAAAGATGATACAGTAGTGTCCCATTTCCCAACAAATGTATGCCGCGAACGGAGGTAACCTACCCCACCACGTGAGAGCCATTGAAAGTTAACTTACGAAGTGCGACCAAATAAAAAAAGCACCATAAGACGAAGACAAAATTGCTTTCATTAATAAAGAAAACAAATTAATATAATAAAATTTTGCCAAAGCAAAGCTTAGTTTGATTACAACAAGGCATGCAATTATTATGCAAACGCAACATAGGAATAGGATCACATTCCAAACGACATCGTCGTCGGCATCCTATCCTAAGTAAAGTAAAAGCAATTATTTTCTTAAAATGAAAAAGGAAAAAATTAAAGGTGATATTAAAGCCCGCGTTTATTGCCCAAAACATTTTGTCTTGTCACTATCTGGACACAGTAAACTTCTCTTTTGCTTTAGTTTGTGGGCTTTGTTGTTTGCAGCTAGCTAGCGATACTAGTCCTCAGTCTCTCTCTCCAGTGATCTTTTACCTGAAGCTCTGCATTGGCAAGCAGTAGCCATGTACATATTGGGTTGTTTTTTCATGGACTATCGTAGCTTATGCAGAGCCTATACAAGTTGCTACCTGTTGCTGTCACTTCTTACAGTCTTCTTTGTTAACTCTTCTGCCTGTTCTAACGGGAATTGCCAGGTTCTTTCGTCTCTGAAAAAGATTCTGATCTGCTTTCCATTTTTTGAGTTTGTACTGAATTTTAAGATTGTTCAGGTTCTTGATTTATGTGCAACCCCTACAGATTGTGGGCCAGGTCTCTACTGTGGCAACTGCCCTGCTTTGTCCAAGACTCAACCCGTTTGCACCCGAGGCCAAGCTACCATACCAACTTCTGTTGTAAGCTTTTTCTCCTTCAGAATTCTATACTCTTTTGTGGTTTTATTATGGATTTGATGGGATTGAGCTGTTTTTTTATTAATATGTTTTTTTGAGAACTTTTGATGGGCAGATTGGTGGATTGCCTTTCAACAAGTATACATGGTTGGTGACACATAATTCATTTAGCATTGTTGATGCACCGGCTTTGGCTGGTGTTCAAAGACTCACTTTTTACAACCAAGAAGACACTGTTAGCAATCAGTTGAACGTATGTCGTTTTGCTCTTCTCCAACATTTGTTTCCTTTTTCAGTAGAAAAGATAAGAAAGTTGAGCAACATCTCCCTTTTCCTTTTCCTTCTTTGTTTTCTGGTTTGTGAAACGAATTACCACTCAAATTTTGACCTGTTTGTTAAATCACATTTGCATTTGTTTTTATTACTCAGTTCAATTACTGTGTATTTATTTTGTTTCTAATTCTTTTTTCCCTTAAGTTAAATTCTTATTGATTTTAGCTTGTTTGATGGTTATTGATAGAATGGAGTGAGGGGATTGATGTTGGATATGTACGACTTTGATAACGATATCTGGCTGTGTCATTCGTTTCGAGGGCAATGTTTCAACTTCACAGCCTTTGTAATGTTCCTCCCCATTGTATCAATTATAGGATTAAAATGTGATTTGTGGCAGTACTTTTTCAGTTTGGTTTTAATGTGTGGTTTGGATTGTTTTCAGCAACCTGCAATTAACACTTTAAAGGAAGTGGAAGCCTTCTTGAGTCAACATCCCACCGAGATTGTGACTATTATAATTGAGGACTATGTACATACTCCGAAGGGGTTAACAAATTTGTTTACCAATGCTGGCTTGGACAAGTATTGGTTTCCTGTGGCCAAGATGCCAAAGAAAGGAGAAGATTGGCCGACTGTGGCAGAAATGGTGCAAAACAACTATCGGCTTCTTGTTTTCACTTCTATTGCTTCAAAGGAAGCAGAGGAAGGCATAGCTTATCAGTGGAAATACATGGTGGAAAATGAAGGTCAGTATTCGGATAAGTGTTATATTTTCTTGTCTTAAAAATTATATGCACAATATCCTGTAATCCTAATATATTGCATTCAGCTGGAGATCCTGGGGTGAAAAAAGGCTCATGCCCAAACAGAAAAGAATCAGCGCCGCTGATTTCTAAAAGGGCATCTCTTTTCCTTCAGAATTACTTCCCTACTTATCCAGTCGAAAATGAAGCTTGCAAAGAGCATTCAACTCCACTTTTTGAGATGGTTAATACTTGTTACAAAGCAGCAGGAAATAGGATGCCCAACTTTTTGGCTGTCAATTTTTACATGGTACTGAATTTCTACTTGCACAAAATAAATTGTGCTGTGATATCCTTTGCCAATTATGCCTCCTAATTTGAGATAAAATATTGCAGAGAAGTGATGGAGGTGGTGTCTTTGATGCTTTGGATAGAATGAACGGCCAGACACTATGTGGCTGTAATACTATCCTTGCCTGCCAGGTTTGTCCAAATACTAGCCTGAGGACTAGCCACTTTAGTTCATCATTCTAGTTCATCTAACTCACTATCTCTCCCTCCTCTTTTTATTTATTTATAATTTCATTTTTATTCTTGGCCTTGATACATTTAAAAAATAATAATAAAATAGCGGTTGAAAACTTCTTTCAATCAATGTTCGTTTTTCTACAAGTTGCAATATATTTTAAGGTGATTTTGGACAAAGCACAAAATCTAAAGTTTTAAAGTTTTTCCACCAAATCTTGTGTGAAGTTTGTGAAACAGAGAATTGTGGCTCATATATTTGCATTGATTACCACCAATGTATGGCCAAATTGTTTGCAACTTGATTATTTGTCAATTTGATCTGCGGCAAAATCAGAATCTATAACAAGCCTAGAGTGGATCAGATGGTCAATTCCTGACCAACCATATAATTGTGCACTACTCTTAATAATAATAATTATTAATTTATTTGGCTCGAAAGTAAATTGTTGAAAATTTTAAGCCGTACCTTCAATTGTCTTCTAAACATTTTGATCTTGGTTTGACATCTCATGGTATGATTTTGAACTACATTTAGTTTAGTAGTTCCTTTCATCTGTTGAAATAATCTATAGATGTTTTGTTGTTGACGTTGGACATTATAGTATCATCATTGGGATTCATTTCGTAGGCTTCTAATTTTTAAATCTTGTGAGAATGTCCTATCTCCATACACTTTTTTTAATTTATTTTTTATTTTTTATTTTTTTGATTAAACAAAATGTATCGATGGAACTTTTCAGGCTGGAGCACCCTTTGGGTCTTGCAAGAATGTTGCTGTACCCACTAGTCCAACAACAAATACCATGGGAAGCTTTACTGGATCTGTTCAGTTCTCAAAATCAGCTTCAACAGTCCATTTCCCAAGTTGCGTGCTTTTCTGCTTGTTTCATCTTCCATTGATGATATTTCTATTGTGGCGATGAATTAATATTTATTGGAGAAGTTTAGTGGCCGACCTTAGGATGCATTATGATATATATTAGATTTGGGAGTCCGAATTGGTGTAACACGATCCCTTCCTTTTCCAACTTGGGGCAAAGAATGCTTAATAGAGTTTAAGTTTATTGTAGAATATTGAAACAAACAAGCAGAAATCTGATGTAGATAGCGGTCAAGAGAAACCCAGAGTGTATCACCAACAGGTTCAGGTATGCGGCTTAGTTCATTAAATCACTTGTTGGGTGTCTTGGGCCAATGCCTAGATATTGACATTTAATCTTTTGTTTTTCTCGGCTGATAGCATAATGCATATTCTTTTCATTTCTCTGTTTGTATAATGTCTGTCAATGAGTTTTTTAGAGACTTGTTTGTACCACTGCCAGATCTTAAAGTAATGATTTACTCGTTTTCTGAAGAATTCATGTCTGGCTAGCATATCCATGGGATGTGTGATAAATAATCGAGATAGCTAGAAGCTCTACAAATACCATGCAGTGCTGACGTGAAAAGGAGATCAGTTCCTTGTGCTCAGAATGAATTATAGACTGTTTCACATAATTTTTTGCTCTTTCATGTGGGATAATTGAATGCCTTACTCCCATGTGTTTAAAGCCTGATTCGTGTTTCCTAGACCCAAAATTATGTCATTGAAAAAGGTGTTGTGAGCGTCGCACTTTTGATATTTAATAATTGAATACCTGTCGGTAAATATAGTTAACGAACAAAGTGATTCTTCTCAACAGTGGTTCATTTGATTACTTCAAAATAAATACTAAGAACAATTTTCTCTAACACTTTTTAGTTTCAATTACAAACTAGTTTAAACATAGGAGTGCTACTAGAATCATATTGAACTCGAGGTTTTGGTGTAACAGAACAAATTTATGATTTCTTATTTGAATATCTTTTGTGAATAGCAAAAAATAATAATACACGATATATAACTATACAGAGCCAGAACCAAATTAAAATAATGGGCAATTTAACCAATTTCTAGATTTCATAGTGATAACGAAATACAAGAATAAATGGCCTGTACAATAGAGCAACATGAAAGCAAGAAGAATACGAGATAATTGAACAGATTACACAACGGGCAACATAGAAGCACTTCCAACATTTACGAGCAGTCCCTCCGGCTTTATCTGAAGGGCAGGGCTAATAGTGAGCAAGCCTATGAAGCAGTCTACAGGAACTCTGGTTCCCCATACATTGATTGATTCAAGCCTGCGGCATTTATTTACAAGAAAAAGAAGCCCATTCCCAGTTACATGACGGCAACTCCAGAGGACAATGTTCTGGATAAGAACAACAAACACTAAACAGTCTGTAACTATAATTGCATTGGCCATAATTGGTAAAATGAGACAAAATTGAACTTAAATCTTGATGTAGCAGGAGAGTTGTAATAATGGGGTATCTTAATTAATCACCAATACAATAAGAGGTTGCAATTAGGCCAGAAAATTCACCTTTAATTGTGGACAGCTATTTGCAATGGCATACAGAGATTCATCAGTTATAAATGTACCACCAATATTCAGGTGTTGCAAGGAAGTAGCTCTTGACATCTGTTGAAAAGAATAATAAGGTAAGGTAAGAAAATCATTTAAGCTAAGCAGATTCAGAAAATATCTCCCAGCATATCAAATGAGATTGAAACAACAAAGCCATCTCTTTTTCACTTGAATAGGTATCCTATCTTTGAATATACACACCAAATCCATGAACGCATCATCAGAACTTGAGAAAAACTCCATCTCAAAGATTTAGCCAATTGCAAAAATATATTAACAAAACTTATAAAACAAAACCATGAATTACAAATGAACTGTATCCACTGTTTTGATTAGAACACCCAAAAAACAATACACACAGACACATAAAACCATGAATTCATCATCAGAGCTTGAATAAAACTCCAAAGCTACTGCAGATTTAGCCAATTGCAACTCCATAGCTGCTGCCGATTTAGCCAATTGCAACAATGGATTAAGAAAACTATCGAACAACAGGATGGCACACAACATTTACTCTTATCCACAGATCATTTAGTAAATTTAAAAGTCAGCTCAGATGATCAGCTTTAGAGTGGCATACAGATAACTACATTTAAAGACATTTTTTATCTCTCAAGTAGTCAATATTTTTATATTATTTTGCTGGTTGTCAATCAGGAAAGGTCACTTGAAGCATAAAGTTTCTAACTTTTGGACCCACTAGAACCTATAAGGTCTTATTTGCCAATGCATGTTTGTCTCTAGAAGATAGCTTTCACATACCAGTTGAACAACACCATTGTCTGTGATCCCTGTCAAACCCCATAGTGATATGGATGTGAGGTTACTGATACATTTTGCTAAAGATATTCTGTACAATCCATTATCAGTTATTTGACAACCCCAGCGGCTCCTTGAACTGAAATACAATAAGAGAAAATCAGAAACTGAAAATGTAAAGAACTAGATTGTCACATGTTTATTTTGATTTAGGTATACATCAAACAGTCTCAAATCATGTATATGACATAAAGATAACTGTGAATAGTTATTATTCGATAAACAACGATTCATGTCCAACCAATGCAAGCCCTTTTTCTTTCTTTACTGGCCAAATAACCTATTCACTATCACAACTTTGAAAACTTACCTTGTCATATTAAGCAAAGTTTCCTGCCCTGATTTTTAGTATGAATTTGCAATATTAGGAATTAGAAGAAACACGAAAAAGGATGATAGAAAACAGATCACATCCCCCTTCTCAATAATGCTTAACTTGCATGTTAGCTAGATCATGAAGTGTCTACCATAAAACTTGCATCCTACATCAGTCTAGCCTGAAAGGGACACATAAATTTGACAGTTGCCCACTGGATTAATTTTTATCTGCTGTTCCCTTACTGAAAAAGCAGAGTATGGAAATATTTTCTACCACGATCAGATTTAAACCTTGGAAAATATATATATATATATATATTCACTTCTTTCACCACTTCTTGAGGAATGGCAGTCAATTAGGCTGGAGGGAATGATACATGGATATTGAGGTTGTTATTCATATCAGATCAACTTCAGCTCATGAAAGTAGCAACGAACTCTCTAAAGAAGACAAGAAAATACACACAACATACATCATAACCACAAATTGTTCAAGTATCAACATAAAATTCATCTATTTAGATTGATGTGGGACTAATGCAGACATCTATAGCAAATGCATCACCATTCAAACAATAAAATTAGGAAATACCACAAATCGGGATCTTCACGGGAAATTCCAATCTTATTTCTGTGATTGGGCAATTCAACACATACAACAGAACTTCAGCAATGTACAAACAGAGGGAAAGATACTGAAACTGATATTATCATATATATGGAAAATTTCACAACTAGATAAATGAAAATCTTTCCACGGTTAGCATAATCACAAAAATACTATGATTTCTAGGACTAAGAACTGCCGGGTTATCACAAATTCCGCAAATACATGTTTTTAAGGCTGAACTGAACTCAAGAGATTGTGAACAAAGAAGAAGACCGGCTTCAATTTGCTTAGAACAGGGTTTGCCCTGCAACTGAGAAAACGTGCAAAACCTTGGCAACAAAATGGAGCAAAAATGCACATTTCTCCTCGGTTTGAGCTCCATTGATATAATGGTTGATGACCCTAATTTCAAATCGGTTCAGACCAAAGAATTTGCATTGAAAATTACTTTGATCATGTCCTCAATTCCAAACATAAATCTCTTCAAAAGCCAAAACTTTCAAACAAGAATTACAAAACCATAAAAGCAAAAAGGTTGCACACTCCACAACATACACAAAACAAGGTAAAATTGAGAGAGAGACAGAGATAACAAGAGAGTACATTTCAAGTTCCTTAAGGCTGTAGGCATAGCCAACAAGACGTGCAGTAGAATCATCATCCATCTTCCACCCAGCAAAGCTCAAATTCTCCCTTCTTGCCAGAGACTGCTTCACCGCAAGTTTCCATTTCTTGCATACACCACTCGCCCTTCACAAACAAACAAAACTAAAACTTTCAATAACAAAACAACCCCACAAAAGCTGCAAGAAAATGAAACATATAACATAACTTACTGGGCCAAATCAGTGAAGGAAGTGATCAAGACAAAGATATGAGCCAACAAGTCTATTGGCAACCTGTCAATCTCTGCCTCTGCCTCCATGATTCTCACGCAGAGAGGCTTCAGGCTTTGAGGTTTGTGGATACGTAGAATCTAGAAAAGGTCGTTAACGAGTTATAAAGTTATTGTACTTTTTATAAGCTGCCGATACACGTTATGAAGCTAATACTCGAGAATGGTAAGAGGATGTGGTCATGGTTTTGTCATCAGTTGAAGTCCTGAAGAATCTTCATATATTTTCCACGTCAAATTTTATTAATAATCCAGTGCTTTGCGTGAGCATGTGGTCTCTGACTTCTCTCCCCTAGTTGTCAATACTTTTCGTGTGCTTAATTTTATACAAAAACGTTTACCAAGTTGATTCAATTCTTATTTTTATACCCAACCCATCAAAGAAAGCAATCTTGTGCTTATGATGATAATGGTTCCAATTGGATTTGTAATTTAAATGAGCAGAGAAGAACAATTCTACATGAAACTTTAGGGGGAGAAGTGATATTACAATATTAGCATCTTCACCCCTACTGTGAATTATCAATGGAAAAGTGAAGGCATGAGGACATTGTGAGAACATTATAGATCTTTGACTGTGAAAAGAATAACATAAAAAATCTTTTTCAAAATTAATAAAATTAAACATAATTGTATAAATATGAATATTGTATAATACATTATTTTTGAATTAAAAAAAGTGACAGTAAACTTTTCTTTAAACGAGATGTTTTGAATAAGATAACAATTACTCTAACGGCCGTCTAAATTGGAAGTTTAACTGTTCCAATCTGAACAATGAAGGTGGCAGTGAACTATTGTAAAGTTTCCTTTTGCGGACGGCATAGGTTCAGTTCACCTTAGAGCTGAGTCTTTCAAATTTTAGGTTTGAAATTGGCCTGGACTTGAGTAGATTGTGAGGCCATCTGAGCCCATAGTTCGGCTGGCGGCAACTGAGTTGGTGACAAGTCGTTTTCCTAATGAAGAATATTTCTCTTCATGGTGGGTGGGTAGCCCCTGATTTCTGATAACATGACATCATAATTATCGATGAAATGAAATGCCATGGTGAGGACTCGCAAGCTGCATGCCCTAACTCAATTCTTCTGCTATCTATTATGCTTCAGAATTAGATTCACGGCCTTTTCTTTTCTGTACTATTTATTCTGTGCAACACTTCATCATCTTTTAGGTAACTTCTAAAACATGATATGTATATATAGCTAGCTCCGCAGTAGCGTTTATATGTACTTCATAGACGGTCATATCTTTCACTCATTTTTTGTCAGCTTGGTGAAAACCATTGTGGTTAGAAATGATTTCTTATATTGAAAGTCATAGTTTAAATGCTTTGACAAATATTCAAACACAAAATGCATTTCCTTCTTGTTACTTTGTTTTTAACTATCTTACAAGCATTTTCAAATTCACTATAAAAAAAAACAATACAGAGTTTTAATTTAAGTATACAAGATAGTTTAATATATGTAAGTAGAAATTAATTAATAAATTCAAGTTCGAAGTTGGACTCTCCTGTCCTTTAGGCCATAGGTGGACGTGCGCTTGAACGAGGGGGGCTTGGGGCCCCACTAAAAATATAAAACTATATTACACCCCTTAGGTTTCAATAGTCACATATATACCCTTATATAAAAATTATTTGATTTTAACAAATATATCTTCATATAATAATTACTCAATTTTAACAAATATACATACCCTTAACTTTAGGAGTTGTTTCTATTAAACTCTCATAGAGTTACATTGTTAGGCGGTCTCATTCATGTGCCACCATTCTATGTTATTGTATGGTCGAAATGTCATGATATATATACCTGTACAATTTATTTGGAAGATATTTAGAATGTACATAATCATAATAGATTTGAAAAATTATTTGCAACATATATAGGAAAAATTGAAAAAATGGACACAATTAGGGGCCCTTGATGAAATTTGGATATATCCTGAAAAATTTTCATATCATAGACACTTTCTTGATAAAAAGACTCAATTACCCTTACCTTTATGTAATTGAATTTAGAAAAAAAAAAGAAATAAACGAAAAAAAGAAGCCAGTCACTCCTTCATACACATCACTGTCCGAAACAATCTTCAACAACTGAAGCTGACCAACAAGGTAAGAAAAACTTTCGTTATTCTCCCTCTAAATGGTTTGAAAATTTCAGTAGGTTGTAATGTTTTGGTTATTTATTATTTCGGTAACTGTCAACCACATGATGTAGCTTAAAATAGGGATATGTATGTGAACTAAGGTTAGAGATAGTGCGGTTTTTGTCAACATTTGCTGGAAATTGGAATTCGTTGTGAGAAAATCTGGTATCGCAGTCGACGGGGAAGAAGACGAGATTTGTCGAGCTACATCGAATGTCGAGCAGTTGTGTCGGATAGACACTCGACATGTCGGATGGTCATGTCGAGTGTCTAGGGGTTGTGTCGAGTCTAGGATCGAGTGTCATGTTAGTGCGTCGAGTTGAGTGTCGAACGTGACGAGTGTCGAATGCCAATTTCGTCGAATTTGTGTGTCGAGGTAGTCGAGCGTCGGTCGTTGTGCGTCGAGTTTTTTATCGATTGTTGGTCTTTCTGTCGAGTTTCGTCGAGCGTTTAGGCAGAAATATCGTTTTTGTACCTTTTGTAAGCAATTTTATAATGATTTACTGTTCATGGACTTATATGATATGTCGCTATCATGCAGGATATGGAAACTTTACGCATACTTATTCTATACAATGGTTCTTGGACTATGCAAGAGAATGGTGGTTATTTATACATTGGATGGTTCCTGAGGAGGTTCACAGCAGAGTGGTTCTACCGCCAGTAATGAGGAGACTAGCCCGTCGTCTTCGGAGGAAACGAATCCCTTCCATCGGTGAGTCTAGCTCGTCTCGAACTTGCGGGCGATGTGGAAGTTCCGGGCACAATCGTCAAACTTGCCGCAACCCAGTTTCATTTCATGATAGAGGATGATGACTACCAAATGTAGCCAACGAGTAATTTTGTTTATGTAATATTTATTTTATTTCAATTTGTGTCTTGTTCAAATTAATAATAACTTTCATATATGTGATTTTGTGATTGTATTAAACATTCATGTATGTAACATTCATTTATGTGCTTCGTCAATGTATGTAACATTCACTTTCGTACCACTGTACATGAAAAACATGTGCGACTATACAAAAAAATGTTTCTATACAGTAATATGTACATATCCTCAAACTATCTCCCCAAAAAGAAATGTGTAACTATACATAATATATACATGACATGAGATCATGGTATAATCGTGCTGGGCTGCTGCTCAACCTCCGCTGAATCAACGTCAGCATGCGCTATGGTGGTCGGAACATCTGTATGGTAGTGCTTATCATATGGTGTCTTCAGGGTGAAGGACAGTCCAAATTCACTTATCATTTTGCTTCAACCTGCAAATACAAGGCCGTTATAGTTAAATATGATGCAAAAAGGCAAAAAAACAAAGCTCAAACAAGCAATCTGTCAAAACGCTCGACAACACTCGACGCGCTCGATCGATCTCGACAACATAAATCGACAAAACTCCTGTCGGATTCCTCCAACCGACTATACGACTTTGTCGGATATCGGATTATTCGAGTGTCGGATGATTATCCGACACACGACACTACCTTTCATCTGACATGTCGAGTGTCGGATACATGGTTCGAGACGTCGATATGTCTGTTTTCATGTATCCGACACTCAACATGTCGGATGAAAGGTAGTGTCGAGTATCGGATGAATTATCTGACACTTGATGTCTTCAACAATAGACTGATGTCGAGTATCGTCATCATCTACCACAAGACGAAACAAGTCGGTTTTCATAGTTTTCATACACAGCAAACCATAAAAATCACATAATAACACTAGAATTACGAGAAAAACGACAAATAAACGTACCTCAATGTCGATGGGTGCTTATGTCTGCATCGTCTTGCTTCTATCCTCAGCCAATGCTCGTGTCGGTTTGCGTTTCGAGCGGTGTCGAGGGATTTCAGTAATTTTTCTCTGAAGAGGAAAATAGGTTTTAGGAAAAAATTAAATATATAAGGGTAATTGAGTCTTTTTGTCAAGAAAGTGTCTATGACATTTTTTCAATTTTTCCATATATATACTATATCAATCAATATATTAATTTACATAAAATCTTAAATTTAAATAATCAAATAATACAAAAAATAAATTCTCTAGTTGTAGAATATCAAAATCTAAATAATAAATACGTTTATCTCTTATATAAAGTGTTAAAACAATATTATTCAGAGAATATTAATTTAATTAGAATCGAAAGACTTTAAAACTTCTATATATATGTTAGAAAACTTTTTCAAATTGTAATATATTACTCTACATATATAAATATATATATATATATATATATATATTATATTTAGACTGGCTTAAAGTTGATCAGCGGTTAAGACCTTGCTTGTTTTCCCCTAGTGGTGCATCAGTTGGAATATTTGAATTTGTAAACTTTTAATCCTAGAAATTAAAGTTCATGATTTGATAACCAATCAAGATATATAAGAAAAGGGGATTCTAGAGAAATTTATGCTCATTTGGATTAATTGATATAGAATAGGAGGAATTGTTAGAAAATTAGTGAAAGGAAATTGATGTTAAAAGTTTTATAAATTCCTTAGTTGTTATGAAGTCTTTTCAAATTCATAACTTATGTATTCAATGAACTCTCATGTATTGAATACAAGTTAATTTTGAGTTAATAAAAGTTGATGTTTCAAATTCCATAAGTTATAATTGCCTTAGCCTATATAAGGAGGTCTTCTCTCATTTTGAAAAACACACTACAAGTTAGCTCTCTCTCTCTCTCTCTCTCTCTCTCTCTCTCTCTCTAGCTTGTTTTCTCTCTTGCTCTCTTGAGTTCTAAGTTTTTAGTTCTAAAGTTTGTGATAGAGTTTGAAGTGTTTCCAGTTTGCCTAAGTAGAAGAGTAGTGCTTCTCTTGCTACTAATCATCGTTTTATCTGGGAGATAGACACCGGTAAAATTCTCAAGCAGATAGTGGAGAAGGCGAATCTATTTTAAGAAAATCATGTGGTATACTAGCCTCGACGGATCATTTCTATTGCTAAGTCAAGCTTTTAGTTGGTAATTCTATTTTAAAGTTAAATTAAATTATTTTTGTATGTTATCCTTATATAATGCAAGTAAATTTTCTAACAATCTTAAAACAGACTATTGCTTTATATAAGGTTTATAACTAGGTTACATGTTGAATATATAAATTGCTCTTACCATATATTTGGTGTGAAATTTTTGTTGAGAACTTTTATAGTTTGTTGGTGTGGATTGGATAGTAACTAAACAGAGAAGTTCTGTCTAAGGAGATCGGGTTTGAAGAGGAAGCAACTGTGACCCCTCCATGCCTTTCCTAGGAATTTTCTTGTAAAGAAATTTTGTCTAAAGAGGCTGGGTTTTAAATGGACCTATTTGTGCACCCTCCAGTCTTTCCTGGAAATTATCTATTGAAAGCCATTCAATTGCTCTCAAACTATAGTTTGATTCAGGAAATTAAAAATTGTTTGATATTAATTTTTGAGATGGCTGATATCACGAGTAGTTCTCAATAGCCTAATATGGTTACTGCCCCAGCTATATTAGTTTCGGATTATATGAATCATGGTAAAGAACCAGAGAAATTCGGTGGATTGATTTTCAAAAGGTGGTAGCAAAATATGCTATTTTACTTGACCACTCTGGGTCTAGCAAGGTTTTTGACTTAAAATCCACCTAATCTCAATGAAGATGAGCAAGATGTTCTAGTCATCAATTATGTTGAGGCTTGGAAGTAGTCTGATTTCTTATGTCATAATTATGTTATGAACGGTTTGAGAGATTCATTATATAACATGTGTATTGAGAAAAAATGGGCCAAGGAACTATTGGAGTCTTTAGCAAAGAAGTATAAGACAAAGGATGCTGGATCCAAAAAGTTTATAGTGGGCTGCTTTCTTGATTTAAGATGGTGGACACCAAGACTGCGATAAGTCAAGTGCAAGAGATTCAAGTGATCCTTAATGAGATACATGCTGAAAGGATAGTTCTTAGTGAATTCTTTCAAGTACAGCTGTGATTGAGAATTATCTCAAGTACAAGAGCAATGAGATGATCATGGAAGAGCTTATAGTCGAACTTCGTATTGAAGAAGACAACAGAGGCTCAGAGAAGAGAAGTTTAACTCTTACAGTGATAAAGGCTGATGTAGTAGAGCATGGTCAAAACTCTAAGACAAAGAAGGGCAAGTCGAATATATGGTCCAAACTAGGGCCTAAAGATGGAATTTTCAAGAAGCAAAAGTTCCAAGAGAAGTGTTTCAACTGTGACAAGATTGGTCACAAGGCTTTGAATTGTCAATTCGAAGAAGAAAAAGAATAAAGCGAACGTGGTGGATAATATCACACAAGACGTATTAGAGTTAAGCCTGTCTGTGATTGTTTCTAAAGTCAATCTAGTTATGTCTAATCCAAAGGAATGGTGGATTGACACTGGACCTACAAGACATGTTTGTTCTGACAAAAGCTAGTTCATAACCTTTGAACCTATTGAGAATAGAGAAAAGTTCTTCATGGGCAACTCATCCACATCTGAGATACAAGGTCTAGGCAAAGTGGTTCTGAAGATGACCTTCGGGAAGGAGCTTACTCTAAATAACGTAACGTATATGTCAAAAATTTGCAAGAACTTAGTTTCTGATTCATTGTTGAAGAAGTATAGATTTCGCATGGTTTTTTAGTCAGATAAATTTGTGCTTACCACGAGTGGCATGTATGTTGGAGAGGGATATGCGAGTAAGGATATCTTTAAACTCAATGTATTAAGTGTACAGCTTAAAATCAATAAAACTAGTTCTTCTGCTTATTTGATGTAGTTTTCCTTTTTGTGGCATGGTAGACTAGGACATGTTAATTATGATACATTGTGTAGATTAATTAACTTAAATCATATATTTGCTTTCGAAATTGATCCAAAACATAAGTGTGAAACTTGTGTTGAGGCGAAATTGACAATGCATCTTTTCAAATTATAGAAAGAAATACTGAACCTCTTGATTTAATTCACAATGATATTTGTGATTTGAAATTTGTTCAAACAAGAGGTGGCAATAAGTATTTTATTACGTTTGTTGATGATAGCACAAAATATTGTTATGTGTATTTATTGAAAAGCAAGGATAAAGCAACAAAGAAGTTTATTCTCTATAAAGATTAGGTTGAAAATCAACTTAATAAGAAGATTAAAGTGATTAGAAGTGACCATAGTAGAGAGTAAAATCACCTTTTAGTGAGTTCTGTGCACAATAAGGAATAATACATGAGGTCATGCCACCTTATTCGCATCAGTCAAACGGAGTTACCGAGCATAAAAATTATACCTTGAAAAAAATTGATGAATGCAATGGTATTGAGTTCTTGGTTGCCTTAGAACATATGTGGAGAAGCTATTTTGTCAGGAAATAACCTTTTAAAGAAGGTACCCTACAATAAAGATGAAAAGACACCGTATAAATTGTGGAAAGGAAGAAAGCTTTCCTCAAATATTTGCAAGTGTGGGGGTGTCTTGCTAAAGTGGTGGTATCTACACCTAAGAAGGTGAAAATAAGTCCAAAAACAGCTGATTGCATTTTTGTAGGATATGCTCATGATAGTTGTGCTTATCATTTTCTTGTATATGAGTCACAAATCTCAGATATACACAAAAACACAATAATGGAATCGAGAAATGCTATCGTTCTTTGAACTTAAATTTTCGTATAAATCCAAAGAATGACCAAGTTCATTTAAACAAACTTATAAGACTATCACTGAGGATAGTCAGGACCAAAAATAAGTTATTGAAGATGAGCCTAGACATAGTAAAAAAGCAAGAATAGAAAAATCCTTTGGTCTAGTTTTTTTGTTTATATGTTAGAAAGTGAACCTTGAAGCATTAAAAAAGTTGTAAGCTCTTCAGAGGAACTTTTGTGAAAAAAATCCATTGCGAGTGAAATTGATTCCATAATGCAAAACCATAAGTGGGAACTTGTGGATCTTCCTCCGGGATGCAAACCGCCAGGTTCTAAATGGATTTTCAAGAGGAAAATTAAAGCAGATGGATCAATTGACAAGTATAAGGCTAGACTTGTTATTAAAGGCTATAGGAAACGAGAAGGCCTAGATTACTTTGGTACATATTCTCCAGTGACAAGAATAAATTCTATTAGGATGATACATGTGATTGACACTTTGCGAGATCTTAAAGTACATCAAATAGATATGAAGACGACCTTTCTTAATGGTGATTTAGATAAAGAGATCTGTATGGACCAACCTGAGGGGTTTGTTACTCTTGGATAAGAAAAGAAAGTCTGATGAAGTCTTTGTACGGCTTAAAGTAAGCACTAAAACAATGGCATGAAAAGTTTAACAGTATGATGCTTGCAAATGGGTTAAAAATCAATGACTGTGACAAATGTGTCTATGTCAAAGATCTTGAAAATTATGTCATTTTGTGTCTTTATGTTGATGACATGCTCGTTGTTGATAGTGATGATAAGATAATAAAATCTACCAAAAATATATTGAATTCAAAATTTGACATAAAAGATATGGGTCTTGCTGATGTAATTTAGAGAATTAAAATTACAATGTTTGACAGACACATTCTTAGTCAGTCACACTACATAGATAAGATTTTGGAGAAATTCAACAAAGATGATTCTGGAGTGTCTAGGACACTGATAGGCTTGAGTCAGCACCTTTATAAGAATAAAGGTGAGAGTGTTTCATAAGTAGAATACTTTAGAGTGATTGGTAGTCTAATTTTATGAGTTGTACAAGGCCTGATACAGCCTACACTATCAGTAGACTAAATAGATACACGAGCAATCCAAGTACAGACCATTGGAAAAGTATTGTGAAAGTATTGAGGTACTTATGATATACTCGTAGCTATAAATTACATTATACTAAATATCCTATAGTGTTAGAGGGATACAACAACGCAAACTAGATATCTGATATAAAAGACTCAAAGTATACTAGTAAGTATGTGTTCACACTAGCTGAAGCTGCTGTATCATGGAAATCTTCTAAACAAACGATTATAGCTTGATCACTATGGAATCTGAGTTTATGACTTTAGATAAATGTGGTGAACAGACTAAATGGCTACGTCATTTCTTAGAAGATATTCTATATTGGCCTAAGCCTATGCTACCAATACGTATACATTCGATAGTCAATTTGCTATTGGACAAGTGCAAAGTAACATATATAATAGTAAGTCTAGACATATTCATCCTAGACATAATACTATGAGGTAATACTCTCAACTAGAGTTATCATAGCAGACTATGCAAAGTCTAAGGATAATCTTGCAAATCTGGTAACCAAAGGGTTAAATAGGGAGCTAATTGATAAGTCATGTAGAGAAATAGGACTGAAGCCCATGAAAGAATAAGACAATACAAAGGCAACCCAACCTAGTTGATTGGAGATCCTTAGATCTAGTTTCAAAGGGACAACCTAATTTGTAAAGACTTAGACATATCACTATGAGGGGTAACCTCTTGACCATTCCTATGATGAAAACAATGATGCCCGTAAGGAAAAGGTTAAGCATTACTTTTAATGATTCTTATGCATCAGAAATCCGAGCAGAGTAACACAGGTTATTCTTTGATAGGAAATCATCTATATGAGAATGAAGTGGGGCACTTCTAAGAGAATTGTTTAGGGCTCAGTTCTTGATAAATTCTCACAAAACTAGGTTATGCTTATGGCCAAAACGAATATAATTGAAAACTGAAAATTCTAGAAAAGATTCCTGTGTGGAATATATCATCATCTACATAAATGGTAGAATAGTTCAAGGATATCGTGTCTACTGATCTGTCAGTAAAGTGAATATACTTTCACAAGAGAAGGTTCAAAGGATAACACCTACCTATCCTATGCAGGTTTTGATCGTTGAACTCTATCACCAGGTCCAAGCACACATTTGTTTTCAATCAATTTCATTCATACAGGGGATTGTTAGAAAATTAGTAAATGGAAATTGATGTTAGGAGTCTTTACAAATTCCTTAGTGTTATGAAGTCTTTTAAAATTCACAACTCATGTATTCAATGAACTCTCATGTACTGAATACAAGTTAATTTTTCAATTAATAAAAGTTGATGTTTTAAATTCCATAAGTTACAATTGCCTTAGCATATACAAGGAGGTCTTCTCTCATTTTGAAAAACACACCACAAATTAGCTCTCTCTCTCTCTAGCTTGTTTTCTCTCCTGCTCTTTGAGTTCTTAGTTTCTAGTTCTAAAGCTCGTGACAGAGTTTGAAGCATTTCTAGTTCGTTTAAGTAGAAGAGTAGTACTTCTCTTACTACTAGTCGTAGTTGTATCATGGGAGATAGATGCTGGTAAAATTCTCAAACACCTAATGGAGAAGGCGAATCTGTTTTTAAGGAAACCATGTGGTACACGAGCCTCGACGGATCTTTTCTATTGCTAAGTCAAGTTTTCAGTTGGTAATTTTATTTTAAAGTTAAATTAAATTACTTTACTACGTAATCCTTATATAATGCAAGTAAATTTTCTAACAGCAGGACCACTTCTAAAATCAATCTTGTAAGCTAAACCAGCCTTTTGAACTATGAGTAATACCCAGTTGAAAGTTTCCTTGGTTAATAGCCACGGCTAATAACATCTGCGTACGCATTCAATAAGACGATATGATCTAAGTAGTTGATACTTTCTTTTAATATTTTCCAATTTTCTTTTTGATGGATAATTATATGGGATTGACAATTGTCTCTACTCTGCTAATTATAAATAATGAATATTTTTGGTATATAGTTTGTATCGAAATGTTAATATTGAATAATTAATGATTATTTAGTAGCATGTAAGTTAATGTTAAGCATCGATAGATAATTACTAAAATACTATTGAGAACTTGAACGTTACCGAAATATTGTTGCATATTATTGAAATGTCGTTACCTGATATCATAATAGCCTCTCCTTGACATATACATACATACATACATACATACATATATATATACATATATTTATATATACATATATATACATATATTTATATATACATATATTTATATATATATACATATATTTATATATACATATATTTATATATACATATATATATACATATATTTATATATACATATATATACATATATTTATATATATATATATGTATCCTCTCTCGGTTACAAATTAGTAAAGTGAAACTACTGAAGAACAAGAAAATCGTAAATAATAGTTATCTTCAACAGGGTTGATTTGAGAAATAATTAGATCTTTTTTCTTTTTTGTTAAAAAAAAAAAAACCTAATTAAGTGTTGAGTATTAGTTTGCATCTTACTATTATTATTTTTACTAATTAATCCAAATATTGAATAGATGTTAACAAATGTTAGGCAATCGACTAATAATATAATATCTCACATTGCTTGGGAATGATATGTAAAGAGATGTTAAATACTCTGTGAACTCCTTAAGATACTAGAGACCTTTTGGGTTGTAAAGGTCAAGAACAAAACTGTTTGTCAAAGTATGGAGTCTCATATCTGCATTTTCAGAATTGAGTGGATATTTGGCATTTACTGCATTTACTTAAAAGCTAATATTAATATTGCATGTTATTAAATTAGCTTATATATCCTTATAGATATGTAACATGACCCATATGGCACATACATGAATGGAAAAAATTACCATGCTGCAATCCTTATGCCATCATCGGGAATTAAGGAAAAAGGTAGTGGCTATCTGGCGGAGATCAGCAAGCAGCAAATGTACTTAAACAACAATTAGAGCGCATAGCCAAGTTCTTACATTGTCACTCCATTAAGGCTTCAACCACAATTAGCTGCTTACATAATCCTTTATATGTGTTTCGTAAGAGAGTAGAATTAATATCAGAAATCAAGAGGCAGCGGTGGACTTCACAATTGAAAGCCTCCAAAGTCCCACGAAAATAGATCCCCCTTTAAGTTCACAAGGCTTGAATTTGATTATAAGATCACGAAAATATTTAACTCTTTATTCATTTCTCCTTAATTAAACAGTACTAGACACCAACCGATTACAAAAATTATTAAAAAAATCCAAGGACGACAGTACTCTTAATGTGGACGACAAGTCGTTGATCTACTGTAGTATCCGGATTACATGTTTGATCACTGAAAAGACCTGACGCAGATATATAGATGACGCATGAATTTTATTTCGAATTGTTTGAGAGGTCGTGACAAATGACAATTAAATATTATGAATTTATTAGCCAAACCTTTACAAACCATAAACATGTTAAAAGGAAGCGGCAAAAACTTAAGGATTTCATATATTCACAATTCATCAAGAAGCAATGTTTGGATAATTGGATTTTGTGGGGTGACGAACTAATGATATAAAATTGGGTGTCAAGAGTTACATGATTTTGGTTACAATTAATTGTTATTTTGTAATTGGTATTAGCCAAAATTTGATAACTGATAATTTACTTGAATGTCATATTTTATTAAACTACATTAAATGAAGAGAGAATGCTTTTTCATTGGCAAATACATCTAATAATAAGCCATATGTGGTGGATCCATATCAATTTTAACCCAAAGAATGCATTTCCCATTATTTATATTACATTCTTATTTGCATTATTAATTTCACTAGATTTTTATTTTAATGCTAATGGTGATTAAGGTATATCTTTTAATGCTCATTCATTATTGATATCTAGCATGGTTTCATGCATTTAGGGGATTGGGAAATTAGGAGAATGTATATGCAAACAAAGTTTACAATTTGAAAATTGTTGAATATTAATTTTCATGAAATTATAAGTGAAAGAAAGGAATAACTTCGCTATCTTACCTATAGAAATATGGTCCTCAATAATATTAATTGATGTCTAGAGAATTTATCATCAATAATACTATCCTCTGAAGAGATGATTCTATGGCCTTGAAAATTGTTTAATGGTGATGAATTTATTAATTATATCACAAATTATAGTTACATGCAAGATAGCATGGCATGGCATATATCTAATGAGATAACGTAGATTTTAATGTTTGAAATAAAATCTACAGATACTAATTCAATTAATATGTCATAATTAAGTGTATATATAACATGCAGCTCAATTTTAGTGAAGATTTGGTTTCAATAGTCATATATTAATTGAATAAATAAGTCATAATTAATTAAATTTACGAGATATATAAGGAACTACCTGAACAACAATTGTTCATTTAAAAGAAATGAAACATTTAATATAAGAATCGATTGAAACAATTCTATAGCCATTAATATTAAATAATAGTGGACCAATCTTATAACGAAATAACTGTCAATCATCAACATATATAATTTATAAGGTAAAAGTGATATGATAATTATGTAATAAAGTTACATCAGTTTATATAGAGAAGTTTATATAATTAGTTTGTAATAGTAGCAACACTAATAAAAGATTAATATAATGAAATAATGATCATTTCAAAAAGAAAAATTACAAATAAAAGTTAACTATAAACAAATTCTTAAAAAAATTTGAAAACTCAACTCACTTGACGGTAAATTTAATCTCAATCTAAAGGAGTGAGATTCATCCTTTTTTATCTTTTCATTTTGTTCTATGTATGTATAGTGTGATCACCTCTCAAGTCATCTTAATTAGGCAACAATCTTCACAATTTCAAATATCTATTATATATCTATATATTCTTTATATATTCATAGAATATATATCATAACCCTTCAATATTTTCGTTCTCGGCATACAACGTCATCAATAATAGAGAACTCATGATGGAAAGAAAGAAAAAGAGAAAGGAATCTAGAGAAAGAGACGAGAATCTAACATAAAACCAATCAATAAAACAAAAAAATTACTTATGAGGCCAAAAGTTTTCGAGATAAAATAAAATGTTTGATACAAAACGGTACGAGAATGTGTTATTAAGGAAAGTTAGAACCAACCGAGATAGACACAACGACAAGCAGGGAAAAACAAAAAAAAGTTACGTAAAAACACAAGAGTTGGGGGAAAAAGAAACGGTGCAAGCCAAGTAGTTTCCATAAAATGTCAGATTTAGAGAGAAAAAGAGAGTCATGCAGAGTGCAATGACACGAGTCTTGCGTAGTGAAGACCTTTTGAAGACACTGTATCCAATTGGTGAGCGGCCAGCCATGACACTTCACTTCCAGAGTTGTCTCTTCTTCAAATGCAATTATGATTCCAATCCATCATTGGTAACTTCGCTATATATTTACAGGGAGACTATCCCTCTTAATTAATTCTCTAACCGGCCACAACAATTCACCTCCATAAAGCTCTCCCTTTCAATTCTCATTCTGCACACAATTGCATACAACAACAAAAAGAGTTTCTGAGAGTGCTGTTCTTGTTTCGCCTCGTTCTTCTCATCGTTTGGGTATAATCTTCGTCCCTTAAATATTGTTACTGTTATGTGTAAGAGTGGTGGTTGACGATTATCTAGTATATTTATGTCTATATTTTTGTTGTGTGTTTGTTTCTGAGTTGGGTTTGATTTTGTGGTTTTGATCTCCCTAATATTTGTTTCTTTGGTGAAACTTCATTTTGTAATGTGGTTGTTTTGCATAAACTCTCTAGACCAGTATGTGAATTATTTATTTTAAAATTGAAGAAAGAAAAAGATAAATTGGTTCAAGCCCTTAAGAATTAAAATTTAAAAGTGAAATTCCAAAGAAGGTTTGTGCCTGTAGTGAATTGCTTGTATATAATGTATGCTTTTTTGAGATCATAATATATATCTGTGATTTTACACCCACTCTTGTATTCCTATTAAGCCTCTTGCTGAGAAAATAAAGAATAATTCTTATTTTTTTATATTATTGTTTTGATCAATGACTAATCGATCTTTATAAGTGAATTCGGTGATTTATGGTCCATACAATCAATTGAGTTTATGCTGTAGTTATGAGGGAGGGAATAATATTAATCTTTGGTTTTACTTTAATTCCTCCTCTTGCCACAAATGATTGTGATTTATAATTTTTATTTATTGAATATATAGCCTTTTAGTCAAAATCCGTAAGTATGACCAATCGTGGGATGGTTCTCCTTAATAAATTTTGCTTTGTTTTCCTCCCCTCAAACTTCAGTCATTTTTTGTTCCCAAAATTCTTGAAATTTCTATTGTTTAATTAGGGCCAAGTCTTTGTGATTAATCATATTATAAGTCTCTATATCTTGGATTTGCCTTATTTTGCTAATTAATTCCAATTCTTGAGCTTTGGCGGTTTATGCATTAATTAATCATGAAATTTAATTGAAAAATTAATCCTTAGTTATTTCACCTATAAATGGAACATTTTCTTTGTGAATTGTTGTGGAAGAGATGACATCTTTTTCTTTTTTTATTTCATTTAATTTATTTCTTCTATTAACAAAATATAAAAACATATATTAAGCTTTGTTGTGTTTCATTATAGTATTGATATTCTATATCTATATATATATATATATATTTTTTTTTCTTTTGTTTTGTTTTGTTTTTTTTCTTTTTGTTTTTTTTTTTTTTCCTTGAAAGAGTTTGTCAATTGATTGCAAACGGAAATGTTCTAAGTAAGCATCAACGATTTATCATGTTAACACGATCGCAAAGAGCTATAGATGATTGAAACTAGAGGGGGATTCCTGTTGATTATGTTAACACTGATGATTTGTCATTGATCACAAATCCTTTTGCTTGATACCTTTGTGATACCGAATAATCTCATTTGTTTGTTAAATAAAACCTGCACAATGATAGGAACCTGAAACTACTGCTTCAATTCTAAGACTTCCTCCATCAAGACTAAAGTTTGAAAATGTTTGTGTGCAAATTGCAATCAGTCGGAAAGGATCCCGTCTCTTCAGCTAGAGCCAGCTACTCTTCGAAAATATTCATTTTTTGCTAGCGTTATTGATTGATTTAGTAGATACTATCCTCTGTTTTCAGTTTAGTTCCACTTCCGAAAACTTTGAATTCTTAGTTATTTCTACTTCTTCACCAACTGTAATGAAAATAATTTAATTAGTTGGGAAAAGGTTTTCTGTTGATCGAGATGTCATAGCTGAATTAAGTTTGAGAATCTCCTTGTGTTTATGTTCTCTTTTGCTTTTTCTGCTTTCACTTTACTGTCTGCTTTTGATCTTCTGGCCTGCAATTTCTAATGCAAAATCCTTTGAAATAATAACATGGTCTAAACCAATAGTAGTAGGGCTGCGTTTGAGTTTAGAAGGGGTTTGTAATAGGATAGAAATTAGCATTTTCTCCAATTTTGTCTTAGTTGTTTCTCTGTCCTGATTCATGGAAAATCCTGAGAGGAAAAGAGATTGTGAACCAAATGGGGCGTATGGTATATATGTATATCTTCCCAAACAAGCCTTTTGAAAGTTTTAAAACTACTAAATCTCCAGATTTGATTCTAATACAAATGGTGTATTTCAGGTCGGTCGTTTAGATTTTCTGGCATTTATCTGCCTCTTAAAACTGAAAACATATTAGCTGTGATGCAAGGGCAAGGAATCACCTCCAATTCAAATCCAGAAGCCATTCGCGTCCATGGACTCATTGCCGCCAATCTCAGGTTGGACCAGCATAATGTAGATTCTGATGATGCTACAGTTCGCAATGGACATGTTGTTATGAGTGGGATGGGGCAATCTAGTTCCAGTCTAAACGCCCAAAACCAGATTAGTTATGCGCAATTGTTAAGTCAGGATAATGGTATTCCTTCTGGCTATCATCAAGGGCTTGAAGGAAGGCATTCTGAGAATAGTCAAGTCAGAAATTGGCCACCAATTGTGCAAGGGACAACCTCTGGTGCTCTCCCAAATAAGCTGGACTTAAATGCAACATATGAGGTTAATTTAAATGATGCCCATCAGGAAATGGGAGCAGGTCTAAGCCTAAATATATCTAAGCCAGGTGCGGCAGAAGCTGATTCATGTACACCACAACCTGGAACTGATTCTTCTATTGCACTCTTGATCTCTTCTGGAGTTTCAGGATATGTTTTGGAAGAAAACAATGACAGAC
Source organism: Boswellia sacra (assembly GCA_013180625.2). NCBI lineage: Eukaryota > Viridiplantae > Streptophyta > Magnoliopsida > Sapindales > Burseraceae > Boswellia > Boswellia sacra. Next base: position 535,578 of record SNVD02000038.1, on the reverse strand, counting down.
GGGGTACTTCATCGGATGTTAGACGCTTATCCTGCAAAAGAAGAGCGCCTGAAGGTTCTGCTGCGCAACTCTCATTGGTTGGGACTTCAAGCTCCTCTCAACAAGCTAGAAGTTCGGATCAAGAAGTTGTCGCGCAAGGAAATCCCAATAGTAGCTTGAATATATTTGGTGCCTCGAATAATCAACCACATGTCAATCATTTCAGAAGGCTGGACGCTGGACTTGTAGCACCATCATCTGGGAATCAAACTTCAAGCATAGCAGCAACTGTTGTTGGATCTCCTGTAGGTGCAGCTACTGTCAATCATCGAAGTTCAAGTACAGCAGCTAACGGACATGAAGGAGCTTCCATCATGCATCAAAATTCAAATGTGGCTGGAAATGGACACGGCAATCAAGCTTCAAATTTGGCAGGAGAAGCTGAAAACTTCCAGAGAAATACTCGTCTAAGAAGAAATTCAAACCAACAAGGTGTTCCACAATCCAGCTTGTCTACTTTGAATTCTAATGTACAGTTTCCTAGTGAAACAGATATGTCTTTTGATCCATGGGATTACCTTATGGTTCCAAGGTCTGCATCATCATTTCACGCAATTTCAGAACTGCACCCTCTTGTGGAAGTTCCGGAACTTTTTCATACTCAGCTTTACAGGGGCATTCCCATGGCAAGAGCCAATGGATCATCTAGCTCTTCTGTACCTATAAACCGAGGATATATTCAGAATCAGGAAGAGAACAGAAGGAATAATCTACGAAATATGAGGCATCCTTCTGAAGTAGAAAGGGGAAATTTGTCTCAAGTAGGAACAAATTTGAATTTTGCCAGTGGGAATCCAAATTTTCCGAGAAATGTTGCTTCTAGTTCTCGGAATGGCACCAATTCAAATGTTTGGTTACCGACTGCCCCTGTCTGGCTTACTAATCCCTTAATGGCTGATTTATATTTTGACAGATTTGCAGAATATGAAGATTTTTTGGAGCCCCAGGGGGACCGTAGCTACTTCCAAACGCATGCAGCCAGAGAAATGGAGAATACAGTTAGAAATGGTAATATAAGGCCTCCGCAGAGACCTCCAAGGTCAAGATTAATGACAAGAGCTGAGAGACAAGCTGTTGGTTATCCAGATGTGCCCCCCGCACTTCGATCTTTAAGTCCTCTTCAGAGGAGAAGCACTTTGGTATCTGGGGTAGGCTAAATTATTGACTATTATTATTGCTACTGTAAAGCTTTACTTAATGCTGATAACAATTGATTTTCTTAATCTTATTAATCCAAAGTCTGAAATTTTTCCTTAAATTTTGACATAATAGGTTCACAATGCCTTGGCACTGGTGCGCAGGGATGGTGCCTTACGAGTTGAGGTATGCTGCAATTAAGATTAATTTGATCATTTCTTTCCTATATAATTAATAACTTGAATGTACATTGGAACCATACTTCAATTTCATTCAGAAAACTTATGGAAATCTATCCAAGGTCTAGTACATGATTTGTATTGTGGATGGCATGCCAGGATGTCATGGTGATTGACAATTCAGTTTTGCTTGGTGACTCTGAGGATGAGGAAGATGATACACATGAAGATTTGCGTCTTGATGTAGATAACATGTCTTATGAGGTAAAGACAATGAATAAAAATCAAGATCTTGCATAATTAACATTAATATCCTAATAAAATAATGGTTTACTTTAGGAGCTACTGGCCCTGGAAGATCAAATGGGAAGTGTTTCCACTGGATTAAGTGAGGAAGCTATTCGGGCACGTCTGAGGCTACGGAAACATCAATCCACCAAAGTAGGTTCTCCCGAAAACAATGAACCATGCTGTATCTGTCAGGTAAAAAAAAGCCATTAAGTTATTAGGATTACTAAGATCGATAGTCAATTCTGCACATTTTGGCATATATTATATATCCTGTCATCCTCATTGTTTTTGTGCTTATGTTCCTAAAATTTTTCCAGGAGGAATATGCTGATGGAGAAGACCTCGGGAAGCTGGATTGTGGGCATGACTTTCACGCCAACTGCATCAGAAAGTGGCTGAGACTCAAGAATTCATGCCCCATATGCAAGTTGACAGCCTTAGCTGGTAGAAAGAGAGATCGCTAAATCCGAAGCTCCTTTCCAGGCCACAGTCACATATCTGTGGCCATCGAGAGCTCCTGATTGTTCTTTCTTGCAGATAAGAAATCTTTTTTACTTTGCCTTTTGTTCTGAGTTCTGACGGCATAGTTATTTTTAATTTCAAAACTATGGTAATGGCCATAAGACCATGAAATGCCTTGGTATCTCATGCTCTTACCTTTTCTCCAAAAGTTATCATCATTTCTTCTTGTCGGTTGCATCATCATAATGATAATGCCTCCAGTAGAGAACGATGCAACATGGTACTACATAAAAAATAATTACTTGAGGCTGCTCAAGTGCATAGAAGTATTAAATAATATCAATTATGATATTTTTCCAGTAGTTAACAGGTTTACAGCATTATTGATGATGGAAACCTCAGTCAGGAGAATTTCAGGAGAATCATTAAACCTTTTTAGGATTTTATTGGATAAATAATAGGGCTTTGTAATATTCAAATTCTGGAATGTTGAATTTTTCATGTAAAGGTTATATTGTCAGAAACCCTGTTGTTTAAAATTATTTTTTAAGTGTTGCTCCTATTTTCAAAGGGCGTTTTACACTATTTCAGGTGGGTTAAGCTTTTCATACATGATGCTGCTAGTTGCCTTGCATTCCAACTAGCTATATGTTAACTTATCTTCATCGTATATATTACGTGTTAAGAAAGCAGCTACAAGTAATAATTTCGTCTATTGACCAATAAAATCGAGTGACATTTGTATATCACATCTGTAGATGCTCAATTGTCTAACCTAAAAGACAAACTTAATGGATAAAGTAACTAATCTATTTATATATCCTAAGATCCATTTTTAACTATCCAATATGAGGCTCAATAATCTCTCCCTCCAAACTCCCTTAGTAGAGAGATGACACCAACTCTCTTTATCCAAAACACGAAATGACAAACTTCTTTATATACCGTAAGCATCTTATCTTAACCATTCAATAAAGAATTCAACAACATCTTTGGCCGAGACCAACTCTAATAAGTTCTATTCACGGTTTGTCTGGTTCCCGTTGTTAGGGATGCACTACAAGTACAATTCTATTGATTTCTTTGTTTCCTTTTTGAAAATCTTGAACTTCACTATGCGTATTATACTTCAAGGCATTCAAAAGGGTTTAAGATTGTTCTTGCCATAATTTTTAGGTTTAGGTTTAGCCTGAGTTGAATTTAAGCAAAGAAAATTTATGGAAAACTCCAAAGCATACGAGCAGTAAGTGACCCACAAGAGGTAACAAATTAATTGTAGAGGTCTGTCAATGAGAAGAACAAAGTTGAAAAATTCCAAAGGGCATCAACCAGTCCTCCACAGAAGTCAGTCTTTGCAACTTTTTACTCTTTCATGAAATCAGCTTGAATACCATACCAATAAGACTAGACCCCTGTTTTGAGATCTGGCCACACGAACCCACCCACCACAGAATTAACATTGAGGAGTCTTTATCTGCAGAAAAAGAGTCTGGCGTGGAGGAGACAATTAAAAGACATTTGACGAGATGGGCAGCATTACATTTATTTCCAGAACAAGTTCCAAAATATTTGTACATACAGTCACGATACATGTGAGGCCCAGATGAACTTATTAAATGAACCAAATATTTTCTATACTATATTATTACCACAATCCAAACATAAAGCATCTTATACTGCATGCCAGAAACATAATCTATAAATTTTACCATACAATATAAAATTATTCAAGGGCCAACAACATAGAATGTTTTCCCAAGCTTGGATTACAACTAAGCTGTATTTTCCTTCAAATAAAAATGGAGTGGTCGTTCACTATGGATACATTGTTATGTTAACAATTATGTGAGTTAGCAGAATTAATATCCAAGACGATCTGAATATTGGTTTATTAAAACCTATTATTTCCTTAAACCAATAGTTATAACTTGTTTTTGGGATCGAACTCTTTATGTATTCCAAGTATTATTCACTCAACATGATTTTTGTAAAGAGGGGTTGGTTCCTCCTATATAACAAGTCAATCTATTCACTGCATAACTTAAGTGAATTAAATTCAAACCTGATTCAACTTTAGCGATAAATAAAAGAGACTATCTGCCATCATTTGGAATTAACCTAAATGAGCTCTTTAGGATTGGAGTCAATTAGAGACAAATTGATAGTGCAAATTAACATATTATTTTGTTTATTCAGATATAACCCAATTAAAATAAAAAATAAAAAAGGTAATTCCATCCTTGGCACCGAATATACAGTAAAAACTTGGTCCCCTTCCCTGAAAATCAAGATCTTTGCTAGGGTTCACTCGAAGCGTTTGTGGCCCACTCTCACCCCGAAGCATCTTTTACCTCGTCGTCTCCACGGTCCACAATTAAGACTCAGCAGCATTGCATCAACGACCTTCCATCCACGCTCTCAATAGACGCGTGAACTTCTGCATTTTACTCCACCAGCCAAAAGAGAAGGGCTACAATAAGAGCTATACTAGAGACTTGATCCACTTCATTCGTTCACCGTCCGATTGTCCTCCTAATCCGCAGAAATAATATCTTCGTTAAGTTAAGTTATGCAAATGACGAATCGGCAGGTGCTATGCTTCTGCCTTGGGAACATATCATAAGGCTCGCGAGCGACCACTGAAATCAATCAAGATTCAGCCCTATCAAATTGACTACTCAACAGTAATTGACCGTCGGATATGATTACAATGATGCAGCACAGTGAACATCCCAAGGCGCCAATCACCCTATCTATTTGACACATCGAAATCAAAACGACGTGGGCCCAAAGGATTTGCCATTAGTGTGATGTTTTGACGGTGACAAAGAGACTGAGGTGGTCCCGGGCGTAGGGCAGAGATTGGAGGATTCGAGATCTATTCATCCAATAGGAAGGTGACACGCATGAGCGACGGATGGAGAGAGACTAGCTAAAGATATTCATAAATATTTCGCCAACATTGTTTGTTTCTGTCCGCTTAGCCCCTTAAGGTGACGTTTGTGTTGGCAGTAGACATTGAGAAAGATGGATAGCCAGTGACAGGACCAAAAAACTGTTAATTAGTTTTATTTTTTTAATTTATTAACACATATTTAAGAAGTAAGAGACAATTGGGATTTTATTTGTTAATTATCCGACAAACTAAACACATGATAACGAAAATACAATTCAATTCTTATTCTATAGTTTGCAATTGTAATTGTCAGAATTGAAAAGTCTAAAGATGGTTAAGGGAAATGGATGTCCTTGTTCTTGACTTGTGTTTTGCTGTTAAAGTTGATGAAATTTATGCATCAACTTGACCATTTTCAATTCCAATGCCCAATAAATGGCCAGGTGAACCTATGACAAATTGAAGTGAGTAGTCTTTTTTACCCAAATTTTCTTTTATCCTTTTCTTTTGTGTCAGAATCTCTGAGTAGTTTTTGTTTAGTCAGGATAAAATCATATCAAAGCTGAGCTAATTATTAAACCGTACAAACGGCTTTTGAGGTCAAAAAATTATCAAAACCTCAAGCAAAAGCAAGCTTTTATGGCTTTACAGCTCTCTGCCAATTTCAAGGAATTTCAGATCCATATGCACACACTGTTCGAACCTGACCAGGCTCTTCACGTACCCTTTAGCGTTGGCTGAGCCTGGGTTCAGCCTTCTTTGTGCCTTATGCTCTTTTTTACTTCTTTGCCCTTTAAACCCTACACGACAAGAGCCTCCACTAACTGGAGCCTGTGGGAAAACAAGGATTGCAGCTGTACGAACTTCCCTTCTTTTTTTTTTTTTTTGTTTTTTTGTTTTTAAATTCTTCTCTACTCTACTATCTCAATGTCTCTTATCTGTTTCTGCCTGTAATTATCATAGTCACAGCTGTTGCCAATTACCCAGATTAAAAACGACATCATTGAAAGGATTCTTGACTCTATACTCATCTCACATATGTAACGTACATTGTTTGTATTGTAAATAGCGATAGCAGTTAGGCTTGGACCTGGAAAAGTAACAAATATATTTGTATGCTATGGGATATTGGTGGTGGGGTGAGATTTCAATTTTCACCAATTGATAAATGAGTGGAGGTATAAATTAAATGGAATCTATCGGGTCAGGACCATTTCAAGGTGGTCCAAGTGAATGTTCGCCAACCCTGCATGGTTTGACTGGTTAGGTTTTTGAGATCTGTGTTGTCGTCTCACAAAACTCCCAGCAGAAACTTGTCTCAGCAAAATAACTCCTTGGTTTTTAATTACCAGGGTCCATTACCATGAATGTTCAGTGTCAAGTATGGATAACCGGGCCAAATCCATACAAATTGCTAACATAACATTTTGCTTGTGCTGGAGTTGCAAAATCATTATTTCAACGGCTCTTGTTAGTTTCTTAAAAGTGTTAATTTATCATTGAACGAGCAAATCGATAACTTGAGTTCGTTGTTTCTCTAATCGAATTGTAGTAACATTGATAATGGATGGCTTCTTCGGGTTGGTTGAAGGTTAACCTTTTTGGTTAGGTTTGATCCAGTTTGGTATGATATAGATTACCTTTTTGGTTAGGTTTAATTTCTCAAACTTAATCCGTACAGCCATTAAAGCGCCTTGAACTGAGATCACGGTAAACACTGATTGGTCACATCGTCAAAATATACGAACACGCAAATCCAGATTGGTTTTCAACCGGAGGCACAAGCTGACCTACAAGACTGAAAGCTGAAATTGAAGTCAATCCAAAATCAAACTTGGATTTTGCCGACTGTTCATGATTTTGATTAAACACAAGCTTTTGTTAATCATGACGGAAGCTCATTACTTTAATCCACTTCCAAACAAAATCAAAATCTAAACATTGATATTAAATCAAAACCCTCACACCACCCTTCCTGGGGTTGAAGATAGTCCTTAACCGGAATGTTTAATAGAACAGAATGTCGGTGGGGACCGGTGAGACTGTGATATGTCGACATTGACACCGTATCAATGTTAACCTTATCCACAGAATCTGCATCATTCTAATAATAGTAATTTGTTATAATTAACTTTTTTAATTCTTTAATTTGACAATTAAAATATTATCATTAAAAAGAAGGAACTTCTGTACAGTAAAGATGGAAAGGCCCGCGAGGTGCCGCAGCGAGTGAATGGTACGAATTGCTGACCAGTGAGCAGTGAATGAAGAAGGGAAAAATATATATTTATATATTAAAAATAATTTTTTTAAAAATGTTAGTTAGCGCAACTGTTCCACGCGACTCATGTACGGCGATGGGAATCGACTCCACTCGAGTGTTGAAATCACCTGACAGAAGCAATTAATTGCCAACCGTCATTTTAAGCTCTAGCAGACCAGTCATTTCATGACACGAACATCACTTAACCCCCTAAAACATCATTAAACCTTGTCGGAAACTTCCCCCACTCACTTACTGGCGCGTTGCAACAACCTTCACTGTTTATTAGCGTTTGACTTCACCCACGTTGGATTTAATTTAATTTAAAGCCCCGCCCACCGTCTCTCAAAACTCTCTCCATTCTCCTGCTGCTAGTGCTAATGACACTCTTTGGTTTGGTGAGAAGACAAGGCAAAAGCGGAAACAGAAACGCAAATACAAACACAAACACAAACAAAACCAAGAAAACAAAAACATTTAACTGAAAACAAAACAACCAGAACAACAACAACAACTAAGAGAGCTGCGCAATGAGCGATCATCTTTACGAGTACGACTACAACTTTGATTTTAACGACAACGTTAATGTTTATGTTAACAATAACGGTAACGCATGTTCTGGGCCTTCGTCGTCAATGCTTCATAACGTTAACGACCTGCATCCGATGTTTTTCCAGCCGGTTGCAGCGCACCTGTCTCCAGCTTCGTCGTCTACGACGTCGTCTTCGGCAATGATGGTTGACACACTCTGCTGCGGCCCACCAGCGCAGGAGAATTCTCTGCTTTTCAACCAATCCAAAGGTCCGTTCGCCTGTGATCCGGTGAATGTGTCGTCCAGTGATGAGTTCATGTCGGAGAATGTGAACGAACTTTCTGGTCACGTGGCGTCTTCTGCTTTTGGTGCTGCTGAGAAGGAAACCACTGAGGAGCATGACTGTCAAAGCGAGGTACTTTGGTTTTTTTTTTTTTTTTGGCTTTCTGGGTTTATTGTTTTTGCTCTGTTTGTTCGCTGTGAAAGTGTAGGAAAAGATAGTGGATAGTGAAAGAAAGTTGAATTCTTTGAGTGGTGAGAGTGGTTAAATTTTCAAAATTGCATTTTTTTTGTAGATATAGTTTCTGTTTTATTGATGACAAAATGTGGTCAATTGACAAAGAAAGGCTTTTTCTTTTTAAGTTTACATATAGAACTTCAATTTATTGACAACTTTTGTCGCAGGAGGTTGTTGAAATTTTGGCCGATAATGGTCCACCAAAGCCACCGGCTCCACGTAGTTCAAAGAGAAGCCGAGCTGCAGAGGTCCACAATTTGTCTGAAAAGGTTGTAGCTTATGTGTCTTTGTTTTGTAATGGGGTAGTCTTCATAGTAACTCTTTGATTTTTATGAGTTATCTGATGGGTTTGAGTTTTTCCTGCGCAGAGGAGGAGGAGTAGGATTAATGAGAAAATGAAAGCATTGCAGAACTTGATTCCAAACTCTAATAAGGCATGCAAATTTATGAGTTATTTTTCATGGTTGGTTGCTTTTATTTCATGGAAATAGTGAATTTGATTACCTGCTGATTGGTTTGGTTTTATGTTTATGCCAGACGGACAAGGCATCCATGCTTGAAGAAGCTATTGAGTACCTTAAGCAGCTGCAGCTTCGCGTCCAGGTTTGTGTTTCTCTTATCTTCTTTGATTATTTTGTTGCCTGGTGTTAGAAATTTGGGTGTGTGTGTCTCCAAGCTGGCCGTTGTTTGACTTGATTGCTAACGATTGAGATTGGTGATTTTTTTGAGCCTAGAGTAAATTTTATTCTAAGCAACATAGACCCTCGGTGAATCGTTAACAAAATGTTGGAGAGAGTTCTTTTTGAATTTTGCACTGCTAAAGGGTCTTACCCATGCTGCATGTGCCTAAATAGGGTCCTTGAAGGGGTGATCTACATCCCTGTCCTACCCTCCTGAATTTATTCACAGTGATCCCTCATGCTTATGCATGAAAGCTTGACACTGCCAATGGCCCCTTGAGACTCATATTAGTTAAGTGAGGTTAATTTACTTGACGTATAACCTCATTCTTTATGCACTTTGTTTTGCCTGGAAGAAGTGAAATCAATCCATAAGATACTGAATCTACCGTGTAAGATTAAGCTGAAATCTTTCCTGGACAATTGTCCTGAAATCTAGTTGCAAAAACGTGCAATCTGTTTTACTGTTCCCACAGGAAAAAATGGTCAACATAGTATAGAAGTAAATGTAGCCCGTTCAACATTTCTCTTTAAGAGTAATAATATAGCAAATGAACAATGGACATAGCATAAGGCATGCCAGGAATCAAACCAAATGAATGGTTATCTGTATATCTCTTCTTAGTTTCTTAAAAGACATGTAAAAATATTATGCCTGAGTTTAAACATGGAGGGATACTGACAGTTTCTTGTCTGGCTTGAAGACAAACCGAACTATTATTATATATAGTGCTTATAGCTACAAACTCTCTTTCTTTCTCATCCTCATTAAACTACCTAAACAAACCTTATGTGAAAATGGTTTACCGATGGATAGAATATATGGCAGTAAGAGTATTCAGAATCGAGTTTCTTTCTGACTTGTTTACTTTATGATTCACATTTCAGATGTTAACATTGAGAAATGGATTTACTTTCAATTCTGCGGGCGAACCTGAGCCACTGCAGCCAATTCAACTTGCTCAAATGAGAATGAGCTTTTGTCCGGAAAATCGATCTCTGCATATGAACTCAACAGGTGCAGTTACTCTGACCCAAGAAACCCCAAAACATACTGTGTTCAGTCCACCCAACCAATACTGTGCCCCAAACCAGTTACAGGTAACCAAAACGTCAAGTGTGGTAAATTCACAAACCTCATTTGGGTTGGACTCATCAGTCCAGGCTCACTTCAGACCCTTCCAGCCCTGCACATCTTCTAGGGTGAGCATGAATGATCATTCTTTTTAATAATTATGTGTAGAGAGGAATGACATTGGCCAATCTAATATAAGTAAGTTTGCAATCTGAAGGAAATGTGCGAGGAAGATGCGCTCCGGAGTCTTCAACTAAATGTGAATCCTTCCGAGACAAAAAGATCAGGTTTGTCAACTTAGTCTAAATTCATAAATTGATTAAGTAATACGTTAAAGGATTCAAGTGTTAGCAATGAGATTGCTTGTAGATTTTCTTCATATAATTCGTAACTATAAAATAGCACAAGGATCTTAAACCCTGACTGACATAGCTTTATGTGTTGAAAGTATTCGAAGCTGGAATTGCCGATGCAGTTTTGTTTCCCTTTAATACACAAGCTTTTGGTATGAAGGGCAACAGCTCTTTAGAAGCACGCTTGATAGGAAGAGATCAGGAAGATGTGCATCTGAAGTGTATGGAGCGCAATATTTTACATTCTCCGCACTTGACTGGGTAAAGATACTTTGGTGAATAACATGTTACTTTTGCATTGTGCTATGATTTTCATGGCCTAATTTCTCTTGGCATATGCTTATTTCCAGCATGCAAACAGGAAGTAGTGTCCCTGGTGATAATTTCAACCTAGAAAGAAGGTTTTGAAGTCTACCAGATTCATGTACTTAATTAACCTTTTGGATTTCCTGCAGCTATAGTTTACTGTCAGCCTCAGCATTTCTACATATCGACCATGGAAACCTCGAATGTAAAGGTCATATTTTGGACATGCCTCTTACTAGTTAGCAAGCAGAATTTGTCAAATTAAATTAACTAAATATGCAATGCTTGTGACCAAAAGTTGCAATGACGCGGGTAAAATTTTTTTGCTTTCTTTGTAGGACTTGGCATTGTGAAATGATGACTGAAAATTGTTAATTATATGCTAATATTCTTACCATAACATGTGTTCAATTTGATACGGAGATTATTTGCTGGTAGGTTCTTAGTCTTTTCATTGCAAAGGGTATATAAAGAGTTGATACTCAATGTCATCAGTTGTATCAGGACTGCTTATTCTCGCAAGCAACCTTGCATCTTCTTACGGTGTAAGCTGATTCTTTTTGTTCAATTGTGTTTTCTCTTTAGGGGTGCTCTTCATTGCTTGATCTTCCCAGTAATTGTTGAATTCTTTCAACTCGATAGATGTATTGTCTTAAGAACAATTTAATTGGCTTCAGCAGGTCATTGTTATATTCGAATTGAAGCAGTAGGAAGTTTGGCCAAAAAAAAAAACTCAAGTTTTATTGCTCTCCCCTGTTACCTGTCAAATAGGTGTAAATTGTAACAAAGGTTGGTTTGACCAGATTCACATTTCCAGTCTCGACCATTTGATTTATGTCCGACGGGTAAATTACCCCTGGCCACTGGTAGACATCTAATGCATCATCATTATTTCTCCAACTGCAGAAAGTGAGATTGAAATGCAAGTTGCTGGCTTCCTAGTTGCCTTGATTGATTAAAAGAAAGAAATAGAAAAAGCATTGTCCCTGACATCATTATATAATGTGAATAATATAATTTTTTTTTTCATTTTCTACGAGGAATTACAAGACTCGCTCTAAGCTATTGTGAGTCTCTCACATACCACCACATCGTTACCACTTGGTGGATTATGCCAAAGCTTAAAAATTTCATAACTATAACGTCCAGGATTATAATATGCTCCAGGGGATGTAAAAAAATCACAACCTTCTTTGCGTTCTGGGCTTTGCATTCCCTGGCAGAAGAGCCTAAAGGGCAAGGTAAGCACAAACTAATTTCAGGCAGAGAATGCATAAAGGGATAGCAAAATTGTTTTGGAGTCTGCAACCCAAGTCCAAATACAGAGCTTATTAAATGTGCTATGTTGGCCACCATTCTCTCACTTGATTATTCTTTCTGGTACAAATTTGGATAGTACACAACTTTCAGAGTATCTTTGTTTAATGGGTAGCTTCTTGGGAATATGCGATCTGCTTTCCCTCGAACTTGCCAGGTCTCAGTCAATCTGCTAGAGCAGGGAACACTTACACTTAAATGGCAACAATGACTTCTTTTTAAACACTTCGCTTATTTAAAAAATAAATAACACCAGAGGTCACCTGTTGGAGGAGGGCAGAAAATAAAATAAACTAAAATCAATATGGATTTGTGTCATAACATATCCTGTCCCAATGCACATGCCTTCTACCGTATACATTTGTTGGCATGCCACTTTTTTTATGCTGAAAGTGTTTTCCTCAGACGAATGGGATAATTTCCGGGTTCATGTAACCATTTCCAAATCTCTCTCTCAAGCATTTCTCTCTACTTTTGTGTCTCTACACAAATTTTGCTACAATCAAACGTGAATCTCTGACATCGAATAAATGCTTGTGCATATGAAGATGATCAGCTACGCCCAAAAATTCAACCCCTTGGACAAATTGAAAAGATGGATCATACATAGACTTGCTAGCCAACACTGAGCAATTCCCTGATATGATATCGGTGACAAGTATTTGAACATCTCTTAGATCAGGATAACAAAGTTTCATACTAGTCATTAACTTCACCCAGTTGACATCGTTATTGTTGTTTTTAGTGCAAATAAAGGAGACAAGTTTATGGTTAGCAGTTAGAACGGCTTGACTTTACACGTAGCTTTGCAGTTGCTTGAATGACCAAGTGTTTGACAAGTGATCAAAGGCAAAATGAACAAAAGAAAATTTAAAAAATTGCGTTGTAATGCGATGGGTACCGTTTTGTATAACATAACTTTGTTCAGCTTTGAGTTCGGTATATGGTGGTCCTGCATTTGCTTATTCACAAAATGATGATGAATGCTAGTGAATTGGCTACATTTCGTTTTTGAATTGTAGAGGTTGAATAACACTTGTTGAAAACTTAATCGAACAAAGACAAACTAATAGTTGTTGTTGGTGACAATTTTGAAAGGAAAACCACTGTGGTACCTTTCAAAGTATAGTATGATGTTGAAGCTTGAGATGGAAATTAGAGTAATAAAATTAAGACTCCAAAGACTTCTGTTATCAGATTTTAAGTCACTGTCAACTTCTGGGTGTGAACTGGAAGCCTCTAGTCTTAGTGTCTGTTGTTGAACGTCTTTTCCATGCTTAGACTTTTTTTTTTTTTTGGGAATTCAACCTTCTTAGTCTTTGGCAAGTCTTCCGTGGATTTTGAACAATGTGGTAATAAGACTTCAAAGGTCAAGAGAAGTCTCTCTTCCCTTCCAAGTGCAAGAACATTTGGGGTTGCCTAGAACTTCATTTCCGGTCTTCAATTCGTGTCAAATGGGCAATTGGTAATTACTTTTAATGGTAGATACTCTGCGTATATTATACTTGCTTTGACTTTCCAAAATGCCATTTTGATTCTCTGGAACCAGTTTGCTCTGTTAACAAGCGAGGCAAGTAACATAACAAGAGTAAAATGCAATGGCCAGGTGCTTCCAGCCTGCCACGGACTATATGAAAAATGATGACAAATTTGGGGAATATACCATCATAACTTCCCAAGCCTCTGATCTGTCCCCCCGCAAAAGCCATGGCAGGCACTCATTTCAAACAACACAATTTTATCAGCACATGCTTTAAAATTCCCCAGCATACAAAGATATATACTATCACGAGAAGAGGAATATATTGCTAAATTAATATTATGCCTCATTAATTAATCTTCTCATGACATTTATATGAACAAAAATAAATGCATGTATCCACCAAGGGAAAAAATTATACAAGCGGCCTGTGTCAGAACATGGCCTGTCCCAATGTAAATGCCTCCATCATTTTATTATATAAAATTGGTTTCCGGGGGTCCAAGGTTATTTGTTATTGTTAATGGCCTAGCTATTTCTAGCAACGACGCTAGTGCTCTTCTTGTAGTTGTACCACTCGATATCGGCCACTCTTTTTGACTCAGCTTATTTGTTCACACCCCACAAGGCAAACCACTTTGTCACAAATTACTCGAATTGTCACTTCGTTATTTCAACAATCTTAAATGATTTCAATTAAATCCGAACCGACAGTCTAACGAAATAGATTAAATTTGGTTCTTAATTACTTTAAAATTTTTAAATCTAATCTTTGGAAAAAAAATGAAAATATCTTCATAATCTTGCAACTTGGTCAATGTAGTGGGCGCATCCTATATGTAGATCTTGCAGAAATCAAGTTTCATATCACATTGTTCACATTTTTAGTCCTAAGCAAACAAAAATAAAGTATATCACGTTATTATACTCTAGGCAAACAAAATTAAAGTAGATTAATTGAATCATTCATCCATTCATGCATGATGGAGGCTATTTCCATTCATGGGTGGTCCTGCAATTGGCAGTTACTTCTCTATGGACTACAGCCTCTCATCCCTGGCATTTGGAATGAGCAACACAATTATTTTGCTATCAATAGAGTTAATAATATTAAAATAGTTTCAGATATACGATCAAATTCATATAATTGACGTGACATAAATTTATTGAATAGATAAAAATAAAAAGAAAAATTATAGAATTTTTAATAAATAAAGTACGATCCACCTATCTAATAATTTATGATAAATCAATGTAAATTTAATTATATAGGTAGTAGTATATCTAGATTTTTTATAATATTAGACATTATTAATAATAAAAATGTGTTTCATATTTAAAGCTCTTTTCCTTTTAAAAAAATGATAATTAATAAACTCTCTTTTATAGAAATCCTAGTTGTCTCTCACTCATTATCTTATATTTACCACCTTTTCACTAATATTTATTTTCAAAAATACAAAAAATATCATCCAGCCACGTGTAACACCGAATTCAAGTCGTACAGATCCATTCCTCTTCACTTCCATACGTTCTTCCTCCGATCGTCCTCCAACGATGTATTTTCCAAGTAAATAGATAAATTTCTTTTATTTAAAAAAAAAAAAAAAAAACCTCGGATGTTAACGGTCTCTTTCACCAAACAGCCCCTTTCCGTCTTCAAAAAGCCGCAAATAGCAAGGCTCGGCTCTCTTGAAATCGACTATATAAAGCCGCGCACAGATAGCGAGGTGCCAAACCAAACCAAACCAAATAATTGAAAATGGAGGGTAAACAGAATGGTCCGACTGAGGTGCGAACGGGTCGGGTCGTGGATAGGCCGACCAACCCCATGGTCACGCCTCTCCTTACCGATCTATATCAGTTCACGATGGCTTATGCTTACTGGAAAGCCGGCAAGTATCACGAACGTTCTGTGTAAGCTCTAGCCATTTGTTTTTTTTCGATGTTTATTGGTTTTGTTTTTAGTTAATTAGTAACTCAAACCCCTGCTTTCATTATTGCCGATTAATGCGACTTCGCGCTCGTTTGGAGGCTTTGTTTGGTCCTTTTGTGTTGAAGTTAAAGTGCTTTTTGAAGCTGTTTGTATTGGATGAATCTTACATTTTAAGTTAATCAGAATTTGAATTCATTCTTGTACTGTGGTAAACTCAATAATAAGAGAATTTTTGGATTTAAAGTTTATCGTCTACAAATTGTTGTGTTATACTTTGATTAATATATGCTTGAGTAAACGAAGAATTTGGATTTTGTAATGCTTTGAATTTGATTGTGATAAAGTGGTTTTCTGTTTGGATGAAGCTTATATTTTAAGCTAATCTGAATATAAATTGTTATACTATTGCAAACTCAGTTATAAGAGAATTTTCGGATTTGTAATATAACTTACAAGATACACAATCCTATCCCTGGAAATCCTCTGAGCTTAGGTGTGATTTTTTAAAAGAAGCAAGGGTTGTTGTTGACCCTGGACAAACTGAGAGTTAAAAAGAATAGCAAATTTCAGGGATTTTGGTTTTTTTTTTTTTTATTATTCACATATTTGATTTAAGATTCTGCCTAACAAAATTTTGTTTTATTGTCACTGGCAAGCTTTTGAGGCTGCTGATTACTATTAGCATTCCTATGTGCCAAATTCGTGCTTCACCTACTTACTTTGTTGTGTCCTTATTGCAAAACTAACTTTTATAATTTGGAAAGGGCCAACAGCTATAGTAATTTCTTATGTCAATATCGTGTGCTATAGGTTTGATTTATTTTTTCGCAAGAACCCGTTTGGTGGTGAATATACAATCTTTGCTGGTTTAGAAGAATGCATAAGGTTAATTGCTAACTTCAAATTTACTGAGGATGAGATCTCTTTCATTCGTGAGAGCTTGCCTGGTTCATGTGAGGTATGGCAAAACCACATCAATCCTGGATTTCTTGTTCTTTCTGGTGATGGTTCAAAATGCATTAGTGATAAATCATATTTTTTAACTGTAATTGTGAATTGTGAATTGTGAATTTTGCCTACAAGTTTGATTGTTAACTGATTACTTTTTATGTTGATTACAAACCATAGGAAGGCTTCTTCGATTATCTTAGAGGAATCGACTGTTCTGATGTTGAAGTGTATGCCATTTCAGAGGGGACGGTTGTTTTCCCAAAGGTACCCCTGCTGAGAGTTGAAGGGCCAATTGCTGTGAGTACTCCTCTCCACAAATAATCATAACCAAGTGCTCGTCATTTTTATTTATTCTCTTTTTTGTTGCATCTCATATCTGTTTTGCAACTCTACTTCTTAATGCTTCTCTTCTATAATTAGGTGGTTCAACTGCTGGAGACTCCATTTGTGAATCTTTGTAATTATGCATCATTGGTGGCCACAAATGCTGCAAGACACCGATTTGTTGCTGGAAAATCTAAAATGTTACTTGAGTTTGGCCTTCGACGGGCTCAGGTAGCTGTCATCTACTTTTACCTTTTTGTGTACTGCTAATTTATGTCTCTCCATAAGAGTAGTTCTTTTTATTTTGTTTTTAGGGACCTGACGGAGGTATAGGAGCATCAAAGTACTGCTACCTTGGAGGATTTGATGCGACAAGGTAATTTATACTGAAAATATTTTCTGGACACTGCAGTCATTCTTTCTGATTTCTATTATCGTTCTCCCGTCCAGCTTCTAAGTTCTAATCATATGTGAGCAACTCATTCCTAGTATCGGTTGTCCATATTAAATTAGTATTTAGTGAATAATTCAATGTGAATGCGCTTCCCATAGAGGATAGTTTTTATGGCTCTTTTATTGTTCAATTTCTTTAAAAATCAAGGAAAATATATTTGATCTACTTTTAAGAACATATTGGCCTTGCAAAGTGAATGATAAATGGCTCTAGTGGCCCAAGGCTACCTTTTTTGTCTTACCTGCACTTGCTTGGTAAAATCAGTGTAGGAGACAAATCCTGGCTGTTCTTAAGTTTTGAGATGCTTTCTTGAATTGGGTGCTCTGTAACTCTCTACTTGTATGATGCTTATGTATGCAATTTAATTTACGATAACTTGTGATCAATGTATCGATTTGGAAATTCAAATGCTCAGATTTTTACTAAGGAAATGCCAAAAGGGTTTAACACTTTAAAGCTAGTGACTAATTGTGCACTGGAATCTCTATCACATTAGAACCGTTTTTTGGTTAAAAACTTGTAGTTAGTTTTATATGAATGCCATGAATAAAGAAGAGCAAGAAAGAAAAAACAAAAGCTCTCACATCATTTATAGTGTTAAAATTAACAATAGCTCTGTTTTGACGCCTTATATCTTTGCAAAACATAAAGGTATTCATATCACTAACTCAATTAGATTACTTGTTTTTATCAAAAGCTTGACATCTAGTTTTTTATGCAACAAGTAGGGGAAAAGAATTCTTAATTGTCGGTACCAATGACAAAGCAGTTATTCAGTACTTCAAGCTGCAACTAGTTTTGGTGTCATCAAGTTAATTAAAAAAAAAAAAATTGCCTGGTGTTATATTAACTAAGTGGTCCGCTGTAGAAATGATACTTCAGAAGTTGTTTGTGTTTAATTGTTGTTGTTAAATACACGTATTGTGCTCTAAAAGTTCTCTGGACAAGTTTTATCTGTATAATGTAAGACTGGAAAGTAATATTTTGTAGTGTTTTGTAATTCAATTCTATTAGAAATGAGGGCAGGCAAATACACAAGTACCCTCTAATTTGATTGACTTGAGATTCCCTGAAGCTTGAATTCTCCAAATTTATTTTCAGTTCCTTTTATTATTGGCATGATTTAATAATTTGGTTGACTTCTTTTTGCTTTTATGTTGTGTTTTGACAGCAATGTTGCAGCTGGGAGATTATTTGGTATACCTCTTCGTGGAACACATTCTCATGCCTTTGTTAGCTCATTTATGGTAAGCAAATTTAATAAAAAGTTTGTGAAACTAGCAGTTTATAATGTACATAAGTTACCACTTATTTTTATTTGCGCCTTCATACTTGACAGTAGCTTTATATTGTTGGATTTATCCTAGTTTAAGGTATCCTTTTTTCCTTTGAATCTCACTAGCTTTCTATTCGCAATATTAATTCATGATCCTTAATTTGAGAAGTTAGAATCCTTGAAATAGTTTACATCCTGAGGATGTTTGTTTGCATGAATAGGAAGCCACATTCTTGATATCCAAAGTATCTTTTGTGCAATGAGTTTTCATGAGAAGTACTGAATTGCTGAACCGGGCCTTCAAGCTGAGAAATCTAGATTGTTTTCAGATTATTGCTTAGGAACCTATTAGTAAATTATAAACTACTCCATGCACTTTCTAGTCTGTCCTCTGCTTGTCTGGTTCTATTTTATAAGGTCTCTGGAGTAGGCACACTTTCTGCTCGTGGGTGCTGTTGGGGCTGGTCTCCTTTCCTGTTTATTGGTGAATAATGGTCCTTACCCAGTCAAATTTTTTTTCTGGGGCCATTAGCTGGGACTTGGCATTTTTGTTGGGATCTCATGACTATATTCTTTCCATCTACATACAAATTTTTTTTTTTAAAATTTAAACAGTTATAATAATTTTTATTACAATAATAGTTATAATTTCATTGGGGTAAACTTGCAGGTTTGCGGATATCCTTATTATTCATGTTTAATAAATCTGTTTATTTGCAGAGCCCTGATGAGATTGTAGAGAAATCACTTCAAAGCTACGATGGTTCGTATACTTGTGAGGATTTCGTCAGTTTGGTTCAGAAGTGGTTAAGCAAAATTCAGGTTTCTTTTTTTTTTTTTTTTGTCATCAAGCCTTTAACTTCAGAGTCGTACTTCCCTTCCAAAGTTTGTAAAACATACAAAGTAATGTCGTGTTACTTCTATTGCCATATCATTCATCGTGATTTACTGAGTTGACTTTCTTACTCCATATTTCCATTCAATTTGTGACAAAACTTTTGTATACCAAACCTTTTTTTTTTTTTTGTTCAGTATTTCTAAAATTTTTGCTAGAGTCATAGAACTCCATTTTATGTTTGTGTATATACTTATCTGATCTTAAAAGATTGTCGGTGTTACCTTTCTGATAAGGTTTAGTATGAAATGGTTAAAACCTGGATATAGATGGAGCTCCATGCATTTTTCATAATATTCAAATGTTTCATGGCCATCCCTTTTTCTCAAACAACTTTTGCATGCTAGAATGGGCAAGGAAGGGTGGGGTCAGCAGGCCAGTTTCAACTTCTGAGAAAGAAAAATTTTCTTTTATTTGTACATTTCATTGTTTTTTTTTTATTTAAACTGTTGGTTGATTTATAAAATGGCTTTGCAGTGGTCATGGTCATGGTGCAGCATTTTTGGTGAGATTAATGAGTTCAGTTCATGCATGCTTCTTAAACTGTGATTTAACTGCAATTCCCAGAAGAAAAGCCCCTTTTATATTTGTTTTTTTTTTTTTTTTTTGTTGGTGCAATTGTGTCTACCTTCTATGAATTAGCTCCATCTAAAAAGTAAATTTTAGCATTACATGTGCTGTCTATTTTCTTTCTGGTCTCTAATCTGCTCCAATATGTATAATCTTCTAATTTGTGCATTGTTAACAGTGGTCAAACCCATTTCGTGGAATTTTTGGTGAGACTAATCAAAGTGAGCTAGCAGCTTTTACCTCATATGCCTTGGCATTCCCCAATAACTTTCTAGCTCTTGTGGACACATATGATGTAAGTGGACATTTTTCAGATAAGTTCATTGTGTTCACCATGTTAATAAGGCCGAGTCATCTCTTTATCATATACCTTCAGTTTTCTGGTTCAAATGCCTCTCTATTTCTTTTGCGCACTTGGCTTAGCTTCAACCGTAGGTACACAAAAATTTGTTGTCTACCTAGAATTTATATATAAAAATTAGTTCCAGCATTCTCTTTCTAAATCATGGTCTATGTGTCAATTGCAGTTTAAGCCAGTTTTTTCTCTCTTTTTTTATATATCATTTTTAGTTTTGTCACAGTTCTTTTCACTTCTTTAGTCATACAACTTCATTTGCTATTAATTATATCAATGACACCACATCCCTTTTACCAGGTCATTAGAAGTGGAGTTCCCAACTTCTGTGCAGTTGCTCTAGCACTCAGTGATTTGGGGTATATCTGAAACCTTTATTAATGTATTTTCATCTTTACTTGAATAGAACAGTTTCTTTTTAGGTGAACAAACAGTAAATATTTTCCTCCTTTTTCTTACTTCATGTTTTCTGCTTCTGTTAATACAGCATTTTTAATAGTTTGTTACTTGAGTGATACTGTTCTCTCCATGTTCTTAGACACTTAGTAACCTGCAGTTTACGAAGCAGAGTATAAAAGTTGTTGATTATGAGAATAATTGTGTGATGATGAGGCACTTTACTTAATTGGAAGACAGGAAATTAGATTCCTGGCTAAAGTATACATAATATTTTCAATAAAAATATGAACTATCTTTAACTTAACACCCAATGGCTCCAGTAATCGTGACCTTTTAATGATTTAAAAGTGCTCATTAAGAGTTAAAATATTGTTTTAAGTATGCATAACATACTTCTTACCTCTTATATAAGAAAGTTGATAATGTGATTTTGTTACCTATTGTTAAGAAAGAGAAAAGAAAGAAAAAATAGATAGGGAACAGAAGGTGAAAGTTGTATACTATTGATATGTGAAGACTTACATATATATAGTAGGAGAATTAAAGTAACCTAGGAAATAAACGACTCAAAATTAATACATATATTCACCACCTAAAATAAAAGTGTTATAATCTAAAACTGCCATATTAAATTCTAACACCTGTATCATTGCTCCTCATGTTGAAAGCAAATCTCTATGTTCATATGTACTCCTTTTATGGTCCTTGTGTTTCCTTTTTCTTTGGCAGTACATATCCATTTATGATTTGAGCATCTTCCTATCATTTGCTTGACATCTCCAAGCCTACAGCATTGATGATAAATAGATTTATCAAACTATTTCTATTTTGTTGCTGAGTTTTTACGAGGTGCTTGCTGTGCAGGTATAAAGCTGTTGGCATTAGATTGGACTCTGGTGATTTAGCATACTTGTCTTGTGAGGCTCGGAAGTTCTTTTGCACCATTGAGAAAGAATTTGCAGTACCTGGTTTTGGAAAGACAAGCATTACTGCTAGTAATGATCTCAATGAGGAAACTTTGGACGCATTAAACAAACAGGTAATCTCAAAATTAAGCAGCTTTCAATAAGATTTGTGTTTTTTTATTGCTTCTGAACTCTACAAATGTATCAAAAAGACTGTACGATGGCAAAAATTAGTGGTTTCTCTCAAACATTTGATGGTACATTGTGCATTCATTTAAATTGGTATGCTGAGTAATAGTACATAGCAGAACTTTTTTCAACAAATCATTGAATGAGCTTCATCTCTTTCTGTTATTCTCAGGTCTGAGTCACTTGGCTGCCCCTGCTTACTTCCCTTCTTTTTTTCTTTTTTTTTGGGAGGGGGAGATTTATAATTGCTCGGGCCAAAATGTTTTATTTATAGAAAAATGATGTTTAAAATAAAGAATAAGTCACAGCTATCTCTATTAATGTTGTATTTTTACTAAAATGATGTTGGAATAGAAGAATAAATTACATCAATGCATTTCTGTTGTTTTAAGCTTTTAGAACAGACATATGTATAATATTGATGCAGGATGGTTTTATGTTGATTTGTGTGTTTCTATTATGTTAGAAACATTATACCGGACTTCAGTTTTTGATGGAGCAGCATTTTTTTTGTTTTCTTTTAAAAGGGTCATGAGGTTGATGCTTTTGGGATAGGAACATATCTGGTCACTTGCTATGCCCAGGCTGCTTTAGGCTGTGTTTTCAAGCTTGTTGAGATAAATGGTCAGCCTCGCATCAAACTTTCTGAAGATGTTTCGAAGGTATAATGAACAGCATAACGAATCTTTTGGTAACATTACTGTTCATTTTGTAATTGGTATTCCTTTTTCTTGTCACTAGGTATCTATTCCCTGTAAAAAACGGAGTTTTAGATTGTATGGCAGAGAAGGTTACCCCCTGGTGGACATAATGACAGGGGAAAATGAAACTCCTCCTAAGGTATCCAGTTAACTGCGACTTTCACTAATTGTGCTTTATTGTTTCAGTTTGGTGATTAGCTATCAGTTTCTCATTCAGTCAATTCGCTTCATCATTTGGCCTGGATCTAAGATTTTTATAAGTTGTTGACTATAATGAAGTATGCAGAATGGCCTCACTTTTGTTGAAATTTTAACTTTCAGGTCGGAGAACGAATCCTATGCCGTCACCCATTTAATGAATCCAAGAGAGCATATGTGGTGCCACAGCATGTTGAAGAGCTTCTGAAGTGTTACTGGCCTGGAAACTCAGGTGGGGCTATGCGATAATCTACAGAGATAACCACTATCAGTGCAGAAGTTTTGATACTTACAATTTCCCTTACTTTTTGGTGCAACTTTTTATTGTCAAACATCTTTACCAGTAGCTTCTGGAACTTGTAGAAATCAATTTAGTTTCATTGTCTTAAACAATTTGGTTAAAACTTGGAAAAACAAACAAAATCATAACCACTTTTTTTTTTCTTTGCTTAGTGTTGCCGCATGTACCTAACAAGTTATACGTCCATATCTCCCATGTTAGATGTTCATAAGCAGTTTGCTGACATGTCAGACTATGTCCTTTAGTTCTGCTTGCCAGCCATCTTAACCGAGTGTTTGTTTCTTGAAGGTAAAAAAAGAGAAGATTTACCACCTCTAAAGGACATTAGAGAGCGTTGCATCAAACAGCTAGAGCAAATGCGGCCCGACCACATGAGGAGACTAAACCCAACACCTTACAAGGTACTGCAAATACCCCAAGTTCAAAATATTCTCATTTCTTGAAGTTCACCAGTTTGGAACTATGAAATTAATAACTTCGATGCTAAGCAGGTAAGCGTAAGTGGAAAATTGTATGACTTCATTCATTTCCTCTGGCTCAACGAGGCACCCGTCGGGGAGTTGCAATAAGGATGAATAAGCTTCATCGGATGGTGTACAAATTGCAAGTAATGATTCCAATGGAATTGGAGGAGCTTCTTCGAGTAGGCCGTGCATTGCATACACATCTTCTATTTATAATGTAATTTAGAGTTTCAAGAATAATGATTCTTCGTCATACCAATAAAAAATAATTGATTACTGTGTTCTACTCTTCGAGTACTCGTTTGAATTCTTCCCATATTGATTTTTCAGTCTCTTGTATAAACTGTTGTTGCATAGAGTACATTGATTAAATTAAAAATAATTTAGTAATTTTTTTAACATTAGCTATTTAAATTTTCAAGAATAATAGTATTATTCCTGTAGAAAGGCAATTCAAAGAATTGCTGGTTTCCAATATAAGCTTTTAATGAAGAGGCTTGCACCTTGGAACTCCGGTTATGCATGCGTTCACAGATGAGAAACAACCAATGTATGAATCACATCAGTAACATAAAATAAAACGATGTAATATAAATCATTCAATCACGGACGGTAATTAATGTCCTCGTGGGTTGATTAAATAGATTTTATTTTCATGACAACTAAATATTTTTGAAATATTATTTATCACTTTTTCATCCAGTTAATTAAATATAAGAAAATGTTATTTTTTTATCAACCCACAATTGAATAGTTGTTTATGTCATCATTCCAAACTTTATACGAAAGCATAAGAAGCTACAAACAAAAGAACAACTTAGCCACGGGAAAAGAACTAAATGTCTCACAGAAGCAGAAAGAGTGCTAAATATCCTACAGCACTGCAAAGATGTAATATTAATTAATCAAAATATTGCCTTTATTTATTCTATTTTCCATCTTGGGAAATAAAATGCTAGGCATTGAAAAAGGGGGCTTATTTCTTGGCTGACCGCCATTTTGATTCTCCAGCTTGAAAAACCCTATGTTATCACTCTTAACCTTATAAAATATGCGTAATAGGTACTCACAAAGCCACTGCCAGTCGGTTATTGAGATGTTGATATATTGAATGTCCTAGCCTATCACACTCTATAAATATGCTCTTGACTGTAATATGCCTTGCTTGAATGAAGGCTTTCTCTAACTTTGGCAAAGACAGATCAGATAATGAATCAATGCTCGAAGTCTACTCCCCATTAATAGAAGTCTACTCCCCATTAACATCGTCCAATAGAATGACCTTCAACGTGTTTGTGATATTTCGGTTTGGGACGCATTTTATTTGACAGTTTTCTGGATGTTAGATAACATTGGATGAGCTACTAGTTGTTGGCATTGGAAGCACATAGCGTTAATTGCAGAGTAACGTTATGAATCCTCCACTTATTTGATGGGATAGTTAAGAGAATATCTATAGTTAAACTCTTTACAACATATCTTGAACTAGATTTTAGCACAGCTCGTTTGAAATGAAATGAACAAGCTTCTCATTTAACAGGAAGACTAAGCTGGAAACAAGTATATATGTACATCCAATATTTTACAATTTAATCAAAAGTGATGACTATGTATCGTATAAATTTATAGAGTGACGACGAGGTCGTTGAGTTGTACCCATCCATAGGCACAACGGTCCCGAATGCTTTGAACAGTTGATGCAGCTAAAGCAACCATCGGCCGTATTTTCATCAATTCTTTCTCCAACGGTAATTTAGCACTGATCTCTATCTGCACCTCCCAATGCAAACAAACGTCAACACAGTTCTATCACAGAGAAGTTTGTGCCCAACCAATCATATCATAATAACCTAAAAGAGAAAGATGACAAATTCACCTTCTCTATGCAGCGCACAGTATCCAATAGATGGCAGAAATATGTGAGCTGCTTGTACAGATCCGCTTCTGTGTACTGATGGAGGAAAAAAAGTCCCAGTAGAGTTATCAACATACTCAAATATAAAACAATAATAACAATTAGTGAGTACAAGATTGCGGTGAAAACCTTTCTTACGAGACGTCCATTACAACGAGGATAGTTTGGACAAATTGTTCCTCTTTCGGAGTCACCCATCACCCTCAAGTTCAAACTACGTGTTGTGTGTTTGCAAGTTTCGTCGTCACACTAAGGAATAAAAAGGTTATCAATCAACATTAATTTTTACAATATCGAAGCAGATATTTTTGTCTTAAAGAAAATATCCATAATGGCTTAAATAATAAATTCAGAAAGGGGTTGATTACCGTCATTAAGCCCTTATAATACGTTGAAACAAACCCCTCTGCTTGCTTCTTGACCTGACAGTAACATAAACAATTTCAGATGCTATTGCCTTTAACCCGCAATCGAAGTATGGGTTCTCAGTCAGGCCATGACCGGAAGCAGATAATTAATGAACTCCTGAATTCTATAATTTTCCTAGAGCACAATTTTACTCGACGGAAGACGCAGTTGAACAAATACCTGGTTGGCTATCATTGCAGGAGATATTCTACCCACATCACCGTCTTGCGGACATTTGGGACATCGCAATATACGCCAGAAATTGTTTTCTGTTTCTGGCCTTCTTTGCTTCTCGCTGATGGTCGTATAAACTGAACTGAACACACCTGGGCAGTCAATACTACTGGAGCAGCTGGGACACGTTAATGTTAGTGGCTCACAACCCCGATACCTGCAATCAATCCATGAGACAGATTAAATGCAATAATATTATTAGAAGTCATCTCAAATTTAACAGGATTTAAGCCTAAAATACTAATTAATGAATATTATTCAAGAAAGCTGGTATCAATTTATTAATAAGATATTTATAACGAATTTATTATTTTAAAGTTTTTAACATGCATCTAAAGAGATTAAGATATCCTTTTAAATCCAGTATACCAATTTCATTTATATCACAAAACCTATAAATGATCACGGAACAGGATAACCTTTTAAATCCAGTATACCAATTTTAGTTATATCACAAAACCTGTAAATGACCATGGAACAATAGTAATTTACGTGAAAAGTGTATCAGATTGATGAAAAAGAGTACAGGATCTTAGATACCGAGAGAACTACATGAATTTTTGGAGTTAATTGCAGACCGTTCTCCATGTTAAAAATCTGTACACTATTTTCCGCATAATGCATTTGGACAAAAACAAAGCTGAAACTTGACTTAGAACATCGGCATGAAAGAGATTCGTAACTAATGCACAATTACAGCAGTTGAATACAAGAAAAGAAATAATTACCTCTCCTCATCATCAATAGCAAACAACAGTGAGCTAGAAGGATCATTGCGGGTAGCCTCACTTGATCTACTTTGGAACTAAAAGAAACCATAATTTGATTCAAACGTAAGCAAATGAATGCAAGTATTTCGAGGCAATTTAAAGTCCGTCTGGCCCTGAGAGATGCTTTACCTTGGATGAATCAAGCCCCAAACAGTCAGCTATGCGCGCTGGACTTGTACCCTCAATTGAAGCACATAAACGTGATACCACGGGATGAATCTGCTGAGACAAGTAGTAATCAATGTCGATCATCCATTTGCCATCATCTCTTTTCAATTCATCTGGGTGTCTAGCACGCTGAGCAATTCCTACTGAGCTACCTGAACTTGCACCCTGTCCGGAAAATGAAGAAGAAAAAAGTTAAATGAACGTATCCATCTTGAATGTAAAGCTCCCGAGACTGCTGAATTTGATTAAAAAATAAAAAATATCCTCAAACCTGCTCACAGCAAATTATGTAGGGTACTGTATCACCAGCTGAGCAACCAACAGAGTAACCACTTTGCTTCAATCTGAGTGCCACCTGGAAAATGGCTCACAGGAGAAATTAGTATGAATTGATTACATAAATAATGGAACAAGTTAAATATGTAAGATGCGGATTGTTTTTATTAATGATGTCAGAGTTTGTTTATCAAACTCACTTGAACATGTGGTTGGTTTCTGGCATCTGGGTAGGCTTCAGGTGGTTTAGTCAATGTCTTTGTGATGACATATTTCTCAAGTGCCACTTGTCCACTTCTCATATCCTCCTGTACCTGTTAGATATGAATAATTGTTGAGAATCAATTAACTTCCCAGCGCGTAGGTTTAAGGAATGAGTACATTAGTCAGCGCTACAAAAGATATGAAAGTTGCAGAATTAATGAATTCCCTTCTATAAAACCATGTCCCAAACCTTAAAACCTTTTTGATTTCCTGTTTGGGTAGGTAAGGAAGATCAACTGATATCAACCTATGTAAATCCACTAACCTACAACCCAAGCCGAAGGAGGCAAAATGATGTCTAAAACTTATGTGCTTCTTAACGTTTAAATTTTAAAAAAAAAAAAAAAAAAAAAAAAAAAACAATAATAAGATGGGAATTATATGCTTGCCTTCATGAGAGAGTTGTGTATTGATTCAACAACATCCTCGCATGATCTGTAAGCACAAGAGTCGCATAATAGATTAGTATTTTGACAGCTCACAGCAGACGGGTAGGTAAAAATGGCATACCTTTCGGACAATATTTGACTTAAACAGAAATCTCCCACATCCTTTGATAGTAAGCTCCAGTCACGACGAACCATATCAAGACCTTTACGTTCAATAACCTGCATTGATAAGCTATCCCACTGACTCCAGAGTTGGATAATTAAAGAGTGAAAAACATCTACAGACAGGGACACAACAATCTAAACACAACAAAATGGCCAACTATAAAAGTTTTTTTACATCTATAATGTTAAACATATTATTGTGACTGCGTGTTTTTTGGCATATGAAAGAAATATAAAGAGCGAAACAATTATCAAGCTAGAAAAGTATTTGAAAGTTATATAACAATTTTTTACCATCAAAAAATTACTACAACGTTACGCATTCTCCAATAATTATCTGTACTTGAGGCAAACATGGTTGGACAAAAATTGTCCAACACACTACAAATCTTCAATAGTAGACGTGTGATAGAAATCTTAGGAAAAACATTTTAAATGTACCTCGTATGGTGTACCATCCTTGAACTGCACCTTGACAGCTGCATATTTCTTCTTCTTAAGCAGCAACATTCTTTTGTACAAGCCATCAAGATCAATTTCTAGACACTTATACTTCTTGTTGACCTAAATACAAGTAGAAATAGAAGTTTCACCTCATACAGCACCAAAAGCAGAATGAAGTGAAAAAAGTAAAAATTAAGTACTTAAAATAGCAAAAGCTTTCAAGTTCAATATTTATAGTTGCTGTGTGCTAATATCGTTGTCAAATGTCAAGAATATATGTCACCTATTTTAATATTGTCTATTACACTAAAAGTTTAACCAAGGAAACCGCACAAAGATAATAACAAATTTTGGATCTCTCATCCCAAAATCATTATCCAAGCATGGGAAAGAAAACAAGGGAACTATAATTAATATACTCTCTTCAAGAATATAGATAAAATTTTGCCCTACAAGATATATGGTAATTTTCTTAGATTAAAAAAAGGCATGTGACCATAGCTTTACCTCCTGCATGACTTTCCCTGCAATAGCTTTTGCTTTTGCGATATCATCTAGTCCACTATAAATCATTATTGAATCTGTATCACCATAGATTACCTGCCAGAGGCAATAAAAATGCATCCCTCAATAGCTATATGTTAACAAGTCAAGCAACATAATGCAGACAGATATGAAAACACTATTCAATAGCTTCTAAATCTCAATGGACAAGAACTGACCTCCAAATTCAAGTTATTCTGAACAAGATCAACAGTGCTCCTAAGAATCTCCCTTCCCTGCATAATCATGTGAGTTGCTCAGTTTATAATAAAAAATCCTATTAAAAGCCAGTGTTTTTGCAGTTCAGAGCAAGAAAATCCTTCCAATTTTAGTATAAGACACATAAACTTCTCTTACTTGTTGTGTTATAAGCTCTGCAAGAGGCTTTGCATAAAATCTTGAATTGGAAAATCCAAGGCATCCATACATACTGCATTGTGAAGATATCGGCCATGTAACATGAGAAGCAACAATACCCAAAAAAAAAAAAAAAAGTAGAATGAGACAGCAATCATGGTGCATAAGCAAAAACCTATTTGCAGTGAGTTTCAATGCTTGCTGCTGAATGTCAAGCTGCTGGACCTTGAGACCAGATGCATTCTTCATCCATGACTTAACCATTCTTCTCCGCTGAACCAAATTTTTAAGCAACTACAAAAAGAGGAAAAAGGAAGGTATGACTTCTGGTAGCATGCTCACATAATTTCACTGGAAAATCAAAGTAAAACCATGTATGTTATGACAGGAAATTCATAACTGACGTACAGGACACTGGTAGAAATAAAGGCCACTCCAAAAAGTAAGCATATCTAATAATTTTTTTATGTCAATTCAACTGATAGTCGCAAATTTTATAACCAGAGGGAGACTTTGAGAAAAAGAAATCTATTTTTTTATTAAAAAAAATTAAAAGATGTACAGACAGGTAAACTAGATGCCAACATGGGGATCAAGTAGAGAAGAAACTGTAACCCACCCATGTATCTTGATACAAAACTAGCAAAAAAAGCTGCCTATGAGCCTTGGAGATAGAATAATTACAATTCGTTGATTGCCAATCCCAATTGTTTTGAATGAAGAACAAACAGAATTGCCTTTCTGTTGAAAAACTTGAGAATAATGATTCAACTAAAAAATAGTACCTCTGGTAGGACCCCAGTCGTTTTACTAGATGGTAAATGGGGCACTAATCCATCTGGGGATTTTTCAACAGTTGTGAAACAGATATTGTATTCCTGCAAAGTTCATCAAGTATTATTGCTCATTACCATAATACATCAACAGAATTAACGTTACTTAGCACTGTATAAGTGTTTGCAGCATAGAGATAGGGAAAGAAGGAAGGCTATATGGCTATTTTACCTGAATAATAGAAGGGTAAAGACTATTGAAGTCCAGAAGCAAGATATATTTGTCATATAAACCTTTTTTCGGCTCCAAAACCAATCCACCAGCATAAGCAGGACCTTTTCTGCCTTTTCCGTGATCATTATCTGGATTATCATTTTCAATTGCATCATCTATATTTAACTCTTCGGCATTTTTGTCCTCAACACCATGACTTACTCTCCGCTTTGTTAATTTTGTTTGCTTCACATGAGATGGAATCTTGTCCGGTACAATAAACTTCTTTGCATGGAATGAATGCAATAGAAGATACTCTACTCTCTGAGCTCTAGCACCCTAAAAAACAGACATTATATGTCATTTTGGTTGACAGTTTGTACAAGAAGACCAACAACATGATGAATACCACAAGAACTCACTTGAAGAGTTTTGCCCCAAAGATTGCCACTGATATTAGTCAGTTGACGCGTGAGGGGAAGAACACTTAAATGAAACATGAGCTCCATGGATAACCATGCGTCTGTTTCACCACATTCAATCTGCAAACATGACAAATACCATGAGAAACCTCATCCTAGCAAAGAAATTTAAAAAAAAAAAAATGTAGACTCTTAATAATGACCAAACTTTGTGGGACAGATAACAACAGATAAATAATTGATTACGGGATGGAATGAAAATCATGCTCCATATTGCATTTTACCCTTGCCCTTGTTACTTGCATATTTCTTTAATATCCAATCTACGATCCTAACCAATTATGGTGACTCATCAAAAATATCAAACATAATGGCTAGAACTACCCAACACAAGCATTAAAACTTACAAGTTCAATAAGGGATTCCAATGTTTGGAACATTCTGGGAGTATCATGTGGAGCAATCTCTTTACGGTCTTTCTTCAACTGGGTCTTTGCAAGTTGCGTTAGAGAATAACTGACCTGCAAGAACCAGAATAGAAACAGAGAACATTGAATTTTATCACCATTATGTACCCTCAGGGTGTAATATACCAGCTAAATATCATACCTCTTTTAATAGGTCACGGGAACACAGATAAGTGTCACATAAAAGCCGACCAGCAATGCAAGACATGATCCCAGGACTAGCTCCAGACCCAAAAATGGATCTTCCTTTTGTAAGCCTAGGCATTTCAGAACGCTTGAGACGGCCAATCTTGGACCACATGCTGCTAGGCACTCTGCAAGCCTGCATAATAAGAATATGAGGGCATTGTAAGATACGTGACAACTCACTACGTGACTCTGATGGGCTTGGCAGCAGAATCTAGCATTTCCAAGAATTCAATATGAGAGAGATGATTAATAAATGAATTACAAGTGTTCCTTCCTATTCACGTATTAATATTAGCTCAACAGTCCGAAACTTTTGCATCTTCAAGGCTCGTGCTTACAAGTGAAGAATGGAATTTAAGTCAGCATATGAAATGACATACTGCCAACAGTTTTTACTTGATTCCTATCTCCATGATCAAAATATTAAGTGCCTTCAAACGTTTTCTGATAGAAAGCACTTGCAAAATAATCTCACCTGAGCTCTGTGGAGGAGAACATCTAGATCAAACCCAGATATATTGTGCCCAACAAGAAAATCGCTATCCAACTTGTATAATTCAATCATCAGACGGTTTAACAAAGCTCTCTCACTGCAATATATTGTTGGAAGTCAAGCACAGAATTAAAATGCATAGCTGACGTGTCAAAAGAAAAGTTAATAAATTTTGATGGAAACAAGATAATAATTAAAATACCTGCTTTCACAGCATAAAACATTTGAACCAGCCTTTGAGTTCCTATCTGTCGCCTCTTTGCTGAACCCCATTGGAAATATGCCCCCATCAAGCTTGCGAACTACAGTAAAGTGGCTCAGCGTACCAGGTTTCTTCCATTCTGAGGCCAACATGGGAGTGTCAATCTGAAAGGCAAACCAGATAAATTAGTGGCTTATCTTAGTAACAAAATAAATTATGGAATACATCAAAATCAATATGTAGCTTACTACAGATTACATATAACAAAAATTAGAGTACATGAACTAAAAAATATATGAAGCGTGACTCTACTTAAGAATACATGCAAGTGAATGGAAATCAAGTTAAAAAGTTTCAACCAAGACTTTTGTCAATCTGGAAGTGGATTTGTTTGCCAAAGCAGTTGTCAATTACCATTATATCAAGTACTCAGGTATACTTCTATGACTGTATCCATATTCAGTAATCTGGAGAGGAAAAGGTCATATTCAGGCAAGAATGAGGTTAATACCCTAAAAATACATAACTCAGCTTAGCTTTAAAATGCACTAATCCATTGGAAAGATAAACAAAACATGTTTGTCCATATAATGCAATACCATAGACATACCATATCTCCTAGATGTAATATCATAAGGAGCAAAATGATTTCTAACTAATTTTGCAAATCAAAAACCTCAATTCAATTTAAAATATATCAAACTAACATCAATGATGACAAAACACATGTCATACAGTTAGATACAAGAAGTATATGTCAAAATGAAAGCAGCATTGCCAACAAGACTCTTAAACAAACCTTAGCCTTGTGACAGGAAATGACAGATGCAGAGACAATTTCATTTACATCCTGCTTTTCATTCACAACAGTTTTCAAATTTATCGCTGTCACGATCACTGGAGGAATCTCTGTCACATTCTTTGGGGATGATGAAACTGATATGTCTTTGGGAGAGTTAGCAATAATCTCAAATTTGCACCAGCTCACCTGTACAAGAGTATATCATGCAGTTACAGATTTGAAATATAAAAATGCATACAAGTGATACCGTATGCATAACTTAAGTGACAAATTATGTCCAGATCTGGAAGTCTCACCCTTTGAGGAGCAGCACAGCAAGAAAAATTTGAAACTGATAGCCAAGAGGGTCCTTTTACCTTCCTTTTAACAAGAAAAAGTTCCAAGGCACTGCATATGGTTATACCAGTCAGAAACTTCTCTTTCAAACATAAATTTATTTAATATTACCTTCTTAACTGAAGCTGAATATCCTTACATGTGATCATAGGTCTCTAAGACACTCAACATCAATAACATCACTTGTAGAAACTTTAAAACAATATATTAATATGTCGTACGCAAGAACACTGAGATTATAACTAGGTTATCAATCAAGTTCATATCAAGTCAGGTCGCTAAAAACAAGTCAATTCACTTTCCTTCCCTTCTGATAGGATATATCAGATTAGAAATCCATGCTAATTATTTTTACCTGGAATGAGTTCCAAGCAGAGCACAGAAATTTTCTCCTTTTAGATCTGGTGGAAGTGGTGGGTTCTACAATGAAAGATTACATAGTAATTAGCCATAATTAATTGAGTCAAATACAAGTATCAGGATGATTATGAAAGCAGCAATGTCTGACATGGATTTAACTTTGAGAACAGTAACTTTCAAACTTAATTTAGAAAATAGGCATAACAGTTCGTAACATAGAGACTTGACATATAACACAACAGCTTAAACTACCTTTCAAAATCCATTTTTTGAAAATGCATATTTACCAATGCATTTTAAATCATTATCAACAACGTATCATTGCAAAAGTAAAAATAAATAAATAAATAAATAAAACCAATTACATATTTTTACTAAATTTTGAAAACAAAAACTCAAAATTCATAAACAAAAACTTATTGATTTAATTCACAGATTTAGAGACATACCTCAAATGGATAATTGATCTTGAGCACATAATTCTCACCAATAGGTATGTCAGCTCGCTCAAATGCATATTTCCTCTGTATAATCCAGAAAATGGAATGGATATGGAGAAGAAATGTGAATGAATTACAAAAACAATAAATAAGTTCAATGCATTTCCAGGGACATCAGAAATTTTGATCTGCAAACCTTAACCGGTGACATGCTAAACCTTGAAACGTTGAGATTTAGCAACTGTTTTGCTATTTCACTTTTCAGTCCTTTAGCCATATCCTAGGAGATTACAAAAGCAAAAATAAACTATAATAAACCAATAAAAGGAATGAAGGAAAAGAGAATAAAAAGGGAAAAATGCATTTGATTCCATTTACTCGTACATGCAAATATGCACTTACCTGAAGCTTTGTTTGGAGATGTGCGAGAGAATTAGAAGACTCTTCAGCATCTTTCTCAAGCTTTATAATCTCATCAGTTCGAAATAGAGAACCCTTTGGAATAGCATAAACACACCTCTGCATGTTCTTAACGACCACACAACAACTATGATATGTACTTCCTGCTTTGACCTTCATAGCAAAAACAGATGCCAGTCATCAATGTCATTGTATGAACATGGAGTTACATCAATAACCAAAAAAATAAATAAATAAATAATTATATAAAATGCCACAGACTATACCACTATATGTTTCACAATTAAAATTGAATTTATCTCGTCATATGGATTAGCAGACGAGGAAGCTCAAATCCAAACCACGCTCTAAAATAACCAAAATCGCTATATTACCTTTCCAAAGAGATAGACCGTTCCCGTATTAGCACCAGAAAGCTGCTCATGAGCATCAAGAATGTAGAAAGGCAACGACCCATCTGTATCCACATCAAACTCCGACAGCTCTTCAGGGTTCGAGCCATTTTTCACATCCTCCGCTACCCCATTGCTACTGATCACTGCCTTCCACCCAGCACTTGCACTTAACGCTGGATCCCTCACCTCATTAACAATCTTCGCATTCAGTTTGTAACCCTCCTCCTTCAGTTCCTCTTTCACTTCAATCACATCTTTCGTACTAGCTTCAATACTCACATCAGATTCCGGTTTCAATTCCAATTCTTCGGATTCGTTGATCAAACAGTTTTTATCATCAGCTTCGCAAATTACAGCATCAGAATTTTGATCCAGTCCCGAAGTCATTACTGAATCACAATTTTGTTTATTAACCAAATTCAATGAATTTGTGACGAATGGACTTTCAGTTTTAACAGAATTGACTGAAATGAAACTCTTATTACTGTTCGAAACTGAAACTGAAACTGAAACTGGCTGCGACCTTCTACGCTTCTCTCGATCTGCAGCGTCGGGCGCGAATTCCGCTAGAACTTCATCAACAACACTCTCACTTTCTTTTATTTTATCGTCTTTAGCTTTTTTGAACATTGCCGTAGACGTGAACATCGCCGACAATCTCTGCTTCCCCATCATTGCCGCCGCCGCCGTTAACGACGGATTCGACTTCTTCACGTGTTGATTGTTTTCTTGTTTCTCCTTCTTTTCAACTCTCTTTTTTTTCAATGACTTTTGTCCTTCCATTGCTTCGTCATCCGATGATGAGAGAAAGCCGGCGGTGGACCAATCTTCTTCCTGGCCTTCGTCGCCGTAGCCGAGGCCGTCGTCGTCCACAATGAACCCCCGCGCCTCCTCCCGGCGACGTGCAACCAGCGCATCGTACTCATCGTCGGCCACCGTGTCGTATATCGGATTCTCCAGCTTGATATCATATCCTCTGGATTCTCCGGATCTGCGTCCCCCCTGCCGGAGTGCCTTGAGCCGTTCCAAGGCTTCAGCTCGGGCCGACGCTTCCGCTCCTCTCGCTCGGCGCCGGCCCGCTACTATCGGCTGCTCGTCGGCCATCTCGAAATCTGTTTCTGGTAGATTTCTCTTCAATTTCTCCCTCTCTAGGGTTTTGGAAAGCTAGAGAGGCGAAATGGATCTTGAAGGTTATATATGGCGGGAAATGTCTAAATTTTGGCGCCAAATAATATTTGATTATCGACTCCGAGAGTACACTGCCACGTGCCACCTTGACGACGGAACTTATAATAAAAAATAAACTTAAAGAAAAACAGATTGATTACTTAATTAAATTTGATATAATATTATTTTATAAATTTAGATTACGAAAAGAAGGTATTACATATTTTATAACTAAAATTTTTCAGAATAATATATCAATATATCTAACATTTAAAAACTTTAAAAAAAAAAAAGGCTCATGGAGAAGCCTTAATTTTGAGGGTCATAATTAACTTTTGTTAAAATCCCATAACTTTATTATAACAATAATGTACTTGAAATATTTATTCAATTGAATAATATTAGTCTTATAAGCTTGTTTATATAAATCTATCCTTCAAACTTCTTTTATAATTTAATAGCATAAATTAATATTGATAATGTGAGAATAATACGATGATATTAAATAAATTTGTATGATTTAGTTTGTATAAATAGTTTGTAAATATATGATAATACTTGTCGATTATATAAGTTTAACCAAAGACACTAAATAAAAAAATGAATAATTAAATTAAAAACTTATTTAAAAAATCTAAATATTTGAAATTACAACCCAATTTGATAATTTCAAACTCATGACAGCCATTTAACCATTTTATTAAATTTGGTCAAAAAATTAAAAAACTGTAAGAAAACCTCAAATTTTTTTTAGTAATAAACATTTATTTCAGTATCATATAAAATATTTTCAATAAAATTTTTTACCCATCTAAATCCAATCGTGTTTGGATCAAACTTGATACTGAACCAAACTTTTGATTGGGCTAGACTAGAGCCGATGATACGAATTGGGGTTAGGCACTGGCAAGGGTTGACTTTGTTTAGGTCCACTATTTTTCGACGCTGAGAGTTATCATTTCAAGTTTTCAACCCCTCAAAGCTCGCTTTTTGAACTCCGTTTTAATTAAAAATAAAATAAAAAGTATTTTTAAGATGTAAATAATTATGCACAAAATATTAACAATTTTAAGTATAATTAGTGTAATATTTTAACAATTATTTTATTTAAATTTTTTTTAACTGTTTAAATGTCTAATTTGAAATTAATATTTTATACTTGTAAAATGATTTTGAAATGACGGACGATGAATTCAAGTATTATAATTATAATTATGAGAAATAAGTTTTTATTTTGATTTTAAAAATATTTTTTAATAGCTTTTACTTAGTCGCTATAAATTGAGCATTTTCATTTTATTCAGTTCAATATAATCAAACAAGTAAGTCTTATACGTATTTAAATAATTTTTTTATTTATAAAAATATGATTTAAGTCAATCTTATGAAAACCCTACAAAGAAAAAGTAAAGCTCTAATATATGTTTACCTCATAAAAGAGTAGAACCTTAAATAAATAATTAGATAAATAGCTCATAAGTTATGAAAAATAAAAATATATCTGAAATGATTTTGAACAAGGAGATGATAAGAAAATTTTAATAGACTGTAAGTTGATACGCTTTATAATAATTATAAATAAATTCAATTTTAAGATGGATAAAAAAATTTTGTTATTATAAAAATTGTATTTATAAATTATAATTTTTAATTAAGGATAAAACTTAGAAAGAGATTTTAAAAGACTCAAGTAGCAGTAACTTTTATCATTATAAAAAATAATAATAATATAGTGGTAAAGTCAATTTACGTAGGGTCATCCAGTCCAGTTAATGAACAAAATATTAACAATTTTAAGTATAATTAGTGTAATATTTTAACAATTATTTTATTTAAATAAACGATATAATTCGAGTTGATTTAATCATTTCATTGTGTACAGATATCGCATAGAGACGGATTATTCCATGCAATAATCAAATGAAACAGTTTGATTTGATTTGAACATTAATTAATTATCACTTTTTTTATTTTATTTCGAATAAAAATGATGGGTTGCAGGGCTCATGCTCCAATTGAAATTCCACTTTACTCACCGACTCCTTACCATTAAACTCTCTTGTCGGCGCAATCATGCCTTCTGTCAAATACGGATTTTTTTTTTTTTTTTAAGAATGTGATTGAAAGTGGAGTTTATAAATAAATAAATAACATAAAACCAAAGGGGTACCTTAATTAGCAACAATTTTTTAATAAAATAATTATAGATTATCAACAGAAATAGAAATTCAGATGATGTCATTAGAATATTGTTATTGTTGAATACAATTTTGTTGGTAGCGAATTGCTTGATTATTTTACAAATATTTGGACAAAGTATATATTAGCGTACCATGACGATTATAGACACATCAACGATGGGGACGTGGAACAACTAAACAAGTTAATGAGTCCAAAATCTAACCACTCCCACCTCTGATTTAAGGGTCTCACTACAGTACACCCAACGTATGGGTACGCAGGCTGCTTTCACAATTTTTAGTGCTCCT
This sequence comes from Boswellia sacra, assembly GCA_013180625.2. NCBI lineage: Eukaryota > Viridiplantae > Streptophyta > Magnoliopsida > Sapindales > Burseraceae > Boswellia > Boswellia sacra. The sequence continues at coordinate 497,031 of SNVD02000038.1, read as the reverse complement.
TCACAACAACCAAGCAAATATATGCATTAAATCTTTTTAGTGCTCCACCAATGCCTTGGAATCTTATTATTTTGGGATTCACCCAAGCTCTAAAGTACTTTTGAACTCAATATTCAAATTCCACTAATTTCTCTTATTGATTACTTAAATACAATTTAAATAATGCTACACATATCATGTAATTCAACGTGATATGATGTTATCAAATATATGATTGATACATGTTATTTAGATGTCTAATCCAAAATGTTAATCTTATAAATGAAATGACCAACTTAATATATACCCTATGACCCTCTTCTAATCAAGAACGAAGTCAGAAAATTTGGTGAGAGGGGCAAGATTGAACTACAATAAGTAAAAATAATTTAACTCAAATTATATATAGCTATGAAACTTTTAAAAAAAATTAATATTATATATTTACATTATTTTGAACGTATATTTAAAATATCAATTTTAAATTAAAATCTTAAAATAAATGATAATAAAACAATTAATAATTTATTTAATTACAAATATAAACTTTATATTAATATATTAAAAAATAGCTTATATGTAAAATGTAAAAATAAATGTGAGACAAAAACGTGTGAATAATGATGAGGGATGAGTGTCATACACAATTTTGTGAAAAAAAAGTTAAAGAAAGGTGTGTGCGTATAAATATAAGCATGTATTATAATTAATTGAAAAATATATTAAAGAATCTTTGAAATTTTTCTTGGATCTGCAGGGGCAGTTGCCCATCTTGTGCATATGCTCGCTCTACCCTGCCTCTAACCAATCAATATGGGATTCAATGATCATCTATCGGATGAAACTCGTTCAATGAAGAGATGAGATCATCTCATCTCATTCATAACCTGAAACTCATCACAATTGGACATCGAAATCTAACTCTAATATCATTTAAAGATTACTCAAGTATCAAATCTATTGGATGCGTGAATAAGGTCTTCAAGAAGTTCCAACAATTATTATATAATTTATTGTGACTTATTTTAATTTCATCTCATGATATTTTTGCACTATCAAATTATATAAGATTGTTGCACATGCAATTTTGCACTTCTCATTAATAGCCCGCGGTAGTGTTGTTAAGGCACATTTAAAGTTTTATTTAAGTGTGGCTGCGAAGCTTAGACCTCCCGTGTACTCTATTTTCAATAGAACCTTTGAGTTCCGATTCGATTTTATGTACATCCTTAAACCTGTCGACACAGAACAGCCCATTTTCTACAGTAATCGTAATTAATTAATCTAGAAATTTCCATTGATTTCTGCTTTTGTTGTTGGTTGGTGCGTTGGGCGCACAACTAATTACACATGAAATCAAATTGGTTGCTCAAAATTAAAATTTAAGAAAAATTCAGGAGTGATACTAGAAAGTCTTTTTGTAAAAAAACAAACAGAAGGGTACAGAAATGGATTTTAACGCTTTTGATTAAACGTCGCAAAATTAGATATAGATGAGTTTGAAGTGCATTCCCAAAGTCAAAGATATCACTAGTTCTAATAGAGAGAGATTGTGATAAGTCAAATAATATTAATATTAATTTATTTTAGTTATATGTATTTGCAGTTTGAAGTGGACAAGACCATAAAACGACACTACATAGGTTTCGAAAGCCATATTTTCCACTGATAATTAGCATTTTCATCTATAAATTCAATTTTTAACTTGTTTTATAAATATCTACTTAACTTTTGATTTTAAATTATAAAATATTCCAAATGATGGTACATGCTATGTTAAGTCATAAAAAATGTAAAATATCTTCATTAAAAATGTTAATTTGTTTTAAAAATTGGGTGAAATTCATTAATTTATTATATTTAATTAGTATTATAATAAAAAATTCAACATAAAAATAGCTTAATACATAAAGTATCATTGTGGTTTGCTTTAATATTAAGTACAAAACGAATTAAAAAATAAATTTATAATTAATTTTAAAAATTAAAGACACCCTTATTAAAAAAGGTTTATGAAACCATTTGTTAACAAAAGCTAAAATTAGTTTGAAGAAATATTGTTTGAAGAAGTATTGGTTAATCATAAAACAAAATATATATTATTCTCTTTTTTTTTGGTTATGTCCTAAATGATAAAAACAATTACATACCGAGAACTTGTAATTCGAATTCACATTTTTGACTTCACATTTTCTCTTGAAAGATTAGATGAAATTAATTGAGATAAAATAGAGTTCAAAAAGTTTGAAAAACTTTGACAATTGAAAGGTTGAGAAATAGATCGCGGAAAGAGTAATTTACATTGTAAAATAAGAATAAAGTTTGTGTGGGTTTTTTAAAGCAAAATTTGACTCCCGTAGGGGCAATGAAGCGGAGAACAAAATCTATAGTAGGAGGCAATAATAATTAAATTTATGAGTGAATTGTGAACATTTTTTAAACAAGCGGGGGCAATTGTCTACAGTTGCTTTCATGTGGGTCCGTCACAAATTTTCGAGTGTTTTATATATGTGTGTGTGTGTGTGTGTGTGTTATATCAGTTTTGAGTAAAAAAATAAAAACAAAAAATCGGTCAAATTCACTTGAATAAAATTAATCCTACGTGGAATATATCTTTATATCTTTGATCCTCCTATATTAAATATTATTATTTGCTATTCGACCATTGGTTTAAAAGAATCGTTTAATTTTATTTATTTATATTAAAAAATATTGGAAAAGGAAGCAGTTAAGGCAAAGTGAGCTGAGGTGAAGTGAACTGGACTGAAGTAAGCGCTGCCCCTGCCCGCGCAGTTTTCTCGTTCTTTAATCATAACTACGCACAAGGAACATAAAAGTCGTATGCCAGCTGCTATTCTCATCGCCACTCTCTCACACCCTTTACTCTCTCTTCCACTTTCTCTCCAAATCCGCATCTCTCCTCCTCATAACATGATCATCTCTCCACGTTAATATTAATTCTCTTCTCTTTGCTTGCAAATGTAATCGCCAACTTTACCTTCACCCTCTTTGATTGTTGATTTTTTTTTTGTTTGGTTATTTGATTTTATCACAAACAAATTAAGCAGCACCTTTATGACATGAGTGATCAACTAGCAAACCAAACTTCAATCTTCGGTCTCCGTTTATGGGTTGTTCTTGGCGTCTGTCTAGGAGCAGCATTCGTGCTGCTTCTCTTCCTCATCTCTCTTTGGCTCACTTCAAAACGCTCCAAAACCAAACACAAGAAGCCTTTTTTGAAGGACCCTGCAATACCTGCAGTCTCTAAAGACATCGAAGAGGTCAGAATCCAAGCTGTCCCTCCTCCGGAGCCCGATCCCATTACTGGGATAGAGAGGCAGGCGTTGCTTCTGCCTTTAGAAGAGGAGAGTCCAACTGGGTACCACAAGATTCACGTTGAGATCGGTAAAGATCATAGAATATGTTACCCTGGAAATGGGAGTGGCGAGGCTCGTGTCGGCGGCGGCGGCTGCGGCGGTGATCAGGTGGCTGTTGTGGTGCCTGAGGTGTCGCATTTGGGATGGGGTCATTGGTATACTTTGAGAGAGCTTGAGGTTTCAACAAATGGTTTTGCTGATGAGAATGTGATTGGTGAAGGAGGGTATGGGATCGTTTATTATGGTGTTTTGGAGGATAACAATCAAGTGGCTGTCAAAAACCTTCTCAATAACAGGTATTGCGTAGCAAGTTTCAACTATTTGATTATTTTTACTTTTGTTCTAACTTATGTTAGATTGATCATCTTTTTTTTCTTGTGACTGATAGGGGACAAGCTGAGAGGGAGTTTAAAGTTGAAGTGGAAGCAATTGGACGAGTTCGGCATAAGAATTTAGTGAGATTACTTGGCTATTGTGCAGAGGGAGCTCATAGGTACTCTGCTTTTTTCTAATTTGAGTTTGCTGTTTTTGTTTAAGTTTTTGTCCCATTCTGCAGACTAGAGTTTGTAAATTCTTGGTAGTGATGATGCTTTTTTCCTTGTGACAAAGGATGCTTGTATATGAGTATGTCAACAATGGAAACTTGGAACAATGGCTTCATGGGGATGTAGGGCCTTGCAGTCCCCTTACTTGGGAGATTCGGATGAACATCATCCTGGGAACAGCAAAGGGGTACAACGCTAATTTATCTTCATTTCAGCTTCTATAGTCCAATTTTATTTCGATGGTCATAACCGAAGTATTTATCCAGGTTAAGTTATCTACATGAGGGGCTTGAACCTAAAGTTGTTCATCGTGATATAAAATCAAGCAATATTTTAATTGACAAGCAGTGGAATCCCAAGGTTTCAGACTTCGGCCTTGCCAAACTCCTTGGCTCAGAGAGCAGTTACATCACAACCCGTGTGATGGGTACATTTGGGTATGTGCTCTGTAGGATTCTCTGCCACTGTTTTTGCCTTTGTGTCTACAGGAGAGATTAACATTTCTTTTCTACTTTTGTAGCTATGTGGCACCTGAATATGCAAGTACAGGCATGTTGAATGAAAGAAGTGATGTGTATAGTTTTGGGATTCTCATCATGGAAGTAATTTCTGGGAGAAATCCAGTTGATTATAGCCGGCCTCCGGACGAGGTTTGTACTCTATTCCCAAAATAATTTTAGGGTGAATTGTTTAAACTGTCCTATATTTTTCATTTTTCTAGTTTTTCTTGCCATTAATATGCAAGAATTTTGCAGGTTAACTTAGTTGAGTGGCTTAAGAAGATGGTTTCTAACCGGAATCCAGAGGGGGTGCTGGATCCCAAGCTACCTGAGAAACCTAATTCAAGGTCACTGAAGCGGGCTCTTCTTGTAGCTTTACGTTGTGTAGATCCAAATGCTCAGAAAAGACCAAAAATGGGCCATGTGGTACACATGCTCGAAGCTCAAGAGACCTCCTCTAAAGATGTATGTATATAATTCTGCTAAAAGCTCAATTCGGTTCCGCCATTACAGTTTCTGTCCATAGGAAATCATATATGTAACTTACATGCTTCAGCTTGAGTAGAAATTTGAATTGATCTTTTGGGTTATGATTCTTAGCATTTCCTTTTTGGGATATCCATATGAGCTTATTAAACTATGTAAACCTTTGCCAAACCTGATGCAGTCAGTGGGAACAGGAAACTCAAGTAAAATAATTAGTTTAGATTTTGACCGAAACTGTGGTTCATAACTTTCAAGTCCAATTTTGCTGCTATATTAATGCTACATGTGGTCCAATGCTGCCACTTTCTTTGTGTGATTGGCTACAGTTTACAAGTTAAAAGTTTAAAACCACCGTACTTAGATGTAAAATGAGATAAATAATGAAGAGAATCGATAAATTTCTTCGCTTCTTTAGATGTAAAACATGCAATATCAAAATTTTTTACCATATGATGCTATAGCCTAAGCACTTGGTTCCAGGATCGTAGAGCTGGCAAGGAAACAGGAGGACAACATCGTGATAGTCCAAAAAATGGGTTGATAGAGAAGCAAGTGACAGCATCAGATGGCAATAATATGCATGAAAGTGAGGCGCATGCCAATGGGGGAAGATGGCAACATCAAGTAGAGCAAGAAGAAAAGCATTGAAAAATCTTCAACATGGTTTTGAGTTTATCCCACATTACTGTGTTGTCCATTTATAAGCTGGCAAATGCAGATGGCAATTGTATTATCTATTTTGTGGCTTTCACCAATGTTGCTTTAAACCTGCATAAGATTATTCACTTCAAAGATCTTACTCGATGCCTTAATTAAAGAGGCTCTGAAGTCTGTGCAGGATGCCTCATGCAAATTCTAGTCACATTTCTAAAATAACAAGTTAGATTCTGGATGATTGTTAAATTTTTATACAAAGCAATATTAAAATTCGTTTCATTGTGGAAGCAAGGGCGGAGCCAGAATTTGATTTGATTGATAGGGGGCCAATGGTAAGAAATTAAGATTAATTAGGGGGATTACAAAGAAAAACACAATTAAAGAGGGCTCAAACGGTCAGAAACAAAAATATGAGAGATTATGTTTATGTGAAAGAAATTATATTATTATTTTTTTTTTCAGGGCCTCCCCAGATACAACGTAGCTCCGCCCCCGGGAATATTACACCTTATTGGTGGTTTTAGATTTTGAATTGACAAGAGATACAATTGAAGTATTTCAATGTGATCACATTGAATATGCAGCCAACATATTTGATTAGCCAAGCGCCATTATTAAAGTTCCTCCTCAATTAATAGCCATATCAATTTCTAACTTAGTTGGCGGAGTAGATCATTTTGAGAATTGATTAGGGGTACCCCACCAGTCTTTCAGTAACATGGCTTGTTTGTCCAGTCTCCATTACAAAGGAAATAGGGCAAATGGGTCCCCGCCATTGATGATGGCTGGTTATGCCCTTTTCGGGTGAAAGCTCCGTCAAGCCGAGGCTTTCTGTCATCTGGGTTGCTTCAATTGTCAAAAAGGGTATTTTCTTCTCTTAATTGGGGATAATAGCTAAAAATAATTTGGGATTATATCCAACTTTCATCTACATAAAAGTTAGAAACCAAAATAAAAATTGGACATGGGCGTTTCCAATTTTTTTGTGATGTTTCCAACTTTTATATATTCCTTTTGAACTTTTATATAGAAAATATGATCCATGCATATCTTGCAATATGATCCATCACTCAAGATATCTCCCCTTGACAGTATGAATATATATATATAAGACAATGAATCAATACATAAAAAAGAGTGTCATCACTGTCATGAGTCATTACTGGCATGTACCTGGTTCAACTGCCCCATTTATAATTGTTTGAATGGAGAAGTAGGAGAGCAGCCCTACAGATAGTGGCCCAAGATTTTTGCCGTAGAACATGGGATGCTTCAGAATTGAACACTATACTTGCCTAAAGTGATGACATATGTGAATTAACATGGAAATAGAAAGGATGTTGTTATGAGGACAGCCCCAATATCTAAGCCGGTGGTTTCTCAGAATTAAGTGATGTACACATGTGCTTTTTAAAATTGTCAAATTGAGGCCCATGCACTTTATCATCGCTTTAAACATAAGATCTCATTATGTAGTTTGGTACGGGGGAACCGCAAGGGACACTTTTTATGGATGTATCAATCCCTTGTAGAGTTTCCATTCCACTAAGACTTGCTATTGATGCTCCAACAAAATTCTACTTGGGTATGTACCAAAATTTTATAGACAACACCAAACACGTTTTGCTCCTTATTGTCCATAGGCAAGGCAGAAAAATATGGCGAGTTTTTCCCAGAATACTATCTTAGACACTGCAGGAAGCAGGTCAATGAAGGGGCCAAAAACTGTCTTCAAAGAAGCAGATATTCTTTCCAGCATATGTACCATATCCTACTTCAATGACATATTTGGTTAATAATATCTCCCACTAACTGCCTAGAGGTCCCAGCAATTGCAAAAACTTCAGAATTTGATGAAGCAAGCAAGAATTGCAAAGCTTATCCTTAGCGTACTCTTTGCTCTTTGTTAGTGAGTGTTTGTCATTCTAAATCTCATCAAGTTTAGTTGAAATTACAACCACGGGTTGGAGCCTAGCTCAGGAAGGGTAATTACAATCAAGATGTTGGTTTTATTCTGCTCAAAAGTAAAAGATTTCGGATACAAGGGCAAGAAAGAGCTCTTATAAATGAAAAGATCCAAAATGAGGATACAAAGTGAAACATCAATGAATATTGTGCCCTGTGGTTCAAAAAATATAAATACAGGTGAACAAGCTATTTCTAATAATTTAACCGTAGCACCAGAGTTGAGGACAAAACTGTTCCAAGCAACCATCGTAAAACTGGTCTCTTATCCATAAAAGCAGTGCTACTAGAAGCTTTTGGAGGACTTTGAACTCCTCCTAGGGCTGCTGGTGGAGGGGGAGCTAGTGGAGGGATGTCACATGTACCAAATGTTGCATTTGCCTGCCCATATATGACAAATACCAAGTCAAGCTATGGGAGAATTTGAAACAAATTTTGTTAATATTTGCTACAATCTTTTCGAGCACCAGAAATAATTTAAGAGAGTAATGAATTTAACTACTATTTATTCTACTCTCGAGGAATTAATATATTAACAAAATATTATAAAAAGATTACAGGAAATATCAGGCAAATAGTTCATTCTAATCAGAAATTGGTACACCTATATGGTGCTCTATTTCATTGCAAGTAGGATATTATTGCAACCTTTGTGAAATCAGGTGGGTGATCTAATGGTTCCATATTGAGGTGAATGCAGATGATAATACTTTACTAGATAATTTGGTAGCACACCTTGCAATAAGCTATACTGTCACATCCACAAGTAAGATGACCATTTGCTTTATCAGTGGCTTCTGAGGCTCCTCCACCATCACTTTTCTGCATGAAATTCAAAATATCTGTCAAAAAAATCTTCAACTTGCTTTTGTGTTTTAATTGCTTTTTCTAAGTTGGAGATGATGTAACTCAAATAAAGGGTCTATAATGTGAAAACTGCCTGACTACCTGGTAAAAATCAACAGCAATGAAGTTTGGCCAGCGTTTGCCAGATGCTTCATAGCAGGTGTTCATCATCTTAATTAGTGGAGCTGAATTGTCTAAGCAAGCCTCTGTGACATTGGGATTATCAGGAAAGTAATTCTGAAGAACCAGCGATATATTTTTTGTGTTCATGGGGGAAGATTCTTCGCGATTTGGACATGAACCAGCTACCATCCCCTTATTTCCATCTGCAATTCCAGTTCATTTTAAAAACTCTTTTTCACAAGCAAGGAAAGTATTTGATCAAGCACAAACATTGATCCTTGTAAGATCAGTTTGCTAAATGAATAAGAACAGAGATAGTACTAATTTCAAACTAAATTATCGACCATATGGATATAGAATAATTTTAAATCTTGTACAAGTCTTAAAAAGAGCATAAAAAAGATGATTAAAAGACAATTAGCAAGAGATTCAGTTTTTGGTTCTGCTCTAGTCCAATTAGACATTTCTGAACCTATCAATAATGCCTAAGAATTGGTAACTTGGAGTCCAAAATCAGTAGTTGCATTTGCTACATCCTATATATATATATCAACACAATCAACACAATTAGATGGGATGGAAATAGAACTCACACTGATTTTCTACGACGTATTTCCACTGGTAAGCTATTCCCTCAGAAGCTTCCTTGGAAGGTTCAGAGGTGAAGACCACCAACCGCTGATTCTCGCTAACCATATCATCCACTGTTGGCCAATCTTTGCCAGCCGTGGGCATCTTTGACAGAGGAAACCGGTATTTGCTTAGACCAGATTCATTGAAAACCTTTGTCAAGCCATTCGAGGATGTCACGTAGTCCTCGATAAAAATAGTGACAATCTCAGATGGATTTGCTTCAAGAAATTCTTTGATCTCTTTAAGCACTTTACTTGCTGGTTCCTGAAGAAATTCAAATAGTCACTTTTAAAGCACGTAGAAATGCAGGTACAATCAAGAACCAGACGTTGAGGAGAATGCAATTACAAATGCTGTGAAGTCGTAACATCTGCCAGCATAGGAATGACATAACCAAATGTCATCATCGAAGTCATACATATCCAGCATGAGCCCTCTAACTCCATTCTGCAAGAGAATACAAAGTCTAAGCACAACATCAATAACAAGTTGCACCTTAATCTAATTAAGAGAAACTAAAACTCAATTAAGCTTAACGCTCAATTAAACATGGGAAAACCAAATTAACCTTTTTGCACAAATTTTCTTTAATTTGAATCTAATTTACAGAATACAAAGCCAAGAAGAAGTAGGAACAATATTACTTAGAAACAGAGAATTTCCACATTTAAGTATACTTTTCCATCTGAACATGAGAAATGGTAATTGAGTTGGACTTTTTTTTTTTCAGTCTTGAAATGAAAATTCTCCACATGAAAGGGTTGTTGGTGGAATTAAAAATTTGAATACAACGAAGAACGAGTCACTATTATTGAATGTGAATAAACTTAAAAATGAAAATTAGTTCCCAACTGCCCATTACAAGTTCTTACCTAGAGAAAACTGCATCAAGAATATGAAATCCTCAAGTTTGGTCAGCTTTCTCCAGACATTTTTTTAAATCTAAAGACAAAAACCAACCAACTTGGCTCGCACTAGAATGCTTAATTTTCAATCAAAGGACAACTAAGCAGGCATGCAATGAAATATAATTAAAAATCATCAGTGGCACCCACCTGTACGGAAAAAGTTAGTATAATTATTACAACAAGTGCGAGTGTGCAATCGAAAGATGACGAGACATAGAAGAAGAATGCGGTTTACCTTAAGCTGAGATGTAACGGAGTCTTCTTGGTTCATTGGAGACACTATAATCGCTCCAACCTCAGATTTGGTCCCGGTAATAGCAAATGAATTGTGCGAGGTCAGCCATGAATATTTATTGAACGGCAAACCTTTCACCTATCATAACCAAACCCACATGAAAAAACAAAAAACCAAGCTCAAGGCAATAAATTTAAATCCAGAACCAGTTACAAAACAAAAACGAAACATAAATATACATACCTTGGATGTGGGATTTATTGGTTGGACACGAGAACATCTGGGTCGGGTATTTCCATTTTCTGGGCATGTTTGACACGTCAATCCAGAATCGCAAGCGCTAGCAGCCGTGGAACAAGTCTCTCCGATCTGCTTAACAAAACGAAACAATATAAACGCCACACCAAAAAAAAAAAAGTTCTTTTTTTCATTTTTTTTTTAACAAACGAGCAGAAAAAATCACCTTAAGACCTGAAGAACATGCAAAAACAAAAGCTGAAATGAAGAAAACTTGGATTTGGAGATGGAAAAAAGAGTTCTTTCCCTGAAACAACAAAGAAACAAACCAAAAAAAAAAATGCCCCACTTCAGGTTAGCACTTTCCCAGAAAATTTAAACAAAAAAGCTTCATTAATTTACTTTGCATGCCTTCATTTGATAAGGATCTGACAGAGTGACAAAGGCAGAGAGATGGGGTTTGCTCGGAGATTTGAAAGGACAAAGGAGGGGCTTTTGAAGTGGTTAAGTTGTTGTTATTGCCTGAATCAAAGAGAAACAGACAAGTGAATGAGAACGTGTATTCGCGTCCTCATTGAGTTTAGTAAGAAAGAAACCGATAATAAAAGAGAGGGAACTGGGACATGAAATCAATTGTCGTGGTCGTTAGGTGCGCCTCGTTTTGTCGTGTCCCGGTTTTGGTGAATTTGTGTTTTTTTTATCCAAGTTTTATCTTCTTTTAGAAATATCCCTTTTTATTTCGGTTTCCAATATTCCGTAAATTGTTTTTTCCTTTCTTTGCAATCTTTTCTGTAATAATAGTATTACTACAGCCTTCGCCATGTTAAATTTAGAGCGAAAATGGGGAGATTTGTGTGGTGCTACAAATCATGTAGATTGTACTTTTCGAATGGGCGCGAGTGAAATCTAGAATGAATGAATTTCCTTTTTTTCGACTTTAACGTGTTTCGTATTTATATTTTTATAAATGTTTGATTGCCAAAAGGAAAAATTGAATCTTAAATTTCACCCAGACACATCTACCCCTGGTTATGTAAAATCCAGAAATTGTCATGTTCACATTTCACCAAACAATTTTGAAACCTAATTCAACGCTTATCAAATAAATAAATGGTCATCTTAACTTGTAGTCTAAAACCAAATATAAAATCTTAAAAAATTATGTAGATTCGTTTAAAATTTATATATTTAATAATTTTTATATAATTTTTTAAAAAGTATACATAATTTTTAATAGAATTTATATAATTTTTTAAGGTTTATATCAGTTGTTAAGATTACCCACAAATAAATTAATAAAAACCCTCTAATTGAAACAGTCCGAGAAAGGCACGTGGCCAACTTGATTTGAATTTTGCAGTTTCGTTTATATGCCGAAACTTGTCTTTCACTAGTTCAATTTAGTATAGTCAAAGAATTTCCAACCCTTTATTTTAATTGCAATATGAAGCATAATATAAAAATCCGATCACCAAATCAACTGGGTTTTAAGTAAGATTTAAGAGGTGCTAAGAAACATCCAAAAGGGTTCTCTTCCTTTCAAAAAAAAAAAAAAAATATTTGATTATAGGACACTTGTTGCCAATGAATAAACTATAGCAAAATTTGCTTGCTTTTGCGTCTTTCTATATAACTCATTAATTTATTTAGGAGGCTAAGAATCTAGTTCTATTATTTGTTTTCACTGTATATATAATTTTTTTTTAATCAAAGCTAGCCGTCGGATGGGCACCGTAGCCGTCTTTTATTGCATTTGAAAAGTAAGATTAAATTTCCTTTTTCACACATTTAACTTTTCTTATACGGAATGAGAAAATTCTGAATTTAGAATGTTGAACTTTTCGTTGTTTATCGTGACTTCTAGGCTATTAATGTTTTCGAATTAAAATAATCTCTGAATTTATGCAAGATAATTTAAATATGAAGTTTATATATATATATACTAAGTCAACGTTAATATAATATTAACGATGAGTAAACACATGATTTAAAACTAAAATAGTCTTGAAATAATGCTAGATATACAATTTATTAATAACTAATATTTTTTATAATATGAGTTAGGAAAATATTATTAGATGAGTGATTACCATCTTATTCAATTTAACATTTTTTTACTTATTTTTATTTTTTATCTATCAAGTAATAGTTTATCAATACAGGTTATATAAAATATGATTGTAGATGTGTCGTAGGTTTTATAAAAAATATGTTACAAAATAGTGTTTGGTGTCATTTTTCAATTTTTTAATTGAAGGGTTTATTATTTTATGAGATTTCAGTTAACATAAAATATTTTATTTAATAAAATTATACATTTTCTTTTCTTCAAGTTACTTCTTTCTAACAATAATATCTATATCTTCTGGGTGACTTTTTCTCTTTAATTTTTATTCTAATAAACTTCTGATACCTCAATATGTTCTTATGTCATCATCGGGCTCTGTCTGCCCCTTTGTACCCCCAAAATTATAGCCTTTTGCAAAGAAACCCCATATTCTGGCTTCCTCAATTGACCTCCCAAGTTCTAAATTTAATACTGGGCTGGGAACTGTCAACGAAACGGGGAGGATGCAAAATATGAGAAATTGGGAAAGAAGATACCTTTTCTTCTATATTCACCAATAGTGAATTAATAATGTTAGGTATACAATCAAGTTATATAACCTAACTTATATAATTTAATATGATGTAAATTCATTAGATATGTAGGTCCTATTTTATTTATTAAAAATTAGTTAATTCATTTTTTATTTTTATCCACCTAGTGAATTTGTGTCATATCAGGTTGTGTGAGTTAGGTTATACAACTTAGTTGTATACCTAGCATTACTCATAGTCAATAATGAGAAGCCTATAAAAGTCAAATAATTGATACACTTTATTTATTTACATACCCATAAACCTAATTTTACTAGAAAATATATTCCTATTTAGTAAATAAATATCTAAGCATAATATGCAACTAGAAAATATCAAAATAAATATGGGTTAATATCATTCACTACTTTTAGGTTTTGGCAAAGAGTAATGTTAGACTTACAATTTTCATACAACATTTATTCTATAACATGACATGATAGTCTACATGATCAAAATTTACTGGAGGAGGAGAAAACAAAAATGGATGAGGGAACTTACATATTCAATAGGATTTTGCCACTTAAGATGTCACGTCATGTTGTAAAATTTATGTTGTATGAATATAGTAAGTTTAGCATTAGTGTTTGGCGAATAATCAACTGTGTATTGTATGCAACTTTTTAAAAAGTATTAATTTCTACCGCTATTATATGAAAAACTCATTAATCACCTACTTGACTTCTAACGCTTTTAGAAATAATAACGCATAAAGGTCAAATTAGACTTTTTATTTTAAACTTATCAACAATAGGGGTGTTCAAAATTACCCGACTTGATCGGATTTTGTCGGGTTGGTCGGGTTACGCTAATAAAAAACCCGAAATCGAATTATAAACTTCAGGTTTTTTACAATCGGGTTTAATTCATGTAATCTGACGTGTATATGTCGAGTGTCGAGTGGATAATATCGAGTGTCGGATTCATCATACGACACTCGATGTCTTCAAAAATAGTCTGATATCGAGTGTCGGATGATGCATCCGACACGACTCGACAATATGTGTCGAATAGACAGTGTTGAGTGTCGGATTCATTATCGGATACTCGATGTCTTCGAAAATAGTCTTATATCGAGTGTCGGATGATGCATCCGACATGACTCGATAATATGTGTCGAGTGTCGAGTGGACAGTGTCGAGTGTCGGATTCATCATCCGATACTTGATGTCTTCGAAAATAGTTTAATATCGAGTATCAGATGATGCATCCGACACGACTCGATAATGTGTGTCGAGTGTTGAGTGAACAGTGTCGAGTGTTGGATTCATCATTCGACACTCGATGTCTTTGAAAATAGTCTTATATTGAGTGTCGGATGATGCATCCGACACGACTCGATAATATGTGTCAAGTGTCGAGTCTCTCGACACTTACATGTCGAGTGTCGAGTGGACCTGACAGACCCGACCAACCTGGCCATTCGGGTTATATCTTGGATTACATGCTTCAGAAACCCGATTACGGATTAAAAATGTCTAACCCAACCATATATCGGATTGAATCGAGTGGGACAAAATCCGACCCGACCTATATGCACCTCTAATCAACAACATAAAAAGCTTCATTTTAACTGAAAGTTTTCCAAAATAAAAATAAAATAAAACAAAACCTAAATTTCACTCGTTACCTTTATTATCAACACTGCCACCCCCCAAAAGTCATTGTCACCACCACCCCAAAGCCGTCGTCTCCACCAACTTTACCAGGCCCAAAAAGCTTCTTTTGTTTGTGCACATTCAAGCCCCACTATCAACTTCTTCTTCTTCTTTCACTTTGTTGTAATGGTACTCCAAATGCTTTTGTTGTAGATGTGGAGTCTCCATTTGGATAATTCTCATTGGGAGTCCCACATTGATTGGTTAAGGGAAGGTCATTGGGCTTATATATGGGAGGAGTTCCTCCACCTAATGGACTAGTCTTTTGGGCTGGATACTTGCTCCATATATGGTGGCCCATTTGTTGAAAAATTATTGTTGTGCGCAGCGGAAGTGATCCGTAACAAGTGGTATCAGAGCCAACCCAAGACAGCAATGTGTGGACTCGTTTGGTTTAGACAAAGAGCAGGGGCCTTGTCTTTGTGGAGGATTATCATTGGTGGTTCAGACAAGGATGGCGCCACCACCCGCCGGGGCCTTGTTTGAGGAGGGGGATTGTTGCAGATGTGGAGTCCCCATTTGGATAATACTCATTGGGAGTCCCACATTGATTGGTTAAGGGAAGGTCATGGGGCTTATATATGGGAGGAGTTACTCCACCTAATGGACTAGTTTTTTGGGCTGGATACTTGCTCCATATATGGTGGCCCATTTGTTGAAAAATTGTTGTTGTGCGCAGTGGAAGTGATCCGTAACAGCTTTGACACCAAGCTCAAGTCGGACTAAATCGGTCCTTTCTGTCAGACACTGAAGATGCTGTTATTCCTCTTCCACCATCACTCCTCTAAGGATTCTAAATGTTTATGATTTCAAATGTCTTTTTTTATGGTTTTTTTTGGGTTACCGGGGACAAGTAATGTTGATAGTAGGAAGTTTGTTTAATTTTAGCATTTAGATTTTAGAAACTTGTGGACAGTTGATGATGCTGAGTTTCTCCAAAGTTTGTGATCATTTGTCGAATTGGGATTGTTGGGTTTTTGTGTTTTTTTTTCTTCTTTCCCTAAATGGAATTATTTTACTTTGCATTTGTTACCTAGTCGCAAACTATTTTCTTAGCTATTGTTGTGTTTCTTTGCTATGGCAGTGCTTTTTTCTTGGCTGTTAGATGAGTGATGGTTGTGCTTATGATGGTAAGTGGCACCGGAAAGGACATCAGTTTTCGGTTATTTACTTAACTTATTTATTTAAATATTGACATTAATTTTACCATTTGATTTGTTGTGGAAATGATTTGCAGCTTAGGTAGTTCATGAATTTTTTTTTTTTTTTACAAATATTTTCTCAAACTTTAACAACAAATTTGAAAACGTTGTTGCTCTTGTTGATTGTGATTTGGAAACTTGATTCAATATTGTCGGTCTTTTTATTTTATTTTATTTAAGATCTGTATTTTTTTTAATTACGGTAGATGGTTGCTTTGGGCTATGATTTTTAATAAACTGTGTGAATTTCTTTTTTGAATTCAGATTAGGATAAACTTATAGGAATTCAAATTGGTATTTAGGAAGTTTTATTTAATTAGAATTCATGTAAGTGTTTAGGAAATTTATTATTTATTATTTTTATTATTCTTTGTAGTAGAAGAATTTTTTATTATTTTAAATAATTTTTTTAATTATTTATTGAGGGTAAATAAGTAAATTGACCCTCATAGGGCAGTCAACATTACTCTGACTTACGGAAACTATTAGTGAGGGAACTGTTGATGAATTTCGTAAAATATAGTGGTGGATGCTAAAAAAAAAAAAAAAAAATTGAAAAGTTGCACCCAATTGATAATTTGATATTAACTCACATAAATATAGAAAACAATCCATTAGAAAAATAATCCTATAATCCTAACTAGAATTACTCTATAAAAGTCAAAATCTCTAAAATCAAATTAAAATTTTTAATTTTATTCATAATTCATCGTAAGTCACTTTTACCTTCAGATGGTTGAATTTTATTAATTTTCTGCTACATCAATTTTATTCTTCAAGCTTTTACAATACTTGAATTCCGAAATAAAATAATCTTTTATAAGTTTCATGTATCACATCGTATGTACATAATCGATCATTTTGTAAAGAAATAAGTTCACATATTGAACAAATGGGCTCATGGGTAGGAAACTAATCTGAGGGAGACTTTCTGGGTAACAAGAACCAGTAAGGTTCAGATCATATGCGACGATTTAGTATTCTGCTATTATGTCTATCAGTTTTTTACTCACAAAATCCGGAAATTGTTATCAGAGACTCCTGCTTTCTCTATTTTGTTTTCTGGAAACGCCTAAGTTGATCTGCCAAAAGGAACTAGGTGGCTCTTGCAATTCTACTCGATGCATTTTTAACTCTTGATTTTTTACCTTTGACAAATACTGTAACTTTTTTCGCCTTTTGAATTCTTTAACCTTTTGATTTGCTTTTAAACTTTACGTAAATGTTTTTATCCAAAACATGTACTTAATAATTTAAAAGCTCATGGGATATTTAATTAGTCTTAACCTTTCTTTCCTAAATAATAGAGATTTTACACATAATCTATCAATTATGTAACATTAACCATATAGAATCACTAAATCTACACAGTAGCATTTACCATATAAACGTTAAATCAACAAATTTTCAAATTTTAAGTTTTAAATGCTTATTTCTCGTACTCCACCTGAAAAATTGACGAGGCTTGTGGGTCTATGTCTCAAAAAAGTGGATAATGATGTGTTTCCCAATCCCACTAACCAGACAATATTGCTTTTTAGCGAGGAAATCAAAGGTCGAAAATGAAAGTTTGGTTAAAAATTACGGTAAGCTTTTCATGCAATTAGCAAAATCAACACACCTGGTCGCTGTAGTGAAGGGTCCAATTCCGAACCTGTATATGTATCTGTTTTTGTCACCTTTATCTAAAAAATTTGAGAAAAAGAATGCATATACAAAGCCAAAAAAATCTGAAGGAGAGCATTGGTTTTGTTCATCCATGGCAACTCCAATGCTTATAGTTGCATCTGCAATTCTGTTCATTATCCTCCATCTCAATTCTACTACTTTGGCTCAATCTGACACATATATCGTACATATGGACGTATCAGCTATGCCCAAAGCCTACTCTGGTCACCACAGCTGGTACTTGTCCATGCTTTCTTCAATATCGGACACTCCCAGAACAACTACAGCCAGCACCACTACCGCCTCTAAACATTTGTATACTTACACCAATTCCATCCATGGATTCAGTGCGATCCTTACTGTTTCTGAGCTTGAAAAGCTCGGAAAGTTTCCAGGCTATGTTTCTTCCTCTCGAGACCGTCCTCTTAGAGTTCACACAACACACACTTCTGAATTTCTTGGTTTGAGTTCGTCCTCTGGAGCATGGCCTGCATCAAATTACGGTGAAGATGTCATCATTGGTTTGGTTGATACTGGAATTTGGCCGGAGAGTCAAAGCTTTCATGATGAAGGAATGGCAAAAGTTCCTTCAAGATGGAAAGGAAAATGCATGCCAGGCACCCAATTCAATTCTTCACTATGTAACAAAAAGTTTGTTGGGGCTCGGTTTTACAGCAAAGGTTTGATTGCTAACAATCCCAAGTTGAAAATTTCAATCAACTCTCCACGGGATGTCAGTGGACATGGCACACATACTGCATCCATAGCTGCCGGTAACTATGTAAATTGTGCATCTTATTTTGGCTATGCCCCTGGCACCGCTAGAGGCATGGCACCTCGAGCTCGTATTGCTGTGTACAAAGCAATTTGGCGTTACGGGGTCTATTCTTCTGATGTTATTGCTGCAATAGACCAAGCATTGCAAGATGGGGTTGATGTTTTGTCTTTGTCTCTTGGCATGAGCTCGAATGAATTATATTTGGAAGATGATGCGGTTGCAGTAGCCACTTTTGCAGCCATTGAGAAGGGTATACTTGTAGTAGCATCTGCTGGTAATGATGGTCCTTTATATTGGACCTTAATTAATGGGGCACCATGGCTGCTAACTGTTGGTGCAGGCACTTTAGATCGTGAATTTGAAGGAAGTTTAACTCTAGGAAATGGAGTTGGTATCAACTTCGCATCCTTGTATCCCGGAAACTCCTCTCTAAGCAGGATGCCCCTTGTTTACATGGATGGGTGCGAAAGTGTGACAGAATTGAAGAAAGTTCAAAAAACAATTATTGTCTGCAAGGATAATCTAAGCATAAGCAACCAAGTCGAAAATGCAGTCTCTGCGGGAGTTTTTGGAGCTGTTTTCATCTCTAATTCTTCTTTAGAAGAAATCTACATTCGAAGCTCATTTCCAGCAGCATTTGTTGGTCTAAATGATGGCCAAACCATAATAGACTACATAACGAAGAGCATTAACCCAACAGGAAGTCTTCGTTTTCAAAAGACAGTCACGGGTTCAAAGCCAGCACCAAGAGTAGATAGTTACAGCTCCAGAGGTCCATTTCTGAGCTGCCCAAGTATTTTAAAGCCAGATATTTTAGCTCCAGGTTCACTGATCTTAGCATCATGGTCACCAATTAGTTCAGTTTCCAAGGTTCGATCACGTTTATTGTTTAGCAATTTCAATCTCTTGTCGGGCACCTCCATGGCATCTCCACATGTGGCAGGAGTGGCAGCTCTTATAAAGGGTGCGCACCCTGATTGGAGCCCTGCAGCCATCCGGTCAGCCCTTGTGACCACGGCCAACTCTTTTGACAACACTTTGAGCCCTATTAAAGATGTTGCAAACGATAACCTGCCAGCAAGTCCACTAGACATCGGAGCAGGTCATATTAATCCCAACAAGGCTCTTAATCCTGGTCTTGTTTATGATGCAACAGCAGAGGACTACATAAAGCTTCTATGTGCAATGAACTACACAAGAACACAAGTTCGGATCATTACAAAGTCCACTCACAATTGTGTTAACCGGTCTTTGGATTTGAATTACCCATCTTTCCTTGCTTTCTTTAATGATTATGATTCAAATTCGGATGAAAAAGCTGTGAAACAATTTTGGAGGACTGTAACTAATGTCGGGGAGGGAGGAACAATTTACACTGCAAATTTGACTGGCTTGGATGGGTTAAAGGTCTATGTGGAGCCACGGAGATTGGCATTCAAGCAGAAGTATGAGAGGCAAAGTTATAAGCTCATTTTGGAGGGCCCATAAGTATTGGAAAAGGATGTGATTTATGGTTCTCTAAGCTGGGTGGATGATAATGGAAATTATGCAGTGAAAAGCCCAATAGTGGCCACAAGCCTTGTCCCGGAGTCTCCTTGAGAGGCGTTGCTTTGATCGTATTTTTTTGGTTTGTCATCATTGTATTGTAATGTGATATGGTTAAAAATTTCAGTCTTTTTGCCACCTACCTTCTTTTTCTTTTCTCCGCTTGTTTCGTTTCTCTTTTATTCTCTTTATATAATCACGGAAAAGTTACAAATGCACCTCCAAGTAATCCACATTTTGGAATGAAAAAGTCTCTCTTATCGAAAGGCCTTGCCTAATTAGGTGGAAAGGAAATGTTCTCAACATTATCATTTCATTGCTTTTCAGTTTTTGCCACCTAGCAAGACGAATTTTGAATTATCTGAACAATAAACAGATCATTAGTAATGGAAATAGAAACTTCTTGTGAAAGACAAACAGAATTTTATTAGAGATCTTGAATTACATTTCAATGAGTATATTATCACGTTTTATATACATAGCTGGGCAGTGTAACAAAATAACTGACTGAAGTTGACATGGCAAGTTTGTTACACAGCTGTTACACGTGCAGAACTTCTAACAGACTATTTGCTTCAACATTCCCTCTCAAGTTTAACTGCACTTCTTCTAGGCAGTAAACTTGTTCCTTGATTAAATTCTTAACTTTTCTCTCAGCAGTTAGAAATGCACCCTAGACAATGGTTTTGTCATGATATTTGCAATTTGAAATTTAGTGGGAATATGCTTAACAACTAGTTGATGTGACAAAATTCTCTCTTATGAAGTGAACAGCTACTTCTATGTGCTTTATTCTTGCGTGAAACACTGGATTTATAGCCAATGACTCTACACCTATGTTGTCGTACCAAATCACAGGAACTTCAGTTAATTGAAACTCTAACTCCTTTAATAAACTTTGTAGCCAAATTAATTATGTGGCAGCTTTAGATAGAGCTCTATATTCTGATTCGGTTGATGATCTAGCTATCACCTTTTATTTCTTAGCTAACCAGTAGATTAAGTTGTCTCCAAAATAAACACAATAGCCGAAGGTTGATTTTCTGTCATCAAGTGAGCTAGCCCAGTCTGCATCACTGAATCCTACTAGATTAAGTTTTGACATAGGCTTAAAAAGCAGCCTATAATCACTGGTTCCTTTCACATACCTCAACAACCTTTTGCATCCTTGCCATTGATTCTTTGTTGGAGATTGAAGATACTGGCTTAGTTTATTGACAATAAATGAAATGTCTGGTATAGACATTGCCAAGTATTGCAATGCACCTACAACACTTATAGAAACTGTAGGTTCATCAAAGAGTTCACTATCATCTGCTGAAAATTTTGAATTAGACACCATAGGAGTTTGAGTCTTCTTAGCTTCTAACATATTATACTTTCTCAACAAGTCTTCTACATAATTCTTTTAAGTGAGCATTAAACAGTCCTCTTCCTTTGAACTTTGAAACCAAGAAAATAATGAACCTCTTCTAGTGCCTTAAGTGAAAACTGTTCATTCAAGTCACTAATAACTTTTTGTACTTAGTCTTGTCACTGCCTATTATGAAAATGTCATCTACATAGACTAACAACAAAATTATATGACCATTATTCTTGTAGATGAACAGACTTGAATTAGCCATAGACATTTTAAGCTTGTCAAACCAAGCTCTAGGAGCCTGCTTCAAGCCATATAAGGACTTGTTAAGTTTACAAACATATGAAGGTCGAGAAGGATCAATAAAACTAGCAGGTTGTGACATAAAAACATCCTCCTGTAAGTCACCATTTAAGAAAGCATTGTTGATGTCAATTTGTTGGATGTCCCATTTGTAAGTGACTGCAATAGAAAACACAACTCTGATAATGGAAGGTTTGATTACAGGGCTAAAAGTTTCAAAATAGTCTATGCCTTCTGACTGTTGAAAGCCATTGGCATCAAGTCTAGCTTTGTATCTCTTTAGAGTTCCATCTGAGTTATACTTTATCCGAAAAATCCATTTATTGTCTACTATATGATTCGTTGTGTTAGAAGGTACCAATGTCCAAGCGCTATTTGCTATGAGAGCATTAAATTCAGCTTCTGTGGCAGCCTTTCAATGAGGGCTGGATAATGCTTGAGCTACGAATGAAGGTTTTGTGCTTTGCAAAGTGTGTACAGTGAAAACTTTTGGCTTAAAAGTTCCAGCCTTGGCTCTGGTAACCATAAGATGAGAATTGAGAATAGAAGCTGGTTTTGTTGGTGACAAGGAGGGAGAGAAATCAGGAGAGGATATTCTGTTGGATTTTCATTCAAAAGAAATCTGTTTAAGTAGTATATGTTCTATAGAACCTAACTTTGAGACATGTGAAGAAGAAGATTTGAACAAGGAATTGTGTGGAACATGATTAGAATAAAGAGGAGAAGATTGGGGTGGAACAGTAGGCTATGAAGGAAGTGTAGAAGAGGATGTAATGGAACTTGGAATTATCCGAGTGGAATACATAGGCTGAGAAGATATAGAAGAATTACTAGATATAAGAAAATTTCCAGTTTGAAAAAGAAATTCAGTTTCATGAAATAAGACACTCTTAGAAATGTAGACTCTGCCTGAAGAATGTAAGCTCAAATACCCCTTGTGATTACTGTTGTATCCAATAAAAACACATTTAGATGTGTGAAAAGAGAACTTGTGTTTGTTGTAAGGTCTGAGATATGGAAAGTAGGCACAACCAAATACCCTTAAAATAGTTAAATCAGGATATACTTGGTAAAGTTGTTGGAAAGGAGAAACATTACCAAGCAATGGTGGTGGCCATCGATTGAGCAGAAAAGTAGCTGTATGAAAAGCATGCCACCAAAACTGCAAAGGCAAAACATTTTGAGCAAGAAGAGTTCGTTCGATCTCTACCACTGATCTATGTCTTCTTTCCACCATTCCATTTTGTTGGTGAATGTGTTGGCATGGATGCCTGAAAATTATACCAAGTTGAGGAAGCATAGAAGTGAGAGGTCTGAACTCTCCACCCTAATCTGTTTGTAAACACTTTAACTTGGTTGTAAATTGTCTCTGAACTAGTGATAAAAATGAAGGAAAAATCCTTGAAACCTCAGCCTTGGTCTGCATAGGATAGATCCAACTGTATCTACTATAATGATCAACAAATAACAAGTAATACTTGCAGCCATTCATAGAAGTAACAGGTGTAAGACCCCACAAATCTGCAAAGACAATTTCTAAAGGTGCAGTGACAGCTTTATTAGACAAAGGATAATGTGAGTGGCATTGCTTGCCAAGCTTAGAAGAATCACACTGTAGCATTTTATTAGATGAGCTGGAAAACAGTCTAGATTGTTTAGCAACATAAGCAATAGTATACCCATTTGGATGGCCTATTCTCTGATGCCATAAAACTCAAGGGGAAATTGCTGCTTTGTGAGATACATTTATTTACAACATAAGAAAACAAAGATTCTGGCTGAACATCACTGACTGTTGATGCAAGAACACTTGAAGCAAGTGAAACTGATGATAATGACTTCAAGAGTTGTTGTGACACATGCAGCTTATACAGGTCATTTTCAAGTCTGCTTTCCAAGAGAACTTGCTTTGTAGTCTTGTCCTTAACAAAACAAACACAGGAATGAAACTCCACCATCACATCATTATCATTAATCAGTCTACAAATGCTAATCATAGTTTTTGTTATGAGAGGAGAATGCAGAATCCTTTGAAGATTTAAAGGTGTAGTCAGCTAAAAGTGTGTAGAATTGCAGAACCTATATGTAGGATAGGAATTACATTACCATTACCCACTTGTATGCCTTCTGTGCCATTGTAACTTTCCTTGACAATCAAGTTATTTAGACTTGATGTAATATGATCTATGGCGCGAGTATCTAGATACCATGAGGAGCCTACAATAATAGGTGGAGAAGTAGCAGCAAAAGCTTGAGCATTTGAAGAATTGTTCTGAGATTAAGATTGCTGAGAAGAAGCCACATAAGCTTGACCATTTTGATGGTCTGAGTGGGCATCTGGCAGCCTGACTACTTTGAAAGCTCACATCAAATCTATGATAGCATTTTAATGCTACACGTCCAATTTTTTCAAATAGTTGACAAATTGGCCTATTACCATTCCTTCCTTCAACATGATTTCCACGTCTAGTAGAAAATCTTCCTCCTTGATTTCTTCCTTTACCTCTGCCTCGAAAATTTTGATTAGAAAAATTCTGTGGAAAAGAACTCTTAAGGAATTGAGAACCTTGGCCAGTAGCAAAGAAAGGACCAGTTCTTTTTGCCAAATGAACACTATGATCAGTATACATCAACTGTGTAGTGTTGTGTTGAGCAAGCCTTAATTCTTAGCTCTGTAATTGATACTGAGCTTCTTCTAATGACACATATCCAGCCTTTGAATTGATATTAACCACTATAGCATCAAATTCTGGACCCAAACCACTCAAAATATGCAACAATAAATCTGTTTCTGTAATTTCAGATCCTATGGCAAATAGAGTATCAAATATTTCCTTCATTTTCAGAAAATAATCTGAGATTGATAATGATCATTTCTTAGTACTTTGTAGCTCATTCTTAAGATGCATTATACGTGCTCTGGATTCAGTATAGAATAGTTTTTCAAGAGTATTTCAAAGCCGCATAGAGGTCTGACATCTAACTACTCTGTGATTGATGATAGTAGCCAGCTTAGGATGAATTTATCCACATGTTTCCACAAAACATGCTCAAGATTTGGATGTTGAACTACATTGCTAGAGTTAGATAAATTAGCAATTATAAAACAAGGTGGATGAGACTTATCTCCAGTTATATAGCCTTCAAGATCATAGGCTTCTAACGTTGGCAATACTTGTGATCTCTAATAGCCATAGTTATTTCTATGAAGCTTGATAGACAACAAAGGCAGAGATGAAGGTAGAGTAATCAACTAAATTGAAGAAGGAGAGCATGAAGATGTTGAAAATTGTGCAGCTATATTAGCATGATCTGTCGTCATATGAGGAGGATTTGAACCAGTGAGATCTGGAAAATTATTTCCTAGAAAATGTTCAACATTTCCTGAAAAATTGGAAGCACCATGAAAATGTGTGTGATTATCAGCCATGACAGTTACTTCGATGGCTCTGATACGATAATGGAAATAGAA
This sequence comes from Boswellia sacra, assembly GCA_013180625.2. Taxonomy (NCBI): domain Eukaryota; kingdom Viridiplantae; phylum Streptophyta; class Magnoliopsida; order Sapindales; family Burseraceae; genus Boswellia; species Boswellia sacra. Next base: position 471,914 of record SNVD02000038.1, on the reverse strand, counting down.
ACTTCTTGTGAAAGACAAACAAAATTTTATTAAAATTCTTGAATTACATTTCAATGAGTATATTCTCACGTTTTATATACATAGCTGGACAGTGTAACAGAATAACTGGCTGAAGCTGACACGGCAAATTTGTTACACAGCTGTGTAGAACTTCTAATAGACTATTTGCTTCAACAATTAGCGAATGCAGTTTGTCTACCGATTATATTGATTGATCATATCAATCTAAATTAGGGCGTGTCTCAAAATCAAAATCTGCTATGGTCAGTAGTATTTCCCCTGCGTCAAATTATATCTGGCTCCACCAAGTGATTAGCACTTTAGCCATAAGTCAATAAATTCATGCTTGGAAAAGGCCAATAGGTAGTTTACTTCGTCATGGGTAGAAATTGTGATTTCACATATGGCTGATGAACGCTCGACGATAGTGCAGCGTCATAACATTTCCACCTATATATTAGAGCAAAATATGAACATTTGAAGTACTTCGAGGGTAGTTTTTAAGACTGAAACATTAACGGTGATCAAATATAAAATTTGAGGTCAATCAAAATAAGCAGGCGTTTTTTAAGATGAAATAAGAAACGGAAGAATTTATTCCAATGTTGGTTAGTAGTAGAGCCTTTCATGAGTAAAGGAAATAACAGCTTTCCATTATTATCCATGGCTGCTCTGCTTTAGAAATTGTCTGCTTCTTTATCATTCTCTTAACCCTTACTTCATCGGCACAATTAGACACATATATTATTCACATGAACTTATAAACCATGTTTAAGGTCTCCAAGCACCACCTTGGATGGTACTCTGCCATAATTTCTTCTGTATCAGAAGGCACTGAATTAAACTCTACCACTCCCAATACCATGAGCTTTCACTTCGAAGCTTATACACCTACAGCGATAAAATTCAGGGTTTTTGTGCAAATTAACCTCATCAGATGTTATTGCATCAATAGACCAAGCAATGATTGATGATGCCGATGTCACTTTTTTATCATTTGGCTTAGATGGGGTTCCCCTGTACGAGGACCCTGTTGCCACGGCATCATTTGCAGCCATGGAGAAAGGTATTTGGTTAGCTTTATCAGCTGGAAATGAAGGGCCATGGTTTGGCATTGTGCATAATAGCATCCCATGGATACTACATATCGCTGATGGCACTGTAGATCGTTGTAGTTATGGGGTTATAAGCCTTGGAAATGGAGCTTCAGTATTGGGGACTTCTCTTTACATCAGAAATTCATCTCAAAGACAATTACCACTTGCTCATAAGAATTCATGTCACAATGCAGACGAGCTCGAAAAAGTTAGGGACAGAATCATTGTCTGCGAAGATAAGAATGAATTTGTAGGCCTTCAAGCTAAGAATGCAGTTGCTGCAATAGTAGCTGGAGGAGTTTTCATGTAGCCGAAAAGTCATTAGACCCTAGAGACGTTTATGATCCAATTGCAGAAGATTATGTGTAATGAAGTGCACTGCAGAACAAGTTCAAACAATATCAGAATCGTCAACTTACACTTGTTCAAACCCATCCTTGGACTCGAATTAACCATCTTTTATTGCCTTTACTGAATGAAATCGATGCATCTTTGGGCACAAGAGTTGTGCATGTGATGTGTTTAAAAGAACTGTGACTAATGTGGTCAGAAGTCAAATTGTAGCTACCAGACGTATGCCATTAGCCCATAACCTTTGTCAAAAGTAAAGATAATCGTCAATAGAAACTTGGATTAAGCTCAATTTTTGCAAATTATTAGAATGTCTTTATATTGGTAGTTGCAATATTGGGTGTAATTTTATCCCTGTTGGTATATCAAGCTCCGCGCAATGAATTAACTGAATAAGTGTATAGCTGCATTGTCCTTCCAGTTGATGAGAAGCGGCATGAAATTTTTCATAAAATGAAGCGATACAATTTTCAGATTTACCTAAAGTTTCCTGCACGGATTTAAGGATTGATTGCAAAACCTGAAACCCAATTGCAGAAAAAGCTGTCCCATATAGAGAGTTGTGTTTTTACACGTTTCATATTTTCAGCTTTCGTAATCAAAATAGTTGTGGACAGAAGGGGAGATGCTACATTTGAGCTAGCAAAAAGGTACAGTCTCGCCCCGATGTCGTGGCTTAAGACCCGCCAAGCCCATGCACCAGGGTCCAGTGTTGTGCAAGCAAAGTCATCCAGCCTAGCAAAATTTATGGTAGATCTTTTGACTTCGGGGATCATAACATAATCATTTCATACGAAATATAAAATTTGTTGTACCATAACAGATCAATTAACCGGAACCCAAGCCCTAGGTCAACCTAATTTTTGTAAGTGAGGCACATGACTCATAAGGTCTTTGTCCCAACTCCCAAGTGCTGATCATTTTGATGAGTTTTGAGCCTCCATTACATGTATATAAAAGGTTTTACATGTAATTAGGGTTGAAGACAAAAGTTCTCCCACGACTGAGTAACCTTATTAACAGGCAGCCGTATCAGTACTTCTCATTCTCAAGGCTCAATTTGTTAGAAAAACTGGCTCCATGCCTTGAGATTTGGAAGATAGACTTGTCTTGTTGTCGTGATCTCAAGGCCTAGCCATATTTTTCCTATTACCTAAACAAATGCCTTGATTTACTGCCAATATTAACTTAACCTTTTCGCTGAGATTTGATGACATAGTACTAACTCACCAACATAAGTACAGCTATATATAGATAGGCAAATAAGGTGCCCATGTGTTAACCCCATTGAACAGTAACTATATTTAGATGCAACATGCAAGTATTAAATAAACCCAAATGAAATTTGCGTGCCAATATGATTGTGTTTGCGAAGGCAATATGAAAATTTAGCCACGAAAAAGATGATGATGATAGTTGACAATAAGCCATTTCCTAGACCAAACCATCTAGCAGACAACTGCCATCACCACTCCACCTTCTCCCATTTATTATCTTCACAGCCTAGACTTCGATAACATTAAACAAACCACAAAATAACGTGCGCTACCAGAACGTACGTTACATTTGAGATCTTACGCAACAACTACTCAAATAAATTACTTTAAAATATCCAAAGAGTCTACTCTTTCATATCTTATCACTTCACTTCTTCTCCATCTTCTGCTCAACTCTGTCTGAAAGCCTACAACTGATCTCTACTGATTTAAAGATACTAACTACAAGCAAACAATAATGTCGGCTCAGCTTTCCAAAACTGACTCAGAAGTGAGCAGCCTGACTCAGTCCTCACCCACAAGATCCCCTCGCCGTCCAGTTTACTACGTGCAGAGTCCATCAAGGGACTCTCACGATGGAGAGAAGACCACGAACTCCTTCCAATCAACTCCAGTGCTCAGCCCTGCTGGCTCTCCACCTCACTCTCACTCCAACTCTTCATTGGGTCCTCACTCCTCGCGTGAATCGTCCTCCACTCGTCTCTCTGGCTCTCTGAAACCGCATCAACATCGCAAGCATGAACGCAAGTCCCGCAAGCCGTGGAAGGAGTTTGATGCTATTGAAGAAGAAGGACTTCTCGATGGAGAACACATGCAATCTGGCCTCACTCGTCGTTGCTATTTTCTTACTTTCGTTGTCGGATTCCTTGTGCTTTTCTCTTTGTTTTCTTTGATTCTCTGGGGTGCTAGTAAGCCTCAGAAACCTACCATCAGAATGAAGGTAAGAACATTTACGTTCATATATATATATGTGTGTGTGTGTGTGTGTGTGTGTGTGTGTGTATTTCTCGAACTAACTCTTTCATTAGTACTATTGCTTTCTTAATTTGGTGAAAGAATTCACAATTATAATTTCTTAATTTGATTTTCTAATAGTGTTATTTTTTTATTGCAGAGCATTTCATTTGACCAATTCGTGGTCCAAGCGGGCGCAGATTTCTCTGGAGTGGCAACTGAAATGGTGTCCATGAATTGCTCGGTGAAGCTAATATTTCGCAACACTGCTACATTTTTTGGGGTACATGTAACATCAACACCTCTAGATCTATCCTACTCTGAGCTCACTGTGGCCACTGGAACAGTATGCAACTATCCAACTATACCCATCTCTATTTTAATTTTTTTTCTCTCTTAATCTTTATATGATTGAGTTAATTGGCTGGAAATGGCAGATACGTAAATTTTATCAGTCGAGGAAGAGCCAGAGATCAATTACGGTGCTGATAAAGGGAAGTAACATTCCTTTGTACGGTGGGGGATCTAGTTTGAGCAGTGTAAATGGTGCACCGACTGAACCGGTGCCATTGACTCTCAACTTCATGGTTCGTTCAAGAGCTTATGTTTTAGGGAGACTGGTGAAACCCAAGTTCTATAAGACAGTACAATGCCCGGTCACTATGGACCCCAAGAAGATGAGCGTGGCCATTTCACTAAAGAACAAGTGCATTTACCACTGAAATTAAATCAAAAGCAGAAAGAGCTGTTCATGGATAGTAGGGTTGGCAATGGCAAATTGTGGGGTAGATGGCAGGAGTTGACCCAACCATTGGCCGTGGATCCAGATCCTGTTGTTGCTCAGGAAGATTTGCAGATCCTGATGTTCAAAATCTAGCAACTTGTCGGTGGCTTTAATATTAATGTAATTCTTTATATATATATGGTTTTTGATGTGTTTCTGAGAGTACAAAAGTTTATATATATAGCCAAATAAGATTTGATATCTACAGATGATCTATAAGAAATTTGATATGAAAAGTTGATAATTGGCTTCTAGCAGTCGGCATTTAGTGTTATGAATGTTTTAATTATCTCAAGTACCTAGCACCTTTTACTAAGTGTATAGTATAGATTTTGATTTCCCTCTTTCATGTTAGATTCAAGCAAATTAAGATTGATGGCAACTCTCTATAAGGTAAAAGCACATTTTTGAGATGTATTAACCAGAAGTTAACAAGTGAAAATCATGTTAAATATATGTTTATTTAAAGGTTAATTATGGGTAAGTGAACCTTGTAAAGTCTTCTACATTAGTATCTAATGTTGAGTATTCTTTTGCAAATGATAAATGTTGGTTTCTTGATTCAACTTGCTTTGAGTTGGAACTAACTCTTTCACTTGCTTTCATGCTATCAAAACGAGTGCTTGAAAGCTAATTCTCACATGCAAAACATAGTGATCCACATTAAAAGTTAACTATTATTGAACCAAAATCACCAATGAAGCAACGAGTTATCACGATTATGCTTCGCGGAAATCATAAGCTAATTGGTACGTATGCCATGTGGGATTATAACTATGGTTCATAATTAGCAAATAAATTTTTATTCTTTTAAAATAGACTTCAAATTATTCCCCAATTCATGTCACCTTCCTGTTTCTTCTAACTTAAATAACAGCCCATCAGTTAATAGTGGGCTAACTTTGGGCTTGAAAACTCAACTTCTGTGATAACTGGCCCAATCTTGTACATTGACACGGTGATGTTAGTAGAAATATGTGAACTGTACTTGGAAACTAGTGAAGAATCGACAATTGACATGATGGGGCCCCTGCCCGGTACCTTCCCCAATGCCTGTTATGAAGAAATATGTGAAATGTCCTCAAGGCAATCCAAGCTGACGCGTAATCTTCAATCTGCAACATCTATGTAACATGAACCCAGGTCCATTAATCTCCTTGCTAATCTTGATTACAACTCTAAAACAAAAGCGATTTTCTTCATTAAGTAATAACGTGTATATAAAACATAACAAAAGAAATGAGAATCTCATGTTTCACAAATTTTATTGCCCACCCAATTAAACGTGCTTGGCGTTGGCAACAGTTGTTTAATCTTTCCATTGCTCGTGGCCGTGTCTAGCAATGATTAATTATAGTTTATTTATATATTAAAGAATGTGATATTAGCTAACCAATTTCTAACTTGCTTTTGGAATGAAAGATATGATATATCTTTCTTCACGCTTTTATGAGATTTTTTTAATGTTTATTTGGAAGAATGACTATAACATGCTCCAACCTATTTAACTCCATCACTTCTATATGAGAGAGTTTTCGACACCTCTGCTGTATCATATCAGTTATGCATCCAATCAATCAGAGAAAAGTTAAATGAAAAAAGTGTTATGAACAGTGACAAACAATACTGTGTCTTCTACTTACCTCTTTTCTAATTAGTTTCTCTGAATGATCAGCTGTATTACATCAATAATATAAGGAAAGTACCAAATAACGAAGGTATCCAAGACTCTCTCCTCCTAAACTAGAAGAATTTACCTGAGAATATATTGATTGTCTGTGTTTCACAGCTGTTATTGTTGTTGTTGATTAGATTGGTGTTGATGGGGAAAAAGTCAACACACTTTGCAGGTCAAGTTGAAGTGTTGTTTCCTAGGGCTATTTGAACCACACATTGTTCATGTAAATTGAATGCTTCATTATTTTAATAATTAGGGATCTCTGAAGATCAATCTCTTATGATGTTGCAAAAGTTGCAGATTGAGATTGCTGCTTCTGATCAGTTTTCACTTTCTAGATACAAGCTTTTCAGAGGTCACAGGGGTTGTTGCTTTAGAATTGTCAGGTTCTTCACTCTCCAGTTACATCAAAATCTTTGATACAAAATCTCACTCTATCTTATTCTACTAGTAAGTACATGTTGTTCAGCTTTAGTGAACAAATTTTCTCTTGCAAAGAGTCTGTCAAGAGGCAAGGTCCAGACAGGGTTCAAGAAAATCCGAGAAAGTATTTTCTTCTGTTTCAGAAAACTTCAATCTGCTACATTTGTCTAACATGAAACCACATTTATTCTGACATAAATGAAGCATAGCTAAATCCTATCATTCCATGGCCATGACTAGTTGATCCATTCTCATTTCAATTACTCTTTATCAGTACATGTCTTTTTATCAAGTAATAATATGTCACCTAAAAACCCATGCTCCAAATTTTCTTGTAAAGGCCAAAACATGTGCATGGAATTGCCAAACATTATACCCTCCCATTATTCTTGCCGCTAACAGGGTATTTATAATCAATAGATTATACAATGTGATATTTGCTCACCATTTTGTTACTTGCTTCTGGAATGACTATAAAGAAAGATAGACGTACACTTGGTTCAACCTATCAAGTTACTAACTTAACTGGATTACTCTGTAGCTCAAACAATATTGAAAAAAATAAACGCATAACTGTTGAGTTGTACTGCTGCACAGTGAACTGCTTGTCTGGAACTCTGTTTTATATCAGCTACTGTTGGTACTGACATGGTGGAAAAGTTTACAGATTTCAGAGGTGAATTTAAAGTGGGTAAAATTTTAAACAAAATAGTAAATATTCAAGGTCAATTTAACCTCTAGTTCATGAATTTTTAGCAATAAATTTGATGCTGAGACCCAAGAAGATGCTGCCCATTATGATTTCTATACATATAATATTGGCACATAGAGAAGTAAAATATTTCTGAGTTAGTCAATTCACAAACAAGATTTCCTTGATGGAACTTGATACTGACAACATGGTTTGATGGGTCGGTACAAAGATCAATTATTTCCTGGACCAAAAACAGAAAAAAATAATCATTTTACCTTTTGCAATGTGCCCCTCTGAACGATTAAGATAGTGATATATCATTTAATTCTGCCAACGGCGGTTAATTTTCTGAACAGAAATGAAACCTCAGTAGTCGAGGGAGGCAAGTTGAGATGAAGTTAGGGGCGAGAATTTGAGGCATCACGCATAAATACGGTATAAATTGAAATTGTTTAATATATTAATTCGTTTAATGATATAAATAATTAAACTATTTTATCTGTTATTTATTTTATTTTTAATATAAATAATTAAATATGTTGAAAAGGAATTTGCGTAATAATTAATTCAATAAAATGAAAAATGTGTTCTGTACAGTCAGCCACCTAGTGGCCAATTAGGACCCTTCTATCAATCTAGAGTCAGCCTCTGCTAACAATAGCTATCTCAGTGTCGCGTACTTATTTACAAAAACGAAAAGAAAGATTAGAAAAATAAAAAATCTTCATCAATTTCAAGAATCTGTTTCAACCAGAATTCTGTAATCTAATGTAATTTCTTCAGAAAAAAAATCTCCAAGATGCCTGAATCACATATCCCTTACTTCATCTCACAATGATCCAACCCTCTGAATCTGACCAGTCGGGTGAATCACTAACTGCCAGTTGCTGGACTCGATCCATCAAGCCACTACGAGAGGATAACAATGAACCAAACGTTGAAGAATCCCCAGACTCCAACGATGGAGAATATGATTGGACCGAAACCCATTCTGGAAAACTGAAAGGACTTCTTGGGGATTTTGGTGTTTCTTTATCACTTTCCTTCACTGGAACAATCTCATCGTCAACATCATCGACAGAGGAAACAAATGGATGATTCAAAAGCATATCAGCCGTCCACCTCTGCTTAGAATCTTTGACAAGACACTTGAACAAAAAATCCTTGCCTTGTTCAGACAATTCTCCGGGAATTGTCGGCAACTCTTCTCCAACTCCAATCCTGATCAACAAAGAAAACAAATTTGTTCCCGGCTTGTGATTCCAGGCAGGTTTCCCTGTCAGCATCTCCAGAACGGAGCAACCAAGTGCCCATATGTCCGCCGGTGACTCGTACTCATTGTCGTTTACAGATTCCGGTGACATATACAACGGCGTACCTCGACATTCAAACTTTCTTTTCTCTTCTTCTTCACTTTGTGGCTCTACCTTTCCCGATTTCTTCGCCAATCCGAAATCAGCGATCTTGGCCACATCGTTGTCAAAAACCAAAACGTTTTGAAGCTTCACATCGCAGTGGACAAACCCTTTCGCGTGAATATGACGAAGCCCTTTAAGCACAGACCTCGTATACCTTCTAACCTCAGATTCTTCCAATCTCCCGTTATTCTTCTTCAACAAATCCGCCAAGCTCCCTCTGGAAGCGTACTCCAAGAACAAATTATACAACTTTTCACCCTTCTCAACACTACACTCGTCGCCAAAACACCTCACAATCTGCGGACAATGACCCAGTTGCTCAATCACCTCCTTCTCGTTCCTCAACGTCGTAGAACAACAATCCTGACAAGATTTCACCGCCATTAAGCCAGGAAACCCGGAACAACCCTTTCCGGTCGCAGCGAGACTTACGCTCCCAAAGCTGCCATGCCCTAGAACGTCTCCTCGAACCCACTCCATGGCAGGCAGGAAGCTTTTGTTCCCCTTATTTAAGAAGAATTTATCGTCTCAATTTTCCCTCTTTGAACAAAAGAGAGAACAGCACAGAACAGAACACAACTACTGGCGATGCAATAAGGAGAAGTCCTGCAAGTAATATATATATATATATACCTGATGAGAATCTAGTTTGTTGAAATAATTTAATAAAGCGTTTGTATTTATTTATTATATTTGTTTTCCGTTGTGTGCTGGTATAATTAATGCACGTGATTGGCAAGGATATTTTGCTTCGCTTAGGACTCGTTTTCCTAATTTGGACCCAAATAATAAGCATCACAGTCATCCAACGTGGTGCATTTACTTGGCAAGTTTTATGATCTCTCTTCGGATTTTTCTCCCCCTTTTTTTCTTCTCTTTTAGTCATTTTTTTATTGAGCTAAACGAGCCTCTCCGATTGGGATTGATAGAATATTCCAAACCTGATCCTTTCTTTGTTAAATAACCTTCTTTATTATTATCATTAATCATAGTACTATCACCGAGATCAAAACCTTTGTTTTACTTTGTCTTTTGTGACAACATTTAATAATCTATTAATATTCATAAATAATTAGATAAAATTCATATCGATTTAAATTTTAACTTTTTAAAATAGCGTTTATTAAAGTAGATTTTTGTCAGTAAAGATTTTATTAACAAGTTATTAATTGTTTTATAAGATAAATATAGAAACACTTATTATAATTAAATTACTATAACATAATTTTATTCTAAGAAAACAATAAAGTAAAATATTAAAATTAAATGAGGGTATTTTTTACATTTTAAAACTTAAGAAAAAATATAAAAAGAGCTTTTCTCAAAATTTTCAATTTTCCACCTCTCTCATAATACACGAAATAGCTTTTATAATCCTCTCTAAACTCAAAATATTAGGTGACAACCAAATAATACAAAATAAAGTTAAAATACTTTTTAATATTAAAAATGTTATTTCGATTGGTACAAAAATCCAAAAAAATAACGCTCTTAGTTAGATTTGTTAAATTTATAAATAGGAATCTTGTCATTCATTTCATTATTAAATTATCAATGATAATCGGCTCTTGGTTGGTGTGAATTTCTTCCATTGGTGGCTAGGCTCAATATCATTAGTTGAAACTAAATCACCAACTTTCCTCTTCATTATATGTCACGCTTCCATTGATTATTAAGGAATAATTATAGTATAAGATCAGCTAATTAGCTTAATTGCAGAAATGATATATTAATTTACAAGTTAATACCATAATAGCTTTCCTAAATTATTAAATAGATGAGATGACATTTCTATTTACATGAGGACATTACACATCAACCTTTATGGTTGATTTCGGCCTGTCATTAATATATAAATTAAATTAGGAAACAAATGAAATTAAAATGGGACATAAACCTAACTTTTCTTAAAATAAAAAAACATGATAAATATATATTCTGCAATTTTGATTAAAGTTGACCATACAAAATTGACTCAAGTATTCTTGTCGTACAATACAATCTTTCAATTCAACTTAATTAGATTCACAACCGACACTTCAAAACGTGCATCTATGGGAACTAATTAAAATTCACTTATTTTATAATATAAAATAAAAGTTCAATATCACGCAACTCTTTGTAGTTCAATGAAATCTCATGTGGCATCATATGATTTTAAAAATCTCACAAAACTCCTTTTAATAAGAGTTAAAATTAACCTTATTTTTTGTTATATTCAAACTAAATAATTAACTAAACTACCATTAAAATGTTAAATCTAAAAAAAAATCTGTAAAAATAAAAAATCAAAATTTATTAAAAAAGTTTTAACAAATTTAGTGTATACACTGTCTTGTGACAATAATTTTACACCTATATATATATATTTTAGATTTAGTTAATAACAGAAGAAGTTTGTAGGTTTTTAAAATCACGGGTTGTTATGTGAGATTTCATAAACTATATTGGAGGTGTGTGAAAATTAGCTTAATATATATATAGTAATGCTACTCATACTCATGCAAATTACTTATACAAACTCACACATACAAACTGATGTGACATCTCTATATGACTGTCATATCACTCATGTTAATTAATGTCATTTATTATTAATATATATTTATCAAATCATTACATTTATTTATCAAATCACATCATACAACGTCAGTTTGTATGGATGAGTTTGTATAAGTAGTTTATAAGAGTAACATTACTCTTTTATATATATATATATATATATATATATATATATAAAAGATCTTTTCTCTCCCACCTGTGACCTGCCTGTCTCAATCTATTTATTTATGATATTATTGTAGCTTTTTAATTTGTGACTTGAAATAAAAGAAATGGTGTTAGCTTGAGCATGACTTGTGAAACTAAGCATACGATTCTCTCACAAAATGCAATGTTGGCGTAGCTGTCTTTAGACACCAAATCTCGGCACCCGTGTCGCATGTGCACTAGACATCAATTGCCCATCACTTTGAAACCTATATTTATGTATACGCCGAACCCAACACATTTGATGCTTTAAATAACTCTCTATTTTTGCAATTATATGAAGAGATCTATATGCAATATTTTGCTACGTACCATTGCTGTATTGGCATCAGTTCTCTCTTTAATTGCCGGCATGAAGCCATGAATGCTTCATTTCACCAGCTCAGAAAGTAAAGAGGGGGAAAAAAAAAATACTATAATGAAACAGCTTGCTACACAGATAAGCATATCCATCGCAATTCTTGTTTAATGGTGTGCCACTGTGCCTATAATTCAAGATCTCCCAATTTCCATTATTGCATCACAGATATAGAAAATATAGACACTATTTTCAATTTATCAAAATTGCTTCAAGGATTTTATCACAAGCTTGGTTTCATTGGTCTAGGGTATATACATTGTAGAGTCAAAAAAACAGAGTAGTATCCAATAATGAATTCAATGGCTTCATGGTCAAGGTGAATGCACAACTTGCAATCTCTTCTGCAAGGAAATCCTTTTGATGTAGGCATATTTTTTCCTTTTTTGGGGCGCTAAATTCTCTAATCTTGTTTTTTTTCTTATATACAATGCTCATACCAATTTTTAGATTTTAAAATTATAAAACTATTTTTAAGAGATTAAAAAGACCCTTTTCTTGAAAAATAAGAGTGCTCTTTAATTTTCTTTACATTGTTTATTATTATTCTAAGCTGCGAAAGATCTCTATATTTTATTTATTTATAAAATATATCTGTTCAAACTATGCACAACCCTATCTTTATTCTTTAATTCCCAAGGCTTTGCAGAACTAAAGGGGACTAAAAAAAGAAGCGCTAGCCTAAAACTTGACAAAAGAGATAAGAATAGAAAGACGTTTACTGGCTCACTCCACTCGCAACAAAAAGCAGGAAATCATGGAAAGCAAAAAATAAAAGGCCGCAGACAGCGTAAGCAGATTCGATGAATCCATTTAATTTATCCATGCTCAAACTGTCATGAGAGAAAGTGGGTGTGTTTCAGATCATCTCCAAATCAATCCAGTTGCATGCCTACAGTTACATTATCATAAAATAACAACTATATATTAAAAAATTCAATTGTTCAATCCAAAAGAATAGTTTATTGGTATATAACTCAATAATCTTTAAATCTCATGGAATTCATTATTTGTATCACAATTTTTGTTATCATGTATCTATTAATTTGAATATGTTAAATTATCTTTATTCAAAATAATTATAATAAGTATTATCGAGTTTTAAGAGAACAATTATGCATTTTTCATCGATCATACACTCGAAGTTGTCTTAAAATTATCATTTTTACCGTTCAAATCATATTTTCAGTGGCGTACTTATAAAAAATATACAACTTCAAAGATGTAAATGATAAAAAATATATAGTTGTTTTTCTCATAAAATTAGATAAAAACTAGAAGGTAATTATCGGTATTGTCTATAATTTTTATATTAATAATTTTTTTTTTCAATTCTAGACCACTCTGTTAAAATAGCATAATCAGTGCAACTTTCTACCACTGACTGCCCAATTTGTATGTCAAAAGTCATTGCGGATAGAATGGATCATGTGGGGGTGGTGCAACTTGTAACCGAAAACCTGCAGCTGCAGGCAGGGCTATCAGAATTGAGACTCGGAGAGAGAAAGAGAGAGAGGAAGTGAGAGGTCATTTAAAAAAATATATATACAACTTTAAATATGTAATTGATAAAAAACATATAGCCGATATTCTCGTAAAATTAGATAAAAACTAGGAAGTAATTATCGATACTGTCTATAATTTTGATATTGATATATTTTTTTTTCAATTCTAGACCACTCTGTTAAAATAGCATTATCAGTGCAACTTTCTACCATCTGACTGCCCAATTTGCATGTCAAAAGTCATTGAGATAGAATTGATCATGTGGGGGTGGTGCAACTTGTAACCGAAAACTTGCAGCAGGGCTATCAGAATTAGAAGCTTTGAGACTCGGAGAGAGAGAGAGAGGAAGTGAGAGGTCATTTAAAAAAAAATATATATCTGGCCTGCCTGCCAAGCCAACCTTAGCCATCACATGTTGGCACGATCTCCACAAGACGAGGGCTTAAATGTTAGACTCTCTGTTGTTTGGCACCGCGTTTTTCGGCTAGCGACGCAGCCTTGGGACCCAACACCCATTTGGCCAATTTTGCTCTTTCTTTGCTCACTACCTACGTAATATCTGCAACATGTTTTTTTTATTTCTCAATATTCTGCTTTCACACCTTCCCCTCCTTTCTTCAATTCTTGTTGTTATTGTGAATAAGACGTTTTTGGAAGTAAAATTTATCGGACTCATACTCACGTGCCTGGCCTGCTACACAACACAACTAGCTCCTAACCATCTTTACCTGCTTTATTAGTTGGTGAAAGGCAGACCCAGACCACAACTTGTTATTTCACCTGAAAGTCTAGCTGCACAATGGTAGCAACTAGTTGGGATCAAGTAAAGTAAAAAAAATGTTGTCATAGTCAAGTTAGCATCACGGAAAGCACAAAATAAAAATCATGCTAGATTTTGCAGAAAGCTTGTCGATTTCTTTCTGCAGGAAGTGTTAGGTTGGATTGTTGATTGAGGGTCGCTGGCTCCACTTAAAAAAAATGGAATTTGTATTATTTTCCCATCAACCAGATGTGGATCATGGGTCACGTTTATTCGTACTGGCCTAGCTTCTAGTTGTATTGATTTGTCTAAATCTAATTCATTTGACAAAGATAGATCATCTCTTTTCTTTTGCTTTTTTTCCCCATATCCAACTAATTTGATTTAATGTAATGATCTTATATCAACAGTGACATGCTGCCACTAATCATTATTAAGATTTTCATGACATGATACAGTTTAATATGGTTGTACACTCACATGCCTTTAAACAATTTTATAATGTCTATGACATGTAAACATGTGGAGATGAGACATAATAGTTTTATGAATTTGATCAGTGCAGTAAATGTTCAATTTTAATCATCCGAATTGATGGATGACCATATACATATTTAAGTACAGAATAACGTATAGATGTAATAAATTAATTGTATGGGTACGTTTTAGGTATAAATCCAGTAGATGAACCGTGTTGGGTTGGAAAATTGTACTTGATGAATCGAAATCAACTTATGTCATGACTGACGACCAATACAGTGAGCTATCCCATCAAGCACAAAAATTGACACCAGGCCAAATTCTTCGCAAGTATGATTAATACCAAGTTTTGCTCTTAGACTTCTACAGCAGATTTTCATTTTTTCAATTCGTTGTTTATCAAAATTTGGACGGGTTTGGTCCAAGTACATAAATTTTTTGAAAAAAGAAACAAAATAAAAATTACTTAGAAGAGGGCCGTATCTTGGGATCGTGATCTGTGAGAACCCCAATGTATAATTTTCAACAAATTGTTTGCCGTTAACTAACTACTAACTTGGAGATCCAGAAGCTTTTGTCGATAGATAATATTATATCTATAATCTATTTATATCTAATTCTCTTTAAAATCTAAGTTAGTAATTGAGATAATTATATTTTTTTTAAGATTTTATCGGTTTAGATTACAAGAATAGTTGATTGAAAATTAATTATAAATATAATATTATTATTTATTGGTTTTTTATGTTTACATCAAGGGATTAAGGGATAGATTAAAAAGAAAATAGTCTATGTATTTAGTTACGATAAGATGCGATGTCCAGAACTCTTGTAAGCACTTTGGTATGGCTTGACGTGCATCTAGAATTTGATAAGATCGTTTATTAGAAGCAAAATATCTGGCAAATTGGCCGTCAAAATGTCAAATTTCCCAGGAAAGAAACGAGAAAAGTTGGGATTTTGTCGGTTCCTGATTAACCCACGGGCCACGAACTCTTTGGGAAAGCTGACGGTGGTCTCGTGTATGTGGTCAATTTATGCATACTACGAACCTGATGGTCCTGGTCTAAATCAATTGAACTGGCTAACAGCCACCTACCAGTGTCCAAGCCAAAACGCACCCTACGATGCACCAAAAGCGGCCTCTGCCGCTGCAATGGTCAATCGTCACCATGCTTGCACGCAGCCATTTTTTCTGGGTCCCAAGAGAACGGTTAGGCTTCGTGTGTGCTTCAAAGCCTCACGTTATGACCCACTAGCCAGCCATGTTTGATTTGACCTTTTATGAACCAACTTTTATTTTAAATCCTGCTACACAACAAAATACAAATATTTCTTTGGTTCATTGCTATCATAATGCGTTTTTTAATGGTGGGGGTTTCGGTTGAGACTTGATCACATTGCTGAAATGGGCCCCGGGATGATCACATTGCAATTTTAAAAGAATCTTTTGTTTTCCGAGTCCAGTTAGTAGATTTGATCCACCAATCATGGTACAATCAGTGCCCTTATTGTGAGATCTTTTAAATTGAAGAATCAACTTGACTAAATTATTTGCAGCCGCTTGTGGCTAAAGTTGTACCTGGAAGATAAACTCCAGAAGACGATTCAGACTAGGAAAGAACAGGGTAAGTTCACTTTTGGGCACGTTTAAAGGTGTTCACATTATGCATTTTGTCAACTTGAAAGTTCAATGAATAAGAGTAAGAATTGGCTGTGGATTATTTGAGTCAATCAGCATCGGCCTTTCGTTTTCTACAGAATTCACATTAGTTTAAGAATGGTGTAAGCCTCTATGTCACAGATATTGTTCAAATTTGTTTTTGGTCACTTGAGTTGACAATTCCATTCAGAAAGAATGATATTAGTAACTTATTTTACCGAAGAAAGTAAAGGGTCCATATTGATAGTTTACTTTGTTTTATATGCATTTCAAATGTTTCACATTTTACATTGTAAAAGTTGGAACAACAATTGTTCAAGCTGTAAAACATGAATTGGCATATCAGATGCACATGTTTAAGCTTCTATTCTACTTTCCTCAGACTTCGTTATGTTATTTAAGGCTTCAAGTTTCCAACCCACAACAACTTGCCAATAGGAACAACTGTCGCTAATGATTAATGGATAGGAATTTCTGTAACTACTTACCAGAAACATAGAGTAGAGTTGACCTTGAATTATACTCAATTAAGGTAGATTCATTATCGTTTATAGATATCAGAACAGATTTCATAAATTTGGCAGACACCTCAGATTTTGGACATGTATTTCTGAAGGCACAAAATATGCTCAGATGATGCTACACAAGAATAATCAGTAGTGACGGTGGGGCGGATAGTGTGGGACCAAATCCGTTGGGTTGAAGCCCAAGATTTCTTCTAAAATTAACCAATGACTGGATATGGCCGAAGCCCAAAGTATTGAAATAGAATAGACATAGGTCAAGCCATCTTGCTCTTCTAAACAAATTTGTATCTTTGGACAAGACCTGGCCCAAGGCCTAACATCTATAAAATTCAAAAACGGAGAAATGGTTCGGCCTATGCTGCATATGGGTTCGGTTGTTTCTTTAAGTCCCAATTAATTTATTAGTAAGCCCCAGAACATTATGGGCATAATACTAATAATAAAAAATTATTCATCTCTTCCATCTTCTTTCTTTGGTTATCAATTTAATTACAGCTCTAACTACTCCAACTATCAAGTAGCAACAAATAAACTTATTCTTTAAAAATATAAATACTTTTCTAGTTTCCATGATGTTTGATTTTTCATCTTTTTTCATATTTGTGTTGAGATGATAAATGCAAAGATGTGTGGGAATATAATGACAACTATTCAAAGATGGCGAGTGTAATGCTATGAAATCTGAAGGCACGAGGGATTCAAAGTGACTCGTACCATGTAATTTCATAGGAGTTGCTTCATCATGTTGTAAAAATTTTGATTCATAAAAAGCTATGAAAATTAAGCCCATATAATAAATTTAATTTGATATGTAAAATTATCAATTTAATTTATGTTGTTGAATGCAATTAAATTTATAAGTATTTTTATCCATTGAGTGTTCTTGTTCTCATCACCATTTGACGATGAGTAAAAAAGAGAATTGGCAGAAACAAAAAGAAGACTAGAAGAGGAAGAAATAAAACAATAATTTTTTTACTACTACAATTTTATCAATGGCAATGGGGCTTACGGTTGGGCCTTAAATAACATAACTCTGATAATTTTTATTTACTTCTATTTGAAAATGTTTTTGAGTAACCTTACATCTTTACAAATGTGAAAGCAGGCAGATTGTTGTTTTGGACCGTGGATGGGTATGCAGGAAGGTGCTTGGCACTGTAAGAGTTGCGGCTTACTTAAAGTAAGATTTGGGGAAAGTAACAGGAGGCAAATTGGGAACGAAGCCTACTGAGCTAACAGGTGGAGACTATAGACAACCACTCATTACTTTCTCGTTTCTGAATTCTTTATCACTTGGATTGAGCTGACGAGCCTGTACAAACTATGAATGTACAAACTATGACGAGCCTGTACAAACTATGGAAATTGGAAACCATGTAGTGTGCCTAATTTTATTTAGTTTCCTTAATTTTTGAAGGGTTTTGTTTGCATTAGCCTCCTAATATATGCTGCTAAGCACGTATTTAGAAATCATTGCGTGCTTGTAGATTGGAGTTGCTTAGCATTTTGATGCAAAGGAAAGAACACCAGGCCGTAACATGTTCGTTTCACTAGTTAAAGAAACTGGTCGTCTGATAACCTGATGGCCACGCATCAACTAGTTGTCGGTAGAAACGCTTGATGTTTGTAATGTAATTCGTGTGATCTATGCAGAAGCCATTGCTATCATAGAGCTAGCATTCACCAACTTATAATGAGCCAGAAAATTTTGAGACATTTCAGTTGTCCATAAAGCTAGCATTCACCAAAGTTGCAAAATCTATTATCTGACTCCCGAGAGAACTCTATCAAGTTCCTCCAGCAGAACCCCATCAATCCAACAAGAGAAAACATTACGCTACAAATTCTTAGGGAGATCTAAACTATCTTTGTAATGCCAATTGGGCCTCAAAAACAAAAGTCAAAGCCCAAATTTAAATTTCAACGAGCCGAGTTCAAACCAGCCCAATTTGTTTTTCCTTCGCTTTGTTAAAAATAAAAAATAAAAATAAAAACAGAGCGGATGGAGGGAGAGAAGAAACCAGAGGAAACAGAGGGGGAAAGTCTCCATCTCTTTCCGTTTGACCGTCGGTCAGTGGCGGACCCAAGATTTTATCTTAGAGGGGGCACCTTTAATGTTTCAAAATTAATGTTTAAAAAAAATCTCAATAGTATAAAAGAAATTATTTGAAAAAAGAATAGATGTAGATATATAGGAGACATAGTAAATCCTATATTTCAAAATTAAATAATCCTAACACAATAAATCAAAATGTAAAATACTAATACTTTATAATTTATTTTATAAATGCATATTAGTATTATCATTGACAAGTATTTATATTTAAAAAATATTGCATAATTACTTCATTATCATATATGACAAAAATTTATCTATAATCCTATATTAGCATTATAATCCAAAATTTGAGTTCTATGTTCGAAATTTGCAAACAAACCTTTGCATTAATTTCAAGATAATTTCGTATTGAATTGTTAACATTTTTCTTATAGATGATGATATCAATTTAAAAAGAATTTTCTTTTAAAATATCTCTTCAATTTTTTTTCTAAAAATCATTAATTTATAATAACCATTAAATTTTACCCAAAAAGGCTACAAATGCATAAATATAATAAGAAGACTCAATCATAATTTTTATTTTTAAAAGAAGTTTACTAATTTTTACAGTAATTGCTACATATAAATTATAAAGAGAAAAAAATAATACGAATAAGATATGTAATATAGTTATAGAAATATAAGTTTGATAGCATACTAGTTTAAAAAAGAAAAACAATTTAAAAATTATTGTTCAAGAAGGGTGTAATTGTAAACTATAAGAACAAAGGGAGTAAACAGGATTTTTTCAAAGTTTCAGAAGGGGCCCAGGCCCCCCTAGGTCCCTTCTTGGGTCCGCTCCTGCCATCGGTTGCTGGTCTTTGACTGTAGATTTCGGCCGATTTCTGGTGATTTTTTGGCCGAATAATATGCCATTTCGAAGCTTGTTTCATTCTCTTTAGAACCATATATATCTTGTCCCTGGGTTCTTCACTATTTTCACGAATCAAAGCTTGGAAGCCGACGGCTTCTTATGCATTTTTTGGCTAAAATCTAGTGAGTTACCAGTCAATTTATATTTCAATTTGAAGCTTATTCTATGCTCTTTCTAACTATATCTCTTTTTTGTATATTGATACATGAATTTTATAAATCAGAGAAAATAAGTGTTTGGTTACTATTCATCTTTTTCGGACGACGTTTCCTGTGACTGTTTTTAGTCATCAAACAATTGTTAGAACGTTTCTTAACTAAAAAAGAACTTAAATTCAGTGAGTCAATTATATTTCAAAGATTTTTACGTTTTAGTGAATTTAAATCTTTAGTTTTCCATATGATTTAAATTATTAGTTAAACTAGTTAACTGAGTTAATAATAGTTTTTATTGATATATTCATTATTGATAAGAATAAAAGACGATTAATTATACTAATTTCAAGTATATGGATTGGTGACTAAAGTATTGATTTTTAGATAAAAAGAGTTTATTTGTTGTGTTATAAATTAAAAAATGAAGATATGGTAATAGTTTGTTTTGTATTAAAGTGAAATTTATAGAACGAATACATGTTAATTTGCGAAAGAAGTAATTATTGTTGATAAATTATTTTAGAATTAGATTAAAGACGTGTAAGATCTTTTGTGGTAGAATGGTGATTAAGTTCCAATATTGAAGTGTTAAAGTTAAAAGTTTTAAGTATTAAAGTTAAAGGTTTTAAATGTCAAGTGTTAGTATTGTGAGTATTTAGCCTTGTGATGTTATATAACTAGAAAGAATATCTTTAAATTGCATTTTATTTGTTTATAATTTTGTACATATTCTTGGAAAGATATTTGAATTAAAAAGAATGTTAATGCGAAGTATGAGATTTGTTTTAAATAAAGAGGGAAGCTATGGTGTATTATGAGTTGAAAACTAATATTTCCTTTTATAAGTTATAAATGAAATTTAAATGCACTTTATATATATGTTAGAAAGTTTTTAAGAGATTAGCAAGAAAAATTATTTTCTTTTGATAAACCGAGAAGCTTAATTAGTTGTTTATTTAGCATTTCTTGAAAATTTGGATTTGTATTCTTCAGGGGTAACAATGCAAAATTTTGAAACCATCCAGCTGTAGGGGGTAAACTATAAATTCTGAAAACTGCTCCAGAATTTGTAGTGACCTAAATGAGAAATTTTGAAATTTTTGGATGTTCAAAGTACTTTCATTAAAATCATTATTTTTCAAGATTTTGAAGTCTTTGACAATTTGAATTGAAATTTTTAGAAATTAGATAAGTTTTGAAGCATAAACATGCAAAAAGATGTTATAAAAAAGTTTTACATAGAAAGTATAAGATTTTGGTATAAAAATGAAAACTATGGTTTATAGTGAGTTAAAAAAGTATTTTATTTTTATAGGCTATAATGATTTATAAATGCGATTTTTTAGAATATTTTAGAAAATTCTAGAGAGATTTAGAAGCTTTATTTTCTAGATCAACTAAGAAGAATATTTAGCGATGTTTTTTAGTATTTTATAAACATGTTTACAAGAATATTTTAGTAAAGTTATAAGTATTCAAGTTAGTTCTTATAAAATTCTTGAATATAAATTTAGCATCATTTCTTACGTTGCTTTCAGTCATTAAGATGTTTCAGAGTTAGTTTTCAAAATAGTTCTAGACGTTATTTTTATTTTTAAAATAGTTCTAAATAAAGATATAACACTTTAAAAGGAAAATTCAGATTTTATATTTGAAGTGTTTTCTAGGTTATCATAAATGTATACTTTATAATTTTATAGAAAGTGCAAAAGCTTGATATTTATAATTATTTTTCATGGTAATTTGATTCAAGAATTTCTTAAAATATTTGGAAATGCTCTTTTAGATGTCAATCATGGATTTTAAAGAATTCAAATATTTTCAGCTGGCTTGAATCAATTCTTCAAAGTTTGATAAAGTTGCATGAAAAGAAAAGGTTGAGTATATGAAGCAGTTTTGAGCATGAGTTGTTTTTATTGTTAACATGTTGTGGTTGTGAGAACAAGTGTCTTGTAGAAGAAATTTAGATGAGAAATTATTTTTAGAAGTCGTGAAAAAAAATTGTGTATTTTGGTAAGGGGTTCAATCCAAAATATAGGATAAATTCTATGGAATTTTCATTAAAATTTTCCATTTAGGTTTTTTTTATAGAAAATCTAAACTAGAAATAATTCTTTATAAATGTTTTTATCGGTGTAACAAAAATGTAGCGAGTCAATTATTTAAAATATTATTCTTTTAATAAATAGTTTTAAGCACGATTTGCTTGTGTAGTTAAATGCGAGTCGTGTCAATTTTGGTACTATGAGAAACCTTGAGTCAACTTAATTTCTGAAATTAATGCTTCTTTTCTCATAATGGGCAAAAAGGGAGACAACTAGGATTATAAAATACCATATGAAAAATTCTATTGGGATTGTGGGAAAATGAAGAGGCAATTCAATAAGGTCCAGGATCAAAGAGTTGCCACTCAATTTTTTTTTTCTTTGACATATCAATACAGGGCCAAGGTAGAATCACTGTATTGTGTGCATCAAGGACAGAACAAAAACCAAAGAGGGGCAGGCTATCACGGCTATTGCAAGATTAAGAATATGTCTACTATTAAAAAAATGATTGTACTACGATTATTTGTCAGTTCAGAATCATTGAAGGTCACCAGAGGTACATAGCCTTTGAAGGAAACTAACATGAGAAGCATCCTTGAATCCTAATGCATGATCCTAGATAAGAAAACAAAAACTCCGTGAGAGTTGAAACTAGCTAGGGAAAGAAAATGACAACCAATGATATTTGCTATTAGAAAGAAATAATTGATCAATCCAACATATCAAACCCATGCTAAGAATTTTCATCACAGTCTCAAAGATAATGCAGTATACTTGAAGCCTTTAGATTGATTATCTAGACAATGATCCGGCAACTTCTTAAATATTCGGACCCAAATATTTATGAATTATAACGATTATGCATGATATATCAAATGCATTTTTTCACTTAAATTTAATTCTAACCAACCACTCGATATGCAAAGTAAACCATATTATGCATCAAAGAGATATAAATCTCTGTTCTAAACTCTAGAAAATATGATTTTGAGTAGGAAAAAACTGTCCTGCATCAAAGGGTTCTTCAAGACAGGATAACTAGCAGTTTTACTTCTTTCTTTTTAACTTACTATAATTTAAAAAGCGAACCTAACTCACCCATCTACCGCATAATTGAAGGCCAACGGTCCACGGGCACCAATTAATAAGCCCTGGAAATGTAGTTGGGATACTAACGAATGGCTACACCAGTTTTGTTACGTGAAATTAACATGAACTTAATCAACCTTGCCATTTATTTTTCAACTTAATAATCGCAAAAATCTTGGATTAACAGGTACTCTAACACCGCAGCTTGATATATACACGATAAGAGAAAACAGAATGAGCTTTTTCAGCCCACATACTGCAATCAGCAACAATGAGATGCAATTCAAAGATACATTATCTCTGGCTGGTATAAAGCAAATGCCTCAAATCAAATAAACTAAAGAACAATGTTAATTAAATGAGTTTCTAAAGAAACGTTGTTTAAGCAACATATAATAGTACTAATACAGTACAGGATCAAAGCAGTTCCATCCTATGCTAACACTCAAAAACGTAACTCATTGCACTACTCATCAAATCTTCATCACCTCAACCCAATGAAGAAAACAAACACATACCAGTGAAGACAAAATAATTAATTAAGAATATAATATTATAGCACAACACACACAAACAAAGTGATTTTCACCTCATTTCCTGCAACGAGTGATCATAGAGCACCCTCTATTGTATGGATGCACAGGACCTCGAGCCTTGTAACAGTTGTGCGTATAGTAAGACCTTCCAGACCGAGGTGGGCATGGGATTCTGTTGGCAGATAGCGCTCCATACGAAATGTAGTATCTCATTCTTCGCCAGAAGAGTGATCTACGACCAAACTCACCCTCTTCATCATTCTCCAGATCTTCCTCTTCATTCTCATCAAGAGTGTCCTCATACACAGACAAAGACATTGGCCATTCGATTGCGTCAGTCATGAGCTTCAAGCTTGCCTCATCAACCACCTGAGCTAGAACGTTTACACTCAAAGCAATGTGTATCATCAAGCCGAATAGGAGAAGCTTCACAGGTGAGGAAGCCATGGACACTCTTGCACCAGAGAGAGTAGAAACCACGTAAAAAAGCAAAGATTTAACTGGATTTTCTTTGTCTTATAATGCGTAAGTGTATGCGTGCAACAGTGCAAGTGAGTGTGTACGCTTAAGTGGGGCTTGGTGTAAAAAATAATCGTACAGCAAGGCAGGAAATCACATGATGAGGTTGGACGGGCAGTTGATAGCTGATTGGGTTCCAGCTGTGCTTCATCAATGCACCATTTAACGCGTGCCTCGATTGCCGTCCAGCTTCTAATATAGATCAAGTGTGCTAGGCGTCACGGGGGTAAGATGCTTCTAGCGGTTCCAGGGTTGTGTGATATCTTTTGTCTTTGTGTCATTTACTGTAGCTTTTAGTGGGGTCTAAGCGCATATAAATGGCAGCGGTTGTGATTCAGCTTTTGGCTCTGGGCACGTACGACTTAACACATCGTGCGTGTAAGCCGCATGGTCTTAAAAGACGCGACCGGTCCCATTTGCCGCCATTTGAGTGGGCAGCGCAACCACTATATCTAAGAAATTAAAGCTGGAAAATTCGGGGCCAGAGTTTAAAAATGAATATTTAGAGTAATCAAATTTTGATAAAACGGTGCTAGATTACCCTTTTTCCCTCACCAGTCCCATTCTTTATTGAATGATTATACTCTTTGTAATGTACAAAAACGTCTAAAAAAAAAAAGAAGAATAAATATAAGTGTTAATAGTTGGATTTAAAAGATAAGAGCGTTGTCCCGGAAGCCCAGCTAGATAACCACGATCGCCAGATGAAGGAGACCCTCCTCCAATTTAAATTGGCAATGTGGTTATCTTCACTATAATCAGGAAAATGTTAAGCTAGGGTCTCTCCTTACCTATCTTCCTAACACTGTACGGAGAGTCGATTACTCAAGGGAATGCTCTTATTCCTGAGGCCTCCACAAAATGTGTACCTATGCGGGTAACACTTGCCAGATTCTTTTAAAAATGTGTATTTTATTGTTAATTTTAATGTGTGAAGAGATTATCATGATCTAGATCTCCTATGGGAGGTTGCTTGCTAACAACAACTGTCTCCAAGACATATGATGGAAATAGTAGTCAATGGCACAAAGGTCGTCCTAATGTGCTCCCGCCGAGGTCTACTAAGTGGCAATCAACTACAATGCAATGATAATCCATCTTTCCTGTCTTAGGTCATTTCAAAGGCCTTAATTGTGTAGGCATTCATGCTTGGCAGACCACCTTCAAAATCAAAAGTGTGTCTTTGCCATGCCACTTGGCCCTCTCTAATTTGTCCTTGGGGAGGACCTCTCTGGTTATACGACTCTCCCTCACCCCCCACAAGCTTAAGGTGTCACACTTCTCCCTT
The DNA here is from genome assembly GCA_013180625.2 of Boswellia sacra. NCBI lineage: Eukaryota > Viridiplantae > Streptophyta > Magnoliopsida > Sapindales > Burseraceae > Boswellia > Boswellia sacra. Next base: position 446,562 of record SNVD02000038.1, on the reverse strand, counting down.
TCTGTTTCTCTCTCTGGATTTCTCCATTTTAGAGTTTTATCTCTTTCTTAGTGATTTTTAGTACGTCAAAATCTAACTTGACATTGGAGGCTTAAAGTCAACACATCATCCAAGACGGAGCTAAAAAATTCCACTGGTGGGGCAACTTAAATAAAATAAAATAAGATAATTAATATATAATATACACATTGAATATTTATATTTACTTAATAATTTTATAGTTTTTTATTTTTTGTTTAAAAAATTTTATGTTATATTTTCATTTATATCCTAATATCAGATCTTATTAAATTTCTTCTAATATATAAAAAAGATTTATATATAAAGACTCTCAAATTAAAAAAGAAAAAGATATATACAAGATAAAAGAAAAAAATTATTATCAAACAGGTTAATGAGAGTCAAAATTTTATAAAGTTTTCATTAAATATAAAAGACAAAGATTATGAAATGATTAAATAAAAGGATAGATTATTTTATACTTCTATTACTCTTTGTCTATAGCATGGAAGTTAGAATTAAATAAGATAAGTAGTTTATAAAAAACAATTTAATTTTGTATAATTTATTAAAAAAAGTGATCGATTTGCATGTTTAAATAATGATTTATATACAATTATAATTAAAAAAATCAATGGTCACATTAGACTCAAGGGGGGCAATTGCCCCCACTTGTCCTAATGTGGCTCTATCCCTGAGTCATCACCGATGATTGCATGTTCGTTTTGTAGACTAAGTTGTCTGCCCTTGCCAAGCAATCCACTACAAACATCTTTCTGTTTTGAAGATGATCTCTTGCAAAGACCATTGTCCTTTTACTCTTCACAATGGTCTACTCTTACATCGCATTTCACTTGAGAAATCTCCCCACTGGGAAGATAATATTGTAGGAAGATCATTGTTCTTCTACAATCTTTCAATTATGAAGGACTTATTATTAGTGTAATTTTCAAACACCAACAATAATGTTGATGTTGAAAATCGGTTGACCTCCAGCTCAGCAGTAAAATTTGTATTTGTTGTGAAGGACCTGATTCAGCCAGAAGGCAATGATGGAGTGTGTGGAGAAGGAAGGGAAAGTAAAAAATTTTGGGTCATGTGTCCGTCAAAATGGCTGTTGTGTTTTGATCGACCAAGGCATAATCTGCACACAAAAAAAAAAAAAATAAAGGGTCAGAGGCGCCGGTGTTCTCGGCGATGATCCTCCGACGCTCAAGTCAGAGATTAACTATGGAGTGAAAATTTTTGGTCGACCAGAGGGAGACGAGGTAGATAGAGAGAGAAAGGTTTCTAGAGAGAGAAATTATTTCCAAACCTTGATTTGCAGCCAAAGACTATATTTATAGGAGAGTTTGCTTACAGGTGGTCGGATGCATGCAATATGGTTGACAGGTGGCAAGGTGCATGCAACATGGTTGACAGGTGGCGAGGTGCATGCAACATGGTTGATAGGTGGTGAGGTACATAGAGCTTGGTTGACACCATGCTGCATGCAAAGGAGTTGACAGTGACACCTAGAGCCATGGAGACACATGGAGAGAGGCTTCTTATGGAATCTAGTGCGTCCAATATTTTATAAAATTTTATTAAACTTGGGAAATAATCAATGAACCCAGGAGGAACAGTTCATATTAAATACTTCTTCTGACATTGACGGCTCTGATTTAGTAACTTGTGCCATGCAATATCTTTGAAGGTGAAATTAGAAGTCGTATCCTTTGTCGACCAAACAAGACACTTGTTATGTAGTTATCTAGTCAACCAGGAATTCTCAATAATAGGAGTAATGACAAAGTCCTTGTCGACCAAACCAATAATGAAGGATCCATGATCCAAGGAGTTATGCTGCCATGTAGAATAAAGGACCCAGCTGTTCCATTGAAAGTACAAGAAAAAATTGTATGCCTTGGTGATGTGGCTTGAAAAATTAATCTCATTGGTCATCCTAATTTTCATCCAACAGCTAGCCCCCCAAGTTCTAATACAAAACTTTAATTTTTATTGGAACTTGACTTTTTGGGAGGACAAATCTTAACTATGAAGATCCCCCTCATTTAATGTTTTCCTGAAATTCAAAGGCATATTAGGAAGTTGGAGAGTTGCGTGATTTTCGAATTAGCCATCACTTGTTTCACAGCACCTAAAACTTTGCAATTCCAATTTCCCTTCTTCATACGGACTTAGAAGAGCCCTACAACTCTTTTCAATATTTCTCGTGTGAAAGCCATTCTAAACATGATTTAATTAATTCTTGAGCGTAGTGCATCCAACTTGTTGCGCAGCTTTTCTTTGGCGTAGATTAATCAAGCCGATTTCAAACGGAGTGCATGCAGTTTTCTAGAACAGTTCGGCAGCCTCTTGAATGACACGGTTCGTGCCCAACCTTGTTTCATTAATTGCTTAATTCTCTGAATCTTCAATCACTTGCAGTGAACAAGGTGATTCCAATATCGAGTGAAATGTGTAGCCTTGATAGACCTCAGATGTTGTGCACCCATTAATTAAGTTACCATCTCAAACGGTGATCTTGAATGAAGGGATTTTCGTCGACCAAGAGCACCAACTTGAATATCTTTCCCAACAACTTATTCACATATTGAATAGTTGCACTGTATGCATCAAATGATGATCCATTATGCTAACATTCTAGGTGGTGGTCACATATAACGGCCTTAGTTGACTAGATGCATTACACGGAAAGTCTCATATGACGAGCTGTTCATATATAAAGTAGCTTTAACTTAGATAAATATTCGAGTGGTAAGAATATAAGGCAATTATACCTTAGGCATCAAATGCCCTATGATTGCGCCAGCATTACCAATGAAGATAACAAATAGAGGCCTTGGTCGACCATATGCATTGGAGTAAATATCCCTTATGGTGATGGTGAATTTTTAAAATATAAGGGAGCTATACGTTAGGCACCAAATGCTTATCCATCATATTAGCACTTCAAGTGGTGATCATATATAATGGTCCTGGTCGACTAGATACACGACATGGAAGACCTCATATGGCGAATCATTCAAATAGAAGGTAAATTTACCTTAGACAAATCTTACAATGGCAAAAATATACGACGGTTACATCCTAGGCATCACATGCCCTCTGACTGCTTCAACATTTCAAATGAAGAAATAAACCAATATCTTGGTTGACCCATCATGTTGTGCTAAAAATCTATCCTGGTGAATTTGGGCAACAATACCTCAGGCACTAGATCGCCTTTTCTAGTGAATTTGGGTAATAGTATATCGGGCGTCAGTGTGCCTTTTAAGTTTAGGCATCACGTACTCATGGTTGCTCTAGCACTTTAAATGGAGAAAATAAGTAAACGTCCTGGTCGACCTAACATGTTGTGCTAGAAATTTTTCCTGGTGAATTTGAATAATAGTACCTCAGGCGTCGGACCACCGCTCCAGGTGAATTTGGGTAAGAGTACCTCAGGCGCCAGTCCGTCTTTTAAGTTTAGGCATCACGTGCCCATGATTGCTCTAGCACTTTAAATGGAGAAAATAAGTAAAGGTCCTGGTCGACCTAACACGTTGTGCTAGAAAATTTTTTTGGTGAATTCGGGTAATAGTACCTCGGGCGTCGGATCATTGCTCCTGGTGAATTTGGGTAAGAGTACCTCCGGTGCCAGTCCGCCTTTTAAGTTTAGGCATCACGTGCCCATGATTGCTCTAACACTTTAAATAGAGAAAATAAGTAAAGGTCCTGGTCGACCTAACACGTTGTGCTAGAAAATTTTTCCTGGTAAATTCGGGTAATAGTACCTCGGGCGTCGGATTGTCGCTCCTGGTGAATTTGGGGAAGAGTACCTCTGGCGTCGGATCGCCGCTCCTGGTGAATTTGGGTAAGAGTACCTCGGGCGCCAGTCCGCCTTTTAAGTTTAGGCATCACGTGCCCATGATTGGTCTAGCACTTTAAATGGAGAAAATAAGTAAAGGTCCTAGTCGACCTAACACGTTATGCTAGAAATTTTTTCCTGATGAATTTGGATAATAGTACCTTGGGTGCCGGATCGCCGCTCCTGGTGAATTCGGGTAAGAGTACCTCCGGCTTCAGTCCGCCTCGCCTGGTGAATTCGGGTAATAGTACGTCGGGCACCAGATTACCGCTCCTGGTGAATTCGGGTAAGAGTACCTCGGACGCCAGTTCGCATTCCCTGACGAATTTGGGTAATAGTACATCAGGCGCCAGTTCGCCTTTTAAGTTCAGGCATCACATGCTCTTAATTGCACTAACATTTCAAGTGGAGAAATAAATCAAGGTTCTGGTTGACCTACTATCTTGTGCTAGGCATTAGAGATTTTATGGAGATCCAAACACACCAAAAGAGAATCATCAACTTTTGAAGGAGATATATCCATCATAGATGTAATAAAGCACATACGATTCAAGAATTAAAACTTGGTTGATGTACTTGGTGAAGTGTAAAACAAAGATACATGAACATATGTCATCTTTATTTTTGACAATATAATAAGACTTATTGAGTTCACAAGGAGGAACCAACCTCTGTTGTCTTTCTCTCAGTCGACCTAATATGCTTCCTTTGCTTTGGTTGACCAGGGAGAGATAGAAGAGAAGATCAAATTTCAAAAGCTTAGGATGAGTCAGCAAATTCTTCTCCTTGATTGCATCAAAGATCTCATCACAAGTGGCTTTTAATGGAGTACATTGAAGATATTAGACCTCTGCTGTTTTACTCACCTTGGCAATAGTTTGTGCTTCCCTCAATCGACTACGATGATCTATTATTGAAGGTCTCTAATTGTCATTTCTATTTTTATTTCATTCTCTAGAACGACTGCCCTCTTCTCACCGACTTGCTCTTGAGACCTCAAATTCTTCTTCAACTTGAGCGTATGTCTGAGCCTTCTCATACATCATAGCATATGGAGTTGGAATATAATCTCGTATTGCCCACCATAGCCTGGTCGACCTGATCCCACTGATCATACTATCTAAGGCCACAGGATTATTGAAAGAACCAAGTTTCATCACCTCTATAGAACCCCGGCTTTAGAGATCTATACCATGATCGGGCTGGTCCAATCAAGGTGAGAGGAAAAACTCTGCACACAGCATCCTCAGAAATATGTCGAAGTGCCATGTTCTCTCTGAATAACTTCACATGCCTTACTGGGTCGACCAGCCCATTGTACATGTCCATCTGGGGCATGGAGAATTTCCTGGGTAGTATGGAAGCCGCACCTACAGGAGTAAAAGGAGATTCTAATTCCCCCATTATTTCTTCCATTGAATTTCTTTCTCTTTGTGCCTCTTTCAAGCTCCGCACATCAGCCTTAACTCCTCTTGGGTTTTATCCACTTTTTGCTCCTCATGTCGCCTTTTACTTTTACGATGCAAATCCAAGGAATGTTGAAGGTCTTCATCATCCAAATCATCCCTGGTTCTTCTTTTTGAACCACCAAAGTGGCTATGGTCAAGATGAGATTGATTTTCTAATGCTTTACTGGTGCGTCGATCAGAAGCATATGGCCCTTTCTTTCCACAACCACGTCGCTTACTCACACTCATTCCACCCGCCAGTACACCGTGCGGTTGACCAGACGCACCTGGATCATTCATCAAGACCCCATCACCATCAACATGTAAAGCATTCTTCACTTGTGCAGTAAGAGCTTGTATTTGGGTTTGCATTTGAACACTTTGTGGGGAACGGACCACGTGGTCGTGGGTTCGTTCCTCACAGACGGTGCCAACTGTTGATGCTGAAAATCGATCGACCTCCAGCTCAGCAGTAAAATTTGTATTTGTTGTGAAGGACCTGACTCAGCCAGAAGGCAATGATGGAGTGTGTGGAGAAGGAGGGGAAAGTAGAAAATTTTAGGTCACGTGTCTGTAAAGATGGCTGTTGTGTTTTGATCAACTAAGGCTCCAGTGGCTTGAATGATCTGCACACAAATAGAAAATAAAGGGTCAGAGGCGCCGGTGTTGCCGGCAATAATCCTCCGACGCTCAACTCAAAGATTAACTATGGAGTGAAAATTTTTGATCGACCAGGGGAGACGAGGTAGAGAGAGAGGGGTTTCCAGAGAGAGAAATTGTTTCCAAACCTTGATTTGCAGTCAAAGACTATATTTATAGGAGAGTTTGCTTACAGGTGGCCAGATGCGTACAATATGGTTGACAGGTGGCAAGGTGTATGCAACATGGTTGACAGGTGGCGAGGTGCATGCAACATGGTTGACAGGTGGATTGGTGCATGGAGCTTGGTTGACAACATGCTGCATGCAAGGGAGTTGACAGTGATACCTGGAACCATGGAGACACCTAGAGAGAGGCTTCTTATGGAATCCAGTGCCTCAAATATTTTATTAAATTTTATTAAACTTGGGAAATAATCATTGAGCCCAGGAGGAGCAGTTCATATTAAATAATTCTTCTGACATTGACGGCTCTGATTTAGTGACTTGTGCCATGCAATATCTTTGAAGGTGAAATTGGAAGTCGTATCCTTTGTCGACCAAACAAGACGCTTGTTATGTGGTTATCTAGTCAACCGGGAATTCTCAATAATAGGAGTAATGACAAAGTCCTTGTCGACCAAACCAATAATGAAGGATCCATGATCCAAGGAGTTATGCTGCCATGTAGAATAAAGGAACCAGCTATTCCATTGAAAGTTAAAGGAAAAATTGTATGCCTCGATGATGTGGCTTGAAAAATTGATCTCATTGGTTATCTTAATTTTTCATCCAATATAAGCTTTAATTGTTCTTGAATAGCCGTCGCATCTTGTTGTCGTGACCTTTTTCCCTTCATCGCTCCTGACCCCTCTTGGTCACTATAGAGATCCTCAATGAGGACATTCCCTTCTGGCGGGTTATTCATGGCGATATATATGTCTTTTTGTCAGAGTCCCCACAGACGGCGCCAACTATTGATGCTGAAAATCGATCGACCTTTAGCTCAGTAGTAAAATTTGTATTTGTTGTGAAGGACCTGACTCAGCCAGAAGGCAATGATAGAGTGTGTGGAGAAGGAAGGGAAAGTAGAGAATTTTGGGTCACGTGTCCGTCAAAATGGCTGTTGTGTTTTGATCGACCAAGACTCTAGTGGCTTGAATGATCTGCACACAAATAGAAAATAAAAGGTTAGAGGCGCCGGTATTCCCGGCGATGATCCTCCGACGCTCAAGTCAGAGATTAACTATGGAGTGAAAATTTTTGGTTGACCAGGGGGAGACGAGGTAGAGAGAGAGAGAGAAAGGTTTCTAGAGAGCGAAATTGTTCCCAAACCTTGATTTGCAGTCAAAGACTATATTTATAGGAGAGTTTGCTTATAGGTGGTCGAATGCATGCAATATGGTTGACAGGTGGCAAGGTGCATGCAACATGGTTGACAAGTGGCGAGGTGCATGCAACATGGTTGACAGGTGGTGAGGTGCATGGAGTTTGGTTGACACCATGCTGCATGCAAGGGAGTTGACTGTGACACCTAGAGCCATGGAGACACCTGGAGAGAGGCTTCTTATAGAATCTAGTGCGTCCAATATTTTATAAAATTTTATTAAACTTGGGAAATAATCATTGAACCCAGGAGGAGCAGTTCATATTAAATACTTCTTCTGATATTGACGGCTCTGATTTAGTAACTTGTGCCATGCAATATCTTTGAAAGGTGAAATTAGAAGTCGTATTCTTTGTCGATCAAACAAGACGCTTGTTATGTAGTTATCTAGTCAACCAGGAATTCTCAATAATAGGAGTAATGACAAAGTCCTTATCGACCAAACCAATAATAAAGGATCCATGATCCAAGGAGTTGTGCCGTCATGTAGAATAAAGGACCCAGCTATTCCATTGAAAGTACAAGGAAAAATTGTATGCCTTGGTGATGTGGCTTGAAAAATTAATCTCATTGGTCATCCTAATTTTCATCCAACAAATAAGAAAAGTTAAACTAATAAATATTTATAAATTGTGTAACATATTAAAAGAGTAATGTCATGTTATTTTGTATGCAAACTTTTTAAATCTTTTAAGCATAATTTGATTTTATTTTTTTAAAAAACTTTTACGATAAATGTCGCCACTTCTTACATTGTTGTTGAGTGAGATATCAAATTGACTTTTATTATGTAAGTGAATGACGCATTCTTTGAAGTCTAAAATGGACAGTCTATTAACTCAAAATTTGAGTTCTTATGCTTCAGAGACCAAACAAACTGATGATTTTGTGTAATATATTTATTATAATTATAATATTGTATACAATCAAATTATAAAGGCAAGCTCTAGAGCAATCGCCTCGCTATTTAAGTCTACACTCCCCATTTCTCCATGAACCCAAAGAATAAAGCCCAATAGATCCAGCCCATGGCCGAATTGCAACCACCAGAGCAGGAATTGGCTAGGAACGAAGAGCAGAAATGGGTACTTAGTTTGAGCTTCCAAAATCAAAGGAAATGGGGAAGAAACATGACATAAACTGACAACTTGAATGAAGAAAAAAGCAGGATGAGCATATAGACCGATGCAGGAGATATATGCAAGCAATAATAATACTACAGTTACAAAGTCTATATACAAAATTTGTTTACAAAATTGATTGACATTAAGCGAATAGAATGATGAATATAAAAAGTCAATATAATAAATGTTGATAAGTCATGCGTCATTGAATGAGTAGTGTCACGTTAATTTTATATGCAAACTTTGTATAAACACTTTGTAAATATAGTATTTTCTCGTGCAAGTAAACCAAGCACAATTGCAGGAGGTGACGTGGGAAAATAAAAATTTGTCAATGAAAGTGTTAAAGAAGGCCCAACTATTCTAGAGTTGTCCATAAAATATGGTTCAAATCGCAATCATTGATGGTTCAATATTCTCACGTGTTAAAAAAGTAAGATAAATTGTAACATGTATCATATATTATCAATTGTTGCTACTGTCAATTAAAAAGAAAAAAAGATTTTATTCAGTAAACCCAGTGTTGCTGTGGTTTTAGCTAAAGTTGTTTTATTGAGGAGTTGCTCTGATACTAAAAGATTTTGGCATTTAATTCTTGAAGTTCTGTTCGCCAAAACCTGGCATGGATCACTTTTTTAAACCCCGGTAGGCTATCTTTTCAACCGGACTAAGCTAAAAGTGCTCTAGTTGGCGGAATTAGGGATTTTGGGCCTTCACATTTAACTGAGCCGGGCCCAAAAAAATAAGAGAGCAAGCACACCCAGTGGGACTCGAACCCACAATCGCCTGATTAGAAGTCAGACGCCTTATCCATTAGGCCATGAGTGCTACTTGCGGATTATCTAACTGGGCCGGGCTGAAATTAAAAATTTTGGACTTCAAACAAAACTGGGCCGGCACTAAAAAGAGATAAAAGGATAAGCACACCCAGTGGGACTCGAACCCACAATCGCCTGATTAGAAGTCAGACGCCTTATCCATTAGGCCATGGGTGCTTCTTGTGCATTTTCTACTTACAAACATATTAAACAATTATGATAACCAAAATTTTTTAGAGAATATGATAAAGAAATAGAAATCAAATTTAGATCACACATAGTGAAAATTTACGTGTCAATATCTCCTTAAACGTTTAAGTAAAATTAAGATAAAAAAGAATCCTAATTTGATTTCGAGATTATTCATCCTACAAGAGTTACACAATTTTATTGTTTTGGGTGATGATAAGTCTAAAATGGTTTTTAATATCTGTCTGTAAAGTTAATTTTTCAAATCCACAAGGTTGTTGGGTCATGATAAATATAAAATTTGGAGTAAATTTAGTTAAGTAGAAGTTAAAAAAAAAAAAAAAAAAAAGAAAAAAAAAGAAAAAAAAACGAAAAAATGTAACCATTGTACAACATTCAAGTAATAAAAGTGGAGAATAGATTCTTTCAGAAGGATAGTATGTACTTAATTGAATCTTTTATAGAGAAGCAGCTCGGCGACCGAACTAGAAATGACTGATGAGTAGTAGCATTCAATCAATAGCTAGCTGCAGTGTTGTTTTCTCCGATCAAGCGTTGTTTAGTACCTGGATTCCCACACGGCAGTAGACTTCATCAGTTTCTTGCTTTAATGTTTCGTCGTCATGCTTATCAGCACCATTGCAATCTTCATAAGAAAAAATAATTCATGACAACTGGTACGAATGCGATAAAACTCAATAATGGTACAGTGTGACCATCATCTCGTCTATCTCATCTGTGGTCCAATTTCATTTGCTTGTTTGTATATTATCACAGATTCCTCCCAATGAAAATATATATAATTATATTCGAAAAGCAAACGTCCCATGCATAAACATATATGTATGATACAGACCGCAGTTTGGATGAGCTTAACTTGACCCATAAAAATGTTATGATAACTACTGAACTGGCTAGAAGGAAGTTGAAGTTGCGTGTGAAATTAATTAAGTTATTTATAATAGTTGTTTAGAGAATTTTAATGGAAACTGCACCGTCAGTGATTGAATTTGCAGAGTGGTGGACGGAAGTGCATTTATAAACCTATGTACGTTCATTTTTCAAATAAGTTGAATTTAGAGAGACCATCATGGAAGGACAAGCTGATGTGAAGAAAATAGGCAAATTTCGGTTCTGAATACTCGAGCAAAGAGGGTTTCAGAGCTTTATATGGTTTTGCATCTAGTTCGTGAAAATATTGAAAGGTACTTCAGTTTTATGAAAATCAGAGCTAAACGTAAGGAAAGATGGATAAATTTTTGCAGCTGCTTTTGGCCTATCCAATCTTGTGTACATATTAAATGATCAGATTAATTGGGGTGAAGAATATCATGCAGAAAGAGAAATCTGGAGAAAAAAAAGGGACCACTCTCTGATCGGCAATGTAATTATCTGCTCAGTCTGCTTTCTTTCTTATATTATTTTTATCAAAAGTCCTGTCTATATACTTTCCTTCCTGTCAAATTCAATTGAATCTATGAAAAAGATCATGCAGGGAGAAAAACTCTATTAAATTTTTACAGGAGTAATATTTTTTTGGGTCTTGGAAAAAAAACCTGAGAGGTTAGTACCAAGATCAGATCTCACCTTGGGCAATTTCATCAAACATAGAAGATAAATTAAGATTATTAACAACATAAGCAGAAATTATCCTTTTTTGGGACTTTTAAGTAAGTATCTATCTAGTAGGACAATCGCTTCAGAGGAGAACATGTTCTTTTATGCACTTGTTAGGCTTTTGCAGTTATGCCATTATGGGGTCTCATAGCACAGAAACTGCATCACAGCTTTTCATCTCCTTTGAATTAATCTTCTTACACACGTTCATGCAAACTGAAAAGCAGTGTAACTATTGAGAAGGCAGATACCGATTATCTTTAACAGCGTTTTCCAATCAAGTGATTCAACAACAGTACACAAATTAGCAGTTGTGTACTTGCTGTGAGGAAGTCAGCTTTACCAATTACCATTATCATCTCTCCTAATCCTTATTGAAAAGTGTGCCAAAGGGAGCAAAGAATCCAAGCATCAGTGCATATCAGGATATATAACAGAAGCGAGGATAATACAGTATTGGAGGACCCCAACAATGACCCTAACCCAGTTCACAGTCCCCTGTCAAGTGTTTTTTACACGCACTGACATGTCAGAATTGCTTCCACCGGCAGCCGAAAATAGGTGTTTCTTTCTTACTTACGATATGATTTTAAAGTTATGTGTATTCAAAGTTTATGTAAGTGTATGCAAGGTGTAAATTTCTTTGCTTTGAGATTGAGACTGCTAAATTAGAGGATTTAATTTTAGATGTTCTGACGCATTTCATGTGATTGTGGGGTTCAGGGTTTTTTATTTTTTATTTCTTCCTTTTTAACAAAGTGAAATTTTAGGGGCAAAGTAAGGCAAACCCGGTCCCGTTTGTTGCTTTCACCAAATGGGGTCATAGAATAAATTGGTTCATGCACCTTCTTGCAAAAGATCTCTTCAATCTGAGCCCTTCAATTTGAGGGCGAAAGTGCATAGCTGGTTCTCAAGCTCTGATCTTGTACATCTATTGCTTGAGTTTTTGATAGATCTGATGGTTAATATGTTTTGATTGGGGGTAGCCCCACATAATGGGCGGTCACCATCGGATCTCATAAATACAATCATAAATGAGTTTTGAGACTTTTCCATCAGCTTCTGCATGCATGAATAAAATATTTCACACAAGTTGCTATATAAGGCCTCCCACTTCCAGTAAGCTCGTTGGATTTTTGTCACTTTAAATCAACTTTTCTATTTCCTTATCTCTCTGCACATATCTGATAAAACCCTAATTCTATAATCTATCTCAAAGCTATTACGCTCAGCTCCCCCATCCCTCTGTGCTCTCAGCTTTCACTTCCCCATTTCTTCATCTCTAGCTAGCTCTCTCTTTATTTCACTTAACACACATACAAGAACACTACTGTGACAACCAATGGACGTTGACATGATAAAAGCATCCCAGGAGGATCAAATTGATATGATGTCAGTGATAATGCAGATGGAAAAGCTTCCTGAATTCTGTGAGCCTTTCAACACCTCTCCCACTCCCGCATTGCCTGAAATCCATTTCTCCAATGGAAGCTCCCCCACACTGTACCATAACCTACATGTTTCTTCACCTCCTACATTGGCCAATCCATCTTCTTCTCTCCCATTTGTGAGCACTCCAATCCAAGAGCCCATGACACCACCTCTTCAGTCCAATCCAGTTACAGGCAGACCATTCAAAAGTGCATTAACATTGCCTAACGCAAATCTATATCCACCATCATTAGAGAAAAGAAACTCAATGGCAGCTATGAGAGAGATGATCTTCCGTATAGCTGCAATGCAACCTATCCAAATAGACCCTGAATCCGTCAAGCCTCCAAAGAGAAGGAACGTGAAAATATCGAAAGATCCACAGAGCGTGGCTGCGAGGCATAGAAGGGAAAGGATAAGCGAGCGGATAAGGATACTGCAGAGACTTGTGCCTGGAGGAACCAAAATGGACACAGCTTCTATGCTAGATGAGGCAATACATTACGTGAAATTTTTGAAGAAACAAGTGCAAACTTTGGAACAAGCCGGTCTTCAAAGGCCAATGCCTACTACTGGATTTTCTGGACCAGCTATGACTAATGTGGATTACTCTCCGTTTGCTAATTCTTGCCAGCCTTCTCAAATGTTAGGAAATATGCAGATGTTTAGATAAGAAAGATCCATAAACACAGAAACTGTTTCATATACGTACTGTTGGCAATGTTGGTGCTTTTGTTTGTAATTTTGTAAAGAGTGGATGTTGAATTCTTATGGTTAGTGTCACTTAATTTACCAATGTGGTGTATGCTTCCTTCAAATGCTTGAACTTTTGACGACTCCTCTCTCTCTCTCCCCATCAATTCGTGCAAACTGCTAAATCTAATCAATTAATTAATTGAAACTTAATGGCCAAAAAAATTTTAAAGATTTGATAACATTGATGAGCACACAGCTGAAGGATAGACTTTCCAAGCAGCAGGTTGGCAAATTGTACTTATTTGGTGTGTGCAAAAGTTTGCCATATATAATGAACAATTTGGTTATATAATAATTTAAAATTATTCATGGTCTAGCCAATTAACATTATCTCGCATTTGATTCTTCTTCTTTGTTAATTAACGTTTTCGTTTTGCGTACGCACAATATCATGAACACTCTGTTAATGATCCAATGATCCACCAATTAAGTGATCATAACAATATTGCTCCCCAGCTCCCTGCAGGTTACAAACAAATCAAATTGAAGGTAGCTAGACGAATTAATGGTTGTTTGTCTATATATGTATATATATAGTAGTTGAATTTCTTTATATACAAACTGATTTTCCTCGTAGCAAGAGTTGAATTTCTTTACGCTAGCTTTCGTTTGAAATCTGACACAGACAAAGTAGGTGGCCTACTTTTTGCAAAAGCATCAACAAGTTCCACTGTTGCAGAAGACAGAGGCGCCATATTTGTAATTTTCATATATATATGTGAATATATATTAGGTAGGGCGCCGACTGAATTGAAAATTTCACCTTCTACTCCTATTTGCTTAATTACTCGATTACTTTTCGATTATAGTACAGTTGAGATCCAACGAGCATATCTTTCATTAGCCAGCAGATAGCCAAGCTACCTGTTTTAGTAATTAATAGTATATCCTCTTGTCTATAAATTGCTTAAACACTTTAAACAATTTGTCAAGTCTTCAAGAATAACATTAAATTGATCATAATTGTCAAGTTAGGGATCATGAGTACTCTTAAATGTTAAACTGTTACCGTACAGAACTTGACAAACATCTTAACGGGAATAGAATCATGATTTATATACAAGGACTTAAGGAGATTCCTAGCAAGGCAGAATGGGATTATATTATATAAAAATAACGATAAATATATAACTAAACAAATTATTATTATTATTTGATTTCATTTGTCTTCTCTACACTAAATGAGAAAGAAGATGGTCGGAGGTAGGTTGCCTCCCGAGGCAGGATCGAGTTATAGTAGTGTTCATGTCTCAAGGATCATGCCTCACGAACATCCATCTTCAATTTTAATTTTTAATTTTGATTTTTTTTATATGATCAACTATAGTCCAAAGTGGGTATAAAAGAATAGCTAAAAAATAACAAATGGTCAATCCATTTAGCAAAAAGACCATGTGAGATATGCCACTAAGGTCCCAACATCCCCACCATGTCTTTTATTATTACAAAGGGAGAGACTCTCTTTTATGAATTTTTATAAGATATTTCATATATCGCATCCTACAATATTCATTGTATCCCTCCTGCTCTGACACATTCTATCTATCTTTCTTTCTATCATTTCATTCATTATTCATATATCCATCTACCACTTTCCTTTTTTAGGATAAGTTCTCATGTTTTTTGTGACAGGATAAGTATACACATTCATATCATTTTAATTGCCTGCATTAGATCCACCAAAGTTGGTTCATTGCTTCACAGCTCACCCAACCCCAATGTGATCTATCTCTCTAATTGTGTTTTTGGGTTATAATGCTTATGCTACCTTATTCACTTGTTCAATTTCCTCTTCGATAAAGCACTTGCATGCATACGTCTATAATGTTGTTCCACTTCATGTTTAATTATTATTCCAGAACATATTGTCTCTTCTTACTGAAATAAAAGTGTTACAAGTTTAAATTATTTATGAATTAGATTTCTAATTTAATTATGAACAAGGAGAGCTAGCTTTTTGGGTGTTTCCAAAGCGGCAAAAGATGTGTTTGTATAAATTTACTCTTATAGGTCAAGATTTATTTTAATAAACTCTGAAAACATACATATTTGTAGTAAAATTTTGTAAGATTATTGGTGAATTAGAAAACATGTACTATCTAGTTAGTTCTTTAATTAGAATGCATATATGCATGACTGAAACCTGATGATCATTTTCTTCCAAAGAGTTAGGAGGATCAATAACAAAATGCCTTGAGCAATTAAATATTAAGACTTTGGAGGTGCACTAAATTAATTTCGGTGAGTTGTGACTATAAATGCAGATATGGTCAAATGAGCTTCAAATGTAAGCTAGGTTCATAAAGTTGAATTTTATATAAATTGAGAAGATGAATAAGGACAATAAAATGGTTGGTTGGTTGGTTGATTAGATTTTGGCAAGAGTGCGTCTTTAAAGGTGGCAGGTGCAAGCTTTAGATCTATATATTTATCTTCAGAGAAAAATTCTTCTCTTGAAATGTCCCATATGCAAGGTGGGATGAACTAGAATGTTATGAGATCTCACTGCGCACAATTTAATAGAATATGTCCAATATTCCATGCATGTTATGTTCACTCTACGACCAATTGACCATGCACTAGATTAAAGCTTTCATTCTTCGGAGTTTTTTTTTTTTTTTTTTTTCCTCACTACTCAATCAATATTAAGTAGTAACTCTGTCTGATCAATTATAGCATATTGATAATCGAGTCAATAAGGGTTCATATATATATATATATATATATATATAAAATTCATACACTGATCTTGAGCAGTCTGCCTCATGATCAGATGATTTGATCAGATTCAGTAGAAGCGTTAATAACTAAATTCAAAGCATCCTTGTCAGGTATTCCAATAAAATAGGAAGTAGAATGCCATCAAACATGAAATTCACAGAATTTCAGGAAATGAATGCTTCTCCAGCAAAATTTTCAAACTTATCACTCTAAAATAATAATAATTACTAGAAGAATTCGTCACTTATGTTGTTATTCATCGAGACATGCATCTTACCTATGTTCTTTTGCAGTGACACACACACACACACAACTAACTCAGTACTTTCATCAGCAATCTTCTTCAGTCGTCAAAACCTCAATATAGAAAGTGATTGATCCAATTACTGATCAGCGTTAAGAAATGTTTTAATTACTACAACTATAATCATGAAGTAGAATATCCCATTTCCACTATAGATATATATGAAGCCATTATTATTGTTATCAAGTTATGCTATATATATGTTAACATACAAATAAAAGGATAGGACCAAAATCTCCAAGAAAAAGTTTATCTTCAATTTTATTGTATGGATTCTTAACAAGAGGCTTAATGCCAAACTGATCATGGTATTTAAGATTTTCTTTCTTCTCTCTTAAACTAATTCTTTACATTGTCTTTGATTGATTATTCTATAATTGCCATTTTTACGTTTTGGGTTGCAGAGCTTCACATTCAGCCATTAAATGTATCACCAAAATTAAAGAACAAACTAACATCAATAAGAAATTAAGTTAGATTCAGAATATAGAATTATTATTTTTATTTCATCTAATATATCTTTAAACGTCAAATACGGCATATATGACAAAATACTGAAAGGTACAATGAAAAGGGTAATTTAGAAATTATATAAGATTAATTGAGAAGATAATCAATTTAAAAATTTTCATAGGATAAATTTGAAAATAGGTCTCACCAATTAAAAATAAAAAAATGGGATAAGGTCTCGCCAATTGCCACTTGCGTTTTCTCATGTTTTTTAGCTTAAATCACCGAACAAAGAACCACCTTTTATGACAACTAGCCCATTGGAGCTCGGCAGTGTTTGAGGTGCAAATTGGTGGGTTATCGCCAGCCCGGTGGATTGTTTGACTTCTTTCATTCTAAAGCAGCCACGAAGCCCAATATGCCATAGACCACTTTTGTTTAGGCCAATTTTGGGCGTAGGCATACTCTCTTTCTGTATATAATAATATTAAACTTATAAAATTCATACAACATAAATTTTATAACATGACGTAACAGTCTAAGTAACAAAATCTTATTGGAGATGTAATTTTCTTCATCTATTTTTGTTTTTTCTTCCTTCAGTGAATTTTGACCATGTAGACTGTCATATTATATTGTAGAATATATGTTATATGAATGTTGTAAATCTAGTATTACTCTTCTGTACAATCTTATCTTATTTCTATAAATGCAACTTTAAATGACATACATATCTAATATAGATCATCATCAAATAAGTCCATGTCTCTCTACCATAAGCTCAATTATGTCAAAAGATGAGAGAGTACTTTTGAGATTATTAATGTGTACTTTTCATTGGTTAAAAACACTTTAATCAAAGTCTTTTTTTTTTTTCAAATATATTCTCATGACTATATGATAAAATGATACCTTAGCCAATCTTGGGGTGAAGGGCTTCCTTGTTTTACATTTGCTTACTTCTACTTAACTCATATACATAAGAAATGAGACCAATCTGTTTTTATTGTGAATTTAAAAGTTATTTTCTTTCACTCACATATAAGCATCTACTTTATTTTATTAATATAAAGAATAAATAAATGACTAAAAATAAGCATCTAATTTATTTTATTATTATAAAAAAATAAATAAATAATAAAAAATTGATTCATTTTTTTTTAAATTTTAGAACGAAAAGAGTAGGAAAAGAAAAGCTGAGATGCATATAAATTTCTTAATTTTGTCTTGATCTGCAGCACGTGTTGCACGAAAGTGTCCCTACCTCATGTCAGTATTCAATGATGCAAGGAAAAAAAAAAAAAAATCTTTTGGACAATTGAACAGAGATGTGTCTCCTGTGCTTTACTGAAATAAAATTATAAATTCCTCTTCCTCTAGTTTAAGTTTTGAATATCTCTACCACATAATGATGATGAAAGACAGATTGCCTGAGCCATCGTGCTGCCGGAATTGGGCGGGCAAGTTTCGGGAAACATCCCAGAATATAAAAACATATCTCTAATTTATTTGATGGGAATGGGATCATGGGAAGCAAGAAAACTATATATATAAAAACAATTTTATGATAGTTATATAAGATTATAAATAGAAACAATAAACAATCGGTACTCGGATGTTTAGATTTTTATGTATTATTAAAGTTTGTTGACAATAAATTGTTATGCATAATTTTCTTTTGATTAATAAGAAGTTGGGCATGGTCCAATGCACTTGGTGCATTGCATGCATCAATTTTTCTTAAGAAAAAAAGAAAAAGAAAAAATAAGTATAAAAGTTAAAGATATATCCATAAATGTCCAAATTTTTGTAGCATTTTTTTTTCGATTTTTATGCTATTTAGATGTATTAATCAGGAAAACCCCGATTATGACATAATATATCTTAGATGGTTACGTAGTAAATGAATGTCATGAACACGTATGTCAGGCCCACTTCAATTATTTTATTTTTCGCTGAGGTCGACCGTCCACTTCGTTAATAAATAAGCACAAATGCCTGCATTAACCAAGTACAATTAAAATATTAACCAAAGAAACAGCGAGCATAAGGCAACAATTCCTTCCTTGACATAAAAGCCAGGACATAAACATGGCCTGCGACAAAGGCTTATCCGACAGTTTTATGCTCTTGAAACCTGAGGAAGTGAGATTTTTTGATCTGTTTCATATCTTGTTCTCCAGTGACATTAACAAAAGGAAGTTTGTTGATAGCAAGGGGGAAAGCGTTGAGCAGAGTTCCCAGCGTAGATGGCTCATATTTATCTCCATTGTGGTGCAGTGTTAGAGTTCTATGGAAATATTGTACAGATCATGTATCTTATTCTTTATGAATAAGTTGTTGACTTTGATTTGGTTATGATTTGATCAATTCATGTGAGTAATCTTAGGCATTAGTTATCATATTATTTCTCTACAAGTTAATAGTGATTTAGTGGTAGATCGTGGTCCTATATTCATGGATTCACGTTATATTTGGCTGATTTAACGCCTATATAACGACTATTTCAGTTTGAATAAAATCATCCAGTTATTCACTTCTGTTATGTGTATCGTAACAAACTTCTGTTAAGTTACTCATAACATACGACGTCAGAATTTTGCAAATTTGTGGCAAAGTGTGTAACAGTGGTATCAGAGCTACGGTTAGCCAACAAGAGCCACGTGAGGGAGCCATAAGAGAGAAAAAGTGAGCTTGAAGAGTCACTTTTACTGCAAGAGCAGTCATGGCTTCAGAGAATTATGTACAGCCCGCAATTCCTCGCTTTGATGGTCATTATGATCATTAGAGTATGTTGATGGAGAACTTCTTAAGGTCTAAGGAGTATTGGCAGGTTGTTGCTATTGGAATTATTGAACCAGCAGCTGGAGTTACTCTAACGGATACACAGAAAGCAGAACTTGAGGGGCAGAGGTTGAAGGATCTCAAGGCAAAAAACTATTTGTTCCAAGCTATTGATCGCTCTATCTTGGAAACAATCCTTAACAAAGATACTTTCAAGCAAATTTGGGACTCCATGAAGAAGAAGTTCCAAGGGACAGCAAGGGCGAAGAGGGTACATCTTCAAGCGCTTCGTGCTGAGTTTGAAGCTCTACGAATGAAGGCGGATGAATCAATTACAGATTACATCTCGAGAACGATGACAATCGCAAATAAGCGACGCATCAATGGAGAAAAGCTTGATGATGTTACCATTGTTCAGAAGATTCTTCGTTCTCTCACATCCAAATTTAATTACGTTGTTTGTGTGATTGAAGAATCAAAAAATATTGACACGTTGTCAATAGATGAGTTGCAGAGCTCATTGTTGGTACATGAGTAGAAAATTGTTCAACAAGACAAGGAGGAACAAGCCTTGCAAGTAGCCACAAATTCCAAAGGAACTAGACGTCGCAAGAAGAGTTGGAAAGGTAAGAATGAGCGCCCAAAATCAGAGGAGAAAGCCGCTGATTCCCAAGGAGAAGGGAGAGGCTGTGATGGACATAATTCATCAAGACTAAAATCAAGGTTTGGAGACAAGTCAAAGGTTGAATGTTACCGCTGTCATAGGTATGGTCATATTAGTACTGAGTGCCGTACAAATTTGAATAAAAATCGTGGTGAGAAGTCCAACTTTGCAGAAAAGGAAGAAGTTGAAATTTCCCTTCTTATGGTATGTCAAACTAAAGAAGAGTCTCAAAGAAATTTATGGTATTTAGATACTGGTTGCAGTAATCACATGTGTGATGACAGAAATCTGTTTAGTTATTTGGATGAATCCTTCAAAAATTTTGTTAAGTTTGGTGATGACTCAACAATTTCAGTTATGGGAAAAGGGAGAATTTCTATCCAAGCGAAGGGAAATTCTCATTCAATCTCTAATGTTTTGTATGTTCCAGAGTTGAAAACTAATCTTCTTAGTGTTGGACAACTTCAAGAAAAGGGCTATGAGATTTCTATCAAGAATGGAGTCTGTCTTGTCTAAGATAACAGAATGGGTTTGATAGCCCAAGTGCAAATGACATCAAACCAGATGTTTCCGCTGTATCTACATCATATTAATCACTCATGTCTTGCTGTAACATCAGAAGAAACAACATGGTTGTGGCACTACCGCTATGATCATCTCAATTTTGGTGGATTACAACACTTGCAACAAAAGAATATGGTGGTAGGACTTCCAAAATTCAAATCTCCTTCAAAGATTTGTGAAGATTGTGTTGTTAGCAAACAACATAGAGATGCTTTTCCAAAAGGGAAGGCTTGGAGAGCAAGAGGAGTGCTTGAACTAGTGCATTCAGATTTGTGTGGACCGATAAAACCACTTTCCAATAGAGGTAAACGGTATTTTATATCATTCATTGATGATTTTAGCCGAAAAACTTGGGTATATTTTTTACATGAAAAGTCAGAAGCTTTAACAACTTTTCAAAGGTTCAAAGCACTAATTGAGAAGGAAGTTGATTGTTCAATTAAAGTTTTGCGTACTGACCGTGGTGGAGAGTATAACTCACAAGCATTTGGATTTTTTATGACAAGCATGGAATTAGAAAGCAGTTGACAGCAGCTTATTCACCTCAACAAAATGGAGTTTGTGAGAGAAAGAATCGCACGATTCTTAATATGGTCCAAAGTCATCTAAAACGGAGCAATCTTTCCAAGAGTTTTTGGCCTGAAGTAATTAATTGGAGTGTTCACATTTTGAATAGGTGTCCTACACAACCTCTTCAAAATAGAACTTTGGAAGAAGGATGGAGTGGGCATAAACCTGTTGTTGATCATTTTCGGGTGTTTAGGTGTATTTCATATGCCCATGTTCTAGATGAGAAAAGAAAGAAATTAGATGACAAAGGCGAAAAATGTATTTTTTTTATGCTAGTGATTGTTCAAAAGCTTATAAGTTGTACAATCCTATTACTAAGAAAATTATCATTAGCTGTGATGTTGTTTTCGATGAGGAGAAAACTTGGTTGTGGAGTAATAGTACATCTGGACAGAAAATTTCAGTAGATTTTAATGGTGAAAATGGAGAAATGCAGCAACAACAAACTACAACAACGTTACCAGCAGTAGAACCAGTTCCAGTACCTTTTGTTACGTTGCAAGCGACAGAACCTGTTATATCAGTCGTAACAAAAACATCTGTAGAAGCTATCACTCCAGAAGGCTCTCGTTTTCAACGAATTAGAAGAAGGCTAGCATGGATGTCAGATTATCAAGTACCAGGATTTGATAATGGGGATCCACTTACACATTTTGTCTTATTTTCAGATTGTGATCTTACAATGTTTAAAGTAGCTGTCAAAGAGCAAAAATGGCAAAAAGCTATGGATGAGGAGATTGCAGCTATCGAGAGAAACAATACGTGGGAATTGACTGAACTTACAAAAGGGCAGAAAACAATTGGTGTGAAGTGGGTTTACAAGACAAAGTTGAAGGAAAATGGTGAAGTTGACAAATACAAGGCACGCTTGGTGGCTAAAGGCTACAAACAAGAGTTTGGCGTGGACTATAACGAGGTGTTTGCTCCTGTCGCAAGGCATGATACAATCATATTGTTGATTGCATTAGCAGCTCAAAATGCTTGGCCCATTTTTCAACTTGATGTGAAATTAGCGTTTCTACATGGAGACTTACAAGAAGAGGTATTTATTGATCAACTTCTTGGTTATATTATAAAAGGCAGTGAGCATAAAGTTTATAAATTGAAAAAGGCTTTATATAGACTAAAGCAAGCACCTAGAGCATGGTATAATTGTATAGATGCTTATTTCTTGAAAGAAGGTTTTAAAAAGTTTCCATATACTCATGTTCTTTACATAAAAATTGGAGATAAAGGAAAGATGCTTGTGGTATGTCTATATATAGATGATTTGGTTTATACCGAAAGTGATAGTGTTATGTTTGAGAAATTTAAGGAGTCTATGATGCTTGAGTTTGATATGTCCGATCTTGGCATGATGCACTATTTTCTTGGCATAGAAATTGTGCAAACAGCTACTATTTCTCAAAAGAAATATGTTCAAGAGATATTAGAAAGATTTCAGATGAAGGATTGCAACCCAGTTACAACTCCAATTGAGTTGGGATTGAAGCTTGTGAAGAATCCTATAGGCAAAGGAGTTGATAGTACACTTTACAAACAAATTGTTGAAAGTTTGATGTACTTAACAGTAACTCGACCTGATATAATGTATGCATTCAGTCTTATTATCATATATATGGAGAGTCCAAAAGAGATTCATTTATAAGCTGCAAAGAGGATTATACGTTACTTGCGTGGTACTGCTGAATATGGTCTATTTTATAAAATGAAACAGAATTCTGTTATGTTCGAGTTCACAAATAGTGATTATGCAGGAGATTTAGATGACAGAAAAAGCACATCTGGATATGTGTTTATGATAGGTTCTATAGCAGTTTCATGGTCATCAAAGAAGTAACCAATAGTCACTTTGTCAACAACAGAAGCTGAGTTTGTTGCAGCAGCTTCTTGTGCATGTCAAACACTTTGGTTGAGGAAGATTCTTGAGGAACTTCAGTTCAAGCAACTAGGTTCTACTCAAATATTTTGTGACAACAATTCAACTATTAAACTTTCAAAGAATCATGTTTTACATGAAAGGTGCAAACACATAGATGTGAGATATCATTTCTTACGTGATCTCACAAAAGATGGAATCATTGATCTTGTTTACTACAGAAGTGAAGATCAAGTGGCTGATATCTTCACCAAGCCTCTCAAATTGGCAAGTTTTGTGAAACTTAGGAAGTTGCTTGGAGTTTGCACTATTGAAGATCCAGTTTGAAGGGGTCTACATGAGAATTAAATTGAACATTTCCCAATATTCAGTTTAAGGAAGGGAATGTTAGAGTTCTATGCAAATATTGTACAGATCATGTGTCATATTCTTTAGGAATAAGTTGTTGACTTTGATTTGGTCATGATTTGATCAATTCATGTGAGTAATCTTAAGCATTAGTTATCCTGTTATTTCTCTATAAGTTAATAGTGATTTAGTGGTAGATCGTGGTCCTATATTCATGGATTCATGTTATATTTAGTTGATGTAACGCCTATATAACGGCTATTTCAGTTTGAATAAAATATTCAGTTATTCACCTCTGTTATGTGTGTCGTAACAAACTTCTGTTAAGTTATTCATAACATACGATGTCAGAATTCTGCAAATTCATGTCAGAGTGTGTAACAGGCAGAAGTTTTTGCTATTCACGGTAGAGCCATTGGCGTGCATTGGGTCAGGGATCGAGTTTTTTGTCAACCTCCTGTCTAGTAATCATAACCTTGGTGTGCTCTTGCTTAATATAATACAAGGCCAGTTTGGCTTCATATTCTTCTTCACACTTCATGTCATGACCAGCATTTACATATATATATATATATATATATATATATATAAACAGTAATTCTACGAATTACTAGTTCCTTTGATTATTAGAGCGGAGCATTTGATAACGAAAGATCTTGTACATTGTAAAGCAGTTCTTGAATATACTGTGCATCCGCTAGAGAAACACGTACTATCTTCACAATATAACCTGATCCTGTCAAATTGCAATCTATTATTAATGCATTTCTAGTTCTATATAGATTTCTTTTGAAGCAATTTGCTTTCCCTATTTGGAAAAAAGTTAATTATTAGTTTTTATCTTTAAAAGAGAAAAAAAAATCTAGGTTACGGTGAAAATCTAAATTCAGTTAAAATCAAATCAGTAATTAAGATCATATTTTTGTGGATAGATAAATTAATGTTCGAATGCCCCTCGTAACATATTGTTACATGGGTCATATTACGACAATATATACTTGAGGTTGGTGTATGTATATATATATATATATATTTATATATATATGCCATTTCAAGGTAAGTGTAAGTAACTGTTTCAAGCTCCTTAATTTAGACCTAAAATCCATTACTAAGGGCGTTTTCCTTTGTTATATATTTTGATTGCGGGAAGAGACTTTTACATGTCACTTTTACATAAAGAAAGAACAGACAAAGACGATTGAATTAACTTGAAAGCATCAGCTATGTCTTGGTAGGACCAGAGTGTTGAATATTCTAATGGTAGCTGGTAGCTTAAAGCAATTATAACGGTGGTGATTGGATAATGGTAAACATAATTTTTTGAAAATTAAGAATTGCCTATAGAAAAGTTACTTGTAACGTGGAAGCATCATATATCTCCAATTTGATCCTAGTATAATATGCACTGTCTTGCCCAAAGCATTTTCTGAGTCTCACTACTGCTTGCCCCATCAATGAATAATTAATCCAGCTCAAAAGTGGCTAATACTGTAGAGAAGCTCTATGATTCCCCTTTAGCCTCGTTTGGGAGTTTAGACTGGACTGGATTAGGACTAGGATTGGGATTGAGATTGAATTTTATTGGATTGTATATTGTATTATCTTATGTTTGGTGCAGCATGGCATTAGACTATGCTGATATTTGATAATGCTTGAAGAAATTTTTTTAAATATAAACAAATTTTTTTTATTCAAGTTTAATTAGAATTAAAAATTAGTTTAATATTTAGATTAAAAATATTAAATAATTGTTAATTTTTTAAAATGATTTTAAAAATATTTAAATTTAATTAAATCAAAATGAAATATTTTAATATTTCAACTTTTAATGAACCCACATCATAAATATGAAATTTTTAAATTTATATTAAAAATATTTTTGTTAAGTATATAATATAGATATAATTAAAAAAATTATTAAATATTTATATATTCTAATTTAAAATTAAAAAATATAATTGACATTATTAGAGATTTTAATAAATTAATAAAATATGTAATTTATTAAAATTATTAACTATATAATTTTGCTTTAAAAATAATTTAATATTATTTTGAAGTTATTACTTAAGTAAATTAATTAATAATTATAATATTTATAACTATTATTATTATTTATAAATCATTTTAGATTTATTAAATTAATTTTATTTAGGTTTATTTTATTTTTATTTAATATTATATTATTTCTATATTATTATTAATTAAATTAAAAAATATGTAATCCTTATCCTTCGTTGTGCCATGTTTGAATGTGGGTTAGAATAGTCCTACAAGATGGGGCTAATTTTACTGTTACGATTTATAATCCTAACGCACAGAAATTACCAAACATGGGTTCTGAACTAACAGTCCACCCAGTTCGCGTCCCCAAACAACAAAATGCCCGCCTCCCAAACGGGGCCTGACGAGGTTGTTCAAAGGGAAGAAACTCAAGTAATAGACAATGGAACTACTGTAGTTGTTCATAAAAAATTAAAAAAAAAATGAAATAAAGTCTTGAACATAAAAAATTCCTCATTAATCAATAAAGACATTTAAAGAATTCACAATTAACTGGAACGAAAATAAAGCAGATTTGGCGAAAGATTCGATATCGGCCTATTTTGATTTAGATACATTTAACAATGATTATAATTTTGTGTTCCACGGTATGAATTTAAACTTATACAGAGGGTTAACTATTTGCACTAGTTGCAGGGAAGCTGGTCAAACCGGACAAAGAATCAGCAAATTTCATATCGTTTATCGGAAATTTAGACAAGCGAGTGGAGCTGGACAGGAGCATCAAATATGGAGATGGTAGATTTTTTGCTACATTATCTATGATGGCAAGTAAAGCAGCATACGAGAACGTAGCATACATCAAAACTACAGTTAAGGATCACTGGAAGGTATACAACAATCTTCCGAATTATTTTTATTTTGCTCAACTGATATGTATGTCTATATTCGACTTTTGTCTCATTTTCGAAAACGTTTTTGATACTGTGCAGATGGAGTTCTTGGGGCTTTATGACTACTGGAATGGTAATTAGCAACTTCTAGATGCTTAATATTTTGTTAATTGGAAAAAGTAACAATTAAATGGAGTTCTAATCTGTTTGATTGGCAGATTTTCAAGATAAGGCCTCAACACAAGTCTTCTTGCTCTATGATAGGATAAGCAACGACCATGATACAGTAGTTGTGTCTTTTAGAGGTACAGAGCCCGTTGATGCAGATGCATGGTGCTCAGACTTTGATATCTCATGGTATGATATCAATGGCGTGGGAAAGATACATGGTGGCTTCATGAAGGCTCTTGGCCTACCAAAAAATAAAGGATGGCCCAAACACATTGGTAAGCAAGAAAGATAACCACGAGCCCTTATCTTATTATGCAATTAGGGAGAGGCTAACACAACTTTTGAGTAGAAATGATCGAGCAAAATATATACTGGGTCACAGCCTAGG
The DNA here is from genome assembly GCA_013180625.2 of Boswellia sacra. Taxonomy (NCBI): domain Eukaryota; kingdom Viridiplantae; phylum Streptophyta; class Magnoliopsida; order Sapindales; family Burseraceae; genus Boswellia; species Boswellia sacra. The sequence goes on along the minus strand of SNVD02000038.1, from coordinate 419,561 downwards.
AGGGGCACTAGTTATTCTGTTTCCCGCAATTTTAGTACTTCACGAGGAGAAATTGTTGTTGGCGAGATTGGAAGGGATCCATACATTTGGACAAGCAAGAGTAGGAGATGAGAATTTGGGCAATTCATGGAAATGAAGTTGAGAGAGCATAGAGTTCGGTACTTTCGTTTTGTTTATAGTAATGACATGGTGCCACGGTTGCCGTATGATGATTCCGATCTTATGTTCAGGCACTTCGGGACCTGCATCTACTACAATCGCCACTATAAAGGAAAGGTAAGCATCATTAATATTATTCTAGCTTTTATCAATATCATAAACGCATAAAAGCCAGTACTCAACCAAATTTATAGGGTTTAAATTGCTTTTCAATATAAATTTATTAAATTATAATTTTCTTAAAATATAATACTTAGATTAGAGTGGATTATTTTCAATTCTTATTTAGAATGTTTCTTTTTCCATATTAAGTACTGATGTGATAATTTACTTGTTTATGGTAAAAAGTTATCATCAATTGCTATTGAAAAGTTGTTAATTAAGCAAGTTGTGTTTGTCCGGTTCTATTTACGCCATCTATGAGCCAATGTGGTATTGTTATTACTTAATAAATAATGATTAACTGCTGCTATGCTAGAGAAATAATCAAACTTATAAAATAGGTTACAAAGTGTTTGATAAATTAATTTTTAAAAAGTTTTTTCTTTTCCGAGAGAAGGATAGAGGTGTTTGAATTACTGTTATTGTAACCTTTGTTTCGTAGATAGGCCAAGATAGAAATGTATATTATTGATGTGTAGTCTCTAATTATTAATTTTTTATGACCAATTTATTTTTCTTCTTCTTATGAGGGTAATTTAGGAATTTTGTATGTGAAAAGCAAAAAAAGGTTTCCAAAAGCAAAAAGTCTTTATAAAATGAACATACTGTCATTACTTTTAATGCAGGTTGTTCCAGAGGAACCAAACAAGAACTATTTCTCACCAGTCAAGTCGACTCCGATGATGATAAATGCACTTCTGGAGCTGATAAGAAGCTTCACTATAGCGTACACAAAGAGACCAGACTACAGATTTTTAGACTAATTGGATTGGTAATGTCAGGCGTATCAGCTCATTCTACCCAAGATTATGTCAACGCTACCCGTTTGGGATCCTCAGATGTGTTTCTTCCATCGCAAGATCAGAACCCTTAACAGTGTCGATAAAGCACTAGCGAACCCTATCTATTGTCATACCTATTTATGATCTTAATATATATCGTAAAACAAGCTAATTTTTTAAAATTATTATATGCATAATCAAAGAATATATGTATGAGATCTAAAAGTATGATCAGTTATACGTAATATAACATAATACTGTAATATAAAATGACACATGAGAATATATGTGGTTCGGTTATAAAAATCTATATCTACGGACAACTTAGAGCTGCAATTCACTAAGTTCTTGTTTATATAATCTTTATGTGTGTTTATAGTGTTTACTCACTCGCACATGCTAATATAATCTTTGTAAAATAAAATCCCGATAAGATCTTAAACTCCAGTGACGCTTCCCATTCTTTGTTGCTGATAACTTAAAAATGCACTGTTAAGTAACACATAACAGCCATGTTTGATACTGAATTATATAAACACTCAACTCGCAAGTTCTCTGAAGTGAATACTAACTCAAACCGGCTTAAACAAAATTTATGCACGACCACAACCTCTCATTCATGAATAAACTCTTATAAAACATAATTAAAGACACATTTCAATTTGGCATTAAAGCTCTACTAAATATCTTGAAATGCAGTGCCGTCCAATGTAAGCCATAGAAAATAACATTATTTAGTGTGTGAAGTTCAGTTGCCTTTCTCATCAATATCTTGTAGAATCTTAATCAAACTCAAATGGTAAGTATAGGATATCAATCAATAATATGGGACGTGATATAATGAACTCCTAAATAAAGTTAGATTACTAAAATAATATCCTAATCTAATAAGGGATATTCTATATGAATAAAATACTTCCCAATTACTTCCCAATAAAGACTTAGAGAAACGGTAAAATAAGAAAAATATAAACCAATGTTTTAATTATAAGTTTGTCCAGAATCAATTATGTGCATGGCACATGTCCAAGTGTCACGTTGACACTAATAATATGATTGTTTATATAGCCCCTCATGTTGCATGACTTGGAACAAATTACTTTGTAGATTAGATTAGAGAAATATTTTGGCAGGAATTTTGTTCCAAGTGCTCATCATCACAAACCTCAACATAAGCCTCATCTGAAATATTTAAGAAGAAAAAGGTCATAAAAGAAAATGAAAGTTCCCAAATCAAGAAAAATCAAATAACACCTCTTACAGTTAGAGGGAAGGAAAAAGAAAAAAGATGAAGGAATAAAAAAAAGGAGCTGGTGTAAAAAGAAGATAAAAGTTGAAAATTTAATTGTGTAATTATTATATTACTCTTTATCATCAGTCTGTTTCATAGTTGATTGTTGTTATAAAATACAGGTGGATGTACTACCACTTTGCACGTAAGTGGATTTACCTCCACTTTACATGTGTCCGTTTGAGAGATATGTTGTCCTATTTCAATTGATTCATTAATAGTCACAATCTCATTGGCTAATGTCAAGGCAGTATGTAATTTGTGTAAATGGGCAGCTATGGCGGTTTATGCATCTATAAATAGGCGCCCTACACTTGTAATTGAATAGTGAGAATATACAAAGAAAAAGCCTCCCACTTATCTTCTTTCCCGATTGTCTCCCTTTTTACTTTATTGCTAATCATCTAAACGTGGCCCACGTTCCTTCACCTCTGTATCTAGAAATATTGTTACTTCATATTGCATAGCCGTGACACCACAACACAATTATTCCAACCATACTTTTATTCACTTAACTTATAAAACGTTATCAGCACGAATTTTCAAAGGTTTATTGTTTATCTTACTGCCTTCTTTCTATTATTATTCAATCAATTTTATTCTTAATTTATTTTTGTCAATATTAAATATATACTAACTACCTTATGAATATGCTCTGTGGTTGCCATTATATTGGATCTTCCACATCAGAAAATAAAGCTAGTTTTATAAAATTAAAATCATCTTATTATCCATCTTACTTTATTATGTTCATATTCTTGTTGTATTGCTTGCATTATCATTTACATCTCGAATTTATTTATTTAAGCCACGACTTAAAGTTTTCTGGCCTAAATTCATTTGGCCGTGACTTTAAGTTTTCAGGCAACTAAATGTTAAATTCATTGATTATTATCGTAATTTTTAAATTTATCTGTTTACAGCAGCGACTTAAAGTTTTCTGGCCTAAATTAATTTGGCCGTGGCTTTAAGTCTTCTGGCAATTAATTTACATTATTTGTTTCTAAATATCGTTTTATTATTTAAACTGTCAATATTAATCCAGTTCGGAACCTGAAGTTCTGATTCCTAATGATTAAATTTGTTCATTTTTTTAGATAATGGCAAATTTCGAAAGATTGATGTTTGAGCCATTATTGCATAATGGAGACAATTATTCAGATTGGGCTGATGATGTTGTACTTCACTTGAATTCCATGGGCATCAGACATACCGTAACAAATGAAAACACTGCATCCCTGCAGGATCAGTCTAAGGCCATGATATTATTGCGTTATCATTTAAATAAAGGCCTGAAATCCGAATATACTACTATAACTGATCCATTAGCTCTTTGGAACAATTTGAAAGAAAGGTTTGATCAGCAAAGAACAATAATATTGCCAAGGGCCCGATTCCAATAGCAGAATTTGAGACTTTAGGATTTCAAAACGATAAGCGAATATAACTCAGCCATGTTCAGAGTTGTATCTCAATTGAGGTACCGCGGACAAACTGTTACTGAATAGGAGATATTAGAGAAAACACTATCTACATTTCATCCCACCAACATGATCCTGATGCAACAATATCGGGAGCGCAAATTCAAGAAATACACTGAATTAATATCATGTCTTTTTGTTGCTGAGCAAAACAATGAAATCCTATTAAAAAACCATCAATTGCGCCCCACTGGATCTGTAGCATTCCCTGAAGTGAATGCTATGTCATTTAATAAACATGGTGGCAAGAGTGGTCGTGGTTTTGACAGAAAATTTTTCCAACCTAGAGGTGGCCATTCCAAGAAATTTAAACCGAACCACCAGAAGTGGATCAGAAATGACTCGACATATGACAAAGAAAAAAGTCATCAAACCCAAACCACAAAGAAGCAATGAAAGTACTTGCTATAGATGTGACGCGAAGGGCCATTGGTCACGTACTTGCCGTACACCAAAGCATTTAGTGGATTTGTATTAGACCTCCATAAAGAATAAAGAAAAAGATGTTGAGACAAACTACATCGATGACCCAGTAGGTCACACTAATTTTGATGTCTCAGATTTCTTTCCTAGTTCAGATGAAGCTATTGGCTAGATAATAATTAATGAAAATGCCCCAGCCAACTTAAGAACTGTTACTTTCTCACTTTTTGTTATATTTTGTAATGATGTCCTATTTTAATTTTTGTTTTGATCTATCTTTTATGTATTTCCGTTATAAACACTTTTGATATGCTTTTGTTTAGTATAAAGTCATATCTAATGTAAACTTTTGTAATGAAAGGGAATGGACATCAAGACTTTATCTTTGCCTAAAAATGATGGAAATCTGTGCCTAGTTGATAGTGTAACCACACATACAATCCTTAAAGATAAAAAATATTTCCTAAATTTAACCCTTCTAGAAGTAAAGGTTAACACTATATCAGGGTCCGTAAACTTGATTGAGGGCTCCGGAAGAGCCACAATAATGTTGACAAACGGTACTAAGTTGAATATTAATAATGTCTTATACTTAAGCAAATCCAGAAGAAATTTGCTCAGTTTCAAAGACATAAGACATAATAGATATCATATTAAGACATCTTATAAAAATAATATTGAATTCCTTTGTATTACCTCAAATGTCTCAGGACAGAAGTTAATATTAGAGAAGCTTGATGCTTTCTCTTCTGGATTATATTTTACATATATAAGGTCCATTGAAACATACGCAGTTATGAAACAGAAGTTTAATGATCCTAAGACTTTTATGTTATGGCATGACCGTCTTGGTCACCTAGGATCATCAATGATGCGTAGAATTGTTGAGAATACAAATGGACACCCACTAAAGAATCAGAAAATTCTTTTGTCTAATGAAACTATTTGTACCGCTTGCTCGCAAGGAAAATTGATTGTTAGACCATCTCTCTCTAAGATTGGTCAAGAATCCCCATCATTTTTACAAAGAATCCAAGGGGATATATGTGAACCTATTCATCCACCGAGTGGACCTTTTCGTTATTTTATGGTCCTAATTGATGCTTCTGCACGGTGGTCTCATGTATTTTTGTTATCAACTAGAAATATTGCATTTGCAAAACTACTTGCTCAAATTATAAAATTACGGACACATTTTCCAGATTATCCTATTAGGTCTATACGTTTGGATAATGCTGGTGAGTTTACATCAAAAGTTTTTGATGATTATTGTATGTCCGTTGGAATTGATATTGAGCATCCTATCCCATATGTCCATAACCAAAATGGTTTGGCAGAATCACTTATAAAGCGACTGCAGATAATTGCACGAACTTTATTCTTGAGAACACAGTTGTCAAACTCTGCTTCGGGCCATGCTATTTTACATGCTGCATCATTGATCAGATTAAGGCCCACTGCTTATCATGAATATTCACCAATACAACTTGTGCTTGGCCAACAACCCAATATATCCCATCTAAGAACTTTCGGTTGTATCGTACAAGTCCCCATTGCTCCCCCGAAGAGGACAAAAATGGGACCTCAATGCCGATTGGGGATTTATGTAGGTTACAATTCTTCATCCATTATCAGATATTTGGAACCCATGACGGGTGATATTTTTACTGCACGATTTACAGATTGTCATTTTGATGAGACAGTTTTTCCACCTTTAGGAAAAAAGAAAATGCCTCCCAAAGTTGGGCATGTGCCTTCTGAAAGAAATCCAAAACTTTCTTGGAATGTGGAAACATTGTCTCATCTTGATCCTCACATATCTCAATGTGAAAATGAAACGCAAAGGATGATACATCTTCAGTTATCGCTAATCAGATGCCGGATGCATTTACTGATGCAGCCGAGATAACAAAGTCACATATACATGCTGCTAATGCACCGGCTCGAATTGAGATTCCTGTTGAGCAAACCCCTCAAGCAACAATGAATAATCAAATTGTTGCATGCCAGAAGCGTGGTAGACCCCTTGGATCAAAAGATACTATCCCTCGAAAAAGAAAATTGATGAATAACAGTCCTGATATAAATAATGATCGAGCTAAAGAATCCACATTCTCTGATTTGTCTCCTGAAACGACATGTCTTCCAAAGGAGACACCTGCCGCTGAAGAGGCACAAGTTGTTAATGAAATGCATGTCCCTGAAGTGATAGCTGAATTTAAAAATGAGGAAATTTCTACTAATTATGCTTATACTAGAGAAATGTGGAAACATGATGAAATTGTCATTGACGATGTATTTTCATTTGCAGTAGCTACTAATATTATGAATGATGACTTTGAATCACACACAGTGGATGAATGTAGACAAAGGCATGACTGGCCTAAATGGAAAGAAGCAATTCAAGCAGAATTATCTTCTTTGGCCAAACGTGAAGTCTTTGGACCTGTAGTCCAAACGCCTAAAGATGTCAAACCCGTTGGATATAAATGGGTATTTACTAGAAAACGAAATGAAAATAATGAGATTGCCAGGTACAAAGCCCGGCTAGTAGCTCAAGGTTTTTCTCAGAGACCAGGTATTGATTTTGATGAAACTTGTGCTCCAGTAATGGATGTTATCACTTTTAGATACTTGATCAGTTTGGCAGTCTCGGAAAAACTTCAAATGCGCCTTATGGATGTGGTAACTGCTTACTTGTATGGTTAATTAGATTCTGATATATATATGAAACTCCCTGAAGGATTTAAATTGCCTGAAGCAATTAAAACACAACCAAGGAGTGTGTATTCACTCAAGTTGCAGAGATCCTTATACGGATTGAAACAATCAGGAAGAATGTGGTACAATCACCTTAGTGAATACTTAATTAAAGAAGGATACATTAATGATCCCATATGCCCTTGTGTGTTTATAAAGAAATCAGAATCTGGTTTTGCTATTATAGCAGTATATGTCAATGACATGAATTTAATTGGAACCCCTGAAGAAATCCAAAATGCTGCTGAATATTTGAAGAGAGAATTTGAAGTGAAAGATTTGGGGAAAACGAAATATTGTCTCGGCCTGCAAATCGAGCATAACCCTGACGGCATACTTGTTTATCAATCAGCATATACAGAAAAGCTTTTGAAACGATTCAACATGGATAAGGCTCATCCATTGAGTACCTAAATGGTTGTTAGATCTCTTGATCCTAAAAAGGATGCATTCCGTCCTAAAGAAGATGATGAACAGTTACTTGGTTCTGAAGTATCATATTTGAACGCTATAGGTGCATTAATGTATTTGGTGCAATATACTAGACTTGATATTGCATTTGCAGTTAATTTATTAGTAAGGTTTAGTTCCGCACCCACTAGATGACATTGGAACGGGATCAAACATATTTTTCGTTATCTTCACGGAACTATTGATCTTGGATTATTTTTTCCATATGAGCCTTCTGAAAATCTTGGTTTGGTCGGATATGCTGATGCCGGCTATTTATCTGATCTCCATAAAGCTCGATCACAAACTGGATATGTTTTCACTTATAATGGGACCGTAATTTTATGGCGATCTACTAAACAGAGTTTGGTTGCTACTTCTTCCAACCACTCTGAAATACTTGCATTGCATGAGGGCAGCCGAGAGTGTATATGGTTACGTTCTGTTATTCAACACATCCAGAGTTCATGCAAATTATCTCCTACTATAAATCTTCCAACAATTATATATGAAGATAATGCAGCCTGTATTGCTCAAGTCCGAGGAGGATATATCAAAGGAGATAGAACAAAGCACATTTCACCGAAATTCTTCTACACGCATGAACTTCAAGAAAGTCAAAAGATCGATGTGAAGCAAATACGTTCCAATGACAATCTTGCAGACATGTTCACTAAAACTTTACCGACATCAACATTTAAGAAGCTAGTATATAAAATCGATATGCGGCGGCCCAACAAGCAATCAATTTGACAAGAGATCTTCTGCCATGATCAGGGGGAGCATTGTAGACACATGCGTACTGTACTCTTTTTCCCTTCGATCGGGTTTTGTCCCACTGGGTTTTCCCGACAAGGTTTTTAATGAGGCAGTAAAATATGTCCAACACCACTTCATGATTTATTATATAATTGTGTTTCTTTATTTTGGTTTTTTTATCCCACTGGGTTTTCCCTTAGTAAAGTCAAATAGAATTATTTTAAGTGGTAGAATCCAAGGGAGAGTGTTATAAAATACAGGTGGATGTACTACCACTTTGCACGTAAGTGGATTTACCTCTACTTTACATGTGTCCGTTTGAGAGATGTGTTATCCTATTTCAATTGATTCATTAATAGGCACAATCTCGTTGACTAATGTCAAGGCAGTATGTAATTTGTGTAAATAGGCAGCCATGACGGTTTATGCATCTATAAATAGGTGCCCTACACTTGTAATTGAATAGTGAGAATATACAAAGAAAAAGCCTCCCACTTATCTTCTTTTCCCATTGTCTCCTTTTTTACTTTATTGCTAATCATCTAAACGTGATCCACATTCCTTCACCTCTTTATCTCGAAATATTGTTACTTCATATTGCATAGAAGAGAATTCCGTTACACCACAACACAATTATTCTAACCATACTTTTATTCACTTAACTTATAAAAATTGTCAAATTTTTTATGATGGTTGTTAATTTCATATATTTTATCTTGTGTTGACTTGCTTTATCCAATTAGTTAGGAGGATTAACGGTAAAAGTTAAAATACCCTTTTTTTTCGCGAAAGATGGAGAGATTAATTTTGAAAGTATATTATATTAAGACACTTTAATGTATAAAAGTCAATTTTTTTTTTGCCAATATTCTCACCATCTGTTGAAACCCGACAAAAACACTCAGATGGCATATTCAATAATTTCTTAAATATTTTGTCCTGATGCCACAAGAACAGACAAGGAGCAGCACTGAAGTTGAAATCGATTGGGAATATACAGTAGTAAGTAAGCAACTGCAGTGGCAATGTGGCATCGCATCCACTTGGATCAGAGAGTTGGAATTTCTTCCAACTCTCTTTCATTGATTGGTTTCTTTCTGTGGTGGTTCCTCTCTCCCTGTCTCAGTAGTTGTTGATTTTTTTTTAAATGCATCATAATGATATGACACATGTTGCACGAGACGAAAGCATCTTTACCCCAGTTCAGTCATCGTGATGCACACAAAGTTTAAAATATCTTTTGGACATTTTAACAAGAAATTGTCTTCCAGTAATTTCCTAAACTTCTGAAAATCGATATGTATTAATTAAATAATACGTTGCCTTTCTTTTGACTTTGGCTATGGTACATCAGTTGTATCATACAATTATTCATAAATTTTATATAAATAAGTAATATAAAAATTATAAATCGTTGTATAAAAATCGTAAATATAAAAAATATTTATTTACAACTTTTTTTATATTTACGATTTTTATACAATGAGTTACAATTTTTACACTAAATTTATAAAAAATTTAAAAATGGATGTACGATACAATCGATGTATTGTAGTATGACCCGTTTCTTCTAATTTAATTAGAAAAATTGAAAAAATAGACACAATTAGGGGCTCTTAATGAAATTTGAACACATCCTGAAAAATTTTCATGTCATTGACACTTTTTTAACAAAAAGACTTAAATACCTTTTGAAATTTAATTTATTTCTAAACTTTTTATTTCCCTCTTTCCTTCACTTACCTCTTCTTATTTTCATAATCGTGTCCTATTTTTATAACCGTCTGTTGTTATCCAACTTTTAATACCCATCGACACCGTCGAAAATGCAGTCCGAAACACAGCAAGAGGAACGGGAAACTTATTATGTGTTTGGAGATTTGGGATAGATTTTAGAGATTTTGAATTTGAGGATTTGAGTTTGGGATTGTATTTTGTATTTTTTTTGTGTTTGTGAGGCTAAATAAAGTGTTATTTGATTGATTTTTTGGTTTGATGTGTGTAAAAATGGTGAAAATAGACGCAATTCGTCGTGATGAAGAAGATACTCGACGTGTCGAGTCCTGTCGGATACTTCAACCGACACTCGACATCATCGTCAGTGTTCACACGACACTAGACATAATGTGTCGAGTCTTGTCGGATGCACGGACTGACACTCGACATAACGTGTCGAGTCTTGTCAGTTGTACGGGCTAACACTCGATATAACGTTATGTCGAGTGTCGGTCTGTGCATCCGATAAGACTCGACACGTTATATCTAGTGTCTAGTGAACACTGACGATAATGTCGAGTGTCGGTTGAAACATCCGATATGACTCGACATGTCGAGTGTCCTCTTCGTCACGACGAAACACGTCTTTTTTTTTTTAGTTTGAGTTTCAAAAGATATTTTAATCATTTTACCAAGAAAGTGTCATGACATAAAAATTTTTCAGAATGTGTCTAAATTTTATTTAAAACCCCTAATTTTATCTATTTTTCAATTTTTCCAATTTAATTTTTTAACGTATCTTTACCATATGGTGACGTTGAAAGCTAGACCTGATCAATTTATCTATGTGCATATGTAGCCCCTCGTGTTGCACGACTTGGGTGGGCAGGTTTCGAGAAACATCCCCGGATAGGCATATGGCTTTCGCTGAAAGCTGGATAATCTATCTGTAACTATAATTAATTCATTAAAGCATGAACGCTTTTTTTTTTTTCATATATTCTTGAATTTTGTCAACAAGAACACAATTTATGTTATACAAAACAATTTTTTTTTTTTGGAAAACAAGTAGCCTATATTGTCAATTAACATTATTCTTCATCGTATATTCTTGCAAAATAAAAAAATTTAAACAATGTGACTTCGTAGGTAATTAGTTTGGTGGTGTACATGTGGACGTGAGCAGGCATATTACTTTGGATCACTCAACGAAAGTCATACACTAGTGGAGGTCCACTTCAATTATTTATTTTATTGGTGAGGTCCACTTCAATAATAATTGAGCATTATCTTCATTAATTTTCTTTGTGATCATTGCTTTTATTGCTTTGCTTCAACATCATACATTACTTACTATAGAGACAGATTCAAAGGCAAAATTAAAATATTAAGCAAAGGAACAGAAAGCATAAGCTAACAATTCCTTCCTTTGCATACAAGGGAAAACATAATAAGATGGACTGTGACAAAGGCTTCTCCGATAGTTATATGCTCTTGAAACCTGAGGAAGTGAGGTTCTTTGATCTGTTTCGTATCTTGTTCTCCAGTGACATTAACAAAAGGAAGTTTGTTGACAGCAAAGGGGAAAGCGAGGAGCAGAGTTTCCGGCGTAGATGGCTCATATTTATCTCCATTGTGGTGATGAAGTTTCTGCTATTCACGGCAAAGCCATTGGCGTGCATTGGGTGGGGGATCGAGTTTTTTGTCAATTTCCTGTCTAGTAATCGTAACCTTGGTGTGCTCTTGCTCAATTTAATACAAGGTCAGTTTGGCTTCATCTTCTTCATAATACACACATATATAGGGAGAGAATATTTTAACACAAAATTAGACACAATTTTCTAGCCATTGATCTATAAAATCCAATGATTGAGATGATTGATGAGTTGGCAACATTAAATACATATTATTTACTTTCAATCTCAATCAATAGATTTTGTGAGATCAATAGTTAGAAAATTGTATTAATAAATTGTGTTAAAATATTTCCTCCCACACACACACACACATATATATATATATAAACAAGAGTACTTGAGAATAGAAGTGTGTGTATAAGCTAGAAGACATAGATCAATTAGATCAGTTTCACGATTTATTCTATGATTCTGATACTCACATACTCTAGTCCTCTATACAATTTGAAAAGCACTTCGCTTTCCCTATTTGGGACAAGGAATAAATAAATTAATTAATTAATAAATTAATTAAAGTTTCAATTCCATGAACCTTCTTTGAGATTTGTTGAAATCGTATATGAAATTTGTAATTTTTAACGGAATTTTAATGAAGAGGAGAGGTATTTGGGATTTTCAGAACTAGAGTTAGTCATGTAGAATTTTAAAAAACCTTAGGAGAGGTTTATAGAATTGACAAAAAAAAAAAAAAAAACTCAGTTAAAATATACAATACGGTTGTATATCTTGATACTTGATTTTTATAGATTCTTTATTGACGACATTTTCCGAGTTCTAAATATTTTCTTAAAACGGAGAATATGGACTTCCTAATAGATAAATTAATGTATAATTGCCGCTTCGTAACATATTTTTACAAGCTAAGTCATGTCACATACAAAAGTTTGGCGTACAAAACGTTATTATTTTGTAATAAATATGCTATCAGTTATTTCAAGGTAATACTGCATGCTTCAAGCTTCGTTTATGAATCCAAATTCTATTTTCCGTGCTGCACATTTTTTAATACAATTTATATTCAATCTTAACTATATATCTTTTTTAAAATTCAAAATAATTTAAAATCAATAACATATTTCTAAATTTAATTAAAAATAAAAATATCAGATTTATAAACGAAAACAAAGATTTACAATTTCCATTAGCAGAAGCATTAATATACATTTTGCTTGCGGGAAGAACTTTGTCATCTCTAGCTTAATTAAGTCATTTTTACATAAAGTAAAAACATGAAAACGATGAGAAATTTAACTTGAAAATCATCAATCATAACTTGGTGGGACCAGAGTGTTGTATATGCCAATTAAGTGCTAGCTTAAAGCAGTTATAAAAGGTGGCCCCATGCATCAATTTATTTTTCCAGCTCCAGCTCAAAAGCCAGCGGAACTGTCAAGCAGCTTCTACGATTCCATTCCCCTGTAAAGTTACTCAAAGGGAAGAAAAGCAAGTAGTAAGAGAATAGGGGATTTACTGCAGTGGAACATAAAAAATAAAAACCCAAGAAGACATTTTAATGAATTCACTGTTAAATGATCGAAAACAAAGCAGATAATTTGATTAAAGATACAAATCGGCCTATTTAGATACATTTATTTAAATAATGAATATAATTGTGTTCCACAGTACAAATTTAAACTTATATATATAGAGGGTCAATGCTTTGCACTTTGCAGGGAAGCTGGTCAAACCGGACAAAGAATCGACAAATTTCATATCGTTTATCGGAAATTTAGACAAGCGAGTGAAGCTGGACAGTAGCATCAAGTATGGAGATGGCAGATATTTTGCTGCATTATCTATGATGGCATGTAAAGCAGCATACGAGAACGTAGCATACATCAAAACTACAGTTGAGGATCACTGGAAGGTATACAACAATCTTCCGAATTGCTTTTATTTTGATCAACTGATATTTATGTACATGTTCAACTTTTGTATCATTTTCTAAAACGTTTTTGATATTGTGCAGATGGAGTTCTTGGGGTTTTATGACTACTGGAATGGTAACTAGCTACTTCTAGCTGCTTAATATTTTGGTGGAATATGTAACAATTAAATGGAGAGTTCTAATCTGTTTGATTGGTAGATTTTCAAGATAAGGCCACAACACAAGTCTTCTTGCTCTATGATAGAAGCAACGACCATGATACAATAGTTGTGTCTTTTAGAGGTACAGAGCCCTTTGATGCAGATGCATGGTGCTCAGACTTTGACATCTCTTGGTATGATGTCAATGGCGTGGGAAAGATACATGGCGGCTTCATGAAGGCTCTGGGCTTACAAAAGAATACAGGATGGCCTAAACATATTAGTTATCAAGAACATAACCACGAGCCCTTGGCTTATTATGCAATCAGGGATATGTTAACGCAACTTTTGAACGCAAATGATAGAGCAAAATATATATTGACGGGTCACAGCCTAGGAGGGGCACTAGCTATTCTGTTTCCCGCAATTTTAATACTGCACGAGGAGAAATTGTTGTTGGAGAGATTGGAAGGGATCTATACATTTGGGCAACCAAGGATAGGAGACGAGAAATTTGGGCAATTCATGGAAATGAAATTGAGAGAGCATAGAGTTAAATACTTCAGATCTGTTTATAGTAATGACATGGTGCCAAGGTTGCCTTACGATGATTCCGATCTTATGTTCAAGCACTTCGGGACCTGCATCTACTACAATCGCCACTATAAAGGAAAGGTTAGCATCATTAATAATCTAGCTTTGATCAATACCATAAATGCATATAAGCCAATACTGAACCAAATAAGTTTAAACTACATGTTAACAATCATAAATGCAATCATGAATGCACTTATATGCATGCAAATGTCATTACTTTAAACGCAGATTGTTCCAGAGCAACCAAATAAGAATTACTTCTCGCCATTAAAGACTGTTCCGATGATAATAAATGCAATTTTGGAGCTTATAAGAAGCTTCACTATACCGTACACAAAGGGACCAGACTATAGAGAAGGTTGGTTCCTCAAGTTGTTTAGACTAATCGGATTGGTAATGCCAGGCGTATCAGCTCATTCTACCCAAGATTATGTCAACGCTACCCGTCTGGGATCCTCCGAGGTGTTTCTTCCTCCGCAAGATGAGGTCCCTTAACGCGCGGTGTCAGTTTAGTGCCTGTGCTATAATATACATGTTCTATGTTAAATCTAATGTATGCTGATAACAGTATTAGTATGTAATTAAGTCTTTGCTTTATTAAATTCCAAGAATTTGAGTTAGGTCTTGTATATTTTTGCATATCTTTAATTAGAACTAACCGTACGTTTATTGATTTAATAATTTTATGATGGGATTTAATTGTTTGTAATATTAAGTACTTGTCACAATAGTGAACTAGTACACATGCCAATTAGATGGGAAGAAAGAGAACCCGACCGGTGAAGAAACTTCCTTAAAAACAATAATTCAGAAACAAGGATTCTCATATTCATGGCATCAGACAAAGATAGAAGTCTTAATCATGTTAGCATCAAGAAATATTTTTAATTTATTAATAGAGATCAACTTAAATTAGAGTCATTTTGGTCAACGGTTTAATGCTAACGACTTGGTAGGCTGACCGCTCACGCTTCAAGTAGTTGACCACTGTTCCCGGTCCAAAACATAATATATTTTAAAATGTTAAGACATAATTTGAAGTATCAGTAAAATGTAGCTTAGGTATAAATCTCATAATCAGAAACAGTAAAAATTATCAACTCTAAGAAGTATTATCTATTATTTTTTCTTTTAGAAATTACGAGAAACAACCAAATTTTAGATGGTGTTTTGAAAAAAAAAGTTTAATATTTTATTTGATTGCACATATAGCCAAATTTAACAGTGAACAAAAATACCCTTATAAAAAATCACTTAAGTGCACCCACCTGTCAATGAATTCCTAGTTAATAAATTGAACACATTAATGTATTACGGATTGACAGGTCCAACATATTAACTTGTTACGGATTGATGGGTTGAACACATTAATGCGTTACGGGTTAACGAATGGTTAAGTATTAAAAATATATATACATATATATATATATATCAATTTTGGTTATTTTTCAAAATACCCTCTAAGACTTGGTTATTTTGGCACATCTCCCTTCCAAAACCTGTTTTTATTTGAAACTAGGTAAAAGAAAATCAATATATCTAATATTTTATTTGACATGTCTAAGAAACAACCCAAGATCATTTGTACAACCAATGTATTACGTCTCGAACATAATTTATAAACAATATTTGTTGTGTTTTCTAAAAGCGATAAAAAATTTATCCCCCGAACGAAGGCCTAATTCAAGGTCAAGACGCGTATTTTCAAAAATAGCTTCTTTACCCCCTCAAGTTTGTCTGTTAACAAAAAAATCAATGACGGGAGGGTAAAATATCTTGAGGCCCGAAACTGGGGTAGAGATACTTTCGTCTCGTGATCATTATGATGATGGGAAAATCGACAGCCACTCTGAAGGCAGGGAGAGAAGAGCCACCGCAGAAAAACCAATCAAATGAAAGAGAGTTGGCAGAAATATCCAGAAACAAACTAAGGGCAATGCAGCATCCGATCTAAGTGAATGCGATGCCACATTGCCACTACACTTGCTTACTTGCTACCGTATGTTCGCAGTCGGTTTCAACTTCAGTGTTGGTCCCTCAGTGTTTTTGGTCAGGTTTTGACGGAGAGTATTGGCAAATTTTTTTTTGACTTTTCTCATTAAAGTGATTTAATAATTTGAAAAATTAAATTAATCTTTCTCATCTTTTGTGATGAAAAAGGGTATTTTAATTTTTAACATTAATCCTCCTAACTAATTGGATAGCAAATCAACAACAAATAAATTCGAAATTAACAACTAGCCAAAAAAAATTTTACCAATCAACTTTGAAACAAACTGATAAAGAGTAATATACCCATTACCATTAAATTTTCAACTTTTATCTTCTTTTCACCCCACCTCCTTTTTTTTTGTATTCCTTTATCTTTTATCTTTTTCCGACCCTGTAACTGAAAGAGGTGTTATTTGATTTTTCTTGATTTGGGAATTTTCTTTTTTTTTAAAAAAAAAATCATTTTCTTCTTAAATATTTGTAATGAGGCTTAATTGTGGCCAGGGACGGAGCCATTATGTGACCAATGGGGGCAATTGTCCCCACTGAATTTGGAAAATTTTCTGAATTTCAATGTAGTTTGAATTTTAATACAACTTATCCTTTTATCTTTTGAAAATCAAAATAATTTGAATTTCCAATAACTCATTATCCGAATGAGCAACTAAACCTTAATACATTGACAAGTAATATTTAATATTTTTAATCCAAAAGGCCATCCCACATTAATTATAATTATTAATTTGTTAAACATTTAAGTTCAAAATTTGAGTTACAATAACCTACGGTCTATCAAATTATTCTTTTTAAAATATTTCAACTTATTTATAGTTCATGTCAAATATTTCATTAAAATACTTTTACAATATCAATTAAACACTATAAATAGATACAAACTGTTTTGGTTATTATTTTTTATAACATATGTGTACTTAATGATTCAAGTTGCCCCCACTAAAGCTACATGCTGGCTCCGCCCCTGATTGTGGCTGAGGTTATAGTGATGAACGCTTTGAATAAAATTTCTACCAAAATATTTCTCTAATCTAATCTACTAAGCCATTTGTTCCAACTCGTGCAACATGAGGGGCTATATAAATAAACATATATTCTTTGCTTATGCATATAAATAAATTTAAAAAATTAGCATTTATTAAGACATAATTTGAAGTATCAGTATAAGATAGTTTAGGTATAAATCTTATAATTAGAAACAGTATAAAGAATCAACTCTAAGATGCATCATCTATATTATTTTTTCAAAATTAAACTTTTTTTATTTGGTACGTAATATGAAATTAGTAAAAGAAAATCTATTTATTTGGTATTGTATTTGAAATGTCTAAGAAATTAACAACCCAAGATCATATCCACAACAATGTATTAAGACTCAAAAATAATTTATAAACAATATTTGTTGTGTTTTTTAAAATGAAGACTAGCGAAAACACCCAACTTTTCTTTTGCTAGAATAACATTCTAACATCTATCAGAAACATCTTCATTGGTCTTGTGATTTAATCTTAGGGAGAACTGTTTTCAAAATACTTTTTTTTTTTTTTTGAGACAGGACGCACATGTTAGATCTTGAAAGTGCAAGTATTTGATTGATAATGAACAACCTCCCATTAATTTGTAAACAGTGCCTAATCCCTATGCGAGGACAAAACTGTTATCTTCTTATAAGTCTATAATTTCGACTCTGCTCGCGAAGCAAAGCATACATCTTCTTCAACAGTCAAAAGGGATGCGTGTATATGGGAGTTGCTTGGATGATTCGTGAAAATGGACGACTAAATTCTTTGGCGGGCTCAAAAGACTCCATTAAAAGTGCATGCATATTTTCTTCTTGTCCTCTTTTTCTCCCTTATTGGCGAATGTATAAGTTAATTAGCTAGTTTTCAACATTTTGTTGTTTTATATATCCGTAGCTTTACAGTAAATTAATCAAAGTAATCCAGCGCGTAACAGGGTTGAATTGCATATTTTGAAAACCAAGAGTCAAATGAAGGAAAAACAGATGAGCTAAAAAGATACCCACCATCTAGGAAAACAAGAAGATAGTATTGGTATGCCGTCTGGTAATTATTAAATTAAGGGTCAATTTGACAAATTTCACAAAACCTCCTGAGATTTGTCAAAATCCTGCATGATCACCTTTGGTTCGAAAAATCTGACAAACTTCCCATCTTCCTTAAAAAACCGTTAAAAATTCGTTGAAAATTATAATTTTTTAAATTGTCAATATAGTTGACTATTAAAAAATATAAAAATTAAAAATTAAAAAAAACCTTAAAACTTACTAATAGTCCTCCATCAACAACTACCCAAGAATCTTAGAAAAAACTTTTTTATTAAAAAATTTACATTAAAATTATTTATTATCGCATTTGCATGTAAACAATTATCTCATAAACTTTAAGTCGTTCAAAGTAATTTCTTTATTTTTCTAACTTTAATTTTTCATTATTTTAAAATTTTGAATAGTTAACTATGTACAATTTAGAAAAATTATATTTTTTAATAGAATTTTTAGCAGATCTTAACAGAAAAAGAAGTTATATTAGATTTTTAAAATTAGAGGTGATTATGTCAGAATTCGGCAAATCTTAAAGGAGGTTTGGGGAATTGACCCTTAAATTAATAAGCATGTGAAACATGCCTCTTCGCTTCTTTATTCATAAAAGACAAGAAGACTTGTTATTCTATCAATAAATCGGTCAAGCCATCGGAGCTCTTTAGCAAGCTATCTATCCTTTCTAAGCAATTTCACTTATTCTCAAGACTTGAGGCTATCTATATATATGTATTGCTTCAGGCTTGAAGTTGCAACAAAGAAAAGAAATACATCTCAAAGAATATATTAATTTCTACATTTCATTCTTTAATTTGTGCATGCAAGCCATGGCTAGTACTGAATGTGACAAGAGCTTCTCCACCAGTTACTTGCTCTTGAAGCCTGAAGACGTGGAATTCTTAGATCTCCTTCGTATCTTATTCTCCACTGACATAGAGAAGAGGAAATTTGTGGATAGCTCTAAAGGGGAAGAGGAAGATTTTGGTCAAAGGTGGATCATATTTGTCTCCATTGTGGCACAGAAGTTTCTGCTAGCTATGGCCAAGCCGATGTCAATTACTGGTTCAGCGATTGAATCCTTTCTGAACCTTGTGTCAAGTAACCGCAACCTTGCTGTGCTCATGCTTAACTTCTTTCGAGGTCAGTTTTGTGTCTTAATTATTTGTTTTTTGGTTTTTTTTGACGCTTTTGCATTGTCGTAGCTTTTGCATAGTTTATATTACCATGTCTTCTGATATCCATGACCTGAATTCATAATCTTGCAATCATTTGATCACTTGATCAGTTGATCTGAACTCTGAAGCCTCTGGACGAGTGTGTCCATGCAAGAGAAGAGTCCTCATTAAATATATGGAGGAAAATTAATTGAGCATAAATCGTTTCTCGAAACTACTGGTATAATTTTGATAACCTAAAATTCATTAACATTTAATAATGTTACACTAGATCAAATTTATCACACCAATTTTCTAAAGTTCTGAATGGATATAATAATCTTTTGATCACACAAATATTTCACCGACAAAATGATAGTTAATTTGAGTACTGACCTATTTGAGATTGACTTACAGTTAGGGATCCACCGGCAGGCACATCTAGAGAAAGGTGCAAAAATAAAGTAAAATATAGTTGGTAGAATTATAATCAAGTTAGGTTTTGCATCATCAATAACCTTCACAGAAAATTATACTCCTATATTATTGTGGGTCTTTTTACCTAATCAAGAAGCTTTTCATTTGACGCATGCGCATATGCTTAGCTGGACGGATTAACTTATGTTACATACTTTGGGTCCAACGAGGTGGTAGCATTATTAATAATAATCTAGAGTCATGTGTCCAAGCATTCATAATATATTTTCTAAGGGTCCATCTTTGTGTCAAAAGGGAAAAAAAATTTAAAAAAAAAAATCCCAAGTAGTACATAATTAAGAGACTCTCCGAAACTGTAGCATGTGATGTGCCTCTGTCTTGAACGAAATGCTCCAAAGCACACATGTCCGTATATGTAACTTTTTGTCCGCGGACACCATGATTGTCATTGGGGCACAAACAGTAATTGATTCTATGGTCAAGTTTGTTCGGTAAACACAGCCATCTAAGCTTCAGCTAGCCAAGAATTAGGGGTGGAGACAAAGGAATTCATTTTGCAATATTGAATTTACTATCAATTTTCTGGATCAATTTAGTAATTAATAGAGATTGGTTAATGTGTCCTGCAGGGAAGGTGGTAATGCCGGACAAAAATTCAGCATCTTTCTTATCGTTCACTGGAAATGTGGACAAGCGAGTGCAGTTGGACAGTAGCATCGAACATGGAGATGAAAGGTACTATGCGGCACTTTCCATGATGGCATGTAAAACATCATATGAGAACAAAGCTTACATTGAAAAGACCGTAAGAGATCACTGGAAGGTATAAATCATCAATTGCAAATCTTCCCATGTGCCGAACATATATACGCTGTCCTTTACTATTTAGTAGAAACTTGATAGTATCATAGAAAAGCTTAAATTTTCAATTTTTTTTTAGTAACATTATCTCACTTGCACGTTTCATGTATAAAATGTTATCTTCTTGTGCAGATGGAATTCTTGGGATCTTATGATTATTGGAACGGTAAGAAAACAATTTATGCGATTTGATCATATTTGTATGATCTTAATTATTTTTTGGACAAGCCTCTTTTCATGGTTTTTATGTGATAATACATATAATAATACTCATTTACTTAATCTGGCAGCTTTTCAAGAAAAAGCCACGACACAAGCTTTTATGCTTTATGATAAAAAGGATGATGAGGACACCATAGTTGTGTCCTTCAGAGGAACTGAAACCTTTGATGCAGATGCATGGTGTTCTGATTTCGATATCTCTTGGTATGAAATCGATGGCATAGGGAAGATTCATGGCGGCTTTATGAAGGCTCTAGGCTTGCAAAAGAAAGAAGGTTGGCCCAAAGAATTCAATTATGAGCAAGACAAAGCGCCCGCGTACTATGCAATCAGGGATATGTTGAAAGAACTTATGAGAAAAAATGATAGAGCAAAATACGTAGTGACAGGCCACAGTCTAGGTGGAGCAATGGCAATCCTGTTTGCTGCAATTCTGGCGTTGCATGACGAGGTAGAGCTATTGAAGAGATTGGAGGGAGTCTATACATTTGGTCAGCCCAGGGTCGGAGATGAGAAGTTTGTGGAGTTTATGCAAGGGGAGTTAAAAGAGCATAACATCAAATACTTTAGGTTTGTTTACGGTTATGATATTGTGCCAAGGTTGCCTTTCGATAATTCGGAACTTATGTTCAAGCACTTTGGGAAGTGTCTCTACTTCAACAGCCTCTATCAAGGGAAGGTGAGCCATTTCTGTTCTCCTAATTGAATCAGCTTATAATTAGAGAAATAAATTACTTGCTCGCCTTATCTTTACCTAATCCATTTTGTAAGAATATGATCGGTGGTTATAAAAAATGAATTTATTAAGACAAAATAAAAACAAATCTTAACCATTTATATAGACATACACATGCAATGTAGTCATTAAACTAATTCCATCGAGAAAAATAAAATAACTCTAAAATTATATTAGAAACTATCAATGCCAGACTCTAACATTCATGCACCTTCATATGGTGTTTTTGATGCAGGAAGTTGCAGAAGAACCAAACAAGAACTACTTCTCACCATTAATGGCAATACCCATGATGCTTAATGCAGCCCGGGAGCTTATAAGAAGCTTCACTTTACCACGTACAAAGGGGCCTGACTACAAAGAAGGCGGTTTATGCAGAGTGTTTAGGGTAATTGGATTGATAATGCCTGGAATTTCAGCTCACTCTACCCAAGATTATGTCAACTCTACGCGACTAGGATCCTGCGATGTGTTTTCCCACCCCAAGAGACTGTAACCCAGAAATGGCGCCAATAAACATTAAATGTGTTCTTACACAACTTGTAGTAATTCAATAATATTTCTAGCTTTGGTTAGAGTGATCATTTTTGTGATTAGTGCTACCCATTTAGAAAAATTGAGTTAGGACCTCGAGTTGTGCATGTTTTACTATATTTAATTTGTTGTGATGGACTATTTTAAAAGCATTAGCCAGAAATCGTCCTCCTTGTAATTTCTTTATCCCCTCCCCTCCCATCCCATCGCGTGCTGATGAATGAAACATTCTAAATTGACTTAAGTATTATATATTAATTTAATCACTATTTAACATATTCATTCTAATTCAACCGGATCCATTCCACTATTTAATTGGTTTTACCAGCTAAAGCAAGTCTTTGTTAAACATATTTTGTAGAATTGCTTCACCAATCCGCGGTCCATAATAGTATTGAATACCTCCCAAATGAATTATTTTTCAAATATATAATATATTATTTATGAGGTCATCCTGATGAAGTCATCAGGATTTAAGATAGTGACTAGTTTCACAATTTTATTATTAATAAAAAGGTCTATTAATAACATATTAAGATTATATTTCTAATTTCAATATCTATCTTGAAAATGCTAATTTTTTAAAAAATATTTGTACAGAGTCACAAGAATATATAACATATAATTAACCATCAAAATCATATAATATATGCTAATGGTTGGAATTAATCATAAAATAGTCAATGTTCACATACCAGTTGTATGTCTTTATCTGATAGCTAAAGTTTAATTGTTGAGTTACCTAACCTGGTTTCCGAGCTAAAGGTCGAATCCTTTCGTTCATTTTTTGTTCTGTTGGGCCCTGCTCAATGTTTTGGGACGCGACAAGTCATTACCTAACAATTAAAATCAAGTCATGATAATCGATGTAGAGTATGGCAGCCATAATGAATTAACATTTTAGGCTAGGGAATTAAAGAAAACGCGGATCACGAAAGCATTTTTATGGGATTTTTATTTGTGCTCCAGCTCCAAGAAACGAATTATTACACGTACACTTGAGAGCTGGGAATAACTCTTTCGCTTTGCAGACTCCAAGGATTTATTCCCGCGGTTGAGTTGTTAGAGCCAAAAGAAGCTCATTGGACTAGAGAATCTTAAATGCTAAACTTTCAAGCAACAGACACTTCACATCTGTACACAGTGCGCAAGCAAAGGATTTTATTATTTTTTTTATCAAGGCTTATGAGTTATCACATGGGATTCATAAACCACATTATATATATATGATTTTTACTATCTGTTTGCTCTATAAGAGGCCCAAAAGTTAAGGCTATTACCTAAGCTTTGTGTATTCTACAGTGTCGAAGTTGAGTTGTTTATTACTTTGAACCTGGTAGATATTGATGTTTTTTGGCTCCGGTCATGGCTTCCCAGCATCAGCAGGATCATAAATTTTCTGGTAACTATATGATCTTGAGACCAGAAGAAGCGAGTCTTTGTCTTCTCTTTGGTATCCTATGCAATCGTGAAATAGCAAAACGAGCGATATCAGTTACACCAGAAGGAAAGGAAGAAAACCTACAGCATAGATGGCTTATATTTGGGTCTCTTTCAGGGCAAAAGGTTCTGCAACATTTGGCAAAACCCATGACGTGGGTTGGATCCGTCACCGAAACGTGGCTCAACACTTTGTCATGTAACAGAAACTTCTTCGTGCTCTTGCTTAATGTATTACGAAGTTAGTATAGCCCACTACATGACCTAGCTAATTAAATTATTATCTATTCGTTAATTATGTCTATATTACTTCTAACATAACTACATTTTGATGATTATATATGTTTAATATATTGTTGAATCTAGAAGCATATTAATGCTAGCTGCTGCATGTTGTCAGATAAGGTTTCAGTGCCTGATAGATCATCACCGGTGTTTCTGTCAATTGTTGGACATATGGCCAAGCGAATGTTGCTGGATAACAATATCAAGCCTGGTAATTGCAGATATTATCCTATGCTATGTTCAATGGCTTCTAAATTATCGTACGAGAACAAAAATGTTGTTGAAACCACAGTCAAAGATTGCTGGCAGGTAAATTCATTTGAATATTTGGATCTACCATTAAAAGACTTATGCATTAAACATTTGATATGATTTTGAAGAGTAGTCCTAACGTGTGCTTTAAGAAAGTACATGTGAAGCTCTAGAAAATTATATAAATTCTCTTAAACATTGTGCAAATTCTCTTGAAAACTATAAATTCTCTTGAAGACTGTGTAAAAATCATTAGATATACAAATTTTAAGAGAATTTATATAATTTTTAAGAGTTTAATGTGTACCTCTAGAATACAAGTTAAGACTATTCAATTTTGAAAACATGCATTTATTAAGAAACTGTGTGAAACAAAACCTCACTCTCTTATACATCTTGTATCATCCTTTTATTCATGCCACAAAATTGATAACCACAATATATTTGGTGCAGATGGAACCAATGGGATTCTTCGATTTTTATAATGGTAAGAAATTAGCAATAACCAAATATTACTCATTGAATTCTAATACAGGCTTTATTGATTGCAGGGCCTGTGTGATTATTATTACTTTAACGCACATATACAGTTGCCAGTTGAAAACATGCTTTAGTTTACTAACAAATTATCCACTAATATATATACAGTATATATAACTTTCGTTGGCAGATTTTCAAAGAAAAAATACAACACAAGCGTTCATATTTCGTGATACGACTGTAGATCCTGATATTATTGTTATCGCCTTTAGGGGCACCGAACTCTTTGATGCCCATGCATGGTGCACTGACATTGATATCTCCTGGTTCGAGTATCCGGACATGGGAAGAGTTCACGGCGGTTTCATGAAAGCTTTAGGGTTAGTGATAAGTGAGGGTTGGCCAAAAGAAAAAAATGACTCTCTCCCCGGCCAGGAGTTGGCATATTATTCCGTAAGAAAAATTTTGAGGGAACAATTGAATAAACCAAATAGCAAAACAAAGTTTATAGTAACAGGTCACAGCTTAGGTGGGGCGCTTGCAATTCTCTTTCCAGCGATTCTGGCATTGCATGAGGAGACATCGCTTTTAGAGAGATTGGAAGGAGTGTACACCTTTGGGCAGCCCAGGGTTGGAGATGAGGCGTTTAAGAGTTTTATGGAAAAGCAGATGGCGACGTATGGCTTCAAATATTTGAGGTTTGTTTATTGCAATGATTTGATCCCCAGGTTGCCCTCAGATGACTCTAAATTCTTGTTCAAGCATTTTGGTACATGCGTCTACTACAATAGCTGTTATAAAGGCGAGGTGAATCAACTCTTTTTCTTCGACTATTTTTCATATATATATAGCTTAGATTTTAACGGAATGGGGTGTGACTAATGTGTAATTCTATTCCTGATGAGTAGAATCCTAATGGGAATACCAGGCCTCACCCTATAAAACTTGAATTAGGATCTCTGTTCACCCAATTTTGATCTTAACTTTCCATAATCTATTGACAAGAATTTTAATATTAATGGATAGGTGAGATATGAATTTACCATCCCTCTCTAATATATTTTTCATAACCTCCCATTACGCGTCTTTGTGAAAATATGAGATAGAGATCAAGTGGGGAGTGGATCTTTGTCATAACAGTTATGGATCCCATCTCCTATCTCCACATAATTTCTACAGAGAAATCAAATCCATATCCACGCTGATATCCACCCCATCTATTGCGTTACCAAATCTACCCCATTAGTCGTACGTATATATCCCACTGTCCTGAAACTCTAAATTATTTTTTCCATCCCTCTATATAAATAAAAGATCATAATCGGGTTTATCAATCCTACCAAGACTGATTATAATTTTTGTGCAGTTACGTGACGAAGAACCAGATAAGAATTATTTCTTCGCACCGTTGGCAACGATCCCTAGAATCCTAAATGCTTTTTGGGAGTTATTCAGAAGCTTCACTATTCCATACACAGAGGGACCAGACTACAGTGAAAGTTGGTTGCTCAAATTGATTAGATTTACTGGTCTCGCTCTGCCAGGTTTAGCAGCTCACAATCCCCAAGATTATGTTAATTTAACTCGCCTTGGCCCTCCAGATATATATGTCAAGATTCAAGAACAATATTCGAAAAAACATTCAAAGCCAAATGAACCAGCCTAGCCCGCAGTTGATCATCTTCACATATCTACTTTAACTGTTGAATGAACACTGTTTCATATTGGGATAGTCATTGAAGACTATACTAAACCATGATGTTCTTTGCTTTATTTTAATTAGTCTTCATTAATTTCAACTCTGTTATACTGTTTATAATTTGTCTTCATGGTCACGATTCCAGTATTAATCATGGCATCTAATAATTAATTCTACTGCTAGTTAAACAGTTATAGTGTTGTTGATCAGTTATATACAGGCTGTTGATCTATGTACTTTCAATTGAACTTGCCCGCATATTGGCGATATTGCAGTTTCATATAATTACGTTATCATATATCACATTAACGTTAATGAAGTCTTTAATTAATCTAGCTAGTGAAAAATATAATAATGTTTAGATATATCATGTTAAACACATTTTCTTTAACAATATTTTATTATTTGACAAAAAAAATGATAATAAACTGATCTATATATCAATTAGAAATTAATATATAATAGGGGGCTCTTAGTCAAGTGTTATGATTTCGCGCGGTCCTGATAACTTTCCTTAATCAGAATCACATAGGAATTGGTGGGTCTCTTAATTAATTATCTTTTCAACAAATCCCTGTAACCAGAAACGTTAGGCCTACTTCGGCGGAAAATTACTTCTTTAAATTCATGAAATATTTATTGCAAAGCCTATATTTCTCCCACTAAAGGCCCGTTTGCTTTATCCACTGAAATCCAAATCTATTTAGATTTAAGTAGCTAAAATAATTTGTGATTGTTTGTTTTGTCAGCTGAATATTTCTTTTCAGACAAAATTATCTAAATAGAAAAAGTGAAAATTTTTTACTTTTTTATCTTTCAAAACATATGAACTGTTAAAATACCTAAAATGTTCTTCTATAACCTACCCTCTCAACGTCTCACTTCCTCAATCTGACCGGCACCCTTCTCAACATCACTTTGTTAACCCATCATGTCATTTTCTCAACATTACTTCACTGTCAGAACATCTAACTATAATTTATTATTGCATATATTTGAAATTTTAAAATGTTTAAAACAATTATAATGCAAATATATTTATATGTTTTACATATGGTTAAGGATAAATATGTTAAATATAATTTAAATTAAGAACATAATATTATTTATGTTTATTTGTATTTGGATTCCAAATTTTAACTATTTTATATTTAATTAAATTTCGTATTTTTTAAATAATGTTTATTATATAATATAATAAATTATTGTAAATAAATAAAATAATTAGTATAATATAATTATTTAATAATTAGAATTTTTATTTCATTTTATTAAATATTTATTATTTAAATGATTGTAATAAATATAATATTGACTTTTTAAATGACAATAGAATATAGATATTTTACATTTCAATAAGGGTGAAAAAGTTTCATTAAAATTAAAATATTTTTTTACCATTTGTATTAAGTGATATACAAAAGAGTAAACAAACATCATATTAGCTGGCATAAATTAAGTCCTAAAAAGTGTTAAGTTATTTAAACAAATACTACCTAAATGTTTTACCTTTCTCTCTTTAAGCCCATCCTCCTCCTCCGGATATATATATAATTATTCAATAATGTTAGACTTATTACACAAATACAACTTAAAGTCTATTACTTAATACGGTAACCTAACTGACAAAATCCGTAACTTCTCTAATTCACTTTTGTTTTTTTGGACAAAATTCTATTGGAGATGTTACTTCTCTCGTTTACTTTTATTTTTTTCTTTTTTCAGTAAATTTTTGTAATATAGACTATCATATCAAGTTGTAAACTTTTGTTTATATTTGAGTTGTAAATTTAGCACCACTGATAATTATTTATATTTTTGAAGTCTAGAACTTTAATATAAATTAACATTAATAGCAGGTATTAAATCTGAGAGTTAATATGTGCATTTTAAAAATTATTTTACAAAAAATTTAAGGGTTATCAAAAGATCTCCACCTTTGTCTAAAAAGTTAACCTAATCTTGAATTGATACCCAAAACTTGTCAAATAATTTCGATAACTGACCTAACACTTTGTCCACTGCTGAATTTATTATGCCCATCATCTAAATTCCGTACGGAACAATAATCTTG
Source organism: Boswellia sacra (assembly GCA_013180625.2). Taxonomy (NCBI): domain Eukaryota; kingdom Viridiplantae; phylum Streptophyta; class Magnoliopsida; order Sapindales; family Burseraceae; genus Boswellia; species Boswellia sacra. The sequence goes on along the minus strand of SNVD02000038.1, from coordinate 391,012 downwards.
TGACACCCAGTCAAAGACCCACCGGCAGCGGCATGGCGAATCTACACAGTGAGTGAGAGGCAAAATAAAGTAAAATATAGTAGGTTATAAGATTGAAAGGTTAGGCTTCGCATCCGACCAATAACGTTTATAGAAATATTTGTGCTTAGTATAATTAGTATAATAGTCCATCGTTCGTTGTTGTGGAAAAATTTCGGGTTAATTTTAAGAATAACTAGAATTAAAAAGATAATTTAATAAATAAATAAATTTAAAAAAATTTAAATATCATAATTACAAATTATTAAATCATAATATATTTTTTTGCTATTCAACATTAAAAATAGATAACTTAAGAGTTCAAAAGAATTATTGAGCTATACGAAGCATTAATAAGATAAAAAACTATAAAAATATTTTCAGCATATCGATTTGTGGTCATCTCATCTAAATTTTTTTAAAACATGGATTCCAAGTCGCTAGCATATAATGGAATGTGTCTCTATGTTGAACGACATGCCAAACTAATCATGTCCGTGTAGGTAACTCTTGCTGTATCCGACGCCATTAATTGTCACTGGGGCACTAACAATTGATTCCATGATCACGATTGTTCAGTAAACACAGCCATTTATGTTTCGGTTCAGCTAGCCAAGAATTTAGCTTAGAAGCAGTGGAATTCATTTTGTTATATTGAACATTAATTCAATATTCAGGAATATTAAGTTAAAGAGTGATTGGTTTATATTTGCTGTGGGGTTGTGAGAGATTTTGGAGGGAGTCTGTCTATACATTTGAACAGCCCAGGGTGAGCAAGAAGTTTGTGGAGTAGATGCAAAACAAATTAAAAGAACATAATATCAAATATACTTTAGTTTTGTTTATAGTTACGATATTGGACAAAGGTTCTGCCATGTATATCAGCTGATATTTCTGCCCAAGATTATGTCAACTAAACGCGGCTGGGCCTGAGATCCTGCAATGTATTCTCTCCCATCCCAAGTGATTGTCACCCCAAAACGGCGCCTATAAACATTCATGAAAAACTCAAAATTTTCGCACACAACTTATTAACGAATTACAGATAATTATGTATCTTTGGTTAAAGTGATCGTTTTAGTGATTACCTATTTAAAAAATATAATTAGGACCCCGGGCTTTGCATGTTTTATTAAAATTATCTGTTCAGATCTAATATTTAAAAAAGCATTAGCTGCAAATTGTCTCTCTTTTTTTTCTTGATCACATGGCGTGCTGATCATTCAAATAGTTTAAATTGACTTGAGTATCATATATTAATTATTTACAAATTACTATTAGCATATGCATTCTTGTCCCAGCCCTTCTAATAATTCCAATAAGTAGTTGATTTATATTATATGTATTAATTCATTTTTATCAACCAAAGGCATACGAGTTATTAATCGTGAATTGTGAATCATGTTTTATGTGACTATTATTATCTACTAGATCTATAAGAAGAAGAGAAAGTAGTTTGAGCTCGCTATTAATTATTAAACCATTGTATATTCTACAAGGATTATATGATCTTTTCTCTATCTTAGTTTCATCTTAGCTTTTGCAGATCTTGTGTCACGTGGATTTTATTAATTTTGAGTAATTGAGATCTATTATATTATCTCTCCTCTCTCATTTATTGTGTATTAACTACCAATCATATGTTTACATTGTGCTAAGGTGAAGGTCAGGTTAGGAGAGAATCCTGATCCATTCTACAGATTCAAATTAAGTTGAGTTATTTGTCACTTTGAACCTATTCGATATTGGTTTTTGGTTGTTTCCATGGCTTCCCATGAGGATCATAATTTTTGTGATAATAATTATATGCTCTTAAGACCAGAAGAAGTGAGTCTGTGTCTTCTCTTTGGCATCTTATGCAATCGTGACCTCGCAAAACGAGCGTCATTCATCCCAGATGGGGATGAAGAAAATATCCAGCATAGATGGCTTATATTTATGTCTCTCTCAGGGCAAAAGTTTATGCAACATGTGGCAAAACCCATGAAGTGGTTTGGATCCGTCTACCAAATGTGGCTGAACATATTGTCATGTAATAGAAACTTCTTCCTGATCTTTCTTCATTATTTCAATTCGAAGTTCGTATATTATGCATCAGATTCTGTTGAACATGTTTTTATAGAGAGATATAAATGCTAGTTGCACGTTGCATGTGCAGATATAGTTTCAGTGCCTGATAGATCATCACCGATATTGCCTCTGTCACTTATTGGACATATAGACAAGCGAATGCAGCTGGACAACAATATTAAGCCTGGTGATAGTAGATATTATGCTATGTGCAATGGCTTCGAAGTTATTATTAAGTTTGCCACTTTCTAAAAGCTTAAGTTTGTAAATGTGGGCTTAACACTAAGTATTTAATTCTCTATACGCCCCCTCACATGCAAGGTCTCCGTGCACAACATGGACCGAATCGACCCTCGCATGCTTCAGCGGCTCTTACAAGTGGGTCAAACAATAATACTTTTTAATTAATTTTTTAAATAACACGGAGGGGATTCAAACCTACGACTGTTTGGTCATGACGGCTCTGATACCATGTTAAGTTTACCAATTTTCTAAAAGCTTAAGTTTGTAGATATGAGCTTAACACCAAGTATTTAATTCTCTAATAGTTATCCTACAAGAACAAACACGTAATTGAAACCATAGTAGAAAATTGCTGGCAGGTAAATTGATTTGAATTTCAATTAGGATCTACCATTAATAATAGGCTCATAGATCAAACAGTTGATCATGTGATAGTTAAATCACATATACCTTCCTTTCATTCTTGACAAAAATTAACATCCACAACATTTGGTGCAGATGGACTCTCTGGGATTCGTCAAAATTTTACAATGGTAAGAAACATCAAAATTTACTATCCATTACAAGGCCTGTGTAATTACTTCAACATATATGTACAGTTGCCATTTGATGAAAACATGCTTTCATCTTTACGCTGGCAGATTTTCAAAGAAAAAATGCAACAGAAGCGTTCGTATTTCATGATAGAGCTGCAAATCCTGATATTATTGTTATTGCCTTTAGGGGCACCGAGCCCTTTGATGCCGATGCATGGTGCACTGACATTGACGTCTCCTGGTGTGAGTATCCTCCAATGGGAAGAATTCATGGCGGTTTTATGAAAGCTTTAGGGTTAGTGAGAAGGGGGGGTTGGCCAGAAGAAAAAAATGACTCTACTCGCGGCCAGGAGTTGGCCTATTACGCTATAAGAAAAATTTTAAGGGAACATTTGAATATTCCCAATAGCAAAACAAAATTTATAGTAACAGGTCACGGCTTGGGTGGGGCACTTGCAATTCTCTTTCCAGCAGTTCTGGCGTTGCTTAAGGAGACATCATTGTTAGATAGATTGGAAGGAGTGTACACTTTCGGGCAGCCTAGGGTCGGAGATCTGGAGTTCAAGAATTTTATGGAAACGCAGATGGAGATGTATGGTTTTAAATATTTGAGGTTCTGTTCTAACGATGTGATCCCCAGGTTGCCTTCAGATGACTTGTTCAAGCATTTTGGTACATGCGTCTACTACAACAACTGTTATAAAAGGGAGGTGATGAATCATCTTTTTTTCTTCTTAATCGTCTCTTTTTTCTTTTTGTCTTTTAATGGATTAAATTGTATATAAAAACATATCATTTATCTATAATTGCAGTCGTTAATTCGAGTTATGTCATTGATTTAATAGTATTGGTGTTTGGGCTTGGGTTGGTTTGTGTTGCTATGAGGTGTATATTTTCTACTTTATAAGTGATTGGTCTGCACCGTCTTATACTTTAAAAGGACCCTTACAAATTAAGAAGGGGTTAGCCCCTTCTTTATAAGGCAAAATCTTTATCCTATACACGATATTCAATATAGTTACATATGTCCCCCGGGCACAATCTCACACTAGAAGAAAAAGAGCCTACGACAACAGGCAATTCATGACGTGCACAATATATACGTTGCGAAATCTACCTTTTGGCAACGTGCAACAAATGAACGTTGCAAAAACCTCAACTTAGGAGTAAATTAAATTATTATTTAATTTATATATTAATTCACAAAATATAATAATATATAAAACTTTAAAATTAATAACACGTAATTAATTTTTTATTAAATAAGAGATAAATTTAAATTCATTAAGATATAATATTAAAAACTAAAAAATTTAAAGAAATAAATAAATTAATTTATATAAAATTTGAAAGTTAAGTAAATGAATTAATATTTATTTAAAAGAAAACTATGAATTAGAAATATATAGAAAAGAGTATTCTTACATAATATAATTTCATAGTGAAATAGTGGCTCATTAAAAATTTAAATTAAAAATAGATAAGAATTTAAATGTTGAAAAAAATAAACTGTGCATTGAAAACTACGTCGTTTTCATACTTCTTCTTTTGATATAGTGAAACAATGGCTCTTTAAAAATTTAAATTGAAAAAGCAATCAAAATGACGTCGTTTTGGTACTTTTTTTTAATAAAAGGATAATAAAAACCGTTGCCGTTTTAACTGCAAATGGGTTAAATTAAAACTTGCTTGTCTTCTTCCCATCGTGAAACCAAAGCCGACTCCTGCATTCTTCTTTTGACTCCTCCATCGCTCAGTAGCTCAACTCCAGTCACCACCTGATCATTACAAGAATTTTCTGTCTATTTGTCACATAATTTTTCATATATTTGAGAGTTTTGCGTGATACTGTCAAGTATATTATATATTTATCAGTCAAACCTAGATTTTAATAATATTTGTGAGTTGTCAATGTCCAAACTTGTCATTTCAAAATAAGGGACAAATATGAAAATCTCCTATTAAAAAAAAAATATCATGACTTCCCTCTCTTTGATATTCACTTTCCCTCTCTCACTTTGACGTAATTCCCTCCCCCTCTTTCATCAATCCCTCACAAAATCATATCATAACCCTACTTCTGACTTCAATTTTACACCTAATTTCAACTATTCTCTCTCTCTCTCTCTCTCTCTCTCACTCACTCACTCATGTATTTGATTCTTGGCGCTAAATCCCTAATTTCTTAGCGCTGGTTTGGGTCTTCTCATCAAATCCCAAATTCTTGGCACCTTCCACATTCTACCTTCAACATTTCTTGTCATAAATTTCTTGCATTCAAGGACTTCAACTAAGGTTAGCTGTTATTTCCAAATTTTTGGGTTTATTTTTTTCAATTTTTTTTTTGGGTTTCTTTTCATTTTGCTAGGATCTATAAACGCATTTTTTCTCTATAGTTTAAATTTTCTAAGCTTTCATTTCTTTTTTTGTGTTTATAGAATTTGAAGAATTTTCACTTTAAACATGATGTGATTCAGGTAATGCCTAGTTGTTTTGGTCTGATTCTTCTATTCGTTCTTTATTGCTGCATTAATTGTTGTTATTTAGGTAATGTGATTCAGAGAATGTTCGTTCTATTTATCCCTTATTGGTGCATTAATTCAGGTACTGCTAAATTTTTGAGTACAAATTTCTAAGCTTTATAGTTTAAAACCTGTGCTTGATTGCAACTTCACCTTTTCATTTTAATTTTTGTTTGTTACTGTCTTGTTTTTCATATGTGAAGTAAGTTTAAAATTTCTTCTCTGAGTGCCTTGAATATGGTGACAGATTTTATTGAGTGTTGTCATCCAATCATATTACATTGATAGTAACAATAATGAAATTATAGCACGATAGCAGCATAAGGTGGTATCTCACTAGAGTGTGTTACTTTTATTGCTTGCGTATGATATTGTGAAGCTATGAGTAATAGTACCGCAGTTCATTACCTTTGTTGCTTTTGTATGATATTTGTGAAGCTATGAGTAATAATTGAATACAAATTGATAGCAAATCTTGTGGGTATCGTAAGATGTTCATTCTACAAGAAAGTACAATTGATAATACGTGCAAATGTGTGAGGGGGAAAAGAAGATAATGGAAAGGAAGTAGCTGAAAAAGCATTTATAAGTATCTTGAAGCAGCAGCCACTATATATCTATTTCACAAGTGTCGACAAATGAATGGTTGAATGGTAATCTAAATTGAAAGGTTATCATGTTAAGTTGGTTTTGATTAATGCAAATGCCAGTAACTTTTAGGATTTGATAAGGACTAATTATAAATATAAAAAAGGAAATGCAGTGGGTAGGGCTGGGGAGTAGAAGATTAGAGTATTGATTAACCAAGCAAATAAGCACTATCATTAACAAAGGTAATGATGATGATGATTTAGAGAGTGGGTGGCTCTTGGAGATTCTCACCAGTTTGTTTATGAATCAGATTTTTGAATGCAATGTTGCTTTAGTTTTAGATGTGGACTAGATACTCACTCCGACTGACCCATGAAGTTGCAATCTTTCTTTGACTTTGAACAGGATTTTATGCACTTCATCAAAGTGAAGTCTTGTCCCAATTTTTGTATTCTCAATCCACCATCAGCACTTTCTTTTGTGGACACCTCCTACTCTCTCCAGATGATAATTGAAATCTAAAGATTCGACTTAAAAGAGGTTAGATTTTTTCCCTAAAATCTATTTGATGTAAAACAGATTTTCATATTTGACGTAAAATGTAGTCATGACAGAATAATTGAGCCTTGTTTTATTATAAAAATCAACATTGCCATAGTCAAAGATGAGGATATGATATGAGGCCCAAACCACTTTTTTGCTTTTTTTCTTTAAAGCTTGGACAAAGATTTTGTCTCTGTTACTGGCCATAGAGTGAAAGCTATCATGGAGAACAAGGAAATAATAGTGGGAAATAAGATGATGCTAGACAATGACATTGTCATTCCAGTTGATACTTAAGAAATATCTAACGTTCATGTGGCTGAAATCACTAACAAACTTGATCAGCAACATTTTTAAGTAATTCTAATAAAGGATATGCCTAATCTAAGCATTATTTGCATAAATTTGGTTACTGCATACTCTCTCTCATATTATTTTCATGATTTTAGCTAAATTTGAAGTATATGTGGCAACTACTGATGGTTAATATCATCATAAGTGAATTTTAGAAATGGGAAAGTCACTTAAATATATATGCATATTCAAGAAACGCTAACCTATTTTCTCTTGCTAGAGCTCTAATAAGACATTGTACTAATTTTGATTCATTTGAGATATATGCAAGTTAAAGAATACATGAGGTAAAAACATATGTAAGTCACAAGATAAAAGATCTTTTGAACTTAAATTAAAGATGTTTTCAACTTTCGGACTAGTTTCTATCTGATTTCTTCAAGTTGATTTTTCATTTAATCTTTTAATTTCTCTCGATTTGAATTACTTTCCACATTTCAGTAATTTCTCAAACTGCATTTCTTGGTAGTTTCAGCAAATTTTTTTATTAATTCTTCTGCGTTTCAGTATTTAGTTCCTCGCTGTTTGAATCAACTTTCACATTTGCGTTTGCTGCAGCACTGCTCGTTCCTCTGTGTTTCATTCTCCTCTGCTCTCTACTCTTTCTCTGCTCTCTCTGGCAATCTGATTTGAACAATTAGTTGGAACTCTTGCTTTTGTTGTAGCTCATATGCTCTCTGCTCTCTCTTCTGTAGATTACTGAGCTATTTACAGGTAATTTACATCTTTCACTTTTCCTTTGTTGTTCAATTTTTGTTCGATCAGGGTTTTCTCTCTGTGTTTGTTTTCTTCTTTAAATTTGGGTGTTAAACAATCAATTTATTGTGTTTGCTTTGCAAGTATTTGAAATTTCTATCTGTTTATTACGGGATAATCAATTTCATCCAAGTATTTATTATGTTTATTATGCATAAGCATCTGATTGCTTTAATTAACATTTCATTAAGTCCAGGTCTTTAAATTATGTAATTATTGTGAGACTTAAAAATATGTGTAATAACTGATAGATGTTTGGCAACTATGTTAAGGCCACAAAGTGTTGTATTACTGTTACTGGTCTGTGAATTCAGATTAGATCTAAAGATCTATAATATTATACTACAATACTTGAAATAAATATTATGTTTTCAATACAAATTAATTGTAATATATACGTTAAACATAGTCTTAGCAGTTAAAAATATAAAATATATTAACCATCATAAAATAAAAATTTTAGAATTGATTTAAGAAAAGAGAGATCATTGATCATATCCTTAGAATTAAGTGATCGACGATTGTTTGAGGCTTTTTGGCCATATAATTAATTAACAAATGAGGACTTTTTACTATTAGAAGTTGATGAGCAATTTCATCTCTCGAAACTGTCAAAGGAAGCAATCAAATATTACATTAAATTGGAATTAGATCCAACTTCAACTATCATTAGTTGACCAAATGCTTAGTTTAACAAAAGAAAATAAGCAGATGTGCCTAAGCTTTCTCTCAAGTATCTCTAAAACATTTTCTTCCTTATCTTTTTGTAAGCTTAGAAAAAGATTAGAATTTCAATACTTATTTACTTTCAAGATCTTCAAACATAAAAAAAGTTGACTAATAACAAGCATGCATTTTTTTCTGTTTTATCTAATAATTGTTATCAATGATCTTAAATGAATAAGGACACGATATTGTAGTCTTGCTTCAAAGAAAAAGAAATTGCCAAATCAAAGTGAAGGCAAATTACAAGCTGTATGGTTTGGAGGATTTGGCTTGACATGGAGGAGGCCATGTGATTCCAAAGCAGCTAGCTGTGATAGTTACTTTGTTGCTGGACATAGTATATTATTTTTTCTGGCTTCTTTCATAAAACAAAGTTCGGTAAGGCCAAAAATGGCAATTTTAATGGATATTTTTTTTATGGCATGTTATGTTAGCATATATTCTAATTCATTCTGCTCATGTGAAATCTCAGTTTTTGCAATAATAATGTATTTAAATTGTAATTGTTTAATACATTGTTGCAAATACCATTGGACTCTTATTGTGCTTGACATGTCAAACTTTGTATTTCATTCTTATAGCAAGTGCTTATAAGTATATATAGATGAAGCAAATGATATAATTGTATATATAACCAAGTTTTGATAAATTAGGTGTTGGAGATGGATAAACAATAGATGCACCAATCAAGGTTTTTTCCTCTTTTAAACAATTCATTAGATTTAGTTAATTCATTAAAAAATGTTAAACTAAGTTTGAGGTATTATGTCATATTACTTGTAGATGTTCGGAGGAGTATAGGAAGGGGGCACTAAATTTTGTTAACATGGCTCGTGAAAATTCGAGAAACTTGGACATTATAGTGTGCCCTTGCAAAGAATGTACAACACCATCACTTTAACATAGTATATGAGCAATTGGTTATCAAAGGAATGGATCCTATTTATACTATATGGATCCTTCATGGAGAGAGTTATAGTACATCCATACAAAATGAAGATATTGAAATGATGGATACCTTTAGGATGTATAGGGATCATATGGGTTTTGAAGAAGGAAATATTTCACATAATGATAGTGAAACAAGCAAGGAAGAGCTTACAAACTTAATTAAAGATGCCGAAACTCCTTTGTGGCTTGGTTGTACAAAGTATTCAAGAATGTCAGCTACTGTTGCATTATTCAAGCTTAAAGTTACACATGCTCTATCTAATGCTTGTTTTGATGAATTGCTTCAACTTATCCATGATATGTTATCGGATGAAAATAAACTTCCAATATCATTTTATGCAACCAAAAAGGCACTTAAGGCATTTGATCTTAGGTATAAGAAAATACATGCTTGTTTAAATGATTATTGCCTATTTAGAAATGAGTTGGAGCAAGAAAATGTGTGTCCCAAATGTGGTTCTTCTCATTGGAAAGTTAATCAACTGACGAAAAAGCTCCAAGAAGGAGTTCCTGCAAAAGTCTTGCATTATTTTCCAATAATTCCAAGACTTAAAAGGATGTTTAGGGTACCTGAAATGGCAGAGCAACTTAGATGGCACCAAAGCAATAAAAGTAAAGGGTAAAATGAGACATCCAATTGATTCAGTTGCATGGGAGTTAATTGACAAGAAATGGCAATCATTTGCAACTGACCCTCAAAACATTAAACTTGGTCTTGCTACCGATGGTTTCAATCCTTTTCAAGATCTTAGCACAAGTTATATTTGTTGGCCCGTAATTATGGTTATTGATAACTTGCCTCCATGGATATGCATGTCTAAGGAAAGCTTAATGTTGTCTTTATTGATCCCTGGTCCAAAGCAACCCGGTAATGATATAGATGTCTATTTGACACCATTAGTTGACGATTTAAAAAAATTGTGGATAGATGGGGTTGAAATGTATGATGCATTTACCGAATCTTTATTCAACTTAAAAGCTATTTTGATGTGGACAATCAATGATTTTCCAGCATATGCCAACATGTCTGGATGGTCTACCAAAGGAAAATTTGCTTGTCCAATTTGTCGTCAAACACATGTTCTGCATGGCTATCACATAGTAAGAAATTTGCGTATATGGGTCATAGGCGGTTTCTTGCTCATAATCATCCATTTCGATCAAAACTTACGTGGTTTAAAGGAAAAATTGAAGGACAAGGAAGACCTAAGTTATTCACTAGTGAGGAAATTTATTCAGAAGTTGAGAACATCGTGGATGATTGGGGAAAATGTGGGACAAAAAGGAAGAGAGACAAAGATTCATCTTAGTTGTGAAAGAAAAAGTCAATATTTTTCCAATTGTCATATTGGAAGGTTTGCAATATTGACAATATTATAACTGTTCTTTCATTTTTATTATGATGTTTAAACAACTATTATTTTTATAACCTAGTAATCAATTCTTGTAGCACTTACTTATGCGACATAACTTGGATGTGATGCATATCGAGAAGAACATTTGTGATAGCATGGTTGGTACACTTTTAAATTCGAAGGGAAAATCCGAAGATGTATCCTAAAAAAAGGGGTTCTACTTACCAGCTGCTTCAAATACTCTCTCTAAGAATGAAAACAAATTTTTTGCAAGCGACTTGCTAGCTTGACAATACCAGATAATTATGGTTCAAACGTTTCCAATTGTATTAAAGAATAGGAATGCAAGATAGTTGGCTTATGCAACAATATTTCGCTGTATTGTTATGACTATCACATTCTTATGCAACAACTTCTACCTGTAGCTTTGAGAGAAAGTTTACCTAAAGGTTCACGGAACACAATATTTCGCTTGTGTGCATTTTTCAATGAATTGTGCAATAAAGTTCTAGATAGGAATAGATTAGAAGAAGTCGAGGAAGATGTGGCTGAGATAGTATGCTTATTGGAGAGATTCTTTCCACCCTAATTCTTTGATGTCATGATCCATCTAACAATCCATCTAGGACATGAAGCTCGTTTAGGTGGTCCTGTGCAATATCGTTGGATGCACCCATTTGAGAGGTTCTTATATTCTTATCTTCTAATATTTAAGTATACTTTCAATAGAAAACCAACAGTTTTATCTCATTGTCTTAGGTATATGAAAGTGTTGAAGGGATATGTTAGAAATTGTGCTCAAGTAGAAGGATGTATCGCTGAACGATACATTACCGAAGAGTATGTAATGTACTGTGGAAAATATTTTAAACAAGCAGCTGAAATAGGTTCTCGTCGTAGACGCAATGATGAATTTCAAGATAAATTATTATTAGAAAGGTGTCCAATATGGGGGGGAAAATTAATCACTCTCTCTAAGAAAATGTTAGAGATTGCTCATCGTTATATTTTGTTAAACACCTTAGAGGTTCAATCTTATGTCAAGTAAGTTTCATTAATATCATATTTGATAATATTTTTCATTTATCAACATATAAAATGTGATTTGTCCTTGTTACTATCTTACTAGAGAACATGTAGAAGCATTAAAAAGAGAAGATATGTGATTTTCAAGAAATGAAATATTGTTACATAAGGAGCATTTAAAAACTTTTAATGAGTGGTTCGGGAAAAAGATAATAAGTAAGATGCTCATACTTACTTATCTGAGAATATAAATCTGAACATTTTTATGACTTAATTTGTTTAACTATATATTCTTTAACAGATACATTTAGAGAGGGAGAACCATTTTGTCAAAGACTTTGGTATGGCTTGCAAAAGGACCAAGAGACATATCAATGTCATATTCAGGTCTTGATATAAATGGTATGCACTTTCAGACTAAAGATAAAAAGAAGGTTCGACAAAACTCCGGTGTTTTAGTTGAAACAACTACCATTTGTAGAGCAAGTGCAAAAGATAATGCCCAAGTGATTGGAAAAGTGTCTTACTATGGGGTTCTGAGGGATATCATAGTACTTGATTATAATACCTTTCATATCCCTATTTTCAAATGTGATTGGCCCAATATTGTAAATGGTGTAAAATCAGGAGACGGTTTTACCTTGGTTAAGCTTCAAGAAGGGTAAAACCATTTTGAAAATGATCCATTCATCTTGGCATCACAAGCTAAACAAATATTCTACTCTCAAGAAGATGAAACATCAAATTGGCATGTTGTGTTAAAAGCACCACCAAGAGGTTTTTTTGACTTCCAAATGTATGAAGAGGGTGATTGTGCACTGTCTACACTAATTAATTTAAATAGTTTCGAAACACAAAATAGTAACGAGAAAGAAACTTCTATAAAAAGTGATGTTGAGGGTGTAGTGTGTGAAATGAAGTAATTCTAAGACTTATATGTTGATGATGTATGATTTGTATAAGTTATGTTTATATTAATGTTACATTCATATTTCTTGTTGAATGTTATCTATAAGCCTTTTATTATCTCATCTTGTTAGTATTTATTTTTCTATTTATTTTGTTATGTTGTTGAGGTAGCTAACTGATTTGACTTGTTTTTGTCACCATAAATGTTGTTTTTAAGGTTTTTTTATTGTTGAAGAAGATGAATGGTGTGGAGGTAAGTACTAAATCATTAGTGTTTTTTTTTCACTTTGATTATTATTAACAATTGAACTTATACTTAATTTTATTTGTAGTCCTTAAGGAAAGCTAAAAAAGATTGCAAAAGGAACGTCGTGCAGTCATGGCAGCTACTGCTGAAGAAAGAAATGAAGGAATTAGGATAGAGGAACATGTGGCTGAGTTAACAAATAAAGGCTCACAGAAGAAAAGAGGTCCAATAACTTTAGGAATGATCAAAACTTTTGCATTACGTTTAAGTGTTGAGTTCAATGATGTAGGTTAACCTGTCTGTCAAAATTCAAAGAAATATGTATCTTATCTTGGAGTTTTGGCACGAGAACATGTACCTATCGTTATCAGAGATTGGAGTCAAGTTTACCAAAAAAAAAAAAAGATCTTTGGAGTTGGTTAAGGTACGTAATTTTAATGCACTATACATTTTCTCTGTAATTATGGATATGTCATAGTTTAACTTTTTCTCAATAAAATTATACAGCAACGCTTTATTGTAGAAGACATCCATAAACATTGGACACTTCGAAAGATAGGTGATCGTTGGAGGCAATTCAAGTCTGAAATAACAACAAAGATAAGGAAAGCTGATAAAGAACAAAACAAAACATGAGCTTTGTCTCTTATAAGGCCCAGCAACAATGCCTCAGATCAAGAATGGGAATCATTCGACAAAGAAAGATTGTCTCCAGAATTTGAAGTATACTAACAATAAAAGCATGTTTTTATTAATGTTTTTATTTGTATAATAATAGCATGTTTAATGGTAATTGTTTTACAGGTAATTAGTATGAAGATGAAAGCATTGCGAAACAATCAAGAGGATATACAAACAATGGAAAGATTGGGTTATGCTCGTAAAGAATATGACATTGTAATATTTCATATTTGTAAATAATAATTGTTTTACTTCTTACATTATCAATGTATTTCTTCATTTACAAAAAAAGAAAAGCTCAGATGAAACATCGATCACAAGAGTGGATGTTTGGATTGAAGCACATTTAAACAAACAAGGTTGACATGCAAACGAATCAATTCGATCTAAAATGGTATCACTTTTCTTTAATAAAAGTATAACTTGTCTTAGAAATATAACTTAAATAGGGGTTACTAATAACAATTTCTTTTTCCTAGAAACAAATTAAAGAAGTTCAACAATCAAGTGTTCATATGGATATGAACAACATACGAGAAGACCCTATTAAACTTGTATATGAAGGTGAGAAACGTGGAAGAGTACGTGGAAAAGGATTTGGGGTCAATCCATCTCAATTAGATGCACACATGCAATCTAGTGGGAAAGTAAAGCAACTTGAAAGTGAAATGCATACCAACAACCAAAAATTTATGGCATTAGAGGAGAAGATGGAGCAAATGAGTGCTTTGATATTGAAAATGAGTCAAGTAAGTTGTTCTATAAGTAACTACAAGTGAATAATAAGATTTATAGTTTTATATAACTAATTAAGTGTTTAAATTGTATAGAATAATCAAAGTGTTGAGGATATGATGAGCTCTCGTGCGTGTACCCCTCGAGTAAGGAATTTTCAACGAGTTGTGTTCTATTTATAATAAATATTTAAATGAAAGTTTATAATACTTATTCATTACAATATTCTGATTTTTATGAATTGTAGTCATTCCAAGAAAGTGGTCCACAAATTATACCAAGTGAAAATACAAGATGCCATTTAATGCATTGGTATTCAGATGATCCAAATGAAATTGTGGCTGAAAGGAAGATTGCAAGTGTAGATCCTAAGGCCAAAGTACATCACAAGCCTTTAGGAAGGATTGTTGGAAAGTTTGGATAGTTTATGCAAACAAAGGTAATGTTAAATTATATAGGTCAACTGATGAAGCTGAATATCTTGATCAAGTAGTAGGAAGTGCTATTGCTTGGCCTAGGAATAGCATCAAATTGATATAGATAAGGTAATGCTTTATAATTTTTTTTAATTAACTTCATAAGTGTTTATAAACTTGTAATTTGAAAATTATTTTACTTTGTGAATATATTAAGTCCACAAGTTGTGTCATTGTTATATTTATTGTGTTGTAGGGGGAAGTTGTTTTTTCGTGTGCATAAGCTATTAAGGTAGTATATACATTATACTTTACTAATTTCTAATGACTTTTGTTTGGATGTTGTTTTGAGTTGGCTTAGTTTGGCGAGGATTGGAGGTCCTATATTGTTGTTCTAGAAAAATGATTTGGTATTAGAAGTGTTTTTGATATGTTATGTACTTTTGGGAAAGGCCAATAAATAGATGAAACTCTGCCAAAATTTTTGTAGATTGTTATGATAACTATTTTTATTTATAAATTTAACTTGGCATAAGATTGTGTTTAAAATAACTAATTTGTTAATATTTTCTTGTGTAGGCCTTGTTGGTGTCTATTAAAATCTTCAAGATGATGAAAGTGTTAAAGAGGAGAAGACATTTTGATTTCTAATGGTTGTTTCATTTGTGGTGCTTCAAGCACTCAAATCATCTAGTACTTGTTATTTTCTTATTGTTCATGTAGGCTGCTTGTTTTCAATTCCAATGCTTGTTGTATAGACACAAGAACTTGAACTTTTAGTATTGTAATGATATTCATTTCAATTTAAATGTGCACTTTGATGTTATATATAATTGTGAACTTGAATGTAATCATTTCTATTATAATTTATATAGTTATAAAATATTACAAGCATCACAAATTACCCAAAAAAATTATAAAAATATATATGCATCTAATTTAAAAATATATATTGCAACTTGTATTGTGCGTTGCCATTAACGATATACAGCAATGTGCATTGCATGTTGCGATTAAACATATACAGCAACGAGCAATGCACGTTGCCAATTCAAATGCAACAACGAGCAATGGATGTTTCTATTTGAGATACAGTAACGTGCAATACACGTTGCGATTTAACAAATAGCAACATGCATTGCACGTTGCTAAAAGTTCATAATTGCTTAGTATTCAACAACGTTCGATGCACGTTGCCAAATCCTTAACTACAACAAGTAAAAGGGCCTACGACAACGTACAATGCACGTTGCGGAATGTCATGGACTTTTCGCAACACGCAAAACAGCAACATGCGCCTGTATGTTGCGAAAACCTTTTCGCAACGTGCAATGCACGTTGTCGTAGGCCCTTTTTCTACTAGTGTCACCTTGTATATACACAATCAATACAATATGTTCCTTAAAAATACTCCTACAAAGAAGGGGTTGGCCCCTATTTTATAAGAAACAACCTTATTCACTACACACAAATGGTCTCACACCAGCAACTCTACTCTTAAAAGGATCCTTATATAGCGAACGGGTTAACACTTCCTAAATAAATTAGGATCATTTCATTAGTCTTATCTTTATATGAATTTATAGGAAAATATGAATTGTAGCTAGATAGGATATATTAATAAAAAGAGAGAATTGAGTACAAATCTTAGCCAATATCTATATATAGAAGTTAACCCCTAATATGGGCTTTCTTTTAGGATAAAAGCATGCAGCCCAACAGCCAAGACAAACAATACTTTCTGTGACACAAGCCCAATCATACCCACTACACAATACATACATACATACATACATATATATATATATATATATATATATATATATATATATATATATATATATATATATATATATATATATATATATATCATAAGGAGGTTTATCAGTTCTGCTTACAAGACTGACAATTAATTGGTATGGTGCAGATACTGGGCGAAGAACTATATAAGACTCCCATAATCCTAAATGCTTTTTGGGAGCTATTCAGAAGCTTCATTATTCCATACACAAAGGGACCAGACTACAGTGAAAGTTGGTTGCTCAAATTGGTTAGAATTACTGGACTCGTACTGTCGGGTTTAGTAGCTCAAAATCCCTAAGATTATGTTAATCTAACTCTCCTTGGCTTACCTGATACATACGCCAAGATTCAAGAACAATATTTGCAAAAGCATTCAAAACCAAATCCGCCTGACTCCTGAGGGTCGCCCGCAGTTGAACTTCACGTAGCTACCTTAACTATTGAATAAACACTGTTTCATATATTGGGATATTCGTTAAAGACTATACTAAACCACAAGATTCTTTAGTTTATTATAATTATTCTTCCCTAATGTTAAGGTTATTTTATTTCATTTAATTAATTTGTCTACATGGTCAAAATCCAATATTGATTACGGCATAAAATACTGCCAATGAGTAAGTTATTTTTGCAGGATTGATGTTTGTAATTTTATTAGAACTTACCCCCACATATTGGAGTTTGGAGATAGAGCAATTAGAATTACTCACTCTATCATATATCATTTAGTTAATGAAGTCTTTAATTAACCTAGCTATCGAAAAACATAATAAGGTTCCGATATATGGTGCTAAACACATTTTATTTAACAATGTTCTGTCTTTGATTTTTGAAAAAGAAAAACAAAAAAAAAGTTAATAAATTGTTCTATCAATTAGAATAATGGGGTTATTATACTCAATAATAAGGATTGCTAAAATATGAGATAGAAATGAGATGAGAAGGGGATCATTGTTCCATTAGTAAGATAGTTTAAGGTGTATCTAATGACACATGTTAAAACTTTAAAACTTGTGTATTTTTGTTATGAAAATATTAAAATACCTTGAAAATTAAGTTGTTATCATAGAAATCGTTGAGCAAAGTGTATTTCAAACAATATTCAAAATAGTTTAATGATTATTTTTAATGAAATTACACAAATTTTTAGGTTTTAATAATATCTGCTATTAGGATATACATTAAGACTACCTTAATAATACATTGTGACTCGTTAAACACATGTCCTACGTGCATAGTGTTGCTTTGCATCAAAAGATATATATACTTTTGGAATTAAGATCTCTCCTCATTTGAGCTTTACTGAACTTTTGTAGATCTTTTGCTACATAGATTTTATTAATTATGAGTTATTAAGATTCATTATATTATTACGAATGTTGTAAGTATAGCATTATTCTTTGTATTGATCACCAATAATGTATTTACGTTTTGCTCAGTGAAAATCAAATTATAAGAGGGTCTAGTCCATAGATTTGTTAACAGTAGTATTCCTAAGCTTGTTAATTAAAACTTAATTATTGTTTTTAAAGTACACTAATTTTATCACTTTTCATTTATTGAAATTGTAATTCAATAAATGTAACAAAAAAAATGTTAAGACATAGTTATCTTTAAATCAAACTAAATAAAGTTACAACAATTGAATTATAATAAGTAGATTATTATGAATTAGTTTCAAAAAAATAAAATTCAATAACTTGTCCCATACATCAATTGTAATGTAAGTGTTTACATCAGTGCCTCGATTTTGAGGAGTGATGAATGATGAGTCATTGACTAACAACTTGATATTTAATTTGAAAAGTACCTAGACGCACCAAATAGTAGGGGTGGCAATTCGTGTTCGCAGGTCGTGTTCGTGTCGTATCCAGCTGTGACACGATAAAGATTGACCCAACACAAATATGACCCTTTTATTATTCGTGTCACTATGACACGACACAAACACGACAAGATTATTAAACGAGTAACACGACACGACATGCTAACATGAATAATAAATGGGTCGTAATCGTATTGTGTAAGACACGAATACGACCCGTCTAATACGATTAACACACGTTTACATTATTGATACGACCCGATTGACACGATTATGACCCGTTAAGATGATTATGACCCGTTACAGAATTAGGTTTCTAACTTTTTTTAAATGACAAAAATATCCTTAGTTTTAAAATTTATTAGGTTTTTAAAATTCTATTTTTATTTTAAAATTTGGATATATGTAGGGACTAAAATCTCTAAAAAGTTTAGTATTTTTAAATTTAATATGTAATCATGTCAATATTCCTGTTTATCATGTTATCGTGTCAATCATGTATAATATGTATTCGTGTTACTCGTGTCATAATTGTGTTCGTGTCAGTGTTCGTGTTAATTGTGTTACGTGTTAATCGTGTATAATATGTATTCGTGTTATTCGTGTTACTCGTGTCATAATCGTGTTCGTGTCATAATCGTGTCGTGTCATAATCGTGTTTGCGTATTAAAGACTCTCAACTCGAACACGACACAATTATTAAACGAGTTGACATATTCGACACGAACACGAACATACCAAAACCCAAATCTGCTTAAACCCATATCGTATCAAATCGTGTTCGCGTGTCGTGTCAAAAATTATCACCCCTACCAAATAGGTACACAACTCCTCAGTTATCATCAATTATAATCTTTATGTTAATCAGTGATGATGACGTGTTCTCATCTTATGGTGCTGATATCGCTTCGTTCAATTGGTGCATGATCACATCGGAATATCATAAGTGAATCAGTCTCTTATAAACCAAAAACAAATATTAAACATTATCAAATATAATATATTTACATTATAAATATTAGGCAGGAAAATTAATCACTTTTCTAAATTCATGAGATATCTATTGTATAGCTTATACTTCAATATTTAATCGAGGACCTCAACCTTATTTTTAATTACACCCATCATCCTCCACAGCACAATATAAAATTATTTATAAATAAAAATTAACATAAATAGTATTAGATATAATATATTTATTATATTTGTTTTATTAATATTAACTTGAGATTAAGTTAAAGAGTGACATTACACATCCCAAAATTTTATTTGAGTGCATCTCAAATTATGTTTGATTATCATAATTTACCATATTATTTACAATATTATCAGATTGCTCACTCGATAATCATTAACCAAATCTCCTTTTATTTAAAATGCAAAATTTATATAAAAATTTTAATATCTTTCAATTAGATTACTTTGTCTTTTAATTAGCTTTAGCATATATTGAATAAACAACTTATTTAAGGATTACTTCAAATACCATAAAAGAAAGAGTAATGCTACTCATACAAACTACTTATACAAACTCACCAATACAAACTGACGTGGCAAGATATGATTTGATAAATAAATGTAGTGATTTGATAAATATATATTAATGATAAATGACATTAATTAATATAGATGATGTGGCGATCATATAGGGATGCCACATCAGTTTGTATGTATGAATTTGTATAAGTAGTTTGTATGAGTAGCATTACTCTAAAAGAAAAGGTAAGCTTATCATTTATTAGGGGCTTCTGGCATAATATTATGTTGTCTAAATTTAGATTT
The DNA here is from genome assembly GCA_013180625.2 of Boswellia sacra. Lineage (NCBI taxonomy): Eukaryota > Viridiplantae > Streptophyta > Magnoliopsida > Sapindales > Burseraceae > Boswellia > Boswellia sacra. The sequence goes on along the minus strand of SNVD02000038.1, from coordinate 370,923 downwards.
CATAAAAATCTATTTAAAAATAAATATGATTTTTAGGTTAATTATATTATGAGTAGTGTTAACCTCGAAGACTATATAATTTCTCTTGAAAATTATATTTGATGATTGAAAATTTATCTAAAAGTGTAATTTGTTAATTAAAAATTAATGAACGTGATACCAAAATGATTTTAATAATTGAAATTATATATTTGTATGCAAATATCCTCCACCTAAAGCACAGTTATGCAACTGTCATCGACCCAAAACGCATATATTTAAGTGTATATTTACGATTGCTATGTTACGTGAAAACACCTAAGAAATACAAATATGTTGGTGTAAGAAAAAGTTGAGAATGTTTTGTAAAATTAATTTTCAATATAAATATTTAAATATAAATCATAGATAAAAATTATAATTTTCGATATCTAAGTTAATTTATAATTATTTTTCAATTAAAATATTGAAAATAAATTAAATATATTTACTAATTTATCATCAAGAAATAATTTAAAAATTAAAAAAAAAAGTTATCGGACGACAATGGTTGGCTGTCGGTGATCTAGCATGTCCAACTTCACTACCACCACTGGTTTGGTCATCAATCAATAGACACTTTACTAAGGTCCGTTGATATCTTGACAAATACCTAGATGATGAACAAAGTTCTTAGCATTAGAAAAAATTGACATTAAAAGTCTCATTATAATCAAATGTATATACTTAAAATAAAGAAAGATAGATGTTGCCTTCTTAGAAAACAAAAGTTTCTTAGAATAGCGTTTAGAATGCTAAATTTGATTAAAAGAAGATATATTTGACAATATTATTTGGCAAGGGTAGTTTAGCGGTAGTCTATGAGGGTATTGGTAAGACCATGATGGAGTATTGAGTTCGATTTTTAATAATGATCTTTCCTTATGAAGTAAGTGGGAGATTAACTATAGTATACGTAAGGTGGGAGATTAACTATAGTATACGTAAGGTGGTCTGGATACCTCGGTTACAAAAAGAAATATATATATATATATATATATATTTATATATATATATATATATATATATATATATATTTACTTAAAAGAGAGAGAGGGTAGAATTTTTGGTATTTGATTATAAAATTACATCGGAACCCAATGGGTACCCGACCCGATCTGCGATCTCTCTTAAAAGACGAAGAAGGCCAGAATTGAAATCAAAGACCAGACGATATAGGCGGTACGAGCGAGCGAGCGAGCGAGCGAGCGACGGAACGAGCGAGATAGAGAGGTAGGGGAGGGACTGTAGAAAGGGAGGGAGAGAGAGGTATGTACAGAAATTGAAAAAGGTTAGTGATGAGCGTGCACGGTTATGATTGATTGAATTGAAATTGAATTGATTGATTGATTGATCGTTCGTATTAGTTTATACAAAATAAAAATAAAAATAAAATGGTGAGTATGATAATTTGGTATTTAATGAATTGCGTGTGTGAGAAAGAGGTCTACTTTACATGTGCAGGACGAGACGAGTGTGAGATTGTGAAGAGAGATAGGGAGAGAGTTCTTAGATTTTTGAGTGAAATTAGGGTTTCTGTTCCCTTTTGTAACTACTCCAGCTTGCCTGTCAAATGGACCGAAAACTTGTGGTAAATCATTTTTCCCCCTCTTTTATAATTTTGTTGCAAATTTATTATCATTATTTGTTTTGTTTTGATGAATTTGTGATTTTTTTTTTTTTTGTGTTCTTGGTAATTTAGGTCCTGGGTATTCCATGGGACGTTGATACGGAAGGTTTGAGAGAGTATATGACCAAATTTGGGGAATTGGAAGATTGTATTGTTATGAAGGTTCATCTTTTATTCACCTCTTTTTACAGTCTTTGGGAAGCAGGAGACTTAATTTGAGTTAGTAATTCTGTATATGTATAATTCTTATTGTTTAAGACTCTTGTATGAATGACCCATTTTCCTTCTTTTATTTTCTTTATTGTAATTTTTTGGCTTGTATAATACCTTAGGTTGAATACCTTTTTGTTATATGCAGTGTTATTAATGGAGCAAAGATGATAATTTGCTGAAGCTTTTATTTGTATTAGCTTTGTCTTAATCTTGCTATGTCAGTGTTATATGCGTGCCATTATGTTTTCCCTTCTAAGTTTTTTATCTGGTTATTTTAAGATGGAAGTTTGGGTTTTTCCCGTTTCATTTTTTGTGCTAAACCTTGTATTTTCTGGAAGTTGGGCCGGTATTGAGGCCTTGTTCATGGAGTTGGGGGCCAAAGTATTCTGCTGAATGAATTATAAATGGTGCGCTTCTTTCGTTGCTTTCCATGTTTTAGGAGCGGTCGACGGGACGATCTCGTGGTTTTGGCTACGTAACATTTGTGTCTGTTGAAGATGCTAAGGTATGTGCAATGTATGAAATGTTTGGAATTCAGTGTCTGCTCTCTGTTTATTATCACTTTTCTGTATAATTGGAGAGGATTTAGGAGTATGATTTAGATCTCATTAGAATCTTCTTTTTATTTTTTTTCGCAGTCTGCTTTATCAACTGAGCATTTTCTTGGCAATAGAATGCTGGAAGTGAAAATAGCTACACCAAAGGTTGAATTACAATGTTCATTTTCCCTCCTTTTGTTATCAATGGTTTGCTAGTCTGCTTTTCAGAATGTTCTAGTTGACATTCATGTTGACAAATGATAGCTACATTGTTCCAGTACAATTTTTTCATTTAAATTTCATGGGCAGGAGGAGATGAGAGCACCCCCAAGGAAAGCGACCAGAATTTTTGTGGCAAGGATCCCTCCATCTGTGAATGAAGCAACATTTCGGGGGTAAGTGGATATGATTTGTGGATGAGAGTAGCTCTCTTCTTATTTGCTTACTTTATGAAGGTTTTATGAGCTTTGAGAAGAAATGAAAAATAATAACAATATAATAAATTGATTTCTTCTTCTTCTTTTTTTTTTTTTTCTGACAGTCATTTTGAGAAGTATGGAGAGATAACGGATTTATACATGCCAAAGGTGATCTCAACTCCCTGCGCATGTGTTGGTCATATGCACTCATGTTCATGCATTTTATTAATATTTTTCGGTGACATTGTTCTAAGTGATCATTGTTAATCTATTGCGCAGGATCAAGTTTCAAAAGCACATCGTGGAATTGGATTTATTACTTTTGCAAATTCAGGTGAGATGCTCTTATACATATCTTGCTTCCTTATCTTAATTTTTTCTGTTATTTGGGCATTTTCCCTCTTCCAAAGTTCTCTTTTCCAAGTAAACTTATGGTTCTTAACTACATTGACCTTGTCTTGGTGACAAAGAAAAGAAATTTTTATTAGATAAGAATTAAATTTTTGAGGGGGAGAAGAGATCTGTACGTTTGAAGCATCTATGTTTACATTTTCAAGTATTGTTATAATTTTTGTTAGCAATCTTGATGCTATAAGATGAAAATACGAAGCCTATATTGACTGATGAAGACCTTTTTAGATTTTGAGTAGTTAAATTTTGAGAAAGGTAAACCTTTCTCTTCTTTTCACTCGATTCTAGACAAGATTACTTGAAGATAGCTACGACAAGGTGTAGCTCAATTGTAGTAGGAAGATTCCTTCACTACTTTGTTATGTTGGAAAAAAGCCCACTAAGGTAGTAGAGAGTCATGTTCTCATAAAGTTTTAAACAATTATTGTATATGGCGGAGTCATTTAAGAACTCTAATTTCACTGTCCTTTTAGTGTATGAGTGTTTGACTTCTTTGATTAGTCCAATCCTGTAAAAGATAAGGCAGTGTATTATGGCTTTTCATTGGTTTTTTATTTTTTAAATTTCGTCTGCTAGAAATGTTGAAATTATGGATAATTTCTTGTTTGAAATTTATTTATTATGTTGTTTGACAAATAAATATTGCAAGAATTGAAAAGAAAGTAGCATCTTTCTCTTGTTACAGATTCTGTGGAAAGTTTAATGGCTGATACTCATGAATTGGGGGGCTCTGCAGTTGTTGTTGATCGAGCAACACCAAAGGCAAGTGGCATAACATCTGCCTTTTCTACTGTTGATTTCACCTTAATCTAATCTGCTGCGTGGAAATTCCATCTGTTTTAGGATACAAGTGAACTTTTTTCTGTTGGACTAAAATTATTGCTTAGCTTCCTTTTTTTTTTTTAACCCCACAGTCAAAGTTTTATTTACGAATTCCTTATGGTCCTATCATGTTATGTATTCAGGAAGATGACTTCAGGCCAGTGGGGAGAATGGCGCATGGAGGATATGGTGCTTACAATGCCTACATTTCTGCAGCAACTAGATATGCAGCACTAGGTGCTCCTACCTTATATGACCATCCTGGCTCATTTTATGGAAGTAAGTTTCTGTGGAAGAGGACAAGTTTGCAATTTAACAGAGTACTGTCTTATATCTTTGTGGTTTTTTTATTGGTAAATACAACAAATACAACACACATGCTGCATATAATGCACAATGAAATACAAAAACAGACACAAATCAGAACGTGCAGTTTCTTTCCCTGTCATGCTGTAACTTTTAATTTTTGTTGTGGACCAGGAGGGCAATCCATGCGTGGAATGGGTAAGAAGATTTTTGTTGGTAGGCTGCCTCAAGAGGCCACGGTTGAAGATCTGCGGCAGTATTTTGGTAGATTTGGCCGCATATTAGATGTTTATGTGCCCAAGGTAAGACAGCAATACATGTCATGCAGGAATCAGTTATGAATGAAGGTAACTCAAGAGCATGTGTTTGCTCATCTAATGTAGGACCCTAAGAGAACTGGTCACAGAGGTTTTGGTTTTGTGACTTTTGCGGAAGATGGCGTAGCAGATCGTGTATCTCGAAGGTCTCATGAAATTTGTGGACAGCAGGTATAGATGGAAAATTTTGGTGTATGGGTTAATTATTGAGATAAAGACCTGTATTAGCAATTTTGAATTTTCTTTTTTATTTATCAACGGCATGTACAGGTTGCAATAGATTCAGCTACCCCTCTTGATGAAGCTGGCCCCAGTGAAAACTTCGTCTTAAATAGTGCTGGGACCTTTGGGGGATTTGGTGGCCCCATTCGCACGTATGGCAGGATGTATGGGAGTCTGGATTTTGATGACGTGAGTACATTTAGTAAAAGCACAGTTAGTTGTGTTTTCTTGTTTAATAGAACAGAATAAGAATAATAGCCATGAGTGACATCTTTAATCAAAGAAATGAATTATTAGGTGCATCCTCATTATGTTCTCAAGAACCGATTTTGTCTTCACGGGACACTAATCTATCTGTGTTTCATATTGCAGTGGGGTTACGGGATTGGCGGTGGGAGACCGTCAAGAACGGACTGGAGGTACAGGCCATACTAAGAAACCGTGGCCTGATTTCTCCCAATCATGCTAGTGTTAAACAATATGCAGGCCTCTGTTAAATGAGCAAATTGAATTTTTAGGATATTTATTTGATTTTTTTTTTCCTTAGGTTGTGGATCATGTTAATATGTCAACATTGGATTTCTATATTTTATCAATTTCAAACTGTTCAGTATGTTGTAATAGGATGGAAATGAATAGTTGAACAGGAATGTCGGTTGGGACCTGAAATGTGAATTTGGTTTATCTTTGGAGTGATACTGTGCTTGTTTCACACGTGTGAGTAGGACCATATGCGCTTCCATAAACAGGTATTTGGAATGATTTTGATGAAATGGCTTCGGTCCCGACTAATCTACGTGTTAGCATGCTATTCCAAATGCGAAAAGGTGGCCAATGTCTTATCTTTAATGCGATTCCATTTTAAACCCAAGATCCATCCCAGGTGAGAAGTCGAATGGAGTGATTTAGCTAATTTATCGGATGGCTTTATTACGGACTCGTATCAAAGTATATAATGTTAAATTATGTAACAGCTGATGATTTTTACAGCTATGGCAGCTCCAAAGGGGATACATTACACAAAGCTACTCCAAAAAGAACATAATTGAAGGAACATGATAAAAGAGGAGTTCTCCCTCTTTTAGCAAAGGGTACATAGTGAAGTTATTCAGAAATGCTGTTCGAAGGAACTGACTGCTTTTTCTTCTATAACTCGCGATTTTCACAGGCAACTAAAGGCTTTCACAACTTTAACGTATGCCCCACAACGCGTTGTGGCACCATGCGTACTGTCGACTAAAAATGTTATATCTGAAATTGCTGCCCTGCACCCCCACCCAACCGACCCCCCGCCGGCCCACCCCGGGATGACACAAACCCGTCCACAATGACTTTTGAGGATCATTCAAGAAGCTTTGTTCACAAAGTAGGTTAAAGATATAACTCAACAACTTGAAAGTATCATTGTTTCCCCATGAAAATAGAGTACCCCAAAATGGTGTTTGTTGAAGCTTTAAGGGCACGATAAAATGTTGCAGATACCTATATGATATGTGCAACAGTCTCGTGTGACAGAGATTCTGACATTTGCTTTCTTGGACAACTTAACAACCCAATTTGCCAGTCTGCACAACCTCAGTTTGCTAATACAATGTACAATACTAATGAAGCAGCCTATAGAACTGCAGACGTAAAAAATTTTGGAAACAAAAACTATATAAAAGCTACTAGATGCCATGGTAAACCAGCAGAAGAAGGAGCAAGAAATTAGGAGCTATGACAGGTAAAGCAACTTCTCAATGAACTCTTCTGGCTATGGAAGAATCTAATCTTGTAAGAAGTCTTGGGATTTGGTTGGTCCTGACTGACTGAGATTGAGCTTCTCATTTCTTGGGCTCTCGTCTGTGCAGTTTTTAGCTTGTTCAAGATCTTATCTATAGATTCTGATCTCTTCTTTTCCAATTTCATCTGAATCAAACTTCCACAGTAAGTAAAGGCAAAAGCATTAACTTCTATATTTTGATGCACTCGATGAAGCATTATTTACTCTAGCATTGCCAGATTATGGTCTCACATAACCAAGATTTGAGTTGGTAAAAGGAATACGAATCTCAGAAACTATATTATTATTCTTGAAAATATGGAATCAGCCAGAAATGCAATAAATTTCTTCCAGGTCTTGTTAAATTCTCAAAAAGAACGAAGACTGAATACAACAATCTTTATCTTTCTTTCTTTTCTCCGTTAATTATATGATCATAAGAGTTTGCTTTGCTAGGGTTATGTACCTCAAGTTTTCTTATGGCTGCCTCAGCTTTTGCCTTCTGCAGGTTCTCCCATGCAATGATCTTAGCTTCTTCTCTCTGCAATCTGTGCATAATCAGAAGTCCTTTGGTAAATGTCTGTTTGCAATTTTACAACTTTTAGGCTTTCAAATTCAAGCTTCATTGAAAATTGATAACCCCCTTTGACACAAGTCCTGGTGCAATTTGATATTAAGCACAAAAAATTATATAAATACATTGAAAATTGTGGAAATCTCATTGCATGAAGAGAACTTCACTTGAAGTCACTGTTGTATTAATTTCAATATACTTGCTCACAAATGAAGGAGAATAGTGATTGATCTGATTTCAGAAGTTGAAAAGGCATGTCAACTTTGCCACTAAAGAGTGGCGTGTCATAAGTGATATACATTCAAGACTTCCTAACGTCAAATTTATAAGACATACAAGGGAAAAGGCAATAGAGTAAATAGAGCATACTTTGAATTGCTGGCTGCCACCTCTGAAAGATCCCAAGATGAAGTGCAAGTGGCAGTTGCATTTTGATACAACTCCTCGATACCTGGCACACCTTTCTTAGATATTCTGGATCTATGTCTTTTGGACCAGCTAAGCACAGTGGCTCGATTGTCTACCTGCACTTCCCTAATCTCCAATTTACCAGAATGATCACTTCGTGATTCATCAAGAGGAAGGAAAGGGCGAGGAGAATGACACAATGAAGACTTCCCTCCAGGAGATGAATCGGTACTACCATCAAGACTCATTTGTGTTGCCATGTCTCTTCGTGAAGGCACGTGAGAAACCATGTTTTCAGCATCCGTAATTTCATCAAGCTTATCATCTGTTTGTGTGATTAAACATTATAGACAAGTCAAACTCAGAAAATTTAAGCACATGGGCAAAAGATTATATAAACAAAATTGGAGTTTCAACAATTGGCACTCATTTTCTCAGAGACATAAAAAAACTGTTCCAAACCAACCAATCTGATGCAGCTGGCCGCAATGTCCTTTCAACAATATTTATTTTCAGGATACAGGGGAACTCTGGGAATTCATGAACCAATTATACACAAGAAATCTGAGACCTCATTCAATCCACCGATGATATTTAACAATTCCCTCTCTCTCTCTCTCTCTCTCTCACACTTTCTCTCTTTAACTGCAATTACATAGGAAGCATCCCTGTAAGATACTAGACTAAAATTCCAGTGTCTTGCAATAGCTGACTAAATGGATTGGCACTTTATTTAAGGAAGAGTTATATAATAACAAACCACTTTTGGAATGATGTTAGGCAACTGCATATGCATAATACTGTCCTGTCATTGACGATTTTAATAGCAATTTAATCACTTAAAACTATAATTTGGAGTTTTAAGTGATTAAGACACAATAAACATCAAATCGAGAGACAAAATGTCCTATTTGTGATTAATATGTGTCTATAAGAACATCTTCTCTACTGTTAAAAAATTAATTTGCATAAGCTAAAAAACATTTTACAAAGCACGCCGTAGCATGTCATAGTCTTATCTATTTATATTGTGGTGAGCTGAAGCATTGACAGGAATTACAACATCACATAGTAAATTTGACAGTGGTGACATCTCTAGTTCCCTGTTGGTAGCAACAGGGTTTTACACTTTTACTTTTATGTCAAAAAATGCTAGTGTGAGCTCCACAAGTCATCCATCACAAGTTCCTTTATCAAGAGAATACCAAAAATGGATCTTGTCCTAACCCTAAATAGATTTTAAACATAACTAGTCTAATCTTCGAACTGAGTTTTGTAGGGCTTATTAATGTCGGTCACTGTCTGCTTATAATACCATAATTGGCTATTTAAATACAACAAAGAATTCCTCATCATAAAAGCTAAAAATCCAAAGCATATATCGAACATTGGTAGCTAAACTTCAAAGGTCAGGTAAAGCAATAGTCCAAGACAGACATGAAAAAACAAGAAATTGTACCTTGAGAGCTTTGCAATGAATCCTCACCCACCAAATCTGGCCAACCAGCTCCAGGTATGCTACTAGACCGGGCCACATTAGTCTCACTTTGCACCAAATAATCCTGCCCACCACCATAATTAACACAAACTCCATTAGGCACCAAAACTCCAGTCGAAAATGGAGACCCCACCATAAAATTCTTGACGAGAGCACCATCAAGAACTTGGATTCCGGGTGAACAACTAGAATAATGCCCCATCCCAGGAGGCACAATAGGCCCACTTTTGGACTTTGGCCGCCTCTGGAACTGAGCTTGTGATAAGTTCTGGGTAACAGCTCCGTAACCTGAAACAGGACTACAAATCCACCTCTCTGCATCTTCCCATTTGGATGGCAACGCCCTTCCACTGTAAAATGGCGTTGAAGCAGCAGCACTTATGTGCCTTCTGCTGCTGCTGGTGCTTGTTGGGTGTGGTACACGCTCTGAGCTCCATCCCCTGGGAGCTCCTGGACTTGGAAAAGTGCCTAAACTGTGTGAAGTAACCGTACTTTTCTTCATTTCTCCAAATAGGAAATTATGGAAGTGATAATCTTTTAGCACTTGTGAAGGTTATCTTTCATTCTCTCTTTGTTTGATTCGCCATTGACAGAGAAGCTTCATACTTCACAGCAGTGTCTAAGATAAATGAAAAAACTTTGATTAGAAAAAACTTGTTTTTTTTCTTTTAGCTAGTTTTACTCTGCTATCTTGACCTATTTTATCTTGGTGAGGAAGAAGCTAACATCGTGGACGGTACTGATATTTGTCAGCATTTGGACAACGCTCATGGGGGTGGCATCGTGACAAATCATACATGAACTCATAAGAGTTCAACACATTCAATTATGATTTGAAAGCCCTCGCATATTGAACAGAATGATAGATATTCTTTTATTGGTAACCATATATTAAATAACTGGAGCTTCCACTGTTCCAGACTTCCAGTTACGCCAATTTTCACTTTTTTTCACCCAAAGTGAAAATCATGTCCTGATTTTTTCATCTACAACAAAAGAAGTGCCGTCTTGTGACAGCTTTAGTTTCAGTAACTTACATTACACGAGTTAAATAGAATAAATGATAGATCTGCCAGGAGGGCGAACGGTCAAACTTCAAAGTAACAGGAGCAGAAGAAAGCATGTGAGAGAAAAGTTAGGATTTGGAACTTTGGAGCTACGTTTTGAGAGTAATTAACGTCGCAGCCCCAAGGCATTAACGAAGTAGCACTCTTCCTGCAATTTGAGACGAAAAAACATAAAAATTTTTAATTTTTAAATATTATTAATTTATCTACTAAACAATTATAGGAAATTGTTTCTCATTTATATTATAAAAATTTCTTTATTATTTCTATTTATAAAAGAGAAAAATTTTATAATAATATTAATTACTCTACCTTTTAATCGTAAAGTAACTAGCTAGAAGTCAACATCATGATTGATGTGTATACATATGGTATTTGTACTGTATTATATATATATAAAAAAATTATTTTGGTGATGAGATGAGAGTACTGGTCTTGCCAATTTTTCTGAAAACGCCAAGTGTTGAGAGATGTGCGTTTTCATTTAGTGGGGAATAAGGATATGAACCTAGGGATTTGTAAAGACAGGAGAGGCCTTGCTGGCTTTTTGTGTCTTCTAGGCCTAAGGTAAATAACGTTATTGTTAGGATATTAAAATATTTAGGGTAGCGATCACTGTCACAGCTACAAGCCTGCAGCAGCATAGCTACAAGGTGATTTTGTTGTGGTTTTGCATCTCCCATTTTCTTTATTGTTTTCGGCTATAAATCTTAGGCAAGTCTCTGAATCCAGCGAGACTTGCAAGGGAGTGGCCCTAGAATTTTAATACGAGAAATTAAGAGAATAACTAATATTATAAGATTTTTTAAATAATTCTCTTTTTAAAAATTTGTATATTATAATGACATCTGATAGTATTCAATGATATCTAATTGATGGATCCAACAATATTCGATAATATCCGATACTTGAAAGATAATATCCGACACTTTATAAAAGATTATAATATATGAATTTTAAAAAACGTTGTCATTTTAACTATCCATATTTAAATTTATGACATTTTTAAAATTTTTCTATTTTAATCCTTGACTTTGGCTTTCGGTAATACAGGGTCAGGAAGCGACAAGAGGCTTACGCATACTTCTGTCGTCTGCTTCCTTTAATTCTTTTTTTCTGTTTATATTGTTTTTATAATAGAATTTAAAACTAGAGTCATGATCATCAATTCTAACTGTTGATTCTTATTCCTTGATAATATGTAAAATTGTAAAATGCGGAAAGTGAAGAATGAAGACCAGGCAAAATTCTAAAAGGCCAAACCAATTATCAAGGGGAAATATCGAACTATTTCCTTTACCAATAATAATCTTATAATTATATATTAAACAATAATATTAGATATATTCAATTATAAGATTATTTTTTTTAATATGATATTATTGACTGTCATATTATAATTATATTTTTTATTTATGATGTGTTTTCACAATATAGAACTGACATACAATGAATAGATTATCTATTGTTATTTATATTAAAATATACAAAAAGAATTTATATTTATTTTCGACAAAATTGCAAAAGCACCGACAGCCCAATAGATTATTTCTTCGGCCCAATCCTCTGGACCCAGGTAGAATTTTCAACGTATCCACATGGAACTTTCCACGCCCACTGCCACGCGGGATCAACCTCAATGACGATACAAGAATTCGCAACCTCTCCCAGATTATTCTTTAGCATTTTCTTTTTTGAAAAATAATATTGATCCATTTTTCCATCCCAAAACTTTAAAATATATTGGAAAGAAAAAAGAACGTATGTTGTACAGACTTTGATTTTCCAGATTTCCCAAAAATATTAATGAATGGTTTAGGTTTAATACTAGATTTTAAAAAATAAATTATGTAATTTTCATACAACACGTGTTAGATGAAAACTTGAGATAACCAATAAGATTAATTTCTCAAGTCATGACATCAAAGTATATAATTTTTCTTGTATTCTAATTGAAATAAATATGTATTTTCATCCTATGTGGCGACATGACTCTTGAAAAAATGAATAATTCATTATTATTCTGGTTGATAAAGACTTTGTCATTGGTCCTATTATTGAGAATTTTTTGTTGACTAAATAATTTTATAACGAACACCCTACTAGGTCAATGAATGACACAGACTCTCAATTTCACCACCAAGGATATTACATGGTACAAATTAATAAAATAATAAAGGTTAAAGCTTCTCTCCAAGTGTTCTTCAAGCAAGATGTATATTGTCTAAGTGCCTCACTAATAGGGATGACATTTTTCTCCGGTTAAGTCGGATAACCGCACGGCCCGGCCGGGAAAAACCCTGAATTTCCAGTTTTTAGGCCCGGGGGCGGGGGCTCTAAGTGCACACAGGCCCAACCCAATTAATGAATTTATTTGTATATTTAATTAAAACTAACATCTGCTACAAACTTGTGACTCAAACATGGGTCACAACACACCACCATAAGGAGGCTTCACCACTGCTGCCAACCGTGCGCTTAAGTCTTTTTAGCAACATTATATTATTTATACAATTTCAAGGCCTGAAAAATTAAAAAAATAAAAGCGAAAAAAATTCGGGGATTTTCCTCGGGTGAGGGTGTTACATTATAAAACCCGTAATTATCCACACCCACAAAAACCCGAAAAACTTGGAGGATTTTGCGAGAATCGGAAAAAAGTTTTTTTATTCGGTGCAGGTGCGAAAATGCCAAACCCGCACTCGTACCCGAATTTCGCCATCCCTATTCACTAACTCCCTTACAAGCTTCCAAGGGTCTCCTAAATGAATATTTTTGTTCTTCAAGTGTCTCCATAGGTTATAACTAGGTGTCTCCATAGGTTTACATGCAATGAGGTGTCACTCCTATACCATGCATGGCAAAACTTGTACAAGAATTACTCCTATAAATAGGCTCATTTGCTTCAAATTAAGGTTTGGAACTCTCTTAACTCCTTAAAAACTTTACACCTCTCTCTCTCTCTTGTCTCTCCCTAGCCGACCAGATATTTTTATCTATATTTCAGTCTCTGATTTGAGCGTTGAAGGATTATTGTTGGTCACACCGTCAATGCCTTTGACCCTTTTTTTCCTATTTATCTGCAGACTAGGCTTAGCAATTTGCCCCACTGGGTCTAGGGCCCCGGTGTGCCCCGCAAATCAGGGCGGGGCAAGACCCGCTGCAAAATAGTTTTGGGGCGGGTCTAGGGCAAACTAATTTTGCCCCGGCTGGGGTGGGTCCAGGTCTGAGTCTGAGGCAAAGCTCTTGGCCCCGTTGACTCGCCCCGCCTCACAAGATATAGGGGTGTTTTTACAAACTTTTAAACTGTTGGGACTGTCAAGTAATTTTTTAGGTTATATTTGTTAAATTTTTCATATATATGAATTTTTAATAATTTTACAAACAATAAAAATACTTTAATAAAAGTTACATTTTAATTAATAATTAACATCTTTTTGTATATTAACATCAATATAGTCATGTTATAATGACCAAATAAAATGTTTGTATTTTATAGTAATTAAATTTGTGTAATACATATAATCTTGATAGAGATTATTAAGTACTAACTAAATTATTACAATATTAACAATATTATTTTCAAAATGTATACCTTAATATAATCAATATATTATTTTCTAAATATGTAACTAGAAATATGATAAAAATAATCTTATACCATTAAATATATGATTTATCGTAATTTAAATTAATTAATTAATTTATTAATATTTCATAAATATATATAATGTTAATTAATTGGTATATGCCAATCATATTATTACTATTATTATATTAAAATTAAATCAACATCCTATTGAAAAATTATTTAATTGTATTATCAACTATTTAAAAAATTATCAGTTAACAAATTTATAAGCAATAATACACTTTTAACATTATTTCTAATAGAGTATGTAACATTATTACTAATAAAATCAAATTGTAATTAATGGTAATTAAATATTTGTATTTTATAGTAACTAAATTTGTATAATATATACAATATTGATATAGATTATTAAGTACTAATTAAATTATTACAATATTAACAATATTATTTTCAAAATGCACACCTTTAATATAATCAATATATTATTTTCTAAATATGTAACTAGAAATATGATAAAAATAATCTTATAACATTAAATATATGATTTACCGTAATTTAAATTAATTAATTAATTTATTAATGTTTCATAAGTATATATAATGTTAATTAATTGGTATATGCCAATTATATTATTACTATTATTATATTGAAATTAAATCAACATGCTATTGAAAAATTATTTAATTGTATTATCAACTATTTAAAAAATTGTCGGTTAACAATTTACAAGTAATAATACACTTTTAACATTATTTCTAATAGAGTATGTAACATTATTACTAATAAAATCAAATGGTAATTAAATATTTGTATTTTTTAGTAACTAAATTTGTATAGTATATACAATTTTGATATAGATTAATAAGTACTAATTAAATTATTGTAATATTAACAATATTATTTTCAAAATGTATACCTTTAATATAATCAATATATTATTTTCAAAATGTACACTCGACATGTTGGATGAAAGAGAAAACAATTTTGTCGAGTGTCGGATTCTTCATCTGACACTCGAGATGTGTCAAATAGCTGACACTCAACATGTCGGATGAAAGTTAAAACATTTTTGTCGAGTGTCGGATGAAGAATTCGACACTGTAAACTCTTTGGATGATGTTCCGATATTCGAATTCGATACTCGACAAATTATTTTCACTTTCATCCGACAAGTCGAGTGTCGGCTATTCGACAGATCTCGAGTGTCAGATGAAGAATCCGATACTGTAAACTCTTCGATGATGTATCCAACACTCAAATCCGACACTCGATAAATTGTTTCCACTTTCAGCCGATATGTCGAGTGTCTGATATCCGACACATCTCGACAACGTCAATTAATTAGTTTACAATCAATAATACACTTTTAACATTATTTCTAATAGAGTATGTAACATTATTACTAATAAAATCAAATGGTAATTAATGGTAATTAAATATTTGTATTTTATAGTAATTAAATTTGTATAATGTATACAATATTACAATTTTGATATAGATTACTAAATACTAATTAAATTATTACAATATTAACAAGATTATTTTCAAAATGTATACCTTTAATATAATCAATATATTATTTTCTAAATATGTAAATAGAAAAATGGTAAAAATAATATTATAACATTAAATATATAATTTATCGTAATTTAAATTAATTAATTAAATTATTAATATTTCATAAATATTTATAATGTTAACTAACTGGTACATGAATATGCCAATCATATTATTACTATTATTATATTGAAATTAAATCAACATGCTATTGAAAAATTATTTAGTTGTATTATCAACTATTTGAAAATTTGTCAATTAATTAGTTTACAAGCAATAATACACTTTTAACATTATTTCTAATAGAGTATGTAACATTATCACTAATAAAATCAAATGATAATACACAACTATTTTGATTTTAATTTGAAGATATATTATTTTTATTATTATTAAAAAATGATCATAATTATAAATAATATGATGAAAAATTGAGAATAGAGTTATTTGCAAATATATAAATATTACAGGGGGACGAGATTGTAAAATACGTAAATATTACAGGGGTGTAAATAAAAATATAAATGTTTAGGGGCGGGACGGGACAGGTCTGGATCCCCTCAAATTTTTTTGGCCCCGCCCCGCCCAGCCCTACATAGGGGCAATAGGGCGGAGCGGGGCGGGGCAAACAATAGTTGAGCGGGGCGGGGCTGGGTACCTGCCACCCCGGGCCCGGCCCGGCCCGCCCCATTGCCAACCTTATTGTAGACTAGTTACACTACTAGAGCCTCGGTTGACCAAAATACATCAATTATCTTGATGTACACGTGACTTAAAATTTTCTGATTTCACCGTTCTTCTCTACATATTCTATTATTTCCCTCTTGCTGATTTAGACTTTTCACAATAAATATAAATTTTACTGACGAGTGCAAGTTGACCAATGTTCAGCATCAACGGTATGGAATCACATTGTGTTTCTTTTTTTTTTTGTATAAATAAATAAATATTATCAAAGTCCTTAGACATTTATTCCATAAATTTGTGCCGTATTAATTGTATTGAAAATGATGAGAATCACTATCATTAAGCTGATTTCTTGGTGTAGATACTAGATATTCGAATTTTCTAAATTATATCAAATGTGTACGCCAAAAAATAAAAGTTGCTTTTTTTTTTGTGGAGAGTGTTTGTCGAGGGTTAAATACATAAAGACTCCTCAGTTATGAGCTAAGTGACAAACTCACCCTTGTTGAATGGAAAGTAACATAAAGACCTTTACGTTTGGACTATTGTTTAAAACTAATAAACATTGTAGGGTATTATTGACATTTTAATTCACTTAAAATAAAAAAATTTAATTCAATAAAAATTAATAATTTTATTTCATTAAAAAATCTCACACACTCTCTCCTCTTTCCCTCTTTATCTTCTTGACCTCTCTCTCTCTCTCTCTATCTATCTCTCTAGCTGTCTCTCCTCTCTCCCCCTCCCTCTCTCTCTATCTCTCCTTCTCTCTTTCTTCACTTTAAGAATCTACCAAATATATATGAACAACTAAAACATAACTCTTTCCATACATGAAATAAGATCACACCTCATCAAATTAAATTTCGAGATTCTTGAATTTCCTTTTCTCTTTGTCTCTCACTTAAGTTCTTCTCAAATTAGGTAACAAAATCAATACCATCATAATATACGGCAACATCAAAGTCAAGATCATAAGATAAAAATGAAGAAAAGAAAAATCAACAAACACAAAACCAAACCCAGATCATAAAAATAGAGATGCAACTAACTTTTTTCTTTAAATTTTCATTAAGAAAATACAGAGTTTACAATGAACCTCAAAATTTAATCTTCATCTCATAGAAACATAGTTTTCAAGACTGAAAAATAAATAAATTCTGAAACTCAATCCATGACTAAAATTTACAAGATTTAATTTAATATTCATTAATTATGACTTCATGAAGAAGTCAAAGAAATTATCCAAAAATCCCACAAAAAATAACATTGTTGTCTAATGGGTTGGAGGAAACATAGCGATTTTTGTTATCTCTTTGATATTATAATGCCTGGGTTGTTCAATTTGAGTAAAGGGGGAGAGAGAGAGACATAGAGAGAGAGAGGTGGAGAAGACGAAGAAGAAGAAAGAGGGGAGATTGTGTGCGAGATTTTTTAATGAAATATAATTATTAATTTTTATTGAATTAAAAAATTTTATTTTTTTTATTTTTAATGAATTAAAATGTCAACAATACCCTTTCAATGTTTTTAAGTATCAACGACAGTCCAAACATAGGGATCTTTATGTTACTTTCCATTCAACAGGGGTGAGTTGGTACTCAGCTCATAACTGAGGGGTCTCCATATGTCTGCCCCGTTTGTCGATGTGCTGTGGAGTGACAGTGATACGAATTGGTTGGGCCGGAAGTTCAGGCCGAACTCATTCACTTTAGGCTGGGGACTCGACACGTACGCTCAAGTGTGACCACATTAAAAAAAAATTAATGTTAAAATAAAAAGAAAAAATAATTTCCTTTACACGTAATCGAAATAGCTATAGATATAATATTTTATATATAAATTATATATACATTATTACTACTTTATTTTCATTTGATGAAAAATACTCTGTTCAAGCTGAATTTCTACATTTGTGCACGTGATTGTTAAAATTGATACCATCCAATTGATGAAAAGAAAAGTTAGAAAATTAGATAAAATGGGATAACATTTTATATCTTTTTGTTGATTTGGTTAAAAAAAAGGCCATCTCCTCTTTGACCCAAAACATGCCACGTATGTGACAATAGTTAGATGATAACTCGAGTGGACTCCGCCAAACAGCAACAACCAATAAACGAATGGCATTAGAATTTAGAGTGATAGGGAGAACAACGTCGTCTTGAGTTTATGAAAGTGATGTCCTCCCACTCGTGACTTGACAAACTACAATGTTACCACCACCGCCAGCTCTTTTGCACTATCATTACTTTAACATTCTAATTCACCACCACCACCACACGACCGAAATTGGAATTGACTGATCACAATATATAAGTGTTGACCCCACCTCGTGTTCTTAGTGGACGCATTATCAGTCTTTAAAACATGATCTTCTTATCGTATAAACACCTCTTCACCAATCACCAAGTTACCAAACCCACAATAATACATTACCTTCAAATAATTACACATATAAAATCTTCAAATTAACATGATGAAACTGTTTTATCATTGCCACGTTGTTCGTATTTGTTTATTATGCATTTATAAAATTAATCTTTTATTTCCACCTCTGACACATTAATTTGGTTAAGGAGAGTTAAAAATTACATTATCTTTGAAGACAAATAAAATATTATCTTATCTAATTAGTTTTGAATAAAAATATTAGAAGAAGTTAACTAAAACTAGTCTCTTATTGACAAAGATTTATGTAGGACTGACATGCCACCTTAGTATAGTGATTTGACAATCCTATCTAATGAGATGACGATATACGATCGTAGGTGGGTTAAAAATTTAGAGAATGGAAGATAACTCAACAATCTTATTCCATAATATGATGGCAAGTGATAATTAATGATTGAGAAAATTGATTAAAAAAAACTTAAAAACTAACCACCTTCAACGCATGATTAAACATTAGTGATTGAACATACCACATCAGTAATATGTCTGTTCTATATTAAGTATTTTCCACTTTTATAATACTTTTGAAATTATAAATAGTATTATATGTATACAAAAAATTTATAGTATATGATATGATCAAATTAAAAATATAATAGTAAACGAGAGAAACTATCATAAAAGATTTAATTATAATATACCTAAGGATAGTTTTACGGTGTATTTTAAAGATATATATTAATACCTCGAAAATTATATAATTTTTTTAATAATTGTATATACAATTATTCTTAATTAAAAGTTAACTTAGTTTGATAAAACTTTAACAGTTGAATAAAATTAAAAAAATTATAATATTTTTGAAGTGTAAACATTAGGGGTGACAATTTGTGTCATTCTTGTTGACCCATTTAATTATTCGTGTCAAGACATGAAACAAGAATCCGACACGATTATTAAACGTGTTACCCACGTGTTATAATCTTGTCATATTTAATTTATATAATTTATTTAATTATTTAACCTAGTTATGCATAATATATTATATTTTATATATTTATATCAATTAAAATTATTTTTAGCATATAAACTATTGCTCGTATAAAATATTGTTAAAATTATCATAATTTATTATTTTGTAAATTAATTTACTTTATAATATAAAATTTTTAATTTTATAATGTATATATTTTAAATAGGTAACAATTTATATCATTAAATGAGCTTATATGTTAAGGATAGGCAAAATATATTTAACTATTCGTGTCATTAAACGAATTGGCATGTTAAACATCTTCAACATGAATCCGACCCATTTATTAATCGTGTATCATATTCGTGTCGTAATCATATCGTGTTTGATGGTCATGACCTAAATTGTCACCTCTAGTTAACATATGTTTTAAAACCCCAGAGGCAAGCAGATGGTATAAGGTATGGGACCTGGTGCTGCCAATTCTAATGAAATTTAAAAATTTCATCATTCGTTGACTACAGAAAAAAATCAGTTTTAAGATTTTTAAAACTTATTTAATCCAAAAGAAAAAAAATGTGATCTAAAATCAGTTTTAAGATTTATATTATAATATTATATAGAACCGATTGCATGGAAATGATATTGCAGTTAATACTATACGGAAAGAGCATGAAGTTAATACTATACGGAAGGAGCATGACGCAGCAAAGACATGCCCAGCCAAGTTAACAACGCATGGGATATTTTAATTTTAATATTGGATGTCACTTTTCAGCTTCATTTAGATTCGTAATTGTAAAAGAAGGAGCACCACACACACATCAACATCTGTCAAAGATATTTGGTCCAGGAAATGTGCAGTGGGACTTCCTGCGACTGCCACATGGCACCACAATCTCCATGATTGGTGTAGCCTCTTTCTCACTTTCTTCCAGTTCTTGCCTTATATTATCTCTCTCTCTCTCTATAAGGCTCGAAGTTCAATTTCAGTTCCAAACGTTAATTATTCTCATTTCTTAAGGCACAGGACGGAACTAACAAAACCAAACATTTGCTTATTGTTTGTTTAGCAGAAAAAGGGAATGGCTTCATCTGTATTTTACAACTCACTTAATCCTTCCACCACCGTTTTCTCAAGAGCCCACTTGCCCGTTCACATCTGCAAAGACTCTGCGGTGGAGTTCTCACGTTGTGATCTCTTTAAATACCACTTCAGGGCCAGCCCAAGTGGGAAAAGAAAGAAACCTGCTGTGGTGAGAGCTGCCGTGACAGAGTCTCTAACAAAGGATGGTGAAGCTGCTGAGCTGCAGTCAAAGAAAAAGTTGAAGATTTTGGTTGCTGGAGGTGGGATTGGAGGGCTGGTGTTTGCTTTGGCTGCCAAGAAGAAAGGATTTGAAGTAGTAGTGTTTGAGAAAGATATCAGTGCTGTAAGGGGAGAAGGGCAATACAGAGGTCCAATTCAGATACAAAGCAACGCATTGGCTGCATTGGAGGCTATTGATTTGGATGTTGCTGAGGAGGTCATGAGAGCTGGTTGTGTTACTGGTGATAGAATCAATGGATTGGTTGATGGGGTTTCTGGTGATTGGTAAGTAGCTTTTGTACTCTTCCGTCAATTGGGCTTTTGTTGCTGTTTTTTGGTTTCTAAAAAAGAGTATTTGTTTATGTGATATATATTTCTGCTATCTAATTCTTAATCTGTACAAGATACTTGTCAACACAACTTGATATTCTTTCTGTCCTTGATTGGAGGACCGATGTTCATTTGGTTAGTTTTAAGCAGTTTCCATGGTAACTGATGCTGATTTCAGGTACACAGCAAATCTTGGAACTTAGGATTATTATCTATGTAATTGAAAGTAGAAGCTGATTGTTGCTTTTATAGAAATTATAAACATGAAAAAGCTTAGTTGTGTGGTACCAGATATTCCAAAAATGTTGACGATCTAGAATAGGTGCTTCGTGGTGGAGTATCGGGTCAAAGTTATTGTTGTCTTAAATTCTTTCTTGTCATAGTTAGGTTCTGTCTGAAGAGTTGCATTAAATTCTTTCGAAGTTTACTTGCCTATTAAATTTTATTAAAATTTTCTTCTGACTTTCAAAGTTTCGTTTTATATTGAAACCCCTTAAACACAAAAAAAAAAAAAAAAAAAAAAAAAACGCTGGACAAGGGAAAATCTGAGATAAACATCTTCTTGGAATCTATGAAGTCAGACAAACAAATCGAACTGTATCTAAGTGCTCCAACGAACTTATTGCTTAAAAAAAAAAAAAAAAAGGGTTCCACAAATGATGAAAATGGGAATTTGGATGAAAACTGACATCCATCAAAGCATAGGCTTGCCATGAGTTTGCTTGTTGGGAGTTGTCTTTCATGTTCTGTCTCCTTGACATGTGATGGACAATTTTTTTCATTTATAACCAATCTCAGTCTTTTATATTTTAGGTGAAATCTTCTTGTAACTTATTGACAGAGGAGGTTTTACCATGCAAACCTTGCCGGAGGCTAGGGGTGACAAGGCTAATGAGAGTTAT
This sequence comes from Boswellia sacra, assembly GCA_013180625.2. Classification (NCBI taxonomy): domain Eukaryota; kingdom Viridiplantae; phylum Streptophyta; class Magnoliopsida; order Sapindales; family Burseraceae; genus Boswellia; species Boswellia sacra. The sequence goes on along the minus strand of SNVD02000038.1, from coordinate 348,973 downwards.
AATAGTTTCTCTAAGAATCTATTATTTTACTCTGAATTTTACTAAGATTAGATGATGTATTAGATATTATAGGTTGACTAATATTCTTGACCCCACAATCACGTAGAAGCTTTAAGTTTTAGCTAAAGTAATTCCTTAACATTAAATACTAGAATAATACTTTTCTAATCGCAATATCTGGATATCTCAAATCGAATTGAATCTAATGCTATCAATACATATTTAGTTTAAGAACAGATCATATTATATATATGATTTACTGCAATATCTATTCTCAAAAAATAGAGCAGGGATGTTTCATTTCCAATGAGGACCGAAATAAGATGGTTTATTAACAAAAGTGCAACAGTATCCAGAGTCCTTATAAAAATTATTATATTGACTGCTTCTGTAGGAAATGTTGATCATAAACATTCAATCACAGTAAATGCTAAATGGTTATCAGGTACGTCAAGTTTGATACGTTCACTCCTGCAGCAGAAAGGGGGCTTCCGGTCACTAGAGTGATTAGCCGGATGACTTTGCAACAAATCCTAGCTCGTGCGGTTGGGGAGGAAATTATTTTGAATGACAGTAATGTTGTTTACTTTGAGGATGTTGGAGATAAGGTAACATAATTGCTAAGTGGTTGAGGATCATCTTTTTCTCATAGAAAGCTTACTGGCACTGCATTTGATAATCTGCTTTTTGCATATTATATTATTTACTGTTTCTTTTATTTGCACTTCATTTTTCTGAATGTATGATTTATGATCCCAGGTTACTGTTGTGCTTGAGAATGGACAGCGTCATGAGGGTGATCTTTTAGTTGGAGCTGATGGAATATGGTCAAAGGTCTTATCATTATCGATTTTGTACAATAGGTTTTTTTTTTTTTTTTCTTTTTTTGCTGCTGCTTATGGACAGCTTTTATTATGAGATCGATATGCGTTATGATTTTTCTTCATCCTGGAAATCTTACAATTTTTTTCTAGTGCATAGGTAAGAAAGAATTTATTTGGGCCGAAGGATGCCACCTATTCAGGTTACACATGTTATACCGGGATTGCTGATTTTGTGCCTGTTGATATTGAGACTGTTGGGTACGTTCCATTTCTGTTTCAATACTTCAAGTCTACCTTTCCTCCTTCATTGTATGCCTTGGGCTATCTCTTTCTGAATGTTGATTTTTTTCTTTTTTTACTAGAATATTATTTAGCTTTGTCACGGGTAGACTCTTATAATCTTTGTTTTGAAGGTATCGTGTATTTTTGGGACACAAACAATACTTTGTTTCTTCTGATGTTGGGGCTGGAAAAATGCAGTGGTATGCATTCCACAAAGAACCACCTGGTGGTGTGGATGGCCCTCAAGGTAGACCTCCTTTGAAATCTCTATATATATTCTTATAATGTTTGTGGTTAGACATTTGAGAAGAAATTGATGCGGACTGTAACTGTGAGTTTGTTTGTATGATTCACATATATCATATGATCAATTTATGATCTTGGTGGGAAAAGAAATTAACACTTAAAATTACTCTTGAAATTTAATTGCATCTAGTAAATGATACGGGACCTTAGCCAGCAATGTTCTAAGGATGTACCTAAAAAGTAGATTTTAAAAAAAAAAAAAAATGGTGTTCCTCAGGTGCTTGCAGGAAATTTGTTATTTTCTTCAAATTGTCGCAGGAAATTTATTATTTTCTTTAAATGATAACTGTTATATGTTGGCCTTTTCTCCTAACTTTCATTATGGTTAAATGAATAGCTTTTCAGTATTTCAAGGCTATTAATATGATCCCCGAAAAGTTTTGAAGCTATATATTCCTCTTTAAATGAAGCAATTTTTGATTTTCTGAGAATGAGTGATTAAAAGGTGGTTACAGCCAGGGAAATCTTTTTCTTCCCATTATCAGAATGCTGACAAGGGTTTAAATGTTGAAGACAATAATCCTCCTTCATATTGAGTACTCTTCTGTCTCATATTTTGGCAGGTAAAAAGGAAAGGTTGCTGAAAATATTTGAGGGCTGGTGTGATAATGTGATAGATTTGATACTTGCTACAGATGAAGAAGCAATTCTTCGACGTGACATATATGACCGCACACCTATATTCACTTGGGGAAGGGGCCGTGTTACTTTGCTCGGGGACTCTGTACATGCTATGCAACCAAATATGGGCCAAGGGGGATGCATGGCCATTGAGGTATACCTTGCTTTGTTTTGTTTGATATATTTCTATCACCTTTCAAAGCTGTTGACAGAAATTCTATTGTTGTCATTGTGATTTTACCATGTTAAAAACATTTCCCATTTATTGTATAATGCAATAATATTTCTATATGCACCATCCTGTTTCATGAATGTCTGCCTATATCGATGGTCTATAGTTCCTTTTAAATTTCATGCAGTAAAAACTATGTCAATGTTAAACCTTATATTATATATCTATTAATAACAAAGTAATCATTTTTTAAATTGGAATTCTCAGCAAATACCTTCACCTAAGGGGCTGTGAAGTTTGTCCCTTGTCTGAGTCATAACTAGAGTTTCAGAGCTTTTGACTCTTAGGTTTCATATTTTTAGTTTGAGATTAACCTCCTTGTCTGTTTAATCACCTATTTTACGACCAGTTCCATTTTTATATTGTGTAATTTATATATTCATATTAGTCACTTATTCTAGATGACACTGAAATTAGGTTATATGTATATAGTATCTAAATTAACTCATGATATTTCTTTTCACTTTTGAGGCTGTTGGCTTTAAAAGTATGAAACGATGTTCTTATTAAAAAAAATCACTAATCAACCACTAATTTCCCATTGACAGTGCAATAAGATCTTTTCTGGTACCTTTCCTGTTCTATGAATATCTACAGATGCATATTCTTTCTTCCAATTTCATTCAGTATAAGTCCTCTCATTATTATACTTACTGTTCTTGTGAACTATACATAAGTTCCAACTGAAAATTAAATGATTCAAAGGAGAAAAGCTCAAAAGGTTGTAACCACAGGTCATTGGAAGAAACAACCTTATGGATGAGCGAAAACCTAATTGAAGTATTATATATTGTTGTTACAGGACAGTTATCAACTTGCTGTGGAGCTTGATAAAGCATGGAAAGAAAGCATCGAATCAAAAACTCCTATTGATGTTGTTTCTGCACTGAAGAGGTAACTAAGTGATTCCCTGATAACCTTAAAAAATATAAATAAAAGAGAAAGTAGATTGAGATCAATAATAAAAGTAAAAGTAATAAATATAAAAATTTAAACAGAACCTACTAAATCTAAAACTTTAATACTAACTAATAGTATTTCTGTTCAATATGTTTATGATTGCTTTTATCGTGTTTGTGTTTAGAAAGCTTTCATAGTCATTGTCAATGGAAATTTATCTTTTCTCAACCTTATTCTAGTGTGTGCGCGCGTGCGCACGCACGCACGCACATCAATGTCTATTGCGTATGTTTGAAAAATCGGCGATAGATCATAGAAGACACTGATTTTATTAGCTTAATTATCAACTTAATGGAGAAATTAAGAAATTGCAAAGAGAACTGTAAAATATTACTTCCTAAGATATATATAAATTTCACATCACAAACAAGGAATGTAAAATGTACTTGTTTTATGTCATTACTTTATAATTAATTAACCTCACGACTATTTAGTCAAATCTATACAGGTTAAAGCCATTGTAAGCATTTCTCAGATAAACAGGTAGAATGCTTGGCTAAAGTTTGAGATTAAATGGTTTGAGATCAAGTTAAAGGGGTAAGATAAACAAGGGGGAAAACTAACAAAGCCTGACTGTTAGCTTTGGTAAATTTTCAAGTAAGAAAATATGTTAAGTGGGAGCATGTGCCCTCCGGATCAATCACAGTTTGTCACTGAGAACTGGATTGCATCATGTCTGTGCATAGCATTGGTAGGTATATAGTAAATCTTCTCATGGGTATCTTCTGGTGTAACAGTGAATCAATTTTAAAACTATTTATAAATTTGTGAATGGTGGCTTCTGCATGTTGCACTTAGCATCATATAATTGATATACGGATATGTCACTTGTGCACTGTGCGAATTCTGAGTAGTTATTCTACCAAACTCATGCTTCTAAATTATGCAGCTATGAGAGATCTAGGAGACTGCGAGTGGCCATTATCCATGGAATGGCAAGAATGGCTGCAATTATGGCTTCAACTTACAAGGCCTATTTAGGTGTAGGACTTGGACCGCTGTCGGTAGGCCTTTTTTTTTTTCACACATTAACAAAATAATGGTTTGAGTCAGTTCTTCAATAGAGATTTGCTTATGCATGATTCTGGCTTGCTTTGCAGTTCTTGACAAAGTTTCGAATACCACATCCAGGAAGAGTTGGTGGCAGGTTTTTTATTGACAGAGTGATGCCCATAATGCTTAGTTGGGTCTTAGGTGGTAACAGGTTAGTTCTGAAAATCCCTATTACCATCTACTCTTTTTAATTTTTTTATTTGGAAGATGCGTGAAAGTCAATTTTTGATGTCCTCTAAGACGGAAGCAAATATTTGGCTTGCTAGAAATATCAGGCATTCAATAATTCAGGTGTAATTTTCTTCCATGTTTGGTGTTTGTGTAATCAAGTGCTAAAGGCTATTATATGCATTTAAAGTGGTAGTAAGAGTATCATAAAAAGGGATTCCAAATTTTGTGTGGAAAAATACTTAAATATGCTGAAAAGAATCCTGGTTTTGAGTTGAAATATCAGGACACAGACAAAATCTTATAAAATGTAACCTCAGTTGTTTCACCTTCACTCATTTCAAATTCATTCGAGGTGAATCAAGATTTTGCTATTTCCTTTGCAGCTCAAAACTTGAAGGTCGGTCATTGTGTTGCAGACTCACTGACAAGGTATATTGCTTTGGTATTATTGCTTTTGTATTTACAATTTCACAGATATGTCAAATTTACAATGGAACCTACAATATGTTGATCCTGATGAAGCTAACATCTTGTCAGTAATTTCTTTAGGCGAGTGACCAGTTACAGACATGGTTTCAAGATGACGATGCACTTGAGCGTGCTGTCAATGGAGAGTGCGTATGATAAAACTTACATTTGTGAACATCACCCCTTGGACCTTTTCTAGTTGATGTACAAAAGCTGCAATCACTATGTTCTTACCTTCTTGTTCATTTTGTAGGTGGTGTTTGTTACCGTCTGGAAATGAGAATGTTGTTTCACAACCTATTTGTTTGAATAGGAATGAGAATGAACCCTGCATAGTTGGGTATGCATTTGATTGTCAAGAAATAGCTATTTATTAATAGCATTAGCGTAAAAGGCGATTGCATTAGTTATATGATTGTGGAAATAATCTTTCTATAAAATGTGGCTGCAGGAGTGAAAATCATAATGATCTCCCAGGAACATCAATAGTGATACCTTCACCTCAGGTAAATAGTGGATTAGCAGCTGTTTCTGTTCACCTTTTTGCTTTTACTGATTTGGAGAAAGCATGATTCCTCCAATTATTGTGTTCAATGTTAAGTATCAATTCTTTCTTTATTAATATGGTATTTCTATATCAGGTTTCCAAAATGCATGCTCGTTTCAGCTATGAAGATGGTGCCTTCTATGTGATTGATTTGCGGAGCGAACATGGCACTTATATAACCGAGTAAGTTGAGAGTGGCTGGTTATTGTTGTCTTCTTAATTTCATGGAGCTCTTCTCATAGATTTCACTCTTTATGTGTGCAGTAATGAGGGAAGGAGGTATCGAGTATCTCCCAATTCTCCCACTCGATTTCATCCATCAGATACTATCGAGTTTGGTTCTGATAAAAAGGTGAGAAATGATCCTAACATGCAGCTAATTGGCATGACTCCTAACAAAATTCTTTTAGTTTTTTGTTGAGTTTAGAGTTGCTCAGTCATGTTTTGCTGACAACAGGATCATTTTTTGCTTCAATTATTTCATACTGATTCTAGCTTTTTAGTCATACATGCAGGCGGCCTTCCGGGTTAAGGTATTTAGATCTCCACCAAAGACTGAAGAGAGAAAGGAAAAGGGTGAAATGCTTCAGGCGGTGTAAAAAATCATAAGTTAGGTAATTTGGAGTATGCAGGAAATTGTACAGCATTTATTTTGACCAGGGGAATTGTGCAAATCTGCCGCGTTCTTGCAAAATAGGACCGACAGTAAGAGAGCATAACACAAGAAATGTCATACTTGATACTCCAGCTTTGCGTCTCTCAAAGCCGGAACATTTAATTTGTATTTTCTATTCTTTTTCAATACAAGAAAAGTAAAACATGTCAATTCAATCTTATACTATCATTATCAATTTTTTCTGTCCCTGTGAGTGGGCTATTTCTATGAGAAAATGGTCAGGTGAGTATGTCTCAGTCAGTACACTGTTTAGTACATTAAAAATTAGAATGGACCATCAAGTACCGTTTGAGAGTGAATAGTCGCTTTGAATTCATCAAAGAGATTATAATTTGTAATTGAATTGGTAATGGGCACTTGTGAGTAAAAAGTAAAAATTCGGAAGGGAAAAGGAAAAGGACTGAAGGTGAAATCCGCAGATCACATTGTTTGTTTGCGCAACTGGGGTTGACGCAATTGATGACTAATTCATATGTTAACGTTAAAGCAATAATTTACTGACAATGGTGGTCCGTGCTCTAATGGCTCTATGCGTCACTGAACAGTGCTCTAATGTCATGCTCATGTAACATGTCCTCAATATTATTAACTTGAAATCTTGTGAAGTAGAACCATACAATTCTCATTACTCTCATACGCAAAACTGAGAGATGTTTTGGTCCAGCTATTCTGTATTCAGCGATAGAGCTATCAGAATTCAGAAAACTGACATAATCTGATCATCTTTGCTCAGCGCCGACCTTTTCCGTGCCCACAAATCCATCCAACCCTCTTTGCAACAAATGCAATATCACTTGATTTAAAAATTGAGTTGCATATTGTTGAATTTAATATATTTAATTTAAATCTTAATCATTAAATAAGATGAAATGATCAAAGATATCTGAGAGTTTTTTGTTTTTTTTTTTTGGGGGTTACGTTTTGGAACCGTCAGCAGAACATGTGGTCTTAAATCAACTATAAAGGATACCTAACTGTTGTTATCGAGCTAGTTTCTTCTCTATGTAGACTGCATCCTAATTATTGGGGAGCGAAATCCCATGTTGAGTTTGATGTTCTATCGCTGATGTGTGAATGTAATTAATTGTTTGTCACTGTAACACTATCAACCATAACATCTCTTGTCAAACATGACAGAGGCTAAAAAAAATTGTCACTGCACACAACACATGACACCATTGACAAACAAAGCAACACCAGGGCCTACAATAATGTACCAAATTGAAGACTTTACATATCCAACTCACTTGCAGAATAGTCCAAAAATGGCCTTCCTGCCTTCGCTGCCCTTGATGTCAACGTGTGGTCACCATCCAAGCATTTTTGACAATCTCCTTAGACTTCAAATTCGATCACTACCCATTTCATCTTTCTTTCTCATTAGAAACCAACAAGTGCAATTGTCTCTTTTTCAGCACAGTAGAGGGCGCCACCCCCTCCCTCTCAACCAGACAAGACACAAAACTTTGATTAACATTAACTACCATGTTATCTATCGTTCAAATTTGATGTTATTATGGAACACAAGGAAACCTTTGCAAGATTAAGAGGCGTTATGCATGAATTTGGGTTAAGTTTGTATCTCCATGAAATATTTTTCGCTTTAATTAGTTGACGTTTCAGTTTTGTCTCTCAAAATGGCCCTCATGAAAAAGGGGTTAACACTTCCTTTGCAAGACATACTTTGAACAGTCTTAACTCTCTACATGCCATGTAGGACAAATAATACCTTAATGACCCCAATAATAAGTGCTGTGGGTTAGGCTCATGAGAATTTTCTCATCACATTTGTCTTGGAAACTGCAGACACAAAGAGGCTGAACCCCATACTGTCAATAAATTCCAACAGGGTCCATGTCAATTTCAATGTCGTTTGTATACATGTGTATGTATGTATATATGCTGTACGTTGTTTGTATACTGGAGATGAGGATGACACGTGAATAGGAGGCATTGGAGGTGATGGCCACGCGTGATTGAGTAACGGTCGTGCTCAGGTGGAGGAGGTGATGGTGGCTGTGACCGTTGAAGCATTTAATGTGTACTTTGGGATGCTCATTGGCGCAACAACTTTTACTAGTTTGGAAGTTGATTTGCTTCTCTTTTTAATAATTGTGTTTTGTCAGTTTTAATTATTGTCTATTCATCTTCAAAGGGAAGATTCCGTAGGTGGCATCCAACGCTCCTCCCCCATTAATTTTGCATAGCTCCTCCCCCATTAATTTTGCATCTTTTTACTGTGCAATCATTTATATTTTTTATACGATGCTTAATAGCCTAAAATTATTGTGGCCATTTGTCACGTTATCAAGGTTACTAAATGACAACAATCTTTTTGTTGACCTGAAAGTTTAATCGAAATCAATTAATTCAACTTAATTCTAATCTCTACTATAACTTTATAAGATCCATTATTGTCTGTTGGTGGAAAATCTGATAATGATAACCTGTCTGATTTTTTTACCTAAAATACATGGAAAGATGGTGATATTAGACTTGTAACATGATATCAATTGGTGGGATTTTGTGTGTGTATACATATCTTAATGGAAGTTGTTGGAAAGATAGTCTTCTAGTCATACCCACTTGGGATTTGCCGGTGGAAAAGGAATTTGCAGCAGCTCTTCCTTATTGGCCCATCCTCCCTTCATTGTCTTTATTATGTTACATATGTATCATTTTCATTATTTTTTTTATAGCTGAAGTGTCCGGATCAGCTTACGGACAGTAAAACTAATCTTTGAAGGAGATTAGTGCGACCACAATCCACTGCCACGATCTTTCACTTGTCTCATGGGGACTCGTCGAACTTAGGACTTCATCGTAGCCTTACTAATTCTCTCCTGAATTACCCTTACCACTTGAACCAACTCATTGTGAGTTAGAACATACTATATGTGAAGCTACAAATGTTGTTATCTTCATAAAATCATTTTATTTGATACCATCTTAGAATCTCAGTTCTTCCAATAACAATTATATATACAATTGTTCAATTCTAGAGTATATACGACACATACATGTTGATATAACATTTCAAAATTAGAAGACTACTTGTATAGTCACTAGAGTTTAAGAATTAGTTAATTATCTTCATTGGTTTAAGATATCATAACCTTAAAAAGTAAAATTAAAAATTAGATTCAAATACGGAAAGATTTATTGTGATCTTTTCTTTTCTCCTTGTACAAGTTGAGTTGCACTCTTGACACCCGTGGACAACAGTTGCAAACCCGTGAGATATGATCTAGGTATTGCTCATCCAATCCAACAACCGACCTGCAAAAGCAATTAATTAAAAGTGAAATGAGGAAGTTAAAGTGCTTTGATATGTTATCTAGTTGAAGAGTCTTAATAAATTTCATCCTTTCAACTAAAAAAGCAAAGGCAAGGCAGCTACTGGAATCAATCAAACCAAACCCAAATGAATCCAATCCATTTCAATGCTTAAGGTGAAGACTGGAATCTCTAGAATTGATTAAAAAATGGGAATTGAATCATGAGATTTGAGTCCAATCCACGTCCATGATCCATCCACTGAATGAAGCCTCGTTGAAATTCAAATTAAATGATTACCCTACCCAACAAAGTTTTCAAATCTGATGATCCAATTCTGCCTCTGCCCTCCACCGTACACTCCTCTCTCACGCTCCTTCACATGTGGACACACACTAGATGCTCCCTCTAATTGTTACAAAATTTGCATGAGAAACCGAACAAAACCAAACAATGCCCAAGTACTTTGTGCTGCATTATCCCACATTCTTTTAAAACTATCCTAATCTCCTGTACGGATCTCCCCAGTAGAACCAACTTTCATGTGGTCCCATTTCTTTATTTCCTCCCAAACATACCCTTAACCTTTTTAACAAAATTCTTTTAAGGAATCTCATAAAGCTTATTGTCCATCTTACCGTTTATATAATCCAAATTTGTTCTATAAAAATGAAAAATAAATACAAGATTTCTATAAATTTATAATCTCTTTTTCTGGGTTCAATTTAAACGGTTACAGTAAATTCATAACTGGGATTTTTTTTTTTTTTTTTGAGATTTTAGAGAAATGCATAAGGGTTATGATTGGATTATGAAATTTCATCAGATACTAAACCCAACAAAGTGAAAGACGAGAGAAAAAAGTGTGAGAGTGTGAAAGAAAGAACTCGAGCTTTGCTCCTCTTTTCAACTATCTCATGTTCGGTGATGGAGCCCACGTGAAGTGGTCCCAAATTTTCCAGTACGTCCCAAACACGCCCTTAAGCTTTTCCTGAATTTACAAGGTTTCTTCATGCTTTTGCACTTCTAATTTCAGATATGAATCCGAAAGCGCTTTCCCATCCCACCCACAAACAACGCTCGCATATTTACCTCGTTGTTATGTCTCTTAAAAGCGGAACGGTGAGAAGATTTCTGTGTCAGGATTTTTTCTGGAAACCCAACCCTGTTTCTTTCTTTTTCAAATTTCAATAAAAAATTTTAAAATTTTAAAAATAAAAATTAAATGTAAATCGTCTCCATCTCCACTTTCAATCTGTGTCTTAATCTGTGTCTTAAATGGATTCTTAAAAGAAGAGATTCCCCAACACATTTTCCCTTCACTTGCCAGTTGCCACCACCAAGCGATTTCAAAATCACAACATTTTCCCAGAAACCTCACCTTGCCATCCCGAGATGAGATTTTTATATAAGAAAAATGAGAGCAGAAAAAGCAAAGAAAATACTTTTGAAAACACAAAGAGTGGAGGCAACCAAACGACAGCGTTTTTTGTATGCTTCTTTGCAAGGCCTCATCGAATGTGATGATCGTTGCTGTCCCACAATCGGCAGCTCACCTTAACGTCTTTTTTTTCGATAAAAAGCATGCACACGTGCGCCGGTTGCCGATATAGAAAGCTGAGCCAGTTTAGCTCCACATATTTTATATTACTTTTTGTTACAAACGAATTCAATATTTAGTCATATCCAGATTAAAAAAAGAAAAAAATTGCGACAAAGCAGGTAACATTAAAGCTAAAAAGCAGATAAAAGAATATGATCTCTACAATAAAAGGTAACATGAACAAGAAGAAAATTCATTTAGACAGCTACAAGTAACAAACTTATTTTTCATATAATATAATAAATAATTTTATTTATTTATATTTTATATAAATATAATCATGTAATTTTGATTTCTTTTATATGCTTTGTTTCATTTTCAAATCATAGTACAACGCGTTTCCCCATATATTTTCAATTTCTATTTTTTACTTGTAAGAGAAAATTAAAAAGGAACAAACCCCGAGACCTTAAAATTGTAAAACCAACCAAAAAAAATGTCATGCCGTACTATTACCGGGAAACCGACTCAGCCAGTTTCCCGATTCTTTCAACGAGCGCAGGCGACAACTTCTTAGCCGGTTTTCTTTCCTTCTCCGGTCGAAAATCAAACCCGAAAGCATCCGAAACCTCTTCGGAACTCCAACCCGATTTCCGAAGCGAATCTGAAAACCGATCCGTTTTCAAAAGCAAAGCATCCAAAATCGATTGATTGTCCAATATTACCATTTCCTCTTCAAAAAACCCGGAAGCCGAAACGTTTACGATATCCACAATATCGGACTCGCTCCACCCGCCTTCTCTAAGAACCGATCCGATTTGATTTATGTACTCCTCTACCCACTTCGGAAGCTCGGATCTGGGCATGTCGAAAAACCGCTCCGGCGATGAAGACGACGAGGACGATGAATTCCTCCGTCGTCGATCGATAGCCGCGTCGCTCCAGAACTCGACCCATCTGGGCGTCCTAGACCCAAGTCCAGTGTCCAAGCTCCTGCGTGAAAAATTTGAGGACGAACCAGCTGTCTTCTCACTTACCGATCTCTGCCTTTTGAGCAAAAGCGGGTCGGTTTCGGAACTCCGAAATAACGACTCCCTGTCAAAGAAATCGGATAGATCCAACCCGCAACAAAAAATCCGATTCTCGTCAACGAAAAAAATGGGGTTACCAGCCAGAGAAGGATTACAAGGAATGTAGCAATGATTGAAAATGGGTATCAAAAGAGGAGCTCTCTTGAGCGCATTTCTCGCGACCCGTAACGCCTTCTCGGGTTCGGACGGTCTCGGCCCCCACGATTTGGACCAGAGGGCGTTGCGGGCGATTTGGAAACAAATAGCAGCGATTGGGAGATCGAGAGACGCGCGGAGGTGGAAGCGAGCGGACCCCGCGGCGCGCCAGTCGGGGAAGCCGGGGCCTAGAGGCAAGCCGGCGGAGAGGATGGCGCGGAGGTCGGGAGGGAAGGCGAAGCCGAACTCAGCCTCGGCTCGCGCGAACTCAGCGTCGGTGAGACCACGCTGGACCTGGACGCCGGAGTTCTTTAAATGGGTTATCACTTTCTCGGCCAATGAAGAAAAGGAAACGAGACCGTTGCGAGACGGAAACGACGTGGCAGCAGAGGGCGCAGCTGCTCGCGCTGAGAGACGGCGTAACCCGGCTATATAAACCGGGTTAAGACCGGTCATTCTCCGGTCCACGTCGACCATTTTCGTCTAGAAAAGTTAACAATTGAAAAAAAATCAGGTTTTTTGGAGTGGATAGTTGTTGTTGTAAGAAGAAAATGGCTATGATTTTGTTTTTGTTTTTTTGTGTTTCCGGAAGCAAAGAAATGAAAGAGAGAAGCGAAGAAGTGCTTTGTGAAGTAAATGAAAGAGAGAAAAGTGAAGATGTAAGTGAGAATTGGGAAGTGCTTTTTGCGGAAGCGGCCAAGAGGGAGTTTACTCTCTAAGGAAAGCTCAGGTATTTATAGCTATTATGAGTATGGACCCCACTTTTAGATTTTCCTCATTTTGATATTTTATTTTATTTTTTAATTTTTTTTCCATTGATTTTTCTTAATTAAGCTTTTCTTTGGCTTCTTGATAATGACCACTTTAAGATATTGCTTCACCAAGTAAAGGTGTGTTTGTGTGTGTCTCTTTAATCCTATAACAACGGCTCTTTATTAGTAGTCCTGAAGGGTGGTTTTTATCCTGATTGTGTAAATTTGATAACAATTATTAACTGTGAAGGCGCCAAAGAACAGGAAAAAGATTAGGATTAGACAAGAGTGAGGGGGGGGAGGGAGGTGATAAGATTGGATTTAAGGAAAATCTTTATAAAATTCCATAGTCTAATCAAGTAAACTTTTGTTGTGTGTTACTGTAAAATGTTTTGGGACCCCATTAGCAATGATGATCAAGCTTGACAGCTTAAGTAAAGCTAGACATATAATCATAATCCCACATTGGTGATTGTTAGGATACTAACGTTAACTAATATTTTTAAGAAAACCCATTAAATTTTACAAGTAAAAACTAATGATTAGTCATATTAATACTTGGTCTCCATGCTTTTGGATGGTTCAATTAATAAAGAATCCATGCGGAACAAGCAAATGTTTCTTAAGGAGAAGGCATGCTTAATCATTTATTAGCATCCTAAGTACCATGCCAATTGTTGTGCAACATTTCCTTGGAATTCAGGTAGCAGCAATATCCCAAAATTTCAGTAAAAAACGACAAAATGTTTTTGTTGCTTTGAAATATCATTTTGGGTATTATAAATTATTAAAAGCAGTCTTCTTCAAAATCAATCATGATCATAGCAATGTTTGAATGGAGCAAATCCTCTCCTCTCTTTCCTTTTATTGAATGAAAAGATGAAATTTGTTCACAAGGTACCCGAGCTTGAACGGTGATGAAATTACTTAATGTTTGGAAAGTGAATGTGAATGTAGTTAAGAAGGAAGACTTGAAAGTAACTAAAAAAATGAAGGGACAGAAGAGAGAGTTTGGAGAATAATTAAATTGAACAAAGTTTAAGGCAAGGAGTTTGGTCTACTCACGTGGGCTTCATCTTTGATCTTCCAAGTGTAAAAACAAACACTAAATAATATTATTATTCCTAAAATAACCAATAGTAAAGACGCAGCTAGGTTAGCTCCTACTTGGTGGACTCTTTTACTCTTTGGATTCAATTCAATCTTTAACAGTACAAAGTTGGTCCCAATCCCAAAAGCCTAGAAGCTAAAAATCATGATTATTTATACGAAAATGAACTTCAGAATCCAATCCAAAGTGGTATATACGTGCCAGTAGTGGTACTGTGTAAATGACTGTTCTATTAGTCTAGGTTTCTTCTTCATCAGAAAAAAGAAAGGAAAAGCACAACCAACAACAGCTATTGAGTAGAGTACATATACAAAGCTAGCTATCTGCTATCTGCTGTAGGATATGCGGCTAAAGCTGGCAATGGCCGGCAGTTGGGTTTTTTACTTCTGTTTTAAAACACAAAAACAAAAACAAAAACAAAAATTGTTTCACAACCGTTTGCTTGTTTTGTTTCCTAAGATTATACACACTCAAAATAATAATAATAATAGTAACAGTCAGTTTTTCAGAGAATGAACTAGAAGTTTTTGTGAAAAGAAACCGTTACCCAATAACCCAAAAGATGCATTTAAAAAATAGCAAATTTGCAATTTTGAAGACCTAACCAATGGTTAAGAAGTGATGAAGATGACTAATTTTAATCACCTTATCGAGACATATCATGCATGCTATTTTCTAAATATTCTATCACATGACCCATCTCAAATCAACTTCTTTTCACAAGTTTTTGACATCTTTTCCACTTTCTTTTTATTCAATAATAATTTGATCATCGAAAAATTCGGCTGACAATTACTTTCACATCCTTTATGTCATTCCTGCTTAGAAATGTTAGCACTCAACCAAATTTACGGGAAAAATCTTGTCAACGAATATAATTTTGAGAGGTAGGCTTCATGTCAAGCAATTATTTTCAACTTTTGGTTAGAACTGATAACATTGACCTGACATAAAAAGCAAAGGACTATATTTATTTGTTAGGTTTGCATCACATATAAATACTTCTTAAAAAAAAATCATTTTTTGATGAGTTTTAAACTATTGATTTTTTTTTTCTTTTAATAACCCAGATTCCAATCATGAACTGGATCGTTTTATATCCGCTTCGTTCAAATCCTAATTGGAGGGTCAATTGGGCGCTCCAACCCCAAGACTCGAGAGACAATGTTGAACTATTGATTTAACTATATACAAAGTGGTCATGATTGAACAAGCAATTATAAAGGAATGGAATAAGTTGAGATTAGTTACTATTAAATAGGGTAATAGTTTTGGATTAATCAAAAGATTAGTTGACAATAAACGGCTACTTTCTCAGGTTAATCACGTGATCAAAACACTAATAGTCTTCAAAACAACAATTTTTTAATCATAATTATTATATGGGATTTTAAGGAAATTTGAAGGGAAGGGAACCTTGATTGACTTAGATTAAGTTAAAGAAGGGTAACATGTGAGGTTGCCCTTCAATTTCGCTTTTGATCAGGAAAACAAATAAATATTCTGACCACTTTGTTAAATAAAATTAAAAATATAAATTGAGGTAAATGGAAAAGGATTAATAAGATTTTTGGTCTTAATCATTTGGTCGGTTAAAAGATGTAATTGGTCAACTTGGGTTGATTTGTTGAATAGATTTTTTTATAAGCTTTAGACAATTTCTCTTTACCATAATATTATAATAACATGAAATGGTGACACTACTTGTAGAACCTAGAGATCTCGAATAAAAAAATCTCCCCACTTACAGTATATTTATTTAGAAGTAACTTGATTCATTTCCCCCCATAGTTACTTATTTTATTCGCTGCAACACATCCCTTTCAAAACTATGTGCATTCGGGAATATTTTACTTTCTAAGAAGTGCTTTTAAATGAGAATATATATATATATATCGTTGGAAGTGTTTATTAAAAAATAATTTATTAGTTATTTTTTGCTGGAAAACATCTTGAGTGCCCTTTTGATTGCCTTTTTGATTAAAAGAAAATTATGTCTATTTCATTAGATCCTGTTCATTATGATGATTTGAAATTCTCTCGTTTACATATCTAAAATTAGACCTAAAAAAAGAGTAGATACAATAATTAATTAAAAGATTTTCGAAATTAGAGAAGAATAACATTAGAAATTTCTCATAAACTTTGAAATTAGTTTTATCTAGCCACGTTCCAGAATATTAAAACTATATGAATAACATTAGATGTTATTCATATAGTTTTAATTTTTTTTTGTTTTCTCTTCTTCCAATGAATTTTTGTTATATAAATTGTCACATCTAGAGTTTGGATTATATATAGGTTGTAAGTCTAGTACTACTGAATAAATAATCTAAGTTTAGTTTTGTTGTTATAAAATAGATTTTTGAAAACAATGAAACAAAAGGTTTGCCAATGGCGCTCTTGAACTCCAGAAGATAGAGATCATGATAACAATTCATTCTTGAGTATGAATTAGAATAAAATAAAATACATGTGGAAATGCATGCACAAAAATCATATTATGTAGCAAATTTTGAAAGAGAGAAGAAGAAATATTCATAAAATTATAAATATGGTGGTTGATTTAGGGACCATATTTGGAGGAAAATATAGTAGGGCATTTGAGGATTATATGGACCAAGAGGAAAGGTGAAGAGCCCCCATCAGAAGCTACAAAAAGTCACTAACTGTTGTGAGATTGTGGAACCAATTGCCCTTTCTCCACTTACTAATCGGAGGATGCAATTGTCTTGTGCAAGAATTTTTGCAAGAATTTTAGCAGGCAATGAGAGGGTCCATTCAAACAGTGAAATCAATACTATTCACACAAGTGGATTTTGTGGGCAACTTTGCTTGCTTGTCTTCTTCAATTCTTCTGACCTCTCTCTCTCATACATTTATTTAAATGTTTCCTCAAACTCCGATTAGTCAAGTTTATGTTGCTGTAATCACCGATTAGTCTAACGATCAATCCCATTCATTTGGCCATGCATACTGCATACATCGTTTATAAGAGGCAACTTTGCGAAGTTGACGGTGTCCTTCATTTGTTATATATGAAATGTAAGTTTTCATATTAAATTCAATTAGCATTAATAAACACACGTACACCTTAACAGTGACAGAAAACTTTAATATGGGGCCATAGAGAGTTATATAAATTCCTATAAATTATAATATCCTTTTTTTTTTTTGAAAAATGAATACAGTGGAATGGAAAGTTGATTCCCAATATACCTAAATCGATTTGAATTGATCAGATAAAAGGTGAAATCGATCATCAAAGAACCTGAATGCTTATTTTTGGGTGGCATTAGTGGCCTTTTTCATGAGAGCTACAAATCATAACTCTATATTACTATATCTATGTAAAGAAATACAATGGCGATTTCATAGCTCTTATTATTGGGATTTCGTAGCATAAATGTATTGTCCCATTTGAGGAATCCAAGATTAATTTCTACCCAGATGTTATCTCTGCCTTCTACATATAAGTGATGGGTTACAACACAAATATGCCACAATGAAACCACATGGATCATGGATGTGTATGATTTTGAATCAATTTAAGGGGTAGCATGGTACATAATTAGAAATGACATTGACATCACTTTGACGTTGGAAAGAGATGGGAAGAATCTGTGTAATAATAAGATAAAATTTTTAACCAAGTGTGACATCAAAGATAGATTGGGACAAAAAAAAAAGGAATAGAATTTGAATTGGGTAAGTGGTGATTATGATGGTAGTATAATGTTTGAGTGATTAATTATTAAGAGAGGAATGCATGCTTAGAAGAATAAAATCATTTTGTAGGGCAAGGATCTAATCTACTAATAATAGTCTAATTTTATATACTCTTTAGGTTAAATATTCAATAAATAATATAAGAGCGATACACCATCCCATGTGCTTCATCAATGTTTTTATGATTAAAAAAACAAGTGCGTTTAGCTAAGTCCCTCTAGGAATAATGGTGGGTAAAGCCTAATCCAAGTGGGAATTCAAAGAAATCAGCAAAGATTCATTGCTTCATCGTTTACAAATCAAAAAAAGCTAATTGATCAATCGTTAATTTAATTGGGTTTAGAAAGAGACTTTGATAAGTAATTGATTGGCAAGGCTCTTTTAGCAGTAAAGGTACAAGTTTTAGAAAGTAATATAAGAAAAAATAGTAATGTTAGACTTATAACTCGAATACAATCAAAATTCTATAACATCATATAATAGTTTATAAGACAAAAATTCACTAGAAAAGAAAAAATGAACGAAGAAAGTTACATCTCTATAAGTTATATTTTTAGTATGATTTTATTATTTAGGTTGTCATATTAAATTATAAATTTTGAGTTGTGAGCATAGTATTATTGAATAAGAAGATAGCAAGCAATATATGGGATTCTTTGACCAACAAAAGCACGCATATTGTGAAGGAAGCTTTTGGGCTAGTAGATATGCATATGTATATAAAATCAAAAGTAAAGTAAAATTAAAGTTGTAAGTGACCCCTGAGAAGGCCTGTCTGATGGTGTGGTCAGATAAAGATTTCAGAGAGTAGAGTAGATAGGTGTCTTTCTCTTTGAAAATCAAATAGCAGATATTTTGTGGAAAAGAAATGGCAGAGATGAGTGTAGCTGTGTAGGTGTGAATAGGAGGCTAAAGGTAGAGATGGGCATGGGCATCTTCTACTTGTGTTATATAAGAAAATGAGAAGGAGAAGCGTGCGTGTGATGAGGATGGGAATAAAGTAAAGGGTTAGATGTGTAGGTTTTGATTGCTTTATTAATCATTTATACAACAACATAACATAACAGAAAAGAGGAAATCTGGGTCTGAGCTGCACACGGGATGGAAAAGAGAACCCTACTCAAAAGTTGTTTGTTTCCAAAGCAACTTGGAGAGGCTATTAGACGTTTCAGTTTTAGCTTGACTAGGAAGCTCTTGGTGGGAGAAAGTTGTGCATCGATCTTTTGTCATTTAATCAAAGTGAACTCTAACAAAAACAAAAAGAAGTAAACTGGTGCAGATCACATTGCAAAGGAAAGCGTTTCAGAAAAGATCTTGACGAATTTTGAATAAGAGTTTTAATTTTTTTTTTATAGTTTTATTGTGATTTTTGAGGAATAACAGTGCTCTGAAATCTATTAATTTGATAGTGATACGCGATACAATCATTTATTGATAAGTTGTTTTATATGTGTATTTTACATTAAAAAAAACCTTCCCTTAGTAGAAACAAAAAGAAAATTTATAAATAATAATTCTATACTTACAATTAATCTAAAACTAACATTGAAATATTAAAAAATCACTGTATTAGTAGAAACTGAAAATAAATTAAATAAATTAAATTTTATGACATGATAATTATTCTTTCATTAATAATTTACCAACTCAGGTTATAAAATAAATTGATTATAATGAATTATAAATATAATTTTACTCTTTATAAAGTAGGTGGATAAGAAAAAAAAAATCTTTTAAGTTTATTTATAAATATTTTTATATCGACTGTAATAATTCACATAAAATCATAAGACATATTTGCACTAAAAATGGTATTCGTCTATGACACACTTGAGTGCTTCATGCATTGTTTTCATATTCGCTTGTCAAATCGTGTTAATCAATTGATACCCGAGTGAGATAAATAGCTAAACCTTTTTGCTTTGATAAAAAATTCATCGAACCCGACAGGGATGAGCTGACAACATAGATATGATCTTATCTAGAGCATTTGATGATGAAAACTGACATAAAGTCTCCACGCATTTCAATTCTAATTGGTTTTAGTTTTAATCTGATTCAGCTTTTATCAACATTAGCGCAACTTGCCCCATTACTCGTGCGCTTTAGAAATTCCAGCCACGCACAAACCAACTTGTGACATCCCAAACCTAATTAAAAAAATTATAGGTATCTTAAACTTCTAAAACTTACTGTTTTTTCTTTCGAACGCATATAACAAGAAGCCCGAGTTTACCACAACTCGAATAACCCCATCGAGCGCACCCCCTTGCCATAATTATCCCATCTTGTTGCTCATATGATATCCGACAGATCTGAACAATACTAGGGAGTCTAGGACTCGCAGTGGCAGACGTTACCACTATGTAAATGTAAATTATCAACTCAACACCGCCTCAAGGCTTTAAATAGGCTTTCTTTACCGTCCCTCCTGGACAGATTCAAGGCTAGGGATTCTTTATTGTCCGCCGTACAGATTCAAGGCAAGACACGAGACAAAACCATATTCTGCAACTGCAAACTTGCATCTAATTGTTTATAGAACTTTCAAATTTGAATTTTATCGTAGTAGCTTCAACACCTACTTGCCTATTCCGAAATAACTGCCGTAACCCCAAGTTCTACAAATCGAATATTATAATAAAAATCGTTCATATAGTAAAGCAGAAAACGAAAATCCTCACAAACCAGGCCAATAAATTAAAACTTGCATGAAATCACATCGGCCTTTCTCGCCGACCTGCAGACAAAACCTCACATTCATAAAACAAAACGTTACTCTCGATTTTATTCGCGACACACTCCATTTCCACTATTAGCTATGGATTAGAAATTAAAAATCACGTAAATTGAAGAAATAAGACTTCAATCTCCAAGTTTTACTCAGGCATGGTGACAAGCATTAAATCTCCTAAAAAAACCGTAACCCAGCTGCACCTTCCAATACCTACCTTGATGCAACTTCACTCGAGTCACTAGCCCTCCAATTTTTTTTTTTTTTTTTTGTTTCTCCTATTTTAGAGATGAACAACATGAACGACTGAGGAATCAAAAGCTTGAGCCTAATTGGTCAAAGTTTACATTACACTGATTTCCTAACAATGTTTATATATATTAAAAATTTATTCATTATATTACATACAACTTAGTAAAGGAATCAATCCAATTACAAAAGAAGAAAATAGATTACTGCGATGTCTACTCTCTACCCATAAAACACATATCCTTTGTATCTTAAGCACTTGGCCACCACTACTTTCAAGTAGAAACAAGCCACTCCACAATCCTGCCGCAATGACCCTCTATCAGTACCTTGAACGGCTTCTTACCCTGTCATGTTTGATCTAAATTAGACTCCAAATAGCATCTAATTAAAGCAAAGGAAAATTGAAACAATATGATCACCTGGGTGATCGAGAGCGAGTACGAGGAGAGTGCGAGCGGGACTGGGACCGTGACCGTGAGCGAGAATAATGTCTTCGAGAACTCCTGCTCCTACTTGGACTTCTGCTACACCGGTATCTCCTGTGAGAGGACACATCATGGAACCAAGGAAAAAAGACATTAATCATAGCTACCTTCATAGGTTTTATTCTATTTTTGCCAAACCTCAAGGGGTTTAGTGTATTCCCCCCTTGTGTAACAAGCAACCTGAGGGCTTTTTGGCAATTGTGATATATATGTATATATATATATGAAAAAAAAAGGCAAAAAGAAACTCCGCCAAATCGCGGCAGACACTAGTGATTCTAGGCTAGTAGCCTCATCCGTCAAGCCTAACTCGACCTTAGGTGCATCGGCCACGGCAGGACCAACCAGTCCAAAGTCGTGACACATCTGTCAACACTTGGTGACAAAACTAGTAATTAATTATATAGATTTATACTATGATAATAAATGGAATATATAGAATCTCAAGGGTAATGACCATCAAACAGTAAATGCTCATACTAAAACCCTCAGGGCCTCAACATAATCTTATCAACCTCAAGATTCTACAATGATATTATTCATTAAGTTGCATTGGAATAAATTAATTTAAGAAAATATGATTATAAACAACTTTATAGGCATTATTAGGCATAAGGAAATAATTCTGTTCTCTATGGCACTTAGAAAAGCATTAACATTCATTGGCCAAACACAAATACGTCAATAGAAATAACAGAAAATTAGTATGTCAAAAGTTGCATGTACATCTCCAAGGCATTATAACGTACCTCGGAGGAGAACGACTGTAGCTCCTGCTGCGGCTACGACTTCTATACCTACGACTTAATCGGCTTGTTTCTGCAAGTTTTTCCTGCCTTTGTCGCTCTTGCTCGCGTTTCTTAGCCATTTCAGCAGCAGTATCTTTTTTAACTACAAGATCAAATATAATTACCTTTATTCTCCATATCTAATAAGAGTAGCTAATTTACTACTAATAAACATTCTTCAGGTTATACTTTGCTTGTTCAATTGTTTGCTCATAATCCTCTTTAGCCGCTCCTGAGGGGTTTCTTTCTTCTCGCCCTGTGATTGTTTTAAGGCACTACCAGATGTATTTGATTTGCTTAACTTTGATAATCCTGATGATGCACTATGAAGAAGAAAACATATTGAGAGTAACAAAAAATTTATTAAAGCTGAAGAGCACGGTAAACATGCAAAAGAGGGAAAAAGAAAAAAGAAAAAAAGAAGAAACCCTCTTCTGCCAACCATTATGCAACACTAAGGCATGAAAAAATAGAGGACTCAGTCCAATGGTCCTAAGAATACCTTACTGCTGGTTTCGGCAATTTTGTGATCTTTTCCTTGTCAACGGGTACACCTGATGCTGGATCAACATGCAGTGCCTCAAGAATGCGACCAGATGCTGGCCTGCAGGAAAGCAGAAGCATTAGAGACACTGCTTTTGATTATATCATGCAGGTTGAAGTGTTATAAAAAGTCCATGTTAGGGAAAAACTAAGAGGAAGCTCCCTTCCCTCCCTCTTGCCAGTTATGCTGATAAACCCTAAGCCTGATCTATTCTAAACCAGAAAATTTTTGCCTCAGGCAACAAAATGGATAAGCTGCAGCAGAGTAAACTGTCCAATCTATCTTTGCAAGAATTAAAGGTCCAGTGCTCCGACCGGTTCAACGCATCAGCATGGGGAGGTGATGTTGGTGGAGAAAATCCTTCAAGCTTTGGTGCATCCCCATCGCCTGTGCCCCCAAATTCAGTAATATATTCTATTTTAGGGGTCCTTGATTTGCTCCGATGAGCTTCATCAGAATACCCTCCACGAAAATGACGCCTTGAGTATGATGGGGAGTAAGACCGGGACCTTGATCTTCATATGCATAGATCAACACAATTAAATTAATATCTACCATAATCCCGTTTATGTAAAAGAAATAACAGGATCAACAACTTCCGGAAACATCTACAACAGGCATACCTCCGAGAACGAGAATAAGCTTCATAAGTTGGACTTCTTCTAGTCTCCCTGCATATATAATTACGATAAAACCGATAATCATACTTTATCATAGCAATTGCTAAAAGATATTTGGTTTTCTAGCTTTTGGAAAAAGATAACTTTTGGGCTTCTACCGATAGGGATCATGATGGAGCACTCGTGTTCCGGTTATTCTTGCAGCTTCTCTTTCTCTCTCTCTTTCTATCTGAGAAGCTTTTCTTCTTTCCTTGCGACTCAGCTTCCTCTAAAATTCAGAATTTTATACCCAGTGACATCAATTCATGACTGTGCCACAAGAGAACAAAGGTAAATCCGATTCAAAGTCATCACAAACTTACAATTGCAGGGTCACCTTTGATTGCTTCCTTTTGCCTTTTTTCTTCTTCTTTAGCCTTTTTATCCATATAAACAAGCCAACCATACCTTTTCACCCCGAACTCTTTTGCTATAATATCCATTCCTTCATCATTACTATCATCACTGTTAAAGTCCTCCTCCTCGTCATCCTCATCATCCTCATCCTCATCATCTTCATCATCTGAAAAATGGGATTCATCATTTCCAGTCCCATCATAAGAGAAGCCAACCTGTGAATATGAACCCTTGTTTGCGTGAGGTTGTGGCGGCTGCGATCTACCACACATGCATGAAAAAACAATGGAAAATTATATTTGTAACTGTCACATAGAGAAGAAAGCAGGAGGTATAGGCTGACATCACATGATTTAGTAAAAGCAAATTAAGAATGCATTTTGTGAAGGTAACTCATTTTTTAAATAAATAAGTTCCCATGGTATACAAAGGTGGCATTTGGTTCAAAGGTATCAGGCATCGAATCAAATGGATATTATTACAAACTGCTCCTTCATTATTTAGTTAAAAGAAATGGAACAAGCGTTTCCTAATCCCTCAAATTTTGGAATTGCCATGCCCTATCAAACAATTCCAACTTAGGAAAGAAAGATAGGGAGAGGGGGAGAGAGAGAGAGAGAGAGAGAGGTGTGTTAGTTCATCATTCCTCCCAATTTTATGACAAAGTCATCTTGTACAACAGCACATAGTCACAACATTGGAAGAAGCTAAATATTTAATCTATGGGATTAAGGAGTCTATTTTATGCAAAATACTCTGAACCTATAACTAAGATATATTTTATTCCTCGAATGTTCAATTCATACTATAGTTCTAACCTTTCCAGTAAGTTTGAATAATACATCATATCATGACACATACCTGATTATAAGTCAAAACAAATAAGCGAATGAAAATAGAAAATCAAACCTGTCAGATGAAAATAATGCAGCAGCCTTTGCCTCCATCTCTTGATTTACATGTTGCAAGCCCTCCTCATCGTTAACTGCAAATGTACAAAAATGCGCTTGTAACTTGCAAGACTTAAACTAAAATTCATACCTTGCTTATTATAAACCTAAAACAAAGATAAAAAAATAACAATAACCTTCGCAATGTATTTCTTTGTCATATAGAGAAGGTAACAAAGGAAACATATATTTTTCTTTTAAGAAAAAAGATATATAAACTGAAAACATTTTATTAAAAGTAAAAAAGTACCGACATCCTCTACGTCGATGCTTAATTAAATCCCGATAACGCTCAAAATTAACAAACTCTTCGAGTTCTTCTTCTTCTTCTGATTTTTCCTGCGCATGAAACCTTTTAACAGGTTCCCGAATGAAATCAAGAAGGGCCCGTCCATCAAATCTGCATAAACAACGAAATTCAAACCCTCAATGCTCCTGCTAGAACGTTCCATTCAACCATTTCTCAAATGCCCAAATCATCAAAAAGTTTAATAAACAGTTAGAAATGCCAGTTGGTACACACAAGAAATAGACATTTGTACCTGTCAATCATAACATCCTGTTTCCCATTCCAAGGTATCCTACAAAGCCACACGACAAATAATATAACTTACCCTCAGCCAAGCAAAAAATTATTATTAATCTAACTTTAAACAAATTAAATAATAAAAAGAAAACAAAAACCTAAAATGAATGACTTACAGGCCTTGCTGGTCCTGAGTGGCCTGGTAGAGGCCATCATCACGATACATGCGACAGCGGGAGCCGAGGACTTGAATTGATTGGTGAGGATCGCCACGACGCTTGGCCAGAAACACGGCACGTCTCTGGGCTCGCTTTCGAGCGGCGTCCATCATGTCGTGGACTTTCCTCTCCGATCTCCTGGCCTCGTGCCACATCTTTCTTCAACCAGTTTCCAAACCCTAACCCTTGACTCTCTGACTCAGCTATTTCGACGAGACGATCCACGAGATTAATTTGTTGTTTTCTTTTACTTTGGTTTATGGCGGGCCTGAGTCAGTTACTTGTATACATTATTTTTACATCTGGACCGTTCACGTCAGCATCTTGTTGGGTCCCGTCTTCGGAATACCGCGCTAGAAGATTTTCCACGTGGCTATCTCTGGATAACTCTAACCATTTTGCGATTTCATTTATTTATGAAAATACTCAAAATTAAAATACATATATATTATACGGTAAAACCTAAATAAATTAATGTTGTTAGATTGTCAAAAAAAATATTATTTTATCAAAGTTATTTATTTATTGATAAATCATAATTTATTAGTTTATTGATAAATAACTAATTATTAACGTAAAAAAATTTATGTTTTAATTATTGTAATTTATTTTTTTATAAAGATTTATGTATGTGTTATAGATGAAGAAACAATAGATTAATTTAGTCAAAATCTAATATGTCAAAAGTTAACGATTATATGAAGTCATTTACACTGTACATTATAAAAATGCAAATAATAACATGCAATTGTGGTTAAGCACCTTTTGATTTGTCCTAATGAAAATGATGCAACGATGAAATGGCTTACTATAAAAGATATTATTAAAGGAGTAATAGATATTTATATTATACTAAGTAGTTATTTAAAACTACTGTTTCTTAAATGATCTCTTTCTAAACACATTTGCTAAAACATAACTATCATCTGGATCATGATCATCAGCAAAACTGAGAAACTGAAGCTGAAAATAGCATAATTGAGAAACTGAAGTTGTAAATTAATTTATACGTTATTTATTATATGTATTTAATTAATTATTAGTTTATATTTTCACTGGGCCTTAAAGAAATTGAAAAAAAATTATTATCTTATGCATTTAGAGAATTTAGTAATTTAATATATAACCCAACTCGAGACTGAAAGGTTTTATTATTTAACTCAGATTAATAATTTATTAAATATTTATTTATCAGATTTTACCGTAATCAATAACTAAGTATCCAACTAGCTATAGAACAGTTATTTTTTATCATCTAAAGTTTTTAAAAGTATCTTTTCAAAAATTTTAGTATAGTTTTGATTATTTTTCAAACATAACAATTATAATCTTGTCAATCATCGACAATAATATAAACTCAACTTTATAAAAATACTAAAAATTTTCAAATATTAATTAAAAAGCTATATTCAAGTCTAATATAAATGATTTCTGAAAAATTGTCGCAACAAGAGTACGGCCGGTCTCCGCATGGGGTCATATAAATATGGTAATGAATAATGATGCAATATGGAAGTTTCTAATGACCCTTAAAAGGTGGAATTGAAACTAATTTTTGTACATGTACAATACAACTAATAAAGTTCATCGAAAATTATGTCCTTGTAGCTGTCAGCATTCTTCCAGGAGCGAATGCTAACACACTTTTAATTATTGCCATTAAAATATATTTGAATTTGACAGACAAAAACAAGTGTTGTCTTTGAATCTTTGCAAATGCAGTTGATGATGAAAGGAAAAGGCAACTGTACAAGGAGAACATCGTTCTGGGAGTTGGAGGGAGCCAATATTTGAAGTTCATTCTCTGCGCCAGCGTCGACGAAAGTGTCTCACAATGAAACTTTCAGCGTGTAATGGGTACTTCTTCCTTATCAAGCCCTTTATACATTTCCAATACGAGAAATCCATTACCTCGCCGTCTTTATTAACTATTAGTAAACATTTCGTTCTTTCAAATTCTGGATGATAACCCATCTTGCTCGTCAAATGAGAAAACGGAAGAACAAATTAACAGACAAGACAACGACAATAATTAATCCAATGACAAGGATTATCAATTCAAAAGTAATTAATTAAATGGCCTGACTGCTCTGTAGAGAAAGGGCGAGTGAACTAGCATATATAGAATGGAAACTCTATTTTGTTATAAAAAAAAATAAAGTAAAATATTTAAAATTAAATAAGAGTATTTTTGATATTTTAAAACTTTAAAAAAGCTTGAAAAGAGATTTTTCTAAAAAACTTTGAGCTTTTTTCGGTAGACATAAAATAATTTTTTTAATCGTTAAAAAGCTCTTCAACCAAATGATATAAAAATAATTTAAAAAAAGTTTGTAGCATTAAAAAAGTTTTTTTGTCCGGTACAGAAACTCAAACAAATGCGCTCTAAGTTTCCATAACAGATCAAACAAAGATGATGGGAAGAATTGAACATACCATGATGTGACCAATTCCAGAACCAATCTTCTTCTCATAATTGGGATGATATGGAAGCAACCTTTCCACAATGATTTTTTCATGATCAGGCCTTAATCTATCACCACTCTTGTATCTAGAAACAAAAACATAGATAAGGCTATTAAAAACCTGAATACGAATTTGACTGTAAATGTAATAAGTGTAGAAGCACTAATAAACAAAAACCTTAGCTTAATGAAGAGAAAACACAAATGAGTTACCTTCCAGAGTGAAGGATCATCCTAACAAGGCCAACTAATGGCACGGTATCACTCAGTATCTGATCCTCCCAATCGATCAACCCAGGCCCACTTCTCTCATCTGCTAATTTATCGACCGGCAAAGAAGCAACCGGCTTCCTCAACAGGTCTGGACCGTACACGCCGTGATCAGTCCCAACTTTAGTACAACCAGCGACTTCAGATGCAATTTTGACGGCACATAGTCGTGGCATTTCATAATGGGGAAAGCATCGACGGCGGGACGTGGGATGAGACCAGTTGAGAGTGATCAGGGGGCTCTTGATGCGGTGAAGCGGCGGCGGCGGCGGTGCTGTGGGGGCCATTGAATTGAAAGTTCACAACATAGAAACTGGGATGTCGGGAGAGAGGAGTTAACGGTATTTGGATTGATCGGCAGTTTAAATTGCGGGAAGATAGAAAAAATGAAATAAGAAATAAAATGAAGGAAATCTTCTGTGGATATCAAGTAACCAATGAGAGGGGCCACATGGGATGAGTTGGCAGCTGGGCAAACCCTTGTGCCGCGTCATTACTCAGGATGTGAAGCTAAGTAACGACGTCGTTTTTTTCTGAATAATTTCTTCCAAAATTTGATCCTATAGTCTAATCAACTCTCCGACTTTGGTCAATTTCTTGCCCTCGTGAGAGATGATGTGCTTATTCCACTTAGATTATGTCCTTTGCCCATTATTACAACTTTTAAAATACCCCTCAAAATCATTGAGTGGAGGGTCCTTAATATTCCATTTCTCAAGCAATTTTCACATCAAACTCAATATTTGTAGAATTCAGTATTGTTCACGCACGCCGCACGCGCTTGGACTTGATATGATATAATTATGATTATATTATAAGGAGTCAACGATTGTGGTAATCTCCGCAAATGATTTTCGGACATCAAGCCATTTGACTCCCTACATTCTTCTTTCTATATTTTTAATCAATGCCATTGGCAACTCTTTCATGTAGAACTAAACATCGGAAAGTAGGAATAGAATACTCTCCTGATCCGAGTTTTAGCTAAGCTTTTACAGATCTTGTATCACATAGATTTTATTAATTACGAGTGATTAAGATCTATTACATTCGTTTTTCTCTTTTATTTTTTTACATTAATTACCAATCATGTGTTTGTATTTCATTAAAGTAAAGCTTAGGTTAATAGAGGATTCTGGTCCCAGAAAGTATATCATTCTTTCATAAGTCTAAATTTATATATCGTTAGGAGTTTACTTTTAATATTTCAGTTTCTAATAAGTTCGTTTTTATCATTTATATATGAATTGAGCATCACATACTTTATGGGGTTTACAATTTCTCTTTTGTTTTTTAAAATTATTTTATAAGATAATTTAAACTTAATGGGGTTAAAATGGTGCCTATTATCAATATTTTAAGTTATTAGAGCCTTAAATTTAAAGTCGACATATCCAAGTTTATATTTTTAATTAAAACGACTTCCTGTATATAATATATCATGAAAGTTACTGACAACCTTTTGAGAACTATCTTCTTTGCATATAGCTCGACAAAAAAGACACCATAGAATGAACAATGATTGAAAACAAATTAGAATTTTATAGAAGGGAAAATATGGATGGTGCTCTTGTTTTTTTCTCGGTTATTCTCGCATCTATGCTTATTTTAAATTCCATGGCCTTGGAAGGAGATGACAATACAATGAAGTTAATGAACTCGAAGGTTATTGGTTCAATAGGTGCCAATGGCAATGCAGACTGCTGTTCTCGGGTAGGTAGAGAAGAGAAGATTGCAATGGAGATAGCCGTTGATGACTTCTACAACTTGACCGGTTATAAGTTGGCTCTGGGACTCAAGAGATTTGTCCGGGAACCCAGCTCAAGCAGTTTTTTCTGCTAAGAGAATTGTTGACTGCCTCTGCTTTATTTTTTGATTCACTATTTGTTGCATCTTGTTTGTTTGATACGCTGTCATGTCTTTGCAAGATTCAGAAGGGAATTTAGAAGTTAGATAATGGCCAAACACTTCCAAGGTAGAAAAGTGCTTTTCGGTGCTGGAAGTCGTTGACCAAAAATTTAATTTTGAGTTATGTGCATGTGTATCAATAGAATATCTGGTCTACGGATATGCTAGACAGGATTTTTTCGAAAGAGAGAGCAAAAATTCAGTTTTCATTTAAGTGAAAAGTCTGCCTCAATGCCTTAAAGAGTATCTCTGTATATTAAAGCAATCAGGTTTCTAATAACACTGTTAATTTTCATGGAGGAAAGCTAAAGATTTTGGGGTCTCTCAAAGCAATCAGGTTTCCAATAATACGGCTAATTTTTCTGAAGAAAAACTAAAGATTTTGGTGTCTTTCAAGTGTTCGAAAAATGTATCTGTGCCATCAAACATAGGTCAATCTTCCAAGTGGTTCGGCACTTTTATGATCATGTTCTGGTTTCCAAGTTCCTTTCGGCCATAGTGGGAGGAGGGTGCTCCACTAGTTCACTTGTTTCCATACTTGAAGCTTTCACAATATCAATCTTTTTTCATCTTTTATGATCATGCAGCTATTGATCTCATCAAAAGACGACGAGTTCATGCAATTGTTGTTACCTTAACATGGCAGGAAGCCGCCTTAGTTAATGAAATGGAGGAAGCTGCTGAAGTTCCTATTGTTTCATTGTCTACAGCGGACATAAGTCCATTTAAAATGTCAGTCCAAGCAATGAGGGATGATCCTAATAGATCAGGACATCTCTGTACACATGAGATGCCTAGCGGCCCTTATTGAGTACTTCCAGTGGCAAAAAGTGACAACGATTTATGAAGATAGAAGTTTTTACACGAGGGATTCGAGCATCATCACCCTTTTCTCTGATGTGCTTCAACATATCGGTAGAGAGCTGGAACACTACTCTGCTTTCCCTGTGCTTTCTTCTATCGCAGACCCAAAAACCACTGTCCAGGAAGAGCTGAGGAAACTTGCGGAAAAACAAGGCAAAGTTTTCGTTGTTGTTCAAGCAACATTGCCATTTGCAGCGCTGCTTTTTGAACAGGCAAAGCAGATGGGAATGATTGATAAGGGCCATGTGTGGATTGTTTCAGATGGTAATGCTAGTCTTCTTGATTCCTTCAGTTCATCTTTAATCACTTCCATGCTAGGTGTACTGGGGTTTCAAAGCATACTTCTCAGACTCTGCAGCATCATTCAATGAATTTAAAGCCAGGTTCAGGAGAAAAGTCCAATCAGAATATCCTGAAGAAGAAGAGAACCCTGACCCTAGCATTTTTGCACTTCGAGCTTATGATTTTAGCCATAGATGAGTCCTTGGAGAGAATACCAGAGAAATGGAATATTAGTAAAACGTTGCTGTCAAATATCTTGTCAAGCAACTTCACCGGGTTGAGTGGGGAAATAAATTTCAGGAACCATAGAAGCAAATACCTACTTTTCGAATTGTAAATGTGGTTGGTAAGAGGAAGTAGGATCTTCTCTTGATCTTAACTTCACCTTAACTTTTTTGCAGATCTTGTGCAAGGTGGATTTTATTTACTTTGAATTATTGAGATCCATTATATTCTCTCTCCTCTCTTATATATTTTGTATTAACCACTAATTATGTATTTGTATTTTGTTAAGACAAAGATAAGATCAGGAGAGAATTCTGTTCCATGTAAGAGTTACGAAGAGATGGGATTTTGGTCACCAAAATTGGTTTCTCAAAGAGACTTATCAAAAATATTACTATGGTGAAAGGAGGAAAAAAGGCGTCTGATGAAATACTAGATTCAGCGTACTGGCCAGGTGGTAGAATGTTGCCCCCAACTGGCTTGACAAAGTCCTCTCTTTCAGTCACCAGCGACAACCCTCTGCGAATTTTGGTACCCGTAAATTCCAATTTCCCTGATATTGCGCAGGTGGAAAATTTCGCAGAATCGAACATCACTGGCTTCAGCGATTTTCAGTTGAAGTCCTTATAGAAGTTGCGAAACATCTACCTTATTTTTTGAATTACAACTTCGTTCCGTTCGATGGTTCTTATGACAAGATGGTGGAAATGGGTCATGACAAGGTCAGACTCAAATTTATTCTGCCTTCAAATAATTCTCTTATTCATGCTCTGTTTCTTCTTTAACTCAGATGAGGAAGCATGCGTGTACGAAAGGCTGCAGATGCAGATGTTGCTGATATAGAAATAACAGCAGCTAGGTATCAGGTTGTATCATTTACTCAAACCATATACCGATTCCACACTTGCGATGGTGATTCCAACAAAAGCTGATAAGACGCATGAGGCTTGAGTGTTCATGGCACCTTTTACGGTCGAGATGTGGTTTCTAATGGCAGCAATGAGTGTGTTTACCGGTTTCATTTTCTGGTTAATAACACGGCACTAATGCAGATTTTAGTGGTTCATCTGCGGAGCAATTTGGAAAAGTTGTGTGGTTCTCTTTCTCAACACTCAACCTGGGCCAGAGTAAGAGACTGAACTCCAAAGAAATTTTCATCTGGCGTGAAGCCATATGAATTTTGCACTCTACAAGTCTGTTTCGATTTCTATATTCAGCAATGAGAATAAAAATGATTTAGAAAGTGAAACAAGCCATTTTATCTTAATTATAAAATTTTCAAACTTTTGCTTGGCATGCAAGGCTCTCAAAATTACTTTCATGATGAATTTTATCTAAAGAGAATAATATCAAGTAATCACATGTCAATAATTCTTAACTTGCAGGAGACTCGCTTAAGAACAATTTATCAAGAATTCTGATGGTACCATGGCTGTTCCTGATCCCAATTTCGGTGCAAGTTACACTGCAAACCTCACTGCCATGATAACTACTTCGAGACTTGCTCCACCTGCAGTTGATGTTGAATATCTCAGGAGGACAAATGCAGCTGTTGGGTGCGACGGAAGTCCCCCAAGCCTGGGGTACTTAAAGGAAGTTTTGCATTTCAAGGCAGAGAGCATCAAGAGCATGGCTACAGTTGAAGACTATGCAGATGCTCTAGGAAGTGGAATAATAAAGGCAGCTTTCCTTTTGAGCCCTTATGCCAAAGTTTTGCTTTCGAGATACTGCACAGGCTACACCTTATCAGGACCTGCATACGAGCTTGGTGGTTTTGGATTTGTAAGTTGTAACCAATCAAATATAGAATAAATTAAAAATTTTATCCAACTAGAAGCAATTGGTTTTTCTTTTGCAATGATTTTTAAATATTCATCTCCCAGGTATTTCCAATGGATTCAACTTTGACCACTGACTTCTCAGAGGCAATCCAAAATATAACTGAGAGTGGCAAGCTGCGTCAATTAGAGGGAGAGATGCTTAGATTTCTGAACTGCTCCAGTTTACAACAGTTGATGGTACAGGAGACCAAAGCTTGGGACCTGCACCTTTCTTTCTTATTCATTCTCTCTAGTGGTGTCTCTGTAGTTGCTTTGCTTATTGCCATTGCTGGATCATTGAGAAACTACTGTCACATAGTTGCCAACTTCCCAGCAACATCAATCGAAACAAGAATTTTGAGATGGTTAGCTACAACTCTTGCAAGAAATGGCATTAGAAACGCTCCAGTTTCACAGTAAATGTCATTACAACAAGAGGAAGGCAACAATGATCTGCTGCTTGGTGTGGTAACTCTATAAATTTAGCTTATTACTGTAAGCCAAATTATTTTTCTGATACTCCGTGTATAACCAACATGCAACATATTGCAGACTGCAGAGAGAATAAGTTTGTAGATTTAGAAGGATGAATGCAATTTGAACACTTTGTGATACATGTTGTTATTGCCAAGGTGTATTGGTCATGTATGTTCTATTCAATCTCAAATCAATTCTCAACTATTAAAAATATAGAATCCAATAACTCCCATTCTGTTTTGAATTTTAGTAAAACATTAACACAAAATTTTGACACGCAATCTTGACAAACTTTTAGCCATTGATTACATATAATTCAATGTTTAAAATTAAAAATCAAAAAGTTGTATTTTATGGTACCATGAAGATAAATTTTAGATAATAGCCAAACCTTTAAAATGGACAAAATCGCTTCTCAGTACTGTTTGTTTGCTTGTGTATTTTGAATTTTTGTTTCCAAACTTTGAAAGAATATATGGTTAATTTTAAATTTTTTTTTTTTAATTTTGAAAGTAACATATGGTACATATTGATTTAAATGCATTGATAAATGTGTGTTTTTAGAAAACAAAATTTTGAAAATGAAAACAAACAGCATTTTAAATGATTAATTTTTGGTTGTGCATACATGTGAGTAGAATATCTGGCATATGGATATGCTAGACAGGAATTTTCGAAAGAGCAAAAATTCAGTTTTCATTTAAATGAAAAGTCTGCCTCAGTGGCCTAATCCATAAATCATTTCTACGTACTTTTTAAGTGTATCTTTCTGTGTAAAAGCAATAAGATTTTATATATACTATCAATCTTCGTGGAGAAAAATTGAAGACTTTGGTGTCTTATAAGTGTTCATAAAAATGTTATCGGTGCCTTCAAACATAAGTCAATCTTCCAAGTGATTCAGCACATTTTATGATGATCATGTTCTGCCTTCCAAATTCCTATGGCCTGCGACAGGAAGTGGGTGGTGCTTCACTAATTCACTTTTTCCCATATTAGAAGCTTTTACAATATGAATGTTGCGTTGCTGAATCCTTAAGCGCCGAATAGTGATGCGGCTATTGATCTCATCAAAAGGCACAAGTGCATACAATTGTCGGTACCTTGACATGGCAGGAAGCCACATTAGTTAATGAAATGGAGGATCCTGGTGAGTACCTATTATTTCATTGTCTACAGCTGCTATAAGTCCATTTACAATGTCAGCACGAGAAAGAGGAGTGATCCACACGAGTCGACAT
The DNA here is from genome assembly GCA_013180625.2 of Boswellia sacra. Lineage (NCBI taxonomy): Eukaryota > Viridiplantae > Streptophyta > Magnoliopsida > Sapindales > Burseraceae > Boswellia > Boswellia sacra. The sequence goes on along the minus strand of SNVD02000038.1, from coordinate 314,131 downwards.
CCCTGTATACATGAGATGCCTAGCAGTCATTATTAAGTACTTCCAGCGGCGAAAGGTGCCAGTAATATATGAGGATGAAAGTTCTTAGACTAGGGATTTGAGCATTTATCACCCTTTTTCCTGATGTGCTTCAACATATTGGTTTCTCAAAGAAATTTTTCAAACATAAAAGTAACAGTGGAAGGACGAGAAACCAAGGCATCTGCTGAAGTACTAGATTCAGTGTATTAGCCAGGTGGTAGAATTTTGTTCTCAACTAGCTTGATGAAGTCCTCTCTTTCAGTTACCAGCAACAAACCTCGGCGAATTTTTATACCAGAAAATTCCACTTTCATTGAATATGTGCAAGTGATTAATGAGACAAAACAGTGCACCATTATCTTCAGCGGATTATCAGTTGAAGAATGTGTGTACGACAATGTGTAGATGCAGCTGTTGGTGTTACAGAAACAACAGCAGAGAGGTACCAGCTTGTAGCATTTACGCAACCTTATATTGATTCGGCACTGGTAATGGTGGTTCCAACAACAACGGGTAAGTCACAAGAGGCTTGGGTGTTCATGAGGCCTTTCGCGAAAAAGATGTGGTTTCCAATGGCAGCAGTGAGTATTTTTAGTGGATTTGTAGTCTGTTTATTTGAACACAGAACCAATGATGATTTTAGTGGTTCATTTATGGAGCAATTTGGAAAAGTTTTGTGATTCTCTTTTACAACACTCTACCTGGGCCAGAGTAAGAGATTGAACTTCAAACGAATTTTCATCTAGCTTAAAGTTATTATGAATTTTGAACTCTGCTAGTCTCTTTCAATTGCTACATTCAGCAATGAGAATAACAATGATTTATGAAATATACTACGAAGAAAAATAGGCCAAAACATCTTAACTTGTATATTCATACTTTTTCGTGCCAGGCAAGGTTCTAGAATTTCTTTGCTAATGCATTTTACTCTCAAGAGATTACAGCTAAGAATGTCAAAATGTTAACTAATCACATGTTCAATATTTCCTGACTTGCAGGAGACTCACTCATGAATAATTTATCAAGACTTGAAACGGTACCATGGTTGCTCCTGATCCTAATTGTCAGGGCAAGTTACACTGCAAACCTCGCTGCCATGATAACTACTTAAAGACTTGTTCCATCTGCAATAGATGTTGGTTATCTCAATAGGACAAATGCAGTTGTTGGGTGCGATGGAAGTCCCCTCAGTTTGGGATATTGGAAGAGAGTTTTCCGTTTCAAGGCAGAGAACATCAAGAGCATGGCTTCAGTAGATGAAAGTGCAGAAGCTCTGGCAAGTGGAAAAATGAAGGCAGCTTAGCCCTTATACTAAAGTTTTCGTCGCAAATTAGTGCAGAGGCTTCACTTTGTCAGTATCTGTTTACGAGCTTGGTGGCTTTGGATTTGTAACTAATCAATACCATCTCTAGTAATTTTTAAATCTTAGTTTAAAATAAAATGTTCTTAAATTTCTCCAGTCATTCATTTAATTATAAGCACTTGATTTTTCTTTTGTGCCTGCTGACTCCTTGACATTCATCTCCCAGGTATTTCCAAGGGATTCTCCTTTGACTCAGACATCTCAGCGGCAATCCAAAATATGACTGAGAGGGGGAATCTGCATCAGTTAGAGGAAGACATGCTTTCACTTCTGAATTGCATCAGCTTACAACAGGTTGGCAGCACAGAAAACCAAAGCTTGGGGCCTACACCTTTCTCTTTCTCATTCATTCTGGTGCTTCTGTAGTTGCTTTGCTTTGTTCCCACTGCCGGATCATTGAGAAAGTATAGTCAAATGGTGACCAACTTTCCTGCAACATTAATGAGAACAAGAATTTGGAGATGGTGAGCAACAATTCTTGCAAGGAATATGGCATGAGAACAGTTCCAATTTCACAGGAAATTAATGTCTTTACAACAACAAGGCCTCAACAATAATCTGCAGCTTGGAGAGGTAACGAGGTAGTAAATGAAGCTAATGATCAGCCTAATGCATCATTTGATACTCTATTAATAACCAACAAGGTACATAACCAACGATTCTATGTGTCGTGAAAAAACATTAAAGAGCTATGTAAATGTATGTTTGAAGATCATCATATGTTCGTATGATAAATAAAAAAGAAGACACAAATGGACATTTGCTTTAATCTCATAGATAATACGAAATTAGAAAAAGATTTTGCATAAAAGCAAAAAATAAATATATATTACAAATTTGTGCAAAAATATCTCCTTGCACTTCCCAAAATATCTTAAACGTATTAATCCTCTGCGGCAAGATTACATCCCTTGAATATATAAGCATCAGTCACTTTTGTCTCTCTAACAAAAATTTCCCATTACCAAAGGCATGCCATGTTATGAGCATTAATTATATTATACTTTATGATAAATAGGTGCCAAAACAAGATTGTTTGGAGTTTGATGATTACTTAACTATACTATGACCAAGAATTAATAAGCATACCCGTAAAAGGTGAAATCCATGATTCATCCCATCACACCATGCATTGCATGATGTCGTTGAAATGAATTTTTATCGATTCCATTCCACTACTAAGTAACTGGGTTATGTATGCCCGCAGACTATATATTATTGGGCATTAGTGGTGACGTCTTTGGAATGCATTGCATGGGGCACATGACATGATGAAGATAGCATTTTCATGAATCATGAATCATCATCTTTGGAATTAAGGCCATTATGCAAAATTCATAGTATCGTTGATGATGTCTTGCTTAAGTTAGTAAAAAGGAAGAGCATTATTGTAGTGGAATTACTCATTTAATTATAGTATTAATTAACATGGCTCAGGTAAAGATCAGATTATGCCACTAGCCCTAATCTGATTTGATCGATCATCCATGTTATTCTTATTGGTGACCAAAGGATCTTCCGATGTTTTTCTCCTATACCCATTTAAAAGACATCATGAATCCATCATTATATAATTTCATGCCCTTTATTATGTAATTTTAGGATTCATAAATCCAATTGTTGATGAAATTTTCTAAGATTATACTCTAAATTGAAAGATTGGTTTTTCTTGTTCTACGAGTCACAAGTGAATTTTGACCCCTTCGTAGGCTGAAGGTTCATTGAATTAAATCAAATAATTAATAGCAGTGTTAGACTTTTCATTGTATTTCGGATATAAATATAATATTTAGATTGTAAATATAATATTATTGAATAATGAGTTACCCATAACATGATATCATATATTAAATTTCATTCAACTACGACTTGCCTGTCAAAAGGAAAGATGTCTTCGATATATAATCTTCTTCTTCTTTTAATTTTTATTTTAATATTATTATTCATAGATGAATGATCTATCATAGATGCCGTGGACCCTTCATCTTGGTTTCCATCTTTTTCTCTTAAAGATGCCTTAAAATATTAGGTTTCTCTACTCCAGCTCTCAAGTTGCCAAGTCAATTAAAACGCAATACAAGTAATATTTTGTTTTTGTCTCTTTTTTATTTTATTAATAAACAAATTTATGCGCCGGCAATCACGCAATAACCTCCTAAAAAAAATAAATTAAATTAAATTATTTGCTAGTTGTCACTAAACAGTTAATGTATTAGCTTGACGGAAAGTCGCCGCCACCATTTCATTTTCATAAAATAAAGCTTTGATAACAAGTATTGATTATTATTCTTAACCATGATAAGCAAGGTAATCAAGAGGTGGCGCTGCCGCATGTTTTTTTTTTTTAATTTAAAAAAAATTCGTAATAATTGACCTTGACCGTTGGCATCCTTCTTGGTATATGCTTAGTCGTAAATTATTTATAATTTGTATTAATGCAAGCAATTGGTGGGCATAATGAGTACGTATGCGGCTTCTTACGAACGAAAGCCAAAACCATTACAAATTTACCACTACTCATTGATTAATCAAATTTGAAGAATAATCATTCACTGTTCTAATTTCGTCTTTTTATTTTGGGTTTTGAGTAATTAAAACGAATTAATATTGTGAGATACAAATTGATACTCAAGTTGAAGAGCTACCAATCTATTAGAAATAATTACTCTATACAAGTTATGGGTTCATACTTAAAATCCAAGGTCTAATTGTATTATTTTTATTAGAAAATTTTAAAGTTCGATTTATGAATGAAATGATATATACTTGAAATACGGGAAAGAAAGAAATACCGTTCGAGTAATATTTGTAAAGGAGTTGCAAACAAATCCACGGGTTATATATACGCACACCCCATTTCATTATTATTATTATCATTATTTTCTTTAAATTATTAATTGATGTTGAATCATCAAATTGTCGATGATACAAAATGGGGTTACATTAGCATTAATCAAAATGAAATTTTTAGAAGGAATAATATTATTATCATGAAAAGAATTGAGTTTTTTTTTTTTTAACTCTATTATCTTTGTATGAATTACTGAGTGCAAACTTAAAACATATGTTAGATAATTTAATTGGATCGATCAGATGTTGATTTCTTTAGCAATGTTGATATATGGGGGATGAATCAACTATCAAGGCATTTTATTTGGAAAAATATATTTATTATGATTAGATTACTGGATTGAATCGATTGACTGTTGTTTAATAAATTTCTACGATTCCAGTCCAAACAATTTACGGAGTCTTCTTGTGTTGATTGTTTGACTAAATTATTGAATACTGCAAACTGAGTTATAATAAATCAAAGTCCATACATTGTATTAGAACTTTGATTAATTTAAAAAAGATTGAGAAATGTTAATTACTTTAAGAGTTGATTTACTGGGAAGTTTCCTCCCATACTTTTAATGTATAAATTTTGACTAATTCAACCTTCACTTACGCATGGAATGTTCTAGTAGATTATTAAGTACAATTAATATACAACAAATTGTGGTACATGTACTTCGTTTGCATGATGTTAGTTTATAAAAAAATTAATTTATTTGTTCACTAGCTCCTCTTAAAAAAATAAAATTCAGCTTTAATAAATAATATATTACATGTCTTTTCTTTTCCCACTATATGTTGACCGCTGGACGTAGTCACTCAAAATAAAAAATGACAATAAATAAAGAGAAGCGTTACAAGAAAATTAATTAATTAATCAACTATAATTAAAAAAAAAACTTGTTGGTCCACCCATCTCTAACATATTTGATAACTAAATATGAGGATTAAAAATATAATTTATTATAATTTATCATCAATTATATGACTAGTTCAAGAAAAATTTGATTGCTTCGCTTGTGTATGTTCAGGGTTAAAATCAATTAAAAGGGTTCTTCCGCAACAACTAAAAGATTATGAAAATTTTTTGTTGGCCAACCTCTCAACATCTATCTGCTAATTGATAACATCGAAGAAAATCAACCTTGTATCACTTTATAATCTATATATAGATATTAAACATCATTGTATTGATCACTATATAATTGTAAATGTAAAAAAAGTAGTATTAATTTTCGATTTAAGTTTATTTTCCCTTTTTAGGTATTTTTTCGTCTTCTCGAAGAAATTTCCAAAATATTGAATATTCTTTTGGATCTTAATATCATTTATATATTTTTAAAAAAATAGCAAATTATGCATGGCGAATTAAACAACTGAAATTAAATTGAGATGAAATTACGCAGAATATGAATCTATATTGACCTGCAACTTCTACACCATCATCATCGTCTTCGCATCTACCATACTATCATGGTGTTGGGTGCAGGCCAGAGATGTTGGAAACCCCACTTTTTAATCTTTAATTCTTTATATATTTGATTGCTAAATATGCAATAATTGATAATAAAAAAAATTTGTTTCATCAAAAAATGCTTTTGGCCCTCCAAATAATGATGATTGACAAAGATTTGATAATGCAACAATTAATAATTGAACTAATTAATTTAATTTCCATTCAGTTGTTACAGTTGGATTATATTGATTGATATTCAAGTAAAATAAGAGGTCAACTCTCACATCTTCGTGAGACTCTAATCTAATTGTTCACGATATATATTTTTTACTAGATTTACAATATAAATATAACTCAAAATCTATTACTTACGATATTTTACATGAAAACAAATTCACTATCACATCAAATTATAGATTTTGAATTGTATTTGAATTATAAATCTAGTATTATTTGATAAAAATATATAGGTTTAGCATACCGACAGAAAAAAAATTACAATTTCTTTGAGAAATTTGTATATATTTTTTTAACCTTGGAAAAAAAATTAAACTAGCTCTGGTGATGATCCTGCATCTGGAATTCCCTGGAAACTTGTATTAATTAATTAATTAATTAATTAAGATTAATCGGTTGCTTCCATATAGTTTTTCTTGGTAAACAAGCACGGAGAAAATAAAATTATAAAATAAACAAAATATTTATATTTATATTTACATTTATATAAGGGAGAGTAATGAGCAACCTTATAAAATTGGAAAATACAGATCATGATGACACGGACCAACGAATAGCAAAAGCTATCTCTGCCCCACCACCACCTCACCACCTTATAAACCTGATCTCCTCTTTAACCCCTTTCAAATTACACATTAAAAAAAAAATAAAAAAATAACCTAAAAATCAGCCATAGATTCGCCCCCTTCCCCTCCGCGCGAGGTCCTTCAAGGACCTCCGCACATGTCCATCCACCACCACCAACACCACCCTAGCCGTCACATGCCTCCGCCTCCTCCTCCGCCACGCCCAGTGTTTTCTCAACCATCGCTTGGGCCACCATCCCTCGGGACGTTGCACAAGCAACACTCTTGGTCACCCGATATCTACCGAGATGAGGCTTGGCTTAGACGTAAAGGAAACATTAAAAACAGACGGAGCAAGAGCGTGACCGACGAGGACCTCGATGAGCTCAAGGCTTGTATTGAGTTAGGGTTCGGGTTTGACTCTCCTGATCAGGTGGATCAACGCTTGTCCGATACTTTGCCTGCTTTGGAGCTTTATTACGCTGTTAACAAGCATTACAACGATACCGTTTCCAAGTCAACGCCGTCTTTATCAACGGCCTCCGACTGTGAATCGCCTTCTTCCGTGGGCAGCCCCCACAACATATTCGGTTCCGGTAATCTATTAAATTCTCTCCCTTTCTAATATTAATGCTTTTAGAGCTCCCATCTTCATGATAATGTTAGATGTATTTTGTTTGTTTTGTTTAATTCTGATTTTTTTTTTTTTTTTGTGTTTGTGTGTGAAGGTGATAATGATCCGCAGACAGTGAAGACGAGGTTGAGGCAGTGGGCACAGGTGGTGGCTTGCACGGTGCGGCAATGCACATGATGTTCATGTTCATGTTCATGTTCATGTTTATGTTGATATTCATGATATCCGGGACAGGGTTAAACTGGAACCGAACCAGAGTTATCAAAGTAACCAAACATCAACATCAACATCAACTTGTTTGAAAAGGATTCTCGCCTCAACTCACCGACTAAGCTTGTTTTTGTTTGATATGTTTGGTTGGAAGTTATGATTATTAAAAAAGGAAAAAAGCAATATGAAAAAGAAAACCCCACCTTACAAAATTGGTGCTGTGGATTGACTTTTTTTTTTCTTTTATTTTTGTTACATTATTTGGCAAAAAAAAAAAAAAACTTGGTAGATAGTTTTGTGGTTTGAACGAGGATGTGCGAAAGGGGAAAAAGATCTATGTTTGTGTTGATATTTGAATAGGTTGTGTATTAATTGTTTACTTCATTTAGCTAAATTAAGGAAACACAACGTGAAGCTGTTCCTTTCTATCTCTGCTTATAACCGGAATGGGGCTAGCTTTTTGTGAATAAATAACAATTAATTATTGATATGATACGCTGTCGTTGCCTTAACGGATACAGCTTGTGTTTTTGCTTTCCTTCATGTGAAGGATTCATTTCCGTCCAGAGAGGAAAGGCATTTGAGGCGCAAAAAGTGAAATAATAATCACAATAATAATGATAATAACAACATTCATAATTAATGCCAGCCTGCCAGGTAGAAATTGGAAGGTCTAGAATATGCATATGTATGTTGGGGGTAAACATCCGAAAACCCCTCAGTTATGAGCTAAGTGACAAAGTCATCCTTATTGAACGGAAAGTAGCATAAAGACCTTTATATTTGGACTGCTAATAAACACTATAAGGTATTGTTGTCATTTTAATTCACTAAAAATAAAATTTTTTAATTCAATAAAAATTAATAATTACATTTCATTAAAAAATCCTACACACTCTCTCCTTTCTTTTTTTTCTTTATCTCTCTCTCTCTCTCTCTCCTTACTCAAATTCAACAACCCAGAAATTATAGTATCAAAGAGATAACAAAAATCACTGTGTTTTCTCTAACTCATTAGACAACGATTTTAGTTCTTGTGGGACTTTTGGCTAATTTCTTTAACATCTTCATGAAGTCAGAATTAATGAAGATTAAAATAAATCTTGTAAATTTCAGTCATGGGTTGAGTTTCGGAATTCATTTATTTTTCAGTCTTGAAAACTATGTTTCTATGAGATGAAGATTACGTTTCGAGGTTCATTGTAAAATCTATATTTTCTTCATAAAAATTTAAACAAAAAAGTTAGTTGCATGTTTATCATCTCGATTTGGTTTTGTGTTTGTTGATTTTCTTTTTTTCTTTTTTATCTTATGATCTTGACTTTGATGTTATCGTATATTATGATGGTATTGATTTTGTTACCTAATTTGAGTGGAATCTAAGTGAGAGACAGAGAAAAAAGAAAATTCAAGAATCTTGAAATTTAATTTGACGAGGTGTGATCTTATTTCATATATCGAAAGAGTTATGTTTGAGTTATTCATATAAATTTGGTAGATTCTTAAAGTGAAGAAAGAGATAAGAGAGGAGAGATAGAGAGAGAGGGAGGGGGAGAGACAGGAGAGAGAAGAGAGAGCGTACGTGAGATTTTTTAATGAAATGAAATTATCAATTTTTATTGACTTAAAAAATTTTTATTTTTCATTTTTAGTGATTTAAAATGTCAATAATACCCTACAATGTTTATTAGTTTCAAACAACAATCCAAATATAGGGGTCTTTATGTTACTTTCCGTTCTATAGGGTTGAGTTTATACTTGGCGCATAAGTGAGAGGTCTCCACATATTTACCCCATGTATGTTGATGATGCATGGCATTAGAGAATTTAGCTTTTCTAAAGCGTTGGGTCGTCGCATGTCATGTGTGTCGTCTACCCTTTTTCAAATGGGATGAGTTGGGTCAAACTCAATCACTCTCCAACTCATTACGGGTTATGTTATTACCCGTTACCCGCCCCAATAGATACGTTTCAATAGAGAATCAAAGTAGGCTAATAGAGCTTCAGAAGCGATTGCTCACTGTTACTATCAAACTCGTCGCATTACTTTTCCTTTTCATTCATTGGTGGCTCTTCTCATCATATTAGAATCGATATAAGAAATTAAAAAAAATAATAATTTTTGTTAGAAAAAAATGGTAAAAGGGGTCCACAAAATGCTATTAGATATTTAGATGATGATTTGAGGTTGGCTTTTTTTTTTTTTTGGAGGAAAATTTTATTTATGCTTTGTTTGTTACGTAATCCAGGTTAGGGTTAAAATTGTAGTTTTGTTATTATATACATACAACAACAAATATATATATGTGAGTGATATTCAAATGTCAGCAGTGCTGTTTGTACAATAAGAACACAAAAAATATCAAACTAAAAGTCAATCAATTAAAGATTTTGATGTATAAAAGACGCCTTAATGGAAAGAACTAAAGAGGATACACTTTACACACGTTAGAGAATTTCACGTTATTTTCCCTTCATTTTCTCCTAATTTCCTTCGCATTTTCTCTATTCAAATAAATTGACCTGAAAACTGGCAAGTGAAATCCTTCAAGTTTAATTCGATAAAATATTCTGTACAAACTGTTTATAAAAATTACAATTAGAAATTGATGGATTTATATTTTTAAGATTTAAAAATATGACTTGATCACCTATTAATTCTGTAAGATCGTTAATTCTAAATGCAAAACCAAAAGTGTGAAATTGCATATTTGATATTCAATATTTTGTATTTGAAAATTCTTAGTGGTATATTTTCTTAAATACACTGAACGAAAAGTCAATTTCGAAATATAAAACTAATATTAAGTCTACATCTACTATCTTAAATTTTTAGATAAAATGGTAAACATAACATAGTAATAGAGCTCTTAAACCGTAAATTAAAAAAGAATTTATATTGACTCACATAAAAAAAACCCAAAGAAAATGCGACACCTTACATGTGAGAGAGCATATTAAATGATAAAACTATTGTTAAACCTACATCTAACAACTTAAACTTTTAAGTAAAGTGATAAACTTAACCGTTGATCTGAATATTCTTGTTTCTTTAAGTACAATTCATTTGAAAACAAATCTTTCTCCTAAATTTTTTTAGGAGTAGTATAATTAACTAACTTCCAATTCTCTTACACGTTACAAGTTTTGGTGCATTATCAGTGTGGTGAACTATGTGAGTTTCAATTGATGAAATCATGAAAGAGATTGATCACATCTCTAATAGTATCCGAAATGATTTCTTAGCTTCATATGCATCCTATTCTCTGGTCGTATCCTTTAACTTTGAGCATTTTACATACCCTCAATTTAGACTTTAGATTAATAAACTTGGTATTTTATCCTTATGTTCATAAAGTGGATGGCATCTAGGGATGGAGCTTTTGCAATGAGGGTGACTCTTCACTCAAACGTTGGCATCTGGGGATGGAGCTTTTGCAATGAGGGTGACTCTTCACTCAAACGTGCAATCTCGTAGTTTCTAAAAGAGCATTTTATATGCATATGGGAATGCAAATTGGCTCATTCGATTACGACCACCACTAACCTTTGTCTCAATCTAATCATTTAGGGTAAATGGTTGATGACAACAGAAACCATATTGCCACAAACAATACCCAATTTCCCCCCTACGAATGATATATGGACGTGAAAGCTACTCCCATCATTGCAGGCCAACATAAATATACAGTCTGCTTCAACCCTCGTCAATGGGCTACAACTAGGCCTTTATCCTGGCCCAGAAGATTTGCTTCTACTTTCCTTCATTCCATTTGGGTCTTTCCGCAATTTGAAGTTCCCATTCGTTCTTACCTTTACTCAACCATTTGGTAATGTCAAATCAATGTTTATTTGCATAATTTTTAAATCTGATGTTATTCTTCTATGAAAACAGCATTGCATCATTGCTTGCCAAAGGAATTTGAGTTGGCATTTTCACTTACATAAATGTGTCTTAAGGACATTTGATCTTTTCCCAAGTCTTTCTGTCACATCATCATGGGCTATGGATAGCTTTGCTTGCTTTCCAAAGTCCCTTTATCATGGCTCCATGAGTAACATTGATAGTGCAGGAGCTGTACTTTTAAGTCAACAGGTGAATTTTATGATACTGTAAGAGCAGAAACGCAAATAATTTATTGAGTCAAGAGTATTTGATCTTGATTTATACACCCTCTAACTTCACCATCAAAAATTTTATAATAACTTTGATTAATTCATATTTAATACTAATTGCATGCAGTATTGTTTCCTAATTTTGTATTTGTTAAAATTATATATAATAACGAAATTTTATATTTTTACTTCTTTAGGAAAGAAAAAACAATATGACGTATATATTTTTTTTTGGTAATGTAAAGTTTGTAAAAACGGGTTTTGATGAAAAAAAAAAGAAAAAAAAGGTGACAGACATGTATGAACTCTGAAAACACTTAAAATGTGATTGAAAATATTGAGATTCAGAATCATGACGCGTGAAAAGAGTACACTATAAAGTGGGTCTCATCCTATTCGAAGGTTGGGTCTACGACCACCATGAGGGAGGTAGGTGCTAAGTGGCAACATGTCTAGTTCAACTTAATTTTAGAATCCGGCAAAAATATATTTGATGAATACGACATTATGCATATGAAAATTTTCAAATTAATTATTGTTATAGTCATTCTATAATGGTTTTTGTTGATCCAATAATAAGTGAGAAACCCATTATTTAGGTCGTCCTACGATCACCCTCTTTCATACCTATATAAATCCTCATAATTTTTAGTAACGTAATAATATTCTCAATATTTACTCTCCTTAAAATCAAATTGTAATTGAAAGCTTCTCCCCTAAAAATCCTTTTACATAATTCCGGTGCATTGAAAACTGTTTGAGCCTATGAAGGTTTTTGTTAGCAGTAACTTCGATGGCGATCTCATTAGATCTTGACCTTTGACGATTATTTTGAATTTTTGTTTGTCTCTCTTAACTGTTCGAAATCCATACATCAATAATTATTATTATTAAAAATAAAAATAAATACACCAACAAATCACTTAAACCAAAACTTTAGATGATATATAAACGATTGAATCATGTTATTCTAAATCATTTGAATTACAGAATTTAGTGTAAGTAAAACACGTGTGCTGGGTTCTGGTCTTCCAGAAAAACCATTTACATGAATATTGACTTTGCAGTGAGAAATACATGAAACTTGCATACAAATTTCCAGTTTCCAAGGGACAAAGCAATCACAGCACAACAGAATACAATACACGTTTTGAATTTTTCAAAGGAAAAGTAAATAGATTCCTCTTCAAGTCTTTCCTATTTTCCAAGAGACGTGCCTAACAACAGTTTCAACTTTTTCTCGGAAGCTACAGCATCCACTCGACTTGGGGAAAGAAAAAAAATAAAAAAGCGCACTTGTGTCTTTAGGGTTTGTTATTAATATAATTTAAACAGTGGAAGCTTTGTGAAGCGTTTTCAGGATTTATTTTATTGCTGCCAGAACAGAAGCGTATGATTACATTCAAACGATTCCACTTTATCTGTGCTAGGATTACATGTATATGTTGGTCAATTTATGTTGGATCGTCTAGAAAGAGCCATCGGATTCTCCGACTTTAACTTTTAAATTCTAGAGACTCTTACAATATATAATAAGGGTAGAATTAGATTTATGATTTTTATATAATCTAAATTTTATAATTTAATATAATAATTTATGTGATAAAATTTATAAAAAAATTGATAAAAATTACATCTAATATTTATTAATATAATAACATCAATTGAGCATTGAGTATTACTCATAAAAGGCAAATCCTACGGCGCTTCTCCTGTTATAATCATTATTTAGTTTTTTTTAATCATTTTACATGTGTATATTGTGTTTGTAATAGAGCTGACATGAACGGCTTCTCATGAAAACTGCCACGTGATTCACATCAGAAATTTGAATAATTTTTAATTTTAGTTTAACCATTAGTGGGCTCACAAGTATAATTCACCCACGCGGACCAAACTCTACTTCTTAAAATGATGAACTCCTGGTTTTGATAACTTTATTGTATCGATTCACCTTACATACTTGGAATTAAATGTTGCACAAGTCATTTTTACGATTCATTAATCAATTGATCCAAATATCAAAACGCTTCATCTGATCTGATGATTTAGAATTAGCTTATTGTGAAAAGATAACATTTTATAAATGTCTCATTAGTTATCGATTTGAATCGTTACACTTGTTATTTTCTTTATTATTCCTCTCTATAGGGCCACCACTGCTCAGCTGTATAACTATTAAGATACTGTTTCTTCTATGTTGGCAACTATAAAACAAACCTAAGTTGTTGTATTAATTGATAGGCTATTTTATCTATGTTGGCAACTATAAAACAAACCCAAATTTGTTGTTTGATCGAAGTTTTTGACTAAGAAAAATATTTTATTATGAATTATGATTATTTAAGTTTCAATTCTCAATTTTTCATTCTCCAACTTTAAGAAAACTTTGTTTTGTTAAGAATACTATATTAAATTACTAAACTAACATTGTATATCTTTTCATATGTCCAAAACTAATCTTATTCAAATAATTGATTAATTTATCTTATAAATAATTAAAAAATATAATTCATTAATTTATTTTTCGAAAACAAAAAAATTTAAAAATTTATATTTTTCAAAAATAAAAAAATGGTAAAATTTTTTATCCCGCTAAATAATTTAAAATCCAAAATTACCCTTGAATAATAAAGTTTTAATTAATTAATTATTTAAATAATATATTATAAAATATAAATTTATTAGAATTTACTTTTTAAAATTTAATCTCTAAAAAATGAATAAGGGGCCACCAGAGGATAGCTGTCGCTGTTGCTGGCTGCCCTCCGACCATTTTTTCATTTTTTAAAAATTCTATTTTTAAATAGTTAAATTTATAATTATTTATTAATATAATCATTTATTAATATAATTAAATAATATATGTTTTTTTCAAAATTTTCTTAAATTTTAATATATAATTTAAACATTAAATTATTCATTTATTTTAAAATATATATTAATGTTATAATATATTAAAATAATCTGGTAATTATTTTTTGCAATTTTATTTAATTTTTAATAAATGATTATATATTTATTTATGTATTTAATAAATCTACATTAATTTAATAATATTTTTATAATTTATAATATCTTATTTATTTTTAAAGAAAAAAGTGGTATTTAACTATTTATAATAAAAATAAATTGTTATCATATTAATTAATAAATAACTTGTTATTTTTATTTAATTTATAAAAAAATTAAATTTATTATGTAAGTTTAATGATAGATATTATATATTTTAATGTTAAAGGTATTTATGTCTAATAGATTGGTTCAAGTGGCAATGGTGGCCCAAGAGAGAGTTGGTAAGGCCACGACGAAGTCTTGGTTCGACTCTCCACAATAGTCTTTCCCTATGAGGTAAGTGCGAGACCGTGACCGTGGATTATGGTCGCGCTAATCTCTTCCGAGAATTAGTTGTAGTGTGGTAGTGTGTATAAGCTGGTCCGGATATCTCGGTTACCAAAAAAAAAAGTCTAATTGACTTATAAATTATTAATTTCCATTGTATTGTGCGTAAGCTGGCCCAGATACCTCGGTTATAAAAAAAAAGTCTAATTGACTTATAAATTATTAATTTCCATTTATGATTTTATTAGACAACTAAATATAATAAAAGATTTTCTAAACCCATTCCTTTCTTTTTATTTTTCTAACTCCACCTTTCTTTTTCTAATACGATTTTTTCCTCAAACCGATGATGGCCTAGGGGTTGATTGATTACAACTCCACGTATTGCCGAATACATTCAAAGGCACCACAATTCACAATTACAATTGAAAATAAGGGTTATAAGCAACTGATTTAAATTGGCTTGGAGCACTCATAATTTGAATTCAAAACTGACTTGTGTTCAGTCACAGAGAAAATAGAATAAAAGCCTTGACCACGTATTCAGTGATAATTAAACATGTTTATTAGAAGTTAACATGGGCTTGATGCTGCCTATGTTGTTCCATGTGATACGACGCCGCAGCCTGATTAAAATACTTCAAATGAAAAGTGGCCCCATTTGATAGAAATGTATCCACAATGAAATTCATCTTAATTTGGCATCTGCTCATCTTTTGTTTTTGTTGCCGCAGACATAGACTTTTTTGATAAGTATATGTTTGTTTGGGGGTAAAAAACAAAATCAAATCGTTGAAAGCTTGAATCAAGCGGAAATCAGAAACATTAATCAGCAAGGGCAATAATATCAGCTACGTTCCAAACCCGTGAAAAGACGGGTGATTCCTTTCAATTCAATCTGGAAAATTTTGACTTTCACCGTATTTTCATTTAATTTAATTTTTGCTTTTGGGTACAAAATAATATTCTTTTAGCATTTCTCCGTGCTAAAAAATTCCAAAGTATAGAACTTATCAAACATTCTTATATTAGTCAAAATTCTATTGTAGATGAGAAAGAAAAAGATTGAAGGATTGATTAAGAAGTCAAGCCGATGGGTTATTAAATTCCAACTTTTGTGCTATCACGAAACATGTGATAGAGTTTTGGGTACCGATACAAGGATAGATATCACACACACATCTTCAAAACTTCACTTGAAATTTCATCAAACATTTCTTAGTTTTGAAAACTCTATAAACCCCTTTATTGTCAATCAAAATTGATAAGTTTTGGTCAATTCCTACTAAAATGATTAAAATTTCTTAACATACTAAATCTAAAAATAAAAAATAAAAAATTAATCATACAAATGGTTTCATCAATAATAATTATGAATTTATATTATTTTTAAAATTTTAATAAAATATATTAATTTTATTTAGTATTAGAAGAAGTTTGTGAAAATTTTAAAATTATAAAATATCATGTAAGATTTTTATAAATGATGGGAATAGAATATAAAAATTGCATTAAGAAAAGTAAGAAAAACTTGAAAAAATGTCTTAAATTTAAGTATGGATTACAAAAATGACTCTGACATCAAAAATTTACATATCATAACCCTTTATCCAGTGTCAGATATTATTTATCAAGTATTAGATATTATCAAACACTATTAGATAATAGATATATCTATTAAATACTGTCGAATGTTATCTTACACATACACATTCATTCGTCGGGTGTTGGATAGGGTCGTAGAACTAACATTTTTTTAAGAAGAAAGCACTTTGCAAGGACCCCTAAAATACGAATATTATTGTGAATTTTTCAGAAAGTAAATACATATAAGGAGGAGGATGAAAGTTGAAAAATGAAAAATTAGTACAGTGAAAAAACACTAGTTGATATTTTGTGTTCAGAGAATCCAGCTGTCAGGTAACTTTCACGTCCTGGAGTAAAAAGTTTACAACTATTGTTAGGCTGTAAAATTTCGGAGAGTGGGAGTGGGAGGAGGAGGAGGACATGATTTGAAAAGCTACCATTCATATTCAATACAACACATGTGATGTAAGCAGAGGAGTTTGTGGGTATTTGCGGTGATTTGAGTGTTGCTCTGACTTTATCGATAAATCAATCATAATAATCACAATCACTTGCTTATTGATCTCTCCTCTAGACTGCTCTTTCCCCATCTTTAATAGGTTATGTGTCGCCCCGAGAAGCAAGTGACCTAAAAATTGGGTAGAGAGAGACAGAGAGAGAAGCAAAATAGAAGTCTCTCACCAATAATGACTCTTTCGGCCAAACCACAGCTCCTTTCACACTGAAACTAAATGCAAAGTTTTCGGTTTTCGGTAGCCAAGTGAGGGAATCATTTTCAGATGAACATACTTGTAAAATTGAGATTACAATATCTTTAATTTTTTATTTTCTTACCTAAATCAGAGATTGATATTTTGATTGTTAATAAATTTTTTTGATTCAATACGAAATTTGCAGGCTGACGATGCTTGAGTCAATTAATTGAAGAGTAGGCCAAATAAATTATCGATATTTCCAAGTAGGAGAAGAGGATGGGAGTGTTTTTGAGTTTTGACTAGGGAAATAGGCAATATTTATTGTACATCTAGTGTGATCGTCTGCAGATAAGATTAGAATGAACCAAAATAGACAATTAATTAAAAAGAAAATTGGCAATAATTAATAGCGATGAAAAGAAGCAATTAGAAATGGGAAGTGTTAGGTGGGAAATCAGAAGGAAAAGGATTAGCCTCCTCCCTCTCCTCTCTCTCTCTCTTCCTTCTTTGAGTTTCTTAGAAAAAGTAAAAACGGTGAACTCTACGCGTCTATCATATTATATTCTATATATTTACATATATAAACGACTCTTCACTTTGAGAAATACGTTAGAAGCTTCCTGTAAGAAAGACCAAGAAAAAACTAAAACTACTACTTCCATTTTTCTAATTTCAAAAACGAAAAAAACAAAAACAAAAACACCTCTCTCTCTCTCTCTCTCTCTATCTATCTTTCTAATTCTTATCTCTAAACCTTTGAAACTTGAAACAAAGACTCGAGTGGGTGTGAGTTGGGTTGTGTTGTGTTGTGTTGTGTTGTGTGTTTGATTATTAATATTATTATTTTTTTGCGTTTCCGAAAATTTCTAGAACCCACATCGCTTTCTAACCAGACTCATTCTTCTCTCCCTTTATAATTGTCCCGTACAAGTATCAGCAAAGAAAATATTATCATTTTTTCTGAGGAAGTTATGGTCTTGGCCTTGCATAAACCAACCCAATCAACCAAATTTTCTTTTCCGGTGACTGCCCATGGAAGCAGATAGGAGCAAACGCAGCAGTAATCTCGTTCAATCTAGGGTTTTCCTTTCTGGGTTCTATTGCTGGGGCTGGGAATTCTTGACTGCTCTCTTGCTCTTTAGTTGTTCCATCTAAATTAAACACAACCCTCCCTCCATCCCTCAATCCACGTACAACTTAAAATAGGTCTTTTGTTTTTTTATTATTATAATCATTTGCTGTAACTAGCCAATTTGTTGTTTAGGTTTGTTTAGGTAAAAAGGTTGATCTTGAAGTTGGTGAAGGGTAAATCGGGAACAAATGGCTCAGAGGTCCGTTCCGGCTCCGTTTCTGATGAAGACGTACCAGTTGGTGGATGATCCGGCCACAGATGATGTTATTTCATGGAATGAGAGTGGCACCACTTTTGTTGTTTGGAAAACTGCTGATTTCGCCAAGGATTTGCTTCCAAATTACTTCAAGCACAACAACTTCTCCAGCTTTGTCCGCCAGCTCAACACCTATGTAAGTCTTCTCAACTCAAACTCATCATCATCATGTACATATATGTTATTTTATTAATTCCTCCCAATTTTTGTGTTTTACTATCTTGTTTAATATATTTCTTTTACTATATTTTTCGTCTCCTATTATCAAGTATAAACAATCATAAAATTAATTTTAACAATAAAGTCTGTGATTTTTATAAATAGCTCAAATATTATTATTATTTTTTAATTTAAATATTGATCATAAGCGAAGAATACTATTTGTTCTGACAGAAATCAGATGGGTTTTGCGAATTTTGTCTAGATTTTTAGAATAGAAGTACAATTATTATACATAAACCCTGAACTGTGATCCAGAAGCTTCGGTAGATTATTGTATGAAATTAAGTTGCTAGTTATCACCTTCACAACTCGAATAAATGATGATGGAGTAGGTCGAGGTGTTCTAATTGAAGATCAATCAACACTTGATGAATGAACAATCCCCCTTTCGTGCTGCTAATCATCATGATAAATAGATTTTTATTTAATATTTTATTTTAATTGGGATGCGTGTGAAATTATTTTACGTCTCATGCAGAAGTTTTGTAGTCTTTACTTGCGCCAGTCCATTCCGAGGCTTGCGTAGGCCAGTGAACGACTAGACGTAAATTAGTAACTTTAACCACATGGTCAAATTTTAGGTGAAGGGTATTCTAGTAATTCAGGATATTCAATAATTTTGTAGAGAAAAATAGGAGAATTGTACTATATACAATACTGTAGAATAAAATCTAAAAAATTATTGCACATTCCATCCAGTCTAGTCTGACTCTGTCTTTCATTTTTTAATCGAACATGGAATCTCGTTTTGCTCTCCATTCTTTTTCCTCTTAAGCTCTCCTCCATACAGGTCTTAGATTAAATTTCATGGTCCATTTGTTAAAATTTCATTGGATCTCTGCTACTTCTAAACAGTTCATCCCAGTTTTGCTCCAAAACTAGGCTTAAATCAAACTTATAATATATATATATATATATATATATATATATTTTTTTTTTTACCTAAACAAAGAAAAGGTTGCCCTCGAATCAAGCTGCTAAATGTAACATGGCCCAAAAAAAAAAAAAAAAAAGGAAAAAGAAAACAACGTGCGCCTGCCATTACAGGTCAAATTTCTGCGCGGATTTTGTCTTCCGACAGAGAAAGTAGGAACACGTGATTAGGAAAAAGCACGTGCATTTGTCCTAACTCCTAATTTTCCACTTCCTTCTTCCAGCGATTGATGAATCGATGAACAATCTAATAATACAAAAATATTTTTTTTAATATAGGGATTTCGGAAAATTGTTGCCGACAAATGGGAATTTGCCAACGACAATTTCCGCCGAGGACAAAAAGAGCTCTTAACGGAAATTCATCGCCGCAAGACTGTGGCGTCTTCGGCGACGGCAGCGGCGACACAAGCTCCGGCGAAAGGTACCGGCGCGAGAACGAACTCGCCGTCAAACTCAGGCGAGGACCTCGGGTCGACCTCGACTTCATCTCAGGATTCAAAGAGTCCGGTTTCGTTGGACACCGCGAAGTTTGCGGATCTGACGGACGAGAACGCGAAGCTGAAGAAGGACAACGCAATGCTTAGCACGGAACTGGCGCAGGCGAAGAAGCAGTGCGAGGAGTTGATAGGTTTTTTGACCGAGTGCATAAAGGTGGGGCCAGATCAGATCAATAGCATCATGCGGCAAGGAAGGAGTGGGTCCACCCATGATGGATTGGTCGGTGGTGATGGCGAAGGCGAGGATGATGAGGAAAGTGGTGGAAAGTTGAAGCTATTTGGGGTTTGGTTGAAAGGGGCGCAGAAAAAGCGGGGACGTGAGGAGAGCAATGGCGCCTGTGGAGGGTCCCACGAGATGAAGAACGTAGACTTCCATGCGCCGTTGGTGAAGAGCAGCAGGGTCTGCAATTAACCAATTAGAGCGTGACACGACACGGTTGTAGGATAAGGATGTGTAGGATAATCATTCTGGATTGTATTTTGCACGCCTCCTTGCCTGATCAGAAAATATTTATAGCTGAGTCTCTGCAGCCTGTAGTTATATAAGAGTTTGTTACGATACTTGGTAGTAATACTAGTATTGGGATTGAATTTGAATTATTTTTGTGTAATGTAATTGGAGGAGGTCAGGTGGAGATCAAAGGTAGATGGGTCTCTACCAGAATATGTACCCTCCTTTATATTTTACGATGATGATGATAATGATGTTATAACACATACATTAATTAATATGTGTAGGATTACATAATTTGCTTTTATAATGTAGATGATGTTATATGTGCTTGTGTTATTCTGTTTTTTGTAATTAGTGATATTAAGATTTATAACTTATATATAATCCAAATTTTATAACTTGATGTGACAGTTTACAGTTTATATGATAAAAATTCATTAGAAGAGAAAAACAAAAAAAAAGGAAGTTATATCTTCAAAAAGATTTTGTTATATAGACTGTCATATCAGATTGTACTGTTCTATATATTGTTGAGTTCAACCCAATAGAATTTGTTTCACATAAGTTTAAGTTTTTCACCGGATAGATTATGTTTACAAAGGAGGGCTTGAAATTATGTAGGGAATAGATTATGTTTACAGAGGAGGGCTTGAAATTATGTAGGATACGGCCGAAAACGGTCAGTATGGCTCTCAAGGCCTATTAGAATCTTATTATATACGTATTCTTTTCTTTTTTATTTTTTTGGATATCACTTTTGAATTCTATATACTGGAAGATGATTTCTTATTTCTTGTTGAGTTTGAAAATCATGCGAAGAATTATTTCCCATTTTCTCAATCCACTTACCAAACAAAGGGAAAAGTCATATTAATTCATTGCGGTTTTCAAACAATACATTAGATATTCATCAATCATCTAATTTATGAATAAATATTAATATTGTCAGAGAAGTACTAAATAATTGTTCATACTAATGCAGGGTCTCTTTTTCAATTGAAATGGTCTATTCAAAGGTATTTGTTGCGAGGCTGTTTTTGGAGTAGTTGTTCAGCTGTACCACTGGCGCGTCCATGGACTTTGTTACGATAATATTGGGTTGTTTATTATGGTTTATATATATATTTTATAGATATTCTGAACTTTTAAAGCTTTTATACAAGCTCTATTTTTTAGAATTTGTTGCCATCGTTGATTGTTCTGATTCTGTGTAATTGCCATCTATATTCCTCTCGGCAGCGGCTTGGAAATTATTGCTCACGTCCGTGTCTGACGAAAAAATTTCGAAATGAAAATGTTTGCCATGATCCGCCTAGCCATAGATTATTTTGTTTGTGTCTACGGTAGTGGGTTGTTTTACCTAATTCATTTTACTTCCAGGAACTTTCGGCATTATGTTTTCAGCGTTTGTGGATATCGATTACCTAACTGTCGGGCCTTGCTTTTTTTTTTTTTTTTTTACTATTTAATTAAGGATAAGATTTGTTACATCTCTACTGATTATATACATACATACATACATACATACATACATATATATATATAACCCTTTTCATCGATGTTCTAGTTTTCTCAGAATAAAAAAACGTATATAATCTATGCATACACGAAATGAAATGATACATACATATTGTAACCTACTGAGCCATAACAACCACAATAAATTATATTGAACAACATTAAAGACATATTTGATATACCGTATAGGATAATATAATTATGATTATATTGGATAACATTGTATTGAACCATATTGTATGGGATTAAATAAACTCTATACTGTGTTTGATTTGTTACCGTGTTGTATGTGTTGTATAAATATTATATAATATTGTGTTTGTTAAAAGACTTTATTAGATTATATTAAATTCTTTATAATATTTTAAATTAATTAAATATTTAAATATAATAATTTAAAAAATTATGTATATTAAATAATTAATGAATTATATTTATTAAAATAATTAATTTAATATAAACTATACTATATATTTTAAATATTTATTTATTTATATATGTTTGTGATATTTATGTCAAAAATATACTATATATTTTAAATATTTATTTATTTATATATGTTTGTGATTTTTATTGTCAAAAACTAGAACAAAAAGTCCAGTTGCATAATTAAATCTTTTAATTATATAATATAATACAATATGATAATTTTTTAATTCCTACAGGCCCCACATCCTTATTCGGCCTTAACACATGGTGGTAGACATTATTATTTTGGTTCATTTTATGCGGCTTTTATGCAGTATTTTTCCATGCTATCCAAACTTCCTGTCATGCCAAACACAGCTCAAATAAAAAATATCCAAACACGACACTTTATTGCAGTGTGGCGCGTCAAACATGCCCTGAAATGATAAAAGAGGATACTACCAATTTTGCCATTAAAAATATGAAAATTATCAAATTGAAGGAGGTGCTTTGATTTTTAACTAAATCTTTTTTTTTAATAGCTAAGTTCAACTTGGAAATATGAATATGTTTCTTTTGATGAGTTGTTGATTAAAAGACAATGTTATACCTATAATCAAATTCTACAATCAATTATTTATAATTTAAAGTTGACAAAAATTTATTGAAGGACGAAAAAGTAAAAAAGAAAAAAGAAAAATTATATATCTAATAAAATTTTTTCAATTCAAATAATAAGCAATTAGTTTTAGGTTTAACTTGTAAATGTAGTATTATTTTAGACTTAAATATGATTACTCTAGTTCGCTAACTACTTATTTCATTATTTATAACAATTTATTTGGAATGTTATTTTAGTTTATTAAAATTAAATTTGATAACTATACATTTTTTTTAATTAAAAATCAAAACAACCCTGCAACTTATCCAGTATCACAATGAACCCTTCGCGAGTTCCTCTTCCGAAATCCACCTTTGTTATAGAGAGAATCACTTTTAGTCAAAAGCAATAGCTTAGGAGTGAGACTAAATGAGGAAGAGAAACGGCTGCGTTTTGAGTCGGAGGTCAACGAATGCAGATAAAGTAGTTACCGTTCAGTGATTAGTTGTGTATCCGAAGACGAAATGGCCTTAAACTTGTGCCATTTTTTACCCACTCAGCACCTCTCTTGTTCCTTCAATCAGACTCCTAGAACTTTATCTCCATCTCCATCTCCATCTCCATCAAGATCAAGGGCTGGCATCATTTGCTCAGCTGCAGCTTCTCACATGGATTCCAACAACCAAGGCCGAGTGAAGTTCATGGAATTCCCTTACGTCTCGGCCCCTGTCAGGACTCTGATGTTTGATCTTGTGTCAACCCTCGAGAATCGTATTGACTCCCAGTTGCTCCCCTGTACTCTCCCTCCTGATGTTCAGTACTACCAGAACCCAACTGCCACTGCTCAAGCCTCTCTTCAGATCAGATCAGGACGCACGTCCTCAACGGTTGGTAACTCTCTCTCTTTATTTTAATACTTAAATTTTGTTTTTTTTTTGTTTTTTTACCAAGTGCTTTTGGATCATTCCCTTTAAAAATTGCTTCTTTTGTAAAATAAAAGCACGCGTCTTTGGATTATCTGAATTGAATATTACAAGCATATTGTAATGGTGACTATAACCGCTTCTGGGTATTCCAGAATAATGGGTAGCTAGCAGCTGTTTGTTGCTGAGTTGAGAGAAATGCAATTAAATTGAGCCCTGTCTCACTCCATGAGCTAACATATTTAGTTTTTCTACAAAATTCCGTCTTGGCCAATCGTTATTCTCAACTTTCGCCTCCTCATTGACTTTAAAATTTTATTATAAGACTGTATGGGATGATGTCATGTCGCCACCCTTCGTTTTTCTCTGTATGACTACTATTCTAATAATGCTTTTATCAATTATTTCAACCATGGAGAAACTGATGAATCATCTTAGTTTACGACTCCTAAAATTAGTATTTTTTTAATTGTGGGTAAATGAATTTTTATAAATGTTGGTGTCATGTATTTATATGTGAAAGTAATACTTTGGAATGGTATCGATGTTCTTTTAGAATGAATACTGTGTATATGGTTTGTTGGACGGGAAGGAGAGCGGACAAAGTGAACATACATGCTCTGTTCCATACATTTTTGCGCTGGGGAAAAGGGATTGAAGCGATAAAATATTTAGCATAATAACACTTGGAGGATTTCTTTTGATGTATACTTTTAAGGGCAAACTGTTAGTGCCTTATATCTTGGACTTGGTTACTCGCCGCCTTTTAAGTTGTTGTATTTGCCTATTTGGGGTTTTTATGTTGGGTACGGTTGATTGTAAAATGATATTTTATTTGCTGATAATCCTGTAAGTAGTTCCAATATTTTGTCTGTTGAGAGGCCATCGCCATTGGATTAAACCTTGCATCATTCTTTGTAAGATCCAAGGCTAATTAATTTAGTATTCCAGTTGTCAGTTGACTTTTATTGGACGTCGACTTAAGTTTGAGTTTTATGTTTCAATATCCTTCCACTTATTCTATTTTCCATATTTTAAATTGAATATAGGACAGTGTTCATATGTAATTGGAAAATAACATATTGTCATGCCATCTGACCGATGAAGTTTGGGTTGAATTGCCACCCAATATTCACTTTTGATTAGTCTAGTGGTGGATTTTGAGAAATTTATTTGCAGCTGAGTATGTAAAAATAAACAGGAGGGTTAAAAAAGCTGGGATCAGCTGGTTGGACTAGGCCAACTTTACCTTATCATGGGGCTTTCGAGGTGTAGTTCTCGTTGAGAACATTTGAAAGCTAGATGTTTGTAATAATTGTTTCCAGATGTGTGAAGTCCACTACTTTATGCTGGGTTATGAACTCCATTTTGAAGACTTCAGGATCATGCTTTCTTTTGGTAAGGTTTCTAACTTAATTTGGCTGTATCAGATTGATTTCATACTGGGTAGTTGGGTACACTGTGAGCTACCAAATGGAGCATCATTGAACATAACGAGCCTTTCAGCCTACCTGAACTCTTCCACAGATGCACCCTATTTCTTATTTGAGCTTATCCAGAGTAGCCCTACATCTCTAATCCTTATCCTTGATTTGCCTCCTCGAAAGGATCTTGTCCTTCATCCAGAGTATCTTCATACTTTCTATGAAAGTACACAGTTGGACCAGTATCGACAAACTCTAGAGAAAGTCCCCGAGGTTAAACCATACGTTTCGTCGTCTCTTTACATACGAAGTGTTGTCTCCCCCACAGCAATCATGGTGCAAATAGAAACAGAGACCAGTGAATCAGCACGTATCGAGGAGATTATAAAGAGTCAAGTGGATCCTGTTGCTAAGGAAGTTATGGGAATCTGGTTAAATCAATGTGCTTGTGCAGAAAGAGAGGTAGGGGAGGCAGACAAAGCTTATTTGGAAAAGAGAGATGGGTTGATTAAAAACAAGACTATTGAGATTGATCTTGGTTCAAGCTTTCCAAGGTTGTTCGGACCAGAGATAGCAACGCGGGTATTGGGAGAGATAAAGAAGGTTTTCAATGCTTAAAGTTCTATAATATACCATTTACTGTGTAACCTCAATTTAGTCTCGAACTCATGTAGAGAGTAGAAGCTTTCTTATCGTTTGAAAGTTTGTATAGATTAGTTGATTATTGTTGTTTTCAGCTTTTAGTCTTAAGCACTGTAAGTATATGATACTTGTTTATGCAAAATTTATACTCTCAGGTCATCTGATTGTCTGTATCACTCTGCCAAGCTTTTAGGGCCTGTTTGGCAAGAAAAAGGGAAGGAGAGCAACGTTTTGCGTTGTTCAGGAAGGTGAAGAGGCCAAAGAAAATTAAAGAAATTAAACTTATTAATTTGTTAAATTCTTGTAACATCAAATGTGAAGGTGATTTTTTTTTTTTTGATAGGGCTTGTGTTGTGTCCACTGACCTAAAGAGAAATAATACAAAGCATGCATTAAATTCCTATTCGATATCCAAACATAGTGGAAAAAAAGGGAATATTTGATTTGCTTATATTTTGGAAATATTTTTCAGATATAATTAATTATTTAAATTTTGGGGTATACAAAACCCATTGGAAGTATAATGGGAGTTTCCTAATCAGCCTCACACGTAATTATCAATCATAGGTAGAAAATCATTTTCTTTTTTTTTTTGGAAAAAATAAAATTTCTAACTTTCAATACTAATTTATCCTCTCTTATACAATTGATTATATACTATTTCTAATTTGTTTATCCAGAAAAATAAAATTAAAAACCAGACTACAAGTCAATCAAATGATTGAGAAGCGACTCAGATATTCATCACATAGCTTTCAAAGTTAATCAAGTTGACGAGTCCTGAGGCATTAAAGCCCATGACGGAACGAAATGTCCAGTATTCCTAGCTACTATTCGAAGGAGTGCACGGAGTCTTCATGAGAGCAACCGTTGCTTCCCAGTTAGGCTTATACGGGGTTTTGATCCATTACTGCAGATGACTCTTCCACTTCACGTTACTTGTACTCCACCTCCACCAAAAATTGTGAGGACAAGGAGTTTCATAAGTAACTGTTTATCATCCCACATGGAGCCTCAGCCTCAGCTTCAAGCTCAAGGACAAAGTGTGATGGAGTTTCCTCACTTATCAGCCTCACATAAGAATCTGATGGTGGGTATCGTCTCTGCCTTGGAGAATCGCCTTCACTCTCAGCTTCTTCCTTCTCCAGTCCCTCCTGATGTTGAGTATTACCAGAATAAAACTGGGACTTCTCAGGGTACTCTCCACATCAGACCTGGCGTTGATTCCTCCCATGTAAGCTCTCTCTCTCAATCTCACACTCCAAATACAATTCTGCATCTTACAATTGATTGCTTATTTTGAAATCTTAATTAGCTTAAAAGAGCTTTATTAAAATTATCAATATCAATATTTAGTGTACATAATGTGAATTTGGTAGCAGTAGATGTAGTTTCATATTAAATTAATTTATTTTTAAGAGCTTTCCTGAATATTCAGAAACACCTTCGACGTACAATTTTGATCCTTATTATTTCAATTCATTTATGAAATCACTGTCATGACTAGCTATCACTTGAATAACTCAAATAATTAAATAAAACTAATGATTGAAGAGCTGAGAAATTTATCTGACCTAGCAGCTCAAAAATTCAAATTTTTTTTAGTAAAAGTCAATAATATCAATATTTAATGTATATGCAGGTAGAGCTAGTTTTGCAACTTGCTCACACTTAACACAATCAAAAAAGTGATTCAATTTCCGTTGCAAATATTCTTGATGTGGTTTATACTTTATAGATTTACATTTTGTTGTTGAAGAGGGAAATTTATTTTATTAAGGCATAGACGCAGCAAGGACTGATCTCTTAAAAATTAATCTTGAAAATGTCGGAGGAAGTATTCAATTTTATTTTATTTGCGATTGGGTTGAATATTTGTGCTCTGAAAATAATTAATAACAGCCTTAGTTAATTTAATTAATTTAGTGGTTTGAGTAGATAATGGTTGACCTGATACATTATCTTTATAGTTTTTCAAATTGATGGCGCCTGCTGATGATTCTTGATTCATTTTGCTTATTAATAGATTGATTTCATATTAGCAAGTTGGCTACACCTGGAGCTACCAAGTGGAGGTGCCATGGACATAACTAACCTTCAAGCCTACCTCAAACCATCAACAGATGTACCACACTTTCAATTCGAGCTTGTCCAATGCAGCCCTGCATATCTCATTTTCTTCCTCGATTTAACTCCTCGGAAGGACCTTGTCATGTATCCAGATTACCTCAAAACCTTCTATGAAGAAACTCAACTCGACACGTTCAGGCAAAAGCTTGATCAAGTTCCTGAAACCAAACCATACTTCTCCTCCTCTCTCTACTTTCGTCGTGTCGTCTCCCCCACCGGGATTCTGGTAAGCATAAAGTGTGATGAGGATGGTGGAAGTGGAAATGGGAAGAATCGTTGTGAAGAGATTATAAGAGAGCATGTGAGTCCCATTGCTTATGATGTTATGGGGATATGGTTGGACAAACTTTTTAGTGGAGGGAGTAGTAGTGTTGGGGCAACTGAGAGTGTGGAAATGGCCAAGAGGGATCGTTTGATTAAGAGCAGGGCTATAGAGATGGATCTCAGTTCGAGCATGCCGCAGCAATTTGGAGAGGAAGTTTCCAACCGGGTTTTGAGATTTATAAAAGGTGTTTTCAACGTATGACACTGCACCTAGAGAAGATTATATGCTTTTTTCTTTTCCAATTATAATTGATAGTATATTTGTAAGACTTTTGAATCTTTGATCAATGAAAAGGGATATTATTGGTGAAATTTCTTTTTTGAATCATGAATATTGGGTTAGAAATGCAAATTAAGTATATATAGAATTTGTAACACTTGTCAATTTGCGTACCTGTTTTCGGAGTTTCCTGTATTTCATTTAAAGCTTATCGTAAAATGTATTATACTTATTTGTTTCTTTGCTTTTACTTAAAAACACAAAAAAATAAAAAAGATAATTAAGGTATAAAATCTCTAAAGCACCATTTTGTTTCACTCAAACTGAACTCCTAAAAAAACTCTTTCTTGTTTTCTCTACTTATCTCTTTCTCTTCGTTTTTATTGCATACTCATTAAGAAAAATATATTCATATTATACATTTTTCTTGATAAATAGATAAATATATCTTTTGTTTTCATTTGGAAACAAAAATACGAAATTTATAACCAAATTGACCCTTACTCAGTATGCAATTCTCATAAAGATACGTATTTTGAATTACATGGAAAAAAAAATTAAAAAAAGGACCGTAATCATCAGAATTCACATAGTATAGCAACTACCAACTGGCAACTATACCACAGCATTCTATCCACAGCTCTTCGTAAAATTGGACTTCTCAGTTTAGGCCCATATTTGTGTAGGTGAATGGTCTTGTTGTCCCACGGCATTTTCTCTTCTCTTGGGCTTGGATCGATAGACAAAATAGTAACTGCCCAAGCCCATAAGGCACAGCTCCCTAAGATGGGTACAGAGAAAGAGTGGAAGGAAAGTTTACTTTGGCACCACTCCACGCCACTGCACTCTGCAGGGCAGGAAATTAACTTGAAAAGAAAGATCGTCCGTCCTACACCCTTCGATAATGGCACTGGCAGGCACTAGTCGTTTCAGTCATTATTAATTCAATAGAACTTTCAAACAGCTAGGGACAGGGAATAGAATACTAAATGGGATCCCAATTTAATGATAATTTTACTTTTGCATTTATAACGTGACCTTAACAAGTGTGTTACAAAATTAAATAAAAATTTATTTTATCAAATACATATATATATATATTATTTATAAAATAATATACGGCATTTTATTACTTGGTTCTTAAATTTTAGATGAAGTCGAAGTTAAAATGCGAATTTTGTGTAATATCTTTTTGTCTTGTCAATGCTCTGGGCGTAGGTTAAAAGGATGGGCTTACAGCGAGCTGGGGCCGAGCCTCAGCCCTTTCAGTGACTCCGGCTCTGGGTACAACTCCCCATCACTTCACCAGAAAAGGTTGAAAACTCCAATTAAAACCACCCACTTTACATTCCCTGAGATTCAAAAATTACAAACACACCCCAATAAGGTCTTATTTGTTGGGATAATACAAGAGACCCCTACGATAATAATCACCCCTCTAGATTAGGAAGTAACATAAATACCCCCAGTTACGGAAAGATGTTAGAGAAGTATAGACGACAAAAGGGCGTTGTTGACATTGCACTGATATAGTAAATCAATAAATTGCATCTGATATAGTAGAGCAATAAAATCATTAAAATTTCATTTTTTGTTTGGGTTATTCATTATCCCATGAGGTTAAGTGAAAATACAAATTACCCCTTGATTTTTGAATTCTGATGTTAAGTTAAACGGTAAAGAAAGAGAGAGAAAAAGTACTTGGTTATTTTACCAAAATAACCTGATGGTCAACTATATGAGAATTCAAATAGAATAAATAATAGAAGCAATCACTGGGATTAGTAAACAATAATAAAAACATGGGTGAGGTTAAAATAAACGCCTGGAAATTGCCCCCTGGTTTTTTAAATACTTTGACTCCTTTAACCTACTTTTTATCATGCTTCACATCTCTCGAAGAGAAATAAGAAGTTCATTCACATAATAAGACCGTTATGTTTTTAATGGTCACATACAAGCTTGCAGCCTATATATACTCTACATTCACACGTGAAAACCAGGAAGCAAGCATTTGATAGCTAGAAGGAAAAAATCTAAAAGGGCAGCCAAAATGTCTACAAGTTCATCAAGTGCTCACAACAATGGCATCAATGGAAGCATCATCAAGTTTAAAAATAGAAGATGTAGATGTGGGAAGAAGGCTGTAGTTAGGATATCTGAGTTAGAGGCAAATCCAGGCAAACTATATTTCACTTGCTCGAGCAGAGAATGTTCATATTATTCTTAGTGGCATCCTGATGAAGATGAAATCAAAACAGCATCTGAACTTAATATGATGCTATCAACTAGCATGATGGCAAAGCAAGCACAAAAAATCCTTGAAGCTGTGCAGGCCATGGAAATCTATGCAACTCAGGTTAATAATATTGGGCTCAAACTATGGGTAATAAAGAATTGGTTGTAAAGATGGTGTCAATGGCAACTGAACAGAGGGCATTGAAGAGGCTTATCATTCTAATTATTGTAGTTGTTGTATCTATAAAGCTAGGCCTTTTATAGAATGGAATACATGGTATGAAAGTAAACAAGCAAAACAATGCAAGGCATAATGTTGCATAATGTAAAAACAATGCAAGGCATAATGAAACAGTGTATCGTATAATGCAAAACAATGCACGGCATAATGTAAACAAGCTAATATATCATCCATCACTAAACTAAAAGATCCAAAATATAATTTCAAGTAAACCAATATCACAATTTGCATTCAACTAACAGATTCAAAGATCATATCAATATTCATTTTGCATGCACCATGAATACCCAAAAAACCTTCCCTAGACACTGGAAAGCATCCCAATATTAGTTTAAGCATCCTTCAAAACCCAAACTACTAAAAACCTTCCCAATGTAGTAACCAACATCCCAATATTAATTTTAGCATCCCACAAAACTCTAAAAATGCAACAAAAAAAAATAAAAAACTAACTGTATGGTCTTTAGTGTTGCTTCCTAAGTCAGTCTTGAGTTGGCTGACTGCAAGGTGGTTGTTGGCTTGAAGAAAATAGCATCTCATTTGGGTGAGTTCTGAGGGCTTGTTGGCTTCTTGATGTAGTTGGAATTCCTGATGGCTACCCAGATATATGGTTATTGCTTTCTTGCAAACCAAATTGTAATATTATCAATGGAAGTCTATATTATGTAAGTTAATATTGGCTTCAAATTCTTTTCATCAAACCTGGTTGCCAATGTTAACCTTGTTGTTTCTCCTTCCTTGATGTCTTAAGTTCACTTGCTTTCCACTTTGCACCTGTCAGAACAAAGATTAAAATTTTGTTAGTATTTCATAAATTGATGCATAAATGTTTACCCTATGGTAATTTCCATTTACCCGAGGCCTTGTTTTGCTGACTTGCTGTCCAGTTTGCACCTATCATAGAAAAAAATTTTGTTAGTACAGTGATAATAAGAGATACTAAAATGATTGTCTTGTGGTAAAATTGCATTTACCCTAACCCTTATTGTCCTTGCATTAGATGGTGCAACTGTGCATGCCCTCCTATTGTGGTCACTCTCATTATAGAAGCTGCAATATATCATGAATGATATTTTGTTCCTTATCTCAGGTTCATGTGGCTCTCTTCTCCTCACCTTCTTTGGCCTTCTAGGCTTCCTTGTTTTCACAGGAGGTAAAATAGACAGTCCATTAACTTCGGGCCATCTACTTTGATCTGCCAGTGGGTGAAGCATGTCTGCATAAGTCCTTCTCATTGCTTCAATTGTCAGTATTGGGTCAATGTAATCTTCTGCATCCAATCTAGAGTAGTAGATAGCTCCTATTGCATGTTTGCATGGTATTCCTGTCAATAACGATGCTCCACAATCATAATACTGTTGACTAAGCTTGACCTCAAATGTTCTAGTCCCATCTACCACGTCAAACTCCAACTGTCCACTAGGAATCAAACACAATTGTCTTCCTTCATTCATTAACCTTGTCATCTCTGCCTCTACATTGGAGGGCTCCTTCTGATTCTAACCTTGAAGCATCATTCTTTTCTTTTGCAATTTCTTCATAGTTGATTTCCTTGTATGATTCAAAAGAGCCAACATTGGTTTGCACCTCCACACCCCCAAGAAGCTATTAAAACTCTCAATTAAATTATTAGTTGCATGATCTGTTTTGACTATTGTGTCAATTGCCCACTTACATCAAGTAGCAGGCTCTGTGTCCAAAAGCCACCTAGCTGCTGCCTCATTTACTTGATTGATTTTGGTCAGGGCATTCAACCAATCTGTTTTGTTAGTTGATCTTGCTACTTCCCAAAACAGATTATCAATTTTCAACTTAGGATATCTAGACTTGAAGTTTGAGTTAATGTGTCTAGCACACCTCCTAAATTTTGCTGTGGGCCAATGTCTTTTTAAGGCTGAAATCAGGCGTTTTTGTCTATCACTCATCATGGTGATAACTCTTCCATCATGCCTCCCAATATAATCATATAACTTCTCCAAAAACCAACACCAGTTGTCTTCTCTCTCAGCTTCACACATACACACACACAAGTGGAAAAATAGAACCATTTGCATCAAGTCCTATTGCACTCAATAACAATTCTCCATGTGGCCCGTTCAAATGGCAGCCATCCAACTAGACCCATTTATAAAGCCATCTCTGCATGCTGGGAAAGTCATGAAACACCTCTGAAATCTTGGCTGCTGAGTACTTGATCCCCTTACTGTTTTTAAAACCACCATGCTCCCAGGATTTTTTATTTCAACTATAGCAGCAAACCTTGGTAGCACGCATTAATCCTCTGCATGGTTCTCTCGTACTGTCTCTAAAGCTATTGTTTTAGCCCTATACAATGTGTAGTCTTCTACTTCTACATGCCAATTTGTTTTTGCATAAGAACAAATTTCTTTAATTCCAACCTTGGGATTCTCCTTAACAAGTTTCACAATCTTACTGGCTAGCCAAAGTGCTTTGGCATCACGATTCTTCCGCACCCTTTGGCAGTCATGAACACTGTTCATAATCTAGATTTGGAAGGATTTAACAGTGCTGGACATCTGTGAAGCATGTAGCCTCCATGGACATTTGTCAACCTTACACTTTACTGTAACCCTATCATTATCATTCTTCAACTTAATGCTTTCAAACCCTTTCCTCACTACATAATCCCTTAAAACTTCTCTAAAATGGTAAACATCATTGAAAACATCCCCAACTGATAGTTCAAAATCTCTACTGGTGTCTGCATTAAACTTCCTTTTTCTCGTTATCCTTGACATTCTTGCAACTGGTCTTTCATCTGTACTTGACCCACTATCGTAAAAATCATCATCTGTGGAATGATAATAAGAGGGAGGACCACCATCACTTGTATCAGATATATTTGCTTTTGCCTCTGAGTCAGCAGCAGACTTATTTGTATCTGAACTATGTTCTCTAAAGTGTTGTTCCTCTCATTCTGGATAGTCATTATCCTCTCCTGCATCATTATCAAATATATATGAACGCGTCATCACTGCACCAAACTTGACCCTCTACAACTTCATTATCAAAGAACTATGAAGTTGCATTTGGAATAGGTGTTTGAAGAGGCGCAGGAACAAGAGTTTCAATTGGGGCAGATTGTTGAGCCTCAATTGCATTGGAAACATTTGAAGGAGCTACCACAAGGTCTATCTCAATTATCATAGAGTAAAAATCTATGTCTTCATACTCATTAAAAATCTGGATGAGCTCTGAATCAGTCTGGATAATCAAATTCTCTGGTTGCCATGGCACAATAACTTTCACCTGGAACTTTTCACCAGCTAACACAAGCAAACCACATGTGACCATCTTCGTCTCTGCAACCAACTTTTTTAGATTATAGAAAAAGGGATCAATCACCAGTTGATGAGACTTTCTAGACATACAAACTATAAGAATAAACTCACTGCAAAACAGAGTAAATGTAATCTAATTCAGCTTAACATGCATATCAACTTAATATGCATAATATATTACAACACCATCAAATCTTATACTACAACGACCTACAAATAGAACAACTGAAAATTCCAACTGGCTAAAAAGAAACAAACAAATAACAGAATAATTAAACTGTTTCATGCATTACAAGATATTTTCAATGATATAGGCAAACATTATTCATCAAAATAAGATCAAACATTGTTTACATGCATAAATGCTTTGCCAGCATATGACCTTAACATTCAGCACATGTTATTGACCTATCAATTTCGTGTATTACAGCAAGAAAAAAAAATCATTTAAACATTATCAAGGCTTACTACTTTAGTTACCTGATTAAGCATTTACCGCAACAAAAATATTTTTTTTTTATTGTCCACCAAAGTTAAGAACTTTTCAACATAAAACCTACCCATTCATGCGATCTACAACCAAAGTTATTAACTTGCTACCTTTATGACACCATATCTTCTCCATGTTAATGGAAACACGATCACTCCTAACACGTCCTGATATTGAAATCAATTTTGCAAAAAGTTCACTTCTTTTACGAAAGAATAAACCTACTACAGCAAGGAAAGGCAATCCCTTTTTTAATAAAACCCTTGTTTTGCCATGAAACTTCCCCAGTTACATACATGCAAAACACATTAACTATTAAAAAAACATGCAAACAACTTTCATTCCATTGCATCAAAGGCAGTAGTATTACCAGGTGTTGATGACAGACGAACTTTTTCCCCTTTCCTTTGTCCTCCCTTTTGTCATTGACTCATAAATGCCATTCATCTCTCCAACCCGAAATGAAGTTGAATAGTCCGAATAGCCCTTCACGCGTTTCTTTCCTCATAGTGATAATAGTTATTGTTACAATCAATAAATTGGTATCAAGCTTTTTGTTGTTACCTGTTTGACTTGTGTAGCTTAGGAAAACAAAAACAAAAGCAAACAAGTTATAACCATGGTTTGCCTCATATTTCAACCATGGTTAAATGGGTTGGATTTTTTTTACTGTTTGATTTGACTTCTACTTTTACACACTGTCCCCTGTGCATAATTACATATTTTATTTTAATACCATTTAACTTTGTTTCCAATAATACCCCTCTTTCGTTTAACTTAACGTCAAAATTCAAAAATCAAGGAACAATTTGTAATTTAAAATATTAAAGAGGGTAATTTGTATTTTTACTTAACCTCAGGGGATAAATTATTAATAACCCTTTTTGTTTATTCTCTAGCCTCCCCTTATCTTTTCTTCATAAGCCAATTCATTCACAATTGAAATTTCATAAATAATCCATTGAGCCACCAACATCTACCACAACAACCACTAAACCGACCTCCTGTACCATCTCTTCCATTTCTGCCAAATCTGCCACTTGTCCCGACACCTCTTTCTCCCGGACTCCCAAATTGATGGGATCTAGACACGGCCGCCACATCAATAGCCCTAGAGCGACTATCCTCCCTGAAATCTACGGTGAATTCCACTGGTTGGCCTTCATAGAATCTTGAAACCCTTGCATATACAAAATGAGAGTCGTAAAATGCATTGGATTTGTTTATGTATAATGGTGGTGATTGGTCCTTTAAAGGCATTGGGATTTTGTGAGGGTAGATTCTATTTGGGTAATTGTTAATATTGGCTTGAATGGTTGTCTGTGGTGGTGTATCTTGGGCGTTTGTTGGTTTATGTCGTTCATTGGGTTTTGTTAGGTTGGTTTTGTTGCTAGGTGTTGTGTTGCTATTGGCTATTGTCGCCTTGTGTGTTACGGGTGCTACTGTTGTCGGGTTATCTTTTTTTTTTTACTAAATTATTTTTTTAAAATGATAGAGGATGTATAACACTTTGGATTGAATGGTTTGTGGAAGTGTTTATTGGGTTATACAATCAGTGAGTTCTGCTGGTTGTTGATGGGTGGTGGTTGTTAGTTTTCTGGTTTTTGCTCATAGGTTGCTATGTTAGAGGGTGATTATTTTTCCATTTGAAGTCTGAATTTTACAGAATCTCAAACTTCAAACTTTTTTTACAATGATTGTTTTCGGATTGAGCACTTTTTCTCATATAAAAATATTTGAATAGAAAAGCTATATTTTTAAGCTTTTATTTGAATGAGGAAAAATCTAAATAAATTATTTATTTTTTATTTTCTAAAGTACCCTTGACAATTTTAATTATAAATTCTTTACAATCTTTTCCTAATCCAAAATGCTTATGGGAATGCAGTCTTTGAACCCTTGAGCAACTCTTTCAAGCATCAAATTAATATTTTGTTTTTAATTATTCTATTGTTAAAATAATTTTTTGAATACTCATTTTTTATTTTTTAATTATATAGTAATTAAAAAAATTCATATTATATATGAGAAACATTACTTAGCAATATAATTTTTTTATGGTACTATAGTATTCTAATTTTGATTTTGTTATATTGATCATTTATGGACGTTTATGTAACATATATAATATGCAATACATATAGCTAAATAAGGACATATATGTTAAATTATTCGCTTTCAAATTTTTTTAGTTATTAAAAACAAATAACTTAACATTATTATCAGATCTTAAAAAATAAAAAATAAATATATTATTCAGACATTTGTACTAAGACCTCTTCATATTTCAATGAATTTCAAACAAAAGAACAATCAGCCCATCGCTGCCACTTGATGTTGGGTTGAAGCCTTTGTGCTGATGGTTGTTTCTGGGTTATTGTTTTTTGATGTTTTCTGGTTTGGTTGTAGTGGGTGTTTCACTTTTCTTTTTTTTTTTTTAAATTTTTTTCTAAAAAATGTTAAAATTTGAAGAATAATCAACATACAACACTTTGATTTTTTTATTCTATTTAAATATTATTAATATTATTTCTTTTTAGTTTGGTGAGGATGATATTGTCTTTACGTGAAGTTCATGTTCGGTCATAATTCGTCTAACGTCCGTCTGCAATAGTGGGTCTTTATGTCACTTTCCGATCTAGAGGGGTGACTTGTCGTACGCTCATAACTGAGGGGTCTATAAGTCCCTTGTACGCTTGTCTGGTAATCAAATGTGTATTACTGGTAAAAATATTAACTTTACTGACAAATGATAAATGAAGCAACAGTTTGAAAAGTTTAGTGGTACATTGAAGAAAAAAAATTAAATCTCAGGGGGTGTGTAAGAGACACCGAAAATCAAAATCCAATAGGATATCGACGAATTTGTACCTCGATTGAACACTAATCAATGAGAGTCGAAACGTGGGAAACCACACTTGACATTTGATGGTGACCTTCATTAGTTTCCCTGACAGGCTGCCCCCCTCATATTAGCATCTCGGCCAGACTCACACATGTAATAGGTAAATAGGAGACAGAACTGGCCACGTGGATTGGGTCCCGTTCTCAAATTGGTCCACACCCTTGAGGTTGACTAACGGGTCCCACGTTCGCCAGATAAACAGCAGGGTGAGTGAGTTGGTATCGGTACTAATCAGAGTGTAGGCGACCAATATTCCCATTCCAAACATGAGTGAGTTGGTATCGGTTCGTTTCTTGTGATCAATTTCATGTTCTCTGATCAATCAAACGTAATATATTACAATGTAGTATTTGTTTTTTCTTTACTTACTATTATTTGTTTTTCTCATTCATGGAGAATTTGAGGGAGAACTGAACTGAAATGAAATTGAGATAAATAATCTTTACTTAATAATCAATCACAATCAAATCTAATAAAAAAAATTACTAAGTACATGTATTTAACTAAAAAATATTAAAAATAAATATAAAAATATTAATTAGAAAATCAATCATAATTAAAATTTTCTATTTTAGAAAGTCAAAAACTATAATTAAAAAATCTTTAATTTATTTCTAATTTATCATACATTAATCATTCACTGTCTTATTAGAGAGAAAGTTGTGTACCAAAAATCATTAAAAAGAATATTTTATACAATTCTATTAATAGATTCTCTCAAACTATTTATTAATAAAAAATAATAACTTTTTAAAATAAATGTACAATACTTCTTTTAACATATCTTATCAAGCTATATATTGCTATTTTTCTATTAATAATAGTTTAATAAAATATGTCAAAGGAATTTGGGGGCCTAGGATAAAAGAAAGAGTTTTTTAATATTTAACATAAAAATAAAATAAATTCCATTAAAATTACAATTTTTATTTAATTAAAATGTCATCATAATTTTATTATTATTGTTTATTCAATTATTAAATTTTTTTGGTATATTTCAATTATTTTTTTACATATTTATGAAGAGGCTCAATTTTAGTATTTAACTAATTTTTCTAAGTCTTTGCATAACTTTTTCATATCTAAATTCATATTTTCTAATAGACATGCCTAAAAATAAAATAAATTGATAAAAATAAAAAACTATTAAAATAGATAGTCATAGAGACCAAAATTATAGTGAGATAATGTACCTCTTGGTCATTAATCTTGATAGAACGAGAGAGTTTGATATACGTGATTGAGTTAGAAAAATAAGCTTGTAATATAAAAAGAGAATGCATATAAAGTTAAGAGCTTTAAGTTATATATTAATGATTAATTTTTCTACTACTACACATTAATAATAATATTGGCAGTCTTTTGAAATTTGAAAACCCATTTTATACAAATTTGAAATAAGATATTATAATCTAATTGTAATTGATTGCTAATAGAATTAATTATAGATATTTAAGGAAATAATTTCACTTTGTATTTTCGTTAAACTTGAATTCCCATAAAACACAAGAAATGGTATTTAAGAAAACAAAAAATATTGTATATATAATTCTTTGAAAAGTGAATTCCCCGTAATTAATTATCTTTACATAAAATATGGGTCTTTGAGGATTTAACCATTGGGATCTTATCTGAATTTTAGGTTTAATGTGTTGATAACGTAACATAGATTTTTAGGGCCTTAAGAATTTACATAAAAATTTGGGGCCTCATTTATTTCAGTTTAGGGCTTTGATGATAGAATATAAATTTTTGGGGCCTTACTGAAATTTGGGGCCCCGGTCAATTGCCTCACTTGCCTAGGGTTGAGCCGGGCCTGGTTATCACTTAATTGACAGAGTGATTTTAATTTAATATAAATGTAATATTGTTACAGATATTTAATGTAGGCAAACAGAAAGCTCTCATGCATGCACGCTCCAAGTAAGCTCTTCGTACATAACACAAAACAAAACACTGAGACTGAGGTATAGAAATGGATGGGATCACAAGCCAAATGTTACAACCTCGAAGGACTACGACGCTGTTGGACACATGAAAATATTGAACTTGAGAACAATCCCAATTAATCACGGCACCTCACTGCAACGTGGTGGCATGCAAGATCACCACACATCTTAATTATTTATAAGTACGGGATCATCATGCATCATGCTCAAGCCACTCCCAATCCCATGCTGCTTTCCGCCTATATAAACACATGTAGCTCTCTCTATGCTAGTGATCACTAAGGGTCTCTACAATCACTGAAGTTCCCTTAGTAGTAAAGAGAGAGAGAGGGAGAGAGAAGAGATGGGCGTCATTCTTCTATTTTGTGTCATCTTCTGTGGTCTGCTCTTTGTCACTTTACAAAAAACTCAACAAAAGAGAGGACTCCCTCCTGGTTCATTGGGCTTGCCATTCGTAGGGGAGACTCTGAAAATGTTCTCCCAAAGCCCGGGAACTTTCTTTGCTACTCGGGGACAAAGGTTACTCGATTATCACATCTTATTTAATATTTATAAGTTAAGTTTATATTTTTTATTTACTGTTTAAGTTTTTAATTTGTGATGGGCAATTATTACATGAACTAACGGTTGGTGGGTGCTTTCCTAGACATGGAGAGGTGTTCAAGACCCATATACTTGGGTGTCCAAGCGTGGTGTTGGGTAGTCCTGAGGCCATTAGACATGTGTTAGTGACGAAGGCACAACTATTCAAGCCCATATATCCTCCAAGTAAAGAAAAATTACTTGGTTCATGGGCACTTGTCTTCCACCAAGGCGTTTACCATGCTCGTATCAGAAAATTGGTTCAAGCCTCTTTCGCTCTCAATGTAATTCGAAACTCTGTCCCTGGCATAGAAGCTATTGCTAACTCTACACTAGCATCATTGCCTGATGGCCTAGTAGTCAACACTCACCGTGAAATGAAGAAGGTTGGCTCAGCTGTTATATGAATATTGCTATAATTAGCCACTATTTAGAATATATTTCTTCACGTTCTCATAGTTTGAGAGTTGTATATTAAAGAGTTTTTCTCTTTTACCAAAATACTTGGAGCATAGTTAATTTTGTTTAAACTGCATACCAGCTCAGAACTGAAATCTTACCAGAGAATACTTTTGGGTTAGTTAATTTATCGTTATTTCTTTAAAATTGTACGTATTTAAATGGCCATGTAAAATATTTTACGGAAAAATAATAGTTATTAGCTGATTAATTACCACAAAAAAATATTGTTTATTCGTTTATTAAGTTGAATAGTTCTAATATTTCACGTCTTTTTAATTTGACGGACCTTTTCTTTCTTGACCATGGCAGTTCACATTCGATGTAGCTGTTTTCTCTATCTTTGGTGGCCTGGACAATCGCTACCATGAAATGCTCAAGAAGAATTACGCTATTCTCAACGAAGGGTACAATTCTTTCCCTATAAACTTACCGGGATCCTTATACTCCAAATCAATCTCGGTAAGCTTCATAAGTAGTGCTAGAGAAATCTGCAAAAGTCTCGTAATTTCTTCGATTTTAAGTGTTGAGTTAATTTAACTTCTTGACCGAAAAGGCAAGGAAAAGGCTGAGCAAGATTCTTTCTGAGATAATTAGAGAGAGGAAGGACAAGAATATAGCTGAGGCTGCAGAGAGAGATCTTCTGAGTAACCTGATGAACTTGAGAGGCGAAATCTTAACTGATGATCAAATAGCTGACAATATCATTGCTGTTTTGTTCGCCGCTCAAGACACTACAGCGAGTCTCTTAACATGGATTCTGAAATATCTTCATGATGACTCAGAAGTCCTAAATGCTGTCAAGGTTAGAAGTTAATTAATCTCACTGATCTCTCCATTTTGTTTTTCATGCATAGATCGAACGGTACCTTTTGTTAATTATTAGCTTGTCAAGCATAATTAATCATTGAAGTAATAACTAATTAATGTAATGAAATCTTGTTGCCATTTCAGATGGAACAGAAAGCGATTTATGAAGCAAATGGGGGAGGAAAACGAGGGTTAACATGGGCTCAAACTAGAAATATGCCTTTAACGAACAGAGTAAATTAACATAATTAAGATAACATACTCAAAGAACGTTGTCGTATATATATAGCAACAGACAAATATTAATTAATAAAGCTTAATTTGTTGATTTCAGGTTATAGCAGAAAGCTTAAGAAAGGCAAGCATCATATCTTTCACTTATAGGGAAGCTGTTGATGATGTTGAATACAAAGGTAAGTTAGACAAATTAATTGTGTACTATTCAAGGGAATCTCACTAGACTAGAAGGTTGATCAACATTTAATTAGTATGATTAATTACTATTAGAGTGATATAAATGTATATGACAAGTGCAAGACAAGATACCTTTTAGCACGTGAAGAAGGTCTGTCAGTTAGAGAGTTGAAGTACAAATTAAATGAATGGTAATGGATTTGATCTCAATAGATTCAAGCACGACTGAAGAGCAATGTTCACCTTGTTAAATTTCCATCTATGTCGCTGCGTCAAACACCTTTGTCTCATTCATTTCATTATTGTCGCTCTCATTATCCTGAAAATCCACTTTCATAAAAGCTAGCCATGAGCTAGTAGTCCCCATCTCCTTCACTGTGAGCCATAACTACAATCTTATGAACCACAGTAAGCTAGACATCTTCCTCATGCGTAGGAAAGCCCATTCCACTAGCCGGATTTGATCGTTGGAGGGCCATGGTGCGAAATAAAGATTAAAGAGGGAGATCACGTGGAAAACAACAATTAAAGGGGGAACAAACTGAGAAACTCATGAACAGAATGAACCTAATGATAAAAATTTAAAATTTTCATATGTATTTCATAATTTTTATTTTATTTTTTTTGGCCTGGCGCCCTCCCAACAAGAAAATGTAGCTCCCCCTCCGCCAGCCTCTCATTGTACTTCGTTTTATCAATTACTCCTTAAGGCTTTTGTTTTATTCACACCCAAGTGGAAATTAATCTATCTTTATTACCAGCAACTTGTTTATGCTGCATATATAAGAGTACAATCTCATTATTTAATGTTGCATATGCATATCACATCACAACTAACTTCAGAATTATATTACGAGTTATAATTAACTACGTTGTTTCGAAATTTAATTAAAATAGAAACGATATATGACAGATATTGTCTTGAAATATGAACTAAAGTTAAATATATGTTGATGTAATAGTGTCTTGTGTTTTGAGCTAT
This sequence comes from Boswellia sacra, assembly GCA_013180625.2. Taxonomy (NCBI): domain Eukaryota; kingdom Viridiplantae; phylum Streptophyta; class Magnoliopsida; order Sapindales; family Burseraceae; genus Boswellia; species Boswellia sacra. The sequence continues at coordinate 271,007 of SNVD02000038.1, read as the reverse complement.
ATAGGGACTGACCGTGGCTACCTTTTCTTGACAGGATACTTGATTCCCAAAGGATGGAAAGTACTTCCTTTGTTTCGAAATCTTCATCACAATCCAGATTTCTTTAACGAACCGGATACGTTTACTCCTTCCAGATTCGAGGTAGGGGGTTACTTTTACATGATAGTAGTTAATTTATCAACAAATTAGGCTAGCTAGAGGCATGGAATACAAATTATAGTTACGTTAAACTGCTCTTATTTAGTTTATACACTGCATCTCTGCAAATTTTGCTATTTTGACTTATCAGGAAAGAATGATAATTAAAACTAATTTATAATTGAATGCAGGTTGCGCCGAGGCCTAATACATTCATGCCCTTCGGCCATGGATCTCACATGTGCCCGGGAAGCGAAGTTGCCAAGCTTGAGGTGCTGATCCTAATCCACCATCTTTTCAACAAGTTCAGGTATATTATATTTGTGTGTCAAAACTGAGAATTGAGAAAGAGAGAATTATTATGGACAAGAAGGTAGAGAAGATTTGAAGATCAAATGACAAAATAAGATGGATGCAAATTAATACATTAATTCTGAATAAACAAAAATAATACAATTAAATTAAATTAACGTAATCGATTAGTAATGAGTGAGAGAAGACTCAGACAATCTGTTTATTGACATACAAGTGCTGACAATATTCAAATCGCTATCGATCATGACATGATTGTAGGAACAGTAGTGTGACATTGATTGCAATGTCACTTTTCATTGAGCGCGTGGTAGTGTTAATTAGAAACGCATCAAGCATTTACTTTAAAAAATCAAATCTGATGCAAAAATAGTTCACTTTAAGAGTAGATATTAATAACATTAAAATGATAAATAATCTCTGTTGCAGGTGGGAAGTAATTGAATCGAACGATGAGGTTGAGCACGATCCATTTCCAGTACCATATAAGGGACTCCCAGCTAAGTTCTGGAAAATACCATGAAGCAGTGCAGCCAGTAGTTCCACTTGTTTAATTTCCTAGCTACAGAGATCGATGCAGCCGAGATTAAATTTTCTGTTAGGTTTGATGTCGCTCTAGAAAGTTGCTCGTGCCCTCGTTCCTGCTCACTGTGTTGTTGCAATCAGATCCCACATAAACTGAATGGTAACTTTCTGTTGCCATATGGGGTTGGGGAGTTACATTTGTCGGTTTTAGTGTTTTAGGTGGTCGCTCGTGCTTGGAATTTTGTAAGCTTCTAATAATTAGTTGCTTCTCTTTGAAATTTGGGACTATACCTCCTTGTCTTTAATCTTGAACGCGAGATGCCCTTCTTGATATTTCACGTCAAGTTTCTGCAAATTCAAAGTGGCGTTGTCGTTTTTTTAATATGCAGTTAATGTCACGAGTTTATCATGTATACGTGATGCACTCTCCTATTTAAACGTACTATATCGATCCCTCAATTTCATGCCAGGTGCTGCCATGCCATCCATGGAAGCATAGCGACCAGTAAGTCTGAGACTAGACCTGGCTTAGACAAGCCATATAATTGCATAATATCCTTTGGACCAATCTTTAAGCTCTCAGGAATAAACGAACGAGAGGCCGGGCTAGCTAGTGCAAAATACAGGAGAGCCTTGATGGATCTTCATCATAATTGAGCTATTAAAGCACGTGGCAAAGCGAGCTCTGTCAGTTGCCGTCATTGTTTCGGACTTAAAAGACTCTAATAGCACTGACATACCGAAAGCTAAGTTGATTTGAGAGTCCTCGGGGCAGTGCTTTTTTATCCAAATTTGCGCTAAACAAAAGGAAACAAGAGTAATCAATTTATTCACAAGTATGATTGATTGAGATTTCAGTAAGTTGATACAAGAATTTTGACCAACGCTAACAGTGACATGTCACAAATTGACAGATGATAAGCTAAGTGTAATGGTTATTATGCCCTCAAATGAACAACAAAAGCATTTAGTCAAGCTTAATTACATTGAAACTTCCTCAAACATGTTTTTATCTTTCCTAATTCTTCTTTAATTGATTCAAATCCAATCAAGAATTAACCTAACTTCATAACTCATCATGGTATTCATAAACCAAATTGCACACTTTGAACAAGAAATTGATTTACTTATTTGGTCTCCGTGCATCCGAAATATTTATGAGCATCAAGTGGTGTTTGAAATCTCATATCACAATTCAAGCCTCTTATTCTCTTACATTAGCTTGCAACCGACTACTCACGTATTTGATCTCCTGCTTCTCCTATGATTGGTCCGATCAAATGCTCACAATCGACTACTTACGAATCCAAACTACCACTCCTCTTACAATTGCTTTGATCAACTACTCATGAGTCTTTCCACAAGCTATGCTTCTTACTACAACAAAATCAAAGTCAGAGTGCGCTAAATTTTTCATTGGCACTAACCCTCTAACGATCAAGTTAGTAAAAGGTTAGCTTTTAGGTGAAAAATCTCAAAGAAGATAAAAGAGGGGAAAGTGTATAGAGAGAGTTGGGAATTTTTCCAAGAGATTCTAATCCTATACTAGTCAACTTTACCTCTATTTATAGGCAGAGCATGTAGTTTACATCTTTGATCCTGACTATCATTCTTGATATGTGGCTTCATCTTAGAGCATATAACTTGTATCTTTAATCCTGACCATTGACCTCTAGCACATGTCTTCATCTAAATGCATCTTTCGTTTTTCTAAAATTTCATTTACAGATGTCATGTACATATTGTATAATCTTGCCAGCCATAATCCAGCTATCAAATGTCAAATGGCGCTACATCTATAATTTTCAGAGCAGTTACTCTATCTGTATTTTTCGAAAGCGGTTAGAGTCACACCAATATCGTGACTGTCTGCGGTATGCTCAAAATGTTTTAGTAAAAGAGACATTAGTGCTTAAAATTCCCAAACACGAATTTCTTTCACACTTTTCTTTTTATGAGCCATCCTCTAAAACATAATATATTCTAAGCACTTCTTTGCTTAACTTTCTCATTGACCACTTGTAATAAATATTTTTAATAAAATAATAATACATCTACAACTTATTAACAACCATTTTTTATATAACCCGAGTTAACAAGCTATCATTAGATGAGTAAAAAATAAAAATAAATAAAAGATGTTAAATTCAATGACATGATAATTAGTTATCCAATAATATTTTGCCAACTCAGATTGTATAAAATATTGATTGTAAATGAGTTGAAAAACTAGTATTATTCTTTCTGATAACTTATTCTCATCATCCTCATTTATTCTCCTCATTGATCACTTAGAATAGATACTTATGAGCACCTCGTAGCTTCTCACTTCTTCTTACCATCCGCATTGACTACTTGTTTTAGGTACCTATGAGCACCTCCTAACTTAACATTTTTACTAACAACTTGTAATATACACTTCTGAGAACTTCTAATTAGGACAAATAAGGTCTTTTTTTTATAATGTATTATTTATATCCATAACACAGTCAAATAATGATCGATGCACATACATAATTAATAGCTCGTCACTCGGACTAAGAATCTATCAATCTCGTATAAATTGTATTAAAGATTAAGATAAATATCAATGTCGCGACGTAGACAACACAATTTCCACAGCAAATTTGATGTCCAATATGATTCAATTCGCGTGAAAAAGAGCCTTGGTGTCGCGTTTGCAACCTCTGTTCTCGTAGAGTACTGCGTTATTTATTACTTGATTAATTAGTTTAATATTATAACACTAATAGTACAATTACTTGCTAATTAATTTGTCTCACCTTGACAAATGACAAGTAGATCTATTTATTATATACGATCACAACGCGCCAAACTGTACTATGTGATGATAGAGAGTGTTGCCAAATGAATTTCAATCATTTTTCAGTAAATAAATATTTCATAGAATCACTTCGGGCCAGTTTGCTCCCCAAAAAAAAAAAAAAAAAATCAAAACTGTTGGTGTCCTTAGAAATATATTGGAATACCCTTAGTACTACGTCCAGCTATAAAAAATGTCATAAGCCCAACCCGACCCATGTGGAAATAGAACATACTTAAATGGGCCTCTTGATCCATTTAAAAAAGGAAACCACGAGAAAAAAAGTTGATAAATTTGACTATCATTCGTTTCCTTCTCCCTGAGGACTTCTTTCAAACGCGTTGTGATCTATCTTGCGGAGCAATGGTGAGTATTTTCATGCGAAACTCTAAATTTAATTTTATCATTTCGCCTTTTTTTACAGATCATTATGCGTTTATGTTTGGTTCCTGATGTTTATTGAACTGCTTTTTTAAATTTTTATTAATTCAATCATTTATTTGAAATCGTTATTAATGTATAAAATTTGAACCGTGGATGTGATTTTTTTTTTAAATGTTAAACTGAATAATAGCCCATTTTTGCTTTCTTCTTGTTTTAGGAATATATATCTTTTCGCTTTTGATAGCTAGTAAGCTAATGAAAGTCGCTCTTTTTTTGAATTAGGAACCGTGACAATTTAATTTTTGAATTGTGCTTTTATAGCTGGAAGTCGTTTGTTGTGAACTGTTTTCTTCTTTTATGTGTACCTCTGATGGGTTTTATGATGTCTTACGGGAGCGTCAAGCATTGTGCTATGTGATAGGATTTGGGCTGTGGAGGATTATAAGAATGTATGAAATGTAAAGGAGGAGAATTTTGTAGTCTTGAACCAATTTGTGTGTTATACTTTGAAATTTTCAAATTAAAAATATCAATTTGATGGTTTCACTTTGTTGTATTTTGATGAATTCTAACAGTCATTCCAGGCAAGCCTTTATAGAGGTGGATCTCGGAGAGAGAAACCGAGAGGACGTCATCCTGGTTTGACAGCACAGAAGAGGCAAGAGATTAAGGAAGCGTTTGAACTTTTTGACACCGATGGGTCAGGTGTGAAATACCTTACTGATTTGTGTATTTGATAAATATGTTGGTCTAACTTATAAAGTTTTTATTTTCACTGTGTTATACAGGGACTATTGATGCCAAAGAGTTGAATGTTGCCATGAGGTATGAATATTGATGTATACTAATAAACTTTTTAAGCTGACAAGTCATGAATACTAAATTTTTCTTATGACAGGGCGCTTGGTTTTGAGATGACAGAAGAGGTGACTCCTATAACATGAATTATTATTTTTTTATTTCAACTGTTCATTGCGCCATTATGATTTATAATTCTGGGTTTTTCACATCTCTAAAAGGTGGGAGATTTGCCTTTATGTTTAGAGCTGTTGCATGCTCTATTCTTCCATGACTAACATATTAAACTTCTGTGCCGTTGCAGCAAATCAATCAAATGATTGCTGATGTGGACAAGGATGGAAGTGGAGCAATCGATTTTGATGAATTTGTTCACATGATGACAGCTAAGATTGGTGAAAGAGACACTAAGGAAGAGCTTATGAAAGCATTCCACATCATTGACCAGGATAACAATGTAAAGTTCTTTTTATTCACAACTTTGGGTTGGCAGTTTCTATTGAAATACTGATTCTGTTTTTTTGGCATGCAGGGAAAGATATCAGCCGAAGACATTAAGCGTATTGCAAAGGATCTGGGTGAGAGCTTCACCGACTCAGAGATTTATGAGATGATCAAGGAAGCGGACAACGACCGTAAGATAACCTGCATTTCCTAATTTTCCTGTGATTTTTACTTACAATTTTTCTAAATGACCTGGCAGATTAGGTTTATTTTACTTCTGATTTTGAGCCAAATGCATATATTAGGTGTTTCTTCATTCTTATTTTTTTTTTTTTATCTTTTAGATGGTCGTTTAATTTACAGTCTGCAATTTGACCAAATTGCAAGAGTTGCTTTGATCATTTGCTGATAATCGCCATAGTTTTGGAAAATCTAACTTGTTAGTTAATGAGGCTTTTTTCTGATTAAAACAGTTAGTGAAGTGATCAATTGTACTCTCTCTCTCTCTCTCTCTCGCGTCCTCTTTCATGTCAAATTTTGACTAGGCAAAATCCATTGGAGAAAATACTTGAAGTGTGCTTGTTAAGAATAGAGAAGCCCTTCTAGTGTTTGTTGGGAATAGGTGCTTCTTAAAAAAGTATTTTTTTTTTTAACTTACGTAGTAGGCAATCCTGAGCAAAATCCGAAGGCCTTCCTGTAGGGATGGCATTGTCACTGGAATAGTACACAAAATATGATGCTAGGTTATTGCGATTTTTTAGAGTAGGCAATAGTTTTAGAAATTATTTAGTCAAAAGCTATAAGCTTTGCCATGCCCTATAAGCAGAGATTTTTTAGGTGAAAGTATTTTTAGACTTGCCACAATTGTTTTTCCTTTTGGTTTTCTGAATTTTGCCTTAGTGACTGTACAAGATGGTTTTTCATTTCCTGCATATCACATCACAAAACAAGTTCTGTTGCAGAGGAGACAGTGATTTCTGATCACCTGCCACTGCGTTCTATTTTAGTGGTTAAATTTTGAATTTGGAGAAATTTATCTGTTTTACTTTGCTGTGTATTTCTTCTCATCGATATGATCGTTCTTGAAATATGCAGATGACGGAGAAGTAAACGTTGAAGAGTTCATGAGGATGATGAGGAAAACTTCCTATGGAATCTAGAAGCTTTGCTCAAGGGATCATACCTTAGGTGTATTATATTTGTATGATAAAAAAAAAAAATACTTGGATAGAAGTTTGGGCTTTACTGTTTATTACGTAGCAAACTTTAATTATTTTAAGTTGTTTGATTGTTCTAATGCATAGTTGTCCATGTTTTGCAGAACTTATTATTAATTATTAAACTTTGATTTTCTGAAGTTTATAAAGCTCTGTTTTGTACATGAGCTATTGGAGTAGACTATGGCATGCTTACCATTCTGGAACTTTTCTAGCTTCTGTCATCGGCTTCCCATGAATTATATGCTTGGTCGCTGTGTATAAGAAATTTCTATTTTTATTTCTTTTTTGAAATTCAGGGTTCTGCACTGCTTAGCCCTGGCCTTCTTGGGCGTTAATCGAAACAAGTTATTTTCCGTTGAATTCTTTTCTTATTCACTTTAATATTTTGATGTCAACAATGGATTCTATAACATAAAAATGTGGCTTACTTGCATTCAGCCGGAACCTCTTTTTTTCTTTATTTTTAAAATTTTGGATATAAATTCATCGTAGACCCCCATGACCATGCATGTATCTAAATTTTCATTTGACAAAGAGGCTAAAACGTTTTATTTGAATTATTATCCACGAGCACATGCCGAAGCATAATGGTACCGAAACTGCAATGGCGGGAAACTCAACTGAAACACCAGAACTCCTTGCATAGAAGGGAAGGGAGCAATGGCCAGGACTGTTTCTAATCTTCCATGGCGTTTTGTCTCTCCTTTTCTTCTTCCAAATTTTGCTCGTTTCCATACCCTTCCTCGTCCTCCCAAACGCAAAGCATTCAGTTTTATTTCTCTTCTAAAACACTGCCCGAGTGTTGAACACTTGAAGCGTTTGAAAGCTCTTCTCATCGTCCACGGTCTCATACACGACAGACTATTGCTTGGAGAATTTCTCAAGTCTTGTTTTCATCTGGGTTCGCCAGCTACCGCTCTTGCTCTTTTCCAAACAATTAAAATACCATCTTTGTCCTTGCAGAATTTGATGATCAGGAATCTTTGCCATTATGGACAATACGAAGATGTGCTATGCGTCTACATCAAATGCCAAGTTTCAGGTTGTTCATCTGATGATTTCACATTCCCTTTTGTGATCAAGGCGTGTTCGTATTTAGGTGCAATTAGGATAGGTAGAGAGATTCATTGTGTCGTTTTGAGAACTGGGTATGACAAAAATATTGTTACACAGACTGCTTTTATTGATTTCTATGCGAAAAATGGCGACATGGGGACTGCACGTGTATTGATTGACAGAATTCCCCAACCAGACTTGGTTTCATGGAATGCTTTAATTGCTGGTTATTCTTCAAATGGGCTTGATCGGGAAGCACTTGAGGTTTTCAGGCGGATTCGATCAATGGATTTGAAGCCTAATATGAGCACTTTGGCAAGCGTAATTCCTGTATGCACCCGCTTGGGATGGTTCTGTTTTGGTAAATCTCTTCATGGCTTTATCGTCAAATCTGGATACCTATCTGATGTTATTCTGGTGCCTACTTTGATCTCAATGCATGCTAGTGATTTAGATTTGTATGCTGCTAAAAGATTATTTGATTCTGTGGTAGAGAAAAATGTTACTGTTTGGAATGCAATGATATCTGCTTATACACAGAGGAAAAAGCTTTTTGAAGCTTTTGAGATATTCAGGGGAATGTTAAGAGTTCAACTAAAGCCTGATTTGGTTACTTTTGCATCTATTATTCCCTCATGTGATGACCATAGTAGCATTTTGTATGGTGAATCCCTTCATGCTTGTGCAATAAAGCAAGGGTTAGAAAATCAGGTTTCTGTTTTGACAGCCCTCTTGTCAATGTATGCCAAGGTTGGAGACGTTGATTCAGCAGAGTTTTTATTTGATCAGATCCCAAATAGAAATCTCTTGTCATGGAATGCCATGATTTCTGGTTATGTGAGTAATGGGCTATGGCATGCAAGTTTAGCTGTATTTTGTGAAATGCAGTTTGCAGGATTCATTCCAGATGCAGTCTCCATTGTTAGCGTTCTTTCAGCTTGCTCCAAACAAGAGGATACTTTGCTTGGTAAATCTGCTCATGCACATAGTGTAAGAAATGGTGTAGATTTAAACCTTGATGTTTCAAATGCACTATTGATGTTTTACTCTGATTGTGGTAAACTCTTCTGTTCTTTAGAAATATTTCACAAAATGCCTGCAAAAAATGCTGTATCATGGAATATTATAATATCCGGGTTTGTACACAGTGGAGAAGTGGAAGAGGCAGTTAACCTTCTTAAGCAAATGAAAAAAGAGGGAGCAGAGTTAGACATGGTTACCCTAATAAGCATTATCCGTTGTTACAATGAGAAGGAGAGCTTAAAGCAAGGCATAGCTATTCATTGCTATGCTATTAGAAGTGGGTTTATCTCAGATGTTTCTTTAATGAATGCACTTATTACCATGTATTGTAACTGTGGAAATCTTAACGATGGGAGGTTGCTCTTTGAAATCATGCATGAGAGGAGCCTGGTATCTTGGAATGCTCTGATAACTGGCTATCGATATCACAACTTAGAGAATGATGTATTGGTCTTGTTTGGACGAATGATAATGGAGGGTCAGAAGCCAAATCATATAACTTTGCTAAATTTGTTGCCTGTATGCTGTACCCAGGTGCAGGGTAAATCTGTCCATGCGTTTGCAATTCGAACAGGATTGGTCCACGAAACTACTCTACTGTCATCTCTTCTATTGATGTATGCTAGATTTGAAAATACAAAATTATGTCTCCTACTGTTTCAAGTGGGGGACAAGAGGGATATTTCTTTGTGGAATGCTATTATGTCGGTGCACATCCAAATAAAAAGTGTCAAACAAGCATTTGCCTTCTTCAATGCATTGCTATGCGAGGAGTTGGAACCTGATAAAATAACAGTTCTAAATTTAGTTTCCGCATGTGTTCAATTAAACAGCCTGAATCTTAGTCGTTCTGTAATGGCTTGTGTGATACGCAGGGGCTTTGATAAGGATGTGGCTGTCTACAATGCCCTCATAGATTTATATGTAAGATGTGGATGCATTTCTATTGCAAAAAAGCTATTTCAAAACTTGCTTGAAAAAGATGACGTCTCTTGGTGTGTGATGATTAATGGGTACGGATTACATGGGGATGGGGTTGCTGCCCTTGATCTTTTCGTCCAGATGCAACTTTCAGGGGTGAGACCAAATGAAGTCACCTATTCCAGTATTCTATCAGCTTGCAGCCATGCAGGTTTAGTTGAGCAAAGCCAGATGTTGTTCAACTCTATGGTAGATCACGAAATATCACCAACAATGGAGCACTACGCATGTATGGTGGACCTTCTTGGGAGAACTGGCCACTTGAACGAGGCTTATAACATTGTTGAGCAAATTCCTTGTAAACCCTCTGTAAGCCTGCTTGAATCTTTGTTAGGTGCTTGTAGAATCCATGGCAATGTTGAAATTGGGAAGAAAATTAGCGAGATGGTCTTTGAAATGGACCCAGAAAACTCAGGATCCTACGTGATGCTTCACAATATCTACGCTTCAGCAGGAAGATGGGAAGATGCCAGTAGAGTGAGGCATGAGATGGAAAGGAGACGATTGAAAAAAGTGCGTGGTTTCAGTCTAGTAAGAGATGACATCATGGTTGGTAGTAATTAAACGGTACAAACAATATTGAGCAGTTGTCTCTTCATGACATGAAGTGATACTGAGAATGCTCGGGAAAATCACATTGAACTGTTACAAGGAATGATCCATTGAGCGCAGTGTATCCTAGAGCCAGTAAGGTTATAACAGTAGAATAGCAGATGGTTAACCAAGGCCCAATTGGGGCTGCTGATTCTTTGGCATTGTCGACTTGAGAGTAGTTAGATGTCCCATGCACTACGAAACCCAGATGAACACTATCGTTTTTGTAGTATTCAGACGTCCTGCACATCTCATACATTATGAGGGAACTAATTGAAGCTACAGAGGTTCTACTGAAAAACGCTGGGAATTTCAGATTTTGAAATTTACTGCCACGCCCTCTTCGCATAGCTGGAGAATGAAAGCATGTAGAACCTTATGAGCCATTTCTTGGAGTCGAATTAAGTGGCAGATGGGAACCGAAATTGCCTAGGAAGGAGGAATTTTGTCGTGCGGCTACCACTAAACTATCGTTAATTTCCCGCTGAAGCCAGCTAAGGTACTATAATTGGAGACAATTGTAAATGCAGACATAGCATAACATCATTGATATGGTGAGAGGGACTGCAATGGCCGGAGCAGAAGAAGCGGTCAAGAACGCGCGAGGATTGCATGCTGGAAGCCAGCACACAGTTGAGCAAAAGGTTCTCATTTAACGTGCGATGCCGGGGCTGGGGTACAACTGTACAAGGCGACAAACAACTTGGACGGCCCTGTTTTCCTCTGTTGTTTGGCAACTTGTCATAATTGCAGCACCACATCACATGGATAGTCTATGTCAGCCTCATGACTTTGGTCAAGCCAATTCATTAGGCCGTGAAAGGGTCAACGGGCCCTTCACAAGTTTTATCAAAGGATATTAATAATTTACTTTCGAGTTGAAGCGAAAATATAAATTCCTTTTGTAAGATTTAAATTTATAAATTATCTTTTGATTTTTAAATTTTGATATTAAATTAAATAGAAAAAGAGAAGAGAGAAATTTTTTTTTATAATTTTATCAAAATAACCTCATATTCAGTAATTTGATATTAACAATTTACCCTATGAGATTAAGTAAAAATATAAATTCCTCCTGTACATTTTGAAATTACAAATTATACTCTTATTTTTGAATTTCGACATTAAATTAAGTGAAAAAAATGAGAGATAAGATAATATATACTATTCGACCAAAATGTCCTTATATAAATACAAACATCTTCCTCACTTTTCTAAAATCATCTAAACACCCTTACCTTTCTTTTTTCTTCCGTCTCATTCTCTGTCTCTCATCTACCAGCAATCTCTACCACCTCTCCTTAGTGCTTCACTAGATCTTTCCCCTACACTGTCATTGTCTAGGGGTAGCAATTTGAATCATGACACCCGAACATGACACGAATACGACGCGAACACGACACACGATTAATAAATGGGTTGAATTCATGTTGAGGGTGTTCAACACGTCAACCAGCTTAATGGTACGAATAGTTAAATATATATTGTCAATCATTAACATGCAAGCCCATTTAATGATATAATTTTTACCTTATTACAACATGTATTTTATGAAACTGAAAATTTTATATTATAAAGTAAATTAATTTACATAAGAGTAAATTGTAATGATTTTAATAATTTTGTTATACTAACAGTTATATATATTCTAAAAATAATTTTAATTGATATAAATATTTAAAATATGATATACTATGCATAATTAAATTAAACAATTAAGTAAACACGATTACAAGACGGGGGTGACACATTTAACAACCGTGTCGAATCCGCTATTCATTTCTTGTCACAAACAATTAAATGGGTCGACATACATGACACGAATTGTCAACCCCCACGATCGTCGTTTCCTTCTCTTCATTGACAAAATTGCTTCCATCACCAATTCCTCCTCTCTCTCCTCTACTAGAACTTGCCACCGCCCAATTTGGGTTTGTTAATTAAAGCTCGGATTAAATGGTGGGTTCAATTTGGTTCAAATTTACTATTTATTAATTATTCAATAAAGTTTTAAATATTTTTAATTATTATTATTTTTTTCATCCTAATTTTTTAATTATTTTTATCCTCGGGAGGGGGGAATTTGTATTTTTGTTTAACCTCAAGGGGTAAATTGTTAAATATCTCTTAATTTTATCTCACGAGTTTTATTTTCAATAATACCCCTACTCCGTTTAACTTAACGTCAAAATTCAAAAATCAGAGAGCAATTTGTAATTTCAAATCTTGCAATGGAGAATTTGTATTTTCGCTTAACCTCGGAGGGTAAATTGTTAATATCCCTTTATTTTATCAAATCTATTTTATAATTTTAAAAATTAAATAATTTCTATTTTTTTATTTTTTTCTTTTAAAAATGGATTCCAAAAATCATTAGTGTTGATGAATGGGTAGAGGCTTAGGCGGATTGCTAGAGATTATAGTCCTAATAACATAGAAAACGCTTAAAGGATGCCAACAAGAACTTCCAACCCTTAAGTTAGTTTTTGGTACACTGGAATTCCCTCAAAAGGTCTTTTAGAAAGAAAATCTCTAAAATAAAAGGAATTTAGAGAGAAAAAGACTTTAGAGAAATTTGTATAAAGGATACATACCTTTGAGTAGAGATCATAATGGTTTATACGGGCACAAAACGGGTTTAACGTTGGATTTAGTTAACAACCTCTATAAAAAGACATAGGCGGTGTTTGTTTCAATCACTTAATACTATTTAGATCTAAACTCTCTTTATAACTTAATTTATACCACTTAATAGGATGTTTGTTTACTCTTTTATATATCACTTAAAAAAAGTGGTAAGATGATATTTTACTTTCAATGTGACTTTTTTATCCTTGTTGAAATGTAACGTGTTTATATTATATTTATTACAATATTTAAAAAGTAAATAGTTAATAAAATTAAACCAAAATTCCTTTTCATTTAAATATTTAATATTATATTTTTTACAAACATTTAAAAAATAAATATTTACTAAAATTAAATAAAAATTCTTTTTTATTTATGTCACTTAATAGAATATTTGTTTTTAACTTTTTACCTAACTGAAAATAAGTATCAAGTAAACAATTTAATTTAAATTTAACATTTTTATCCTTATCCTGAAAAATAAAGGATACTAATATTATTGTTGTGTCAATCTTAAAAATTAAATAATTAACAAAATTAAATCAAAATTTTAATCATAATAAATTATGAACCTACCTATTATAAAACTATATTTATTTATTAAAGTATAAAAAATCTATTATGTATTAAATATAATAATAAACTTACCTATTAAAAAAATAGAAATCTATTATTAGCATATAGATAATTAATTGTAATAAAATCAAATCCATCTATTTATGTAAATAAATCATATTTTTTATTTATTAATTTTACTTATAAAATTAAAAAAATTAGAGAACTGGTGACACCGCCGACGTCGGCCGCCCATGTCTGCCACCTTCAGCCGCGCGTCCAACGACACCGCAAATACCAAAATGATCGTCAAACGACGATCTATCAATCTAGGTGAGAATTATTTGACATAACCTAAGTGTTTAGCCACAAAAATCTAATATTTATCTGGCCGTTGAAACGATTTTGGATTTTTCTGACGAAAAGACAATCTAATCACCGATTTCAGTCATATGAATGAATAGAACTTCAAACGAAAATCATTTTGGTATGGATTATGTTATTTGACAAGCAACATCGCCGGCAGTGGAAGCCATGGTCGCCGGTTGGAAACAGTACTACAGATTCTGATTTTATTAAATATATGATTTTCAAATATTATTTTAAAATATATTTTGCTAAAAAAATTAAATTAATCGAACGCTTAAATGATTATTTATTTTGATTTTTTAAAAGGGTAATTATGGTATTTTTATATATTCAGATGTTTCATTAAAAAAATGGTAATTTTTCACTTTTTATATTCAGACATAAATGTATGAAAAAAAGTGATCAGAGCCTAAAACAAATAGGCTTAAATTTTTTAAACACTAAAATCTATTCAGATTCAGATTTCAGAGCCTAAAACAAACGGGCCCTTATTATGAGGCTTTTGCAGGCTATTGGATCGACGAAAACTCATTTTACAATGACCATAACATTACGTGAATATGTTATATTAATGTTTCATATTGTTTGTGAAATTTTTATTTAGTTTTTTTATTTAATTAAGTTTCAAGCTATTAAATTATATTGACTAATAAAGAAATTTTGAAATTATGAAAATGAGTTTTATAACTTTAGGTGTTAATAATTTCACAAAAATGTCCACAAATGGATTTTTTTTTTACTATTGATAGTTATCTTCATATCTTTAGTGTATTTTTTGATACCAAAAATTGGGTCAACATCAAAAGATACGTGGCTTGAATTCGGGCCGCACATCAAATAGGAAAAATACTACGATACCTCTTGAAGCCTAGTAATCTACAATTTGTTCTTCAAGATCCTATTTCACAATGATGAGCACCTCCATGTCAGGGAATGACGAAAGCTTCTCAACAACTCTATCTGAACTACAAAACGTCCAAAGTCAGTGGATGCCGACAATTTTTCACCGATGTTTATCCTCTGAAGATCAAGTTAGTAGAGTAGTTAACATGACTATGGTGAAATCTTAATAGATAAAGAGTTAAACAAAGTGTTTAATAATGCTTATGAAGCTTGCAAGCTATCAACCATCTAAATGGTGGAAAAGGTGAGGAAGAAGAAAGAGAAGAACCCCTCTCTCAAGTTCTAAATAGGAATTTATAGATCATTTTTTACATACCTTCAATCTTGACCTTTTATAAAATATGGGATGATATAATGCCATGATACCATATATTCTTCTATAAGATTCCCAATTAGCTTACACATTCTAAATTTAAAGTCATGTGTGATTGTCAAGTGTTAATTTGTTGATATCTTTTTTGTGTCATCTAAAATATCTATTTGGATTTTCATGATTACTTTCTCCCAAGAACTTACATCAAACGGCTGTACGTTTCATTCATAGATTAAAACTATCAATATATGTCGTCTAGAATCAATTCTTATTCACAGTTTTGCTTTGCCTCACATTCGTTCTTAAACGCTGAAATGTCGGACCAATGTCCTCTAGTTTTTCATACAGTTTATCTCCTCCAGGGACGAATCTCGGCCTTACTCATGAGCTTAGTGGGCCATCCAAAATTGATTTCATGTTTTTTTGTTTTCATAAAATTTTCTTCATTTTTCAATTACAAAAACCAAAAATTAAGACAATTTTGTTCTTATTTTAGCATCTCAAAGAAAAAACTTAGGTAGTGTTTGTTTCTATCACTTAATATTTTTTAGATCTAAACACTTTTTAGGACTTAATTTTTACTACTTAATAGCATGTTTGTTTACTCTTTTATAGACCTCTTAAAAAAAGTGGTGAAAAAATATCTTATTTTTAATGTGACTTTTTTACCCTTGTAATATGAAATGTAAAATATTTATCTCAATAATTGTTGTAATCCTTCAAAAATTAAATAATTAATAAAATAAAACTAAAATTATTAATAATCATACATTTTATCTTTATTAATTATATTTTTAATTTATTAAATTTATTTTTAATTTATATTTATTTTATTTAAATTTTTTTTCCAATTATTAACCAACGTTTATTTAAATTAGTTAATATAACTAAAATATATTAATAAAAATAACAAAAAAATGTAATTTATATGTAACCTATACAGGAACATAATTAATACTTAATATAATTTATTGATATAAATAAAATAGATGTAAATAATAAATTTTAAATAAATAAAAAATGTTATCCTCAAATAATAACCATTAACAAAATGTCATATAAAATAACAACGTCAATATAAAAAAGATTGATGGCTATTGTTTTATCGAATCAATAGATTTTATGATGGTAAAAAAAAAAAAAAATCTTTATAGAGTAGAAGAATATTATTGAAGAACTTTTTTGTAAATTAATTTTGAAAATAACCTTAAAAATAAGGGTATAGCGTGTCTGTGTCTAGAAAAGAGGGGGGTGTGGGGCCCGCAAGCTGAAAATGAAGAGAAGGAGGACCGCAGGCTGGCAGAGGAGAGTGAGGGAGATGTAACTTTGATGCTAGAGAGATATTAAAATCATTTTATACATTTCAGATGTTTTAAGAGAAAAAAAGTGATATTTTATCACTTTTTTTATTCAGACAATAAGGTCTGAAAATAAGTGATTAGACATTAAAACAAACAAAAATAATTTTTCAAATCACTTAATTCTATTTAGATTCAGATTTAAGTGGTTAAAACAAACAGTCCCTTAGAAGTGCTCCTTTTTTTTTTTCAGTATGTGTGAATTATAAGAGGCAAAGGTTTGATTTAAATTTTGTTCAGACTTTAGACAAGGGACTGGGGGGCCATTGGAGACGAATGGTCGTTAGAGGCAAAATTTGAAAATTACCGGTAATGATTAAGACAATGTAATATCCTATTGTTTTTTTGGATTAAATTCGGATTTTGTTATGATACAATTATATTTTATACAAAAATTATAAATATATAGTAAAAATAATAAATAAATAAATAAAAATTATATGTTAAAAAACATAAATAAAAAATATATAAAAATTATAAATACTTTTTTTTTCTTGCTTACGATTTTTAGGTATATATTTAAAATTTTTACGGATAAATTCGCTATTTAAAAGCTTGCAGCGGCTCGTCAGTCGTCACGTGTCCTAATTCTAACATCGTACGATACCAAGACGGCGAATTAATTTGTTGAATCATCAACCGGCCCCACAAATCAAAATGAAACATGATCACACACAGAAGTAAGAAGAGAATCTAACTGGCGAAGAATCCGTGTCTGGTCAGCGTATAAGTGGCACTTCTCCCCTCCCCTATAAATATCTCCCCCTAATCTCTGATTCTCTCGGCGTCAAAACTCGCGTCTACGAGAGAAGATGGAAAATAAGTCAAAGAGACTGAAATTGGAAGCGCTTACGAGAGAAAAGGAGCACAGCATTATGGTCTCTGCTCTCACTCACGTGATCACAGGCGACATTGACGTTGATGCTGTTGGTAATTTTGCTGCTGCTGATGATGATGACCATCAACGTCCTTCAAGTAGCGGCACCAAGGATAATCTTAATCAACAGGTAGTGTACACATTGTTACCTCTTCCTGCGGATGGGGAAACGTGTCAGGTATGCAATATCAAAGGCTGTCTTGGCTGCAACTTTTTCCCGCCAAGCAACGATGGAACATCTGAGCAGCAGCAGGTAAAGAAGAAGAAGAAGTACAGAGGAGTTCGGCATCGGCCATGGGGAAAATGGGCAGCGGAGATTTGGGAGCCGGCCCAAGGGGTGCGTGTGTGGCTTGGTACGTTTGAGACTGAAGAGGCCGCTGCCAGAGCCTACGATGAGGCAGCCATTAAGTTTCGTCACTTACGGGGGCTTAAAACAAATCTTAATTTTCCATTGTCGGAATATAATATAAATCAAATTTCGGAACGCCCGTGGAGGAATTGATGGAACATCATATTTTAGTTACAATAAACGCTGAAAGTGAAACGAGTGACGAGGAAGAGATTGGAAATTGAATGAGCAATGCCTAGATGAGAGTCGAAGCAATGATCCAAACAATGTGAATCGATGGTGTATAATATAATTATGGGCACCTGATTAGAAGAGCTAAGTTGATGGTAGAGTTAATTAGACAGTGTCTTCACAGATGTCGATATTCTATTGTGGGTCCAGATGTGATTATGTTGTAAGTTAGGAACTGATTTGTTCAGGTAAGATTTGAAAGTTTTCTCTTGCCGCGAAAGACGAAATCCCGAAATGGTCAGCCGATAATCACTTTATTAGGAAATTTAACAGCCACTCATGAGGTTTTGATTAATTACTTTATATCCATGTAGCCATTTTACAGACATTATTATTTGAGTAACTCCATTTTGGTGGAAAGATAACCAGCAGTCCCCACCCTTATCCGAAGAGGATTGATTATGTTTGATTTCTCTTGTACTGAAATTTTGTACGTTACTAATATGACTATGATAGATGATTCTTTTTCATTGTAAAATTATATTACCGAATAATGTTGATCCTTAATTAAAAAATTTTCATAAGTTTATGTGAAATATTTGTAACATTACATTTTATATAAAAAGGTTATTTAATCAGCTTACTGACAAAAGATTTTTTTATTACTATATTTTTAATTAAATTAAGCACGATTTATTTTATTGAGTTAGTCATATAAATTTATTTATAAAATTATGAATATTAATCAAATATAAATTAAATAATTTAAAATATTTTTAGTGGTTGTATTTGAAAAAGTAGGTTTAAAAATAAATAGTTCCACCTGAATAGTAATTAATTACTTTTCTCTATCCTTAAAGCTACTGTTGTTTCTTTCGGTCGTTGATGCATTTATTAAAGCCCCCAATTCGAAACTCTGCCACCACAAACTCCGAATACGCCTGCAACCTCTCCACGGCGGCCGCCGCCAAACAACAGTGATCCATTGAAATAAGCTGTGGAAGCCACCCAAAATGTCCACAATAGCCCAGATCAACCCCATCATATTCAATTTTGCTCAACTTTTCTCTCCCTCTCTTCGTAGTATATTTGTTACCCGGAAAACTTTGATATACAAAGTCAGAACACACTGCACGTATCCAAAGCCTTCGTTTACTCATTGTGAGACGTTGCACGTCTCTAACATGCAGAAAGTACGCCGATCCACACGGTGATGTCTCTTCTAGATTTTTAAAGATTGGCTTTCATCCACAATAGATATATGAGCGACTTACACGGCCGGAGAATTGCCGATCACCACAAGATTATGGAGAGTGATATTAAGCGTCGGACAAGAGCGGACAGACGTTGTTTTGTTTTATCGGAGACAAAAGTGCAATTCAAATAATCAGTAGCCGGGGAACTTGTGTTTATATTCCGATAAATAATGTAAACAATAAGAAGGCAAGAATTTTCTGGAAAAAAAAAAAGGAAAAGGGATGGAAACAATTCTTTACGAAGATTCCATTTTAATTGTTTTAATTGAAGAAAATATATATAAGACAAAAATATCACCTCATTATTTTTTTTTTCCAAATGAAATAGAGGGCGGTGCTGCATACAAGACCGAGTTGGCCTTGGCCACCCCTGGCCTGAATGTTGCTCCGTCCGAAAAAGTTGAATGATAGCTGATGCGACACGTTATTACTTCAACTGGCCCCCCTCAAATTAATTTACATGGAGATCATTTTGTCCGTACAATTGACACGTAATAATAACTGAGTTATTTTACTTGAATTTTTATTAAAGATATTTTAGAATAAAATCTTATATGTAAAGTTTTGAATTTAATGTTATTAATGTGTTTTAGTATCGTATAATCAATTATTTATATTTTAAAATCATGCCCTATTAAGACCCTTTCTATTTCTCAAATATCCACTTACAAAACATAAGCTCATTTTAATATCTCTAATATATTTCTCTCGTAAAGTGACTTGCTGTTTTTGATATATAGCACTTATATATTAGTTTATGTAAAATTTTTACGAATGCAAGAACATCGTTATTTTTTGCATCAAATTTAAATAAATTTAATTTGATAATGTTTTTGAAACTTCGTAACTTTAAATTTTATGTGTACATTATGATTTTTTAAGAATTTATAGATATATCATTCATGAGTATTACTACACATACAACTCATTTATAACTAATGCTTTCGACAGTCTGAGTTAGCAAAATACTAACAGAGATATAACTACATTTATTCATTTTTGTTTTTTCTCCTATAATAAATTTTTGTCAACTGAAGTTATGAGGAGAGTTGCCTATAAATGGATTGTAGGTGTAATATTGTTCATCATTCATATAATTATTTACTTTTTATAATTATAAAATTTCAATATTAATTTTCAACTTTAATATCAATAAGATTGAATTAGTATTTGACCAAAAATAATTAAATTTTTAGTTAGATATGAGAATAAGAGGTATATTTATACGTTCTACGAGAGATTGAATTGTGTGAAAATAAATTATATATATGTTGTGTTTTTATTTTAAGTGAATTACAGTTGAAAATAATTAAAAAATATTTTTAATTTCAAATATTATAAAATAATTAAAATAATACATTTAATTATTAATATAAATTATATTAAATTAATAAAATTATTTTGAAATAAAAAGTAAGAAAAAAAATTATGTAAGTTGAGAATAGTTTAGAAACGAAAAAAAGTTGTTTTTATTTTTAAAGAGAATGATGCATACCAAGATGCCTAAACAAAACATTCTCCGAGGTTTTTGTTTGAGAATGTAAACAAAAAAAAGTAGATAAAAACACTTAACCAAACAGTAATCTGTGGCTCCGCCCTGAAATGGACATCACTACCACTTAAACTAATTAACCTTATAATTTATAAAAAAATTAACTAAGCTTAAAATTATATCTTTTTTTTTTTTTCGAGTTTCAATTTTAAGTTGTCTTATCTTCGTTCATTCTCTCAACATATCCGTGATTATTTGTCTTCATTTAATTTAATTGAATAGATTTATCAACTCAGCAAAGTCACCAAGTAATCTTATCCTAAGTCTTTCCCTTCATTTGAAAGAACGAAAGCCACGGAAAATGAGAGAGCGTCGTTGGTCACCCTTAACCGCTTGTGCCTTCTATGATTGTTGGCTTTTGTAGCAAAAGACGCTATCTTTTGGGGTGTGATGATTAATGGGTAAGGGCTGCAAGGCGATGGGGGTGGTGCCCTTGATCTTTTTGTGCAGGGTCAAGGGCAATAATATATTCTAACACCCTGTAAGCCCTCTGTAAGCTTGCTTGAATCTTTCTTCGGCGCTTGTAGAAATCCATGGCCTCAAATTTGACAGTGGGGAGAAAATTAGTAAGATGCTCTTTGAAATGGACCCAGAAAACTCAGGATCCTGGGTGATGCTTCACAATATCTATGCTTCAGCAGGAAGATGTGCCAGCGGAGTGAGTGTGATAAGGAAAGGAGACGATTGAAAAACATTCTTAGTTTTAGTGTTGTAAGAGATGACATCATGATGGATACTAATAAAAGAGCACATGACGTATTAAAAAGTTGCCTCTACATAACATGAAGTGATATATATAAGCCGTAGAGGCATTCCTTGGACTTGAATTAAGTGGCAAAAGGGAACAGAAAATAGCCTGAACTTGCCGTTACTACTAAACCCGCTGAAGCCAGCTAAAATACTACAACGGGAGACGATTGTGTCAATGGACGGAGCAGAAGAAGCGGTCAAGAACATGTGAAGCGAGGATTGCAAGCTGGAACCGGCACGCACACAGTAGAGTTAAAAAGGCATAAGTTAACTTAACAACGCTGGGTCGGCGCACAACTGTACAAATGGAGACGTACAACTTGGCTTGAGTTCAGGGATAGCAATAGGGGGGCCGAGGGTGGGGAGGCCCTCCCCATTCCCCACATATTCTATGTTTTTTAGGATGGGAGAGAGATGATAATCTTTACGCCAACAATGTTTTTCTCGATCCCACCATGTTTTTCATGTCAATATCTTTTATATAACTAAATTTACAATTTTATAAAATAATATTATATTTATTTTTAAACAATAATATAATTTTATATTTTTTAATAATTAATATATTAAATATAAAATAAAAATAGTATTTATAAGTTTATGACTTTTTATATGTAATAGTTTAATATATAAAATAAAAATATATTTATATTTTTATATATTATGGTAGGTTACAAGACAGGATATTGTTATATACATAATTTTATAGGGATAATTTTGATATTTTTGAATTAGTAATAAACAATGTATTTATAGGTAAATTATACCATAATTTAGTTATAATTTAATGTAGTATTATTAACTCTACATAATTAAATACAATGTGTATGCATCTAAATGTTGTACTTTATATAAAAATATAATAATACTATATTATAACTCAAATATATAACTTTTTTAAATTTTAAAAATAATTAATCATTTATTTAGTATATAAATTATAAACTCAAATTTATTTTTTGAGAATTAAAAATGGGTTGTCAAAGGAAGTCACTGCCTACATTGGGTGACTCCCTTGGCCCACTTACCCCACTGGACCCATCGGCATATGTCATTATAAAGTCGAATTGTCCGACCGGTCCAATAGGGGCAATGAGTCTCGAGTGTCCTATAACATGGTTAGGCCTTTGCAGGTCTCGTAGGGCCCATGATACGGTACGTGAGAAAGAGTGGTTACAAATTGTTTGATGATGATTGTTCAAAAAAATTTTCTGGCAATCAGTGACTATTTTGATAAATTAATAAATAAATAATTTTATAAATAAAATAAATTATTTTTATATTTTATATATTTTTTGAAAAAAAATTCTTACTTTTCTATATAAAATAATAAATACATAAGTACACCGAACATATATAATTTTAATATAACACTATTTTTTATATTATATAATATAATACTATATAATACAATATTATACCGTACCGTACCGTTTTATCACCAAACATGCCCCATGCTCCATAGAAGATGGAAGATCACTTCAAGAAACGGAAATTGGAAGCGCCTGTGAAAGCGAAGGAGAACAACATCATAGTCTCTGCTCTCACTCACGTGATCACAGGCAACATGGACTTGGATGCGGTTGGTAATTTTGCTAATGCTCATCAACTTCCTTCGAGCAGCGGCACCAAGGATAATCTTAATCGTAATCTTAATCTTAATCAAGCCAGCTGTTTTACACATTGTTAGGTCTTCCTGCGGATGGGCAAACGTATCAGGTATGCAATATCAAAGGCTATCGTAGCTGCAACTTTTTCCCGCCAAGCCACGATGGAACATCTGAACAGCAGCAGGTACATAGGAGTTAAGATGCGACTATGTTGTAATTAGTTACGATTAATAGGGGTTCAAAAATATTTACTTTCTCCGAAGTTGACACAAAATTTCATTAAATTACTAAATATTTTTAAAAGTGACCCGTTGAAATAAGCAGCACAAAACGTTTAGAATTACTCAAATCAACTCCATCACATTATTTACAATTTTGCTCTGCCTCTCTTTCCTTTTCTTCTTGATGCATTTGTTGACCCAGAAAAGTTCGATATAGAAAGTCAGAACATACTGCCCGCACCCAAAGCCCCGATTGCTCATTAGGAAACGCCAGACATCTCTAACATGCGGAAAGTACAGCAATCTACAGAATGTCTTCTAGAATTTTAAAACATTTGACTTATATTAACAGTACATAATCCGATGGACTTGAATGGCTGCAGAGTTGTCGACGAACACGAGATTAATCACGCTATCAGGAATTATTTACTAAGGAAATATTTGATGTACTTTATAATATGCATAGGATAGAATAAATTTATTTAAATTGGGTTGAATTAGATGGTATGTGATAAAATTGTATAAGATATAATATTATACTATATTTAGTAGGATATTGTATTAGATAAAACGTAAAAAAGAATTATAGTAAGAAAAGTTCAATTTAAATATAAAATAAATTTAAATAGTAATTATTTTTAAAATAAAAATTGAATTGTTAAATGTCTTATTTATTTAAATAATTATTTTTTTTAAATATTTAATAAATTATTTATTAACTATAAATATTTAATTATTTAATTTATATATTTTTAGTATTTATTAGTAAAAATTGAGATAAAAATAAGCTTATACGATGTTAACCTATGAGAGGCTTGATATAAAAAATGCTTAAATCTTATGTAAAATAGTGCCGCTCACATTATGCTATACAATTCTACTCAAAATCTGTTCAAATACAGTATAATTTTCTAATGTTATATTATACATCACTGTATAGCGCATTAAACATGCATTAAAGTACTTAAATTATTATATAGTAATAAAAATAAGATATAATTGTAAATAAAAATTAATATAATTACTCAAATGAAACTGAAATAAAAATTAATTTCTTAAAAATTATTATATAATAATGTAATCCAATCTCATACTGTACTTAATATAAGATAGGATTATGTATAAGAATTCAACCCAAAGTCTTAATCTTCGTTCTAATCCTTATCCGATTTGATGCCGACCCTCAAACGTAGCCAATAAATCTTTGCCTTCATTGGAAAGAGCAAGAGAAGCGGAAAATGGGGAAGTGCCATGGGCCACCCTAACAGCCAAGCTGCAGTGCCTTCTAGACTTCTAGTCTATGACTGTTGGCTTGTAGTAGAAAAAATAAGTGGCAGACTTTTCCCTTCCCTTTCATATTGACTATCAGAAGTCTCTAGAATATAGAAAAAGAGAGGACAAAGTCATTTTTGTCACTCTCAAACAATGAGACCGTAATGAATAGCCGAAATCAAGACCTCTGCCATCAATTCTAAAGGCAATTTCAAGCCTCTTGCACTTGGACTGTGCTACTGGCTCTCGTGACGTTACTATCCCGCCAACCACTCTAGCATTTTCCCTAAGAAAATATCTTCCAAACCAAACCAACTGCGTGATTGAGGCCAAGTCATAGAACAAAAAAAGTATGTGGGGATGGATTGATAGTAGAAAAAGAATGCGAAATGTGTTAATACATAATTGATCCCTATAATTTGATAATTTGATAATATTAAATATTTATCTTTGTTCATAATTTAATGCAGAATAAGATTTCGGATAAATCTTAGTATTAATAATTTAGATTTGACTTTATCGTCATAATTTTATCCAAGATGAATAGTGACTAAAAAAAGGGGGAAAAAACTTTTTAATGATATTCTAATATTTTATGAATTTACCGAGTGCACTAAAGTTGTATTCCCCCACGTGTTATACTTATATTTTTATTGGGAGGAAAAACAAGTAATTACATATTCTTGTCATCGTCATTATTAAATGCTTTGATTTTACTATGTAGGAAATTATGTTAAATTTAAGGAAATCAATTGCCCAACTTATAATAAGATTTCAAGGAATATTAGTTGTATTGAGCTTTACCTTTGTTGGCACCACCTCCCATAGAACAAAGAAGATCCTGAAGGTGAATTCATCTTAAAGGTGACTGAATAAATATATTGCAATAAAGAGGGCAACCATGTTCTATCATTTTTGTTGGTCTAATGTTACCTTCTTGATAGTATGTGCCAAAAGATTGATCTTTTACAAGTTACGAAGGCTTCTAGCTTGAGCATTGGCGAACAAACACCAAGGCTTCTTGATAGAAGTCTCAAGAGGGGGCTGTGCTTGTGTTGCACTTTTACTCGGCTAAGCTAAGACACACATTAACTTGCTCAGGTTGTGTCTATTGTCCGAAGAGATTGAATCGGGCTTGGAAAGGTCTGCTCATTGTCGAGCCCACTTGACAACTAGGTTATTTCTTAATGGGCTTGAATCTGTTTGCCCCAGCCCACTGATTCTTGTTTATCATTGTACCTTGTTAATTATCGGGCTTAGAGAAGGGGAAGCAACCACTTGACCTTGTTTTCTAAATAATTATTAACGTGTCTTTGATGCTGGCCTTTGTCCAGATTTGAATGGATGATCAAGTGGCCAGCTCTGCCTGCCGCTGGTGAAAAGTGGTCACTCTGCTGTGAAACTTTATGCTCAAAATTCTCTTGGAAACTTATGCTCCTATTGGACCATTTGCTAATTATCTAATAATGAGCCTAAAAAATATACGCCTTTCTACTAAGGAGACTTCGAGTTCATATTAATCTTGGGTTTTGAGATTCCAGAAACGTGGACGCTTGTAATTGCTTGCATCGAAATAGAATTTATGGATTCATGATAAAATCTCTCTATGATGCATTGATCTATTTTTGATAAAGGGTTCAATGTTCAAATGATAGGCCTGATTTTAGTTGTGGTCCTTTTTTGTCTATGTATTACCACATTCACAAGATATATTGAGGAGAATTGGGTTCACACTTCACATCGGCCAGTCAGCACAGTTCAGTCCAATCATCGGCCGGCCATGACTTCAGTACTGAGCATCCGTGTGTACCGTCCACAGCCGCAACCACATGGACGGGATGGCCTTGCCCCGCCTTTAAAATAGAGCTCCTTGCACGCCGAAAAATAAATGAGCAAGCACCCAAACTTCCATTTAATTATATTTCTTCAAATTTCCACATTCAACGTTCAGCTCCTACCAAAACAGCAACAACACTAATCCATGTTCTCTTCAGGCAACAATAATAATGATGGTGTTTCTGTTCAGGCTGTTGATGAAGGTGCCACGTCTTCTTCAGTTCTTTCAACTAATGATGAAGATCAAATTCAAGTAACATACAAGTTAGCTTTGCCTGATGACGGTGAGACGTGTCAGGTATGCGAAATCAAGGGCTGTCTTGGCTGCAACTTTTTCCAACCTAGCGAAGAAGTTAATACAAACGAAGTCGACGAGGACAACAAGGTGCAGAAGAAAAAGAGGAAGCACAGAGGAATAAGGCAGAGGCCACGGGGGAATTGGGCGGCTGAGATTTGGGACCCGGCAAAAGCGGTGCGTGTGTGGCTTGGCACTTTCGAGACGGACGAGGCTGCTGCTAGGGCTTATGATGAGGCAGCCATTAAGATCCGTCACTTACGTGGACTTAAAGCAAAGCTTAACTTCCCATTGTCAGACTACGATATAAACGAAATTTCAGAACGTGAATAAATGGATAATATTACTGACAGTGACACAGACCATGGACATGGGGACGGGGTAGTTGGAATTAAACGAGCTATGAGATGAGAATATATATATATAAATTAATAGATGATGAGTCTTTTCTGGGTTAATTATATGATCATAAGAGTTTGCTTGGCTAGGGTTAACTACTTTCGTCTTCGAAGTCTCCATTATCATACAGTAATATGTATGTTTAGACGTTGTTCATTTATGAATAAATTATGGATTGACAATTTTCAATGATTCATTACTATAGATAGAAATTATAGTTTTAATTAAGCATTTCACTTGACTTCAGCACTTCATCAGATTTCCGTGCAGGAACAAAACAATTACTTCAGTTTTCTATCATGAATAACTCTCTGAGCCAGAGGGACGTATGTGTTATGTATAATTTAGTCACCCTGTCATTTCATAATATGAGGTATAACTCGCCAGCAGGTGTCAAGCTCATAAAAGCAATCACGAACATGCAAATGCAACGTAAAAATGGCCAGACTATCTGAATTTACTTTATTAGAGGGGCACTTTTATACTATGTAGGGATAAAAGCACTTTGAAGAAGTATATAATCCCCCATCAAGTATGTTCATCAAGTACATATATCTTAATCTTCGCCTTCCGGACAATCAAACCACGATGACCAATGCTTTTGACTAATTCATATTCTACTTTTTTTTATAATTATTTGCGTACACTCAGTTACGAAGTCAATCCTTTCTGTTTGAATATCGTTTTCTAAGAAAATATAGACTTACCACTCAAAAATTAAGCTCACGTGACAAAACCGAAATAGTTATTAAAATTAGAGATACATAAGTAAAGAGAAATTATAAATTAAGTAAAATGGATGATGATGAAGCATAGTGATACAAGTTAGCTTTGCCTGATGATCAGGGGCTGAGACGTGTCAAGTATGCAAAATCAAGGGCTGCCTTGGCTGCAACCCAGCGAAGAAGAGATAATACAAATGAAGAGGACAACAGGTGCAGAAGAGGACAACAGGTGCAGAAGAAGTAGAGGAAGCACGGAGGAGCTAGGCAGCGGCCACGGGGGAATTGGGCAGCTGAAATTTGGGACGGCAGAAGCAGTGTGCAGTGGCGGACCTACGTTTGGGCCTGAGGGGGCCAAGGCCCCTCCAGCCCAAACTGTAGGTCCTTAAATGCCGTAGAAAAAACCTCATTTAAGTACTAAATATGTTAAAACCTTGCATATTGGCCCCTTCAGAAAAAAAAGGCAAAATATAATTTAATTATACTATAAATAAGGCAAAATATAATTTAATTCTACTATAGATAAGTGATCTCCATATAAATCTTCCAAATTTCTCTTATTCACATAAATGATTAATTAATTATTAATTGCCTTATTTATTATTGATATTACAATTATCTTTTATTCATTTATTTCCTTATTATTATTCTTGTCTCACTCTTAAGTAAAACTCTTTATTTTTAGAGTCCTTTTTTTCTGAATTCATAACGGAGAGCCCAGGTATCATATATGCCTCCAAAATAAAAAGTTTTGAACACTATAAGTAAAGCACCTATACCTAACAAAATTAAGTGAATATTCAAAATTTTGGTCATTTTATTTCTACCTTTCCATACTTTGTATCTGGAGTACTTCACTTAATTTCCTCTACAGTATTTGGCTTTGGCAGTATCTATCATGCATTCTGGGACCTTAGACTCCCCTATATGGATAATACACATTCCAGTTGACCAAGCCTAATTCGAACCCTTTTGTTCCGAAAGAAAAATATCCATGGGGTGGTTCACTTTGCTCTTTTAAGATATTTACAACTAAGAAGAAGAAATATTGGATTCTATTCCTGAAAGGAGCCACCTATAGACACTTTACTCCTAATCATTCCGCTTCGCGACCGGGCGGTCTTTGTAATAGAAGAGACATTTGTCTATAAGCCTAGGCTTGTTTGGAGGATCATCATAAATGATTAAAGTTTCTTGTTCACGCCATTTCTGGAACACCTCTAACAGAAGGACAAATAGTTAATTTTGAAAGAACTTATTGTCAACTACGAGTGCGGTGGGGTCCGGTCGGGTCGGGTTTCGCCCAACCCGACTCAACCCGATACATGATCGGGTTAGACATTTTTAACTCGTAATCGGGTGTCTGAAGCATGTAACCCGAGATATAACCCGGATGGTCGGGTTGGTCGGGTCTGTTGGGTCCACTCGACACTCAACATGTAAGTGTCGAGTCGTTTCTCGACACTCGACACATATTGTCGAGTCGTGTCGGATGCATCATCCGATACTTGATATCAGATTATTTTCGAAGACATCGAGTGTCGGATTATATGAATCCGACACTCGACACTCGACACATATTGTCGAGTCGTGTCGGATGCACTCGATATCAGACTATTTTCATAGACATCGAGTGTCGGATGATGACACTGTTTACTCGACACATATTATCGAGTCGTGTCGGTTGCATCATCTGACACTCGATATCAGACTATTTTCGAAGACATCGAGTGTCGGATTCATTATCCGACACTCAACACTGTCCACTCGACATATTGTCGAGTCGTGTCGGTTGCATCATCCGACACTCGATATCAGACTATTTTTGAAGACATCAAGAGTCGAATGATGAATCCGACACTCGACACTATCCACTCGACACTCGACACATGCATGTCAGGTTACATAAATTAAACGTGATCCCAAGCCTGATTGTAAAAAACCCGAAGTTTATAACCTGATTTCGGATTTTTTTTTACCGTGACCCAACAAAACCCGATCAGGTCAGATCGTGTTGGGTAATTTTGAGCACCCCTGTTGTCAACCTTTTTCCGACTGTTGTAGCTCATCACATGTATTCCATGCCCCGTTATCCATCTCTAGCTACTAACTTTGGTATACAACTATCATTGTTCACACATCACATGCGGATTGGAGGATTTCTCATCATTAGACTATAATCCAACTACTCGATACAACATCACATGTGGATTGATAGATTTCTCATCGTTGGTGTTGCTGCACATGAAGCCATTTTTATAGTAAGAGACTATGATCCAGCTACTCGATACAATATCACATGTGGATTGGTGAATTTCTCATCATACAACATCACAAGTGGAGTGGTGGATTTCTCATCGTTGTTGTTGCTGCACATGCAGTCATTTTTATAGTAAGAGACTATGATCCAACTACTCGACGATCTAATTTTTTTTTTCCAAAGGGAAAATCTATTTTTTTTTAATTTTTTTCTCTCTTTTTTAATCATGACTTACACTTTTTAATATATAAATTATATATCTTTTTTTTTTTGTAATCGAGGTGTCACGATTTCCCACTTAAATTATATACATAAATTATATACAATTTTTTTTTTATAACTGAGATGTCACGGTCTCCCAATTAAACCATGAGATTACTTAAATTATGAAATAAACCTTATGTAAGGATGCAAACCAAGGCCTCATAGTGGTTTTGCCACTCAATCTTTGGTGCGCTCTTACCACTGGGCTAATCCATCATCATGGGTTATAATGAATTCTTAGAAACTATATTTTAAAATTATAATTAGTTTTTTTCAATTTTTTTCGTTTATTTTATTTAAGTAACATATTTATTTATTTTTATTTTTTTGATCTATATATATTATTGTTTCTTTTTCAAAAATGTATAAGAATTTATATTTGATCAATATTAGTAACTTTAAAAATTAATCGATTAAAATATTTCCCATATTTAAAATTTATAATATAATTTAATATTTCGCCCTTCCAAAACCAAAATCCTATGAGTCCACCACTGGCGGTGCGTGTGTGGCTTGGCACTTTCGAATCGAGAATTAGAGATGCAGGAGGCTGCTGCCACTGCCAGGGCCTATGATGAGGCAGCCAATAAGTTCCGTTACTGACGTGGACTTCCCATTGTCAGACTACGATATGAACCAAATTTCAGAACGTGAACAAATAGATAATATTACTGACAGAGTTTGCTAGGGACTTCCCAAGCACATGGTTGGAGATGGAAGCACATAATCAGAACAGCAAGGAAAAGAATGAGTCGTTGGAAGTCTTACAGAAAACGAGCTATGAGATGTGAGTAATTAAATAAATGATGAACAAATGACGAATCTCAATAGAGTTTGCTAGGGGTTAACTCTTTTTCTTCGAACTAATCTCCATTGTCAGACTGTAATTTACGTATGTTTGGACGTTGTTCGATTCATTCTTAATATATAATTTACGGAGATTCATTACTTTAAAGTAAAAATGTTAAGCCTTTCATTTCACTTCAGCGGTTCAGATTTCCATGCATCCTGGACAGTTTTCTATCATTAATAACTCACTAGTCTAGGCCGGGGATGTATAACTTCCAGAACATGAAAGATTGATTACAAAATCAATGAAGAACTTAGCCTGCAGGAATTGTCAAGCTCACAGAAGCAATCAGTAACATGTAAAGGTTTCGAGGGGCAGTTTTCTACTGTGTTTGTAGGGCACGGGAACGCAGAGTTGGTGAGAGATTTATCTGGAAAACAAGGGAAAGTTGGTTCCACACGGCGAATATAATTTTGAAATTTTTATAAAAAGCCCCTTTTAGATTACAAGTAGCAGCACATATGAAGGAGATCAAATTTAAGAATTATGAAGGAGATCAAAGATTGAGAGAATAGATTTTTTCAACATATGCGGACGCATGGCACCGGGAGAAGACTAAATTCATATCGTATTTGTATTTTGTAATTTTCCTACACTTAATTGCGTAGTCGTTCCCGTCTGTTAGACTATCGTTTTCCATAGAAAATATATATTTATTTCTCAAAATTAAGCTCACGTCATAAATCCAAAATACTCATCTCTTGTTAAATTGGTGCTGCCATGTTACCACGTACCAAACTTAGGCTGGGAAACTTGACTTTTGAGTATTGACTAAGAGAGGGAGTGAGGGAGTCACAAAAATAATTTAGCAGGGAAAAAAAATTGATTGAAACCTAGTTGTAACAAAATAATAATAATAATAATAATTTTCAGAAATGGAAAAGAAGTAAAGACAATTGTTAAGTTGTTTTGTTTATATAGCTTTTTTGGTTGTATAAAATTTATCTCATGAGAAAATAGTGAGAAATAAATCAAATTCAATAGGAATAATAATATGAAACTGTAAACCTAAAGGGGCTTTTCTTAATAATTTCAAAAATATAGAAGTTTCTAAAAATTGCAGACACATAAATATTAAAAATACTAAATTGTATTTAAATATATTTTTAATTCAATTCGTGCATATCGAATCATTTTCTGCCTTATATGATTAAGTAGTGTCAGGCTTACAACTTTCAAATAATCTAAACTCTATAATTTGATGTGACAATCTACGTAGCCAAAATTCACTGGAAAAGAAAAAACAAAAAAGAATGAGAAAAATTACATCTTTAATAAGATTTTATCATGTAAGCTATCAAATCAAATGTTAAAGATTGATTGTATGAAGATTATAAGTTTAGCATTACTGTTTACGATTTTCTGATATTTTTAATAAATGATATTATTAGTAGAATCGTGATATTGGGCTGGGCTTGGAAAGATTGGGTCATTGAGCCCAGTATCAACGGGCTTGGGCAACTCTAGATTGTTCTAGCTATATGGAGAGAAAGCAGCCACACCCAGGCCCCAGATTTTAGATTTCGTTTGCAGCTCTCCGTTTCTCTCCGATTCAAATTACAAATTAGTTACAAAGGAAAGCATTCAAATAATCTACTTCGAAGCTATTCAAAGGAAAGCAGTTCAGCACCAGTCCACGGCGCAGGTTAGTGCTCTATCTCGCTTAATTTAATTTAATTTAATTTAAATAATCGTTTTGTTTCTTTTCAAAATGCGGCATTGGTCCGCCTGTATTCAGATTAGATAGAAGCATGGAGGTGATTTCATTTTAAAATTTTCGGCTCACCTGCTTGTATATCAGATATCTGATTCTAAATCTCATTTTTTTAGCATGTAAAATTTGATCTTTTTTGGTTTTGTTTTGTTCTAAGTGTATTATTTATGAAATGAAGCCCGCTTTGTGGTCTTCTACTCTGCTGCTTCGTTTCAGTGCTTTTAAAAGACTTTCGTGATTATCTAGGGTCAGGGTGATTGTTATAACGTGCGTTCGGGAGAGGTTATTGTAAAACCAGAGTTGCTTGATTGGTAATTGATTCAGAATTTCTGCTGGGTTGTATTGGAAAATCGAAGAAGTACAAAAATCTGACTAAATTTGACATTTTGGTTTCTGTTGGACACCCCCGAAGATTAAAAATCTTCTTCTTTGAAGATCTTACTAGTCGGAGTGAACCTATCTTATAGAGTCATAATTGAAGATTGGGGTAGGTTTCATGGCAACATTTTTTTAACACAAATTGTGAGCTACAACGTTAAATCACTTTCAATGGTTAAGATTCAATATATAAACATTCTCATTCTCACGGTGCGTTAGTTATATATGTTAGATTGAATTATAACCATTGGAAGTGAATTGATCCAATGACTCAAAATTTGTGTACAAAAAGTGATGCCGTTGAAGCTAACTTTGACGAGTGGGGACAATTACTTGGAGGGAGAGTAATATCTTCGGTATCCGTTTTGTCCTGACTTTAACATTTTTTTAACCATTATATTAACTTTATTTTGAGATATTTTCTTAAGCTTTTGTTTTTACTAATTGTTTTTATCACCAGATGATGGTGGTCTCCTTTGATGCTTAAATTCTCACTTCTCTAAATGAAAGAATTACGTCAGCCTGTGCTCTGGCTAAGATATAATGGCAATGTTGCTAGACTCTGTCTCTGGCATAAAAAAAAGCCTAACACTTTTGAATCTTGGATAAATATGTGCAGGTCACATACGCACATAAAGTTAGGAGCTTGCTGTAGAAAGCATGGCGAAGCATCATCCTGATTTGATTATGTGCAGGAAGCAACCAGGAATTGCCATTGGAAGACTCTGTGAGAAATGTGATGGGAAGTGTGTAATCTGCGATTCCTATGTGCGTCCTTGCACCCTTGTGAGAGTTTGTGATGAATGCAATTATGGGTCGTTTCAGGGTCGATGTGTTATCTGCGGAGGAGTTGGAATCTCTGATGCCTACTATTGCAAAGAGTGTACACAACAAGAAAAAGACAGGGATGGATGTCCAAAAATTGTTAATTTGGGAAGTGCCAAAACAGACCTGTTCTATGAGCGTAAGAAATATGGCTTTAAGAAAAGATGATGATTGATGATAGTTCATTAATTATTGTGCTTAATGTACCATTTACTCTTCTTGATGACTGATTTTAAAAAAAGTTGGAACTCGCTACTAGGTTTTGGGTGTCGAGTTTTGTGTTCGTGATAATTGTTTCCATTTTATAGATACCCTCGTATGAATGAGAATGACTTATCCTAAACTGTGATGTTTATAAAACACCTGCTTACGTTCTAAGGGGTTGTACTTGAACAATTTTTGTTGTCTCTTCAGCTGATGGGTTTACAAGAATAGTGTTATACTCAAATTTGTATTTTATCTCCAAAAGAAAATCTTTGGTTTTGAAATATCAGATAAATGTAATTTATGTATGTTAGTGTTTAAACGAATTTATTAGTTTTTACTTTAAGATAAATCTTATTTCGATTGTGGTGTATAGCATATGGTGTGGTATTTACGATGCTAAGAATGATCACATGTATTATTATTATTGCCACATTATAATCTGGTATAAGTATGAAAATGAGATTAAAGATTTCTTGTTTTACTATTACCTACTATTATAATGATTAAAAATATAATAATACTATATTTTGTAATATGGGTAATTCGTGAAGGAATTTAGTGTTACCCATTAAGGCTTACGCATACGACACCTCAAGTTCAAATGGTGTTTCTCATTTAGTCAAAATCGTAGTGCAATAACAAACTAGGTACACCAGGAGTAACACGTAATGAAAATTGAGGACAAAATTACCCGAATCTACAAAGGTCAAAGAGAAAGAAAGAACTGAAAAGGGTAAACCAACAATTATCAATTATCATTACTAACAAGTGAAAAAATCAGCAAGATCATCAATAATTTTAGTACATCAATACCAAGAGACGAACGATAAGGTTTACAGCCTAGAAGGGACAAGCGAAGGAACTGACAGACCAGAACACACAATTACACAACATTTGTGAACGGAGGTGTCTACCAGCAACTTGCCCACTGATTTCAATTCCCTCCCCCTCTCACTAAACACTTGGTAAAACTGACCCAAAACTGCTATTATCAACCAGTTTGGCAAACTTACATTACAATAACCATCTAGCTCCAAAAAATTGGTACCAAAAACTCAACACATTTGACATATTTCCTCTTATGCAATGAATCATGCCAAATGTAAACAAAAAATACTCATCCCGAATTGATGCTCCACTCCTATGAGCTTTCCTCCTGTCTCAATCCAAGAAGCTCATCCTACATTATCCTCATGAAGGCGTTGTTGATGTCCCACTTGTGGTCTGTTTAGCCACATAAATCTGCTTCATCTTGGAAGGGGGAAAGCCCTTTTCTGCATTGAAAGACTGATTCCGCCCGTGGAAACCCATTCTTCTGTGGGACCATTCGCCCCCTGGATTATTCTTCTGTGAAATCCCACTTCCTCTCTGATAATTATGGCCCAAGGAATTATTGTACTGCTGGGAAGACATATTCTTCTGCTGTGAAGGCTGAGGCTTAAAAGTAGAACTAGTGCTTTGGCCAATACTGTTGCTGTTACCACCATTCTGAGCAATATCATTCTTGCTGGTAGTATCACCGATGGTGCTTAGCGACAAGCTCTTAGTAACAACATTTGTCGTTGAAGCCCCAGCACTGGTGGAGCTTGATGCATCAACCAACCCTAGTTCATCAGGCAACTGGGTGACAGTTGCATCAGCAGCTGCATGAAAATTCCGGCTACTGTCAGAGGGTGTTGATGTTCGGGACTCAGAAAACCTGTTGGCAGTTGATGACTGGTCAACAGGTCCATGGTTAAACTGAGAAGGAAGTACATTATCTGCCTGTTGCTGCGATTGCATTGTTGATATGGGAACAGGCTGATGTGGCAGTGGAGGAACATGCGACCAGCGAGCTTGGACTGACATGTCAGAAGAGGACTGGGCAGCAGAATTTTAACTTTAAGTGTTAGTTGCGTTCAAAAAAAGAGCTTGGTAATCCAGCATCATAGACAAATGCTGCAGTCCTAAGGATGCAGAATTATTCAGGAATGAAAACCATCCCCCCAAATTACTTCAATTGCACAAAACAATGGGTTTTTACAATATGAAAATTCAGGTTTAAAAATAAGTAAGGAAAAAAGAGAGAAAAGAGAGTAACTATCATATTAGAAGTCAAAGAGCTTTAAATTTTAAAAATATGAAACCCCTACCTGGTATGGCGAAACATCAAACATGGCCAGCTGAGAAGCCATTGGCAGCAAAGGTGAACCAGGAGCAAGATGCTGGATCGGAGTAGGTATGTTGGTAGGATTGCGCTGTGCAGCAACCATATTCACATTGTTTACCTCCCCTTCACCAACACCCACGGAAGAAGATCCAGGATTGCGCTTCCAATCAGGTTGCTTTGCAGATGGAATATAGGTTGTACCCATGAAACTCAAACCAACTTGTCCAAACTGTCCAACTGGGGCAAAATGGTTGTAGACGACCATGTGTGGTGGGCCTTGAACCCCTGCAATACCCCCAGTTGGGCTGATGAAGGGACCAGTATATCCTGCAGGTGCGCCATAAAATGAATCTACACCAGAATGGCATTGCTGCCAGGTCCCAAGTGGACTTGAACTTGGGGTACTATTCTTCTGGGTCTGTGTTTGAGCAGAGACAGATTCATCATGTGGTCCAAAAGCAAAAATAGGACCTCCCAACATGGGATTCATCTCATAGAAAGGAAAATGAGAAGGTGGGCCTCCAGGGAAATGCGAGATCATCTGGCTTGAAGAATTTGGTGGGCTTGGTAAAGGTGGCCATAAGGAAATTGGCGGGGTCTCAACAGAAAGATCTGCTGGTAAAGCTACAGTGAGAGATTCTTCAGCCCTCGATTGACTCACCGATTGCTGATCACCTGACAGAGATTAAACAAGTGTCTAAATAGTGGAAACCACTTATCACTACTAGAAAGGATTGCAAAATGATTTTTACTACCTGCTGTTATGCCATTAACTTCTGCACCTCCAAAACTTTTGGTTTCTGAAACAGAGGAAGGACAAGTGCCCAACCCATTTCCAACAATCTCATCACTACTTATTGCCGCAACAGCAATGGCAGAAGCGGCTGCTTCGGCTTCAGCTTCACAATCTTCCAGATGGACACACGATTCATTAGAGTGTTTCCCTTTGTCAAAGAAAAGAGCACAATCATTTTCTGTTGTTGAAAGATTGTGGGAGATTTGGATTTCAGACCGGCATGGACCTGGAGGGCCAATTCCTTGGGAAACAGCACGAGTGCTAGGTGGGAGAACTGTTGGAGATGTAACAGCACCTGTATAAAGAAGGAGAATAATAGTTGAGAATTGAAACGATTGAAAATTCTTGAAATCTACCTTAGTCGAATACAAAGAATATGCTTTACCAAATTGAATTTTCTCCCCAGCAAGCAAAGAGTTGATTGGGCTTGCTGTGGAAGAAAATGACTTGTCTGTTGTCAAGATGGATGATGATTGCATGCTGGGCTCCCCAACCGAGCTAGGATGCTCTTTACCAGAGACATGAGAATCAAACTGCGCAGGTTTCATAGCCTCATCAAGGTGGGTCTGTGTTAGGGCCATTACCTATCAGAAACTCAAATCAGTTTCAGATTCTTCAAATATTTGCTGAGCAAATAATTACCAATATCAGAAAGCAGGCATAAGAAAAAAAATCCCCTAAATAATAAAATTCAGTCAAATGAGTAGGAAAATGTCATAATTTGGTTGTTGTTTGCATTGTCTCAATATCAAACGAAATCCAAGTCTTAATCAACTTACTCTTATGGTCCTTCTCCCCATTCATCAAGAAACAAAGTCACCAAAAAATAAAAAATGCAGTGATTTAAGAAAGACACCAGTCCACAATTAACAGCCATAACAGTCAAGAGATACATATCAATTATCTTACAAACCTGTTGATTAAGCCGAGAATTACCCCACGAACCCATGGATGTTTGAGCATTTTCAAGAACCTTATTCTTGCTGTCAAATATGAAGCCTGGAGCAAGATTCTTCCCACCACCAGATAAGACTGGAATGGAACTATTTTGAAGAGACCTGTGGAAAAACATATGAGTATGACATGTCTAAATGTCTAAATTTTCAGCAATGTGAAATTTCTCTGAGACTATATATACTTGATTGTCTGGGACCTTAAATCAGCCTGGGAATCAGTTTTCACAGCTGGAGTGCCAATTGGAGCCAAGGGTTGAGACATTTTGCTGGTACCAAATCCTGCCGAGACTTCAATGTTTGCTGAAACAAAATCAGAGCGAGCACTGTTTGCTGCTTCTCCACTCATTGATGCAGAAATTTTATTTGAACTTGCAGAGACAATAGAACTTTGTGAAGATGATCGAGGTTTCCTTGGCATCTGAAAATGAACATAAAATCAGCTAAACAAGATCTTCTTCATTGTAATGCGAGGCATAAAAACAAATAAAAACAGACTTCATCAGAACCTTTGTGAACCGAGACTTTGCCTTGATCTCTTTTTCTCTCTGTTCACGTCGATCATTCAGCATTTGCCTCTTTGACCTTACCTCAATGAAGTCATCTTCATCACTAGGAGCTTCTATGCCAGGTTGCTCAAACACACGAACAATGCCACTTTGCAAAGGAGCATCAACATCATCTTCAGAGCGAATACTCCTTTTAAGGTTTCCCTCTTCAGAATGTGATACACTCTGATTCTTTGTCAATGATTCTTTCCCAACTCCCTTTCCAACTTTGCCTCCAGAATCTATCTCCCGGGAACTTACTTCACCTGAGGACTCTAATTCATTCGTCTGTTTCAATAATTTATTTGAAACAACAACTCTCCTATACCCACTTCGGGTAGAAATTCCACTACCCCTTCCACTGATATTGGATTTATCATCCAGCCCAAAATGGTTAGCTGGAACCATGCCAGAAGATTGCCGCTTATCAACATTTTCCCGAATTCGAAACTCAGTTCGAGGACGCCTAGGCCTCCTTTGAGATCCATTAGAATCTAAGCGAGAAGGTTCAGATGCCACAAACGACTTTGAGCCTGAATAATTTCTAACAGAAACAACATATCTTTTACCTCTGCCACCAGATATTGGACTTTGAGCTTTTGACACACTCAAGCTCTTTTCTTTTGGAACTGACAGAGAAGATCCTGTTCCAGTAAGAAACTGATCTTCCAATTCTTTAGACAAGGATTTGATGTTTCTCGTGACTGAATTATGGAGGCCCTGTTCCTCTGCTTGGATGTCAGACTCAGTTGTTTTCTTATCACCAATGTGACAAACCTCTGTTTGACCCTGCCGTACCATGAACGTATTTTCTGCACTTTCTTTTGCTGGAAATGAAGTTACCTCATTCAATACATTCCCTCCAGAGACATCCAAGTGCCTTGGGCCAAGGCCTAGTTGGTTTTCTATCGAAAGAGACAAAGCATCACTTTCCAAGGAATGATGGGCAGAACTTTCTTGACGAGCTTGAATGGGCTGGGGGACTCCTGCATTCTGATTCAATGAGAAGTTGGGTGGAGCACTAGATTGAACAAAAGGCATTGATTGAGGAGTCAAAGAGAGTACACCCTGGGAAATAGGAGAAGTATATCTCAGCTGACCAAATTGGAAGAGAGTAGATTGTGAAGGATGCATATGGGCAAGCGATGGACCCACTGGGGGATGCAGAAGAGGCATCTGTATAGAACCGATCTGTATGGCTGGAACAGGAGATGGTATCAAAGAAGGACCAGAAAAGAGCCCAAACTGCAGCTTAACAGGTGCCTCTGCCTGACTTGGAGAAGCAGATATTGTCGATGTGCCAGTCTGATCAGATGATGGAATTGAAGCCGTAACAACAGAAGATGGAGTTTGATGCTGAGTAGAGACAACAGAACCACTATTAGCATCCACGTGATCCATTAGCTCAGAAGCTGCAGACATTTGAGTATTATTGGACTGAATAACCAAATCCTGCATTCCCTTCTCAGTCTCCTTGAAGATTCTAGAAGAACTACCAGTACTCAGTTGGGAAGAAACATCCACAGATTGATGGAGTCCACGAACACCATCAAAAGATTCCTGCTCTTCTGATAAAGTAGCACCAGGAATCTGTGGCACTGGAAATGTAGATTCCTCATTTTCTGGACTTCTTTCATACTCGTCATTTGGCATCGCAACCTCAACACCCTCATTAAATCCTAAGACCAAGTTGTTCATCATGTCAGGTGAGCTCTTCTCCCCCAGATGCATATCTTCGAGTTCCTGTGTCAAGTCAATGTTCTCATCATCTCCTTCATGAACTTCATCTTCTTCCTCATATCCATCTTCATCCTCATCATATTCTTCCTGCTCCTGCAGTCGGTGATCATTCTCAACAGTCCATTCTTCATCATCATCAGTAGAGACAGAACTAGAGGGAGTTATCATATTCTCTTTCCCAGATTCCATGGGCAAGCCAAGAGGATCATCACCTGATCCTGACAAGGCAACATTTTTATCTTCCTCAGCAGCAGATAATGCAGGAGAATCTCCAGATTCATCCAAGTCATCATGAGATAGATGGACAGGAGAATCAGGAGGGCTAGAAACAGAGAGTGAGGACTGTGAATCACATCTTAGTGTGGTGTTCCTATCCAAATTCTGCTCCACATTTTCTGTATTCTCCTGCTGGACACCAATTATTTCAGGTTTTACAAGATTATGATGATGACCACTGTCAAAACTAGTCTGCTTGTTGGATTCACTTCTTGCCACATGACTATACTCCATCTCATTCTCTTGGAAAGTTGAAGGGCCAGGGCGCTCATTCTCATGTCTATAGGAAGCCCTTTGCATAGAAGTCAGAGATGGTGGGGGGAGGACACGAGGGTGCCTCAAAGAATACCGTGACCTCCCAAAGGAAGAAA
This sequence comes from Boswellia sacra, assembly GCA_013180625.2. Classification (NCBI taxonomy): domain Eukaryota; kingdom Viridiplantae; phylum Streptophyta; class Magnoliopsida; order Sapindales; family Burseraceae; genus Boswellia; species Boswellia sacra. Next base: position 229,941 of record SNVD02000038.1, on the reverse strand, counting down.
ACCCATCTGCCTCAGGATTTTGATACAGTCGTTCGGGGTATGAAGAATAAGGACTGCCGCGATAACGACCCTGCCCCCATGCAACATCTCCATACCTTTCAGTGAGATTTTCATGAAAGTCAGATTCCAACTCAGAATTTCTGCTATAGTGATCACCATCCCCAGAAAGATTCCATCTCTGTCCTCTTGGATGATTAATTTCATCTGTTTGTGGCTCTTGAATCCCTGCTCTATAATAAGGCCTTGAAGGAACAAAACCAGAACCTCCATAAAATTCTTTCCTAGAAGATGCTTTCCCCCCAACATTTGCGTCTCGCCTGGGGCTATAATGACCATTATCTGGGTCCTGTTGAAAAAAGTTCGAGCTATTTCCATTCTCAAACACATCCTTTCTCCATGAGTTACTAGCTTTACCTCTTTCCGCAAGGCCATAAGAATTGTCTCTAGTCAAATGAGGCCTAGAGCTCATATCAAAGGCTCCATTCATGCCAGAGGAATCAGACGATGCTGAAGTTGTTATCCTCTCCACAATCCTTTCACCATCCTCCCAATCACCCAGATCCGCCAATTTGGGAATCTCTCTTTCCTTTGCCATTCCAGACATTTTCTCATCTGCGGCACTAGAGGAATTACTACCAACCTTAGTTGCTTCAGCCTGCCTTTTGGCCATTCTTTCCTCCAATTCTAAAAGCTTTTGCTTAGCAGCCTGTTTCCTCCTCTCCTCCTCCATAAAAATCCTCTGCTTCTCCTCCTCTCTAGCTATCCTCTGTTCTTCAGCCTTTCGCATGGCTTCCAATCGCTCTTGTTCAGCTCTCCATGCAGCTTCTCTGGCTTCTTCCTCTAACCTTCTCCGCTGTTCTTCTTGCTCCCTGGCCACCCTAAGTCTCTCCTCTTCTTCTCTGCGAGCTAGCTCCAAAGCTCTTTCCTGTTCCTCTATCACCCGTTGCCGCTCCTGCTCCTGCATCTTTTGAACTCTCTCGAGTTCAGCCTCAAAAGATTCACGGACAGGGTCATGAAAATCAGTCTGCTTAAGGTCTTTCTTCTTTTTAACGACCCCAACAAGGCCTCCTGAAAAGGGATCCCGTCCATCAAAACTAGCAGAGCCAAAGTCCTTCATGAACGGGTCCTCCAGGTAAGGTTTTTCATTCTTTGATATTGAACGTTTGTCCCTGCCAAAGTTGAGAATCGGATCATTAATTGGAAGACCTCTACCACCCGAGGAAAATGAAGACTTTGACATTGAACTATTCTGGAACACATCCCCCTTGAATTTGTTGTACTGTTCATTACCATACCGTTCCCGAGAGTTCCTTTCAGCCCTTTGACCGTAAGACGAGTGCCCTGTGTTGTTCCAGAGCTGCCTCCCTCCCTGCCCATACCCCAAATCCCTCCTTCCAAAATCATCCTGCGCCACGTCTCGAAAGGTTGATGACATGTATTTATTCTCCTTGTTTGCTTCCCTGTTCACACCAGATGACCTTGCGTTTCTGTCATTTCCAAGCTCAGGGGCACCAAATCCATCTTTTTGCAGAGGAGAAGAAGCTCTCCAGGAGTTACCTTCCCGTTCTTCTCTACTTGGTGTTCTTACGTCTCTGCTAAAAGGTTCCACTTTAGTGACTTCACTGGAAGAGACCTTTCCAGTATCATTGTCACGCTGTCCCCACCGATCAAAATTATGAGCAGGTTTATGTGGAAATATACTAGGCCTTGGCATATCAAAATCTCTATCCCAGTAAGCTTCACCCCTTGGGTACCCATAATCCCTGTCCCGGTCTACAAAACCATGGCCTGTATCACGCTCATCATCAGCCCAATCAGACCTTGGATTCAACCTAAACAAAGGCAATGGACCCGGAAAGTATTCCTCCTGTTTTCTCACTTGCTCTGATCTACGGGAACCACCCAAATCGCGACTCCTGCCACTATTTTCACCCAACCCATTACCAATACCACCGGACTGCAACCGAGGACGCATGTCAACAAGGGAGTTCAATCTAGAACCATCTATCTGGTCATTATTACCCGGCTCCTCACTCATGACTTGCTTTGATTTCTGACTCAAACCATCTTTCTGTTTCTTTTCAGAACCTGATAAAGCTGGCAATGCAGCACGCAAAGACGGGAAATCCTCTCCCCTCAAAACACTGACCTTCTCCACTTGCGGAGGGTTAGAAGATGGAGGCGCCAGTACACCAGATCGTGCTGAAGGTGGCATATAAACACCACCACCACCAATCCCCTTACTTACCCCATCACCACCCTGCAAAATCTGATCAACACCATCATTTATCACGTGATCACCACTAACTCCTTCTTTCTCTTGCAATGCAACAGCTGTACCAGGCTTAGTCCATCCCATGCCAGATGAACCAGGTCTCGCTCCACTGCCTGAAATCCCTCCACCAGCAGTCCCACCAGCGGATCCCAACGTGTCAAATCTCTCATGCTCCTTCCTCAATGAGGGCAGATTCAAGGGGGGTGGAACGGAAAGCTTAGGCCCAGCAGCTTTCTGTGCACTTCGGGGCCGGGACAGGACCACCATTCCCCCAGCACCACCACTAGGGCGGGACCTGTTCGACCCATAATAGCCGGAATGAGGCAAGTTCTGATGATGACCCTGATGTTGATGATTTGATTGCCCATAAGATTTGTTCAGATTCACAGACAAAAACTTGTTCCCGACTCCGGGATTGGCCATCTCACGTTCAGACCCAAATATATACCCCGTTTGACGGACTCCAATCCCCGCCAATGCATCAAATAACTACAACCAACAACTCCCAAAGCCGAAACCTAGAAAAATATTTTCCTCCTCTTCACAGATCAGATAACAATACCAAACCCTAGATTCTCTCTTTTAAACCTGATCAACACACAACAAACCAAAATTATCAATCTCATTAACCTTTCTAATTAAAACATTAATTTACATTAGCGTCGAGATTAGCGTTCATTTAACTTTAATGATTAGGGTTTCGATGTGGACAGCGGCAGAAATGAATGAAAATAAAAAATTAAAAAAAAAAAGGGAAACGTGTACCTCCCGTAGGCGGCGTGGGATAGAGGGCGGCGAGCTAACGTGCGCCGCGAGATATAAGACGAGATGAGAGACCGTGTAGTGCAACTGAAGAAGAGAAACAGAGAGGAGAGAGATGATGATGAAATAAGCCGAAAAGCACGAGGAGAAAAAAAAAATTAAGAGAAGGTTTTATCGTGTTTTTCTGTTTTTGCCCCTTTAGTTCTCTGTAATTCCTTTTTTATTTTATCTATTTTTGTCTCTCAAATATGGGCAAGAGAAACGAATTATGTGATTTATAAAAGTTGATCGTTCAGGGTACAGTGTACAGTGTACAACTTAGCTTTGCTTTGGCTTCTGAGTTTAAGTTCGAGTTTGAGACTCTGAGTTTGGACAAGGACGTTACGTGGACGAAGTACAAGTGCACCACTTCTGTGCTTATGTAATTGTGAGTTCAAAGCCGAGCTTTCTCATTGTAAGTAAGGCACCGAAATCTTTTCTATGTTCTATTTCTTAAATTGGATTTCGTCCGAACAAGTACGAACATGGTAGATTTTTAATGTCATTCACAAACGTTATTATTGATTAAAATCCAATCCCACTTCAACATTTACTTTATTGTTTGCATTTGAATAAAGTCTCCATTTGCATGATGATTTTTTTTGTTCAATTATGTTATTAAGTTCAAAAGTTACGGAGGCCATAACATATACACGTCTATGTCTTCATTCAAAAAAAATCACTAATTTATTTAAAATTATTGTCTTGCTTACATTTGTAATAATTTCTATGTGAATGGAACATAAGAAACCTCGAAGTCAAAGATAATAAGCTTTGGGGCCTTTTTGTTTCGGCCTTTTCGAGTAGAACTTATCCAGATTGATTATTTTTGGATTAGAGCTTCTAAAAATTTTGTTTTTATTAAAAAGTTATTAGTTGTTTTATGAAATAAATATAAAAACAGTCATTATAATTAAATTATTAAAATAGAACTTTGTTATAAGAAAAGAGTAAAGTAAAATATTTAAAATTAAATAAGAATATATTTAATATTTTAAAACTTAAAAAAAACTCAAAATGAACTTCTCCCAAAAACAAAAATAATTTTTTTAATTATCAATAAACTCTTTTTTTATAACAACCAAACGAAAAAAAAAAATATAGAGTTTTTAGTATTAAAAAAGCTCTTTTAACCAATAAAAAAACATAAACAAACGCTTTCTTAATTTTAAGTGATCCACGTATACAATATATATACAGTCAATTATATATAATATAAATTAACAAAAATGTATTAAATTGATAATTACTATATCATTTATTTTAATTTAATTTATTTATTTTTATTTATTTATATATTTGGTGATAATTTATTTATATTTTAGCAACTTAAGTTATCTAGTGTTAGTTCTATAGATAAATATATATAATTTATAATTTGTTTAGATCGTAATGACAATAAACCCATATTCTGAGGGATTAAAATAAAAATAATGGGTAATCATCTGTCGAATGTTGCCACCTTGATTGTTTATGCAAGATCAATAGAATACTATTTAGAAGATTGTCCATTATGGATTTTATTCAGCAGCGTATAATCTAATTAAACCAATTAATGCATAAATTGGAAAATAAATAGATATAAATTGTATAAAGAACAAAAAATAATACTAAAGCATATATTGATTGTTATGAATGTTTTGTTATGTGCACATCGCCTATTTTATTTAATTTTTAATGTTGATCGTCTTTATATCAATTTTCTATCCAATTTATTATTCTTCTTCAATCGATGGTTTCTATCACATAATTATTATAAAAAAATTTCAATTAAAATATGTGATTGCCATCTCGCTTATCACATTAACTATGGGTTTAAAAAAAGGTTGAGCGTTAAAGAGTATAGTATGATTGAAAATAGACCCGCTTATAAGTTTAATTTGTCGAAACATAAAAGAGCAGTATTATACATATAATAAATTTACAACCAATACTTTTAACAATTTAAGTTGACAAAAATTTGTTGGGGAATGAAAAAACAAAAATAAATAAGGATAACTATATTTTCGTAGGATTTTGCCAACTCATAAAAGTACAACGAGTTATAAATGTAATATTATTCAACATGAAAACCTTATTAATAATAATAATGTTAAACTTATAATTCAAATATAACACAAAGTCTATAACCCGATATGACTTATAACTCAAATATAATTCAAAGTCTAAAATTTGATGTGGCAGCCTAAGTGACAAAATCCTACTAAGGATGTAATTTCTCTCATTTATTTTTATTAAATTTTTTACATGTAAGTTACCTGTTATAAACTTTTAGTTGTATTTGAGTTGTTAGTCCAACACTACTAGATTAATAAATGGGTGGGATTATTTGTACCCAAGAATTTTTTATATGCACCCATTTACTTAATAAACCTCTCGCTAAAATTTGAAACACTCCATTTAACTTTATACACCCATCCAATACCAAATATATCATTATTTAAACCACACACACACATACACACATATATATTTATGTATATTTTGCTAAATTAACTTTTCACCATCCGCACCCCACGTAATAATGAAAATCTCTGGAAATTTCTCATTTTTCTTAGGAGTTCTACTTGTCTTTTTAGGCTATAGCTACGGTGTATCGGTATCCATTTACTTAATAAACCTCTCGCTAAAATTTGAAACACTCCATTTAACTCTATACACCTATCCAATACCAAATATATCATTATTAAAATCACACACACACACACACATAGTTATGTATATTTTGCTAAATTAACTTTTTACCATCCGCACCCCACGTAATGATGAAAATCTCTAGAAATTTCTCATTTTTCTTAGGAGTTCTACTTGTCTTTTTAGGCTTTAACTATGGTGCATCGTTTGTACCGGTGCAGCTGTTTTCAAAATTTTTACAAATTTAGTGTAAAAATTGTAAATTTTTGTATAAAAATCGTAAATATGAAAAAAAAGTTGTAAATGAATAATTTTTTACATTTATTATTTTATACAATGATTTACAACTTTTACACTAATTTACAAAAAATTAAAAATAGTTGTACAATTTTTCATTTACAACTTTTTTTTTCACATTTACGATTTTTATACAATGATTTACAACTTCTATACTAAATTTACAAAACATTTAAAAACAGTTATATGATACAACCGATGTACTGCAGTATGACCCGTCTTTTTATCTTAGATGAACAACATAATTTTGTAGTTCATCAAAACCTTGTCTCTCTAAATCTCGTATAAAAGTATTGCATATTAATCTTCACGAATACAGAAGTCATATTGTTAATGGATTTCCCATATTAAATAAATTATTATTTACTGTAAAATTATAAAAAAAGAAAAAGATATCTGAGAGGCACCATAGTCGATAACGTATGCTGTGGCATTGTATGTGACTTTTTTTTCCATGTAATTATAAATCTTAAATTATGAGAAGTAAGAGTTTTTATTATTGATACCTCACTGGAAAATATTTTATTCTTCATAGTTCAAAAATAGGTAAAAGATATATTAATTTTGATTCCAAAGTAGTTCTAAAAAGTTAGGGTTTACTCTTGATGGTGAAAAAGGGGGTGTTTTGATAGATTAGGATTTAGGAGGGATGATTAAGAGGTAAGAGATAGGTGTAAAAAGCAAAAATTACTTTAATTAATTTGGGTTTTTCCGCTTAATAAGTTTTACTGTACATGACAGTAAATTGATCTATGGGTAAATTTGTACTAAAATTTTTGACAAAAAGAAATCTGATGCTAGTAGTATTGATAGTATATTCGATCGACGTCATCTATCAAGACGGCACGACGAAGAAGCAAGAGTCAGCCTGGCCACAAAACAAAATTATGATTTTCGTCTAAAAGCGGCAAGCAAAAAAGAAGTGGTCACCATTAATAAACACAAATTCGCCCATTAAGGATGAGATCGTCAATTCGAGGTATAATTTAAAGCAAAAAATTTCAACGACGTCGTTTCATTGACCGCCCAGAAAAGGGAAGTAGAAAACCGTTTAAACAAGAAAACGCCCGTAATTAATAACAAAGAACAATTGCGTTTACTCGAGGTATAATATGAAATTATAAATAAATCAATAAATAAAAACGACGTCGGTTCGTTAACCGTCAACGAAACGCAATCGTTTCAAGTAAAAGAGCATCACAGTCAGCGCCGCAGAGAGTCGATGCTCATGGCGATGGATGGAGCCGAAACTCCCTCTTCTCCCTCTCAGTCTCCTTCACATTTCAGGTATTAATTATTACTATCTTCGTTGATTGATATATGTATTTTCTCCGAATTTGAATTGCGTTTAATCTGATCATGACAGAATTCATAATTTTGACGTCCTTGCAGTCAACATCGTCACTTCTACGTTGCCGTCGACAGAATGAAGTTCAAGATGGTCTCCATCTCCAACTTCTCTACTCGAATTTATTTTTGGATGAAAATAAAATAAAACTAAAGTTTTCAATTTTAATAAAATTTGTGTAATTTCAATTTAGGAGACACTAGTGGATCTGCTAGGCGTGGCGGGGCGTCGCGCGTCCTTGCCGCTGGTAGTCTGCTGCAGCTCACGTGATGAGCTTGACGCCGTTTGCTACGCCGTCTCGAACCTCCCTTTCATTTCTTCTTCCTCTCTGGTGAGTAATATAAATTCTATTATAATTATTTCCTTAAATTGCTCTGCATTGTTCAATTAGTTAAATGATAATCAAGTATGTTGAGTAATCACTATTAATAATAATCTTAACAAACTGTGTTTGAGTGGGTTGTTTTTAGAAATAATTTTTGGATACAATTCGTTCAAAAATTTGAAGTAGTTTCCACAAGTATGCATTTAAATTTTAATCTTAAATTCCAACTAAATTGGGAATCAAACATCATCTTAATTGGTGAAAATATTTCTAGGACTTTAATTTCTTTTTAATTTTAAAGGTTGGGTAAGATGGAGAATATTTCATGCAGCTGTCATCAATCTGCATTGGATATAAATTAATTGAAAATCTCAAGTTTCAGAGTCTCTAGTAGCCAGTTTTTGTGATTGCCTTCTTTGACTCGATTTTGCTTGTGCATATGGTCAAAATTTTTAATTTGATCTTCTTTTGGTTAGAATTTGGAGCTTGTTTATCGTTATCTTCAGTTCTTGCTTTGATATATCTTATTAGGTGTTGATTTGTGTTTGTGTCTTAATTGTAAAGTCTCAATGAACCAGATTGTTCATGCACGGATTTTGTTGCAGTTGATTCCAACAGCATGAATCAGTATCATTATGAGAGGATTATTTTTCCTTTGATGCAGTCTGTGCAACATTCACTGTTTTATCCCATGTTATTTCCTTTTAAGATTTTCAAGCTTTGACAGGTTTAATAATTTCAGTTGAAAAGACCAAAAAAAAGGGTTGCTTTTGATATCTTGTAAACTTTTTGACACTCACTGATATTTATAAACATTTCATACATCACGTTACCTGTATACCAGTACAGTGACCTTGTGGAAGCAGAGCGAGCTGAAATTTTGGAGAAATTTCGACAAGCAACGATAGGTTGTAACCAAAAAGTCCCTGAGCAGTGTGGAGATGGCACCGAAATTGGAAAAGATGAGCACAAGTCACATATGATAGTTGTAACAGATGCTTGCCTTCCACTTCTTGCTTCTGGAGAATCTCCTATTTCTGCTCGAGTGCTGATAAATTATGCATTACCGACAAAGAAGGTATAATCCAAATCTTCATCCAGGCCTCAATGCGATATATAATTGCATTTAGTCTTTGGTACTGCAGTTTGTACTCTCTTTCATTGCCTTATAAATAGTCCCTATCTTTACCCAGTCAATGTGGTGGTTTTATTGCTGTAACAGCAAGCCAGCTTATGGGTCATTGAGGATTGCTATATCATGAAAGTCAGTTCGATGATTATGTGTGTGTGAGGTTTCCTTTAATTATAAATATGTCATGTCAGTGGATTTCTTTTGAGTTTTCTATTGTCATTTACGTTTCTTTGCAGGAAACGTACGCGAGACGAATGGCAACTTGTTTGGCAGCAGGTTTGTTCTTCTGTGATGTTTTTTTTGTTGGTTTTGTATTTTTATTCTTTTGCATTCTACAATAGTTTCATTTTAAGAAATGCAGATGGTATTGTAATCAATATGGTTGTTGGGGGTGAAGTGGCAACTCTAAAAACTATTGAAGAAACCAGCAACCTTATTATAGCTGAGATGCCCATTAATGTAAGTTCGCTAGCTGGCTATATGTTCTCCTATTTTCAGATTGGAAAATTTTAGACTCACATGGCATTTTAACAACCATAAAAATAATTACCCAGCATATTGCTTTTAACAAAGCAAAGGCAAATCTGGTTGCTTTTTTCTTTGTTATTTATTTTAGTAAACATGGCTGATTGGCTGTGAATATACAACACTCATTTTTCTAGACTCTGTTTCTCTATTTTAAGTCTGTATGTGGTCCTTCATATTACCTCTTCTGGATATAAGATTAACTAGATATGTTGGTGTGTTGCAGATTTCTGAGATTTTGTGATCCTTTTATCTTCTGCATCTCAAAAGATACAGCAGAGAACGTGAATTCAGGTCTGATTCGGATGATTTGTGGGTTGCTATGGTGCTATTAATCTAATGCTATATCACCCATCTGTTCTTCATTCCCGAAGTTCTTTTGTTTGCACTGATAGCTCCGGTTGTTGATTGCGTGATCTATCTTGATAGGTCTGCAGCTCAACTAAGAAAGCAAGAAAGTCAAGTTCAGTGGACTCAACTTCTGTTTGATTATTTAAGGAAAAAATTCAACTAAATGAGAAAAATTTACTCGAGGAAAGAAAAGGTCTTCTAGCTCATGTTATTATCAGAAGCTTGTTGATCCTTTGGGCAATATTTATTATTTTGGAAATTGTTTCGTGGCCAATAGTCAAGAATCTTGTTTTTGCTATAAAAATTGGTTATAAATTCTGGTTTGCTGGGGCCTAGGCAGAGAACTACCCTCGCTAGTGGTTCACGTTGATTATGTCGAGACGTAACCTCAAACGCTAAAGAAGATGCACTCACCTCCGGCCCATCTCAATGGATATTTTCGCTGTTGTCGAGCCGTGGTTCTCGTACTGGACCCGGAAGTAGGCTTCAAACACCCATTAGTGATTATTCTCCAATGTCTCTGCATTCCATGACAATTTTGTTGCAATAAATCAACTATTATTATTGACAATTTCATGAAAAAAAAATTAAAGTAATTTTGTTCATTAGATCAGCGGTTGTCCCAAAAAAAAAAAAAGTTAGTACTGCCGTATTGACTTGTAAAATTATATTTGAGGAACTATTATATTTTTGTTTGATTTAAAAAGGGATTTTTATACTCTTAGGATCTAAAGACATATCAAACAATATTATGGAAATCAAATCATGCGAAACTTATCTTGTATTATTATTTGTAACAGTTTGAAAAAGAAAAGTTTGTATTTTTCTTAATGGTTGTTTCTCAAAAATGGTAAAATGCATTTTATAATTGTTGTTAACATGTGATTGGTAGTTGGTTGAAAGTTAAGATTCTTTTTATTTGATTAATGACTTGAGATATGCTTAGTTGTTGGTTGGTTGGCCCACTAATCTTCCTTGCAAAATGAACTAGACTTGGCAATAAGCACGTCCCTTTCAAATTCTTCTATGTTGGGACTGAGAAGATAAGTTACGGCATGATCAACATCTGCAAGGGGTACCCACTAAAAATTAAAAATATAAAATCAATCAATGACTTGGATTATTCTGTCTCTGCTTTCACCGGAATTTTAAACTTGAGCAGATACTCACATGGACATTGTTGCCACTGCTTGCCCATTTATGGCAAAAGACTTTTCAAGGTTCAATCACTCTCTCTCGCCCTCTCTGACGAAACATTTTTGAATTTTTAATAGAGGAAAGCCATGTCTAATAGAAGGGAGGAAAGGGGACAGATAAGACTTATTGTTGCTTGTATATTATTATAGCGTGTGTTCGTTTCATGAATTATGTAACCCATCTGCCCTTTGGTAGGGTATATTTTACATTGATTTGACTATGTTGCCCTTGCGAGGCTTAAATGTTAACCACAAAGGGGTTGTGAGGACCATCGTTTTCATAATCATTTAGGCGCCCATTGTTGAGTGGCTAGCAAGAATATGTAATAGGTATTCAGGAGTTTAAAATTAATGGGAATCCTTTACAATGACGACACAATAGAGATGATTACACAAACCAAAGCAAATAAGGGAATAGAAGATATTATACAGAAGATTTTTAGGCCATTCTTTTGTCTCAATCACCCATTACTTTAGGCATGATCGTAACCAAACAGTATGATATTTTCTTGCCCATTTTTAAAGACTTTTCTACTAATTATAAATATATTATTCTAATTTTAAACCCTTCTTCTTTCAAGAAACGTTAATTAATGATAGGTAAATCACATAATAATTTGTAAACAAACCCTTAAATCTCCGTTCTAGTAAGGGAGATGGAATTTATCACCCAACATATAAAAGCATTATTTTTTATTTAAATAATTTTAGAAACTAGAAAAAGGAGAAAATTATATAAATAAATAATGTTAAAAATGAAATAATAGACGATTGTACTTGATTGTACCAATTATATACCAACCAAGCTAAATTGTGGACGAGATAAAGTTGAATAAACATTTACCAAAATTAAATAAATACAGAGAGTGACAGCCATGCAAAATCAAAAATATTCCCAAAGGAAAAACAATTCATTGCAAGGGCATGTGGCATCCATACATTTTTGCAGTAGCACACGTACAACTTATCGGGACACGTGTAAACACAACCCATTTAACTTCCTTTTTGATTATTTGTTTTTCGTTTTTTAACAAATAATTCGTCCACGATATCATATATATACCTAATTTCTGAAAAGATTAAGAAACCTTAATTATAATTATTTTTATTTGGATTTTTTTAAAGCCATAAAAAATTACTGTCTATAAATTCTGAAACTATTTAGACCTTACGTATACATTATCGAAAATTTTTTCAAAGATAATCTAAAAAAACAAATCTTTTGAAAAAAGGAAAAAATAATGTTAGTATTACAAACTTTTTTTTTTAATAAACTTATACATACAAACTGATGTGTCATAAGATGATAGAGTAATAAATATATAAAATCTATTTATTTAATGAAGGATGATAATAGGTAAATAACTGAGTAATGTCATATCAGTTTGTATATAAAGTCTGTAAGAGTAACATTACTCAAAAAAAAAAATAAAGCAGTTTTAAAATTAATCTTCTATAGGGAGTGCTTGATCTAAAAATATTGAGTTTGTTTTAATATTTGAGGATCTCACATGGGATCCGGAATATTTCCTAAAATCTAAAAGCTTAATACTAATTGATAATGTTAACGAGTAAATATTAAAATTATTGAACTTAAGATTAATATATAAAAAAGTAATGTTAATAATATAAAATTCTTTCAAGTGTATATATAGTGAGTCTCCCATTTCGTATATAACGTCTTGGCAAGTACTACAGTGGAGGTGATATGTCGCATATGCTATGGTGCTATTATTCACTTCATCGTACCCAACTGTCGGCCCCTCATTGATCTAGCATTTACTAATTTAATCATTAAGGGGATTAAAATTTAAAGTTTAAAGTTTACAGTTTACAGTTTACAGTTTAATTAAGATTGATATAGACGACTCAAATGGTAACTGCATGTCACAATATTGATAGTGATTTTTACATACCGATTATATTGTAGTAAAATCTTCTGTGGAAATATCATGATTTGAAAAGCCAAGAATCTGCTCGACTTAAACTATCAATCAATGTTGTGTTGCCGATAATGATATTCAGAAGCTAATAATGATTCTTCAGTAATACCCTTAAAACTACCATAGATAGAGTACTGCTTTATATACAATGCAATTGAGTTGTGTAAACCTATCTTATACAATTTGATATGACTGGATTTTAACCATTCATTTTCATTTGTATCATATGAATATGTAGTATATTTTTACTGTATATGAGCTATCAAAAGTGTCTGATAATTAATTGTTGAATTAGAAATAGAGATGAACATACATGCATTTGTCTAGAGAGAGGAGTAGGCAGTCGTAGTCGACTATAAAGATATATTGAATTGATCCAAAGGGAGGGGGGGTGGGGCAAGGGGGGCGATGGGGCCATGGAAACGAAGAAATGAGAAATGCTTGTTTGGAGTTAATTTACACACAGAGTTTGATGATGTGTTGACAGCTTTTCTTGTTTTGGCATTTGGAGGGAGTGCCAGCGACTGTTTGTAAGAGAAACAGGTTTTCATCTTAAGAGACTACTGACGATCCTCTCCTTAGAAAAGGACGAACCACCCGCATGGCCAACTTTCTCCTTATCTTTCACACATTCGTCCATTTCTCACCACCAAACCCTAACTAATCTCTTCTTTATAGAGAGAGAGAAATTAAAGTAATGAGAAAGTAATTTTAATTTTAATTTTTTTTTCTCAGAGAAACACACTAGAAACACCACTGCTTTACTCTGGACTCTACTATCTTCACTCTCTATTTGTATATACGCACTAGCAGTAGCCCCCAGAGGGATCATCCAAGCATAAAAGAGAATGTCTTCTCTTCTTTCGTCCTAAGAAACACTTTGGTGGTCAGTTTCTCTCTCTCTCTCTCTCGTTCATACTAAGAAACAACTCTCTTTAGTATTCTCTCGACGTTGTGAAGATGGCGAGTGAATCATCAGCTCCCCTTTTGTTGAATCGTGACTCTTCATCATCACCTCTGCATGAAAGAGCTAAGGATGTTGCAGAGGAGGAGGGGTCTATGGGCCAAGCGTGGCGACCTTCTCTGTCACAGGTTATTAGCTTATGACGTCAATTCTTGTTGTATAATTGCTTCTTTTTTTTTTTATTACATGCACTACTTGTAGTTTTAATCGCTCTCTTTTTTATTCAGGTTTTTGAAGAGATCAAGCTGCTGTATGTCATAGCCTTCCCCATGATCATCACAGGCCTTCTCATTTACGGCAAATCAGCGATATCGATGTTTTTCATGGGGAAAATAGGGAAGGATGAGCTAGCTGGAGGGTCTCTTTCAATCGGTATAGCTAACATCACTGGCTATTCTGTCATTTCTGGCCTGTCTATGGGCATGGAAGCCATCTCTTCTCAAGCTTGTGGAGCCAAACAATGGTCACTTATGGGCCAAACCCTACAACGCACCATTGTTATACTCTCCTTAGTTTGCCTACCCATCTCTCTCTTGTGGCTGAACTGTGAACCCATCCTTCTGCTTTGTGGTCAAGATACAGTTGTCTCATCCATCGCTTCTACTTATCTTGCATTCTCAATCCCAGATCTATTTTTCCAATCACTTATCAGTCCTCTCAAAATCTACCTAAGAACACAAAACATTACCCTTCCTCTCATGCTCAGTGCAGCTTTTGCTCTTGCTCTGCATGCACCAATCAACTACATCTTAATCTATCATCTAAACCTTGGCATTCGAGGCATAGCAGTGGCGGGTGCCATAACGGATTTGAATCTACTATTATCCCTTTTGATTTACCTATACTTTTCTGGCATTTGTAGTAAATCTTGGCAAGGCTGGTCACTTGAATGCTTCTCTGAATTGAGACCAATTCTTGGCCTGGCCATCCCAAGTTGTGTTTCTGTGTGCTTAGAGTGGTGGTGGTATGAGCTCATGATATTCCTTTCTGGGCTTCTGGCAAATGCCACTGAAGCTGTTGCTACGATGGGAATTATCATCCAAGCAACTTCACTCGTCTACATCTTCCCTTCAGCACTCAGCTTAGCGGTATCAACAAGGGTCGGTAATGAGTTAGGCGCAAACCGGCCTATCAAAGCAAAAACTTCATGTATCATTGCACTATGCTGTGCCATTTTCATGAGCATAATTGCCATGTCGTTCATGACAACAATGAGAAATGCTTGGGGCCAAATTTTTACTAGTGACCAGACCATATTGTCATTAACAGCCATGTCAATGCCAATGGTGGGCTTCTGTGAGCTTGGAAACTGCCCACAGACGACTGGCTGTGGTGTGCTGAGAGGTAGTGCTAGGCCAAAAATGGGCGCCAACATCAATCTCGGATCCTTCTATGGCGTGGGATTGCCTATTGCTATCATAGTGGGCTTCCCAATGAAAATGGGTTTGTTCGGGCTTTGGTTGGGGCTATTAGCAGCCCAGATTGTGTGCGCTGTTGTGATGGTGGTAGTGTTAACGAGAACAGATTGGATAGTCCAAGCAGGCAGAGCTAGAGAGCTGACTGGGACTGCCATGGAAGAGGAAGCTGAGATCAAAAACCAGGATTTAACAACAGTCATGCTATTGAATTAGCATTTACATAATGTTCAGTCCTTGCTTTTGTCCCATATATAAAAGAGTCTTTTTCTTTTGGGTTGTATCTATCTTTTGTATTTTGTACGTATCCGGGTTGTAACGGACGATAGTCTATATGCGTTTTAAACTTTACGTTTCGTTTATGCTATAAATGAGACTACAGAGTTCGCTATATATTACGATAATGGAAACAGTTTCAATAGGCACAATTGGCTTTCAAAGTGGATGCAAGATCTATGTAGGTTTTGGACTTCCCTTTTTTTTTTTTTTAAATTTAGACTAGAGGGTTCATTATACAATAAGATAATGAAAGTTGTTGTTGTTGTTTTTTTTTTTTTTTCAATTAGACTAGAGAGTTCATTATATAATACGATACTGGAAGTTGGTTTAATAGCTATAATCATCTCACAAGCATATACAAAGCCTATATGATTTTTGGATTTTCCATTTTGTTCAATGTTATAAATGAGACCAAGTTCACTCTATATTGTGAAAATGGAACCTGTTTTAATAGTTATCGTCGTCTCACAAACATGTACAAGTCTATATGTCTTTTGGACTTTCTATTTTGTGTGATTTAATATTATAAGTGAGACTATAAAATTCATTTTATATTATGATATTGGAAGTTATTTCAATTGTTATTGTCGCCGCACAAGCATGTACAAAATCTATTTGAGTATTGAACTTCCGTTTCATTTAATGTTATAAATGAGACTAAGGAGTTCAACATATATAATGATATGGAAATTGATTTAATGGTTATAATTGTCTCACAAGTTTATATGAGTTTTTGACTTCTTGTTTCGTTTAATGTTATAAATGACACAACAGAGTTCACTGTATATTATGGTAGTGAAAGTTGTTTGAATAATTAAGTGATTACTCTTATAAAACCAACTCTTTATACAAACTAAGTTACCAAAATATCATTAGATCAGTTAAAAGAGAAAATAAATAAATGAGACTAAATTACATAACAAATTAATTATCCATGCGATACTATTTTGTCAAAATTCAAGTTGTCTAAAAGATTGATTGTAGATGGATTGTAGATCTAATTCTTAGTAATTTTTTGTCTCATAAGGATATAGAAGCCTACATGGGTTTTGGAGATTTCATTTTGTTTAATGCTACAGATAGTTCTTTATATATTATGATAATAAGAATTATTTTAATAGTTATAATTGTCCCAAACATATGCAAGTATGAAAATCAATTTTGAGGATTATGCATAACCTCATAAGTCATATGAAAATCAACGAAATCCTCTGATTCATTTACTCTATCCTCAAATCAAAGACAACAAAGTTTACAATTATATGGATTAATTGCATAATGGAATCTTTATTTATTTATTTTTAAGATTTTAACTTTCAGTTTATTTCTAGTTATCTCTTGAATTCTCCCACTTTACAATTATATGGATTGGTATCAAAACTTATCGCTTTTTATGTTTTTTTTTTCTTTTCTTTTACTCTACATCTCACAATTTAATTCACTTGTAGAATATCAGATGAGTGATTAACATTGACATCCCTATAGTTTGGGCAAGATAATATTTTCTCTCCAACCTTCGACGAAGTAACATAAAGACTCTCATTTTCTAAATTTCGTTAGTCAATTCGTTAGCCATAAAGGCATATTTATCTCTGAACTCATTTATCTTATTCAAGAAATTAAAAAGAGTGTGTGGTGTGGGTGCTAGGACCAGAACTTTGGTTATATATGAGGAGATAAAGTGTTGAAACCATCAAGTTAGACCTGTAACAATAATAATTTTAAATTAATATATTAAATATCATGAAAAATTGCAAAAACACATGTTATATTTAAGAAATAATAAACAATAATAATTAAAAATTATACTACCATTTCTAAAGGAAAATTATTTAGCATAACCTTTAAAATAAAAAATCTAAAAAAGAAAATGGTATTTTATTTTGAAAATTTTATTTTCATTTGTACTACAATTTAAAAAAAATTATTTAGAATAACCTTTAAAAATAAAAATTCCACAAAAGAAAATTGTAGTTTAGTTTTAAATTTTCTTTTTAATTTGAAATAAGTACCATTTAAACTCCCATGTTCTTCTTGAACTTTTTAATTTGAAAATTAGGTAGTTAATTTAAGGAGAAATTGGTAGTTTAAACTTTTCAAATTATACTAAAAAATAAAATAAAAAAATTTAAACTACCATTTTCTTTTGTGAAAATTTTTATTTTTAAAGTTTATGCTAAATAATTTTTCTTTATAAATGGTAATACAATTTTTAATTATTATTGTTTATTATTATGTGTTGTTGCAGCTTTTGAGGATATTTAATAATTGACTCAAAATATGTTATTTTAAAGGTTTAACTCGGCAGATTTACTACTCTCTCTTCTCATATATAACCTAGATTCAACTCTTACAATCCACAATACACCATTTTTTTTTTTCTTCACCGAAAGTTGGGGGGAGAATATTACCTTGCCCAAACTACAAAGTGGCAATACCAAACTATGGGGGTCTTTATGTATGTATGTATGTATGTATATGTTGTACAACTAGCCAACTTCTTAAATAAATTTTTTGTATAATTTGATGTTAATTTTTATGTGCCTAAAAATATTATTTTGTTTGGACCACGCAAAATTAAATTTATAGCTCCTGGGACCATGCTTTCTTGCAAGAGATAAACTCATTATGCAAGGTGGGATCACTTTGCAAAAGCACAAATGATTAATGGAAATGATAACGAATTATCTTTTAAGTAGTTGAAGTTTGGCCCATATTATTCTTGATATTGTTATTATATATTTATTATATATAATAGATATATAACTACTAGAGATATTGTCGCATTTATATATGCTTGTCAAGTCATTTCGATTATATATATATAGTTTTAATGAATTATAAAAATTAGGAAAGGTTTTCGAGAGGGAATCCATAAATTTAATTAATTATACACTGATTCAATGAAACTTCTTTTTCACGTTATATATGAGTTGACCTTGTTTTATAATATGTTTTGGGAAGGTTTTTATCCTCAAGTGAGAGAGTTGATCAACCTGGCATTAATTAAAGTTCCCTTACGTTAACATGATTTTACTGAGACGATGTGAGGTTCCCTGTTCAATTTGTATAATTCTATTCTTATTCTGACAATAAGAGGTTGAGAATCAGGAAGAAGGAATCCATTTCCATCTCGAATCATCATACAAAAATATCAACAAATACTCGTCACAATCTATGCTAATTTTCTTTATACCTAAATATTCTAGAAAACGCGGAAGCATCTTTCACTTTTTGGGTTGTAAAATTAATTTAATTTGCTAGAAAGATGCTTGTCAACTTGTACTTTGTTAAACAGAAGTTCTTCTTGGTACGCAACGCTAGCTGTTGCTTTAATTGCAGCTTCCTGAGCTTAATTGGCTGCACATTTCCTCAAGTTGCACGCTGTATAGCTAGTGACTCCAGAATAAGAATACAAGGACCAATAGCTTTTAACGTAGAAACAAAAGAGGAATATACAACTTCTATATATAATGAAGGCGCGCAGCAAACGCAGCCATCCCAGGTCAGGCCAGCATCAATTAGCTAGCATCGGTAGAGAATGTCCAAAGTGAGTTTTCTCAGTTACCAATATGGCCTTCCAAGTAGAAAACCTTCTCTAAAATCGCCCCAGTTGAGCTTGACCTCTCGCAGACAGAATAGTAATAAGTCTGGTACTGTGTCAAGGGTTCAGCAATCACATGTTCAGGAGATGAGAAGTGTGTTCGACAAATTTGACGTCAACAAAGATGGGAAGATCTCTAAGGAGGAGTTCAAATCAGCTTTAAATCTGCTTGGTAAAGGGATTGCAGAACGTGAGGCAGCCAAGTCTTTTCAGTCTGTTGATGCTGACGGAGATGGGTTCATCGACTTCAGTGAGTTCATGGAAATGATGAAAGGCTCGGGAGAAGGCACAAATAAAAGTGATATAGAAGGTGCTTTTCAAGTGTTTGATTTGAACGGGGATAAGAAAATTAGTGCTGAAGAATTGATGGAAGTTTTAAGGAGGATGGGGGAGAGACACAGCCTCGATGCTTGTAGGAAAATGATTCGAGGTGTGGATGCCGATGGAGATGGTTTCATTGACATAGACGAGTTCAAGACCATGATGAGCCGCAACAAGAACTTTGTCATGTCTTGAATCCTAACTCCAACTTTTTCATCTTTAATCAGAACCTCTCACTAAAGTACTCTTTAATTATTACTTAGTTTGCATATTGTTTTTTACAACTTTTAATAATATTTTATGTGCTTAATTAGTGGCATGTATTATGAATTTGTGATGTTCAAACTAACCAATTTTATAAGAAAGTATCTTAATCCTTGTGTATCTTGAGGTCTCAATATTAATAATATTATTCTCTTAACTTTTTATGGTTTTTATTATGTATATGATACTAGTTAATAATTTTGTTATACTTGGTAAGTATTGGAGTTGGTTTGCGGCTATGTGCCATCAAGGTTAGTTTCAAAAAAGTAGAACTAGACACATTATTGACCGTTTAAATTATTATATCAGCTAATAAAAGATTACCCTTTCAATCTAGAGATGTCTTGGTAAAAAAGACTCTCATCAAACAAACTAAAATCATGCCAATTTCTTTCTTGAAATTGTAACTTGTTAAGATGGACCTTGTCCTGGAAGTTGAAGATAAATCACCAGCTATTAGGGTTCATGTCAAAAGGTTTTAATATCTTTGTAAGTAAGAACTAAAATGGAGAGAGGGAACTTTTGCCGTAATCAGTCTGGTAAATAGAACAAGCCAAACACAAAATAGCACAAGCGGATTGTAAGACAAGCCAGTAGATTTGGCAGATCAATACATATACATACAGCGATCGAAACAGAAATAGCTTGAACTGGAACTTACAGCGTCAGGATATATATCATCTGGTCATTCCTCCAACAACAGGAGCAATTGTGATTCCCCTATTTTGCCTGGCCATATTTGCATGCCAACCTTCATTCCCAAAATTTGATTCATAATATTAGGTGGTCGCATGGAAGTATATAAACATAGACATCCATCGAGATTAATAACATATAAAAAAATCATATTAGAAAAAATAAGGATGAAAGAAATCCACAAGAAATCAGGATATACGAACAAAATATATATACTCACCAATACCCATATCAAAACCGCGATTCTTGAGCTCTCTATACTCTTGACAAAGCGCACATTGTTCACAGCAGAAGTGAGTTAAGCAATCAGCACAAGGTGCCTCCTCCAAGTCAAACTGTGCTCTCAGTTTTGAGCGATAGAAACATGAGTACAAGCATGACAAGCCGGTAAGCCCCAGTAGCAGCCCATAAACTGCACCACTGGATGCACAAGCTGCACCAAGAAGCCAAGTATATATGTCAATGTCAAATACCACCATTTGAAGCACCGCTACTACAAGCTTTTAAGCTTATTTTTACTTACGTATGGAACCCCTGTTGACAATCTCAGCAATCTGTCCGAAGGTAATACAGGGACATACGCAAGTAATCAAGCAGTTTGCTGGGTCATCGCAACAGTGACAAAGGCCGGTCGACCACTTTGTTGGATTTCCAGAAGTGGTGGAATATTGGTAAGGAGTGGCGTCCATGGCACCTGCATATCTTTGTGCATCATATTTGGCAATGTCATTAGTTGAAGGATACATGTTTCTTCTTTCTTCTCAATTTCTTTGTTGCAGACAAGGAAACTTGTAATTGAAAAAGATATAATAGCTTGGAAGGTACCCTAGCTGCCCTCGAGTCTCGGTCTCCTAGATATTGCTTCAATTATTGATATTAGAGCTTTCAATGTTTGACCAAACACGCACAAGCGCTAAGCCATTCAAAGGAACCAAGAGGCAACAGCCAACAGATTAAAATTGGATTTTAATTACTTCCATGTGTTTAGATTAAACAATTTGAGCGTTCAGATTGATTCTTCTTTATTTACTTATTTTAATTTTACGGGATGATTTTGGACAACTATCAATAAAACCCCTCTTGGCAGCTTGGCTTTAGCTGGGCAGATGCAGAAAGGTACTCCCTCCCTCTTGATCCACATGTTGGTTTATTTATTGGTTGAAAATCTAATTTAATAGATCGAAAGCAATTTCTCTCTTCTAATCGGACTGAGTTAGTTAGATACTTTTGATGAATTAAATTGAAATCCAATATTGAAGAATCGATCTGGTATGTTGGTTGGTAAAGTTGAATTATCTATTTAATTCTTTAAATATTTAAATTACTTAACGTTGATTAGTTAAATTTTCAATTACAATTTTGATTGATAATACAACATTAAAATGAAAAAAAAATGAATAGTGGAACAATTGCAATTATAAGGTAGGAGGTTTAATTATAATAATCGATTAAAAGTGAAGTATTGGATGCTATGGTGTGAACTTAAGATATGGCGTGGGATTATCGGATGTGCATGTGAGTTTGATTATTGAATATTGAGTCCAGTTGGGAATCGCAACAAGTCTTTGAAATTGTCGATTTGAAAATCAAATGCCAATTTGGTCTTCTTTTTATTTAATTTCTTAAAATGATTGATTAACTTGATTAATTATGAGTAAACTCTACAGCATGACCACATATATATAAATCATGCTCACGCCTGCAGGTATCTCTATTTTACTTTTTTCCCCCTTCTTCTTCTTCTTTTAAGAACTAACATAATTCAACAAACTTGTTTGGTATTAGTTTAGTTACATCATGAGATTAATTATTTCTTTAAGAATTTTTTAAAAATCCAAATCAACCAACGAATCCACTCCTTGACTTCAAAATTTTAAATCAAACTAAATATATGTAAATGTATTGAGTTCAATCGAATTAAGTAAGGAAAAAAAAAAAGGATAATACTACCAGAGACGAGTACTAGAGCTTTACATGATATACCTTAAAAAAAAGTAGGGATGGCAATGGGGCGGGGCGAGGGTGGAGAGATCCTCCCCATTCCCTACCGCATTGTTCAATTTAACTCCCATTCTCCACCTATCTTCCATTTCTTTTTAGGGTTGGATAGGGATAGGGAATCTATGCGGAGAATGCTTTCCCCAACTCCACTCTATTCTCCATGCTAATATCTTTTGTATTATTAAATTTACGATCTTAACAAAATAAAATCACATTTATTTTAAGAAAATAATAAAATTTTATGTTTTTTCAATAATCAATTTATTAAATGTCAAATAAAAATAGTATTTATAAGTGTATATATTTTTGTATATGTAATAGTTTATTATATGAAAATAAAAATAACAGTATATTTTATATTTTTATATATCATGGTAGGTTGCGGGACGAGGCAGAGTGGGGATTAGTAAGACTCGTCCCCAACCCATCACAATGTGAGGACTAAAGTCCAACCCCATCCCTGTAAAAAATTACTCCTATCCTACCCTAATAGAGTCGAATCTCTGTAGATCTCCAACCCTGCGGTACATTTTGTCATCCTTAATGAAAAGTCCAGGTAACATTGAGAAAATGGGCTGAGGTGAAGTTGGTTTTGGAAAGGTGGAAGAATGGCCAAGGCCCAATAAAGAAGGCCATAAGCCCAAAGGACGAAGAGACAAAAAAGGGATGGAATTAGTGATGATGGCCAGCAGGAAACGCCAAGAGAAAGGAGAAGAAGGCGAATCCAGTACGAGATATGATGCTGTTGAATAATAGAAGTTATAGGAACAGTAACAGTACAGATGGAGATAGAGACGGTTGTTGGTTTGGTGAGTGGTGATGATCTGGGTTTTATGCATGTGCCTCAATCCAATGAAATCAATTTATAGTCTTTTGTCCGTATTTTCGTCAAAACCTAGCTATCATAGCTACATGGCTCGTCTCCTACCCAATTGCACCAAACCACAGACTACTTTAAGCCTATGATTGATTTGCTTTTCCATTAATTAGTTTATGGCAAAGCAAAAAGAATGTATCACTATCATTAGCACTGGTATGGTAAAGCAAAATTTTTTAATTTATTTCTTATAGCTAAATATTAAAACTTAATAAGACTTCCACAAGAAGAACACTTTTAAGGTTAAAATAGACTCCAAAACATATATACATTACTTCTAAATTAATATGGGTGTCCTAGAAAATGAGTTAATGTACTAATGATCAAGTGCATGGAATTCTTTTGATATTTAGTAAGTTCAATTTTTTTCTCTAACCAAGCTTAACTTAAGAATAAAAAGTATCCCTTTAAAGTAAGTTATAAAGATCTTAAAATACATATTTGGTGAGTTAACAAACAACTAGTCAATCATTTGTTTACAATTTATTTACTTTATTTGAAATTGAGTGATTAAATGATTTGGTCTCAATTTAGCTCATTATATTTGATAAGTGGGATATTGATCACGGATTAGTAAAAAGAAATTAAGGTTTAACTAAATTTTAAAACACGACGTGTAACTTGATTATTTTCTCAACGGAAAAAATATGATAATCAAGAAAATAAAAATTGCTTTGTACTTATATTCTAGTCTACGCTTCATGGGCCACCTTCTTTTGGTCTAAAAGACCTGTATTTTGGCCTTGTTTTAATGTTTGTATCTTCTCTTTTGACCATCTGTCATATTCTTGTTTGCTTAGTCTTATCCTACAGGACCTAGACCAGACCTGTGGCAAGCCCAGGACACCCTTTCTCTGCTAACTGCTTCATTATTAATGCCTAGGCATGTCTTTTGCTATCTATCACTATTGGCATCCCACTATTTTCGTTGTAAATCGACATTAATCAAGCCATAATCCAATATGATTCTCAAATGTGAACAAAAGCCATTAAATTTGCTTCTAATTTTTGCAGAGGCCACTCGTACGCCTTCCGTACTCCAAGCTTATACTCCTCTTCTTGATCCAACATTGAAAAGTGGGCTACTAGATGGAACTATTAAGTATAGAAGAGTGGCCACCAATTTAATCCAAGCTCTAAAGTCTAAACTTAACAAGATATTTTAGTTTAATATTGTATAAAATCCAAATCCTTGGCAACAGGACAAGAGAGAACAAGTGGGAGAGAAGCATCTTCCTTTCTACAGCCCCTGCCAAAAGCAGCAGCCGGTTCATCAACTGGTGTCGACTGGTCCTTGTTTGTAGGCATTTATTCTGTGGGAATTCACCACGTGGCATTACCCCATTTGACTGACCACTCAAAAAAGCTTCAAACCATGTGAGTGACAACCATGTCTTTTCAACTGCAAGTTAAATCCAAAAGCTCTCTCTCTCTTGCTCTTGCCATTTCTTTTTCTTTTTTTTTTTTAAGTTAAAAAGTGCACAATTAGCCATTAAGGATTAGAGACTAGAGAGTATAGACTCCAAATCCAAGTGAGCGCTGGATCTTGTTGTTGTTGATTCTCAGTCTTCAGAGTTGCCAACCCTCTACTCTATATTTAATTAGATACACCATATCTGGATCTTCCCTTAGCTATAAATTTAATATGCTTAACACCAAACCAATTAAATGATTATAAAAAGGCATTGCATTGGAACTATTGTATTCGCTCCATGCGGAAAGGCAGCCCCCATCTTTTCATAAAAAAAGTTACTCAAGACTCTCAATCAAGACAAACAAACAAGGTGAATTCGAAAACACCCACATAAAAATAAATCAATAAGTTAACTGCAGATGAAGTGATATATATGGAGTTTTCTGTGCAGAATTAAGCCGCAATGTTAGACAATGTTTGGTTGATTGATGGGATATTAGCAGATGACTTGAGAAGATGAAAGAGTTAATCACGTGTGCACGTGACTTGACTCATCCGACATGAAAATCAGATATACATGCTACCATTAGGACAAGTTGTATTTTATGGACAATGGACACACTCTCCGCTCCAGTAGAGTATTGGTAGTCTTATATATGCTCTTCTTCTCTTCTTGACAAAACGAACAGCTTTGAGGGTTTATTTATTTATTTCTGCCTCCATCCAAAGACAAAAGTGACCCTAAATCTGCTGATTCGGACACACACTACGTATATCCTACATTAAGGGGCTCTCTTCGGATAAAGATTTTATGATTTCTTAAAAGAATTAAGCAACCCTGATCACGTGGTCCCTTTGATCCGTCGGTATCGCCAGCTCATTTACTGCTAATTTACTTACAAGTCAAAGGTCAGTCAAGCGAAGGCAATGCATGCAGATGCCATTGCCATCCCCTACTGGACTGGACTGGACTCTGTCACTGTGCCACTCTGTCACTCTTTCTCTCTCTTTATTTTTAAAATAAAAACTAGCTAAAGACATTAAAAGCATATACCCCTTTTGAATAAAACTGCTGTTGCTTTCTACGCCAGCCAGACAGCCAGCCAGCAATAGCAAATTGCAATATAGAGAAACAACATTAGTGTTAGGGCGTTACAGCTCTCTAAATCAGGCTATATGACACCTTCGCTTGATCACAACCATACATCAATTTCATTCATTTGTTCACTGTCATCCCATTAATGATGCTCATCTTTGGCTTGACCATACTTGAAATTAAACCATCTTTTTTTGGATTAATTTTACTGATTCACAAGCTAGCACAATTGCTAGATTGTTGATACGTTCGTGAAAGGTGCATGCTGCGTGCAAATGCTTTTTTTTATCACTGCTATATACTATTCTGGTGAAAAAGTGATTCAGAATTTCATCAAAATAGGAAAAGTATATGCTATGATTGATAAGACCATTCGATTTCTAGCCGTTTGGATTTTGCATGTTTATCATCTGCGTGGAATCTGATAATTATGGCTTCTACTTCAACACTAGAGTCTAGCACTCTAGCCAGCCATGTTGTCCGGATATATATTGAGAGATTTTAATTTCACCAGCGTGGGAACACTGAATTTACACTGACAGATTAATAAATTTTCAATTGCATTTGACAAGTTCTTGGAATCTTCGTAGAAGCTTTCAACCATTTGAGAAACATCTAGCAGAAGGGAATTGTTTGTTTCTAGATAAGAAAGTTAAATTGTTTAATATATAAAAAATATTTTGGTAGCGTTTCTTGGTAACTTCACTTGTGTCCAAAGCGAGTAGTAGTAAAACTTTTGAGACTGCATCTTCGAAGTTGGTCATCGTTGACTGGAATTACCATGCCATGACAAAACATCACATCATGGCCATGACATGCATGATTTCAAAAGAGCCATACATCTTGGCCACCTCCTCTCTCTCTTCGGAGGTATAAGTACAGACATCTACTTGGTAAGTTGTAATAGTTGGGGAGGGTCGCTTGGAGACTTTATTAGGGTTTCTTTCTTTCTTTCTTTCTTGCTGTTCTCTCTTTCTTTTCCATGTTGTTTTGAAATCTCATGGCATGCTTAGACATGTATAACTCAGAGCAGCACAAAGGTCGTTTTGCTCCAATGAGCCCAAGAATCTCCTTCTCTAATGATTTTGCGGAGTCCCAACACATGATTAAGCAAGAAAGGAGCTCAAGAGAGGCTCCAGTGTCCTCGGACTTCGAATTTTCTGTGACCAACTACTCAATGATGAGTGCTGATGAGCTCTTTTTCAAAGGGAAGCTTTTGCCATTTAAAGACTGCAACAACAACCAAATGCAGAGGACTCTGAGAGAAGAACTACTAATAGAGGATCATAAAGATGGTGAAGTGACACTGAAGCCCCCAAAGGGTTATTCTGCAAGGTGGAAAGGCCTTCTGGGTCTCAGGAGGACTCACATTGGCTCCAAGAAAGCTGAAAAGAGTGATGGCTCTGTGGACAACAAAGTTGGCGAAGGTAAAAAGTCTGCTTTTGCTCATGATGAGGCTCGTGCTAGCAAGACTTCAAAGGTGAGAGCATAAAAAACGAAACTTTATTATTATTATTATTATTATTATTTCTCTCCAGAATGATATCGTTAAGGCTCTAACTGATTTGGTGGGTTTTTGGGGTTGTTGTTATGCAGGAACTCTTGAGTGAAGGTGGGTCAAGTTGCGGGAATTTGGAGATTGGGGTATAGTACAATATTCGTCCGAGGTGTTGTAGAGATGTGGAACCATTTTTTGGAATCTGGGAAGGCTAATTTTCAACTACTTCCAACGGCGGTTTGGATAGATTTAGATGTCCTAATTTGTGAGGTAGTGGGTCGGGTTTAACTTGGTTTCATTCGGAGTTTCTCTTTCTGTATTTTTCTTTTACTATCTTAGACTTAGAAGTTGGTGTTTGGCTGTTTCTTGTACAAAATATTTGCAGTTCAAGAACTTCTTCCGTGTCATGTTAAGCACTGATCGATAAATCTGTCTTTATGTTTTACTCGGATCTACTCATGTAATTTTCTTGACTTGGATCTATCCATGTAGTATTCATCTATTCGGAGATGTGTAAGAAGACTCCTCTTTTGCTCAAGGTAACAAGTTTAATTCTAAATGAGATGGGAAAGAGATCTTCTTGAATCTTGATGACATTATCACTTCAGGACCGGCTAACTTGCTAATATTACTTTTTAATTTTTTTCCAAGTCAAAAGAAATTTTCAAAAGTTAACTGTAAATGTGACTACTTCTGTTTTTGTTACTTTGACATGTAAATTAGTTGGAGAAGCGTGGGTTATCTCTATTGCAAGGAACAGAAACAAAAGTTTAGTAGCTAGATAAAGGTTAGCAGTCCGCTATCCATATCAGCCAAGCCGCTGTTGCGATCTTGTCCAAAAGCACACAAAACCAAAGTTTTATCCCGATCATTTCAGGCATTTCAGAACTGCTATTTGCAATTGACATCTACTACAATGAACAATAATCAACAATCGCAAATCGTGACATATTACTGTCACTATGAATCGAAAGGCTTTTAGCCTTGTTGTGTTAATCAACATGGTTCTTCTGATTAAGAAAGATGCTGCCAAGAAGCTAAACTTACACAAAATGATAACATTTCCTTCTTTCATATGCCCACCAAAATAAAACAACCGAACATGCTTTAGTAGTTGTTGGGACCGACTTCGAGCACCCACTCTTTCCGATAACTTTGGGGCTTAGAATAAAGTTGCTTTGTTGGTTTTTCATTGCTTAGACCAACTCCCTTCGAGCACGGGTTATATCGGCAAACATGCAACCTTGAGAAGAAAGAAGTAACAACTATTTTCTTGCATTTCTGAATCTTCACAAACTCAGGCTCGCTGGGAGCAATCTCCTTGGAAGATAGCTGGTCATTTTCATGTGAATTCTCCAGCTTTTGCACTGTATACTCGTAGGAGAATGACAGGAAAGAGAAGTGACAAAATTTAATGTCAAAAAGGGAACAAGATAGTCTATATTACAAGTCCTTAAAAATGGTTTGAGCATGGGTAGTGTTTTCAAGATACAAACAAATGTTACAACTAACTAGTAATCCTGTGTGTCAAACTCAAATCTACAACAGAAAGCAGGTTTACCTTTGTTGGTGTTATAAGTATCCAAAGGGAGAGTCATTGACACATAAAACAAAAGGCATAAACAAGGATCAAAAAGAATAACTAATGGCACATTATCGAGTATAACATCACCATGGAGCATCAACTTCTTCCTGGAACTTGAGCTCATAGGTCTCAGCTTTCGACCGTAGACTCTCAATTTCAGCACTAAAATTTTCACGAGCCCCTTTCAATTCCAGAAGTCTTGCTTCGATATTTCTTATCTCATCCTCTGCTTGAGCTTTTTGAGCTTTAGCCTCAATATACCTCCTTGTGTCCATGGCGCCTTCTGATTCAAAAGCAAGGCTCAAAAGCCGTCGTAACCGAGCACGTAAAAATCCAACATTCATGCCCATGAGTTCAAAGGCTTTCAGAGTCTTGTCCCAAATAGCATATTCATCACGAGAGGTACTAAGGCTGGCAGCTCTCATGGCATCAGCAATGCTAACAGTTTCAGAGATAATTCCAATGATCAACTTAAAATTAATGCCCTGGATAAGGGTCTCATGAAGGAATGTACTCCGAGTGCAGCAAAGCCTGTAGTACTTACTCCGAACATCTTCTGGAAGCTCAGAATCTATAACCAATCCGTCTATCAAGATGTTGAAGCTGTCTAGACTTGTAACATCTTTAAACTGAACAGCTGGTGAAGATAACTTGAAGCCTTCCAAAACTTCTGAACCAACCTCTTCACTATCATTTTCAGACTGGTCTGCTGGTTGTCCAAGGTTAGAAGCTGATTTTGGTTGGCCAGACTTCTTATTTTTCTTCTGAACAACTGCTAATGGGAGGGACTTTTGGCGTTTCCTTTTTGTATTCTGATTAGGTACCATACCCATTTCTGCATTACTTCTTTCGAAGTTCAGATCTAACATCCAAGGTTAATGGTAGAAATGTGAGTACTTAGAAATCATAGAAAGCTTCTGACATAATATTAGCAGTAAGTTTTAACTTGCCTGCATCATTTTGTTTTGTGTGAGCATCCAAGTTTAGAAGGCCAAGAGCTCCATCAACTTCAGTAAAATCATTTGCCCTTATAATGTACACCTACAAAAGCAAAAGTTGATGTATATAAGAGACACTACCAATTAAGACATGTCATATGTTTTCACTTTCACATAAAACATTTTATTAAGTTTGAGCACCTCTGCCTCCAATCCCCTTCACCCACCTTTTCAAACCAAATCCAAAACCAACTCTTACTAATGAACAATTCAAGCAAACTTAATATGTAAAAGAATAAAAAATAAAAATAAATGAATAAGAAAATCTCAACTGTGTAGACCAGGGGCACAGCGACTTCTTAAATTCACATATTCACCTCAAGTAAATAAATTATGGATTTCAGTTATATGTTTCACTTCTTTTTTACAACCTTTTTAGTTCTTTAAATTGATTCTTTTATTCAGCATTTTTTTTAAGTGCTTCAAAAGCATGCACTACTTCGAGTGCCTTGTACTTAGATGCCAGTAATATCTGGGTGATGGTGAATTAACGTTGACGTTCAAATCACTCTCATAACTTTCCCCTCGTATTAGCTTCAATCAACTGATGCAATTCAGTTAGCCTTATTTGTTCACCCTTAGCATTTGGCAATTGCATATACTCCAGAAGTTTTATGTCCAGAGCCAATCCATGACAGCAACTATTATTAGTAGGAGAATCCTTGCTATTCAGGTGGTTCGTATACATGTTTGTCTGCTACCATAAATCAGATAACAACTATTGAGCACTTCAATGCACTTGATGTCTTTTAGTCTTACAAGTCATAAAACTGGCGCAGTTGCTAGAAAAGAATCCAACCTTTTTTTGGTCCTATCTGGTCAAAAAATTTCCCTCCCAAAACTGCGTGTAGATTTAATTATTGAAAGTTATAAGCAGGGCTTCATTGTCCAGCAATGCATAACCAATCATATCCTGGAATAAATTAGCAGTGCGATATGCTTCAACACTGTCATCATTAGTTACAGCCCAACCTCTTCTTTTATTAAATTTCTCGGCCCACACTGAGTACATTCTTGCCAGGCACATAAGATTTGAAATATATAGGGATGCAATTCCATATTTTTAGCATCATTCCAACTCAATCTAGCATCCTTCATCCATTCCTGTCAAGCACCACTTTGCACTACCAGTGTGTGACTACCATGCTTATACCACTTCATATTCAACAACAGATCACCATACTCCTATTTAATCTCACTCTGGAGGTCAATTTATCCTATGTGCCTATGCCTTCTCAGTTAAATTTTAAACATGGGCACCAAAAAGAGCTCTACTGTTGAGAGGTTTTATTTGTATACATAAAACATCAACATTTAACAGCAGTTGGTGACACATATTGTTTGAACCTTTTTTTCTCTAATTACTTTTATGAATGTAAGAACAAACAAACATACACACATGTTACCTTTATGGATGTATGAACACACACAAACACACATGCAAGAATACAAAACACGCGTACACACGCACACATGTACATAATGCATGCAGACAAACAAGCAAAAACACACACACACACACACATTAATTTCATGAATGTATGAATATAAAAAAAAAGTGACAAATGCGCACCCATTACTTTTATGAATCTATGAAAACACACATGCACAGACATGTTACTTCTATGAATGGATGAAGACACATATAGAAATGCAAATATATATTCTTCAAATATGGACTTAAGTGTGGACAATTTTATAAGTTGTGGACGACATTATCATCTTATGCAATAATTGCGATGCCCACACCAGAGAATTACTACACAGATACCACAGCAAGCACATCAATGTGGCTCTTGGCTTCTTTGTGAAACATAGTGGACAACTTGTAAGACCATTATAGGATAGTCAGGTGGCAGGGATGGATGCTGAATGCCTGAATCTATTTCACATTTTGCCCTTGCTAGATAGTCAACCAGTTGGTGTGTAATCACTTGGCTGTTACGTTCAAGCTTTACTATTTCAACTGAGAACCAATTGGTGTTCAGTGAGGAAGGCCAAAGCCTTTCAACCAACTGGCTGCCAGTTTCAGCGTTGCCTTGTTGCATCCTGCCAACAACCCCTCTACAAACATGACATTCTTGCTTTTATTTTATTTTATTCGGATAACCTAGACTTGTGCAGCGAACCGGATATTTTAGGTCTGCCCCGCCCTGGCCCCAACCGGGGGGTCAGTCGAGTGCTCCAACCCTATGACCCAGGAAACAAAGAAGGATGAGAAATTTTTAAGCACAACAGAAGGATCGAACCTAAGACATAGATGCAACCAAGCACCAGATCCCAAGCTCTCAACCAACTAGGTTGCCCCTTGGGGGCACATTCTTGCGATTTGAAACCATAACCTCAGGCTTCAATCCCCCTTGTTAAGATTTCATCTAAAAACCAATTGATGTCCAGTGAGGGAGGCCGAATTCTTGCAGGGCAAGCATATTCTAAGAGCCATCTATGTGGGTACAGTGGCCTTTTTGCATCCCTCCAACATTGGCAATAGTAGTTAGAGTAGATTCTGGTGCAGACAAGAAGTAACATCTTTTGTATTTTCTGAACATGTTCACTTCTATGCCAAGAAAATTAATCGGAACTTCCCATTTCAACCCCATATAAAATAATAGAAACATTAATTTGTTTAGCAATCTTGAATATGCAATGTATTAATAAGTTCTTAATCCCTACATGATAATGTGTAAGGACTATATGGGCACAAACAAAAGAGAAGCAAAATGAGCAGAGCACCTTGAATTTTAGAGGTTCAATCAGTTGGAAGACCAAAACATCTCCCTCAAGCAAATTATGCCCAGTGGAAAACTGCCTCCAACCAGCACTCAATCCTGTCTTTTCAGCAAAGTATTTTGCCTCATATTGTTTTCCACATTCATCTTCCAAAATGACACTGACGTCATTATTTGGTAAATGCAACTTACAAAATTGTCCAGGAAGCCCCTATCCAAAAAATATATATATAAAATAAAATAATTGAGGTATAGCTCTGTTTCCTCCAATTAGATTCAAATTTGCATCAAGCAGAACTTACCATCCAGAAACAGCTAGCAACATGTGATCTGACCATCGATTTGGCAAAACTAGGGAATGCAGGCTCCAGATTTGACTGAACCTCTTCTGCCCTAATCATAGCAGCTGACTTAACTTCAACATGAGGACATTGGCCATCAACTGCATCCTTATTTTTCTTACAGCTTCAAATTAAACACAGCATTGGTAAAATTATGAAAATGATACCTTCAAAGACTGGAAAATGAAGACAGAAATATTACAGATTCTCCACTAACCTTTTACACTTTCCTCCAGACTCAGCTACCACCTGTTTCCAAATTCATAAATCTTCCCATTAATGAGCAGCACGAGAATAAGATAGGTATAGTTATTCTACATCAAACCAATGTTGTCACACAGAATTATGCAGTTGAACAGAAAATTTACCAGAGGAACCCTATAAACTAAATAATATAAACCGTCTAAGATAATAGCAAGAAGCACCAATGACAATAATAAATAAAGATCGACAAAATCATTTCACCATTCAAAAAAAATCCCAGAAGAACACTGAAATTCAAGCACACAAGTAGTAGACTAGTAGGAACTCATCCGAGCTCTATTCCAAGTAGATTGCAACGATTCCTGTTAAGACAGAACAAAATTCTTGACGGCGAGAGCGAGTCGGAGTCTTATATCTAATGTATCACACAATTGTCTACGCATCATGAAAATTTGTAATGACATAGATGCCGTATGCCTGGACCGAGGTCACATTTGCAATAATAATAATAATAAGGTAGTCGAAAGCACATCCTGGAAAGAAATGAAGAGAAGTGGTCTCACATGCTTGACCGTCGGCTCAGATTGAGTTTTCTTGATCTTCAAAATAATCTTTTCCTTCTTCTTAGTTGCCTTCATTGGCTCCTCCTGTGAAAATTACACCAATTCAAGTAAACAACACATAATTCGGAAGAACAGGTTCCATTGGCAGGCAACCAAACAAGGTTTCCGAACCCTACAAAATTGCCTCGAAACAACATTACAGAACGTAAGATCTTCAGCGAGAAAGAGAGAGAGAGAGAGAGAGTCTGTGTGTGTATGTGTTTGTGTGTGTTTGTGTGTCTTACCGAGGGGTAGAATTTCTTAGGCTTGCGTTTGCGTTTAGGCTTGGAAGGACTAGTGGAGGACAGCTGAGCGAGAGTGACTTCTTCCTCCGTCCTTGGTTGGTCAGGATGCGAAATCCTGTTGAGGTGTTCTTCCAGGACTTCCGTCTTGACTTCCAGATCCATTTTTTGAACCAACCACCTCGTCTCCGCGCAATGAAATCGAGAAACAGAAACTCGGAGCCAAAGAGAGCCGAGTCTTCCTGTTCTCTTCTTCCTGTTTGTTTGACTGGCCCTGGCGTTGGCGTGGCTTTGTGTTCGGTGTGGTTGGGTTGGGTTGGGTTGGGTTCAAACAACGACACGAGAAAATTATGAGAGCCTAACTTCAGTCGATAGATAAGAAGCTACATGCCATAGGGATGTGAATTTTTTTCTTCTTTTTTTTTTTTTTTTCTTCAACTGACTTTTGCGTGAGCCAAGCCAAACATTCAGAATTCGGATTCGGAGAAGCTTCTAAAAAAAATTATCAAACTGAAATTTTGGAAAAAAAAAATGAGATCTTCTAATCTTAAAAAAATAATTATCAAAATTATAATATTTTGATTAACTTAGTTGTTAGATAATATATAAATTGGTATCATAACATATAATTTTTTTATTTTAAATTCTAATTTTTGATGTGGTAAATGACCGTAAATTTGTTTCAAAAATTAAATTAAAAATCTCAATCACATATATTCCTTGTGTAGATTTTTTTTAAATAAGATGCTGTCGATTTTTTTTTAAGCAAATTAGTCTAATTGGAAATGAATAACTAATTTATATAATTATTCTGGATATATGTGTGTGTGTATTTAAAGACACTTAAATAAATGTATTTGATTGATGGTATTTGTATTTCTGATTTTTGAAAAAAAAATATCTAATTTATAGATCCTATAATTTTTGGAAATAATTTGTTTTGGATGAAAACCAATAAAAATATCATACAAAAAAGGAAATTCAACCAATTAAACAAAATGAATTTACTTTCTTCTCCCGTAATTTTTTTTTTAATGAAGCAATTTAGAAGGCACTATCAATCGTTAATTAGTTCACCAACCATTTCGAAAAAGATTCACTAACCACACCTTTACATTTGGATCGGTTAACTGCACCAAGATCAAAATATTTTAATTGCTTTAAGGGTGTAAATTTAATTGTTATCAAAATATAAAGATTAAAATTAATCAACAAATTAATTTAATTTAGTTAATCCTAACTTTGAGGTGTCGATGTTAATATTCCATAAAATTGGAAGAATGTAACATGTTGACTTGTACTTTCATAGTTCGGCGACAAATCGAGAGCACTTGTTTATTCCATTTTCAGAAGTTATAAGCAGATCCATTTCAACAAAAAGCATAACGCTGTTTGGTGCTACAAGTCAACGTATACAACATTGAACCCAAAAAAAAAAAAGAAAAATCGTCAAAATCTGCTTGGAAGGAGCTTTAAACATTAACGAATTCGTAGATCAAGAGCAGGGGAATATCACATCTGACCCCTTAAGTTTTGATAATCTTAATTAGACCCAATGATGTTGTGAAGTTCATTTATGCTTATACTGTCCAATATTGCGCATTCTCAGTGACCGCTTGATTTCTTCACTTTTCACTTAAGTTTTAATAGATTAAGATTTAAGCGTTAATTTTTTTTTTGCTTGTTTTTTATTTAGCACTTAAAATTAGTAATATATCACTTAAATAAGAAAGTCAAATTTTGTCACTTTTTTTCCGACAAATATCCGAGTTGATGTATTTTACAAAGATATCCTTATATTTTCTATTGTAAAAATTATATAAAATTTACTAATTATTTTCGCTTCTATTAATGAATTAAATAAAAATTAGAAAATATTTAGAAACTTTCATTAGCAGGTTGCCGAACATTCACTGACTATATTGCCGACCATAATTTTCAGCGGGTTATGGACCAATACTTACACCCAATGATCGTCTCTAAACGATCTACTCAACCGTATACTATTAATAGCCAATGATGCTTTATTTATTCGTTTTCAACCTCTTATGGTTAAATGAAGCATCACTCGCCATTAAAATCTACATGAATGAATAGATCGTTGAATGATGATAATTTTGATGCATACCTTGCTACCACTAGAGTAAGTTCACCGATGGACAGTGACGACTGACGACGGTGACTAACAAAAAGCTGCTGACTTTTTCCAAAATTTTAAAATTTATTATTTTATCTTATTGAAAAGAATTTTTTTGTATATTTGTTAATTTTTGTATCTGTGATATTTATTGCCAATATATCATATTATTAATTACTATATCTAATATTTACCATAATTTAATAGATATGTATACTTAAGAGGTATATTATTTATTAATATTCTTATTTTGATTAATTTTTTAAGCTATTTAATGTGCATAACATATAAACTATAGTATATTTTAATTTCTATAATAAGGATAGATATGTCACATTTAAATTAATATGTCAATTTAAGACTTATTAGAAATTTAAAAACAACCATTTAGTAAAGTGATAAAAAAAATAAGTATTAAGAAGTATTAGGTGTCAATAAATGCTAAAAAGTGTTAAGTGAAAAAAAACTAATGACCCCTAAATTTAGCATATTATAAAACACCACATAATTTTCTTCTTTCCCCTTCCAGCATATCTTTCAGTGCTATAAATTTAAAGATTAAATAAAAATTTATCCTTGCAAAACAATCATGAATATGATAAATTTTTATTTTAATTTTCATATCTAATAATAGTAAAAATCTTATAAAAGATCTGTGAGCTTCTCCTGGATGGAGGAAGAAGTTTACACGGAAAATTTCCATGAAAAAATAATTGATATTCTTAATCTTTACCATGATCATGACATTATGTTAACAGCACAAATCTATAAAGATCGATAATTGAATTGATGGAATAATTAATTTGATTATGATTTAAGACGAAAATCAACATAACAGATTTAACACCAATTTCATGTTAAGAAAACAATCACCTTCAAAAAAACTGTGTTATTTACGTAAAAATGAACATCATCAATATTCAACTGTAACTCATAAATTCAGTCAAATCTATGACAAAGCTTTCCTGCAACCTGGAATAAAATACCAAACTGGGAATATAATTATAAGAAAAGATAGCATTTGTTCTATCAACTTGAACTTTAACGTGTACTTTGAATTGAATAATTTGCTGCCTATATCTTACATCCAGATGGCTCGAAGAAAGAGACTTCAAAAGGGTCGTATTAATTTAAGAATTCAAGTTTCATAAAGCTTAATGGTGCATATATAGGAGTGACAACTCGGCAGCATCAAGTGAACAAAACTAAATGCAAACAGAATAAATATGTTGACATAGGGAGTTCCAACTTAAGAACTATTTTAACTTCGGCAACTACTAGGGTGCCGGTGCACCCGCCCCCTAATTCTCAAAAAGTTGGGGAAGAAAACCCCAAAAAGTTGGGATTTGTGGTGGTGGTGGTGGTTGGGGGGTGGGTGGTGGTATGGTTTGTGGGGGGTTGGTGGTGGGGTTTGGGGTTGGGGTGTGCAACATACACCTGGTGCACCCTAGTTGGACCACTTTTAACTTCATGAAAAATGACCACTAGATCTATAAACTTTAAGCTTAAGCTATCGGATCAGGGTTCAAAAAACAGTATTAAGCTCTCTTAACATAATAGAATTGACGTCTGCACATAATAGTTTTCAGTCTTTCCGGCCATTTTAATCCACGATGGTTCCCCAATGCAGCTGCAAAACGAAACTATCTAGCCTGTCAACATGTAATTATCAAACTTCTGTTGCTTCTTTTTCATGAGAAACAGCTTAAACAACCCACCATTTGTTGTATCAGAACTCCAACCTGAAAAATAAGAAAGAGACAAGCTGTTAATGTTCTTGGAACAAAGTAGCATATTCTTGGCTCATAAGAGACAGTGGCGGTGACATCAAAGTTCAATTTAGCTCTAGTTCAGAAGCATATTGTCATGCAGAGAAGAAATAGAGACATATTTTGTTAGTAAAGATCCGGTGTAAAGAATTAACATAAGTTATAGGCTTATATTGAATGAAAATCTCGGACTAATTGAGCCTGGGCCTAGCCACCGGGTTTTTTCATTTTCAGAAAGAAAGGACAAGAAATCAAAGCAAAGAAAAAGTAAGTTATTCAAGCATCTTTCGCTTTTGCACCTGCTCCCCTTATAAGCACCCGTGTAGCCCAGATTAGAATCTTACGGAGCAGGGGCTCCCAGGCCTCGTGGAAGGTAAACTTGAGAGAATCCTTGGGGAATTCAGGGAAGGTCCCGCAAAGAATTAAGTTGCATCTCACCAAATAGTTTCCCTGTCTGCAGAACCTTGACTGCAAGAAAAAGGCACGTTAATAAGTTGGCATGTGTAAAAACCATAGGCCTTATTTTCTCCATGATGATTTCCTTATAAGCATTCATAGCTTCCTCAATTTCTTGATTCTTATTAATCAATCAAAATATTATAGCTCACAACATCAGGTCTACGCGATAAGGGGTGTAGACCATTTTAAGCTATAGTATTTTAATTTATTGGTACTGCAAGAATCTTTTTCTCAAGGAACGAGCCTTTAGCCTCCTCCGAAACATCTGGAAATCACAAACCATGAATTGGGAAGTTAACTCGAATATTATCCATTTCCAAAAAAAAAAAATTGCTTTGCCTTGTCTAATAATCCATCTTTACAAGGCCTTAAATAAAAAAAAGTGAAAGTCGCAGCAACTGGGCTAAAACCTCTCTTCAAAATCCCTCCAAAAACCGCAAACCATCAGAAACCCTTCTTATATTGCAAAGGCAATAAATCAAATTGTTCGAAAAAATCAAATCTAGCAAGAACCGAACCGAAATCAACCTTTTATAAAGCAAAATAATATCGCTTCTTCTTAGCGAGCGCACCTAACAATATTTTGAATTATGAAATAGGAGAAATGGGTTACAAATGAAACATATAGTCAAAAAAGTAAAGTGCTTCACTGGAGATGAAGTTACCTGATCGACATTTTTCTTTGAATGGTAGATTCAGGTGGG
The DNA here is from genome assembly GCA_013180625.2 of Boswellia sacra. Taxonomy (NCBI): domain Eukaryota; kingdom Viridiplantae; phylum Streptophyta; class Magnoliopsida; order Sapindales; family Burseraceae; genus Boswellia; species Boswellia sacra. Next base: position 190,915 of record SNVD02000038.1, on the reverse strand, counting down.
TTTCTGATCAAAGATGAGAGTTCATTTTCGGAATTTGAAATTGCGGTCTGATATGAGTGAGTGCATACAGATGAAATTTTACTATTCAAAGCTAGTTTTCGAGTCTACGAAGAACAACAACAGCATATAGCTTTGCCTTTCTTTGAATGCCATTGAAGAAAACTTATACGAATACATGGAAACCCCAATCCCATGATTTTAAATTTATTAAAAATAATAATAATAAATAAATAAAACGCAGCTCCCGGGCCGGCGGTTTCTGAGAATTCACCGCACACCTCAAGACTCGAGCGTTCGAAAAATTGAAATGACTCGGAAGCCGGACCCCCTTATTGGGGTATTGTAATTTTTCTTTATGATTATTAATTGATTAAATTGACGGTAAAAACTTAGAGTTTACATTTGTCGATTGATTTTAGAGCATTCAAAAGTCGTTTAAAATTGTATAATATTATAGATTTTTATATTCATGGAAACCAAGGTCATATATAGCTTTTCTAAATTGAGATATGTTATTATTTAGTGTAAAAGTATGTAAGTGTGAAAAGGTTTTATATAAAATATAATAAAATATACATATACATGATAAATTTTTTACATAAATATTAGGCATTAACTTTTTTTATTAAAATATATTTATAATTAAAATTTATTAAGAAAAATTTCAATTCAATCGTGAGACAAGTAGCGCCATCTTTCGCAAACGATCTACAAGACTGCATCCATAGCCTTCATAAAGCTGGTAGATGACAGGAGGTGGTGGGCTTTGCCAAGTATTTCATTGGGCCAACGTTAGACATAGTGATGGGCCAATCTTATGGTCCAAAAGATTGTCCAATTTTGGGTTCTTCGGAAAAAATTTAGGCCCACCAGAATCCCAAATTTCTTCAGAACCTACTCAACCGAAGGCTGTGTACATCAATGCATAGATGAGACGTCAGCGGTTGAGTGTGAAAGTGATAAAGAATTATATAATAGTTGTAAATAATATAAAAAAATAATTACTTTAAAGCATAAATAAATGATTATAATTTTTATATACTTGTATATAATTTTTATATGTCAAAAATTTAATAATATTTAAAAAGTATTTTTTAACTTTTTATAAATTTTATATGTATAATCATTTTTATATGACCAATGTGTCATTGCATACGAAACAAGGAGGTATAACCCAACTAAACATATTCCAGACAAAATCAAATCATGATTCAAGAGCTTTAACCTACGGTGGTCAGAGTTGCAATTTGCCAATATGAGTCATCTTTTTTTTTTAATGAATAAATTCAGTTTCACTACATATTTTGAGAATTTGTTTTTCTAATTTCAAAAGAATTGTCGCTGTTTAATTTGCCATAAAAGACAAACCTCTTTTACTTCGAAATTCATTTGATGATATTTTAGATATTTTCTAATGAATTTTAAAAGATATTTATGATGAGCCAAAATGTAACACGTGTAAAATGCAATAATTAAGTCTTTAAATTTTATTGATCAAATAATGGCAAAATTTTTCTAAGGGATAAGAGAGAGACTGAAAATGGGAAATCCAGGGGATGACGAAAGTACTCAAATTTTTGGATTATTAAAATGAAAAGTGATTGAGTTGATCCTTGCATATTCAAAATCGATTAGACCAAAATCTAGTTTGACAACTCATCAGCTGCCTCATCTGAATTGGTTTAACCAAATTTTTCTTTCTTTTAATAATTCAATCGTTGAATTACATGCAAGTTTAAGATTCCCCCCAGACAAAGCCTTGTTTCACTGACCGCCAATGTCAACTTTGTAAACACCTAATCTATTTTCAGCTCCTAAATAGGTTTCTAAACATTTTGACATGTTATTATTTAAGCAAATCAATGTCATCTATTAAGTATTTAGTTAAACAAAAAAAAAAAAATAATCTTAAAGGGTCTTTTAAAATAGACTTTCAAAAACGACTTAATCGTAGCCTAGATTGAGAGGTTTTTACTTCTAGCATATGCGATAATTTCTTTAATTATTTAATCAAGTGAAATAATAAATATAAAGTTTATTGGATGCTTTGAAATCAATGAAATACATTATATATACATATAGATAATCATACTTCGCATTATCGATCATTTCCCAACAAATCCTAAAAGGATACCCCATGCATTCAAATACTAGATCTCGAGAGATAACAAAGCGAACTACAACGTAGACTCGAACTCAAACTCAGAATCATGTACTTAACCATTCATTTTAGGCATTAATTAAATAATGTAATTGAATTTGGCTAGATCATAAAAAAAAATTAGCGTTTGGACTACCACACCAAAAGAAATTACAATTTTAAGACATTTCAAAATTGGTCCTCCAACTCAACTGTTTTCCCGTATTATTGTCAAAATAATTATTTATATTTTGAAAATTTTTTATTAAATAAACTTACAAGATAAAAAAATAATGATTACCCACATACAAATTTGTATTCTCGTCCAATTTTCCAACTCATGAAGGGAGGAAGGTCAAAATAATATTAAAAAAATAAAAAAATAAAAAAAAGAGATGAGAAAGCACGTCTATCCTGGCTGGCTGTAACCATCTCCATCACATAATCCGTGATGTACAAGAAATAAACATGTTTAAATTATTTTAACATGATAAGATAGTACAGCCAAGATTTTCAACCAACTCAACTTGGATGCGTTGTTATTCTAGAAACAAAGCCATTGTAATGGTCTAATGTAAAATATTGCATGTTCCAAATGGCAAAAGGCGAAGGCCCAAAGGAAAACTACCAACGAATGTCAAAACAAAGACAATAATAAACAAAGGATTAAAGTAAAAGATATTTTTATTATTATGAGATGGTAATATTGTTTGACCATGGAATTTGGTACATGATAACATGGCCAGCAGATTAATTAAGCCTTTCGTGCTTGAGTACCACTACCACGCCTCTCGCTCAAACTATATAATAGTTAATAATGCAAAATTTCAAAGACATTTGTGATGCTCTATTACATGGTGTATGGTTATGGGATACAGCCTCAAAACTGGTCGTTGGATGGAATGATGGGAGTGGATGATATGGCGTGCAAGAAAACTCTGTGTCCCATCATGTCAGCATCAGTGATAGATTCACACCCGGAAGGGGCAAGCTAGAAAAAAGCTGCAACAAGTGATACTTTCTTTCTTTTTATATTGGCTTTGTTTGTTTTGAACATTTCTTTTAGGTTCCTAGCATTCTGGACAGTCTATTGATTTCATTCACTTTTGGTTGGGTTTCGAGCATTGTTCTTTTCTTTTGTCACCTTCTTGAATTGCACGTCGCTCTCTTCCTTTCTGTGCATCTTTGTTTCTCTTTCTGTGTTTTTTTTTTTTTCTCGGGATGTTTGTGGGTTGTGTTCGTTTACAAGAGTTGTGTGACCTGGTTTGTGTTGTCGTTTAGTTTCTATGATATTTTGGTATCGTGGCCGTGTCAAACAATACGATGCAAGGTTGTTTGAAGGTCTTCTATGTTGCTTTTGGCTTCTGCGTAGCTTTGTTTCTGGGTGCTCTCAAAGGTTTCTTTTATTCTTTAGCACTTTCTTCTTCCGTTTTCATGACCCTTTTTCTATAAAAGTTGACACTTTTCTTGGAAATTCAAAAGATGGTTTTTTCTTTTTTGAGATTTTCTTTGGATGTTGCAGGTTTGCTTGTGGGTCCTATAGCTGGTCTGATACTGATAATAGGGAATGTTGGAGTAATTCTTGGATTGTTCCCGGCACATGTTGCCTGGACTCTCTACACCCTTCTAAAGTAAAAAACTTCTTCTTTAATACCACTTCACTTTTTCTTTGTTTGTTTTTGTTTTTGTTTTTTTAATTTTGTAGGGAATTTTGTTGAAGTTTTTTATTTTTTAATGTGGGATTGTGATGACTGAGCTCATATGTTAAAGGTTTGGAAATTGCAGGACTAATAGATTCGATATACCACTTAAAGTTGCAATCCTGTTTGCTTTGCCTGCTTTATTTGGTCTATGGTTGGGTCTAAGCATAGCGGGGAGCGTTCTTTTGGGAGTGGGCTATGGGTTCTTTACTCCCTGGGTTTCAACTTTCGAGGCCTTTAGATATGACAATCAATCCAAGAAATTCTTCCACTGTTTAGTGGTAAATTTTGAAATTTGAATTAGTTTTGCTATTTCATTTTTGTTCCTTGAATGCTATCTGATTAATGTTCTCACTCTGCTTGTTTGAACAATTAGGATGGAACATGGGGAACTATTAAAGGAAGTTGTACTATAGTCACTGATTTTGCTGATGTATGTTATCATTCATATCCCATTTACTTGAGGGAATTGCGGGAATCCCCTCACTCAAACGAGCTTCAAACTCTAAGGTAATTTTGTTGTCATTAGCAGTATAACCTATCAGTAGGTGCATTTTGTCATTTTGGTAAATAAGGAAATGATACATATTTTTCTCTTTAGTTGTATAGGCATATAGGAATTTAAAAAATTTGTGTTGTTTTTAATTGTAAGATTTAGAGCAAAAATGAGGGCTAGAAAACTGTTCTCTCTTTTATGTGTTTGATTCTAATATAATTATTTGACTCAAACGAGGTAAGGTTAAGACTTTGACAAATACAGGACGGCATAGAAGATAAATTGAAATCTTTTGGGCTACTTTCAGTTCTCTTGGTAACCAAATTGAGGATGATGGTAAATTATATAGTATTATCATACTGATTAAAAATACACAGCTATTGGATTTCTCAGACAATCTGTTTAGGTGGCCGTTTACATCTTGTAGGTTGATTCATGTGCCTGGTTGTATCATTGTTGGGCTGATGGGGCTAGTCGTGGATATTCCTTTATACACTGTAATCGCCATAGTCAAGAGTCCATATTTGTTGTTCAAGGGTTGGTTTCGATTGCTACATGATCTTATCAGCCGTGAAGGGCCATTTCTTGAAACAGCTTGCATCCCTGTTGCTGGTTTGACAATCCTTTTGTGGCCGCTTGTTGTTGTTGGGAGCATCTTAGTGGCCATTTTCTCAAGCATCTTTGTTGGATTGTATGGATCTGCTGTAGTATATCAGGTCTGGACATACTTTATTTACATTATAGTTTTTGGCCTTTCTATTACTGAACTCACATTTTAACATTCTTATGACTGCAGGAAAGATCTTTCCGGAGAGGTGTTGCTTATGTAATTGCAATGGTTGCTGAATTTGACGAGTATACAAATGATTGGCTTTATCTTAGGGAGGGGACCGTCCTTCCAAAGTAATAACTTTTGTGTTAACTCTTGAAAGAATGCTAGTAGAGCTCTGTTTTTCTTTATTTAAATGTTTAACTGTTTGAAAACCCATATCTCTCAGCCAGGCCTCGTTATCGAAAGAAAAAGGTACATCATTCATCTGAACTTTCTGTTGAAGACAACCATGTGGTTGGAGGCAGATTTAACAGCGGTTCTGCAGAAGCACCTGCAATGCTTGTGCCAAGCTTAGCTCATTCTAGATCAGTCAGGGAGGCAATACAGGAAGTGAAGGTGGTGCAGGTATATTGTATATGTCATATGTAAACATAAATCTTTCTGGAAATTGACATAATGAAATGAGTAAGCAAAAATAGCTCATTTTTTTTTTTTTAAATGAGAATGATCCACTTACATTATCTCGCATTTTGTTTGCCAAGTGAAATAAATTCGATTTAAGCTGCTACATGAACAACAGAACACTGTGATTGATGACATGCCAGTCTTAAATGAATATCTATCGCTTGGGATGCAAGATTTGGGATTAAAAACTGTTAAGCTATATTTCAATTCTGCTGTAATATTGTTTCCTATTTGTCTGTAAGTTGCTTTTATAAAGGCTGGACTAAGAATGCAACCTTTAGGACATGAAAGCCATAGATAACAAAACTCTACTCTCTTTAATTAGCTTTTGGGATAACTGCAGAATAATTTTTGCAGTTCGAAAGGGATGCCAGTATTTTATTGTCAATTCACTATTTAGCAATTTTTCCTAAATTATGATGTCTGTCACATGTGTGATTTGAGGTCTCATAAATATTGTGAATGAACACTAATGAAGATATATGAAACAGATATGGGGAAATATGATGAGGTCCTGCGAAATGAGAGGAAAAGAGTTATTGGATGCTAATGTAATAACACCGGCTGACCTCTATGAGTGGTTGAAGGCAAAAAGTGTCAATGAAGGAGCCATTGTAAGGCTTGGCTTGCCATGTTATACATTCTTGCAAGTTCTCCTCCACTCCGTCAAAGCTGGTTCAGGTGGTTTATTGCTGCTTGATAATTTTGAAGTAAACCATCTGAACAGGCCGAATGACAAATTGTTAGATTGGTTCTTTACTCCTATAATGGTCCTAAAGGAGCAGATAAGGGTCATAGAATTAGGAGAGGATGAAGTAAGGTACTTGGAGAAAGTGGTTATTTTGGGAAGCAATAAACAAAGAATGCAGGCTTGGGACAATGGTGGTTTGGTACCAGAAGATGCAGTCAGAGCTGCTCAAATCCAGGGCATCACTAGAAGGTAAGATCTGCATCCCATACCGAGCAATTAAAAAACCAAAATAGATGCATGTCTATAGTTTTGCATGTGTTTACAATTAAAAATTAAGCAATCCTAGATTGAATACCGAGAAATTACTGGAGAATCTTTGAAAGTCCATTATGTTGCCGCTATACCTCGCTTAAAATTTCTTTGACTGCAAATGATGGATCACATCTGGATTTCAAATTTTATAACAAGCATAATTATTCCATTCAATCTTGAAGTCAATGGACTAAAGCTTTCAAATTGGCCAGTTGAAGAGCACATGGATATGCCATAAAGTTAATTTGGTTTGTTGAATAAGCAATAGTGCTTTGATTATGCTGTTACATTTACCAGTTAGTTGTTGATTGTTTAATGTAATCTAATGGCTATTACATCAACAGGATGATAGGAATGGTGCGCAGTGTGTCAAAGTTTCCCACTTATAGAAGGAAATTTCGCCAAATTGTGAAGGCCTTAATCACATATGCTGAAGAGGGGGTGGATCCTAATACATTTCATTCCAAGAGATCAGCTGCCTCAATTGAAAATGTCTAGGGATAACCTTTTTTTAATTTATTTTTTATTGGATATTGTAAATGCTTGTAGTCGCTGTATCCATCACTTTAGGTTAGCAGTGATAAGGTAATTCTGTAGAATTTGGAAATTAAATTAAGCCAAGTGTACCATCTCTTTATGGACTTGTTAGACTTTTAGATTTTTTTTTTTAATCTCTTAGTTTATTTAATTCAATTGCTAATTATATGTTTCATTGAAAGATGTATCAGGCATTTGAGCCTCTTCTCTGTTACAAGTCGATATGCTCAGCTTTTAACCCCATTTCCATTCCCAATCCAAGTCTCTGGATTTTTGATTTTGATAATGATAAAATTAATTTTAAAAAGAGGATCAAAATCTTAAATGAACTTCTATCCATAATTTTTTACTATTTAATTCTAATCTGGGTTTGATATTCATGCTAGGAATTCTAATGTTTACGGGTTGTGTTATTTAATTTCGTAATTTCAAGTTTTCAAGTTGGTTGGCAACCAATCATTCATGATAGAGAAGGGGAAGAGAATTTTGTTTTTGCACGAGCATATGAGATGAACAATGATGGGTGCCTTTTTTTTTTTTTTTGATTGAAATTGAAAGGTGGGGGCTAATTGGAACTTAGGTTGGGCTCACATAGCAATCGTCTCCCCAATCAATGCATTGGGCATAATTAGGAAACAAGTGGAGTGGATTTAATTATATTGGGCCTGAGTTGTTTTACAGTGGGCTTGGGATATCAGGTGTTCTATTTTCTGGTCTTGGGCTTGGACTTGGCATAAGTTAATTGGACTAGTGGCTGTTAAGGATTTTGTCGATTGTGCAAGCGTTTGGGCATCAAGAAGACCAAGTTAAATATCATAATCGAATTAGAAAAAAAAAAAAAATCAAAGTTAAGATTTCTTTTAACTAAAAATTAAGTCCACGATATTAAGTTAATGAATGAGGATTTCTGTTTCCCTCCTTTTTGCTAAGCTTTTGAGGATCAAATTTCCTCATCAACTATCAAACACATTTTAATTTTCTTATGTAATTTCTAAACAAGCTCGCTATCTCATGTGATGTCATGTCATGTACCCATCTTCTCTACATGCCACATATCGCATATGACACAACTTACGGATTAAAGTCAGTGTTGGGGACTCCATTATGAGTGCTTGCTCAAGCAACGCATCCCTTTTGTCAAACTGCTATTGATTAACTGTAAAAACTTTTTCAGTTTCAAAAGAGAACTTACTGCAAACAGTCCCAAATATTCTTTCTTTTATGTAAGCAAGCAAAAACTTGAAATTGGTATTGTTCTTGAAGTTCACGTGCTTTCAAAACAAACGCACCCTAAATCATTAAAAAGTAGTCCAGGGCTAGACTTGGACAACGCAAGGGTGCTGAGTAGTCAACTTTGACAGGATTATGGCGCACCTCTCATGTCCCATTACGAATATGCATAGATACCCATCTATGTGGTTAACATTGTTTTGGCGATTAATGAGAAAAAAATATATAATAAATTAATTCTCAAATACAGAGAAAAGATTAAAATGATTAGTAAAAAGAAAAAGAGAGGAATTGACGAGTGAGAAATTTAGTGCAAAAAGCTCAGAAAGAGTGTTTGTGGTAGTATAGGATGGAAAGGTCAACGAATTGCAGGGGCTTCTGGGGCCACAACAAGCAAATGGGGTTGCGTTTTGGTGGCGCCAGATCCAATATCAACTATACATATATTGCTTTTACAAGTAAGGCCACTTCACTTCAACCTCTCTGTCTCTGATATTCTTAATTGCGATTTGTAGTTTCTACTTAGTCTTAATTAATCAATAATAAACGTTTATTTTGATAACCATGTTCGTCATTCATCAAACTTAAGCAGATAATGCTAACTATTTGCCATATCCATACTACATATCTAATTCTCTCTCTCTCTCTCTCTCTCTCTCTCTCTCACTCTTGTTTTTCTTTAAAATAAAATTCTTATAAAGATTGAAGTGCATGTCTACGCCAACTCCTTTTGGATGCCATGCAAGCTGCTGTCTCCCCCTGTTATCTGCGTTTTTAAATATTATTCTACATCAATATATACTGAAAGGTGATCAACATAATGGAAAAACGAACTATCATACATATATATTAAGATCAGCGATATATTGAAAGCACTAGCCAATCTTTTTCGTTTTTTGGATATTATTAAGAATTTTGATGACCAACTTTTGTTTCTAAGGGGATGGCATTGTCAAATGATCGTAAAAAGAAAAAGAAAAAAAACTCATTTATTTCATTACTTTTATCTCATTTTATCTTCTTTATCATCAACAGAAAATAAGAAATAAATAATTAGTACTTTGCAGATTACAGTCAATAAGGAAGACTTATTGTTACGGTAGACAGCTCAATAACTTAGTGCTATTTTTATAACTCAAAGTTTATGACCTAATATGATAGTCCATATGACAAAAATTTATTGGAAGAAGAAAAAATAAAAATGAACGAGGAAAGTTATACCTCCAGTAATATTTATTTTACTACTTAAACTGCCACGTTAAGTTATAGACTTTGTGTTATAAGTCTAACATTATATTATATTATATTATATATATATATATATAACAACGGAGATTGAGTAAAAATAGTGGTTTAATGAGCATTATTCGATTTATATAATTTTTTAAGGCTATACTCCAACTAATTACTATTGAAACCACAAACCATAAACATTAGTAATATAGATATAAGATTTGAAATAAGTGATTTTTTTTCTGAATCTTTAAGATTAAATTATTTTGATGTAGATGGAACCATTAAATTATTTCCGTAGTTTAATATATTAGACTAATTTCCGGATCTTTTATGTGATTATTGAAGGTAAAAAATATTAATTTTAGGTTAGTGTAATTCTTTTATTTGGTATGACTACCATTCCAAAATTAATTTGAAATAATAAAGACATTTAAAAAAATTTACTTATATATGAAAAAAGATCAACTTGGAGGTTATTTTCTATATATTATTAATTATGTTATCAAATGAGTTGCAAGTGATGATTCAAATAAGTGATCCTCTTCCCCGTGCAATCGAAGAAATGAAAGGTTTTAATCCATTGATAAAACCAAAGGACGTAAATTAATTGTTTATCGAGATGGTTCCAATCCACGATTTGGCATTCAATTACCACGTACAAATTATAAATAAAACCAAATGTAAACGGTTCAATTGTATTAAATCATCTTTCATATTCTTTGTTTGTTTAATTTCTTTAAATGTTTTTCCAATAAGGTGTAAGGTACATTTTTTTTTTCATTACTTCAATGTATTTTCTATTTCCTTATATAAACCCACACACACACACTTTTCAATAATACTACTACATTTTTTTTAATATATACAAACTTACCATAGGAGTTGATTTGATATAAAATAATTGGAGAGTAAAGTTTTAAAAAATTAATTATATCAATTAATATTGATGGTGTGACATGCAATAATAAAATAATATATTGATATTCGACTAAAAAATTATCCCAACCAAGAAACAATAGTAGTGTTAGTGCACTTCCTATTCGCTATCTTTCTTACTCTCGCTATCAATTTTTGACACGTGTCCAACTTTTATCAAAAGTTAGGGGGTGATGAAATTTTTCTCTTCTCCCCAAACTTATCCCAAATAATGTATTTAAATGACGTGGAATTATCTAATCATTTCATAATCCACATTATTTGAAACGAGTTTTGTGATAATTTTTAGGAAGGATATCCGTTACTTTGTAATAATATTATATAAGTATGTAAAAATAAATAGTTTATAACATCACCCTTTTTTTGTGTCAAAACATTTTCTTAAGGGTTTGTTAACATAATCAGCAGTACTAGACTTTTAATCTATATACAACCTGATGTGACAGTCTATATAGCAAAAATTTATTGGAGAAGAAAAAAAACGAACGAGGAAATTACATATCCAATATAATTTTGCAGTGTAGATTGCTATATTAGTTGTAAAGTTTGGGTTGCATGTAGGTTGTAAGTCTAGTATTATTGTAACATAATATCGCCCTTTCCGTGTCAAAACTTTTTCTTAAGAGCTTTTTATTTACAGTAATGCTAGACTTATAATTTTTATACAATCCAAACTTTACAACCTGATATATCTGTCTACATGATAAAATCTTATTAGAGATGTAACTTTTCTTTTTTCTATTTTGTTTTTTTCCTCCTCGGTAAATTTTTGTCATACTATAGAGTTTGGGATTGTAAGTCTAGCATTACTCTTTTATTCGTATGACAAATAATTGACATAATACTGATGAAGTGATATACAATAACATCTTAGTAGAAATAAAGGTTTCTCCATCGTATATGTTAGAACAAATGGTATAAAATGGTTCACCGATACTTATCATCATCATGTGATTTTCTACACATTGACGTGCTAAAAAATCAACTCCCAAACTCCGTTTTAAATAACATAAATCTTACAAGAGAATTAAATCACTCATCAATCCCTGACGGAAACTGGAAAGAAAAGGTAATGCACTACCGCTACCCGCATAAATTTGGTCTATGAAATAATTATATATATGGGCAGGTAAATAATACGATTCTAAAGGTTAGCTATTAATGTTCACTAGTCCAATTACTGTTATAAGTGACATTAATTTTTATCATTAAATCGCGTACGGATGATATACGTCGTCATATTCTTCTAGTATAAATAATACAGTAGTAGATTAGAATTTCAGTTGAGGCGAAAGAGAACAAATTAAAGAGGTTAAGTGGATGGGGGATAAGGACAAACTTCGTTCCCAATCCTTAACACGTGTACGTAATTTATACGGCAATCTGCATCAGTGCTTGCGCTTGTGCCCTCCTCTTCTCTTCACTCTCTTTCTAGTGCCCAACAATTACCCCATCAACTTCCACGCTCCCACGCCCCACCGTCCTCACCTCATCCATCACCTTCCTCTCCATTTCTCTCCATACATCTTTTACACATTCTTAAATCTTGATCGATCCTACTTATACTAATTTCCCAATATAATTATTTTCTATTCGTATTTAAAATTATTTTATATCAAAACAGAAACTATAATTATTGTACATTTTCAAAATTAATGATACCGTTTTTGAAGATTAAAATTAAATTTTGAGTTCTCAAATGCAATGCTAGAACATTCTCTTGATTTTCGTTGCATGAGTTATAAAAACAAATTATGGATTTGGGAAACAAGACACCAAAAGTACTGTAGATCATGGTAAGGTGAGATCCGTGAAAAGAATTCTTTATTGTAGTTAGCGAAAGAAAATTAATAACCGACAAAAGAAAAAAGAAAAGGAAAGAAAAGAAAGAGTAAGCGGACTTAATAGAGAGAGAAACACACGAATTTTAGGTTGCTGATAGTCTGATAACTTAGCTACTGAGCGACATGTTCTTCCCCAAGGGATTTTTCTGAATTTCAGGTTCAGGTAGAAGCTTCTCCGTATATCCCGTATAAAGAACAGACAGAGAAGTGCTTCTTTTTTTCTGCTAAACAGCTAGCTGTACATTAATTTAAAAACGAAAACACACCAAAAAAAAAAAAGAAAAATTAAAATTAAAGGAGTTAACAACAAATTAGTAGTACCTAACACAATATATATATCTGGAAATGCAGAGGAATAATATTAGCTAAAAGCTAAGCTGGCCATTAATGTCTTTCTTTTTCTCCTTTGCTTCTTTCTTTTCTTCATGGCTTTAACCGTACCCACTCGTAACGTCCTTCCATTGGCTTCTCCTGGACGAAGTCGAAGTTATACCTACAGTTAAAAGAGAAAAGAAAAAAAAAAGAAAAGAAAAGAAACGAATTTTAGATAACAAGGAGTTAGTTGAGGTGAACGGGAGTGTTCTATAATATTAAAGACAAAACTGTCAGTTTGGTTACTGAGAAAATTGGTAGGAAAAGGAGAAAGAAAATCCAGCTAGAATTTTACTGGCTATAGAAGTACTCAAAAACTGTACTTATTCTTGTTTGATGCGCTGGATGACAATGTACGTACGTGACAAGGAAATTAAAGTGTGTTCATCTTTACTTACTTCTCAGAATATTGTTTCAAGAGTTGTTTCTCAGCTTCAGCGAAGAAATCATCAATCTGAGACTCTGTTGGCGTATTCTTCTCCACCGTTGATCTACGGCGAGAATCCGCCTCCGTCGCCTTTGAAGAATCCAGGTCGTCTGATTCTGCAGCTGCTTCAAGGCTTGAAGCTGAAGCTGAAGCTGTCGTTGTCTCTCTCCTGAAAAATTAAGTAGAGCAAAATTCAGAAGCAGGCTGCGTGTATTTATTCTAGAGAAAAGAAAGAGTGGATCACTTCCGTTTGAATTCAAATTTTTGGAAGAGACGTGAGAGATTGTATGAAAATTTATTAAAAATATACAACACAAAACCTTTCTCTGCAGCTATAATACGTCGATGTTTCAACTTCAACACTCTCATCCTGCAAAAAAATTAAATTTCAATAAATTCAAATTTTAAAAGCAATATTTACCTCGAATTGAATATCGACAATTAAAGCCCGACAAAACCGTAAAATTTGAGAATTCGGATAGCCAAACAGAAACCGGTACTAAAAGGAATTAAATAACGGAATTCAATTCAACTTCACCTCCAGATCTACAAAATTTATTCTTTCGTTCACTTCTTCACTGGATCCGTTACTTGAGCAGCATGAAGTCGAAACACGATCACGATCATGATCCAAGTTAGGGCTCCAATTTCGACTATCCGACGCCGTTTTCGAACCGTTATCCTCCAGCGTAATTTTTCGGTTTTGGTTTCTGAGCTGAATACGCGACGAGGAAAGTGTTAGGTCTTCGTTGTTTAGTTTTCGCTTTTTGTTTAACGTCGCCGTAGCAGCAGCTGCTCCGGCTACTTGAGCCAGCTCCATCACTGCAACATCTGCAACTCCTGCTGCTCTCATACATTTCCTCACCATGTTTTTTTCCTATTTCAATCTCTAGAATAATTGTTCTGAGTTTCTTCTTTGCTTTTTTTTTGGTTCTGGTTTGTTAGTTTTGAGAGAGAGTGTGTATGGGTGAATGGTTTTGGCATTTTAAGCAAGTCTATAATGGTGGTCCAGTCTCCGTTAGCAAGGACGGGGAATCTGTAACGGGGAATTTGACGGCGCCGTTATACAGATCGGGGCCGCCGAACTTCAGCCTAATAAAGAACTAACACGTGGAGTTGGGCTTCTTAACTGTAGTGGACTACAGGGGAATGATTGTTTTCGAGAGGGTAAAAAGGGAAAAAGAAGTACGGAAAATTTTAATAACGGAAAAATCAGTAGAGGACGGATGAATCGCTCGGTTAGAATTGTTTTTGGGTAACTGGTGTAAGGCGTAAGTAAACTCAAATTACTTATTCGTCCTTTCTGTTGTCGTGGAAAACAATAACCTCATCCATCGGCCGTGTTTTGTTGCTTTTGCGTTATAGACGTCTACTAGGGGAATGAAAATGAATTCTTTTATTTATACGATAAGACTACACCATAAATGTTCAAGGGCTAAACTGCTCCATTCACTGGTGTCTATGCTAGCCCAACATTTTGTAGTGTATGCCCTGTATGCTCAATCCTATAAAGAAGTTTGGCCGAGACAAAAAAGACTCTGCAAATTTGGCTGCACGTCGTGTGCTCATAATGGAGTTCGATGACTCAGCAGCTAGCTGCAGTATCTAATCGTAATTAAGCAAAGGCAAGTACGTACAAAAGTATATTTGTATATGGAAGCATTTAGAAGTTCGGTTGGGGTTAAGAAATCTTGAGATCCCACCACGTTCCAACAAGACTATTATAATAGCAAAAGATTATATATATGGATCGATAAATTGAAAATGCATGATGAGCAGCAAATGCTGGAGACATGGCACACATGGTCATTTAATTTGGAGCCATAATGGCAATTCGATTAGGTAATATCGGAATGAATGCTGAAATGCTATTGTCTTACATTCTCAACATAGTGGAGCATGCATATCACATGCGTAACCTTACACTTGGGGTACAATTTATTGACTCCCAAGCTCGAAATGCCACACAGCAAAGGACCACTTCCATGACTTCCACTCTCGTTGCTCATTAATTACATCTACCATTTACCAGCTTCTCCCAACTCCTCTGCACCGCCGGATACGACAAAACACTTTCTAGTTACTAATTACATGCATATATACATATAGCCAGTCCTCTCATTCTTCTCTCTGCGATTTGCTGCATTTGCTTTGCCTGCAGATAATATCACTATATAATATAATCCCTGTATATAGCTACCAATGAAACGGGAAGACATCAAGTTAATTATGTTTGTATATATAATTAGAAGAAGAATCATACAAATATTCATTTATTGCTATTAATTTTTACGGTAAAATCAGACTACAGATTCGCCATTAATTGATACATGCATATATATATATATAGAAGCTGCCCCATCAGGGAATATTGTACGTTTACATTGGAGGGTCCATGTATTACATTCGTAGCTGGAGCTAAACAGCCCTCCGAGTACAATGATATATATGCGATTGTCTCCTTGGTGATTGCACTATGCAAATGTGAATATTGTTAACCTAAAAAGAAAATTAAAAAGATGAAAGATAATTTACTTATTACTGTGTAACACATTCACCTTCATTCATTGATTTGTTTTTAAGTTTCAAGTAAACCTTCTTTACTAAGAATACATCTATTTACAGCTGGGGAATTCAAGTCCTATAAACTTTCGTAGATCTCACTATGAGCAATGTGAGATGTGAGATACTAGGTTTATATTTAGATGGATTAATTACGTTAATTTACTAAAGCAATTTGAAATATCAAAGATTACAATAGTACTTGCGGTGTGTGTTTAGTGTTGAGCAACATTAACGTGCCATAAATGTTGATGGAGATGCATGGGAAAAGAAAATAGTAAATTAATTAATCATCATCTCATTGTAACGAAAAAATGGAATTAGAACCATAGCTAACACAAATCCTGTGATTTGATGTTTGAACTGATTGTAGTTTACATTAAATTAAATCAGAAAATTGCAAAGTAGCCAAAAGGAAAAGAAAACGGAAACATAATCATTTCTCACACGTGTAACAACTAATGTGCACCGTATCTTGTATCTGTAATTTTCTCTTCGGCCTTCTCAATATGTCACTCCCGTGGATCACACACGCGTGCGTACCGATACGTGGATACATCTTATTTATAATATTTTTTATATAATATGATTTAATAAATTATTATTAAATAAGTTATAAATAAAAATAAATAAAAAATGTTAAGTTAAATGATATGATAATTACTCATGATCTAATAATATATTACCAACTCAAGTTATATAAAATCTTGATTATAAATGAGTTGTAAGTCTAACGTTATTCTTTATATATATATATATATATTGACCAAAAAAATTCATTAAATCTTCTTCATACTTGCCATTTCAAACCTAACATTTAATAATTTGTAAAATAAGTTATCCTACATAAGTCTTTCTTCGATGTAAGATAAACAATAATTAAAACTTAATTAATAACTAAATTTAGAAAAAAAAATTAAGAAGAAAGATTTAATTGATAGTTTGTAAACAGTTTTTTTTGGTCGAAAAAATTTAACATCTATTTACAGAATTTTTATGAAAAAAATAGGGGATTCAATGTGGGATTGGGAATAAGCCAAGTGAAGTTGAAGGGATAGATATGGGAGGCTGTACATATATATATACGTGTGTGTAGTACAAAGTATGAAAAGAAACAAGTCATGGCATACGAGAGAGAGGGAGACGTCTCAACTGTAATTTGTAAAGAAGATATCATCACTTAAATTAGCTCTAAAGTGATTACACAAAAATCTATTCAAACACAGAAATAAGTGATTGTTTGATGAATGGTTCAAATTAAAGGTTACCCACCATTATGACCCTTAATTCAGAGATGAAAAACATAAAGATTCCTTTGGCGTAACTACCATATAAAAATATAATTGAAAGAAAGAGAAAGAGACAAGGGCACATGGACCTTACCTAAGGGTGGGCACAGAAAACAAGAGAGAACAAGTTTTAGCCCTCTTGTTTTTCAATATAGTATAAAGATAACAATAATAAGAATTAATGAAGGCCGGCAGTTCATGATCATAATAGAGTTATCTTTTATTTTTCCGCCCCTACTCCAATGTTAAGATTCAACTTTAATCTGAAAGTGCTTTTGCCTTGCTTTAGTTGAAACTCTGCACATATAATTTTAAAAGGTCCTTGAAATGATTAAGGCTGACCTCACCTCACCGCATCTACCCAACAAACCCTACTTGAAAAATTTTCTTTCCTGTCTCCATTTTACCAAAATTGATATCCATGGTTAATCATATTAATCAAAATGTATTAAAGGGTTAATTAATAAGGAAAACCCCTAATAATTAATCAACTGGGTCAACAGTACAAAAAGATGGAGATGGATTTACGGGTTCATTGATTGGGTTTTTATAAGTTATAATGAAAGTGAGGAAGAGTTGACTTCATTACATAGAATAAAAGAACTAGTGAGTGTTATAATGGACCAAGGAGATGGTGGTTGTGGGTATGTTTCTTGCAAGTTACAAAACACACCATATTTATATCAAAGGTTAATTTCACTTAGCAATAAAGATATATATAGGACAAATCATAACGATTAACGACCCATTTTCCTAGAAGAGATTGATCGATCATCAGATGATGAGGAGGTCAAAACTAATAACTTGGTGGTGGATCCAAGGGCAATAGAAAGGTGAGATAAACAAGGCCATATGTAATTGATAACATTGCATAGTAGTACACAACATTGTTATTACGATATAAAGGGACTAAAGGACTTTAGGTTTTGCTCTCTCTTTATGGTGCTGAACAGTAGAAAGATATGTAATCACAAGACTTGCTAAAAGAGATGGAAAAGTGATTGAGAGAGAGAGAGCAGTGGGAAAAAGCAGAGAATGAGGATCTCAAGGTATGGAGGAGCTAGATTTAAGTGGTTGAAAATTTGATTATCACAAGTGGAAAATTGAAATCAAGTGTGTTGGCCTTGGTTGAGCTACTTACCATTCAGATTCAAGTGTGATATATCATTCCTTTGATGTCCGAGACATGTTTTTCTTTCATGCATAGTGCTAATTGAATGGTCCTCCCATCAATTCCAAAAGCACTTCTTTTTCTTTCCAGAGTCAGGCCTCCCCATCAGGCCTTTCAACTTTAACTCAACATTTAAGGACCCTCCTCAATATCCTTTTCTCTCCTTTTAAAAAGCACTTCTTTTTGCTGCTCATCCTGTTTCTTTCTATTTACTTCTTTTTCAAGTCATACGAGAAAAATATGATGAATGAATATTGATTTATGTTGTGTCTACTTTTCCTTCCTAAACCTTTTTTTTCCTTCTGTTTTTCAAAAGCGAAAGCTATTACTATAACAATTAATAATATACAATACTATATTTTCTTACTTCTTAGCTTGATTAAAGTCTAGTTTTTACCTTTGGGAAATTGCCACTTGTCTTTCATGTAGTGGGTTGATGTGGGTTGCCCCTGCCCCATTTGGTTGGTGAATTCTGAAGCACATTGTTAAATGTTGAATATTGTTTTGGATGGATCGCTTTCGACAAAAGGAAGCTGATACTTCTAATCATGCAATAGGTGATTCATATCTAGCTAGCAATAAACTCTGTGTAAGGTCAAAGAGGTTTGAAAGTGAGTTGTAAGTTTGGGATGAAACAATATAAATGTGCTTGCTTGATTCTCTTTACGGAATACTCAACTTGAATTGTATTCGTACATTAATTAAATTTCACAGTGATGCTAGAAGGGAAAAAGGAAGCAAAATCCATTAATCTGACCACGTACCATTTGAAAGGAAATTTGTGTTAAATGATGTAACAAAATCCCAATAGATTTAGAATGTCTTAAATTAACATCATGAACAATGGAAAAAGAGTTTGATTGGAAGATGAAGCGATTCTCTTTCCCATTCCTTCTGGCGTTCAAATGATACATGAAAGGAAAAAAAATAACAGCCCACGAAAAGTGGGGTTTTGGAGATCGTGCAAGAAAGCACTTTATCTCTGAAATCCAAAACTATATCCACAGTTGCACTATATAGAAATATTGTGCATATATTAAAATCAAGACAACTGTTTCCAAATAGACCTTTCACCATCCTTTGGAGCCCTAGCGGCCCTACAGAAGCATCCTTTGATATCATTTACAATATTCTCACAAGATATGCATCCTCCTCTCTTTCTTCACTTCTCTTTTTCATTTTTATATATATCTAATTTGTTTGAGTAAGAGAAACCAACAGATCTTGCTGTTTCCATTGTTAAGGAAATATGGAAACCAAAACAGTGGTAATTCAAGAAAATTCCATGTTGAATTTGGTTCCTACAATCATGATTGCGATCAGTGACAAGCTATAGAACAAGCAACAACTCATTATATAAAAAAATATTATCAAAAGCACATGATGGATGGAAGCTAGCAAGGCGAATTGGGTATTTGATTAAGTGGTCCACGAATTCGATGGCATTAAAATATATAAGAAAAACCAAACGAAAATGAAAAGCAAAGGAACAGGTTGTGACAAAAGATTGATTGGTAGAAATGGTAGAAAAAAGGTCATTTAGTGAAGGCATTCGGATAGGACCATGTGCAGCAGTCGAGTCGTTGAAAGCAGCAAAAGGGCTCCTCACGTTGCTGCACCTAAATGCTGGTTATCGTGTGTGTGTGGTCCATTGATTTACAGCTTATGATAGTGCTGTGTGGATAACTCTTCTCACGTCTTTGGCTTAATTAACCTTAACACCAACCCAGCTTTTCAAGCCTCAAACCAAGGAATTGGAACCTCTCATTTCTCAATCCATCCTTTGTACATTACACGTGTCGCTTTGTTGTGACTTACAACTCATCAACTCTCCTTGCTTAGGTCACCCCACTAGTCTTTGATTGGGGTTATTTTTTTAAATAACCCCTTTTGGGGTCTCTTTTTCAAATCTGACCCCCTTTTGATAGTTGATTAATTTTGACCCCTTTTGGACATGAAAAGTCCAATTTATCCTTAAGAGTTAATATGAAAAGATGAATAGAACACTCACTCTCCCAAAACAGCTCCAACACGAACTCTCCTACACGAACACCCCAAAATGGCTCTCCCAACTCTCCAACACGCACACCCCAAAACAGAAAACTGAAAATTTTCTGATGAAAGCAATGTGAAGCTAGTGAGTGAAGATTGAAATCCAAGAAGTTGATTGTTAATCCAAAAAGCTAGTGAGTGAAGGTATTCATAGTTGATTTTGTCTTGAGATTTGTCTTGAGATTTGTTTTCTCCATTTTTTATGTTTGATATCTATTGAAGTGGTCCATGTTGAAGGAAATTAAGGTTTGAAATTGTAGGCAAAATTGTGGGCTTGTTATGTAAGAACGTTTTCCACGACCCTTTTCTCCAAAGGGTCGTGCAGCACGATCATTTATCCAAAGAGTCGTGCAAAACGACCCTTTTCTCTAAACGGTCGTGCTGCACGACCCTTTGGAGTCGTGCTGCACGACCCTTTCTCCAAAGGGTCGTGCAAAACGACCATTTTCTCCAATTAGTCATGGTATATAATGCTTTTGTCGAAATAGTCATGATACATAATACTTGTCTAACGATCGTGCAATAAAGTGAAATCTGTTTGAATTAATTGTAATGTTTTGTATTGGTATTGCAGGTTTTAGTACATGGATAATGTTCGTTTTCCTATCGTGTATGATGGTGAATGGGTGTCGAGTGGCAGAGAATTTTTTTCAATGGTTGTAGAAGCAAAGGTGTGACTTTGCATATGTCAACAACCTATGAAGAGTTACCATGTAAACATGTTATTGCAGTGTGTAGAGTGCGTAACTTATCAGTCTATAATTTTACTCATCACTTTTATAGGTCCGAAGTCTTATTGACTGCATATGCGGAAGCTATCTACCCTGTTGGTTCGTCTGAGGAGTGGGATATCCGAGATGAAGTCGAGGCACGTATAATATTACCCTCCGCGAAATGTCGCGGTCGGGGTAGGCAAAAGAAAAATCGAATTCCATCGTTGGGTGAAGAAAGGACATCACGTAAATGTGGGCGGTGTGGTGACAGAAGTCATAATCGGAAGACATGCAAGTCGATGAATCCGCTGTCAACCCAAAGAAATCCGGAGGCTCCATTAAATGATACCGGTGGGGAGTAACCACATGTACCTACTGCTTTGTAAAAGCTTTACTTTAAGCTTTAAATGATATGTGTGTTGCAATCATTTATAGATGTGTGTGTTTTAATTGTTTTGTTGGACATGTTAGTGGTTGATGTTGTTGCCTAATGATTTCAATAAATAACATTATTATTACGTTGTTCTTGTACACCGATTAGCTATGGCATTGTACTGCAATTTCATTTCTCTTACATTGTAATTTTATATAATATGAATAGAAATGGACAAGAGTGACATCTAAAACAGGACAAAGCATTGTGTAATAGAGCATTGTGTATATTAAGCAATCTATATATGAGCACGACCCGATTGTGCTGACTGCACGACCCGATTGTGTTGACTGCACGACCCGGTCGTATAGAAAACCAGATTGCATAATGCAATCTGCATTTCAGCTAAAACTCGTCCTGAAATGATAAAGCAGCCAATATAAATATCAATGCAAGAGAGAGCCATAATTCTCTAGTGTAAAATATTTATAATGGCTTTGTACAAGAGACCATCATGTAGTAGAAATTCTGGATACTTGACCGATTCGATTCAACCATAGCATATATACACACTTCACAAGACAAACATGGCAATACCATTGTGGAGAAATCAAAAAGGAATATACAGTTTTTGTAATCTTGCTGATAAATGCATTTACCAGAAGAGTGTGCTCAAAATGAGCACTGCGTTTACCATCTACAGTAACAGCAGTCCAACCATCAGGCCACATACGGTCACGCCTTTAAGCATTAAGCATAATCAAAGAAACCAAATTGCATAAAGCAGATTTTGCCTTTCTGCACAACCGGTTGTGCTGACTGCACGACCCGGTCGTGTAGAAAACCAGATTGCATTAAGCAATCTGCCTTTCAGCACGACAGGTCGTGTTGACTGCACGATTCGGTCGTGCAGAAAACCAGATTGCATAATGCAATCTGCCTGACTGCACGACCTGGTCGTGCAGAAAACCAGATTACTTTACGACCCGGTCTCATTTTGTCGCAAAACATTTTCATGATCCCTCAACACCCAATTAATAGCAGATCACATCTTCCTTGACATTGTCAATAACAAAGAGAAATCCAGTGTCGTTCAACAGAAAATACAACTTTTTATGAATCTCCTCAACCAGCAAACTAGGAGGCATGCATGACTAGTTCATCTTGTTTCTTTGCAAGCACAAACACAATAGCAAGGACAATCAAATGTATCTGGAAGACAACTACAGATCCAGGTAGAAAGACAAATAAGATTTTTCTCACGTATAAGACAAACACATGCCAAAGGAAAAGTAATATGTAAACACAAAATGAGCTTTACAAGTTGTCAGCTCCTCTGAGCTTTACATGGATACAAACTTTACAGGGCTACAAACGACAATAACATCACCAAAAGTATTACTCTGCAATTACTCATTCCATCAAAATCAAATACATATATGAGTATTACAAAATTTGAGAAGAATGTCATGGTTTCTAGAATGCGGGATTTCAACATGGTTTGGGAGCTCATTTCCACGATCTTATATCAAACATGTCTACCGTAGAAGAAAGCGATCCCTTTTTTAGATCTCCTAGGATTGCCTCTGTCATCCAAGCACCTTTAGTGCGGCTTTGCATCAAATTCTACTTCTCCACCGAATCTTCACTGTTGTTGTCGTCAGCGCCTCACGACTAGCTCCGAGCTACTTTTCCTTACCTCGACCCTAAAGTATCTCTTTCTCTCTTACTCTTTGACCCTAAAGTTAAATTCCAAAGGACATTGAAAACTTTTACTTACAAAAAACTTTTTCTGCATTAATTTTGGGTATAAGTGAAATCGTTAAGAACTGCTGCTTTTGGATATATATTAATCTAATTACAGATCGTTAAAATCTATAAAATATATACAAATTGAAGAAGCATTACCACTGTCTGAAGAGAGTAGGATGCGAGCATAGCGGCGGAGGTGAGATGCGAAGACGCTGCATCTAAAGCGAGCAGGACGCGAGCAGAGAGATAAAGTACGATGAGATGTGAAGATGCCACGCTGGGAGCCAGTAGGACACGAGCAGAGTGGTAGAGGCAAGATGTGAAGATGCCTCACCAGGAGCGAGCAGTAGGATGCAAGCAGGCCGGCAGAGATGAGATGCAAAGCGAGTGAGATCGACGAAGCTGGGGTGCTTTCCCTGTGTTGGGATGTTTGCACGAACAAGGTTCTGGTTTGATTATCATGTTGTTATTTTTTTACTTCTCATGGGTATTTCAGTATTTTTCTTTCATAAAAGGGGTCAAAATTAGTTAGATTTGAAAAAGGGGACATTTTTAGTTAATGGATGGTGTACGGAGCCATTTGGTGAAAATTACGCCTTTTGATTGCTATTCGCTGCGCTTTTGCTCCTTCATGCATGCAAACCAAAGTAATATAGATAAATACTATTAAGTTTTGTTTAGAAAGGAATGAAAATTCATTCAGAGATTCAATCATGAGTTAATAAAAAATAAATTGTAGAAGATATAAAGTTTATAAAGCTATCTATATCTAACTCTTATCATGTCCAAATCATACATGTTATCAGGATATATAGTATATTAACATGATGGACATCAATTTTGACGCTGCTTTATAAGGGGGCCAGAGGGACGAAATTAAATATGTTAAATGGGTCAAATAAAGACGCGATTCTAGGACCTTATTGGAAGGTTTCCAAAATTCTGACAACTTACAAGGTATTGAAACAGCAGCCACTTTATATTTGGTCATAATTAATAATGCTTCTACAAAACACTGTTTTCCACATTCTTTTTGGACTTGCTTTGTCTTAACCCCGTCTGAAATAAAACAACCTGAACAGCAACAAGAGGATCGGGTCAGGCTCAGGTCAGTCTCAGTCGCTGTAATTACAATATGTTTCAATTGGGTCCTAAAACAACTAAACTGCAATATTAATATACAACTCGAGTGACTAGTTCCCCCATTCCAGCCAAAGCCGCTTATTCCGTTATATGCCCGATCAGTGATTAGTAGTGGCCCTTTCCCCAATGCATTCTTCAGTTTTCTGAATCAAGATTAATTCAGAAATGTCTTGTAAAGGAGACATGCAGGGACATTATATTCAACGATCCACAGGAGTAAATTAATGTAGCATCAGTACTGCCCTTTTTTTTTCCAATGTATAAAAATTTTTCAAGTTAAATAGCATTGTGAACGGTTGATGCCATTAAGAGAGAAATGGTCTTTCAACTTGCTGTATTCGGCTATCCCTTTTGCGGGTCCATAATCTTAACTAGCAGGATGTATTAATTGATGTTCCATATACAAGCTTCCTTTGCATTACAACCATTCAAGCTTACATGGTGGGACAGCTTAGGTAATTAGATTATTTTCTCTTTTACTAAGCTAAGAAAGCAACTTATTTTCTACGCGAAATAAGAGTGAATTTGATTTGTACTGTACTTGGCTCTCACATTTGTTGTTAGAGAAAGCATAATATATGGTGAGTGTTGGTGTGGGCGTGGTAGCGTTTTGCTTGTGTAAATGCAAGATTAATGTACAGGCGATGCCAGTACATTTTTCAAACGGTAGAAGTAGTAGTATACATGCAGATCGATACAGACAAGTCTAGGCTGATCCCGCAGTGTGGCTTGTCGTTATTGTATAAATGGCGTTTTCAGATTTGCAGAATGATTCATTGCCTCATCAATACAGTTACATCATCCTCCTCTCCACGTTTTATTTGTCATGCCTCCAATACAAATTATCCCATACAATGTCAAAAACTAAAATTTTTCCTAAGAGAAATTAAAAAAAAAAAAAAAGGCACCTGGGTTGACTAGTTATTATTAGTATCTATAGGATTATCTGCTTCATATAATTTCTTTTTCTGCATAGGCCGCGATGCTCCTTCCGCTTTGTTGCCAGAAACCTGAACTTGCAATTATGTATGTAGCACTTACATTGTATTGAACACTATCGAGCATTGTAACTTACATATGATATTGTTAAATTTTATGTTGATACTTTGTCAGATACAGCGAGTGTCGAGGAGGGTTATAACATATAAATTTTCAACCTCTAGTCTAATTTAACAATTCACCCCTTACCTTAGTTTGGTTTTCACAGATTTTTCGCAAGAGTTATGCTTAGAAATGGATAGAGTGAAGGCAGTGAAGAGAAGGGAGGAAAGATGCATGGTAAAGATATTTTAACGAGGCTCTTCATCCTCGATCACTGCCAGACATAAATAAATCATTCAATAGGAAAGGAATGCAGTACATTCATCTTCCAACACGTGGTGTGGACCTTAGCTCGCCTCCATTGAAGCTCTTTCCTCGGTTTTCAGTCTATTTAATATCAATATATATTTATTTCCTCTTTAATACACATCGCAAATCTTGAATTATTCTTGTGTTTATCTTATTATATACATCAATCAAATTCAAAAAACACAATATATAGAAGTCAGACAAGGATAGTGAGTGCATGGGCTCCACATGATGGGTCAGGCCCACCGTCGGACGAGGCTGACCCAAAGTATCTTCTCAACATTGGATTCCAAGATTTGTCTCAAGAAGGGAACTGAAAACGACAATTCGTCGTGGCGTAGAAGTGACCGCATGTTATGCGGGCGGGAGGACGGGCCGATATATTTGTCCCCATATTTAATTTTGTTTTCATACCATATGTTATCTCATTATATCTTTTAATTTTTTTTCTGATTTTATCTTAAATTATTTAAAATTGCAATAATATATATACTTTAAAATAATGAGAATATTTATCTATTTACTTTTGTATTCTAGTGTACTTCCCTTTTACGTCAAATGCACATCAATTGAAAAACCGGTACATGCAAGCAAAATAAATGAGAATTTTATGATGCTTAGCAAAATTTAATCTCTCAAGTGTCATCTCTTGTGTGCCCTGTGGTTGATTTGAGTTGATTCTTGGATTGATGTCGTTTGGTGTATTGGGGGATTTGTCTTCTCCAATTGGGTCGGTGCAGTGATTTTGATGGTTACCACGAAACAAAAACGAATAGGAAAATGATATTACTTGACATAAATTCTTCTATGTCGGTTATATTGTGTCATAACAATTTTCAAAATTTAGGAGGTGTTGGTATCTTTACCAGATATAGTGATTATTTTAAATATTCTCACTTTTATTTCCATCTACATTTCAATTTTCTCCTCAACGAGACACTTTATTATAAGAATTACAATGTTTTAGTAATCAAATCATTCGCAATTCAAGAAATTGATCATAGTTAGTCCCCGCACATTTTGCAATTTTTAAGGATTGGCAGTGGAACCAAATTGGCCACGCAGGTGGCATACGCTTTAAACATCTCTGCTTTAACTTTTTTAAGAGCATTTTCGATGTAATGGGGATATAATCACAAAGAGATTTAGCAAAACGATATATCAAAGTTTGTGAAACTTTTTTCACATAGTTAAGGTTTGGGAATTTACAAAGAGAGGTAGAAAGTGAGTGGAGTCAATTCAACATACAACTCAATTTATCAAAAAATGTGATCACTTTAGATGGTAAGAAATAAGATATGGCTTTGGTTGACCTAATTGTCTTGAAATTAAAAAAACCAAAATTCACCCTTTTGAACACTAATTTACTAGGTAAAGGGGACAGAATTAATAGTCTAAAAGTAATTTAATTTTATAATTTTAAAAGGAAATGAAAATCTTGTTTTAATTTTTATATGGGCCGAGCTGATAACTGGACCTTGTTTAATTATAATCCAATACTCCAATTCATATCCTTGCGGGCTCTCACGTTGCCGAAGGCTCCACCTCAAGTCATCGTGGGCCGGAGCACATTGCCTGCTTGGCCCAAAAGAAGAGAGTATGCGAAACGGATGAGGGGAGGAGAGAACGGAAGGGAGAGTTGCACCGAAGAAAAAAATGGTGGGAACATCGTCTCTGGCTCTGCAACCAAAAATATTTTCTTCTTTTGTGGGTGGTCGCTTTATCTACTCAACTCAGCCTCTTCATGAACTTTTTGGCTACAACTCAGGCAAGCCCGTCACTCTTCCGAAGGTTTCATATTCATGTTATCTGTTTGTTCGTTATAAAATTGTAGTTCATTTCTCGTCGTGTTTTATATGGAATCATTTTCATTCGATGCTTCTTTGAAAATCAGATTTTTTGGATTGGAAGTTGGTCTGATTTGGAAGAAAGTTTGACCTTTGTCTTGTGTTTGAATAGAATAGTAAACATTGCTTTACATGGTCAAAACTTTCCAAAATCATGATTAATGAAGATCCCCAGGTGGATACCGTAATATTTTTAGCAGAATTGAGCTATAAATACTAATATATTTTCGAATAAACTTCCAATTAGTTTGCATAATCGGTATCTTGCATTTGTTTTTTTAGGGAAATGTTCTTTGATTATTTTCATTCTCATGCTATTTTTGGTTCTCACACAGGAAGGAACCGAGTGTCAATGCAATTGTCTAGGAGATTTTCTGGCTTAACTAATCTCTTATTCAATGGAAGGTATGTTTGCTACTTTATATTCAGTTACACACACTCTACTCAGGTAGTGTACCTCTGTCCATCATTCCATTTGTAAATTACATATGTATTGTGGACCCAACATTATGCATTGATTGCTGGTCTGTTGAAACTAGCAGGAATGTAGATGAAGTTGCAAACAGTAAGCGTAAAAGGCTGAGGCCTGGAAAGGTGTCTCCTTATCGACCTGTTCCAGATCATATACCAAAGCCTCCCTATGTAAAATCTCGGCAACCACCTGGAATTGCTAGTGGACCTGAAGTGCATGATCTGAAGGGGATAGAATGCATGAGAGCTTCGGGCAGACTTGCAGCACAGGTTCTTCAGTATGCTGGAACTTTAGTCAAGGTAACCTAACAATTCTTCAGAACTTTGTGCCTGCAAGAATTATTCCCACCATCATTTAATTTACTACCATATAGATTGTTGTTATATTAGGATGTTCTGATACTTTCAGCAAGCTACGCTCATGCACTCTGCCCTCACCTCCTCCTTTCTCCTTCTTTTTGTTTGCACCGGCCTGCTTTTGTTGATTTCGTCAGAGTTGGATTTAGTATATTCAGTATTGAGTCTTATTTTTTTCTTTCTGCCACTGTAAAAAATCTTTAGATATGTTAAGCTGCATTCATAATATGGCTCCAGAATGTAGGAATTATTTTATAAAAATAGGATGGCTAATCAATAAAGTAACTAGAGATGCAGTGTAGATTTGTCCATGCATTACATGGGCGGCGAGCAGTCTACTTTGTCTGAAAGTTTGATTGTTGCTTTGCTTGGCAGCCAGGTGTTAAAACAGATGAGATTGACGAAGCTGTTCACCAAATGATTATTGATAATGGAGCATATCCCTCACCTCTTGGCTATGGTGGGTTTCCAAAGAGTGTGTGCACATCTGTCAATGAATGTATTTGCCATGGAATACCAGATTCCCGTGCACTTGAGGTCTTTCTGATTCAAGTTCTTTAAGATGCTTAGCCTTGTGTTTCTAAGTTATTGTTTATTTTGGTTAGCTGAGATTGCTAATATGTGCTTCCTTTGCAGGATGGTGATATTATAAACATTGATGTTACTGTTTATCTAAATGTAAGCATATTTCTACTTGCAGCTTTGATCATGCATAATTTGAATTTAATGGCTAAGGCCATTTGGTGTATAAATTTAATAACATATGAATGGCATGCTGACCTTGTATGTAGATTTTTAAATTGTTTTGTGTAATGTAAGGTGTCCTAGGTCAATTAAGGATCAAATGTTGGAACCTCATGGGTAAGGATAAGGTAATGGAATTGATAGAGAAATTTATAATTGATCAAGTTGTGAAGTCCAGGTGTTTTGATAATGTATCAAGTTGCCTCGTAGATAGGGAGTTCTGTTATCTAATTGCAGGATTACTCTATTAACTTACATTGGTTCTATTTTATAAGTTATGCTTACCAGTGCTAACCACTTTGTGTACTGGCCTCGGTTTTCCTTATTATATCTAATCGAGTGGATGGGACCTATTGACCTAGGAAAAACACATAGGCAGTATTAAACTACCCACGCTCAGATATCTAGCATGTATCATGCTTCACAGGTTGTTAGGGCTTTGTTCTGTAACTTCTCTTTTCTGCGATTTGGTTAATTGGTCTGTGACTGTAACATGCAGGGTTATCATGGTGATACATCAGCAACTTTCTTTTGTGGAGATGTTGATGATGAAGCGAGAAATCTGGTCAACGTATGATTCTGGAACTTCAGTCTCTGTTGATTCTATATTTTCTCTTCATATGTATAAAAAATCTGATATACCTTATGTCTTTGTAATGAAGATGATTGATAGCTATCAGTTTAGATTTTTAAATAGCATTAGAGCTCTTAAATTCGTAATTGGTTTCTCAAGAAACATTTCCTTGATCACCATCAAAGATATTGTTTGATGAAATTATATATAAAAAAAAAGTTAGAAGCTTTTCTGTGTGTAAAACCAACATTTGTGTTAAATCTCAAAGATATTTTTTGATGAAAGTATATATTAAAAAAAAAAGTTAGAAGCTTTTCTGTGTGTAAAACAACATTTGTGTTAATTCTCTCACCTAATGTTACATTGCATAAATATCAAGAAATCTCTAATTCCAAATTATGGTAAGCATGTTTCCATTTCGTGCTAGCATGACTCTGCTGAGCCATATGCTGTGGCTTCATTTCTTTTTCTTGAAATGTGGAAACTGATTTGAAGTCTGTGTTTATTGATAAAACTATTTAGTATGGAATGTTGTAGTTGGCCACTATTTGTTTCCTTGAAGCAGTTCTTTACGTTTTGCCTTTTCAACATTTGTTTTTTGGGTACAGTAACAGTTCTCTTGAAAAGGTCTTTGTGTGACTTGGGTTCTAAAGAATA
The DNA here is from genome assembly GCA_013180625.2 of Boswellia sacra. Classification (NCBI taxonomy): domain Eukaryota; kingdom Viridiplantae; phylum Streptophyta; class Magnoliopsida; order Sapindales; family Burseraceae; genus Boswellia; species Boswellia sacra. The sequence continues at coordinate 160,702 of SNVD02000038.1, read as the reverse complement.
GCTGCTTAATTTTAAGTATGTGTAGGATATATTAGTCTTCATAATTGTGCTTACAGGAATGGATTATGGATACATGCTTCAGGTAACCAAAGAATGTCTAGATAAAGCAATATCAATATGTGCGCCAGGAGTAGAGTACAGGAAAATTGGCAAGACCATTCAGTAAGTCACCAGCTGGAGTCTTTCTTCTGTATTCTGTAATCACCTAATTGGTTGTGAACAACAAAATAATCTTTGAAATTATTTTATTTTTTTTATCATGTTCGTAATATTTGTTTTGTGAATCTGATAACATTGGCTACGTTTCTTATTCTGTAATTGTGTCTTTTTATGCAGAATTAAGTAATCATACTATTTCCTCTTTTATCTGGCACAAATATGAAAATAAATGCTGTGGAATGCTTTCCAAGTCAATCCTATATATGTTCTCTGTTATAATATTTTAATGTATTATTCTGGAGTGATGGTGTTGCAAAAAGTGATGCTGTTACTGTGCAAATAGCTAAGTTACTCATTCTAACAAAAATTTATGGTTAGACTCAGTTTGCAAGTGGGAAAATTTTTTACCTTTTGCTGGTCATGCAGAAGTGTGGAGACTGAATGGTCATACTGACTATGATTCAAGTTGCCATCAGTCCGTCCATACATTATTAATATTCTGGTTTAGAACTTGGTTTACTAATATAAATATGGGGGACTACAATTGTTTAGTATAATGCTACCCTCTGATTGCCTTTTACTGGTGAAGACATTATGAGTATTTTATTTCTTCTATGGATAATGGATGCCACATCTTGATTTTACACTCTCTCATAATTACTGTTTTCTTAAGTGACCATGCAGATAAGTATAATTATGGAGTTGTCAGACAGTTTGTTGGTCATGGCGTTGGACGTGTTTTCCATGCTGATCCGGTTATTCTACACTATAGTAATTCTCCTAACCCTAATCTCTTTGTGCATTTTGTTTGCTTTTGATCGAGACTGTCTTCCTGTGTCATCTTTGTATTGTAATTTTTGTTTCTTTCTGCTCCTTGGTTGGCCATTGGATTTACTGCAGCAATTAAGCAGTGGTGTGGGACTTTCTAACGATGTGCTTACGCTATTATTTTCTGTCCCATACCGTATTCATAGCCAGGATATCATGACAGTTCTATCCATCTTATTGTGTTAATTTAAATATCATCATATCACTATCCTCACCACATCCAGGGTTTCCTGTATTCATTAAGCTGTTATACTTTTCAAAGAATGTATTTTCAGCTAACCTAGTTTCTGGATGCCTTGAAATATCTGTGATTTATACCTGTCAAATTTCAGATAGTTGTTTCATCTTTGCTTTTCTTTCTCCCATTTTTGTCTTGTTTGATAAAATTTATGTTATGCCAGCTCTGATTAGTGTAAGCCATAAGCAATGCCAGTAGAAAGTTAACTGTTGAATATTTAATTAAACACGTGCTATCACCTCAACAACTTAGCTATTCTGTGGAAGGAACCTTTTTTCCTTCTCATGATGGCCTCTCTCTAACTATCTCTGTACATGCCTACATGTGGAATGTGTTTGAAATTCGGCTTATGCTTAAAAGAATATCCTTTTACTTTTTAGGAAACAATGATCGTGGGCAGATGGTGCTAAATCAGACTTTCACCATTGGTAATGCAGTTCTCTTCTCTTGTTTCTGAATGGATGTTTTGAATTAAAAATTTTCTGAGTCGACTGATTTGATAATTTAAGTTGAATGACAGAGTATGTCCTTAAAAAGACAAAGAAGTTCTTGAATTCAAATTACTCATTTTTGTATCTTTGAACATAATCCTTATTGAAGTTCAGTCCCAGTCATGCCTATCTGTTTACTTTGTGCATTGACAACAACTTAAAATAGTATTTTCCTCTACATATTCTGTAATAAATGAAGCAAAAGCTCTCGGTAGATCTATCTTATGTTTCCTATTGAATGATCCAACTTCGTAGTTGGTTTGGTAGATTAATTTCCTTATTTTAACATATGTTTGCAAGCTTGGTATGATAATGCAAGTTGAGTTGATATTATTATAACTATTTTGGGTAAATGTTAAACTTGGTCAAAGAAAATTACATCTTAATTTTACTTGAGACAATGTTTAGAAAAGTGGTGAGTACTGGGAGTATATTATGGCTTCCTAAGTTCACGACAATACATTTATAGCTTGCAAGAGCTGCTGTTTCCACTTGCTTTGCTGGAGAAGATGGAGAAGTAAACTGTTATGGTTAGAAGAAGGGAGAGCTGGAAACTAGGCATTTTTAGTTGGCTTTTGTCTCCCTAGTATTGGGGAAACTTAAGATATAACTGCTTTTAATTCTCATCTGCATTTATGTATTATGAATCAAAGAAATAGCTGGACTTCTTATTGTAATATCCATCATGATTCCATATCTGCACAGATTTGCACTTACAGCCATTGGTCAGACATTATAGCAGTACATTTGCATGTTTCTCTTTCACATGACAGCCTTTATACATATAAGAACACAGCATGTATTTTGTGCCAGTTTGGTATTCTTAGAATTCTCTGTGTGCCTGTAATATTTTTATTCTCATTTTCAATTGTGGAATACTTCTTACTTCTGCTGTGTATTGTGTTAAATTTGTGCAGAACCTATGCTGACAATAGGTAGCATCAATCCTGTTATGTGGAACAATAACTGGACAGTAGTCACAGAAGACGGGAGCCTGTCAGCACAATTTGAGCACACGATTCTAATTACCCAAGATGGTGCCGAGATACTGACAAAGTGTTAAATTATTCGGACCATACAGCATATACTTGCAGATATGCCCATTTGGAGAATTTCCTTTAATTATATGTGCTTCTTGCCTCTTCCAAACTTAATTTTGCCATTTGGCGAGGCACTGTATTCTTGCTTCTGTTATTCTTTTACTGTATAAAACCATCTCCACGATTTTGGTGTATTTGTTCCTCTGTTTACCCATTATTTTCCCCATTTAAGCTGAAGACTACCCTTTTTTGTTTTTTTTGTATTTGGCAGAGTAAAAATTGCTGGGTACCGGAACAATGCTGTAATTTTTTTTTTCCTTCCATTGATGTAGAACTCCATTATTTATGAATGATGAGTCTAACATGTTACTGCTTTGTACTGATCATAACATAGAAATCTTAATGGCTACTTAAAAATCAGTTCGCAAATACTTTCTGTGGTGCCATAAAGTCCACAAACTTATTAAATGAAAGGTGGTAGAGCACATTGGCAATATTAATTTCTACCTTATTGGAACTCAACTTTCGGTGCAACTATGAAATTCTTTTTCACCCATTATTTGCTGGGTAGGAATTAGGATTTATATGTGTAGATATTCCTGCTGCTGTTTCGTCAAATTGTATAATCATGCTTTTTGTTTCACAAAATTCCGCTTAATGCCAAAGTAGAATGTAATATTTCAATTTTGCAAGTGGCGATAGCTTGTACTCAATTGCTCAAAAGACATTCTCAGAAAGTGATATTGAATATTGATAGTTCGTTGTTAACAACTAGTCTTTCCTGTATTGGAAGAATTCTAAATAAAAAGATCACGTTAGATTAATCCCTCCACCAACTTCTCCAGTTAATTTTTCCTCACTATAGGTTTTCCGTATCAAAAAAACTAACTCCAAGACGGGTTTGAGCACATTTTTGACTCATAAGTATTCAATGTATCTCTCACGAAGCAACGCAATTCAGATCAAGTTCAAGAGTGTTTTTTTCACTACATTTAGAAAGTATTTTCAGATCCTTTTGGCTTGCGGGAAATATAAATTTAACTTATCCAGAGACATGATAGCAATATTAGGCCTAATGCGAACCCTTATCCAACCCTTGATGGCAGTTGCGTAAAGAATAAAAATAAAAAACAATGACGTTAACTATATTGAATACTTCATTTTTGTTAAAAGATGTGATTAATGGTAATAAAAAAAATATTAATAATAAGGAGAGAAAATAAACACTTATCTTTATCATCTATTAATATTAAAATTAATATATCACCCAATCATCAAAAGCTGAAACAAAATTAGATAAATAAATTATCGTAATTCATATATAATACAACTATATATATAATCTTATATTCCCTTGATAATTGTGTTTGGTATAGCAGTGGCATCAATTTAATTTATTCATAATACCTAACTAGCTAAATATTATTCATAGCTTCCCCTTCAATGAACTCGCCTAGTGCTGCGGTAAGCTAGTTTTTTTTTTGTTGTGAAATGGTTTTAGTTATCCTTTCTGTAAAGCCTTGGAAACTCGATCTCGAACAACTATTATTTTATTAGAAAAATCCAATAAGGGATTCCATTAATAAAAAAATTTGCCCATTTTGATCCTTTGACACTAATAATAGATTCATTTATCAAATATGCTATTACTATTAATTAAATAAGAGGCTCCAGCCTTAAATAGAATTCAATCGATAAATGGAATTCTTTTTGTTTTTACATTGACTTAGAAGGTTGGATGTTCACATACGAACTATATAGCTATAGATGCGTTTGAATCCTGACTATGTATTAGGCCTTAATGCTCACCTATGAAATATTAGCAAAACCATCAATACTTCTAGGGTTTGTTCTTCCTTTTTTGATGGTGAAATATGACTTATCTTTTGATTGTGGCGAACTTTAATGTGGCTTTCACTACCTTGACTTTGATGATTAGAATGGCCCATACTGCCTTGCAGTTGGCTGAAGCCGAATGAACAAAGTTTGGCCATCCTTACAATCACTGAAGTCATTGATCGAGCTCCCACTATATATAATTCAACCTTGAGAGACATATTCATGACAGCGCTAGAGCTTTCCGTGCATGTTTTTACGCATATATTGAGCTAATTTGGTGCAGCAATCATGGATAAACGATGTGTTCAGGGTGATGAAACCAACCAGGCAACGTCGTACGGCGAAAAGATTACAGTTCTAAGCATCGATGGGGGAGGAATTAGAGGCATTATACCGGGGACAATACTGAGTTTTCTTGAATTAAGGTTACAAGTATGCAAATTAAATTATGGAAAAAACTCTTCATTATTACGTTGGACGTGTACACATGCACATGCACACAGAGAGACATACCTGCACAAGCCTTTGCACAGATATTATTTCACTCATCCTTGGTGCAATTCTGCTCCCACGCCATGCTGTTAACAAATTTATCACAATCAACAAACCCTCGAGGGTACAAAAAAAAAATTGGCAGATGATGAAAAAAAAAACCAATATGATCTTGTAAAGTTAGGAGGATATAATGAGTCGATCTCAATCAATTTCAGAAATTGCATTAATTGTTTGATCTCACAGGAACTGGATGGAGAACATGCGCGGCTGGCAGATTATTTTGACGTGATTGCAGGAACAAGCACGGGAGGTTTAGTAGCAACCATGTTGACGGCTCCTGACGAACGAGGACGTCCTCTGTTCGAGGCAAAAGATATTGTTCCATTTTATCTCAAGCATTGCCCCAAGATATTTCCTCAATCGTGGTAAGATATGTTTACCATAATTAATTACTTCTGCTATGTTGTTCATGCAAGAAAATATCTGCTAGATCTTGGTTTAATGCTGGTGCGCTAATCAATTATGGCTTCTATTTAGTGGAATAATTATGAGAACGAATGCATTACTTGGACCAAAATACGATGGCAAGTACCTGAGAGAGCTAGTTCGCAGGATACTTGGGCCTCGAAGACTGCATGAAACTCTAACGCGAATTGTTATACCCACATTTGACATCAAGTTACTTCAACCTACTATCTTTTCAACCTTTCAGGTATGTTTTCCTCTTAATGTTTCAAGTTGTTTGGGAGCTTAGTACTTAGAATTAAGAAAAAACAGTAACAAGTAGCATTATTCGTTATCTTTTTCAGGCTGAATCAGATGCTTCGAAAGACGCTTTGCTATCAGATGTATGTATCGCCACATCCTCAGCTCCAACTTATTTTCCGGCCTATTTTTTTGGAACTAGAGATTCAAAAGGGAATTGCACCAATTTTCACCTCGTTGATGGAGGGGTGGCAGCAAATAATCCTGTAAGTAACTCCATCGAAAAATTCTGCATTTTAATTTTCTCCTTGAAGTTTAACTCTAAGCAAGCGGGCCGGCTTGTTCTCTGACTTTATTTTGAAGGCATTGCTGGCCATGAAGCCAACAGGAACCGTGTTCCCGGGCCATCCAGATGACATACCAGGACACGCTCTGGAATACGGGAAATACCGGGTGATATCACTGGGCACTGGAAGTTCAAAGATAGAGCAGAAGTACGATGCACGAATGGCAGCTAAATGGGGAACTCTGGGGTGGCTTTACAGAGAAGGGAATTCTCCATTAATCGATGCTTTCACATCTGCTAGTGGAGACATGGTCGACCTTCACATGACGTTGATTTTCAGATCCATTGCATGTGAACAAAACTATCTCCGCATCCAGGTATTCTCTTCAACAGGTACTATTAATTAATTTAATGTGGATTTGATATTGACATAAATCATGAGCTCGTTGTAATAATTCATTAGGACGACACTTTGACTGGAGATACATCCTCAACCGACAAAGCAACCGAGGAGAATATGCAGGAGCTTGTAAAAGTTGGTGAAAGGCTTTTGAAGAAACCTGTTTCCAGGGTGAACCTTGAGACTGGGATCCTGGAACCAGTTCAAAATGGAGGCACCAATGAACAAGCTCTTACAATGTAATTCTGTTTAAAGTTTAGATCACAAACATTTATATAACTTTAATAACATATATTTATATTAATTACGATATGATTATTTTTTTTTTCCTCGTTTCACTTGCACTGCAGGTTCGCAAAGATGCTATCAGAAGAAAAGAAACTGCGTAGGCATAGAGTGGCCAACCAGAGACCACCAACGATTTCCCATTAGCTGTCTTGGAACGTTTGGGTTATAAATATATATAACATATAAATAAATCGTCTGCCAATTCAATTTGATGTATGCTATTTCAAAGATGCATTCAGATATGCATATTTGATGTACCTGTTGTAAGGATAAATAATGCTTATACGTATGCTATCATGCATCGAGTTAAAAGTTTACAGTTGGTTATTTTATAAATAGAATTGGAAATAAAGCGATGAAATTACATGACAAATAGAGTCTATTACTTTCTTCAATTAAATAAATCTCCCTTCCACACTCTTAAAAATAAATGATCAATTGAAAATGTCTTTTAAAATTGCTATATTTTTTATTGCTTAATTACATGTTGAATAAACTAAACAAAGACTTCTATAATTCTCATATGAAAAATGTTATACCACAATATTATGCTCTTATGGTAAAACCCTTTTAATCAAAGACTATTTTAATGGCTTTTGCTAGGATGCATCGGCTGTACCGGTGCACCCATTTTCTAATTTTTTGTAAAATTAACGTAAAAGTTGTAAATTTTTGTGTAAAAGTTGTAAATGTAAAAAAAAAAAGTTGTAAATGGAATTTTTTTATTTTTTGTAAAATTAGTGTAAAAGTTATAAATCTTTATATAAAAGTCGTAAATATTAAAAATGATTCATTTACTACTTTTTTTTCGCATTTACAACTTTTATACAAATATTTACAACTTTTACATTACGTTTACAAAAAATTAGAAAACGAATATACGGTACATTAGTTGTACCATAGTATGACCCCTATTAATATGTGTATTAACTTGATAATAACTTAAATATATGAATTTATGCTGTTTTAAATTATGTAAAAATTACCCGTGAATTTACGATTGTATAAATTTAAGCATCAGCGGTAGACACCACCAAATGTAAGTGGACCTTCTCACGTTGAATTCACACAGCACGCCACGTGGCACGCATTCAGAGCCACATTAGATATTAGAAGTAACTGTTTTGTACTCTTCCACTCCTCTACATGTACTAACGGTAAACCCAAACTCCCGCCAAGCTTGCCCCCCGAGCAATAAATTCAAAATCTCTGTAACTCACTCAACATTCTGTACTGAAATGAAATGAACTTATGGCGCTCACAGAGATTAAATCTTACACTTGTACAGGAAGCCAGTCTTCAACTCCTCTCTCCTTCAAAACTCAACCGCCTCCTCCAACTCTGCAGCGACTCAAAATGTCTAAACCAAGGAAAACTAGTTCATCAGCAAATCATCGTTTGCGGCTTCCACCAAGATCCATTCATGATCACCAAATTGATCCAAATGTATGCTCATTGCGATGATTTATCCTCTGCCCAGAAGCTGTTTGACAAAATGCCGCAGTCAAATGTCTTTGCTTGGACTGCAATTCTAGCGTTTTATGCAAGGCATGGAATGTATAATGAATGTGTTAAAAGCTATCGTGAAATGAAACTGATGGGCATTTTTCCTGATAATTACGTGTTCCCTAAGGTATTGAGGGCATGTGCGCAGTTGTTGTGGTTCGAAGCAGGGATTTTGGTTCACAAGGACGTGATTGTTGGTGGGTGTGAAGAGAATTTAGAGGTTTGTAATTCGTTGATTGATATGTATTCAAAGGTCGGGGAAGTGAAAAGTTCGAGGCTGGTTTTTGATAAGATGGTTGGGAGAGATTTGTTGACGTGGAATTCAATGATTTCAGCGTATGTGTGCAATCAATTGCTTGATTTGGCTATGGAAATGTTGAATTGTATGAAATTAGAAGGGTTTGAGCCAGATATTGTCACATGGAACACTGTTATGGATGCTTATTGTAGAATGGGGCTTTGTGATGAGGCATGGAAAATTTTTGGACATATAAAAGAGCCGAATATAATCTCTTGGACCACCTTGATATCAGGTTATTCGAGGATTGGTAGGCATGAAGCATCATTGAGGATGTTCAGGGATATGGCAAATTGCGGGGTTTTGGCTGATTTAGATTCTCTTGCTAGTATAATTGTGTCTTGCCGGCATTTGGGTGCTCTTCTAAGTGGAAAAGAAATCCACTGTTATGGGATTAAAACCGAGAGAGAATTTCGATTTTATAATTCAGCTGGTCCTGCCTTGTTGACATTGTACGCTAAGCATGGTAAAATTCAGCATGCAAGAAATGTATTTGAGTTGATGGACAAATCTGATGCTGTTTCATGGAATGCCATGATTGTTGGTTTTGTTGATCTGGGGTCGGGGCATTTAGCAGTCGAATGTTTTAGGAATATGCAAAGAAAAGGGATTAAGATTGATCAAACAACATTATCCACGGTTTTGCCTGTTTGTGATTTGAAATCTGGAAAACAGATTCATGCCTATGTCAGAAAAAGTAGTTTCAACTCAGTTGTTCCAGTTTGGAATGCCTTGATTCACATGTACTCAAAATGTGGGTGTGTTGGATCTGCATACTCTGTGTTTTCTAACATGTTTGCCAAAGATTTAGTATCATGGAACACTATGATCGGAGCGTTTGCAATGCATGGGCTTGGACAAGCTGCACTTCGGCTTCTCCGAGAGATGATTCATTCAGGAATTTGCCCCAATTCTGTGACTTTCACTTCTGCACTGGCAGCCTGCAGTCACTCTGGTCTTGTCGATGAGGGGCTTAAACTCTTCAATAGTATGACTACAGATTTCAACTTCAACTTCAACGTCAAAATAGAACATTTTGCTTGTGTAGTCGATATGCTAACTCGTGCTGGTCGGCTTGAAGATGCTGTTAGTTTTATCCACAGAATGCCAGCGGAACCTGATAAGCGCATATGGGGGACTCTTCTAAATGCTGCTCTAGCCCATCAAAATATTAATCTTGGAAAGTTAGCTTCTGAACAATTGATCCGCTTGGAACCTGAAAATGCAGGACACTATGTGACCTTGTCTAATATATATGCCGGAGCTGGAAGATGGGACGATGCTGTAAAGGTTAGAAAGCAAATGGAAAGTAAAGGATTTGTGAAGCCTTCAGGACAGAGCTGGATTGAAAATGTAAACTGGACACATAACATAATCCAATAATTTCGAGATTCCATCGAGTTTATAAAGCTTCTTATAAATTATAGGCTATTATTTCTACTTGTAAGAAGTTTAACCTTGCAGATTCGCCTAATCCTTATCAATTGGAAAGGAATTGTATGGGTAGAAAAAATTGCAAGAATCAATTTCGAAGTAATTGTGGTGAAGGAATATTACATATATAGCGCGATTGGATTGTATATCGGAAATTTTATAGGTTTTTTAGAAAATATTTGTCAAAATTTGGATTATAAATTTTTCACTTTTTATATTAATTTGGATATAATCTCATAAAAACAATGAATAAAAAAATCATTTTGAAAAATCTCTATTATTTTTCTTAAGAAAAAATGTATATTCTATTTTTAAACTAAAAAGAATGATATCCAATTTCATTTAATTTGAGAAAAAGAAAAAAACTCCAAATAGTGAAGAGCTTTGATTCTGGAGTTGTCTTCCCCAAAAGTGACACCGTTTTGACTTCTTGAACGTTGTTGACTAGATTCGTGCAATCCCATATTTCCCCATCAACTTTGCTTCAGATCAGTGGGATACAAATCTCACTCGCCAGTAACAAAGATAAATTAGCCATTACAAGTCATCCTTTAACCGACACGTGGCGGCGATAGAACCTCCAATTCATTTTTTCACCTCACCTCGCCGCCTTTCATGCTTCCAGTGGGAATTTCCTCCAAAATGGAAAATACTTGAACAAAAAATAAATTAAATAATAAAATAGGAATTTTTAGTTTTCCCTCATTTTCTCTCGCAAATTTCCCGAGAAACAAACGACAAACAGCCAACAGACATGGAGTCTACGCCCGTGAATTGGGAAGCTCTGGACGGACTAATCATCGAATTCGCGAAATCAGAGAACTTAGTCGAGGACTCGTTCGTATCATCGCCATTATCTTCTCCGTCCTCCTCTTCGTCTCCGCTTTCTCTATCCTCTTCGGCATATCACTCGAGATTGATCATTCGCCAGATCAGACGGGCGTTAGAAAGCGGGGACATTGACTCTGCGATTGATCTCCTCCGGTCCTACGCCCCTTTCATTCTTCAGGATCACAGGCTTCTCTTCCGCTTGCAGAAGCAGGTGAGCTATGCTAACGCAGTTGATTGAAGTTGATACTTGGAAATTTGTGATTGGCTAATATTTTATCGTTGATAATCTTTTCTATTAGACTTATTTTCGTTTTTTGGTTTAAATTTTATTTGAAGAAATTTATTGAGCTGTTGCGGCGAGGAACCGTAGAGGATCGAGAATCGGCGATAAATTGCTTGAGGACCGCGCTTGCGCCTTGTGCTCTTGATGCTTATCCGGTGCTTGCCCTGCCCTTTATATATGCATTGTTTACTTGTACTCTTAGAAATAAGATAGGTACTTTATTTGTCTTCTTAGAAATAAAATAGTTGTCACAACTTTTGATGGAAACGTTTGCTTAAGAAATTTAGAAATTCCTTTAAACTAGGATGCTCTGATTATTCTGGATGACATAATATTTCGCTCAATGAATATTATTATATAGGTATTTGAGGTTTAATTGGTGCGGAACCCATCATCACGGCTTGCTTTTGTAAATTGCCAGATATATTTGTCTATATAATCTCATATTTGTGTATGATATGGTGAAAATTTTGAAGAGTATTGTTGGGGATCTAAGTGAAATTAGTATTCCTAGTTGACAGTAGATGTGAAAATGGGCCTTTTGTGGGATGGTCACAGGATGCATTGGAGAACACTCTTATGAAGAAGTTCTTTGGTGAAAAGTTTGAAGTTTGAACCCTACTGCCATTATTTCTCTTCGGTTAAAATGGGTGCATCCCTTGTGGAGCCAGTGCATGATCCCAGGGTTCTACTGATATGTCGCAAAGGACATATTGAGGGAATTTATCATTGTATATAAAATTTAAAAGACAAAACTGTGGTCATGGAAATTGATTTTGTCGCTAGTTTCTAATATATTAGGGTTTTTGTTTGTGAAGCTGTTATAGGACATTCAATAATGTAGAACTTGCATGATTTGGAAAATTGGGTCAATAGTAGCTAAGCATTAAGTAATCTTTTAATTTGTAATTTTAACAAGTTTTATTTCAGAATATCACTTTACATGTGGTCGGCATTTTTTTTGCATCAGGGATATCTTGATATCAAGTTAAGCTTAATTAAGTTTTAGTTGACTTATTAGATCTTTGGTTCGATTTTAGGTGTTTTACCTAGTGCCTTATCAGTTCTGATTCCTTTTTTTTTTTTTTAATGAATCTATAATCCTATTTCCTGTTCTACATATTTTTTTCAATGCATTAAATTCAATATCAACCTCAAATCATTTTCAAATTTCCATAACGTCCACATATTCCTGAATCCTTTTGAAAACAAAACACGAAAATAATAAACAAACACACTAAGTCTCTTGGTATCAGGAATTCTAGTTTAAATCAGTAGCTTGGGCAGGGGAGTGTTGGGAAGTAATGCCTATATGCTCTTCTACATTGTATGTTGTGATGTCTATCTCGATGTCTTAATGTTTCCCTTCAGTTTTTTTCTGTATCTAATCTTCTTCTCTTGGCACACTTCTTTCTTTCGTTTTTGTCTAAATTCTCTTGCTCTTGCTTTTAAATCAGCATATGAAAGCATTTCCCTCTGTGCTATTTCTGCATCAAAATCCCAATTTTCAGCAGCTAGTCTGAATCAAATTGAAGTTGACCTTCCACTACTTTTCTTTTTAGGACAGCCCCTGAAAATCAAAGTTATGAAATTGGTTGTCTATCATGTTCTAGTTGATGAGCACTGCTTTAGATCCATGAAGCAGATATAAACTCAGAAGATTAGGTTTATTGACCTTAGAAAATATATCTTCTTTGTGGAGATTAATTTTGAATCTTGTCTGAATGAGGTTCTATTTTCTGTTCCATCGTTATGGTGATAATGGAATTTTTTTTTTTAATTGTCAAATGAAATTTGCAAATTAATTTTCGTAGTTTTTTGAGATTCTATTTTCTGTATATTTGTTGAGTCACTGCCTTTGGGGTTCATCAAATATTCTTTCTAGGATTTTCTCTTTTCGAGAAGTAGCTTCTGACATATGTCTGTATTTGTGTTTAAGGAAGCATATGAGGAGTTCAAACATGTCCTTCTTGCCTTTATATATGACAAAGATGATCAGACTTCTCCGGTAGCAAATGAGGTGGGTGAAAGTATGTCTTCACAAACAGCTATTATTTTAAGATGTCTCTTTCTTTCTTTTTGTATCAAAGAGAGGAAAAGTTCTTATTCCTATCAATTAGAGTTGGCTTTTTGATGCTGGAAAATAGGAATCTATACTCTATAGCTATTATGCCTTTATGATGATAATTTGTACTGCAAGTATGATTTCTGATTCATTTACTTCCTGACAAAAGTAGTAATGGAACTTAGAAATAGCTGCTTCTTAATTGGGACAAAAGACTTTCTTCTTACCACTTGGAATTATTGTAAATGTAATGTTTTATTATTTCTTGTTTGTTCTTGAGATTAGATAGTTTAAGAAAGCTACTAAGTTTTGTGATTATTATATTTTGAATTTACTTGGGACTTGAGAACTACACACTTCATTGACCAATTAAATGAAATTTTTATCACGGAAATAAACAGCACACTATACTCTATTTAGATTCACATTCTTTTATTTTTCTGAATTATACATCTTAATCCATAGCCATGTGAATTGCCATGTATTGTTGTCTTGCATCAAGGGTTTCATATATATATATATATATATATATATATATATATATATATATAAACTTTTCACTCTTTTGGTTGCCATCTAAATGTTATCTATCTTTAATAATGACATTGAACTCTTTGAATTGAACTCTTTAAGGACTTCGTCTTGATCAATCGATGGATATATGGCAAAAAATTTAGCTGTCAAAACTGACATTGTTTTGTAACAGTCCTCAGCTAGGAAATTAAGATAGCTTCCATGCCCAGGGTCTAAGCCTATAGGAGTTGAATATTGGGGATGAATTCCATTGATGTCTTATTGGGACAATCCCACTGAGACTCCTTTGGTTCAATAAATCAACCCTGATCTCTACTGTCAATTGAAATCCGTTAAAATTAGCAAAAGTGGAGAAGATTATGGTTGTAATTGAATGTAGAACTAAAATTTTCATTTTATTTTTCTTGCAATCCTATTTTTCCTCGTCTCTCCCTTTTAATGATTAAAGAAGATATCCCTTTCATCCATTCTAGTCGTTCTTGAATACTAAACACTCTTGGGTAATTCAAAACTTTACGTCATCTTCCTGAAATCAGTTATCAAAGAATTCCAAATGCCCAACACCAGGCGAGCTGGAGACTAAGTTGGAGTAGAAAGCAAACTATGGAAATTGGGTAAAGCAACATTTTAGAACAAGAAGAAGAATGAAATATCAGACATCCTACATAAGCTTTGTAATACTTGGTGGTGTGCAAAGCAGCTTGATTCGTCTCACACATCACTGTTAAAGGCTCCTGAGTTGTATGTTGCATGGACTTCAACCCTGGAGTGGATGTGTTGATTTTCCTAAGTGGGTCTCAGTGGAATTTACTGATTTAGGTGAACCAAAGTCAGTGAAATTTACCCTCAATCTTATATAGCTTAAACGATAATCTAATAAGAATTTAATTGTTAAGTTCTCAGACATTGAGTTCCAGATTAGTCATTGTCAAAAGATATTATATGATGCTTCTGCTCTGGTTATGCCTCAACATAGTTGAGCGTTTGAACAGATATGATGCGTCTGGATCTTCTAAGATCAAGTCCAATAGTCTGTTAACGCCAATCAAACTGCTGCGATTTCGATGAAGTGAGGGGCTTTATTTGTCTATTATACAAAGCTTTCATGATTCATTGGACATATAAGTTTCTAAGGAGTGATCTAGGTGTTCTGACTTTTAAGTTTTTCCAATGTTTAGTAGTTTCAGCATGGTGATCATGAAAAAGCTATCAATTGGCAACAAAACCTGCTTTTTAATTATTGAATGTCTCGCTCATACTTCTTGTTTTTCCTAAGATTTCTCCGTATCTTCCTTTTTTTCTGTTTATAGCTTTGCTTCTTTTCATTTTAGTCATTATTTCAGATAAAGATAAAATAAAGTCCAGTATGTCATTTAAAATATTCCTTTAAGTGGGATATCGATACCCAAAACATGCTGTGAACAGCCATTTATAATGTATAATATATGGTTTTGCATGATGCTAATGTTTCAGTGGGCTGAAAGGAGGAGATTTGAAATTGCTGGATTAATGTCCTCTGTCTTAAGGGCTCATTTACATGCATATGATCCTGTTTTCTCAATGACATTGAGATACTTGATAAGGTAATCCATCGGCTTTGGTTAATACCATCTTATTAAATGATTATTTTCTACCCTTGTGTTTCTTGATGTTAAATCAGTATGACTAATTCTTTAAATTTCTCTCATTTTGTGCAGCATACACAAAGGATTTTGCTTTCATCAAGGAGTTTCGTCGCCCATTTCAGATCTTACTGAGAGGTTGCTGCTTGAGGAACGGGACCCCCCTGCAACACCCCAGGAGAGTTCATATGAAGCACCTCCATTCGATGAGGTGAGATTCTAGAATAATTGATTTAGATGTTTTCTGGAGGTATTATCAGCGTATTCTGGATCTGATACTTGATTGCAGTTTTACGCTTATTTTGTGTTTGAGGAATCTGATGTTAAAGAAGAATAATCTACAGCTTCAAAGTATTCATATTTGTTGTCACTATAAGATGTTTACTTCTGAAATTTAGGTGGACATACAAGCCCTTGCACATGCTGTAAAGATTACAAGACAAGGGGCAGTTGATAGCTTAAGATTCACTCGGGGTGATCTGTTTCAGGCATTTCAGGTTCTTAAATTGCTTTTAAATTCACCTGATTGTAGTTTTTAAAGTTTTTTATTTGCCTTACTATACTTTACCATGAAGCAGTATACTGATAGAACCAGAGTAGAAATAGAGGTAGGAATTCTGCTTTGTATTAATTATTTTCTGTATTGAAAAGCACTCTTAGAGTTCAAGTAACACCAGGCATTCGAGAGCTGTGGAACTCTCCCCTTTTAGCCTTGCACAGCAAAACAAAAAACATACTCTCCTCTCTACACTCACCTCCCTTTCCTTTTTATTTCCCTCTACCAAAACAGAATAACAAAACTAACATACCCAATGAGCCCATAACGCTACGCATAACTGATTTCCAAGTTTCCAACTATGCACTGCCAGCAAACTAAGAAAAAATTACCGCGGTACCCTTATATGACAGCCAGCCCTTAACAACCCATTACCCCTGCCTCTTCTTACGCCTCACATAAGTAATAAAAATTGTGGGCTTATTATATACATTCCATATATGCAGGCAACAGATTTTACTTGTGTTTATATAGTATTATTGTTATTATACTTAACCTGTTGAACCTAATGTGTTTGAAAATTAGAGACAATACTTCATCCTCTGATGTACCCATGTTTGTATCAAGCTTTTAACATGTTATTATGCTTTTGCTGGGATAATGAATATTCTAATTTTTAACTTTATCTGTCAGCAAGAAATAAATAAAGAGGGAAAGGAAAGTAGTTTCTCTCTTGGAAATTTCCAGTCTTCTGAAGATATTTACATGAAAGAACATTGTCGGGGAGAGTTTGATCGTTAAAATTTGAAGTATAATGGCAGTCTTAATGAATTTGTAGCATGTTGACTGTAGCACTTGAGTTACGAATTTCTTACTTGATGATTTAATATCAGAACCTTTGGAACAAATATTGTCTTCGGGCTCACAATTTCAGACAACCTCCAAGGGTGTTTGGCTGGGTTGAGCATTTTGAGCATCCAATTTATTAACATATCTATTCACTGCAGAATGAATTATGTCGGATGAGATTGGATGTTTCTATGCTTGATGAGCTTGTTCGTGAGTATTGTGTTTATAGAGGCATTGTCGATTCTGCTTTTGCATCTCCTTCTGGTAAATTTTGGTATTTAAATTTGTAGTTCTTTTTTTTTTTTTTCAACTTTACTTTTTTTTCAAACCATTATAATTTCTTTTCAATCTATACAAATCAGGAATGCAAACCCTTTCCAAACCTCTAAAAGTTAATCAACTAGAGTCTGGGTATTGTTCATCAAGGAACTGCTCCCTTGAAATGGATTGCAGTGTCAGTAAACATTCGGACGGTGAAACTTCCAGTAGTAATACTAATATGGAAGCTTCTCCCGAAAATAATACTGATGTGACGAGCATGCAAGGAACTGATGCTGAATTAAGATGTGCGGGTGAGCCAACAGGCAGTCATGAAGATTGTAGCACTAGTGGATCACATCAGCCTGAAAGTTCAAGAATTCTGAGAACCAGAAGCAATGGAACCGGAGAAAGGAATAAACGTAAAAGGTGGAGGGGAAGGCATGATGATTTAGGTCTCAGTGCTGACATTTCTTTCGATGGATGTGATAAGCAAGAGCTTAGCTCTTCTACAGCTGTTACTGGCACAAAAATGGCAAAGGAAAACCAGGTATTTAGTTGGAAAATTTTGCTATTTTTTGTGATAAATTTGATTACTGACAGAATTATGGTCTGCAGGACTCAGAAAAACATTTCATATTTGATATGAACAATAAGGAAGATAAATATGAGATTGTACTGGGGATGAAGGAGCTAGCTAACAAAGGATTGGCTGCTGAGGCTGTTGAAGAAGTTAATGCTATGGATCCAGACTTTTTTGGGCAACATCCTGTTCTGTTATTCCAACTTAAGCAGGTCAGTAGATCAGTGGATCATCAAGTGCTTCCTCGAAGCAACATTGAGGATAAGTAACACTGGAGCATTGTGAATGTTTATAACACTAGAGCATTGTGAATATTTGTCTCTTCTGACCTATTTGTATGTTGGTATTAGGTTGAATTCCTTAAGCTGGTCAGCTCAGGTGACCATTCTGGGGCTCTACGAGTTGCATGTGCCCATTTAGGTCCTTTAGCGGCTAGCCATCCTGCTTTGCTCAAACCCTTGAAAGAGACTTTGTTGGCATTGCTCCGTCCTTGTGAGGATGTGCTTGTGAAGGCTTTCCCTTTACATGCTCTTGCAACTTCACTTCAGGTATATGTGATTTGTGGACATAGGTTCATATGAATTTCATTACCTCTGTGTACTATTTAAGTGATGTACCTGGAGACAGCACATGTATCTCCTTTAGAAAGGATATAGTTTTTTGGTGGGTTACTTCCTATATGAATAGATGTTGATCTATGAATTTAAATATTTATTTCTTGTAGGGATGAAACATAAAAAACCTTGGTTTTATATTTGATAGGTTGCGATTGGTAGGAAGCTTGGTATTGAAGAACCTCAGCTTATGAAGGTCATGAGAGCAACCCTTCATGCACATTCTGAGTGGTTTAAACTTCAAATGTGTAAAGATCGATTCGAAGGTCTTCTGAGGATTGATACATTGAAGGAAGTTAATACTCCTTTCCTTGCTGCCGCCGCCATGTCGAAGTCGCATGCGGATAGTTGCACTCAAGGATCTTCCCAAGTCACAATATCTTCAAATGCCAGGCTGTCAGAAGATGGTAGCAGTCCAACTCAAGTGTCGTCTGGAGATGTTGTCTGTGATGAAAATGCAATACTCAAAGTAATGGTGAGTTGAGCATGTTGAGTTATTTCTGGATCAAATAAATTTGCTCCTAATCTTGTTTTCCTACTATATTCCTGTCTATTATCGTGCCTCTGGTATAAATGTGATATCAGTAGCTCTTCTCTCTTCGTAATACATGTGTTTGCTTCTCCTCCTTTCCGAAAAGACTACCCTTATGAGTTTTTTTGCTTCTCCTATTTCTTCCTCTTTACCAAAAGACTACACTTCTGTTAGTGTCGCTGATTCCAGATTACAGCTGTGACATGACTTAGCCACTAAGAATGATCCATGACTTGTGGGGATTTGTCTAATGAGACTCTTTTTGATTATTGGGATTTGGGATTGATTACGATTACAAACTATTAATCCTGATTTTGTGCGTTGTAATTTTTTTTCTTTTATCACAATACATGGTGAATAAAATAATTGAAGTGTGAAATTGTTTCAGGAATTTGTGGCTTTGCCGAGAGCTGATGCCATCCACCTTCTTGTACAAAACAATTGGAACGCGGAGACTGCCATCCAGCAATTATTTGCATAAACTAAAATGTAGAACTTCGGCGGAACCAATTTCGATTTGTTTATTTATTTTAGAATATTATTTGATTCAATTAGTGGCATAGAGTTTCTTTGTAGTTATACTATTACTGGCTAAGGGAAATCATGGTATAGTCTGTATTTCGGTTCCTTGTACATTATATATAAGGGTGTTTCTTTGACAGGAAATGGAGATGAAGAAGCTAAAAAATTATTAATTTGTTTCAATCATGTCTATTGGAAATGTGTCGACCCTTGTTAATATGAGCATTTTTGGTGTACGAGTACGGTAAATTGAGGTCTGTATTTTGGGGATGGCAACCGAGTTGTATTGTTATCCTCATCATCGTGTCCCCACCCTCGTTTTCCCCAATTTGCAACGAGATGGGGATTTCCTGAACGGTTATAGGGAGTTCTTTTTTTATTTTTTAATGTCTTGCACCTCATCTCAATCACAAACTTAAAATTTTAAATTAATATTAGGGGTAAGAGAATTTCTCTTCAGCTCACCAAATTTTTAAACATAATTGTTGCAGAAAGTTGTAAATTCCACTAAACAACTTCCACGCCACAAACTAAGCATAATCTAGATTCTGGAAAAAAGGAAACCCATGAAGGACACAAAATTGTGATCGTAATGACTTCAAAAATAAAAGGGTTCAGATTTGAAGTGCAAGAAAGTTGTGGTGAGAACGGAAAGAGAATGACCTCAAGCCCACAGGCAGAGTGATTGGAAATTAAATTATGGGTGGTGGGATGGTGCCTGTGTTAACATGATGCAAAGAAAGAAGTTTAGGATTTCTACCATTTCTCCTTTGACCAACTTAAAAAAAAAAAAACAAATTATTTTAAATGTTTTTAACCATTAGATACATTGAAATGCACCGCGCGTGGAGCGGCAATGCTTCGTTTCCACCATTCTGGTCACAACTAGAGTGTCCCCCGCTTATTCTTACAACTTGCTGGATGTATAGTCAGTGGTTCACAATAAGAGAAATCGAGAGATGATTGTGTGGTGAGAACTGATAAATTATTACACTACTGCATAGCTTTTATTCGTTATAATTAACTCCACACCGACGTCCACAAATAATGACTAGCGCAAGGTGATGTAATGAAACAAATTAATTTACTATTCATTTATAATTTCCGTTCTGGCTTTGCGGGGATTTTGAGTCACGGAGTTTCCTTTCATCTGATAGCATTTTTGGAAGCCTGCAAAATGCCAACATCCAATGAGGGCTTTTATCATCTTCAAATTGAAGAATCTATATAGAATTCATCTCGAGTAATATAAAATGTTTAGAATTAATTAAATATTTATATTTTATCAACATCATGACATGGCGGTTAATATTCAGAATTATTACAAGTGATTAATCAACGAGAAAGATGTTATTGTATATATAAATTATAAATTACCTCTTGAGAGCTTGGGCATTGGTGGCAGCATTTTCAACTGGTTCAGACAGACCCGTCTCCAAATTTATGCGTGAAACAGGTTTATTCAACAACTCTTGCCCAACTCATACGAGGTTTTCCATATTCTCTTTGCCAGCACCATCAATAGAAGAGACCTTTCCTTGTAGCGTGTCATCCTGCTCAATTTGCATTTAAAAATAAATTTAATTCATCAATGCGGATGAGTACTAGGGTGCTCTATATACAAATATCTTTATATTACCATAACACCGCGCACTCGTGCAGGTGATTGTTGTTTCCTCACAATTGACTGCTTATCGAATATTCCTATTTTTTATTTTATTCTGGAGCTGTTTGACAAAGAATTAAGAATGTTGATAATCAAACTGGAACGTGCCAGGTGTGTTTTGTTGTCAACCAATCAAACCGTTAAATACAAATAAATAAATAAATAATAATTCTATTGTCTTTCTTTGGGTTCTCCAAAAGCTCTATATATATGATAAAAATGCTTCATGTTACATTATATATAATAACTTGTATGACTATATTTTTGAGAAACATTAACTATATTTTCAAGTGATTTACATCGATATCTTATGCAGTAAGAATTGCATGCTCTTGTTATTTTTTATGTGAAAAATCGAATAAATTATATAATATTCCTCTGTAAACAATAAAAGTTCTTGATTGATAAATGTTTCTACTAAAAAGAACTTTAAATTATATAAAAAAAATAGTATCAATGTAACGACCCATCCCCCGCCCGATCTCTCCCGGGTGCACACGGACCCCCTGCCGAGCCACCGGGTCACAGGTACATGACCGCACACTCTAAGGTATTGTCCGCTCTGGGCCCACTGGCCCGCACAGTTTTGTCCATTGGGTATCTACACCCAGTGACGCCTCCCCCACTCGAACCCAAGACCTTAAAGGTCATTCAAGTTCGAAGTGAGTACCATTCAGACAACTTGCCCGAATGGTACTCACTTCGAACTTGAATGACCTTTAAGGTCTGCCCGAATGGTACTCACTTCGAACTTGAATGACCTTTAAGGTCTTGGGTTCGAGTGGGGGAGGTGTCACTGGGTGTAGATACCCAGTGGACAAAACCGTGCGGGCCAGTGGGCCCAGAGCGGACAATACCTTAGAGTGTGCGGCCATATACCTGTGACCCGGTGGCTCGGCAGGGGGTCCGTGTGCGCCCGGGAGAGATCAGGCGGGGGATGGGTCGTTACATAAATTGTAACGGGCCACTATTTGGGCAAAGTGCAAAAGCCCAGCCCATTTCTCCATTTTCTAATTTTTATAAGACACAAAAAAAAGAAAGAAAAATCTAGATAGAGAGGAGAAGAAGACAGACGTGGGAAGGGGGGAGAGAGCTCAAGGGAAGTGGCAAATTTAGAGGATTTTTGAAGGCTTCTCAAGGTAATAATTTCATTTTTAACCCAAATTAAATTCAATATCTTGAATTCTATCTATAGATATGAATTTAGAAGAGTTATTAGACATTTGAAAAATTTTTAGAGAGAGAAGATAGAGAGAGAAGGAAGAACAATGATGAAATTGGAAGTATTATTCAAGGTATTTCATATTTTTGTTGATTGTTATAGAATTTGTTTGAGGGAATTTTGAGTTTTGATGATAATGATAGAAATTTAGGGTTCTATGAACAGTAACAATTCCGAAAATTTTTATAATTTATTGGCTTTGAATCTGATTCTGAAATTTATATATGTTAAAATAGACATCATAAGGATTTTTTTAAAGTTGGATTCACTAAAAAATGTTGAGTATGCAATTTATTATGAATTTTCGAAATTTACTGTTCACTACTGGAAATTCAATTTTTCTGCAGAAAATCAGTTTTTGGTAAGTGATTTGAGGTATCTAGAGGTCTTCAAAAATTATGAAATTTGGGGTATGAGTTTGTGTATATGTCTAGTTTAAATCTGGAGAGTTTTGTGATTTTAAAAATTTAGTATGAATTATCATGTATTTTGGAATATGGAGAGGTCAGTTCTGAAAATGAATTTACAGAATTTTTGCATCTAGAAACATGAAGATTTTGAGGTACTTATTGAACTTGGAATGCTATGAAATTTTATATGTTATTAGATATGTATGTGTAGAAGGTCTGTATAAAATTTTAGACCATTCTGATAAGTAAATTATTTATTAAAAATCAGACAATAAGAACTGTTCTGTTTAAGAAGTTTAGAAATACGATTAATTAGGATTGATTGGATTAAGATATGAAGTTGGATATTGAGAATTTTAAATATTCAAGTTGATTACTAATTAAATATGATGTGATGAGCTCTTTTACGATATTAGGACAAGGAAGGATTAATTCTTGTTGAGGAATGTGGCCGGATAGGCGGAATGTTGATTTTGGAATCAAATCCGAGCTAACCAAGTTGTGCAATCCAATTAGTGAGTGGATTATGTTTTGAGAATTTCATATTATATTAAAGTGTATAAAATTTATGGTTTTTCATATGATTTAAGTTATTAGTTTAATTAATTGAATTATATTAAAAGTTTTTAGAATAGATAATGATGATTTATGTATTTCGAAAATAAGTGTGTGTAAAGTATTAGATTTTGGATAGAAGAGATAGTTATGGGTGGTGCTAGTAGATTAGTTTTGAATATATATATATATAGTAATTGTTGTTTCGATAAGTTTGAATACAAGAGAAAAGTAAATTTAAAGTGAAAGTTGTAACATGAATGTATATATATTATATGTTGGTGGGAAGTAGAAAGTTTTTGTTTATGATTAGAAAAGAGACATTTATAATTAGATGAATTAGTATAGAAAATTGAGGTATTAGGTTATTTTCTTTACATAAATACATATGTTGAAGAAATGGTGATTTTGGTTAACAAAATGATAAGTGATTTTATATTCAAAATAATAGCAAAGCAAAAAGAAAAAGTTTTGAAAATTAGAATTTAATTCTGTAGGGGTGACAATGCAAAATTTTAAAACTACCCAGCAGTAGGGGTTGAATTGCAAATTTAGAAAGCTATTCCAGAATTTTCAGGAACCTGAATGCAGAATTATTAAAAATTTAGAATAGTCATAAAGATTTCAGTTAAAGTATGATATATGAGATTTTGAGATAAAAATATAAATTATGGTTTATAGTGAGATGGAAATTATTTTATTTTATGGATATTTTAGAAAGTTTTAGAAAGAGTAGAAGATTTATTTTTTTGGATAATTAGAAATATGTTTTAGTATTTATCTAGCTATGTTTATTTAGCATTTAATAGAATTTCTGAGAATTTTAGCAAATTCAGAAGATTTCAAGTTAGTTTCTTTTTTTTTATTTCCCGAGGATAAATAGACTCATTTGTTATGTTTGCTTTCAATTATTAAGATGTTTCAAATCTAGTTTTCCAAATGGTTGTAGATATAAATTTTAGTTGCAAAGTTAGTTTTAAACCATGATCTAGCATTTTTAAGAAAGATTCATGTTTTATTTATGAATCGTTTTCTATATTATTGTAGATGCATATTTTACTATTTTATAAAAAGTGTATAAGTAGAATAATTACGATCAATTCTTTTCATAGTTTGATTTCGAGGATTTCTTAAAGTAATTGCAATTACTCTTTTAAATATCTATCATAGATTTTCAAGGATTCAGATGTTATGAGTTCATTTCAGCTTACATAAGATTTACAAATTTTGATAAATTTGCTTGAGAAGCAATGATTTAGCATATGAAGCAAATTTTGAAAAGAAATCAGTTTTAGAAAAAAATAAGAAAGTTTAATTATATTATACTAAGCTAGTACCCAGCTCACTTAGACAGTGAGACAGCAGATTTCAGATAGAAAGATAAAGGCCTTTGGGGCCCGTTCAGACACACATAAAGGCTTTGGGCCGTGTGATCTGGGCGCATTAGCCCTTTGGGGGCAGCTCTACGCATGCGTATGACTAGATAGCAGGCCTGTGCGATGTTAGATCTCGCCAGGTACAGATAGCTCTGCCTGCGTGATGTAGATCTCACCAGGTATGAGGAAATTCAGATAGTTCTGCCTATGCGATGTTAGATCTCGCCAGGCAGGATGAGACAGTTCCAGGGGTACTTGTTTAGTATAATGAAAAGAGTTTTGAATATGTTTATATGAGTTAGTTTAAAAAAGAAGCATGATTCTTAAAAGTTTCTTCTGAAAGAAAATTTTTAAGAAAATTATGTTTTGCATAGTAAATAACTAAAGTGATGATTTTAGCCTGATCATCAAGAGCATATTTATTATACGATTGAAGATGATTATTTTATTATTTTAACCATAAGTAGTATTTTGATGGATTTAATTATTCAATAGTAATTTATTTTAAAGTTTTATAACATTTTAGACAATATGAAAATTATGGATTATGGAGATTTTTTTATAGAGCAAAGATTTATTTTATAATAATATAATTTTTTTTAGATTTATTTACAAATATATTTTTACCCCCACTCACTGAGTTTTATACTCACAACTTTGTTTTTATTTTTCTTTGTTTTTAAAACTTTCCCCCCCAGGTGAAAGTAAAATGTGATATAGTTATAAAGTTTGGAGGCCCAGCCACGTGATGGTGCAAAGATGTGTTAAGGTTGTAATAGTTAAATTGTTTTATTTAAATTTATTTGTGGTTGTAATGAGAATTGTTTCAAGTTTGTTCCATAAGAAAGACAAGAATTAAGAAATAGTCAGTAGCACACAGTTTTACGTATGATTCACCCGTGTAGCTAGGGGGGGTCATGTCAATCAAACTATGTGAAAGATTAATCACTAAGAAACAATAGTATTTTTGAGTGTGTAAGACGTTGAAGAGAATCCATTAAAAAGAACCGACAGTGATCCGGAGATAATTCTCCTCTGATTCTGAACCAAGGGCTTTGAAGACCACAGAGATGTGATAATCAACCATATCACCACTAGCTTGACTGTAACAATCTATTAATGGAGTTGATCCATCTTCATACAACCAAGATATAACCCCCCACTTGGAAGCCATTTTAGCTGTGCATTTTTCCGAGCCCGTTCCGATCGAAATCACAAGAAAACGACTATAATCCAAGGGCTTGATTGGAGGCAAGTAATCTGGATTCTTCTCTATAATCTGTTTGGTCACCTCGGTAATGGCTACCAAAGTCTGCAAAAAATAAGTTCAATCATAGCAAATATGTATTAGCTTAATTCCATTTTTTTAATCCGACAATAATTAGTATATATAGTAAAAGTCATTTTTATTCACGAAAGAGTAGTTTTAATATACAGGATTGTTGGCTGGCAGTCCACCATCAATAAGATTGAACTCTTGCTCATTTCTGTGTTCGTCTTTGTTCTTAAAATAATAAGCAGGAAAATAAGTTGGCGTTGCTGAGGTCCCTATGCATATGTCTGATAATTTAGCATCAAAGGAGCTGGAATTGGGTTGTAGCAGCTGCATGGAAAAATATAAAGTTATTATTCCAATTTTAACATTTTATTTTGTGCATCTAAATTATATATATTACATGTTAATACATGATACATTACGCTAAGTTAAATAATCTATAAACCTAGGTGAGAGTGTTTTGTTCTAATTTTGTAGGATTATGCCCGTATCTATAAATGCATGCATGTGCATGGACGTGTTTTTTGCACCAAAATCAACCTGATAGGAGGAAAAGATGGTAGGCTGAAGTTTCTTGATGTCAAAAATTGGAATAACTACGTTTGCTAAGGTTTGGTGCAATCTTGTCTCCTTCAAATTGTCCCTCAGCAACTTGTGTAAGATACTTTCCATTGTATTTGCTTCCCGTCGGAGCTTTCCATAGATTGACAAGCCGAGCTAGCATTCCACTGTGCGTAATAATAATGAAGAACCAATCAGAAGAAATTTAATTAATTAATTTGCCATTAGCAGAAACGTCAATCACTTTCAGATTTAATTTACTACGTTAATTACCATGTTTGTGGGAAAATTTTAGGCCCATTCTTAAGGTCAAAAGAGGTACTATATATCTCCTTGGCAGCGTATAAGGGGCGGTTATTTTCATCTGGTGCAGTTAACATTGATGTTATGAGACCTCCTGTGCTGGTTCCTGCAACAACGTCGAAGTAATCTGCAGTCTTGCATCGTCACCATCTAGTTCCTCTATGATTATGAGCACATAATATAAGCAATTGCTTGTTATACATAATGTTTAAAATTTCTATACATATATGATATAAAAAAATCATTATATCATATTTTACTATATATGAAGTGTCACAAAATTTGACAAAAACATTCACAAACAATTTAAGTGTATCTTTGATTAAATTACTACGATACCTGAAGTTGAGATTCAAGGTAATCTAGAATAACTCCAGGAATGATTCCACGAATTCCCTCTCCATCAATACTAAGAACTGCTATAAGATCTCCGTATGTTGGAGGTTGAACTTTGAAAGATGGTGATCTTCTCTCCATTTTGATCTATTGATGAAAGATCATAACTATGCAATACAAGCAGAGACGGAGCTAGTAAGGGACAAGGAGGGGCAATTGCCCCTCCTTACATTTTAGAAAAAAATTGATATGTAATTTCAAAACAGTCATAGATGTTTCAAAAATTCTCAAATTCACCCATAATTAAACCAAAATGTTCATATTCCCTTTTTCTTTTTCTCTTATAAAGTAAAATTCGAAAGCCTAAACTTAATAATTTTTTTAGTTAATTGTTAATCACTTTAGTTGTGGTTCATGAAATCTATATTAATATTAGAATTTGATATCTACTTGGAGTTATATTTTTATTTATTTGGGATGGATTTTGTATTGTTAAACATGGTCAATCTATATACATTAGAAGCTTTGAGAGAATATTATACATAACAAATTTTGTGAAAAGTGATTTACAAAAATGGGGATTAAAGGTTAAATATGATGATTAATTTAATGTTAATTGAATTACATTGTACTTAATGACAAC
Source organism: Boswellia sacra (assembly GCA_013180625.2). NCBI lineage: Eukaryota > Viridiplantae > Streptophyta > Magnoliopsida > Sapindales > Burseraceae > Boswellia > Boswellia sacra. The sequence goes on along the minus strand of SNVD02000038.1, from coordinate 133,158 downwards.
AAACAAGTTTGTTGTCACACAATTTTTAAAATTTAAAATCATGTTAAAAGCGATTTCAATTGTATTAAATAAATTTGAAAGCTAAATTTATGATTTTTATTAAAAAAAATTTTAAGTTTTAACATTGATAAACTTGCCCCTCCTATATCAATTTTCTGGCTTCGTCTATGAATACAAGGCACAGAAATAAGCTAACAAATATATAGAGTATAGTAAGATGAATATAAATGTGGATATGCTCTTGAGGTAGTGGAGAACAAGCCGATGAACCCGATAAGTATTTATAGAGAAATTCGCGTTGCAAGAAACTTCAGCTGGTTGCTTGTACCAGTAACAATAATAATTTTAAGGAAACTGATTGATAATGCGAATTCTTCAAAATTTGTGCTTATCCACTGTACTCGTCAGCTTGGCCAGTTAGCTGTTTGGTCAGGAAAATGCACAATACCTTAATTCTTAAAACAATTAACAAGATTAAGCTGCAGACTTCCGTATACTAATTAAAAAAGATCCAGTCATGCCCTCGTGTTTGTACAACAAAACTCATCCGACCAATCGAGGTGAAAAGTACTTCCTAGCTATCTTCCACGGCTTGTGGACATCATAAAAAATTCTTTACAATAAAATATCAACTGGTTTTCACCACGTAACAATGAAATAACACCTATTACTACTTCTGTATGGTAGCCTATATTTACTTGTTCCAACAAACGGATCATTAAACGAAGGAACATTAATTTTTATTTGCCTTTCGCCAATATATGTTACTTGATCACGGCACTTTTTTTTTTAGTAAGAATAAATAAATATATAAATTCAGCTGCAGCTATTGAATAGTATTATGGCATTCTCGTGTGACACCCGGGAAAATTATGAGTGTCCTTTTTTCTCTCTTATAACCACTATTACGCCTTATTAATTTAATTAACAACGAAGGAGTTTTATATAATGGCACAAATGGTTTGTTCAGGATAAGTTAATTAATATTATTACTCATAAGTTTATTAATCTAATTGATAATAAAGCACAATATGAGTATATATCGGCTTATTAATCAAATAATTTATCGATTTACGATACAATATGATATAAATTTTTTTTTTTTATACAAGTAATGCTATTCTTATAAATTTTGTATACAAATTGATCGATGTGACATTATTTATTTATTCACACATCATCATTATTTTTTAAATGAGTAGATTTTGTACATTTATTACTTCAATCATCTCAAGATATACATCAGTTTGTATTCAAGAATTTGTACAAAAAATTTGTAAGACTAATATTATTCTTTTTATATGTCTTTACGGGTTTATCTAAAAATGAGTGCTAGGACGAATAAATATTAGATCATAAATCAAAGTAGAATTCCATTTTTATGCCACATCTCGGTTTATCTGTATATCTTCGCTGAAGCTTTCCTGCACATAGTGTCATTTTTATTGCATTTAAAGATACTCAATCGAACAACAAATTTACAGTCTCTTAATTTTATTACAAATAATTACTTTTTTAAAATCAAATATTCGTTTCAATGTTATAGTAATAGTGTACACTAAATATAATACGCATGATATGTACGATTAACTGAATGGATTCAAAAAGTAATTTAATATCAATTACTGACGACACAACTCATTTAACATGTGAAATATTACATATATAACTTTAGGATAATTTTTCAACTGCTTAGGAATTAGTTAGAACTATCCAAGGTCTCTGTCATATTTATCATATTATTTATTATCAAATGAAATAATTTGATTGCTCTCTCTCGCTCTCTTTTATCTTTTTCAACCAACTCTCTTTTATCTTTTTCAACCAAACAAAGAAGCGAAAGGATGCTTTAAGAAGTTTTGTGTTTTGAGTCGTGAAAGGTTGGAAGAATTGGCCAGACTGTGATTTATTAATCTTCGATAGATAAAATTAATTATCACGATGCCTATAACCCCAAGTCCCTAATTACTTTTAAGTACTCGTTTTGCAGGTGAACATTGAAATGACGTGTAGAATTCTACCACCTCCAATAACTTTGTTGTATATAAAGAACTTGCAAAATAAAAATAGGAATTATTTTTAAAATTATAAAAAAAAAGTTTTGCAACTTAATTACTTGATTATAGGCTGTCATGACTTATGATGAAATTAAGTTGAAAGCAACATATATAAGTTTGAGAATTATATTAATGATCCGCTTAACCCCAACAGTACCCATTAGGTTTAATTTTATATTAATAATGATTCACTTAAGTCTTAACCACATGACACATGGGTTATCTTCAAGGGCATAACAAGGAAATTCTTAGTGGCCAGGCTAAATTATTATATTAAGCAAACCTTTGACGGAACCCAAAAAAATTATATTAAAGAAAATATTTACATTCCAACTAGCTAGTGAAGATGGGATTATAGACCTTATCCTTTAAAACGTCATCGTATATTTAAAAATAAATATTATAAAAAATACAATGCAGTAAATAAACATGTAATACAAGTACAACACATTAATATTATGAAAAACATATCTTCATTATAAATATGTCTTATTTCTTATTAAATGAAGTAAGAAAAATAAACATTAATAAAGTAGAAACAAATACCAATATATAATAAACAAAATATTAAAATTAAATAGGATAAAAAAATAAACAAGTTGCATGTTGTTCCATCCAAGATGACATATCTTCATATGAAATATGTCTTATTTCTCGCTCGACGAAGAAATTTATTTGATGAGATAATGACTTAAAAATAATTATATTATCAATACAGACATAGGTAAGATAAAAAAAGAAAAAGAAAAACAATAACGATTGAAACCAATAAATGAAGTAATTTAATTGATGAGATAGTAGTCAAAGTTGAAATATATAAAGTATAAACAAATGTCTAAATTCACGTTAATGGTTATCAATTATAAATGATGTACATATGATTGTGATTTTACTATCATATCAATTAAATTTAATCAATCAAGTAAATAAAGATAATTGGTTGGTCAAACGGAAAGGTCACAACTCAACACATTCTTTTTATGAATTGACCTTTTTTTTTTCATTAATTACGATGTTGTACGTGTGCACAATAATAATAAATGATGCACATGTGCACATTTTTTAATTATTTTTTTTTGTTGTCCAATATGTTGCATGACGCTAAGAATGCATTATACATTTGAAAAGAGTCCCCACTTAGAATATGTGCATTACTCTATTTGTAATTAATTTGCATCATGCGGACCACTTCAAAAACTTGACTCTTGTACTTCCATTTTGCAAAAAAAAATAATAATAATAATAAAAAAAAAGTCAACTAAGATCAAAAGATTACGTATAGATGCAATCACATCAAATATTGTAAGAATCTAGAATAATGTTAAAAAAAATCAAAAGTCATAAAAAACTTTTGAATTTAGTCTTAGACAGTATGTATTTTTCCATATAACTAAATCTTATGAAAAAAAATGAGAAGTTGTACGCCCTAAGTAAAGCAACCCGTAAGGGTAGAGGATGACTTTTTATCTAAGTGATGGCAATCTTATGAATTAAGAGTAGTAATACTATTTATACAAATTATTTATATAAAATCACATATACAAATTGATGTAATATCTTTTTATGATCGTCATATCACCTATATTAATTAATGTCATTTATTATTAATATATATTTATCAAATCATTGTATTTATTTATCAAATCACATTATGTCATATCAATTTATATGGGTAAGTTTATATAAATAATTTGTAAGAGTAACATTACTCATGAATTAAAGATGAAAAAATAGCAAACGGTTGCGGCTATTTGGTCATAATGATAACATTAACTACTATAATGAAACTTTTTTTTTTATTTTTTTAAATTTAAAAGCAGGGCCTAGCCCACAAATCCTGCGCTCTTGGTTATGTTTAATTAAGTAATTCGTAATCTATATAAATCTTTAGTAGTTGGGGTGAGCAAGTAATATCAGAACAACATAAGATAAAAATATGAGAATTAATTAGAAACCATGAAACTTCGACTGCAATTTTTCCACATCTCGGTTCTGGAGTCGTCTTCTCTTATATATCATTAATCGGCATCACTGAAACTATGACATGCAGCAAGATGGGTCAACTTTTTTAGGGTTTCAAAGTTCAACCATGACAAAATTGATAATATATATCATTGTTTTTAATCAAAGATTAACATAACATTGCACTCGTTATCATACTCTTGATCCTTAAGTTTTCTTTCTTCTTCAACTGGGAATATACAATGACAGAGTTCTCTCTTACACCATCACACAAGTGGGAAACTTTAATCTTGTGAAGGAACCTCTGAATCTGATGGCCCAAACTCAATATCTGAAATCTGTTAATATTTCAGATGCAAAGATTCACAAGCAGAAGTTATCGATTATTCAAAAGCCTGAATGTATAGCTCTCAATTACGTACATAATTTTCAATCATCTTCTATGTCACAGGTAGCATATTGTAATATTCTAATAATGTATCAAATTTCAAGTGACAATCAACCTGCTCAAATTATTAGAACTGGGTGGCGCTTTTCCATGGCTTCTTAGTTTTTTTTTTTTTTTCCCTTCTTAAAAGAATTAACTCTCAAGTGACATTTGTCTGATCAAAATGAGCTTATCTCTTTCCTTAACGAGTTGACGGATGGATGTGTATGAGATTGAAAAGTTCTCGAAATCAAGAAAAAAATTAACAACATTCACAATCTTTTAATATAAGGGAAAAATCATATTTTTCATAATTAAAATGTATAAATTAAATGATTATGTTGGGACGTATGGATCCAATATTATTACTTGTATATATACCCTTATCACATATAAACATTGGACTAATATATTTTTCATAATTAAGAGAATATTTAACTGAAGAATAAAATTTTAGTAAAAAATGAACTGAATATATGAGCATGGATTTTATAATTCAGTAGAGTTTGTTAGCTGTTTCTAATTAGTTTCCAAATTCAAATCTTATACTAAAGAATTAGGATACACATTAGACTAGAGAATTGAGGACGAAAAATTGACCATTGACATAAATAAATAAAAAAACATAGAAAACTCACAAGGAAATTAATTAAATTTTTTTTTTTCATTTCTTGCACTTCACTCTCCTCTCGGCATGATCCCAAGTGAGAATAGCATTGACCAAAGAGCTAGAACTACGAAATTTCTGAATATATGGATTGGTGTGGACCATTCGTGCGTAATATACTCTATAAAGGGGAAGTAACACTCACGTCCCTGTTAGATCGCGAAAGTAACCTCCTATTTGTTCCAGAAGTAACATTAACACCCGCATCAGCCCCAGCTGCTAGTGGAATCTGTTTAAGTGTAGTGAAGCTTACAGTCAATGAAAAATTAGCCTGGCTTGTCTCTTCAAGTATATTATAATAATAGAGACAACAAACAATCCCAACTCCGCTTCCCCACCATAGCCCTCTCATTTCTATTCTATCCTTCTTTCACCTCATTTTCATCTTCTATTCCTTCTCTTCCTTAAACAACTCCTCTAACCCTAATTCAAGTTCTTATCTCTTTCAGAAAACCCATTTTCAATCCTCTTCAATATCCCCTTTTGAATACCGAAAATGCCCCCTGCCCTACCCTATCATTGCCAACAAAGCGAAAAACTTAAATGCCTTTTTATTACTCTCTCCCTGATTTTGAAAATTTGCCCGATTAACTGCTTAAAAACATAGTCAGGATGTTGAAAGGGAAGCCCTTCAGAAAGCTAGATGTTGATATAGGAGCTAATAAGGGTAGGCCCTTCGGGAGGTCCTAGAGGGAATGAAAGGTAAAAGTAATAAAGCTTGTTTGTTGATGTGGGGGCTGATGTGGGGGCTAACGTGGGTATGGTGTCTGTTATGTGAAATTTGTAAGTGCAAATAATCGTAAACAAGTAATAAAGTGATAAATAAAGTATCGTTTTCACAGAAATTGTACTACCAATTACCAAACTTAATCTAACTCCTATTTCATTTGAAATAACGATTAAATAATGACACTTAATATAAGAAACAAATAATAATAATAATAACTATAACTAAACTACTAAATAAAGAAAACAATGATAATTATTTAGTTTCTGAAAATTCCAAGATATAAAAGTTCTAGAGTTTCAAATTTCACCTCGATTACTCAATTCAAGTTCCCTAATCCAATCGATCAATTAATCTTTATTTCTATGTTGCCAGCATATTTCACTCAATCAATTATTAATCTTTCTCAAACATTAATAATCTATCTTAATAAGCCAAGAACACATCTCTATCAAACCTGTAAACTTATTAAAAAAGAATTAACTCTCAAGTGACATTTGTCTGATCAAAATGAGCTTATCTCTTTCCTTAACGAGTTGACGGATGGATGTGTATGAGATTGAAAAGTTCTCGAAATCAAGAAAAAAATTAACAACATTCACAATCTTTTAATATAAGGGAAAAATCATATTTTTCATAATTAAAATGTATAAATTAAATGATTATGTTGGGACGTATGGATCCAATATTATTACTTGTATATATACCCTTATCACATATAAACATTGGACTAATATATTTTTCATAATTAAGAGAATATTTAACTGAAGAATAAAATTTTAGTAAAAAATGAACTGAATATATGAGCATGGATTTTATAATTCAGTAGAGTTTGTTAGCTGTTTCTAATTAGTTTCCAAATTCAAATCTTATACTAAAGAATTAGGATACACATTAGACTAGAGAATTGAGGACGAAAAATTGACCATTGACATAAATAAATAAAAAAACATAGAAAACTCACAAGGAAATTAATTAAATTTTTTTTTTTCATTTCTTGCACTTCACTCTCCTCTCGGCATCATCCCAAGTGAGAATAGCATTGACCAAAGAGCTAGAACTACGAAATTTTTGAATATATGGATTGGTGTGGACCATTCGTGCGTAATATACTCTATAAAGGGGAAGTAACACTCACGTCCCTGTTAGATCGCGAAAGTAACCTCCTATTTGTTCCAGAAGTAACATTAACACCCGCATCAGCCCCAGCTGCTAGTGGAATCTGTTTAAGTGTAGTGAAGCTTACAGTCAATGAAAAATTAGCCTGGCTTGTCTCTTCAAGTATATTATAATAATAGAGACAACAAACAATCCCAACTCCGCTTCCCCACCATAGCCCTCTCATTTCTATTCTATCCTTCTTTCACCTCATTTTCATCTTCTATTCCTTCTCTTCCTTAAACAACTCCTCTAACCCTAATTCAAGTTCTTATCTCTTTCAGAAAACCCATTTTCAATCCTCTTCAATATCCCCTTTTGAATACCGAAAATGCCCCCTACCCTACCCTATCATTGCCAACAAAGCGAAAAACTTAAATGCCTTTTTATTACTCTCTCCCTGATTTTGAAAATTTGCCCGATTAACTGCTTAAAAACATAGTCAGGATGTTGAAAGGGAAGCCCTTCAGAAAGCTAGATGTTGATATAGGAGCTAATAAGGGTAGGCCCTTCGGGAGGTCCTAGAGGGAATGAAAGGTAAAAGTAATAAAGCTTGTTTGTTGATGTGGGGGCTGATGTGGGGGCTAACGTGGGTATGGTGTCTGTTATGTGAAATTTGTAAGTGCAAATAATCGTAAACAAGTAATAAAGTGATAAATAAAGTATCGTTTTCACAGAAATTGTACTACCAATTACCAAACTTAATCTAACTCCTATTTCATTTGAAATAACGATTAAATAATGACACTTAATATAAGAAACAAATAATAATAATAATAACTATAACTAAACTACTAAATAAAGAAAACAATGATAATTATTTAGTTTCTGAAAATTCCAAGATATAAAAGTTCTAGAGTTTCAAATTTCACCTCGATTACTCAATTCAAGTTCCCTAATCCAATCGATCAATTAATCTTTATTTCTATGTTGCCAGCATATTTCACTCAATCAATTATTAATCTTTCTCAAACATTAATAATCTATCTTAATAAGCCAAGAACACATCTCTATCAAACCTGTAAACTTATTAAAACACATTAAACACAAGAAATCTATAATAGCTACACAAATTCCATAAATATCTCTATCCTATGATAAATTGATGGCAATTTCATTCCATAACAAAAACAATTATCATTTCTCAGTCTCAAATTGAATCCCTAAATTATGTAAAAGTTGACCAAACTTTCATAAGCTTTAAGCATAGAATGAAATACTCAACATAATATGGAATAAAACATCGATAGATTGAAATTAAAAGAATCAAAACATCATAATCCAACTACATCTTAGCTCTAGAAAAGAAGACTTAGTTTATAATGAAATTAAACTAAACCATAATCGAAATTGTAGACATAAAGACAAGGAGAAAAGAAAGAAAAACTAGAAGTTGATGAAGAAATCTTGCTCACAGTCATGCTCCTTGGCCTCTTGGAACCCCCAAACATGTTTATTTAAGTCTTATTTATATGCATAGGATTTTGGAGTCAAAATTCTATAAGGAAACGGACTGCATAACTTATAAATTTGACGTTACACGGGCTCGAATGTTTATTGGGCGGGGGCGTAAACCTTCTACTCGACATAAATATTTTTGCCTTCAGATACGTGCAACCTCACAATTGGAAACACTCAAGCGAACTAACATTTCTGACTTATGAACTCTGTTTCAGCTTTTCAAAAATTCTACTCTATGCTACATGCATTCTTTTAATCATAACTTTTAGTATATAATTGGGATTCATGAACCTTAAAATTCTTCAGAAACTCGAATTCTAAAGCTTTCTAATGCTATATATAGCTCATAATCTGGTTTAATATAGATCGATATAGTTAATTCTAAGAAGTTGACTATCCAATAGAGGTAAAATTTGAACGTTTTTTCTCCAAATTCACTTCAATTACTTTCATTTGCCAATTGCCATCTATAACTAAGGAAACTGAAAATAAAACAAAATAAATGTAACGATAACAATTTTAACTTGAAAGCGAACTAATTAACCAAGAAAAGAGGTATTAAAAAGTATGTAAATATTGAGTTATCAACGTCCTTTGCGGCAGCTGCTAAGGATTTTAGAGTGTTGAGTTTCGAGCTTTTTTTTAGACGGATTTGTGACGGCATTTGGTTTAATCGAGTTGAGGATTTGGTTATTGCATCAACCAGTGGTATTTTGCTATGGGAAAGAGCATTCAACTGCATGATTCAATGATTCTTTGTTTGCATATTTTCACCTTCAAGCGTTGGAGTTTGCAATTCAAGTGAAGGGTAGCCTAGCTAGGACGGGATCCAACCATTGGGTCTTGTTCGATGTGTATATATTGGAGCAAGTGCATGTTCTTTTATTTTTTGCCAATTGCCAATCCCTCTTATTTTGGCTTTACTGAGACTATTGTATCTTATTTTTGTAGCGAATACAATGAAGTTACCGATGTGGAATAGCATTGCCGCTATAAATTGGGATTGGAAGCGGATACCCATTTTTTAAAGGCAATAAAAATTGTTATAAACAAATTTAATCTAAAATTCACATGAGAGAAATGAAAATGAAAAAAAAAAATTAAATAACCAGAGTTGAGTTTCTGGGATTTTCTCTCAAGGAGTCATCAAACAGAACCTGACATTGAGGAATCCAATGTTTCTAATATTTTCCAAATATAGCTGAAAGATAATGGTACTATTTATTCAAGACACTATTATTCTACTTTATTGAATATGTATTATTATAATATACTTTAATGCAAGTAATTTTGTTATTGACTGTAAGCTTCACTACATCTAACAGATTCCACTAATATTGATTAGAACTGATGGGGGTAGGTGTCAGTGTTGCTTCTGGAGCAATGAGGAAGTCAGTGTCACTCTTTAAATGTAACGGAGTGCAAGTGTTCGTTACCCGCAATATACATCTAAAAGATTTAGCATTTCTTTTCAATTTTTTTTCCTTCTTGATTGTATATATATGTAGTATTAATCACCTCAGCAATCGTCTCTCTTTATTACTTTATTATTGTAATATCTGCACTAATGAGGACACCGTGTGTGGTGGGATGACAAGCAAAGTAATTAGTAAGATTAATTGTTTTTCTCTTGTTTCAAGTAATGAATAAATTAGTTCAAATAATAAGTTAGTTCCACTCTTGTCCCTTTCACATGACCTATTATCTAAAGTGCTTTTTCGATCGAGCAAGTAACTTTACATGCAAAAAAAAGGGAAAAAAGAAATTTCTTTAAAATCTATAATATACAATTATTTCATCTTTTGTTCCCTTTTTTATATATCCTATTGTAGTTTAAAGGCGATAATATTAATATTTTTAAAATGATTAATTAATTAAATTACATTTAATAAAAAATATGAATATATAAATATTTATCATAAATTCTTTATAATATAAAGTGTATAAATTAAAATTCTTGTCTTGTGCTCAAAATTTTCATCGAGCTCTCCTGGGACTGTTAAACTAGTTGAGCAGGAACATTTAAACTTGTTGCCCAAAATTAGTTAAGATTTATTTTTAAAAAATATTAATTAAAAATTTTTACTAAGCTAAACTTAAAAATAAGGCCTAATTAGGTAGAAAGCTCAACTGGATAGAGCCCACTTGACAAATTCTACTTAATTGATTGTGTTCTTAAAAATAATATGTAACGTATTTAGCATTCCATTTACCTCGCCAGCCTACAAGAACAAGCCCCACCTCTTTGTAAGTTTCAAAGGACCATTAAGATGTATCTCAAAGAATCTCTCGAGTCTTGAAGTAGGCAGCAATTATAATACATTTCAGATTAAACTCAATTGCAGATTGGCCTTGTATTTGGTTATTTTTCTTAACTTTTAACTTTTGATTGCTGTTTTGAATTCAATTTTTACGCCTCTTGTTTATAATCTTTAGTTGTTATTAGTTCGTAATTTATCTTTATTACGCTGATAACGTGCCTAAAAATTACAAATTGAAGGCTTAGTTTAACACTTCATTTCTGTATCTAACGAGAAAGAAAAGAAAAATTAATTAATCGATCCACCCCTCCTGCATTGAAGAGTAGCTCACCAAATTTTTAAACATAATTGCCGTAGAAGGTTGCAAACTCCTCTAAACAACTTCCACCCCACAAACTATGCACAATCTGGATTCTGGAGAAAGAAAACCCATGAAGGACACAAAATTATGGTCGTAATAGCATTAAAGAAAAAAGAAAAAAGGGAATCTCATTTAAAGTGCAAGAGAAATGAAGAGATGATTATGTGGTGAGAACTGAGAAATTATTACACAAATGCATGGCTCTTATTCGTTATTAGCTCCATGCCAACGTCCACAAACAACGACTATTACAAGGTAATGGAATGAAACAAATTAATTTACAATTCATTTATAAATTTTGTTCTTGCTATGGGGGGATTTTGAGTCACGGAGTTTCCTTTCATCTGATAGCATTTTGGCAAGCCTGCAAAATCCCAACATCCAGTCAGTGCTCTTATCATCTTTAAATCGAATAATATAAAATGCTTAGAATTAATTAAAGGTTTATATATATTTATCCAACGTAAGGACATGGCGGTTTAATATTCAGAATTATTATAAGTGATTAATTAATGAGAAGATGTTATTGTATATATAAATTATAAATTACCTGTTGAGTGCTTGGGCATTGGTGCCAGCATTTTCAACTGGTTCAGACAGACCCGTCTCCAAATTTATGCGTGAAACAGGTTTATTCAACAACTCTTGGCCAACTCGTACGAGGTTTTCCATATTCTCTTTGGTAGCACCATCAACAGAAGAGAGCTTTCCTTGTAGCGTGTCATCCTGCTCAATTTGCATTTAAAAATAAATTTAATTCATCAATGCGGATGAGAACTAGAGTGCTCTATATACAAATATCTTTATATTATAATAACACCGCGCACTCGTGCAAGTGATAATTGTTTCCTCACAATTGACTACTCATCGAATATTCCTATATTTTTAATTTTATTCTGGAGCCATTTGACAAAGAATTAAGAATATTGATGATCAAACTGGAACGTGCCAGGTGTGTTTTGTTGTCAAACAAACCGATAAATACAACTGAATAAATAAATAAAAATTCTATTGTCTTTTCTTTGGGTTCTCCAAAAAATTAAGAATACAGGCGCACATTAAATACAATTTATTGATTTTTTTATACAACTCATCTACTATTGGTTAAAATTTTCACACAATTTATTGACACAAATTTTTAGTCATTAATCTCACAAAATCTAATAATTGAAATTAAAAATCAATAAGTTACATTTAATACTGCTAACTTATCAATTATCTCAATAATAAAATTTTGTAGATCAATTACTCAAAATTTGTGTCTAATTTTATGTCAAAAAATTTATGTCAAAAGAACAACTCTCTTTATATATATATATATTTGATAACAATGGTTTATTTTACATTATATATAATAACTTCTATTACTATATTTGTAAGAAACATTAATTATATTTTCAAGTGATTTACATGGATATCTTGTGCAGTGAGAATTGCATGCTTTTGTAATTTCTTCTGTGAAAATTCGAATAAAATATGTAATATTCTTCAGTAAACAATAAAAGTGTGATTGATAAATCTTTCTACTAAAACAATTAAAAATTATAAAAAAACCGCATCAAACTATCGTAAAAATTAGTCACTAAGAAACAATATTATTTTTTGTGTGTAAGACGCATAAGAGAATCCTAGAAAAGAACTTACAGTGATCCGGAGATAATTCTCCTCTGATTCTGAACCAAGGGCTTTGAAGACCACCGAGATGTGATAATCAACCATATCACCACTAGCATGACTATAACAATCTATTAATGGAGTTGATCCATCTTCATACAACCAAGATATAACCCCCCACTTGGAAGCCATTTTAGCTGTATATTTTCCGAAACTCTTTTCTGAGCCCGTTCCGATCGAGATCACAAGAAAACGACTATAATCCAAGGGCTTGATTGAAGGGAAATAATCTGGATTCTTCTCTACAATCTGTTTGGTCACCTCGCTAATGGCCACCAAAGTCTGCAAATTAACAATAAGTTCAACCATACCAAATATATGTTAGCTTAATTTCCAATTTTTAATCCGATAATATATAATTAGTATATATGGATAAAGTGATTTCTATTCACGAAAGAGTAGTTTTAATATACAGGATTGTTGGCTGCCACTCCACCATCGATAAGATTGAACTCTTGCTCATTTCCATGTTCGTCTTTGTTCTTAAAATAATAAGCAGGAAAATAAGTTGGCGCTGCTGAGGTCCCTATGCATATGTCTGATAATTTAGCATCCAAGGAGCTGGAATTGGGTTGTAGCAGCTGCATGGAAAAATATAAAGTTAAGATTCCAATTTTAGCATTATTATTTTATGCATCTAAATTAATATATTACGATAAGTTAAATAATCTATAAACCTAGCTGAGAGCGTTTCCTGTAATTGTGCGTGGTTATGCCGGTATATATAAATGCATGTGCATGGACGTGTTTTGGCAGCAAATATCAACCTGATAAGAGGAAAAGACGGTAGGCTGAAGTTTCTTGATGTCGAAAGTTGGAATAACTACGTTTGCTAGGGTTTGGTGCAATCTTGTCTCCTTCAAATTCTCCCTCAGCAACTTGTGAAGATACTTTCCATTATATTTGCTTCCCGTGAGAGCTTTCCATAGATTGACAAGCCAAGCTAGAATTCCACTGTGCGTAATAATAATGAAGAACCAATTAGAAGAAATTCAATTAATTAATTTACAATTAGTAGAAACGTCAATCACTTTTAGATTTAATTTACTACGTTAATTACCTTGTTTGTGGGAAAATTTTAGGACCATTCTCAAGGTAAAAAGGTACTATCTCCTTGGCAGCGTATAAGGGGCGGTTATTTTCATCTGGTGCAGTTAACATTGATGTTATGAGACCTCCTGTACTGGTTCCTGCAACCACGTCAAAGTAATCTGCAAGTCTTGCATCCTCACCATCTAGTTCCTATAATATCATGGGCACATAATATAAGCTAATATCATGAGCACATAATATAAGCACTTGCATGTTGTATATATATATAATGTTTAAAATTTCTATACATATAAAAATATCATCATTACTAAATATAAAGTGTTACAAAATTTGGCAAAAATATTCGGAAATAATTTAGCCGCATCTTTGATTAAATTACTACGATACCTGAAGTTGAGATTCAAGGCAACCTAGAATAACTCCAGGAATGATTCCACGAATTCCTCCTCCATCAAGACTAAGAACTGTAATAAGACCTCCGTATGTTGGAGGTTGAACTTTGAAAGATGATGATCTTCTCTCCATTTTGATCTGTTATAATAACTAGGCAAAACAAGGCACAAATAAGCTAGAAAATAGGGTATAGTAAGATGAATGTAAATGTGGATATATTCTTTAGGCTTTTAAGGGAGAAAAAACTGATGAATCCAATTAAGTATTTATAGAGCAATTCTCTTTGCAAGAAACTTCAGCTGGTTGCTTTTACTAGTAATATTAATGATTTCAAGGAAGCTGAGCATCCGATAATGCGAATTCTTCAAAATTTGTGCTCATCCGCACATTCGTCAACTTGGCCAGCAAGCTGTTTGGTCAGTCAAAGGCGCAGTACCTTAGTTCTTAAATTAATTTTAACAAAATTAATTGACAAGATTAAGCTGCAGACTTAGTCTATTAATTAAACAAGGTCCAGTTATGCTCTCATGCTTCTACAACAAAACTCATCCGATCCGACCGATCGAGGTTCTTGGTGGAAAGTTCCTATCTTCCATGTCTTGGAGGTATCATCATAAATACTTTTCAATAAAATATCCAATGGTTTTCACCACGTAACAGGGAAATAACACCTATCACTACTTAATATATAGTAGACTTTATTTACTTGTTCCTACAAATCATTAATCGAAAGAATATTAATATTAATTTGCCTTTTGCCAATTTGTTAGTTGATCACAGCGCTTTTCTTATTAGGAATAAATAAATATATAACTTCAGCTGCAGCCATGAAATGGCACTCACGTCTGGAACCCTAGAAAATTATGAGTGTCCTTTTTTTCTCTCTTACAACCACTATGATGCCTTATTAATTTAATTAACAATACAGAAGTTATACACTGCCACAAATGAATATGGTTCAGGATAATTAAGTTAATTAATATAATTAATCATAAGTAAATTAATCTAATTGATAATAATTTATTGACTTACTATGGAACATGATGCACGAGTTTTGGTTTTTTTAATACATCTTTACCGGTCTAACTAGAAATTAATGCTACGACAAGTAAATATCAGATCATAAATCCAAGTAAAGTTCTATTTTTATGCCACATCTCAGTTCTTATCTCTATAACTTACTCGAACAACAAATTTGCACTCTCTTAATTGTATTACAAATAATTACTTCTTTTAATCAGAAACTAATTTCAATATTGTAGTAATAGTAATACATGACTAGTACAATACTACTCGTACCAACATAATATGAGATTTAATTAGAAAACACGAAACTTCAATTATAATTTTCCACGTTTCAGTTCTCGAGTCTTCTTCTCTTATCACTAATCGGCACCGCTGAAACTATGACATGCAACAAGATAGGTAAACTTTTTTAAGGTTTCAAAGTTCAACTATGAGAAAACTAATTATATATTACATTTTTCTTGCAAAGATTAGCATAATATTATACTCGTTATCATATTCTTGATCCTTAAGTTTTCTTGCTTATTCAACTTGGAATATATACAATGACACATCTCTCTCTTACACAATCACACAAGTGGGAAACTTTGAACTTGTGAATAACCTCTGAATCTGATGGCCCAAACTCAATATCTGAAATCTGTTAATATTTCAGAAGGTTAGATTCACCAGCAGAAGTTATTGATTATCTAAACGCCAAATGTATATAGCTATCTATTATGTATATAATCACAGGTAGCATAGTGTAGTATTCTAATAATCTTTTAAATTTCAAGTGACAATCAGCCTGGACAAAGTATATTAGAAGTAGGTGAAGCTTTTCTATGGCTTCTTAGTTTTTTTCTTTTTCTTCTAAAAAGAATTAACTCTAAAGTCTTAGGTGACATTTGTCTATTCAAAATGAGCTCATCTCATTCCTTCACGATTTAACGAATGGATGTGTATGAGATTGAAAGGTTAGATATCGATTTTAATACATAACGTCTTGAAATCAAGAAAAAAGAATTAACAACATTCACAATCTTTTAATATAAGGGAAAAAAATCATATTTTTCCTAATTAAAATGTATAAATTAAATAATTATGTTGGTACTTACGGATCCAATATTATAACTTGTATAAATATACCCTTATTATATATAAACATTAGACTATTGTATTTTTCATAGATAAGAGAATATTTTAGTAAAGAATAAATTTTTAGTCAACAATGAACTGAATAATATATTATGAATTATTCTGATTATTGAATATATATAATTCATTAGAGTTTCTTAGCTCTTTCTTAGTTTCCAAATCAAATCTTAGACTAAAGAATTAGGATAAACATTAGACTAGGGGATTAAGGATGAAAAATTGACCATGGAAATAAATTAAAAATTTCAGAAAATTCACAAGTAAACTAACTAATTTTTTTTTTTTCAATTTCTTGCACTTTACTTCTTGAATCATCCCAAACGAAAATAGCATTGACCAAAGAGCTAGAACTGCGAAATTTCTGAATATCTAGATAGGCGAGGACCAGTCATGCGTAGCTTTTCTCGTCAATTTTTTTCCCTTCTTGATTGTCTATATGTAGTATTAATCACCTCAGCAATCCTCTCTTTTTATTGTTTTATTATTGTAATATCTGCATTAATGAGTACACCGTATGTGGTGGGATGACAAGTAAAGTAATTGAAAGTAAGACTCGTACGTTTTCCTCTTGTTTTAAGTAATGAATAAATTAGTTCAAATGATAATTTAGTTCCATACTCGTGTCCCTTTAACTTGACCTATTATCCGAAGTGTTTCTTCGATCGAGCAAGTAAATTTATTTGCGAAAAAAAGGGGAAAAAAGAAAGAACAACATCTTTTGTTTAAAATCTTTAACATACATTAATTTTATCTTTTGATTTCCTTTTTAATATCCTATTAAGTTTAAATTCAATAACATTAATGTTTTTTCAAATTTAATTAATTAAAATACATTTAATAAAAAAATATGAATATATAAAAATCTATCATAAATTCTTTATAATATAAAGTGTTTAAATTAAAATTTTTTTCTTGTGCTCAAGATTTTCACTGAGCTTGTCCTGCGATTGTTAAATTAGTAAAACTTGTTGACCAAAACTAGTTAAGATTTATTTATTTTTAAATATTAATTTAAAATTTTTATCAAGGTGAACTTAAAAATTAGGGGTAATTCCAATTTGCCCCCTGAGGTTAGGCCTAAAAAAAATTGAGGACCTCAGTTTTCTGAAATCTAAGATTGTCCCCTGATGTTACAATATCACCGTTAGATTTAATGGAAAATGCATTAAACGGTTAGATTTAATGGAAAATACTACTGTTTATTAGAGTTAAGTTACTATTTAATACATTTTCCGTTAAATCTAATGATGCTACAGTAACCTCAGGGGGTAATTTTAGATTTCAGAAAACTGAGGTCCTCAATTTCTTTTAGGCCTAACCTCAGGGGGGAAATTTAATTATCCCTAAAAATTAATAAAGGTTAATAAGTTAGAAAGCGTAGCTGGGTAGTGCCCACTTTATAAATTCTACTTAAGTGTTAGTGTACTTCAAAATAATATATGGTGTATATAGCATCCCTTATACCTCGCTAGCCCACAAGAACAAAGCCCCACCTGTTTGGAGGTATTAAGGCCCATTAAGACGTACCTCAAAGAATCTCTCGAGTTTTGAAATAGGCAGCAATTATACAACAATTCAGCTTAAACCCAATTGCAAATTGGCCTTGTATTTCGTTGTTTTTCTCAATTTTTAACTTTTGATTGCTATTTTGAATCCAATTTTTTATACCTTGTTGATAATATTTAATTGTTAATAGTTCGTAATTTATCACTATTGCCCTCATGCCGTGCCTAGAAATTACAAATTGAAGGTTTAGTTTAACACTCTTCGTTTCTGTATCTAACGAAGAAGGGAAAAAAAACATTGTTTAAACGGTAATATTCTTCTCTGTTTCATAATCAATACAGCCCTCCTGCGTAGAAGAGTACCACCACCAATTGTGATTCGAAGATATTAGAGAATTATATACTTTAATTTAAACTTACATTCATAAGTTTAAACTTTTAGAAAAACGGTAAATTTAACTTAGATTAAAGTTGTCATGATCAAACGGTCGAACATTCGAATTCCCTCTTTATTATTGAAAAAAGTTAATTAAAAAAATATTATTTGGCCCAAAAAAGTTGATTTTTTCCTAAAGTAAACAACAAAATTTCGAAAGATAGATTTAAAATACAACATGAAATTATATTCTTATAAAAGATAGATGAATACCTAGACAAAACTTATAAAAGAGGTGATTATCAGATAAATAATTCTATATTTAATTTTAATTAATTGTTCATGGAAGATAAATAACCAATACCAATCGTTTATTATAGAATAATGAACTGAATTCCTGCACTATAAAAAAAATATCTGAGTTTATTTTTTAAAATGCATTCCAATTTATACAGACCCAGAAAAGAACAAAAAACGCTGACGATGATAACATCATAAATAAAGTTAATATAATGGATTTGTGGAATTCCACGAACTATTTTAGCGTAGCGTTCACGTTGTGCATGACTCCATGTTCAATTACTTATTCATATTTTTAGTTTTTTTTTTTAATATTTCTTTTGGTTTAAATTTTTCTAAATTCATCTTGAGCTATACAGGATTTAACTTGAAGAAAACGTTGAAACGTTGAAACTTGAACAACGAGTTGTCAGAAAAGTCCCAAGTCAAAACTAAAATTGATATTTTCATCGTTCACATTTTTTTACTTTTTAGCAACTATTGCAACGATTCCTCCTTTTCAAACTCTTTTCAATAACTACATTGAATCTTCCTAATTATAAGAACCATTTTGGCTGATTTAATCAAAATAAAGTGTTACAAATAGGTAAGAAACCTACTCGAAAATGTCCATAATAATTATATGAATGTATGATATAACAAGTTTCAAGGATGTACTACAATATGGGCAATAATGGATGGGCCACATTTATTTGGTAGAGTAGGCCATACCATATCAAATATATTTGATTGGGAATGTATAGCATTAATTTACATTAATTGGCTAGATTCAAATTATATTTTTGGTACAAGTGAAAAATATGATAGAATTATGTGTTTAAACTTTATTATAAGTTTAATAAGAATAATTATCACAAAAAAAATCCCAATTTAACATTCATAATTAGATTTAGATTGAGATGTTTGAATCACTTACTATAATGGATTTAACAAAAAGGCACAAATAAAAATTGAAAGCAAGATGCTGAAAGTTCAATTTGAAGATGGATACATCTTAAGTAGTCATTGCAATGTTGGGGACCGACTCCTATATTGGGACATTCAGGATGACCCTAGATTAAGATATTCAAGTTCAAGCTACAATGAAACACAATTGAGATGGACCCTAGATTAAGATATTCAAGTTCAAGCTACAATGAAACACAATTGAGATGGACCCCAAGTTGGAATTCTCGTAGTTGAGTCCGAAACAAGAATGTTCATCTTGTTTCCAGCTAATTTGCTAGACGCTGATCCAGAATAATGAAAGTGGAGATTGACGAAGATGAGATTGGAGAGTCTTACGCATTTGACTAACTAGAAGACAGAGATTCTGAAATTGGACAGAAAGCTAGGCGCCACACCAAAGCAGTGGCCATGCCTAAACGGAGAAAACAAATTAAAAAAAAAAAAAAAGTAATAATGAGGAAGCGCCTAAACATTCATGAAAAAAAGCAGAACCCAACTGTCATGAATGGTGGGCATGTCATGCGTGACAATGATACCATTTTTTCTATACATATATAAAATAATTGAATGAATTGGCAACACATATATAATTTCATGTTATGGAATCCACATGTTGCTACCAATTATGACATAACGGCTAGTTTCTTTTTAATACAAAAAGTGTCTTTAGAGCTGTTCAAAAAATGTTATCTCCAAATAATTAAATATCTAATATATTATCTATATTATTTAAAATTTCATTAAAATAGATGGCAACATGTTTTCGTGTTTGAAAATATTTAAAGTTACTTAGAAAATAACTTTCACATTTTGCATTTCAAAACTGTGTTGTAAATATATTTTTACTTTAAAAAAGATGGCAATATTTGTTTACGGATTCTCTTTAACAGTACTTTTACTTCTTTTCATGTTGTGTATATGATTTTGTATTAAAAATAACGATTTTAAATTACTCATATTTTGTATACCGATTATAATAGTTTTGTATATTAAACTTTTTATTACCCACCTAGAATTGCGTATGCCAAACAATGAAAGAGAAAGAACTAAAAATAAGAAATATTTTAATTTGTTAATTTTATTTTCCTATAATATGAAAAAATTAATAACATAATTAGAATGCAAAAGATGACTATGATCCATTTAGTTATGTATTTTATATTTTTATTTTTAAAGAAATTTAAAATATATAATTGATATTAAATTAAAAAAATATTTAATTGATGTTAATATTAAATACATTAAAAAATATACAGTATACAAAACTCGATAGAAAGCACTTATAAACAATTGGAGGCAAGCATCATTTATCGCAAAGGCAAAATACTGTGAAGTCAAGTAGCTATTTACTTTTCCGTTTATTTTTGGAAATTTGAGCTCCAGATTCTCGCAAGAGAGCAGAACGTCCGGGACATCTAGACTGAGGCTATGGGTGAAAATTGGTATAGTACGTATAGACCTATTTAATTATTTATATTAAGATATAAAATACAGATTTGATATGATTATTAAATATATTATTCATGTATTATAATCGTATCATATTTAATTCACATAATTTACTTAATTATTTAACTTCGTTATGCATAATATATTATATTATATATATTTATATCAATTAAAATTATTTTTAGAATATAAACCACTATTAGTATAAAATATTATTAAAATCATCATAATTTATTATTTTGTAAATTAATTTTTTTATAATATAAAAATTTCAGTTTTATAATATATATGTTGTAAATAGGTAACAATTTATATCATTAAATGAATTTACATATTAAGGATAGACAAAATATGTTTGAATATTCGTGTCATTAAATGGGTTGAACACCTTAACACGAATCCAACCTATTTATTAATCGTGTATCGTATTCATGTCGTATTCGCGTGTTGTGTTCCAAATTCTCATCCTTACTTGAGGCACATATGTCTTTTCAGCGTTTTAAGAGATTATTATAACTACTGAGATTTAATAATTTCACATTGTGAGAGCAAAAATCTTTTATCATTAAACAATAAATATTATCTATTCGGTAAGTATATTCTCTTTTTGAAAAATAACGAAGTGTATAATATAATTAAAAGTTTGTTTTCTTCTATAACTTTTGCCAACAGATAACTTTAGGATAAAAATGACTGTCACCAATTAATTAGTTAATTAATTTATTGGGTCATGGCCAATTGAGCTTGACCATGTTAATGAGTCATCTTGAAGCCATTTGGTGGTCCTTAACATATATGTTAATTAGCCGAATCATCATCATATCTTAAAATTTTATCACAAGTTTAGTTAGATACCGTGCGAACCAAAAGAGAAACTTTGTTGGGGCAAGCTTAATTGTAAGTTAATTTCTATAATGTCTTTCCCAAATCAAATGACGAAGACAAGTAAACCAACCAACGAAGGAAATTAATTTGTAAATCTCTATCATTATTTATTAATGCATACATGTAGGTGTTATGCTGCTTTCCTAGCTTATTAATCTATAATTGAAGATAGAAATTTAAATCAAATAGTAGAAAGTTGGGGAAAAAAAAAAAAGAGACCAGGCCTGAACATTTTTTCCCGTATTAATTATTATCATGAACTTAATTTCAAAGGCTATACCAAAATTAATTAATTTATAATACGTTAATCGGTATAATCTTGTAAATATATTTAACGTGTCAGTATGTCAATATATCTCTCTTTTTTTATTCAATTATAAATTTTGAAAATAAAAAGACATAATTAATAATCAAAACGGACCTAAATAAATGAAGAACGAAGAAATCTTTCAAAGCTACTCACTTGAATGTGTTATCATTAGGGGGGAAAAAAAGTAAAGATTAAAAAAGAGATGTCAATGAAGGGATGAGAAGTCGGCGTAGTGCACAATAATATGTTAGGTGAGAGAGGACTGCGGAATCTTCATATGTATTTTTTTTTAAGAGCGGAGATTATATGTGGACGTTGTTAATTTGTAGGATCAAATATGTTGTTAATAAATAACAATAAAATCCCACTGGAATTTTTTTTACGAAAAAGGCCCTATACGAACTTCGACACTGCAACAACCCTCATTTGGAATTCAAGGCCGACTCACAATTTTAAATAACAAAAATAGGAAATTTTTTTGGCACCCTAGGGGCCTTGGTGAAAAACCTTTTGACCCAAAATTTTCATAAAGTAACCTAAGACCCTTGTTTTTATTTTAGAGATGAAATACCTCCCCCCTAAACTGTTATTTTCATTATATAAATTTAGATAAATTTAATAAAATTGAAAACCTATTACAGAAAAACTTGTAGCATTAAAAATTTTATAAAGAAACTAACAAATATCTTTTCATTATAAATGTCATAAAAAAACTACCAAAAAAGTTTTAATTTACACAATTAAAATTCTATTGCATATTATCTTATTTTATGATAAGGTATTTTTAATTATTTAATTAAAATACTCAGGTAATTAACAAAAAATATGAGATATTTTAGAGATATTTTAGTTATTTGATGTTAAGTTCGTGAAATATGAGGGTATTAATGTTAGTTCACAAAAACTTGGGATTGGTTTGTTTTTGACTAAGTCTCAGCTCAGGATAGCACTAGCACATCCGAGAATAAATATTAAATACGAGTCAATACTAAAAATCCACCTAATTAACAAAAAAATAAAAAATAAAAAGGCAATCGTAATCAAACCAAAGTCAAAGGTGATGGTTTTCCTTCATACACTAAATTACCGGTTTCAGACATTATAGATTCCGACTTTCGAGCAGGACTTATACCCGGATTAACGGCACATAGCTAAGCTAGTTTAACACTCTCACAAAAATCCCCATTTTTATTATTTACAGCACAAACACGAAGAAGAAAAAAGACAAGTCTTTTTCTTGTTCAACATTATTCCGTTTTCCACGACCCAAAATTCCTCCAAACCTCTCCTCTCTGACACAAATATTTTTATATACCACTTTGTTATTTGTCCTCTTCTTCTTCTTCTTCTGCTGCTGCTGCTGCTTCGCTCTCTGCAGCTCGCTATACTAGAAGAAGAGGAAAGAAGCCTCTTCTTCTTCCTTGTAATCACACCTTGCTTTTTTTGCTTTCTTGGGTTGGGTTGGGTTTGGTTTTCTCTTCAGTTCCTGGACTTAGCAATGGCAGAATACGTTTATTTATTCAATAAGGTACTTTTGTTGGTTTCTTATTTCTATGAAAAATTGTAATCTTTGTTAAATAAGTTCTGTAATTTCTTCAAATTTTCCTTAAAAAAGCTTTGTTCTGTAAGTTTTGTGAAACATTGATGGGTTTGAGTTTTTCTGCTTCTCTCTGCATGTTCCGATCTGGGATTTTACAGCAGAGTTTTATTTGCGTTTCTTTTTGCGTTTTTTTTTTTTTTTGCGTTTCCCTTTTGCTTACATTATCTGGGCTGTTCACAAGTTTTATAGATTTTGTTATGTCATTGCGTTTCTTGAACTTTTCTACTTTGTTATGTACTATTCTTATACTGATTAGCATCATCTTATGTCATCTATGTTCTTTGATTTTTCCTAGCTTAGAATGTAAATCGCTTAACTTTCCTCTAAAGTTGAATTTGCATACTTATTTTGCCATTTGGTGTGTCAGGATAATGTAATTATAAAGCCGGCAAAGAAATCTCCTTTGTTCTTGAGAATGATGGCTTTACTGTTTGCAATGATTTTTGGCGTTCTAATCTGCTCAATCCGTTTAAAGCAAATTAGCAATGGCACCAGGATTAAATTTCAGAGTATCCAAGTGATGGAGACACCTGATACTGCTAATAACATCAAGCAATTAGAAGTTCCTGGCGATTACCCAACAGTTATGGATCATGAGCCAAGACCCCATGGCACCAAACAGTTACAAATTCCTCTTCTGCACTACCCAAAACCCCGGACTTTTAGCAGGTAATTTGGAATTTGTGATTTTGTTAAATGTGGGTCATGAGCTTGATTTTTATGTGTTATGTGATGTTTTGGTGTATAAACAGGGCTGAATGTGCTCATAATCCTGTTAGATTCTTTGCTATTGTATCAATGCAAAGATCGGGCAGTGGGTGGTTTGAGACCTTGTTAAATAATCATACTAATGTGAGCTCGAATGGGGAGATTTTCTCTGTTATGGATCGAAGGAGAAACCTTTCTTCAATTATAAAGACTCTAGATAAGGTTTATAACTTGGATTGGTTATCTAGTGCTTCCAAGAATGAGTGCTCTGCAGCAGTCGGCTTTAAGTGGATGCTTAATCAGGTATAATGTTGTTTTAAAATTGTTCTTATGATGATCTTTTCATTGGATGACTTCTCTTATTGGTGAATGGTAAAATGCCTATTGGTTTCTGGTTGCCATTATCTAATTAACCACCATTCCACCTACCTGTTTACTTGGCAAGAGAACATGAAATTATTCGTCATCATTAGCCATCTCTTAGTGGCCCTTGCTTTCTTAATATGATTTAATACTATTTCCTGTTTGGTGAAGGCTGTGTCTTTTTAAGTTATTAATATATTGAAGGATGATAGTCTATAAACTTGTTTGCAAAGCAATTGTCTACTGCTTTCCCAGACATTTCAGGACAAAATCCTTCCACTTTTGACGCATTACATTAGTTTTAAATAAGTTGGTTCCTATTCAAATTAGTATTGTCTATCTGCTTTGCTGTAGTGAATATAAATAGAAATTTATAGTTGTTACGTTGGCTCTTGATGCATTGGCATTAGAATGGTGCCCTCTATTGGATGACTACAGATCAAAACTTTACCAAAACGTTGAAGCCTTTTGGTTTGTAGTTTATAGTCATTTTTTCGTTTAATTTATATCTGTAGAGCCAGGCTTATCATTAGGTTTTTGAGATACTAGTCTAGCAGAGTTTAGCTTTCATGTTTAGTTTTTTATTTTAAGAGAAATTTTTTTACCTGTTCAGAAAAGAAAGAATTGGAAAAGGCTTTAACTAAACAGTCCGGGTTTAGATAAAATGGGAACATATTGTAGAAGAGCTATGGCTTGAGTGTTCAAGGTTGGAATTTGTTGACCTGAAATTTCCTTAATACTGGTCAGTCAGCTGGCTTAAAAAACTGAACACATAATATCTGGATCTCCTATATACACTAGTTCAAGGTTTATGAACAATGCAGATAAATAAGATTACTGCATGAAAGGAACTTATAATACTTGAATGCAGTTTTCTTTGAAAGAAATTCTAACATGTGCACAACAGCATGAGCATAGCTCCAAAAAATAGTCACGCAATCCTTATGTAGCTATCAAAGTGGTGGTAGCTACCAACAGAAAATCCAAAGAAGAATGCTGCAGTTTCTTTTAAACAAATTATACATTTTGAGGGGGAAGTGGGTTTGCGGGTTTCCTAAGTCTTTAGCTTCTGGCAGATTTATTGAAGTTTTCATACTATCTGATATGAAACTGCACTTACTGTCATTGTAGAAATTTCTGAATGTTCAACCTGAAATAGGGTATCACCTCGCGCGAAAAGCAATCGTCAATGTGCATTACATGGCCTATTTGAACACAAAGTGTTTTGGACGTGTGCAATATTACTCGTTATGAACAAAATGCTGGATGTTGCCAATTTTCTGTTTTCATTTTGTTGCCAATATTCTGTTTTCTTTATAATATTTGGTCACTTACCTTCGGTGAAAAAAATAAAAAAATCAACTGCACTCTTAAGAACTATTCGATAGGTTATTCAGTGGTTATATGGCTTCCTTTTCAGTGCAGGGTGCTGTTAAGTTATCCTTCATAAATAGGTACTTAATTTTGTGGCAGCAGCACATTGTGTGAGCCTCAATTACCTTTCAGTGTGAAATATATATATATATATATATATATATATATATATATATAAAATACGACTGTCAATAAGGCAATTAGCGAAGAGGAATCTAGTTTTGGAATACCTAACTCTGCATTCTATGAGATATTTGATGGTTTTCATGTAATCCAAGTACAATTGTGACTTTATCTTTTAATATTTGTTTCGTGGGAAAATCAGTGGAAGGGTTACATTTGTTGTCCTATCTTGTGCAGGGTTTAATGGAGTACCATAGGGAGATAGAAGAATACCTAAATCATAAGGGTGTTTCTGTTATATTTCTCTTTCGACGAAATCTGTTGCGTCGGCTGGTTTCTGTACTTGCAAATTCCTATGATCGCTATGCTAAGCTATTGAATGGGACCCATAAGTCTCATGTGCATTCACCTGAAGAGGTCTCGCTCTCTCCCTATGACATGTTTCTATGTGTTTATGTGTGAATATTGCATGATGTTGAACTTTCTGCTGGTAACTTTTTATAGGCTGAAACACTTTCAAGCTATAAGCCGACAATCAATTCCTCATCATTGATAACTGATCTGAAGGAAGTGGAGTTGACAGCTATCAAGGCTTTAGAATACTTCAATAGTACACGCCACATCATTCTGTATTATGAGGATCTCATCAAGAACCACACGGTGAGGATTCTGACAATTTTATGAAATTCTAGTTTTTTCTCAATTTTTTATAAAAAGATAACATGTCTCATATAGCATGCATAATCCACAATTACCAGAATATATGTCTGTGCATATTTTTTCCAAAATGTTTTATAACCCATCTCAGTTATCCTATATCTATTTTTTAAAGGAAAAATAGGTCCGATTACAATTAAGTTTTCATGTTCTTCCATCCTAATCTTACAATCTATGCTGAAAACATACATAACTGATTCACATTGATTCTGAGAATATTTTGATGTTGCAAATTCTTTTCAAGTAGTTGTTCTGTACTTGTGTCTGCAATATCATGACTGTCAATTATCGTTGCAGAAAGCACAAGATGTGCTTGAGTTTCTAAGGCTCCCGCGGAAGGAGCTTACAAGCCGTCAGGTTAAAATTCACAGAGGTTCATTGTCGGAACATATAAAGAACTGGAATGATGTGAACAGAACACTCAATGGAACAGTGTATGAAAATTTTCTCCGTGCTGACTACAAAAGATGACTCCTTTGCTAACCTGTGGAACGGTGTGAATACCAACTTTGGTCTGATTTAGTTAGATACAGGATCACTCACTTCACCCCCCTCAAAAAATTTTGGCTGCTAAGGAAGGATGACGCTTGCATGACATGCTTGTATCTCTTTTTTATCTCAATGTCTCGTTGAGGCTTCCCTTCTCTTAAAGTTGGTTTTGATCATAGAGACACCACATGTATCTCTTTGGTTTCTCAATGTCTGGTTTGGGGCCACCTTTTTCTTTTGTTTTTATTTATCACACCATGTAAATGTCAGCTAATCGAGGCAATTGTAAGTGCAACTTGAAAATAGTGTACTTCTTACTTCGTTTTCTTACATCACAAAATCACGACACAAACAAGCAACCGACAAATGTAATTCATGGAATGCATATTTAAGGCTATTTTGTAACAAATTCAAGTAATTACAATTTTATTTATGACTGAAATTACGTAAAACCAGAAAATAAAATTAATCTGCCCTATAACTTTTTCAATTACAGAGTGTTTTTACGTTCATCATAGATGATTGATCACAAAACAATGATTGTACATTTGTTTTCTCAATATTCATAATGTTCAATAGTTCCAGAAATAAATGAAAGTTCCTAAAGAAAATCTTAGATTATTCAAATAGTTAAATCATATATGAAGAAAGAAACTCTACATGTCAATAAAAGATTCAAAAATATATGCATATAGTACCAAATAAAAACTAACAGCACAAATCAAGCTCTATTGCGCAATGAGAAATACAAGATAAGTCTTTCATTCTTCTTAAAAAAGATTAGTGGTTGTGAGTGTAAAGTTTCATGAGGATCATTATACATTGGGAAGAAGAGAAAGGGGGAAGGGTATTTTCGGAAATAGTTGGGGTTGTATTAGAAATAAGATTTATTTTTTTAATATTTTATAATAAGGTACATTAAGGATTTGGGGGTTCTTTGGGCCACTAGTACTGTGTAATTAGCATCACTCATATAGCAACCCCGACTTCATTTACAGGCCGAGATGGCCCTGACTATCTTCCCAACTTTGTTGCCGGCGTAATTCAAGTGTTAGGGCAATTTATTTGGGCCAAGAGATAAACTTGCGAATAGTTCACCAGTGAGTTGGGCCGCGGTGTGGATAGAAGGGGTAAGGAAGAGACGACCATCATGCGACAAAAGACGGGTGAGAGACGATCAGTGTAATAAACACAAGAGAATGGAATTTAAAAAGGCGAATTTTAGGGGTTCATAGATAATGGATTTCCAAGCTCCACAGAGGCCCAGACGTCGATGACTCGATCTAATGATATGTGCGAGGAAAGTGTTTGAGAATAAATAGTCGTGTAGGTGATGCTATGTACTTGACACGAATGAATGAAATAGTCAAAAAAGTTTAAGTCCAAATGAATGTGCTTGAAATGGATTGTACGAGCTAATTAATTAAGATTGCTCAAAGTAATATACTCAAATTATTATACAATCAAATTGACACGATAACTTTTAACCGACTCTCTGCTACTATTTTGATTAAAAAATTAAACTATTAAATGAGGATTAACTGAACTTTAGTATTTAATAATAAATTTAGGAAAAATTGAAAAAATAGACACAATTAGGGACCTTAGTTGAAATTTGGACACATCCTAAAAAATTTCATGTCATAGGCACTTTCTTGATAAAAAGACCAAATTACTCATATGTATTCAATTTTTTCCAATAGCCTTATTTCCCTCTCTTCAGACGAAAATTACCGAAACCCATCTCTCTCTTTTCAGAAGAAAATTACCGAAACCCATCGACACCGCTCGAAACGAAAACCAACACGAGCATCGGTTGAGGATAGAAGCATCAAGCAAGACAACGCAGAGAGAAGCACCCATCGACACGGAGGGTCCCTAATTGTGATTTATTTGGTTGTTATTCGTTAGATTTGATTTAGTTTTTAGGGAACTTGAATTCGAGATTTGAGTTTCTGACGGATTTGTGAACTTATTTAGGGATAAATCGAGTGTTATATGTGATTTTTAGGGTTTGATGCGTATGAAAACCGACGAAACGAGTTCTAAATCCAGTGTTATATCGCGCTGAAGAAGAAACTCGACACTCGACAACTATCTGTCGAGTCGTGTCGAGTTGTGTAATGTCGAGTGTCAAGTGTTTGTCGAGTGATGAAATGTCGAGTGTCGAGTGTTTGTCGAGTGGTGCTGTAGTGTCGAGTATCGGATAATTGTCGAGTGGTGTTGTGTCGAGTGTTTGTCGAGTGGTGGTGTAGTGAAAAGTAGTTGTATAGTGTCGAGTGTCGGATATTTGTCGAGTGTCGAGTGGGGTAGTGTCGAGTGGGGTTGTGACGACACTCGACACAACATAACGCGACACTCGACACTCGACAATTATCTGATACTCGACTCTACACTACTCGACATTACACCACTCGACATTTCACCACTCGACAAACACTCAACACTCGACACTACACAATCACTTGTCACTATACAATCACTCGACACTGCACCACTCGACACTACACCACTCGACAATTATCCGATACTCGACACTACACCACCACTCGTCACTACACCATCACTTGACAAACACTCGACACTCGACAAATACTCGACACTCGACATAACACAACTCGACACGACTCGACAGGTAGTTGTCGAGTGTCGAGTGTCTTCTTTAGCGTAATATAACACTGGATTCAGAACTCATTTCGTCGGTTTTCACACGCACCAAACCACAAAAATCATATTATAATACTTGATTTATCCCTAAAAAAGTTCACAAATCCGTCGGAAACTCAAATACCGAATTCAAATTCCCTAAAAACTAAATCAAATCTAGCTAATAACAACCAAATAAATCACAATTAGGGACCCTCAGTGTCGATGGGTGCTTCTTTCTGCGTCGTCTTGCTTGATGCTTCTATCCTTAGGTGATACTCATGTTGGTTTGTGTTTCGAGCGCTATCGATGGGTTTTGGTAATTTTTGACTGAAGAGGGAAATTAGGGGAAATAAGGCTTTTGAAAAAAATTGAATACATAAGGGTAATTGAGTCTTTTTGTCAAGAAAGTATCTATGGAATGAAAATTTTTCAGGATGCGTCCAAATTTTAACTAGGGTCCCTAATTGTACCTATTTTTTCAATTTTCTCATAAATTTATATACAATCGACTCCTCTAGGAATTATAAAGTATTAATAAAAAGGGAAGATATCTTTTAAAACAAATTTTAGATATAATTTATTGATACAAATTTATGATATTTGATTTTATTAAATCCAATAATTGAGATTGAAAGTAAAAAAATTGTATTTAATACTGCGAACTTATCAATTATCTTAATCATTGGATTTTAAGAATCAATGATTAAAAATTTGTATATAATTTTATGTAAAAAAAATATATATTTTTTTGTAATAAAAAAGTGTTCAACAATCTACTCCTGATGTAGCTTAATTTAATTATTCTCATCATGCATGCCTGCTGTTAAGCTGTATATACTCGCAACCAAATAACTTTTCAGAAGTGGTGATTAAATTGGCCGCTCAGACAATTAGGGAGTCGGGAGTTTGCTTCTCAATTAAGGCAGCATATGGATAATGGGCCGGCTTAGCATGACGAGAGGTCCCAGAGCTTTGGCTGGAAAGATAGGCACCGACAGTCAAAAAGTAGAGTGGAAAGAGCGACGAAAGATCAAGATGAATATGCATTCAAAATGTGAATGGAGGGTCTAGATTTAACGACTTGTCTTCTGAGACCTCTCGTCAAATCCCTTCATCATAAGTCCCAGAATGTGGTCAGATAGCCTTAGAACCTGTAACTACAGCCAATATTTCAAATATTCTTAGCATATTCTTCAGCTATTTGCATTATTATCTCTACTTGGACTACTACGGACGGTATATAAAAGTTAAACCACACGATCATAGATGTGGATGTCTCGACCTACATTAATCTTTGTTAAGAATATTATTACCGAAAATAAATAATGGTGAGTGGCTGATGAGAGCCCAAGTAACAGAATAAGAATAATCAAAATGATAACAAAGGAAAAATTGAAAGGACATTTCATTAACTTCAAGCATTTGATTCGTGTAAGATTGAAGGGTGGAGCATGAGGGGCATGTTAAATTGATTTCACCCACTTTTGTCAAAATGCATTTGCATCTAGTGGCAGCTAATTACAGAATCAATTTTTCCTTGAGTGTATTTTTGCACTCAGATTATAGTGCTTTACATGACAATACTAGAATCAGCAAACCACCAATACTCAAGGAAAAATTGATTCTGTAATTGGCTTCCACTGATGCAAATGCATTTTGAAAAAAATGGATGGTTTAAACGTGTGTGTAAGTCATGACTTTTGTTGCTAGATATACAAAGCTCTCCTATGTTGCTTTCGAATATAACTTTAGTCGCTCCCTCCCCGTACGTCTAGAGTAAGTCTAGATTCATTATACTGGCAATTCGTGTTGTGTCGTGTCACCCATTTAATTATTCGTGTCAAGATATAAAACACGGATCCGACACGGTTATTAAACGTGTTACCCACGTGTTGTAATCGTGTCATATTTAATTAACATAATTTACTTAATTATTTAACCTAGTTATGCATAATATATTATATTCTATATATTTATATCAATTAAAATTATTTTTATAATATAAACCATTGTTAGTATAAAATATTATTAAAATCATTATAATTTATTATAAATTAATTATTTTATAATATAAAATTTTCAGTTTTATAATATATATGTTGTAAGTAGATAATAATTTATATCATTAAATGAGCTTACTTATTAAGGATAGACAAAATATGTTTAACTATTCGTGTCATTAAACGGGTTAGCGTGTTGAACCCCCTCAACACGAATCCGACCCATTTATTAATCGTGTAGCGTGTTCGTGTCGCATTCATGTCGTGTTTGCGTGTCATGACCCAAATTGTCACCCCTTTGTACATAGATAAATTAAAAGTGTTTGCATATCCATCCATAATAGCATTACTCACATGAAAATAGGTAAAAAAAAAAAAAAATATTGATGCCGGTCCTACATATTTAGTTTGTTGTGAATTGCTTAACCCTAAGCATGCCGGTCGCGGTCCTACATACATATAAACTATTAATTAAGTAATTAACCAAGTAAACCAGATTTCCAGAACAATATCGATCTAAAGTGAGGCAAGCGTTAAACAGAAAAATTATATCAGGTCCTTAGTATCAAGGGAGACCTACTAAGAATATAGGACAAAAAACCTGAAGTTAATTAATTACGTACTCTGAAAATAAACTTTACAACTCCAATATATTTAATAAAGAAGATTAAAATATAAAAGCATATCACATCGACAGAAGAGTATGTAGTAGAGGACTGGAGTGATTATATGGGGTCCAGTAAACTGATAATATATTATCTTCAAATAAAGTACTAGACCTCCCCAACTTGGGGGAGACGACCAATTTAACATTTTGAATTGATCTTTTGTTGGGTCTTGCCATTAACCGCCAAGGAATCTTTGTCCTTTGGAGGCCAATGAGGATCATGTTAGAGCCAGCAAATATGCTTCGCGTGAGGGTTCCTAAAAGGTTTGGACCTCAGGTACATCCACCTCTCAAGTCTTTCTCCTCTATAAATACCAATGAGACGACAGGGTTTAGGCACGCAATTTGCTAAGTGTAGCCTGTTGATTTGCAAGTTGCTTGTTTGCTTATTAAGTGCATTAATTTCCGTTGAACTCATTCATCCCTACTCTAAAGATGGCAGAAACCGCATCCGTCTATATAATTGTCTTTCTTTTAACCCTAATTGCCTGCCATCCAATTGATCTTTTGGCGGAGGGAAGGCAAATAAAGTCAATAAACGAGAAGGAAGCTACTGCTGTTAAGAAGGATTCAAATGGCAAAACAGAAGAACGCAGCAGCATCAATTTGCACCAGCATACTGCAGCGAGCAAAGAAGAATACTTTCAGCCAACACAGCCTACTGGTCACAATATTACTTGTGCTAAAGACGACATCGCAGGGAAGAAAGAAATATCCCCACCCCATATTAGTTTTGGTGATTCAGCTACTGTATACCAAGGGGATTTTCGACCAAAAACGCTAGGTAACAGTCCTGGTGTTGGCCATAAACGTGCAGAAGATGTTGAGACCCAGGCACCCGGTGATTATAATAACCTTTCTGCTGAACAGTCTTTTATAGGATTTCCGCCGGACGACCGACCCACAATTCCTGGACACAGTCCTATTATCGGTCATAAACAGGCAGAAGAGGAAGAAGACGTTGAATCCAATGTTGTACAAGGTGACCATAGCCCTAGTAGTGCTGAAAATTCTCTTATAGGATTTCAGAATGATTCCCGACCCACAGCACCTAGACACAGCCCTGGCGTTTTTTCAAACAAAAAGGCTCAACCAAAAGCATAGACATGTACGGACACATTAAGCAATTTAGTTGGCACCCAGAATTTCTACTTTTTGACGCATGCATGTATTCATGCAAATGCTTTTATTTCCACATGTATGTTAATAAATATTTCTGCGTGTACTCAGCCGCTACCTCGTGTTATTAAGGAAAATAAAAGTATATCATATATTTATATAATTCTCTCTCTCTCTCTCTCTCTCTCTCTCTAAATTAAATCTGCTTCTTTAATATATAAGACATTACACGGTGATTATCATTCTCAAACTCAAAAATAAGTAAGTTAATAAAAACATTATCAAGTGTATTAAGTTATTTTCATAAAATCATTAGTCTGTTTCTGAAACACAGTTTAGATATCAAAGAACTACAATTAATACAAATTTTGAGTATCCATATATGTATAGAATTGGGATCCTCTACTCACTCAATTTTGCCTTAGTTTTTTAGTATCTGTTAATATATAGTTTTTCATATTAATAGATTTTTTTGACACTCTTAATATCAATGAATTGCATGTATATGCACTTTAAGCATATCACTATTTTAATAATAATCAGATCAGAATAAAGGACTAATAACTTGACTACATGTGGTGAAGAGCCGCTAAACATCGTATTACTACAATAACGAATCCTAAAGCATTAAAATAACTTGAAAGTCTTAAGTGTATACAGCGAGAGGAAAGGTAGCTCCAAGGTCCCGGAAGAGTGGATCAAATTTTTAGAATTGTTAATTATTAATAGGAAGAGAAACGAATTTGAATGAAAAATAAATCGAACATGCGAAAAAGAAACAGATGTGGCAATAGCACAAGCCGGCAGCAGCCACCAACGGACTCAGTGATTTTACTTTTAAAACTTCGCTTTTTCTGGCCTGATTTTATTTAATGAAATAAATAATTTATCACGATAAATCAAACAAAATCGAGTACTTTTTAAAGAAGGGAATGTATGTGAAAAATATGAGAAACTATATAACTCATCTATAAACAACCTTTTATACAATCTTAGTTGACAAAATATTATTGAATGAATAATTACCATATCATAAAATTTAATATTTTTTATTTATTTTTATTTTTCTCATCTAGTAATGCTTTGGTAACTTAGGTTTATAAGAATTGATTGTAGATAAATTATAGATGTAGCAGTAATCATTCCTTGAAACTTTTCCCCTTTTCCTTAATTTCGTGACTAATCTATTGCATTTCTCATGTGTTTCAAAAATTTTTCTCTAAATTTTCTTTAAAATATTGTTATAACAATTATATAATATGGATTTTCCTACTTTAGCCTCCCCACATATTTTATTTGCCATAGTTACGTGTAAGAATACAAATAATATTTTACTTATATGGGTTCACAATTTTTTTATTATATTAAATCAATTAAATTCTTTTAATATGTTATCAAAGAGAAGAGATCTTTTAACACAAAATCTAATGATTAAGATTGAAAATTAATAAGTTGCATTTAATGCTACCGATTCATCAATCATCTCAACCATTGAATTTTGTGGATCAATGGTTAGAAATTTGTGTTAGTTTTGTGTTAAAAAGTTTATGTTAAAATATCTTATTAAATAAGAAAGCAGTATTTCCTACTTAAAACAAAAAAATTAGTGTTTAAACTCTTCAAATTAGTGTTTTTATATTGATAATGGAGTTTATTTACCCATTTTGATTGTTAGTGAGAGAGTTAGTAAGTAGTTAGAGAGACTTAATGTGATAAATGAAAGAATGAAAGAAAGAAAGAACAACACACAATGGTTAGCTTCATGGTAAATGTGAATCAAGGATTGCGTGGTTAGACGCACGATAATGGGTTTGATTTCTCGCATAGGCTTGTCTCATGATTTAAGTGAGAGATCGTGATAATGGGTTGTAGTTGTCCTAGTCTCTCTCGAAAATTAGTTGAGGTGCGCGAAAACTTTCTCTAACACTTTGGTTACAAAAAAAAAAACTATAGATGAAAGAAAAAGGAGTAAATCACATGAAAATTTTTAGGCTATTTGGTTATTTTCAAAAAGCCCCATGATTTGGTGGCTATTTTTTAAAAATTTCCCTATAAGTTTCTCATGTTTGACAAGCAATTGGCATGAAATATGCTTCTCCAAACATTAAAAGGACTTGAATTCTGCAAGTTAAATCCATTTACTTTATATCAATTATCTTATTTATTATATTTTTGTTATAATTTTATTTTTATTTTATTTTAAGATGAAGGTTAATAGATAAAAAATGGAGGTTAAATAGAACTACTATTTATTTTACGCTTATCATTCCTCGGTGTGGCGTCTATCCTGCTGTCCTATCTTTTAAAGAAACTCCGCTTCTGTCTTTTGATAACAGATGAGGGCTCCCTGTGCCACTCTGTCAAATGTTTGGGTCTTAAATAAGCCCAAAACCATAGGCTCAAATTTCAGTCCATAATTTACGTAGAAGCCCATTTGGGCTGCACTACGAGCGATTTTTTGACGGCCGCAGTCTTTGAGTTAGGGCAAGAAATTTCGGCCCGACAAAAATTTTGGTTGTAGCTGAAGAGTGAGTTGGGGCGGGTGTGGATAGAGTCCAGAGAGAGACGACTGTCGTTCTATAAAAACGAAGGTTGTGGGAGAGATGTTTAGGGTAATAAACAAAGAATGGAAAATGCAAAGGCCCATTAAGAGTATAGAGGGTTAAACAAATCCTCAACAATAAATTGATTAAAAAAATAACTATATTGAACAATATTCTCTTGATGGTAGTTTAATTTGATTATTTTAACCATGCATTGCTGCTGTGAAGCTATACTCGCAACCAAACAACTTTTCATCAGAAGTAGTGGTTAAATTGGCCACCAAGAGAAGCAGAGAGCTAATCTTATTAAGGCTGCAAAAAGATACAAAAGATAATGGGTTTAGAATGACCAGACCAGAGCTTTCAGTGGAAAGATGAGTTGAGCAGTGGCAGTCAAAAAGCAAAGAAAAGTGAAAAGAGCGACAAAAGAATATCCAAGAAAATTATGCGTTCAACATGTGGCTGGTGGGGATTTCCCGACTTGTACTCTACTTAGACCTCTCGTTAAATTCCTTCATTATATGGATCTCAAGTCCAAAAATATTTCCAGATAGTTTTGGAACCTCTAAAATATTTCAAATATGCTTAACAAATTCTTCAGCTATTGGCTTAATTATCTCCACTTTGACTAGAACGGACGGTGTGTATATACAAAACACCATCATGGACGAGAATGTCTTGAGCTATATTAGTCTTTGCATGTTAAGGATATAAACTAAATATAATGGTGATGGCTGACAGCTAGCCCAAATAATAGAGTGATAATAATCAATTAAATTATAACAAAGGGAAATTTGAAACTTCATTAACTACACGTATTTGATTCGTGTAAGATTAAAAGGGCGGAGCAAATGAGGGATTGTTAAATTATTTACAAAATGATATGCACCCTAATTTCAAAACAGTCCCCCCATGCTTTGCAACTCATTCAGTGAATCAAAATTTGCCACAAAACGCCAATAAGGACGTCTTTACACCTCAGATGAAGCATGTGCTGGAAATCCACCATGGTTTTATACTTTTATAACGAAGGAGCTAAATAAAAAAGGATTACACAAGTGGCTGCATGGAGCCCGCAAACTTTGTGCACTGTGATTAGGACCTTTTATTGACCATATTGCTATTCCTAATTAGTTGCTCTAGAGATTAATTACATTACATGTCACAGGGGAGCGTGACATACATGAGAGAGAGGAATAATATCAACCCTAGAAGGTTTCTAATCTTATGTTAGGGTTAACAAACATATATACAGTAATATTTGGTAAGAATTTATTATTGATTTCGAGTAATCAAGGTATGAATGATATGATATATATTTGTCTTAATTATATATGACTTTCTAGAGACGAGGAAGTAAAAATTAATTTGTGACATTTGCAAAATGATAAATGTTCTATTTAACATTCCAAGACGATATAAATCTTTGAAACTATATAATTAAGACAATATTCTTGATGGAACAAAATTCTTATGTGTATTTAACAGATATTGCTAGCTTTTCTGATGGACTACATATATCAACAGAAGTATTAATAAAGAATCGGCCAAAACAAAGTTCAACATAATAACATGATAATGCCTGCCACTAAGGACATGAGCATGACGTATGATGCAGGAGGATGTGCGCCATTCAAATTTATGTATCTTGATTCTTTACGCATCATCCGCTATAAATAGCTTAGTGTAGCCTGTTGTTTTGCGGGGTTCCACAATAAGCAAGTTGCTTGTTTGCTTATTAGTTGCTTTTAAATTTCCCATTGCTCTATCTCTAGCTAGCCAGCTGCTTGCTAAGTTATTGAGGCTTTCTCGGCCTCTCTAATGGACCAAAATACATCAATCTTCTTTGTTTGTCTTTTCCTTGCATTGATTTTCTGCCGAGAAATTCAATGTATTGAGGGAAGGCATTTAATTTTAGAGAGACAAAATCAATGCCGGCCAAAGGTTCAAACTTGCAGAAAAATCCTTGAAAAAGAAACAAGAAAGGTTGCTGGGCAGAACAGTAACATTAATGGAGAGGAGTTCACCACTGCTAAGGCATCAAAAGCTAACGTGTCTTCGCCTAATGCTGCTAGTGTGGAAGCTGCGTTTCCGTTACCCCCAGACTTCAGGCCAACTGTTCCTGGTCATAGCCCCGTTGTTGGCCATTCCCGTCAAAACTAGGGCTATTATGTTACCAGGTACTACTGCGTGCATGCTACATGCATGCTACTAATTGTATTTTGTTGTATAATAATGGTGTGAGATTGCGGGAATAAGTTTCTCTAAAATTGAAAATTTGAAAAAAAAAAAATTTGTGTTGTGTACTCAGTAAAATGAGACTTGTCGTTGGCTGCTTAGACCCTTTGTGTAAACGAGTGAAAGCAATTTATGTACTTACAATTCTACGTAGAGTGTATTGCAGGGAGAAGCCTGTACTACCATCTAGGCTTAACAGATATAATATAAGGTCTTTTATTACTTTAGTTGTTGGTCCCCCTTTCTATGCATGGCATCTTGATTTTCTCTGTCAGACGATCTATACGCCCCTTTCTCAACCTTAATTTTCACAGCTAGCTCTCTCAGCGGAACTATTTTTATAAATGATAATTGCTCACTCTTCCCGGAAAACTTGATTAAACTGTATAACCATTTCAATATGGGATCTCTCAAAGAGATGTATCATGCTGCACTTCTGAACCTTGACAGCGTACAGAGATGTTTTGTTAGAAATGATAGATATTCAACGAGGTATCATGCCTTCAAAATATTAGATTATGACTTTTGAAGACACGTAGCCAACTCAAAAGACTAGCATATTGGGTCAAGAGACCAATTCTCTATATAACTTAGAGGCCTCCCCGGTCAATCCTCTATATAACATCCAACCTAGACCTATTTGTTCGAAAGCTCTGATACTAGAGTTGAGAAATCGGGTGTCCAATTCAAAAAATTAGCTTCTTGGGTGGAGGGACCAATCTTCTATATAATTCAAGATCACCCCTTACAACTATTAAATGTAGGACTTTCAACATAATCAACATTCTAATGCATGCGAAGACAGGATACTAAAGAGGTATCAGTAAAATGTCATCCTTATATTCCATTGTAACATTGATCTTGTAATAGATTGTAACATTGATCTAGTAATAGATTAACTCGTGCTACGTTAGAAACCGAACAATATGGTGAGTCACAATTTTTTGTTAAATATCCATAAAAAATTCTTACAGAACCTTAGATAATAATGCGAGAGAATTTTTTAAAGCAAAATATAGAGACAATAAGTAACAAATAGTGCTAGACTTAAAACCAAAATACAATCTAAAATATACAATCTGATTTAACAAAAATTCACTGAGGAAAAAACAAAAATGAATAAGAAAAGTTATATCTTCAATAGGATTTTGTCACCTAGACTGTTTCATCAAATTTTAGACTTTAGATTGTATTTAAATTCTAAATTTAGCGTTACTGTTAATTAATCGTAGTAAACTAGTGGTTACTAACCTTCAATTAAATTAATCCTAAAAACAAAAGATTTTTTTTTTTTTAAAGCTCGAGAGACAGTAAAGTACAAGAGAAATAAAATCAAGTGAATCTATGACTCGGTCAATCTAACTGATCATTCTTATAAAGAAGACCAGGATTGATTTCATCAAATAAATGGCGAGTGATAGAGATTAGAGAACCATATATGTTTGCATATTTATCCGTGATATATACGTGTAGAAACCTGAGAAGAGATTTGTAATGGCCCTTTAAAAGACGTTGCTGAATCAGCCCACTTATTATGTAAAGAAGGGGCCTAGGGTCCAATGTGAGGGAGAAATCCATTGAGAAAAGCAAAACACCGAACTGCGATAATCGCCTTCTAATCAACTTTAATTTGTGCAATTCTCGGTTGGAGCGCGTAAACTTTACGTAATTTTTATTTAATTTTTCCCTTGCTTTAGATGTATTTATTCATTACTATCATAAGTCTCTTCCAATTTTTGCAATACTTCGAACAAATAATAGAGACCTCCATCGAATTCGATACGTATACAACTCACATAAGATTTCGCTACAGCAGTAAACGAGAAGACGGCTTAACTACTTACAATGAACTAGAAAAAAAAGTAGAGAGAGATAAATTAAAAATTTTAATTTTGAACAGTTAGATTCGGAAGCAACGTCGAGATCATTGACTACCATTAAAGTCACCATCACAAAAAAGACGTTAATTGCTTTAGTTTACAGCCATTAAAACCTAGTTACCAACCTCCAACGTACTAATTATCAAGCCTTTTTTGTATAATCTAGAACTAATTAAATATAAGCAATGATACTATTTTTATTTGGGATCTCATTTAATAGTAATAGCATTCCTCAGAATATCTAATCACAAATTAATTAAAGTTTTAGAAGATTGGCATCGAAGAAGGTTGGTT
This sequence comes from Boswellia sacra, assembly GCA_013180625.2. Taxonomy (NCBI): domain Eukaryota; kingdom Viridiplantae; phylum Streptophyta; class Magnoliopsida; order Sapindales; family Burseraceae; genus Boswellia; species Boswellia sacra. The sequence continues at coordinate 92,257 of SNVD02000038.1, read as the reverse complement.
TTCCTGACTCGAGGGGGCAACCGGACACGAGTCTTTTGTTACAAGATTATTCTTCAAATTCAATTCCATTGTAATTGGAGAGACAGTGGAGCCGGGTTGAGGCACGGCACTAATTTTGGAGCTCACGTTTGGTTTGAGCTATTAGATTCGAATAAATCAATAAAACACTTACATAGTGAGTGGCAATGCTGCCTTTGATTTGATGACTTACTATGACCACGGAAAATGTGTGCGTCAATATTAAGTTTGACCTTCCATCAGCTTTTGATTATGCTCTTTCAAGGAAATATCTTGTACTTCTCAATCGTGCTAACTATTATTGTCAAACAAAAATGACATTGAGCGTATAATAAAAATGCTATGATAGTTTTAACAACTCTTCTTCAATTTGGACTCATTGATTACAAAATAAATGCTTCTGAAGAAAAGTGAAGCCTCCATAAACTCATCCTAACTCTAAAAATTTGTTTCCTTATAACTCTAAAAATCCATTTTTAGAATTGGAAATATATAAGTAAAAAGCTACTGTATTAGAGCAGAATATACTATTTTTAAAATTCTTTGATAATATCAACCGCTTATCTTTAATTTAAATTTAATTACAAAATTTACGTTTCATAAATTAAATAGTCTCTAAGAACAAGCTAACTTTAAAAGTTGACTTTTTTTTTTTTTTTAGTTGAAAATATATCAAAGACTATTATTTCCACATGGGAAACTCAAACTACTATTTCTTTCATGATCTTATTATAATTTCAACAACTCTACTTCAATTTTAAGTTACTAGTTACAAAATTTATGATTATGAAGAAAAATAGAGCCTCCAAAAACCTACCCCAGCTCCAAAATTTGTTTTTTCCAATTCTAAAATTGGTTTTTTGGAGTTGGAAATGTCTTAAATTCTTTGGTAAATTAAACTTTCGACTTCAATTTTAAGTCATTAATTATAAAATTTATACTTTTGAAACAAAATAGAGCCTCTAAAAACAAACACCAGCTCAAAAAATTTGGCCTTTTTAGAGCTAGAAATATGCAAAAGGCTGTTATTTCGTTGTAAAAACCAACTATTTCTTTTATCTTATGATAATTTCAATAATTTAACTTCAATTTTAAATTATTAGTAGTTACCAAAATTTATACTTCTGAAGAAAAGTAGAGCCTCCAAAAACACTTCTAATTCGTGGACCTTGCTCTAATCTTTTTGTAGTGGAGATTAAGATCTAAATAAATGTATAATTCAATTCCCGATATAGAATAATATATTATTAATTTGTTTTATAAAACGAAGGTCGAAATTAATTCTTGTCCGTATTTTTCTAACACCGAACAACCCTTGCTGTCTTGAATTTTGGTCACGGTAATTACACTTTTATTTTAACATGCATGTAAGTAGGGAATAACTTTATAATATTGTATATAGATGTCGTTAATTGACAAGCCTCTCTCTTCCCATTCATTTTCTTCTTGTAAGCAATATGATAGAGAAATTTTAATCAGTATATCAAAAAATATTTAAAATTTTCTCATGAGTTGATAGTTAGGATAGGATTATGAAACTGAACATGATATGTTAAGAGTGAAAACAAAAATGTTTTGTCACAGGATTTTCTTTTTCTTCATTTTAATTTGATCGAATTGACCATGAAGATAACGAGCCCTAGACCTCCCAGTCTTTCTGAGAGAGAATGTATATATGGATCTTGGAGAGAAACCATAGAATAATGAAGTTTCCCGTTTCGCGCATGGAGCAGTACATGAAGAGAAATATATAACAGTACTGTTAGGCGTGATAAAGCATCAGAAAGTTTCATTCTTCCATTCCACTGATCTTTTAATATAGATTAATTTTTGTTACCATCGTTCGAAACTTAAAGCAAAAATAAGGTAAAGCAATTTTCTTTTTCGTTCAAATTTCTTTATAGAACCTTAATAAAGAGACTACAGTATAAATGAGGAACCTAATAAGTATTATCAATTAAAAGAATTCCTTTAACGACAAAAAAATTTTAAGACCATATGAACCCCCATATCCACCCTAGATGTCCCCTTCTTACTATTTTCGAAAGTGGAAAGGGAAATATTTGAGGGAGACAAAAACTTAACTGAACTACGTCGACCTGATTCTCTCTCGAAATGCCCCACTCAAAATTTAGAATGCAAATCCTAATCTATACACCTCTTAAATACCATATATGCCGCTATCAAATTTAATTAAATATAATATGTGTGTTTTATTTCAAGAATAATTTATAAAAATTATGAAACTAGTAGAACACAATAGTTGGCTCTGCAGTCTGCTGTTTGCTTTTAAATACAAATAAAATTCTGTTGTCTCTTTTGTTCGATACGTGTCTCTACAAAAGTGATAAATACTTACGATCGTAAGCAACCGAATGTTACATATATGTTTAATTATATGCAACCAAACGTAAAAACTTGTATGGTTGCTAATAATTAACCGAACATCTTAATTTAATTCAAACTAAACATATGAAACAAATTAAAATCAAAATCTGCTACACCAAAATACATACATTGTCTTCGTATAATTCGTCTTAATAATCCGAAGTATTGATTTGTTCTTCACAATTTAAGTATGTCAATGCTGAAATAAAATATAAGTATTTGGTACTTCAAAGAAGAAAAAAGAGGGTTTATAATATAAGAATATTTATGAAATCTCAAAATGTATGTTTTTTTTCATTTTCTTCTTTGTCTTTGAATTCCTCACTCGAACTAGCAGAGACTTGGAAATATTGTTGCCAATTTATAGTACATTATCAAATTCTTTTAACTTCAGCTGCCTTTACCGAATTTGTTGCACCGTTTTCCTATCTTCATCCTGCAGTTTCACCAGAGAAGCACTGCGATCTTGCTTAAGTCAATGTATAACTGATCTTGATGATAAAGAAGATAAGGATGAATTCCTTAAATAATGGGTAAAAGAAATCCATTTTAGAATTATTATTGTTGTTGTTGTTGTTATTATTATTATTATTATTGTCTAACGTAGATGTGTTGTCTGCACCTTAAAAAAAAAAAAGAGTAACAATTGAGATCTATAGTAAGCCATTAGCCATTAGATGACACGCGATATATCATATTTTTACCCACCTTATTATGTAAACGAAAAAATGACGAAAGCCAAGTTTGAGAACACAAAATACAATTGAATGAACTAGCGGTGCATTCTAATCAAATTTTATGTCATGACGATTTCCTCAGCTAGAGCATATAAATTAATTTGTATTTAATTACTTGTCAATCTAACAATCTCTTCTAATAATACTTCACTGTCTGGAATTGAGCGTTAATGCAACACTTCAAGTGATGAAGAATAGAAATCTCGATACATAATATATAGTCACGACTGGGCTATAGGCCGCCTATGGCAGCCTAGCTAGCTAGCATGTGTGTATATGTAAGCACTCTTAACTTATGTACAATGAAACTGGACAAACGTAATGATGAATCTAGACGAACAGTAGACAGGGTTTAATTATAATTATAAATGTTGTACGGTTGGAATTCGAAAACAACGAGGAGATCTTTGCCTAGCAAAAAAGTCACGACTTACGGGCACAAGCACATTCGCTTTGGTTTATAGCCATTGAAAACAACCAACCTCGTGCACTACAGCCTAGCACAACAAGGACAATCAATTCCTCTTTGTACTGTAGCTAATTCAAGACTTAACTAAAAACTACTTAAAAGGTTAATGGGATGAGGCTGCAGGGGGCCGACAAGGGGCTCCCTGACTCGAGGAGCCAATCAGATACCAGTACTCTTCTCACATGCACGGCGAAGATTCATCTATAAATATCTTTAAGGAGGAACCACTGATGATATTTAGTCAATTACGGCTTCAATTTAAACCATCCATTTTTGTCAAAACATGTTTACATAGTGGCAGCTATTTGCAAATCAATTTTTCCCTTTTAAGTGCATGTTGCACTCAGTCTATAGTGCTATCACTATTAGTAGAATAACCAAATCAGTAATGCTATTGAAAGATAAAATAAATGTTGAGTATGCATCTACTAACTTAAGTTTTAGGTAAACTTAATATAGCTTTAGAATTATATGATCAAATGGTCTAAGATTTGCATTCTCCCATCCAACTTGTAAGATCTAAAATAAGGCAAGTCTTGTACATGAGAGGGTATATTGAGCTGACATCTGTTAGATTTACCTAAATTTTTAAGTAAAATAACAAATTTAACGAATATAAATGAATTAGCTCAATTGAACTAGAAAGTAAAAAGTTAAACTTAACTATTATGAATGAATAGCTCAAAATAATATAATTTTCAAACTAAAAGGTAAAATGCAACTTCAATTGTTATGATGAGTTCTTTCGGTTGGCAAATCTCCGCGATACGGTATCATGACTCCATGTGGCTGATGTGTGAATCTAATTCAAACAAACAAATAGAAACTCGGACGACGGCAAGTCCATTGTTGAAATTAACGTATTTGAAGACGCCAGCTGCCCAACCCACTAAAACGCAATCACCCACTGTCATTAATCATTAGATCTAGATGGTAGCATTTAGCTAGGTGTCTTTTAATTCATATTCAATTATACTAATGTATTTTTATTAAGTAAAAGATTTTGTTACAAAAAGAATTTTTAGATTATTTATAACCAATTTTAGCAAGATTCGTCAACTTCAGAGGCCAAGTAGTGCATATTCAACCCATTGAAATTCTGCAACAAGAACATAAACAAAAAGTTAATTTCAAAGGACAGAACAGACGATTGAAGCAGAGATCACATTGAATTCGTCCAGCATTATAGTTCTGAGCTTGCACACGAGCCATCAACACATAATATTATGCATTTGCAAGTGGATAGTAGTAGAGAATCTCAGTCTTTTGGAGCATTTCGGTGGTGGGTGAAGGCCTCTGACTTGTTAGCTAATTTTTGTGCTAAGGCTAACTTATCTCAGCCCTCTATACCGTCTGACTTGAATAAATTGATTAAATAGCTCACCGCCTCACAAGGCTCGAAACAGCTAAAAGCAACATTTCAGCACATTGAAAGGTCAAGATCAAATTAACTTCGATTTCCTTAGACAGCTGTGTTTCTAAAAACAAAAAATAATAATAAAAAAAGAGTTTAAGTTGGTCACTAGCTAGGTAGTCGGTGTCACTGTTCTCAATCACACATGGCTGTATGGTTGTTAAGAAAATATATAATTTAAATTAGAATTAAAGTAACTAAGAATAAAATTACGCTGAAAATTAACGGACGACATTGAAAAAATGGTAAAAGATCGATCTTCCAAAGATATACTAAGGGGCCTTTTAAATGTGGGTTAAATATAAACCGTCCAAATTGATTTGATGCCGGTCCACATATTTAGTTTATGAAATGATCAGCCCTTAGTATGCTTACACTGCATACTTTTTATGATTATTATAAATACGTAAAGAGTAGAGAGCTTGTTACCATCGTGTTGGATTCTATCTCCTCGTACGTAGCATATAATTCCTCCCACATCTATTCCCTTGTAGTGATTTGAACCTTCCTTGAGCCTCTCATTCTATCATTCAAGAGCAATTCTGTTCAAGTAATTCCTTGATTGCTTCTGCAAAGATGGCGGAAATCCCACCCATGTATAAGTTTGTTATTCTTTTTGCCCTAATTGCCTGCCATGCATTTATTTGGGCTGAGGGAAGGAAAATAAAGTCAATGAGCAAGAAGGAAGATAGTGCTGTAAAGAAGGAATCACAAAGTAAAAAAACAGAAGGAAGCAGCATCAATTTGCACCAGAAAGCTGCAGAGCGCAAAGAAGATTTTCATCCCTCACAGTCTAGCCGTGATCACATTACTAGTGCTGAATACAACCTGGCAGGGAAGAAAGAAATTTTCCCACCCATTAGTTTTGGAGATGCAGCTGCTGTATACAAAGATGATTTTCGACCAACAACACCAGGTAACAGTCCTGGTGCTGGCCATAAACATGGAAAAGAGGAAGAAGATGATTTTCGACCTACAACACCAGGTAACAGTCCTGGCGTTGGCCATAAACATGCAGAAGAGGAACAAGATGGTGAATCCAAGGTGCAAGATGACCATAACCTCAGTAAAACTGAACATTCTCTTATAGGATTTCAGAATGATATCCGTCCCACAGCACCGGGACACAGTCCTCGGGTTGGCCACTCTCTTTCAAACGAAAAGGAGCCAAATGCATAGACATGTACGCGCACATTAAGCAGTTTAGTTGGCACGCATAATTTCTGCTATTTGACGCATGCACGTATGTAAATGCTTTTATTTCGCAGTGTATGTTAAGAAATATTTCTCCTTGCACTCAGCCGCCACCTTCTGCTATTAAGGAAATAAATAGTACTTCATATGTTTACAGCCATCTCTCACTCTGGGAAATCTAGAGTCACCATCAACAATGTAAAGAGAAAAATAAAACGTAATCAATATCCCTTTAAACAGCTTCTTTAATGTTCAACCTCGATCAATCGGTAAGAAAATTGATATCATCATACTCAAAATCTATCTCCAAAAATCATTAATCCATTAACACAAAGTATACCCTCAATTACTGCCTAACCTAATATTTAAATAGTGATCATAAAGTCGCGTTTCAGTAGAGGCCATTAGCATACCTCCTTATTATGGAGGAGATTCCCCGTATAGACTCGGGATTCTTTTAAAAGGGCCCGAGCAGATCTAAATATATCTATTATACATTAATGTTGATATCTTTGCTATACATTAACTTTTATTGAATAGTCTTTCATATATAAAGTTAGTTTTATTGAAAGTCAATCTCTCTTCTAGGTTGTAATTGTTTATACTCTTCTGCATTTTTATCATAGCATTTAATTTAACATCTGTTATTTATTTTCAATTTTTACCCATTTAATGATAATTTGACAGCTCAAGTTATATAAAAAATGGTCGTAGATAAGTTGTAGATGTAGCATTACCTTTTTTTTTAATCAATCTATCTGGTTTGGTTTAGTTTCTCACAATCTGCAAAAGCTAAAAACCTACTATTTAATATATATTTTTGTTATGGCCATAATAATATTGGGCCTAATTGTCTGTAACACAGTAAGCCCATTACTGTGGTCCATTATCTGGGCCCATTATCTGGGTCTCACAATGACCCAGCCCAGCTCAATTATTTATGATACGGTAAGCCCATTACCGTATCCCACTATCTGGGCCCATTACAGTAAGCCCATTACTGTATCCCATTATCTGGGCCTATTACAGTAAGCCCATTACGGTATCCCATTAGCTGGGCCTATTACAGTAAGCCCATTACTGTATCCTACTATCCGGGCCCATACGGTAAGCCCATTACCGTATCCCATTACATGGGCCCATTACAGTAAGCCCATTACTGTAGCCCATCGTCTGGGCCTATTATCTAGGTTCCACAATGGCCCATTCCGACTCCTATATAAACCCTCCGGAACGTTGCTCAAAAAAAGTTGACAAGTGCACATTTTTCTGAACTTATTATCTCTCTACAATTCCTCTATTTTTGAGAGCTTCTCTCTCTAGGAATTTCTCTCAGAAAATTCCGGAGTGTCGGATACTGACTTGAGCGTCGGAGGGTCACCGCCGGCACCACCGCCGGAACCCCTGACCGTTTTTCTGTGCTCGCAGGACCGGACCCGTCGCACGACCCGAGCTCCGACCCGCTCCCCCGGCCGTCCGGAAACCGTGCATCAACAGTTAGCGCCGTCTGTGGGAACGACAATTCAAGCCTCTTTAGTTGTTGCTCCCATCCAAACTTATTCAAACACATCATGAATCACGAATCCCAACACTCAGCCTTCCTAGAGGTTGACAAAGAAATCGAGGCCATAAGCTACAACATGGCTTTCAAAGAGAAGGCGCATAAGCTCTGGATGACTCGTGGAGAGCCTTCCGAGGGGATGGAAAGTTTGGATCCACGAGATCAAGAGAAAAGGGAAGCTGTAGCTCCAATAGAAGGGATGGATGACGTCCCTATTTGCTTGCATGATCCGGAGAAGATGGTAAAGGTAGGTGAAAACCTTCCTCCACCAATCAAGGATAGGTTGATTGGCTTCCTGCGGGAGTACAGCGACGTTTTTGCATGGTCTCACGAAGACATGCCTGGTATAGACCCAAATATAGCTGTCCACCGTCTTAATGTCAATCCTGGAGCTCAACCCGTCCGACAAAAGAGGAGGCACCAAGCCCCAGAGCGTTCAGAGGCGATTGCCTTGGAAGTGAGCAAACTCTTGACAAGTGGAATCATTCGGGAGGTAAACTACCCCGAATGGCTCTCTAATGTTGTGTTGGTGAAAAAAGCCAATGGAAAATGGCGTGTCTGCATCGACTTCAAGGACTTGAACAAGCACTGTCCAAAAGACAGCTTTCCGCTGCCCAGGATAGATCAATTAGTTGATGCCACTGCTGGCCACCAGCTGTTAAGCTTCATGGATGCTTATTCTGGTTATAACCAGATTCCCATGTATTCGAAGGATGAAGAAAAAACAGCCTTCATCACTGACAGAGGGTTATACTGCTACCGGATGATGCCGTTCGGATAAAAAAATGCTGGAGCAACTTATCAACGGTTGGTGAACTCCATGTTTGCTCCTCTCCTAGGAAAGACAATGGAAGTTTATGTGGATGATATGCTCACCAAGAGCATGGACGCTAGATCCCACGTAGACGACCTCCGAACAACTTTTGACATCCTCTGGAAGCATGATATGAAGCTGAACCCCACCAAATGTGCTTTCGGAGTATCCTCTGGGAAGTTCTTGGGATTCATTGTCACCCAAAGGGGGATAGAGGCCAATCCTGAAAAAATCCAAGCACTTATGCGGTTGGAGTCTCCCAAAACTCCAAAGGATATACAAGTCCTCACTGGACGACTGGCCGCCTTGAATCGCTTTATATCTAGGGCGACTGACAAATGTCACCCTTTCTTCAAAGCGTTGAGGAAGTGCAATCAGTTTGAATGGACAAGTGAGTGTGAGAATGCATTCCTACAGCTGAAAAAGTACTTAGGTTCTCCTCCTCTCCTCTCCAAGCCAGTTTTGGGGGAACCACTTTTTCTGTATCTAGCCGTCTCAGCATGCGCAGTAAGTGCAGCTCTTGTCCGTGAGGATCATGGAATTCAGAGGCCAGTCTATTATGTGAGTAAGGCCTTGACTGAAGTTGAAGGTAGATACCCTCCTATGGAGAAGCTGGCTCTCGCCCTAGTTGTTGCAGCACGAAAGCTTCGCCCGTATTTTCAAGCACATACTGTCATGGTCCCAACTGACCACCCTTTAAGACAGATACTCTATCGTCCAGAGCTTTCTGGAAGACTTGTCAAGTGGTCCATTGAGTTGGGAGAATTTGACATACATTATGTTGCACGACCATCAATCAAAGGGCAGGCAATCGCTGATTTCATTGCTGAGTTTTCAAGCAGTATAGACAAGAAGGATGAAGAAACCGGTACAGAGTCACATGATCGACCAATGCCCGTGGGAATTGACCCACAGAAGGCATGGATCTTATTCGTAGATGGGTCATCCAATAAGGTCGGCAGTGGAGCTGGCTTGATCCTGTCAACCCCGGAAACCCCGGATGGAGTAGAGGTAGCTGTGGCACTACGTTTCAATTTTAAAGCCACGAATAATGTCGCAAAGTATGAAGCTCTCCTTGGAGGACTTAGGCTGGCAATTGCCTTGGGGGTAGGAGAGATCGCCATCCACAGCGATTCCCAACTTGTGGTTAACCAAATCCGTGGAGACTATCAGGCAAAGGGCTCTACCATGATAGCTTACTTAGGTAGAGTGAACTCCCTCCTGCGCGGTTTTAAAGGGTTTGAGATCGTAAGAGTTACGAGGGTGGAGAATTCAAAGGCTGACAGTTTAGCCAGAATTGCTTCAGGAATAGACCCCCTCCTACCGACCGCCTGTCATATGGTCGTCCTGGAATCTCCAAGCATATCACAACATGAGCTTCTGCCAGAGAAGACAATGACCATTGACGGTAACCCATGCTGGATGGACCCTGTTATGGCCATAATAATATTGGGCCTAATTGTCTCTAACACAGTAAGCCCATTACTGTGGTCCATTATCTGGGCCCATTATCTGGGTCCCACAATGACCCAGCCCAGCTCAATTATTTATGATACGGTAAGCCCATTACCGTATCTCACTATCTGGGCCTATTACAGTAAGCCCATTACTGTATCCCATTATCTGGGCCCATTACAGTAAGCCCATTACTGTATCCCATTAGCTGGGCCTGTTACAGTAAGCCCATTACTGTATCCTACTATACGGGCCCATACGGTAAGCCCATTACCGTATCCCATTACATGGGCCCATTACAGTAAGCCCATTACTGTAACCCATCGTCTGGGCCTATTATCTGGGTTCCACAATGGCCCATTCCGACTCCTATATAAACCCTCCAGAACGTTGCTCAAGGTAAGTTGACAAATGCACACTTTTCTGAACTTACTCTCTCTCTAGATTTCCTTTATTTTTGAGAGCTTCTCTCTCTAGGAAATTCTCTCAGAAAATTCCGGAGTGCCGGATACTGACTTGAGCGTCGGAGGGTCACCGCCGGCACCACCGCCGGAACCCCTGACCGTTTTTCTGTGCTCGCAGGACCAGACCCGTCGCACGACCCGAGCTCCGACCCGCTCCCCCGGCCGTCCGAAAACCGTGCATCAACAGACCCTATCATAAAGTTCTTAGAAACAGGAGAACTTCCAGCTAACCGCAATGAATCAATTAAGGTCAGAGGGAGAGCGTCAAGGTACACCATGGTCAATGGTGTTCTTTACAAAAGAGGGTTCAGCCTTCCTCTTTTGAAATGTCTTCGCCCAGAAGAAGCTGATTATGTCCTGAGAGAAATCCACGAGGGTATATGTGGTAATCATCCTGGTGGTCGATCTCTAGCTCACAAGTGTATCAGGCAAGGATACTATTAGCCAACCATGAAGAAGGATGCTAAGACATTCTTCACTAAGTGCCACAAATGCCAGAAATTTGCTAACATACCAAGGAAAGCTCCTGAGAACTTGACTCCAATGACAGCCCCATGGCCGTTCGCCCAGTGGGGACTAGACCTTATTGGACCTCTTCCAATGGGTAAAGGTCAAGTCAAGTATGCAGTTGTGGCAATTGATTACTTCACTAAGTGGGTAGAAGCTGAGCCCCTCGCATCGATTACTGAAAGGAAGATCACGGACTTCGTACGGAAGTCAATTGTCTATAGGTTTGGTATCCCTCATACCATCATTACGGACAATGGCAAACAATTCGATAACTCCAACTTCAGGAACTTCTGCAAGGAGCTGAACATCTCTTTGTGCTTCTCCTCCCCAGCTCATCCTCAAGCAAATGGTCAGGTGGAGGCTGTTAACAAAGCCATTAAACACCTCCTCAAGACCAAATTAGACGCAAGGAAGGGTGCATGGCCAGAAGAGCTTCCACAAGTGCTTTGGGCATACCGAACTACTGTCCATACAGCAACAGGAGCAACCCCATACTCTTTGGCGTTTGGATGGGAAGCAGTCATACCAGTTGAGATTGGCCTTTCGTCACCTCGTACTGAGGGATATGACGAGGAACTTAATCATAGAGGCCTTCAACTCAACCTAGATCTCCTTGAGGAGGAAAGGGATCTCGCTAGTGTCAAGGTTGCTGCTTACCAAGGGAGGGTTGCTCGATATTTCAACTCCAAGGTTAAGCGCCGGTCTTTCCAAGTGGGAGACTTGGTCTTGAGGCAAATACTGCAAAATACCCGAGATCCCACTGATAGAGCACTAGGGCCCAACTGGGAGGGTCCGTATCAAGTCAAGGCAGTCATCCGACCAGGCACCTACAGACTGATCACCATGGATGGAAGGTTGCTCCGTCATCCATGGAATATTGAGCACTTGAAGAAGTACTTCCCGTAATCTCTCTATATATGCAGTAACTCTGCCCAGGAGCTTATGCATGTGTAACAACTCCCATAGGGAGACCAATAAAGAGATTATCAATAAAGTGCTCAGATTATTCAGAATTCTTGTGACCGCACCTCCTTAAAGCACATTTATGATCAAATTGCAAATCCGCCCCAAGATTGTATGCTGGAAACACTCACACTAGCTACTCCGTTCGGTAAGTGTTTTTCCTTGTGTCACTCTCTACCCCTGTAGAGTTCTACCTGGAGACTTCCCCCTGGAGTGTCCACTGATTTCCAGCCCACCATCGTGGTACATGTACGTATAGCCAACCAACAACTCAGGTTACTAGGTTCCGTGTAGTTGACATCCCCAACTACTATGCTAGGTGGCACGCTCCTACACTGCCACATAATCCTCCACTCCCCCATAAGTGGAGATCATGGCATGGAAGTAACCACCTCGAGTAACTTCCATCTTCCCTCATGAGCATAAGTACCCATGAGTGGGATCATGGCATGGAATATGGGAGTTAACCTCCCATTGCCATTCCTATTCTCAAAGACATGGTTGAGCCCTCTCAACCACTAAGTTAGTGGGGAAGTTACATTTCCTACACCTTAGGAAACAACTTTCACCCCACTACTTCCTTATTTTTAGGAATCACAATCCTCTTGGATATGTGCCATGTTTTAAAGCTCACTAACACGCTCATATGCGTCATAAACCGCTGTTGCGCGCCTAGCGCACTTGCATGCTTTCTCCCAGTGCGCCCAGCGCCTTGCATGCCTTCCTCCTGCGTGCCCAGCGCTGGCATGCCTTCCTCTTGCGCGCCCAGCGCCTCGCATGCTTCCCCATGCGCGCCCAGTGCCTTGCATGCTTCCTCTTGCGCGCCCATCGCCTTGCATGCTTCCTCTTGCGCGCCCAGCGCCTAGCATGCTTTCCTCTTGCGCGCCCAGCGCCTAGCATGCTTTCCTATTGCGCGCCCAGCGCCTTGCATGCTTTCCTCCTGCGCGCCCAGCGCCTAGCATGCTTTTCTCCTGCGCGCCCAGCGCCTAGCATGCCCGCGGAGGAAATATTATTCAAGTTTGAAAATCCGCGGAAGCATACCCGCGGAAGCACGTCCGAGTAAGCACGTCCGCGGAAGCACGTCCGCGGAAGCACGCCCGCGGAAGCACGCCCGCGGAAGAAAAATTATTCAAGTCTGAAAATCCGCCGAAGCACGCCCGCGAAGAAAAAAAAAAATATATATATTAAAACTTGAAAATCCGCGAAAGCACGCCCGCGGAGGAAAGATTATTCAAGTTTGAAAATCCGCGGAAGTACGCCCGCAGAAGAAAAATTATTCAAGTCTGAAAATCCGCGGAAGCACGTCCGCGGAAGCATACCCGCGGAAGCACGTCCGCGGAAGTATACCCGTGAAAGCACACCCGCGGAAGCACGTCCCGCGGAAGCATGTCCGCGGAAGCATACCCGCGGAAGCACGACCGCGGAGGAAAAAATATTAAAACTTGAAAATCCGCGGAAGTTCGCCCACGGAGAAAAAATATTATAGTTTGAAAATTCGCGGAAACCCCCCTGCGAAGAAAAATTATTTAAGTTTGAAAATTCACGGAAACACCCCTGCGGAGAAAAAATTTTTGAAGTTTGAAATTTCGCGGAAACACCCCCGCGGAGGAAATAAAAATTGAGGTTTGAAACTTCGCGGAAACAACCCCGCGGAGGAAATAAAAATGAAGGTTTGAAATTTCGCGGAAACCCCCCGTGGAATAAAAATAGAAGTTTGGAATTTCGCGGAAACACCCCCACAAAATAAAAATAAAGTTTTGAAATTTCGCAGAAACACCCCCACGAAATTAAAAAATTGAAAGTTTGATAAATTTGCACAAACGCCCCTGCAACTAATATATATAAAACTTTAAAATTTTACGGGGAGACCCCTGCAGAATCACGTAACCCGCATGCATGGGTTACGTGATTTCCGTTTGGCCTTCGGCCACGCCGCCCGCGACTCTCCCCTCGCCGGTCGCCTGCCTCACCCCCTCGCCGGTCGCCGGCCTCTCCCCCTCGACGATCGCCGGCCTCTCCCTCTCACTCGGTCCACCTTCCTCTCCCTCTCGCCCAACACTTGGTCCGCCTCGCGCTGCACCCAACGTCCGGCGTGCCCAGGCAGCGCGCCCAGACAGCGCGCCCAGGCAGCTCACCCAGGCAGCGCGCCCAGGCAGCGCGCCCAGCGCGCCCAGGCAATACGCCTGGCATGCTTCTCCCTTGCCTTGCGTGCGCGCAGCTCCCCTCGCACTTGCCCGCACGCCCCTCGCCCATTGCGAGCTCGCCTGCTGCTTCCTTGCGCCCTTGCAAGGCTCTTCCCTGCTCGCCCATCGCGAGCTCGCCTTTCACTTTCCTGTATGCTTGGCCTTCGCTCGCACGCAGCTAGCCCCGCGCGGGCTCTCCCTTCGCATGCGCACGCAGCTCGCCCCGCGCAGGCTCTCCAATCGCGTACATCTCGCCCTTGCGAGCTCTCCCCTTGCCCTGGGGAGCTTGCCTCTCGCCCCTGCGGGCTCAATGGCACAAAGCCATGAATTCTCGCCCCTCATCACTAGCCCAGTAGCTCGTCTTCTCACCTCCCTCATGATTCACTCACGTTTTCATACACCCCAAGCTATAGGCAGTATAAGGTTTCTCCATTTTCAGGTTTGGTGAGTCTGAATGCTATAGTTTCAACTTTCTTCACTTTTGTTTAAAACTTTTACTGACTTTGCATTCAATACGGACGCTGCCTACTTGCTTTGCATGTGTTCATGCGCATGGCATTATATTCCCATCATGTTCACTACACTTTGCATTCAACATCACTTCATTACTACATGCAATTTAGCATGTGAATTGCTATTATGCTTTGCATATTCCAGTTAAGATTTCGTTCCTTTTATGAATTTAGGATAGTCTCTCTAGGTTTTGTAGCCGATACTAAGCCTTCCAGAACAATATAGTTTGTTTAATGAAATTGTCTTATGCTTGTATGCCTAACGCCATCATCATCCAGCATGCGGAACCATGCACTTATTATATATTTTAGCTTTTGTTTTCATGATCATTTGCTTTACGGGAAGTATATTTGTATGATGTTTGTCATCCACTTCTAGCATGCGGGACCATATACTTATTATATCTTTTGAACTTTTATTTTCATGCCATTTGCTTTACGGGACAGAATCTTTATGTCTCCTTATGTTATACTCTCCTTTATGGAATAATATATGACTACATGCTTCATGCTACATCATGTTTGATATATTTTTAAACTTGTATAAATATATTCCTAATGCATTTAATCTATAGTCCATAATAGTTGAATAGTCCCTACGTTGACCCGTTAGTCGACTTGGGCATGGGGGGACTACTGTTATGGTCATAATAATATTGGGCCTCAATTATTTTTAATTCAGTAAGCCCATTACTGAAGCCCATTATCTGGGCCTAGTTATTTCTAATTCAGTAAGCCCATTACTGAAGCCCATCGTCTGGGCCTACTATCTGGGTTCCACAATGTCCCATCCTAGCTCAATTATTTCTAATACAGTAAGCCCATTACTGTATCCCATTATCTGGGCCCATTACAGTAAGCCCATTACTGTAGCCTATTATTTGGGCCCATGAATAATTTAATAGCCCCTACGTCGACCCGTTATTCGACTTGGGTCTGGGGGGACTACTGTTATGGCCATAATAATATTGGGCCTAATTGTCTCTAACACAGTAAGCCCATTACTGTGGTCCATTATCTGGGCCCATTATCTGGGTCCCACAATGACCCAGCCCAGCTCAATTATTTATGATACGGTAAGCCCATTACCGTATCCCACTATCTGGGCCCATTACAGTAAGCCCATTACTGTATCCCATTATCTGGGCCCATTACAGTAAGCCCATTACTGTATCCCATTAGCTGGGCCTATTACAGTAAGCCCATTACTGTATCCTACTATCCGGGCCCATACGGTAAGCCCATTACCGTATCCCATTACATGGGCCCATTACAGTAAGCCCATTACTGTAGCCCATCGTCTGGGCCTATTATCTGGGTTCCACAATGGCCCATTCCGACTCCTTTATAAACCCTCCGGAACGTTGCTCAAAAAAAGTTGACAAGTGCACATTTTTCTGAACTTATTATCTCTCTACAATTCCTCTATTTTTGAGAGCTTCTCTCTCTAGGAATTTCTCTCAGAAAATTCCGGAGTGTCGGATACTGACTTGAGCGTCGGAGGATCACCGCCGGCACCACCGCCGGAACCCCTGACCGTTTTTCTGTGCTCGCAGGACCGGACCCGTCGCACGACCCGAGCTCCGACCCGCTCCCCCGGCCGTCCGGAAACCGTGTATCAACAATTTTCTACCTTCACTTAATTTTCTGTTATGACTTGTAAAAAAGAAGAAAAAGATAGCCTACCTTTCTTGATGTTTTGACTGAAGCTCTCCAATTTATAAGATCTTAACAAGACAAAAAAAAAAATCATTAAATTTAAGTGATCATTTCATTTTCATCTATATATTTACTAGTTGGTAGTAAACCTAGTTATTGGTTTGGTTATCGTCTAAATTCATAAGAAATATCAGGTTTTCTTTGTTAAAAATAGAACAATTTTAAGTTCTAAACCCTTCTGAGACTCTCAAAAACTTTATACTGCCTGTATATAACTATTAAAATTGTATTACTGTTACATATGAGAAAATTTCATTTTACCCTTGAGGTTCATTAAAAAAAAAATTTAATTGGTAATTGAAATTGTCCTTTGAATTTTAAATTGCACCGTTAACTTAAACGGTGCAAGGATAAAATTGGAAATAAAACCAGAAATTGGCTAAAGGCTAGCAAATAATAATAATTAAAAATAATATAAATATTAAATAATAATTGTTATAAATAATATAAATAATGAATACTTAAATAATACAAAATATGTTAAATTTATTAAATAATAATTTTCATTATAAATTATTGAAAAAAAAAACCAAATTGAGCCACTTCTTTTCTTCTTCAAGCCACGCTCAGCACCAACTGAACTTTTTATCTTTTCCATCATCCTCTCTTCCATCAGTTCCAAAGCCATAATCGTCTTCCTGACCTCCAAATTCTGAACTTTCTATTCGAAGCCCTCATAATTAGTCGGCATTTCATCAAACTTAAAAAGCAAAACATCCTTCATTGTTGCTGTTGATGCACGGTTTTCGGACGGCCGGGGGAGCGGGTCGGAGCTCGGGTCGTGCGACAGGTCCGGTCCTGCGAGCACAGAAAAACGGTCAGGGGTTCCGTCGGTGGTGCCGGCGGTGACCCTCCGACGCTCAAGTCAGTATCCGGCACTCCGGAATTTTCTGAGAGAAATTCCTAGAGAGAGAAGCTCTCAAAAATAGAGGAATTGTAGAGAGATAATAAGTTCAGAAAAATGTGCATTTGTCAACTTACCTTGAGCAACGTTCCGGAGGGTTTATATAGGAGTCGGAATGGGCCATTGTGGAACCCAGATAATAGGCCCAGACGATGGGCTACAGTAATGAGCTTACTGTAATGGGCCCATGTAATGGGATACGGTAATGGGCTTACCGTATGGGCCCGGATAGTAGGATACAGTAATGGGCTTACTGTAATAGGCCCAGCTAATGGGATACAGTAATGGCTTACTGTAATGGGCCCAGATAATGGGATACAGTAATGGGCTTACTGTAATGGGCCCAGATAGTGGGATACGGTAATGGGCTTACCGTATAATGGGATACGGTAATGGGCTTACCGTATGGGCCCGGTTAGTAGGATACAGTAATGGGCTTACTGTAATAGGCCCAGCTAATGGGATACAGTAATGGGCTTACTATAATGGGCCCAGATAAAGGGATACAGTAATGGGCTTACTGTAATGGGCCCAGATAGTGGGATACGGTAATGGGCTTACCGTATCATAAATAATTGAGCTGGGCGGGGTCATTGTGGGACCCAGATAATGGGCCCAGGTAATGGGCCCAGATAATGGACCACAGTAATGGGCTTACTGTGTTAGAGACAATTAGGCCCAATATTATTATGGCCATAACAATAGTCCCCCCAGGCCCAAGTTGACCAATGGGTCGACGTAGGGACTATTTAGTTATTTCTGGGCTAAAAATTAAATGTGTCAGGGGGCCAGCCCAAATATGTTATTTATTAAACCCTAAGTTGGTGCTCTATATAAGACACAAGTATTGGGGAGTAGGGTTTACTCAAAAATAGGAGAGAGCACCCGGGAGACAAGCAGTACAAGTGACCCTAGCAAACTGGACTCTCCAACCTGAACCCGGATTTTCCAACCGCCACAAGTAAGTACTTTTCACTTGTGTACACACTTTAGAATGCATGGATTAGGCTTAAAATTTTTGTGTTTATTATGGTCTTGCGTGAGAACATGTCAATGCTTGCACATATGTTCCCTTTGCGAATTTATGTATGAGAGAAGAGGAAACATGCATGTGTATTCGGTTGTGTTGGAAGAAGAAATTCAGGGGTGTTCGGGTGTGATGGAGGGAGGAAATTTGACTGGGTAAGCTGCTATGCATGCGAGGGCTGCCCTGGGCGCGCAGCGGGCTCGCGGGAATGAGCGGGTTTGTGTGTGCTCGGGTGTGCAGCCCTTGTGTGTGCGTGGGAGCTCCTGCTGCGCCCAGCGCACGCGGTCGAGCTCCTGCAGCACCCAGCGCACGCGGGCGAGCTCCCGTAGCGCCCAGCGCGCGCGGGCGAGCTCACGCAGCGCCCAGCGCACGCGGGCGAGCTCACGCAGCGCCCAGCGCACGCGGGCGAGCTCCCGCAGCGCCCAGCGCACGCGGGCGAGCTCACGCAGCGCGCAGCGCACGCGGGCGAGCCGCTGCGCCTCTTGCACATGCGGGCGAGCTAACGTGTCCCCTGGTGCTCGGGGGCGAGCTCCCGAGGCGCCGGGGGCGCCTGGGTGGCGAGGTCCGGCGACGGGTTGGTGCTGCATGCTGCATGCAGCGTTTGAAAAGTCCAAGGGCTTTCTTGGAAAAATTTAAATAAGTGCAGGGGCGTGCCTGCAATTTTCGAATTTTCATTTTATAATTTCGGGGGTGCTAGTGTAAAATTTCAAACCTTTTACTTAAAAATTGCGGGGGTGTTTGTGAAAAGTTTCGAAACTTCATTTTATTTCGCGGGGGTGTTCCCGTGAACTTTCAAACTTCAAAAATTATTTCTCCGCGGGGGTGTTTCTGAAAATTTTTCAAACTTAAATAATTTTTTCTCCACGGGGGTGTTTCTGAAAATTTTTCAAACTCAAATAACTTTTTCTCCGCGGGGGTGTTTCTGAAAATTTTTCAAACTCAAATAAGTTTTTCTACGCGGGGGGTTTTCTGCGAATTTTCAAACTTAAATAATTTTTTCTCCGCGGGGGTGTTTCCGCGATTTTTCAAACTTAAATAATTTTTCCTCCGCGGAGGTGTTTCCGCGAATTTTCAAGCCTTAATATTTTTTCCTCGGCGGACGTGCCTCCGCGGGCGTGCTTCCGCGGACGTGCTTCCGCGGGTATGCTTCCGCGGACGTGCTTCCGCGGACGTGCTTCCGCGGATTTTCAAATTTGAATAATTTTTCTTCCGCGGGTGTGCTTCCGCGGATTTTCAGACTTGAATAATTTTTCCTCCGCGGGAGTGCTTCCGCGGATTTTCAAGCTTTAATATTTTTTTTCCTCCGCGGACGTGCTTCCGCGGGCGTATTGCCGCGGATTTTCAAGTTTCAATATATTTTTTTCTTCCGCGGGCGTACTTCCGCTGGTCCGTGGGTGTGCTTCCGCGGACTTTCAAGCTTTAATAATTTTTCCTCCGTGGGTGTGCTTCCGCGGACTTTCAAACTTGAATAAACTTTCCTCCGCGGGCGTGCTTTCGCGGATTTTCAAGTTTCAATATATTTTTTTTTTCGCGGGCGTACTTCCGCGGGTCCGCAGGTGTGCTTCCGCGGACTTTCAAGGTTTAATAATTTTTCCTCCGCGGGCGTGCTTCCGCGGACTTTCAAACTTGAATAAACTTTCCTCCGCGGGCGTGCTTCCGCGGATTTTCAAGTTTCAATATTTTTTTCTTCCGCGGGTGTGCTTCCGAGGACATTCTAACTTTGAATACTTTATCCTCCGTGGGTGTGCTCCCGCGGACTCTCGATACAGTCCCCCAGTATTTTTTTTTTCTTTTACTCACCTCTTCCTTCCCTCAGTAGACTTGGTTTGATGACTAACGACCCCTCTTTGACTGTGCAGATGGCTAGAGTCAAAACCACTGTAAGGTTGATACGGGGGGAACCGAGTCATCAAACCCAGTCTTCCAGGGGCAAGGATCCGGCGACCAACCATAAAGAAGTTAACGAATTTTATCAAAACTTCTTGGGTCCGGATCGGGAGTTGGGACAAAATTCTGTCAACCATGAGGTGGTATACACTGAAGGGGACAGCGACTGGTCGTCCTCTGCTACCTCGGATAGCGAACCGGAGGCCGAAAAGTGGTGGGAGGCGGACCATATTGATAACCAGCTTCCAGAAGACCGATTAAAGACATATAGAACCCATTTCCTTATCCCCGCTTCAGTCATCCTGTTTCTTCCAAGGAAGGGTGATCGGTGGAGTAAGCCACCCCGCGGTGTCATTGGTTTAAGCTTAGAGCTATTGAGAGCTGGTCTCCGGGTGCCTTTTGATAGCTACGTTCGCCGTATACTCGATGCTATGGGCATCGCTCCTTCCCAACTGTCGGCCAATGGGTGGAGGCTTCTGATAGCTTTTCAAAGTTTATTCAGAAGTGCCGGCCTTGGCGACCCTACCACCAATCATGTTAAGCACATATTTGCCATTCACCCACCGAATGGAGAAAAGACGGGTTACTATTATATATCCCAGCGAGGGAAGACGGATGACCCCAACCGCCTTTTTGGCTTTCCTTCCCATGTGAAAGAATGGAAGTTTAAGCAATTCTGGTGTGGTGGCGGTTGGAAGTATCAGGAAGGTGCTCGTCCAAAGGGGGAGAAGTTGAAGATTAGGAGGCATTTTGGTGTTTGTGGTACCATATTATAATGGTTCCTTATCTGACTTTGTTATGACCACTCTTGATCGACTGACATTATTTTCTGTCTTTGTTGCAGCTTCTTGGACCAAGCGTCCGCTGTTGTCTCAAAAAGAGAGGGACGACTTGCAAGTGGTGCTCAAGCTACCCGTGGATGCGAAGAACGTGAATAACCTCCCTGATCGGGAGCAGTTGGCCCGTCTTGGCTTATCACCTCCCATTCCTCCGGAAGGTAAGCTGGGTCATTACTTTTCGATCTTACTTCATCAAACATGTGCTTGCAGTCTTACCAGTTTTATTTTCGTGCAGGACTATTCCCATTACATCCTTCCAAGAAGCGGTTTGCTCAACTCGTAGCCAAGATGCCACTTAAGCCTTTCACTCATGACAAACCTAGTTCATCCCAGAAGAAGCGGAGTGGCAGTCCTCCAATTCTTAGACCTCCGAAGAGGAGAGCTAGTAGTCACAAGGAGGCTCCCGTACGGAAGTCAATTCCTGAAAGGTCTGCCTCCGTTCAGCCTGCGGGTGAAGTGGCAACCTCCCAGCCTACTGGGAGCCGTTTACCTTCAGCCACTCAGCTACCCAAGCGCTTTACTTTTGACAGTACGGGCTTTCAGGGCGGCTCAACATGTGGAGACTACCTTCAGGAGTTGTCTCAAAATGCTGCACGCCTCATGCCTACCAATGTCTTTCCAGGAGACGTAAGACTCTCATACTTTGATGCGATCGCCGTCGGGATGGGCATCATCCTTCAGGTTAGGCTTCATTGAAACCCTCTCTTCCTTTTTTCTTTATACTTTGACAGTCATGCCTTAACTCCTTCCCTCTCCTTGCCTTCCTTTCTGTAGGCGACAGGACCCTTGGCTCAAGGGGAGTCTACCAATACCAACCTCCTCAAGGAAGTAAACCTTCTCACTTCCGAGGTTGACGACTGGAAGGCGAAGCATCTAGTCTGCCTTGAAACTTAACCGAGACGGAAAGTAGAATGGCAGAGATGAAGGAACAGATTGGTAGGCTGAAGGCTGACTTGTCCGAGGCCAAGAAGGAGGCAGCTATCCAGCGTAAAAGGGCCAATGATTTTAGCCAAGAACTTCGAGAGAGAGCTACTGCTGAGCAGGGTAGGATAGGCAAAGCAGTGGCTCGCTTTCGTAGGGGTCGCATCTACCAGCAAGCTATGGAACGCTCCTACATTGAGGGAGTCAATAGGGTGCGTAGATGGTTCCATGACCGCCATCCAGAGATTGATCAGTCACCCATAGCTGAGGAGTTAAACTTGGTGGAAGAGCCTATCCCTACAGCGAACCCCGATCCCGAGCAATTCCGTCGCCTCACCCTTAAAGATGAGGATTATGAGTGGACATTGGACACAGCAGCTTGGGAGGCCAAGCAAGGTGACTCTACCTCACCGTCTTCAGACGAAGAAGGAGGTGATGAGGCCACTTCTTAGGGATAATTGGAATTCTTCCAAGTAGGTAGATGCTTATTCATAGGAATAACCATATCACGGCTGCTCTTCAGGCCTTGATTTTACTTTTTACTGTCTTTACTTTCGATTCAATGTACTAGTTGAGGATGTGTGGCATCCCTCAACCAATTTTCAAATAATAAGAACAAAAAATTTTTTTTTTCTCTGGTGTTGTATTCTTTTACTTGTTCCATCTCATTACTATTTGGTTATACGTGTGCTTTAAGGAGGTGCAGTCACAAGAATTCTGAATAATCTGAGCACTTTATTAATAACCTCTTTATTGGTCTCCCTATGGGAGTTGTTACACATGCATAACCTCTTTATTGATGCACGGTTTCCGGACGGTCGGGGGAGCGGGTCGGAGCTCGCGTCGTGCGACGGGTCCGGTCCTGCGAGCACAGAAAAACGGTCAGGGGTTCCGGCGGTGGTGCCGGCGGTGACCCTCCGACGCTCAAGTCAGTATCCGGCACTTTGGAATTTTCTGAGAGAAATTCCTAGAGAGAGAAGCTCTCAAAAATAGAGGAATTGTAGAGAGATAATAAGTTCAGAAAAATGTGCATTTGTCAACTTACCTTGAGCAACATTCCGGAGGGTTTATATAGGAGTCGGAATGGGCCATTGTGGAACCCAGATAATAGGCCCAGACGACGGGCTACAGTAATGGGCTTACTGTAATGGGCCCATGTAATGGGATACGGTAATGGGCTTACCGTATGGGCCCGGATAGTAGGATACATTAATGGGCTTACTGTAATAGGCCCAGCTAATGGGATACAGTAATGGGCTTACTGTAATGGGCCCAGATAATGGGATACAGCAATGGGCTTACTGTAATGGGCCCATGTAATGGGATACGGTAATGGGCTTACCGTATGGGCCCGGATAGTAGGATACAGTAATGGGCTTACTGTAATAGGCCCAGCTAATGGGATACAGTAATGGGCTTACTGTAATTGGCCCAGATAATGGGATACAGTAATGGGCTTACTGTAATGGGCCCAGATAGTGGGATACGGTACTGGGCTTACCGTATCATAAATAATTGAGCTGGGCTGGGTCATTGTGGGACCCAGATAATGGGCCCAGGTAATGGGCCCAGATAATGGACCACAGTAATGGGCTTACTGTGTTAGAGACAATTAGGCCCAATATTATTATGGCCATAACAGTTGCAAATCAAACATGATACAAAGTAATTCCTCAGAAGTACCTCACCTCCACTCCCTTCTCCTTCATCGCCGCCTCAATCCTCTCAATTGTCTTCCTCATTCCTCAATGAAATCTAAAAGCAAATCACACTCACCCAAAATCAAATCCAAAAGCAAATCGGTGGTAGGCAAAGGAGTTAGATGTTGAGTTATAAGAATTTGGTTTTGTATGGGTTTTGATTTCTGTGGAATCGGATTTGAATTTTCGTTGTGGTTTTGATTTCGATTGTGGCTTGTTTTGGGTTTTGATTTATGGCCATGGGATTCAGATTTTGGTCGTGTTGTGTTCTGGAATCTATGGAGTGGTGGTAGAGATAAGTGTTGCGTTGATGGAGGCGCAATGAAGGAAGGTGGTTATGTGTTAGGGTTAGGGATTTGGCAAATTTAATTTAAATTTGGAGATTAAATTTAATTTTAAATATAATTAGAGATTTGGCAAATTAATGTGATTAAACGAGGGTATTTTAGTCATATTTGGACTTTATATTTTGTCTCCAGGTTAATGAGTTGTTTTACCGTTTAAATTAAAGTCTAGGGGCAATTTGCAATTACAAGAGTTGCAAGGGGAATTTTTTTCAATTCAACCTCAAGGAGTAAAATGTGATTTTTCCTTTATATATAGACTTTTACGCTATGTATTCTTGATTTAGACAATCCAAGGTTTTTTTCTTTTTGTAATTAATTTGTTTTAGAGTTGAATATATGATGCTGTATATTTAATAATAACTTGATTAATTTTGAATATATGATGCCCTATATATGTGTGTGCATGTGTGTGTATGTTCAATAATGAATATCTTGATTAATCATGAAAATATAATGCATATGTTAATATATATGGAAGCTAGATTCCCTATTTTGTCCCACCAAAACAAAAATCGCCACTCTGTCACAGTCCGTAAAGGATCAATGAACTCAAATTAATACAAATGGTTGAGTATTTATGTACCGAGCCTTACATAATATTTTAACGATATGATATTCATTTATGTACGTATCTAAAGAATTAGATCCATCTATGTAAAGAACATTAAAAAGAGACTACCGCAGAAAACTAGCACGGTACTACAGTAAGTTTTTAATTAAGAAATAGTGCAAAATAAGAACCTTTTATGTTTTTCTGCAGAGATTTCCAGCAGAGGCCAAAAGAATCCTCTCTCCACAAAGGTCCATCTGCATGGGTTCAGGTTATTTTGTCTAAACATATATTAAAGGAAAAACAAACCCTTTGTCACGTGCTAGTACTATCTTCTTCAAGTAATTAATATATTTTTTTTCCAAACAGGAATAAATTACGAGCTCAAAAACATAAAATAAAAACAATCTAACTATTCTTTACTTCAATTTTATTTTAAAGAAAGTAAAAAAAAAATGATTTTTTTTAATTGATTTGAAGTGTTTACACATCTAACACTCGCAGTTTTCTTAATGCAGATGTAAGACTGCTTAAGATATCGGTTCATAAGCACGAAGCACAGTCAAGAAACAAAAAAATTTCTCACTTGTTTAGGTAATAAAAATAGTATGATTTATTTATTTTTCTAAAGAGCTTTAAGAGTTACTATTGTTTACGTTTTCTCTTTCTTTTGTAATGTACAAAAAAAAAAAATTTAGAAACTTTAATGCCCATTGGGCTTAAGTGAAGAAAGTCCAGTCCAACCCAAATTTATTTTACAAAAACAAGAGAAGGGTGAAGAGAAGAGGGACACAAACAGGAAAGAGAGAGGGAGGGGTGCCATTTCACTGTTCACCGTCGCCTTTGACCGGTAATTCCAGTCGATTGTCGGTGAGTTTCTAGCCCCACGATATGTTGTTTTGAAAATTTTAATGTCCTCTTTCTCACCATGTATGCCTTGTCCTTGGGTTCTTCACCATTTTTGCGGATCGAAGCGTGGAAGCCGACGGCTTTCTATACATTTTTCGGTCAAAATCCGGTGAGTTGCCGGTAAATCTATACATCGAATTAAATCTTGTTCTATGCTCTTTCTAATCATACTATTTTTGTTGCATGTTGATACACGAATTTTGTAAATCGGAGAGAAATGAAATTCGGTCACTATTCACTCGTCGACGACGACTTGCGGCGACACTTCCGGTGATGTTTCCGATCATCCAACAATTCCTAGAATGTTACTCACCTAAAAAGGAGCTTAAATATAGTGAGTGGATTATGTTTTGAGAAGTTCATATTATATTAAAGTGTATTAAATCTATGGTTTTTCATATGATTTAAGTTATTAGTTTAATTAATTGAGTTATATTAAATGTTTTTAGAACATATAATGATGATTTATGTATTTTGAAAATAAGTGTGTGTAAAGTATTGAATTTTGGATAAAAGAGATGGTTATGGTGGTGCTAGTAGATTAGTTTTTGAATATATATAGTAAGCGTTGTTTTGATAAGTTTGAGTACAAGAGAAAAAAAAATAATAAATTTAAAGTGAAAGTTGTAGAATGAATGTATGTTATATGTTAATGGAAAGTAGAAAATTTTTTTTTTATGATTGGAAAAGACACATTTATAATCATATGAATTTGTATAGTAAATTGAAGTATTTAATTATTTTTCTTTAGATAAATGCACATGATAAAGAAATAGTGTTTTTGATTTACAAAATGATGAGTGATTTTATATTCAAAATAATAACAAATTATATAAAAAAGAAAGTTTTGGCAATTAGAATTTAATTCTGCAGGGGTGATGATGCCAAATTCTGAAACTGTCTAGCAACAGGGGTTGAACTACAAATTTAGAAAACTGTTCCAGAATTTGGAGGAAACGGGATGCAGAATTCTGAAACTTTCAGTTAAATCATGATTTTAAAATTTTGGAAATCTTTGAAATTCTGAGTTGGAGTTTTGGGGGAATTAATTAAGCTTTGAAGTATAATCTGTGAAAGGCTGTTATAAAAGAATGTTAAATGGGAAGTGTAAGATTTTGGGGTATGAGATTTTGAGACAAAAATAAGAATAAAATAAAATAAAACAATGGTCTATATATAGTAAGTTGAAAAAGCATTTTATTTATTGGTGGTAATGATTTACAAATGTAATTTTTAAGAAAAGTTGGGGAAATCCTAAAGATATTTAGAAGATTTATGTTCTAGCTTAACCAAGAAAAATATTTAGTGATGCATTCAGTATTTTATGAATATGTTTACAAGAATGTTTTAGCAAAGTTAGAGGTATTCAAATTAGTTCCTACAAATTTTTGAATGTAAATTTAGCATTATTTATTATGTTGTCTTCAATAAATCGAATATTTCAGAGTTAGTTTTAAAATAGTTCTAGACATTACTTTTAGTTTCAGAAGTTGTTCTAAACAAAGATATAACACTTTAAAAGAAAGATTCATATTTTATATATGAATTGTTTTCTATATTATTGGATATGCATATTTTACCATTTTATAGAAAGTGTAAAAGCATAATAATTACGATCATTTTTTTATAGTAATTTGATTTTGAGGATTTCTTAAAGTTTGCAATTACTCTTTTAAATATTTATCATAGATTTTCAAGGATTTAGATGTTATGAGTTTCAGTTTACATAAGTTTTACAAATTTTGATAAATCTGCTTGAGAAGCAATGGTTTAACATATGAACCATATTTTGAAAAGAAATCAGTTTTATAAAAAAATAAGAAAGTTTAGTTATATTATAGTAAGCTAGTACCCAGCTCACTTAGATAGTGACACAATAGATTTCAAACAAAAAATTATACAGATAAAGGCCTTTGGGCCCATTCAGACACACAGAAAGACTTTCGGTCGTGTGATCTGGGCACTTTAGCTCTTTGGGGGTAGCTCTACACATGCGTATGACTAGATAGCAAGCCTATGCGATGTCAGATCTCGCCAGGTACAGATAACTCTGCCTGCGTGATGTAGATCTCATCAGGTATGAGAAAATTCAGATAGTTCTGCCTATGCGATGTTAGATCTCGCTAGGCAGAATCAGATAGTTTCAGGGGTACTTGTTTAGTATAATGAAAAGAGTTTTAAATATGTTTATATGAGTTAGTTTGAGAAAGAAGTACTATTCACAAAAGTTTCTTTTGAAAGAAGATTTTTAAGGAAATTATGTTTTGTATAGTAAATAATTGAAGCGATGATTTTAGCATATCATCATGAGCTTTATTTTATAAGATTGAGAAAATATGCATTCTTTTCACTGTTTTTAAAGAGTATAGAATCAAGCAATTGTTTTTGAAGATTTTTAATTAAAAGTTATTTGTTTTAAAAATTCTATGAGAGATTTGATGATATTTTAATGAGTATGATAGATTTTTCTTAAGTATAAATATGAGATGAGATTTTCTAGTAAAAAACGTATTATATGATTTTATTAGGAGATAGTCATAGTCATACAATTTATGATTTGTTCAGAAAATAAAGTCAATAAGTGACTAAGTATATGATGAGAGGAATGTTATTTAAAAGTTCTATATTATTTGAATTCTTTTGACGTCTGCTTATACATTTTTTTTTATAAAAAAGAAGGAGATACAGTGATACATTTTGTACTGTATACGAGATTAAATAAGGGTTCAAGGTAAATGTGCTACAAGATTGATGCTAAGTTGTCTCTGATGCTAAGGAAGGTCACATGATGTATAACAATTTTTCATGCATTAAAAGCATTTCATTTTTATGTATCTTGTATAAATTTTTAAATAATAAGTATGTTGAATATGAATCATTTATCTTTTAGTATGTTGTGGTTGATGAGGACGAAAGTCCCAAAAGAAGTTGTGATGAGAAATCTTTTTAGAAGTATAAAAATGTGTATTTTTGCAGGGGGTTTTGTTAAAATTATAGGGAAAACTCTGCCGGGTTTTCATTATAATTTTTCATATTTCATAAAAGATATAAATTAGAAATAATTTTTTTTATGAATATTTTTATCAGAGTGGCAGAGCAAAAGTGCAAGGAGATAGTTAATTGAAAGATTGTTCTCTTAGTGAACAGTTTTAGGCACGATTTATCCGTGTAGTTAGGGGTGGGTCGTGTCAAAAGCTGCCTTTGAGCTGATTCCAGAGCAAACGACGGAGGGATGAAAGAGAAGGCAGTTGCATGTAACATGAATAATTATTATAATTAGCTGTTTGTTTATCCTTTCAAACCATGGCCAAAGCCATCTGCACCTGTTTGCTTCCTTTAGTAATGATCTTCCCTGATGAACTTTGAATTAAGATAAAGAATTTTGAAATGAGAAAGAACTTGAAGTGTGAAAAATGCCTTTTCATTCCCAATGGAGATAGCATTTCGAGAGACACAATAAAACATGTTGCAAGTTCAGGTGTCTTGCACACCATATATGGTGTTAAAACGATGGATGGAATATCTATTAATGCTTTTCGACCCACAAGCCCTGGTCATAGTCCTGGAATCGGTCATTCCAATGACAAATAAGGCTTAATAGTAAGCTTGACATGTTTGTCGGAGAATAGTTGATTAGAGCGTACTAGATACAAATTTTATAATATAAAATTTAGAAAAAATTGAAAAAATAGATACAATTAGAGACCTGTAGTGAAAATGAGACACATCATGAAAAATTTTTATGTCATAGACACTTTCCGCACAAAATGACTAAAATACTCCTGAGAAATTAAATTTATTACAAAACTCTTCATTTCCCTCTTTTTCCATAGAATCTTCTGTCGTTGTCAAGCTTTCTACACCACTCGACACCGTTCGAAACACAGCAAGAGGAATCCAACACGACGATCGTTTAGGGATACAAGTAAGAAGACGCAGAGAAAAGCAAGAACCGACACTTGGGTAAGTTACTTCGTCGGTTTTTTTGCTATTTTTTATTTTTTGGTAGTTTTATGGATCGTTTGATGTAATTTTTACGTTATGAATGAAAATGATGTTTAGATTAGGCATAAATAGAGATTTATATATGAAATTAAACATTTAAATTTCTTAGGGTTTTGGGCTAGATTTTATGGATTTTTGAATTTGGGAATTGAGTTTCGGATCAATTTTTGTACTTATTCTGTGTTTATGGGCTAAATGAAGTATTATTAGGTTGATTTTGTGGTTTGATGTGTATTAAAATGGTAAAAACTGACGGTTTTTGTCGCGACAAAAACGATGATGAGTGTTAGTTTTATACTCGACACTCGATATTAAGTGTCGAGTCCTGTCGGATGCACCAACCGACACTCGTCATCAGGGCATGTTCGTAGACATCAAGTGTCGGTTTCGTGGAAACTGACATCACGATATCTCGAACTATGTCTTCGACACTCGACGTAGCTGTAATTAGGAATGTCGAGTGTCGGTTTTATGTAAAATGACCTGATAGCGAGTGTCGATTCGTGCATCCGATAGGACTCGACACGTTTGTCGGACGAACCAATTTTCACTTTCATCGAGTGTCGGTTTCTTTAACCAACCGACATTCGATGAAAGTGAAAATAATTGTGTCGAGTATCGGATACATCAACCGAAGAGTTTTACAATGTCGGATTCTAAATTCGAATACACCGCTCTGCAATGTTGGTTATTGTTGACGTACTAGATACTATTTAAAGGGTTGCTTTTCTGTTTCAAAGAGGACTTTTTAATATTCTCTTGTAAGGTTTCTAAGGAAATATAAAGGGCTAAGAAAAAGAGTTGTTCTTAGTGATAGTGTCACCCCCCGGACATCTCTTATTTAGAGATTTTAGGGGTGATTAAATGAGAATTTATACAAATTACGTCATCCATATCTCATAATTTTTTTTATTTTATTTTATATAAATACCTCGCAAGAATGCATTACAACTTATGACTATTTGTTCAAAATTAATTTTACATATACTGGTGATAAAATCAATACATCAGTTAATAGTCACCTAACAAAATCTCCCATTACATACTAGGAGAATCAAGACAGTTCCTAAAAATTATATGCATACTGACTCCAGACTCCCTAAGAAAGCTCTGGAACATCTCTAGGATGAGCATCCTTCTGTGTACCTGTAGAGGGAGGGGGGTGAGCATAAAGCCCAGTAGAAAAGTTCTAACATTATACGAAATTATTCAAATTCCACAAATATTCAATCACAGGAGTAAACATCCAATAATAATATATCAAACTATTATGTTCGTTCGCATATGAAATTTCTGTTCGTATTCCCCTTGGATCCATATACAGAACGGTCCATCCAAGGTCCAACACATCATATCAAAATATTCGTGTTCCCCTTGGGTCCGTATACAGAACGGTCCACCCAAGGTCCAACACCTCATGTCATTATATTCGTGTTTCCCTTGAGTCCGTATACAGAACGGTCCACCTAAGGTCCAACACCTCATATTATTATATTCGTGTTCCCTTTGGATCCGTATACAGAACGGTCTACCCAAGGTCCAACACCTCATATTATTATATTCGTGTTTCCCTTGGGTCCGTATACAGAACGGTCCATCCGAGGTCCAACACTTAAAATATAATATCCGCATTCTCCTTGGATCCGTATACAAAATGGCCCATCCAAGGTCCAATGCATACATTAACAGCCTTTCAATATCATTACTATGATAAATCTCAAGAAAATATGATTTTTATGCAAAATCCAAAACTTTTTGGGAAGTATACAGTCGATTTGGGGTGGTTCTGAAATTTTGCTCGACGCTCGACACTGTTCACTCGACAGCACTGTTCACTCGACATTGTTAACTGAAAATACTGTTCACTCGACATTGTTAACTGAGAATACTGTTCACTCGACATTGTTACTCGACATTGTTCACTGAAAATACTGTTCACTCGATACTGTTCACTGAAAAAACTGTTCACTCGACACTGTTTACTAAAAATACTGCTCACTTGATACTGTTCATTGAAAACACTGTTCATTCGATACTGTTCACAGAAAATACTGTTCACTTGACACTTGATACTGTTCATTGTCGAGCGAAACACCAGAATCGAATTCCAGAGTTGGTTCAAAACGTTCCATTTCCAGAATTCAACTAAAAATTCACCAAAAATCCGTTTGAACTCCAAATTCAATTAAATTAGCGGCTATTTAAAGCTTAATCTGTCTATTTTCTTACACAAATAGAAAATCATGCAATTCTCAATCCAGAAAAATGCATCCACTCAAACAACACAAGACAGTCACATACACTACAAGTCCTCACAAAAATATTTCTACTCCACTTCATCAACACTTCAATTCACATATAATTCTTCATGCAATCACAATAAACAACTTGCAATAAGTAACTTCACTCATAATTCATCATCCAAGCAACCAAGAAATCAAGTCAAAACATGTCACATACAAAACAACAATATCAATTCAACAACAAAACACATAACATGAAGTAAGTATAGTGTTAGAATCTCCTACTTGTTTTTCCAAGCTAAACTTCTTGAAATTTTTCCTCTATATTCTCTCTCTCTTCTTCTTTTTCTCTTCTTTTCTTCCTGGAACCGTGAACTTCTTCTCCTCCTCTCTTCTTTTCTTTTTTTTTTTCTTCCCCTTAATTCTAGAAAACCCCATCTCTTATATACATAAGGCCTTGGCTCAATGGGCCTAAGTCCAACAATTTCAAATTCAAGCCCAATTCACCCTTACCAATTCCAACACAAGCCCACTTCTATTATCCAACCCAATTCTCATAAAATTACTCAAATACCCTTAGTCATATTTTCTAAAATTATAATATATATATATATATATATATATTGGAATTCCACAGATAGAGAGTATAATAACACCTTGTAATCTGTTTTTCTTTATAGTGAAATTCTTCTGCAGCATTCCCACTGAATATAGGTTTTTCTTGAACTGAACCACTTAAATCTTGGTGTTGTCTCTTATGTTATTCTTGCTTGATTGTTGCATTGATTTCTCTATTGTACTTTGTTATTGCTTGATTCTTGGTGGAATTGGTTGGCAAAGATCTTGGTTTCACAACACTACACTTAATTGATTTGAATGCCCAATGCATAGCAAGAACACTTTGAAAGTGGTGAAAGTAATGGAGAAGTAGTTTTGAAAATCTAGAGAATTCTATATTGCCTTGAACATCAAAGAGTCACGTGCATATAATTTATGAGATAAATTTACTTGTAATGTATTCATGCATTTAGAATTTCTATTTAATTGATTAGATACATGTTTATCATTATTTTATGCATCCTAAAAAATCTATAAATAGGCTCGTAATCAAGTGTTCATGTAGAGAGACAAAATCTTTCTCAAGAGAGTGATGGAAAAGACAAATTAGAAGATACCTTTTACCATCCTCTCTCTACCTTTTATCTTATATTACTGCTCCAATATTATATCTTAATCTATCCTAGTCCTCACCATCCACCAAAGATCATGGGCGTACACAAATATGCTCAAAATCTTGTTTGTTGTTCAGTTTAAAATTTTAATAAAATGGTTGATTTTAAGGGTGGGCATAAATAACCGACCCAATCAAACCCGATTGGGTTTACCCAATATGATCGGGTTGTGATGAGCTCTATATATAATTTTACCCAAAGTCGGGTAGTGAGAGGGCATTTTTGTCAGGTTTGGGTTTTTTTCGGGTATTATAATCCTAACACGAATATGACCCGAACCAATCATATTTTGTTAAACAAAAAATTATTTTGACATGTGTTACGCTTTTATTGGCTAAAATAGCACCATATATCTTACCACACACAATCCAATTATGTAAAAGCTTTCTTTCCCCAAATTAAAAAAACCCTGGCCGTCACTTTGAGTTTGAAACATAAACTTCTTCTCCTCACTCTCTCCTTCATTGCTGCCACCACCATACTGCTACTGCTACCTACCCTTCATGTCACCTGCTCCCTTTTCATCACTGATCAACGTCCAGCCTACTTCCAAAGTGTTGTTCAACAATTGATTAGAGTCTTCTATTTTATTTTATTTTTTTCTTCTTGTTTCAAAAAGCAAAAATGTTAGATAATCCAATGTTAGCTCCACCCTACTGTCGTCCACCTCTTCACCTCATCAACCCATTGTTTGTCATCAATCATTGACTAAGTTGCCGACAAATTTTTGGACATAGCTGTAATTGAAATTGTAGTTGAAGTTCTTAGTTGTTTGAAGATTTAGCTGGTGCCGTATGTGTAAGAAACCTTCTCGAAACCAAACTGTTCTATTTTTTCGTTCTTGGTTTTCCCATTTCTTTCCCATAAGTCTATCATACGAGTGTGCTAGAGGCTAAAGGTATTGATTGATGATCCTTCCTAAACCTATAGCAATGCGAATCACCGATCAATGAATAGGCTGCTAGCATATTGCTATTCAACCACCGAGAGTTTTCTTTTTTTTGGCTTTATTGTATATTTTCTTGATTAAAAGAGAAAAATGTTAAATTATTATTTGCTTTTTATGTAATATGTATCATGATTTGATGCTAAGAGTAATATAACTTGTGTTGGTATTAAGCTCTTTGAAATTTAAAACTTGAAACTTGTTGGCGACTGATTTGGTTTGGAAGGAAAAGAATGGCAGTGAGGGAGAAAGAGAAAGAACGAAAAAATTGGTTTTAGAGACTCGACAGACTCGAGTTAACCCAAACCGAACCAAATGAGGTCGGGTAGCATGGGATACATTATAGAAAATACCTAAGTTTGGGTACAATTAGGGATGTCAAAATCCCGGGGCCGGGCGGAGGACCTCAATCCCCGACCCCGACCCTGGTATGTCATTTAATTACCCGACCCCAGAAAATTCTCCGAAAATTTCGAGGTCGGGGCCGAGCTGGGTTGAGTAATTTCATTCCGAGTCCAGGCATATTAATTCCCCGGGATACTCCCTAGATTTACTGTACTTATATATATTTTTTTTGCGAGCTTTTATTAATTTGGTAGGTGTTGCCTGGTGGTGTGGTACTCTTGGAACATATATGTGGTACTGGGTTTGAATCACTTGGTTTGCTTCATTTATTTTGCCAAGTCATTTTTCTACTTTATATATAAATTTGCTTCATTTTTAAACATGCTCAGTGGCGCAGCTTGGTGGTTCACTTGCTTTGTTTTGGGTATCTTAGGTCCCAGGTTCGAGTGGCCTGGTTTTTGTTTTTTTTGAAATTTGAATGAGCTAAGTTGGGCTGGGCTTGAATTAGAAATGGGCTGGACTAGGCTAAGTTGGACTGGACTTGAATTATAAATGGCCTGGATTCTACATAAATTAAATAAAATACATATTATATTTATTCCGCTTGAATTAGAAATGGGCTGGACTAGGCTAAGTTGGACTGGACTTGAATTAGAAATGGGCTGGATTCTACATAAATTAAATAAAATACATATTATATTTATTCTGGGCAAGGGCCGAGCCGGGGCTCCCCGGCCCGGGGATTTCTCTCCCCATCTCCGGCCATACTCCTCGAAAATCTGGGTAATTCCTCGGCAAGACCGGGCCGGGGATCCGGGTACCCGGCCCTGCCTGGGTAATTTTGACATCCATAGGTACAATTCTCAAAAGCCAATGAGTGTTTGGGTCATGTCGGCTTTGACTAATCCTGACCCGACCCAAAGTATGCCCACCCTCAGTTGAGTTCATTTTAGAAAGTAAGTCGAGCGAAGTGTTTGAATTTCAGTCATTGTACTTAATTAGTCTCTGTCCGAATCTTGCTTTCATTTTTGGCAGGGTGTTTCAAATATTTAAACTAGGCTCTCCTCTCTCCCTAAAATTTTTACAATCCTATCCATTAATAAGAAGAGATAAATGGTGTCAGCTAAGACATTATATCATGATATTCAAAACTTAAAATTAATTAGTATATTACTATTGTAGAAGATACGTTTCTTCATTTATTCGTGGCATTAAAATTAATATACAAAATTTATAAGTTTGGTATTTTTTTTCTCAAATAAATAATTGTTATAAATTCAAATTAAATTTTGTATACGAAGTGATGTAATATGAATCTTTTATAATTGTCACATCATTCTTAAACTTATTTTTGTAATTTATGATAAATAATTGTCATATTATTCATCTTGAACTTATTAATTTACGACAAAAAATAAACTTATAAATTCTTTTATACGGATTGATATGGTATATATGATGCAATTGGAGAAATGAATTTAACAATTAAATAACATAAGAGATAATGCAACATTAATACAATAATCTACTTCAATTTTTATAATTAATTTATAAATATAACAGAGATACTCTTCATTGTATATGTGTGTTATGAAGCAGGTAAGGATATATCATATAATTGAGGGTTTCTTATTACATCAATTAATTTCTTATTTGTCATGCCGTGGAGATCCTGCAAAAAAAAAAAAAAAAGGAATCTCGGCCGGAGATGATAATTGATGCATGCGACTGGCTTGAGAGAATTAAATATAGGAACTAATTAAGAAGCATGCACCCTGTTTTTCAAAGTGTCGATCATTCTTCCCAGATAACTCTGTTAAACGGTATAATCAAATAATAGGATTACTTCAATGACAACATGCGCTATTATTTCTAAACCTGGACAGCAAGAAATTATAGATATTAAAATAAAGAATACTAGCAAGTTTGCTATCTTGAATTTGGTCCGTCTAATGTGGGTGGCTATTCGTCCAAAATAACATGCATTTTCCTTTTCTTAACCAGACCTCTGCTCCTAAATTGCGAATTTTGTCTCAAAGCTACAGATTTTCGTGTTTCAAAGGATATCATATATTTAGTATCATGCTTCATAATATAGACGGCGATGCTTACGAATCCACATGTCCTACAGTTTAATGCAAATAAAGAAAAGATACGAACTAATGTCATCTGTCTACTATAGATCTAAAATATATGACTTTGTTCGTTTATGAATCCAAATCCTGTTTTTTATTCTGTATCTTTTTTAATGTAATTTATATTCAATCTCAACCACATATTTTTTTTAAAATTCAAAATAATTTAAAATCAACTACATATTCCTAAATTCAATTGAAAATAAAAATAACGGATTCATAAACGAACATACTCTATGTTACCTTGAAAAAATGAGACAATTGAGATCCATGATGAGCCATAAAAGAACATATATCATAAATTTTGCTCATTTATTATGGATGTAAAGACAAATTAAGGAAAGAAGAAAACATGTTTGAGAATATAAAATACAAAAATTTTATCACGATGATCCTCGATCGGAGCACGTACTTGGATTTGTATCTAATTAAATCATGATCTTTTCGCATTTTCCTAATTACTTTGATTGTAATTATTCGTCAATATCACAATCTCTTCTGGTAATACTACACTGCTTGGAATTGGGCATTAATGCAATACTTCAAATATAAGAATAAAAATTTTGATACATAATAATTACAAGTCTACGCTATATGGGCGGCCTATGGATTTAGACTAGGATGTTTATGTAAACACTCTTAATTTATCAATGTCCCGTGAATCTGGCCGAACGGATGAATGGGGATTCGAGAGGAAGGGTAGCCAGAGATTAAGGTTTTGTTACCGTACAATAATTGTAATGTAGCGAAAAAAAAAAAATAAATGAATGAATAAAAATTATATATAAAAAAATCATAAATAAAAAATATGTAAAAATAGTAAATACAATTTTTTTCATTGGTTTGTAATTTTTAGACATATATTTACGTTTTTTTACAATATAATTATTATATAATATAATTATTGTATTGTAGCAAAACTCCAAGATTAATTATAATTATATTATCTTCTAGCAATTGCAAAAGGCGCGAGTACTGTCAGTCTGTCACTCACAAGCACGTTTGCTTGGTTTATAGCCATTAATTAAAAACAACCAACCTCGTACACAACAGCCTAGCACAAGGAGAATCAAGTGGCCATCGCACTCTAGCTAATTCAATATTTAACTGCAAGTTACTTTAGATTCCTATAAGGATTTTAGTGGGGAGGAGGTTGCGGGGCCCCGCACGGGGTTCCCTGACTCGAGGAGCCAACCAGATACG
Organism: Boswellia sacra; assembly: GCA_013180625.2. Classification (NCBI taxonomy): domain Eukaryota; kingdom Viridiplantae; phylum Streptophyta; class Magnoliopsida; order Sapindales; family Burseraceae; genus Boswellia; species Boswellia sacra. The sequence continues at coordinate 54,663 of SNVD02000038.1, read as the reverse complement.
AGCACTCTTTTTTGGTGGACGGAGAAGATCATTAATATCTTTAAGGAGTCACGACAGATGATATTTAGTCAAATTACGGCTTCAATTCATACCATCCATTATTATCAAAATGTGGTTGCATCAGTGGCAGCTATAACAAATAAATTTTTCCTTAAGTGCAGTTTTGCACCTAGTCTATAGCTGTTCCAAAAATGTTGTTTAGAATTTCAGAACAAACTACTAGAATCAGCAAACCAGCAACGAAAAGCTCAAATAATTTCCAAGGTAGAAGGTAAAATACAGATTCAATAAAATTGCAATGTTTTTGCAAATCTCTGTATGATACGATGAAGACCCTAATTGGCTGACATGTGAATCTAATTTCAACTCTTTTTTTTTTAAAAAAAAAAAAAGAGGAAACTTGGAAGATAATAAAGCCATTGTTGAAATTAATATATTTGACGACCCCACCTGCCCAACCCACTAATAAAATGCAACAACCAAATATCATTAGATGGCAGCATATTTCGGTGTCATATAATTAATGTATAAGTTACAGATTTTGTTTCAAAGACCTTTTAAATTATTCGTTCTCACCACTTTAGCAAGGAATCGTTTTCAGAGGCCAAATGATGCATATTCAACACAATATTTGAAAGTATACAACAAGAACATAAACAAAAAATTATGTTAAAGGACAGGAGTTTGACTACAGTGCATCTGCTATATACATATAGTACAATTCACTTTATATAAAAGTCGTAAATTGATATATAAAAGTAGTAAACGAATAAATAAAAGTTGTATTTACAACCTTTATATACTTATTTACAACTTTACAACTCTTATATACTCATTTATAACTTTTATATATGGATTTACGGTTCTTATACAAAATAAACAGTGATTGTATGGGTACAGCTACTGTACCCAAGCCATTTCCTAAAGGACAGAAGAAACAATTGAAAATCAACATATATTTTACTCGAATTCGTCTAGCAATATGGTTTTGAGCTTGCACACGACCCATCAACATAAAATAATATACGCTTGAAAGTGGATGGTACAGGAGAATCTGTGTTTGTTTTGTGCATTTCGGTGGTAGAGGGACGCTCCAACTTATTAGCTAATTTTTGTATTCTAAGGATATCTTATATATTAGTTCTGCAAACCATCTGCTTGAAAAAACTGATTAAATACTTGCCACCCTCACAACATTCAAACAGCATAAAGCAACAATTCAGTACATCGAGAGGTCGTTTGGTATGGGGTTTTGTCACCGTGAGAATGGAAAACTGAAACCTACCCTGTGTTTGGTATCCTTATTACGTTTTAGTAACCTATCCACAGGTTTCAGATGACTGCCTAGAGAGATAATATGAAACTATCCCATTCTTAGAGTTTGAGATTACTAGGAATCAATTTCCCATCTCTATCTTCACAGTAGACAAACCATCACCATATCTCCAAAATCAATACACCACCAACTAAAATCCCATTTCAATATCAACGAACCATAATCCATTTCAACATCAACAAACCAAAATCCCAAACTCAAACCCATAAAAAATCAACTTTTTTTTTTTAAAAAAATTAAGAGTTGTTGTTGGTCGGTGACGGCTGGAGACTGAGAGGCGTTACTTTAAATTAAGAGTAGCAAATTTTTTCATAAACAGAAATTTCTCTGTCAAACCTTAATAAAGAGATTACAGTTAATTAGATGAACTTAATGAGTTTATTTTGCTTACAAATTTAATTCTTCAAATGATTAAAATTAAAGCTTGAGAAACAATATTATAATAGAGAACAAAATCAAGTCAGGCATAGTTCAATCCATGTAACTGATCTTGATGCTAAAGATTATACGGATTAATTCCTTAAATAAAGGGTCAAAGATATCATTTTAGCATACCTTAATAAGAAACAATAGAGATTAGTCCCTAAGAAATCATTTCGTCTAATAGAGATGTGTGTTATGCTTACCTAAACAAATTTGAGAAAAATAGAGATCCACAGTGACTTAATAACTTGAAAATGACGATATACTTTGCACACTTATCATGTAAAGAGAAAGAAAGAAAAAACCATGTTGATAACACAAAGTGCCTGCATTTTAATCAAATTATATGTCACGTTACCCTCCGTGAGAGCACGCATAAATTAATTTGCATTTTATTACATCATTTTCTTTTCTCATTTTCCCAGTTACTTGGAATGTATTTGTTCGTCTATCACAATCTCTTCTAATAATATTTTACTGTTTGGAATTGAAAATTAAAGCAATACTTCAATACAGAATAGACATTATACATAATAATGACAAGACTGCGCTTGGCCTTAGTTATAACATTTAGATATGGGATTCGAAAGCAACGTAGGATATCTTTGTCTACAAACAAAAGTCATGACTATCACACACAAGCACGTTTGCTTTGGTTTAGAGCCATTAGAAACAACAAAACCTTGCACGCTACAGCCTGCTACAAGCAACTAAAATCAAGAGAATCAAGTGCTCTTTGTACCCTATAGCTACTTCAACATTCAATTACAAATTAATTACACTCTTCCAAAGATTAGTGGGAGGAGGCTACAGGGGCTAGCAGGCGCGGTTCCCTGATATGTGGAGCCAACCAGAGATACGAGTAATCTTTTTGGATGCACGGAGATCTTTTTGGATGCCAAAGAAGATTCATAAATATCTTTAACAAGTAAAAAATTATCATATTTAGTCAAATTACGGCATCAATTTAAACCATCCTTTATTTTCAATGTGTTTTACCGCGGTTTTGGCCAGCTGTAAAAGGTCTATTTTCTTGTAGTGCGGTTTCCTGATTTGTGGAGCCAATCAGAGATACGAGTAATCTTTTTGGATGCATGGAGATCTTTTTGGATGCCAAAGAAGATTCATAAATATCTTTAACAAGTCAAAAATTACAATATTTAGTCAAATTACGGCATTAATTTAAACCATCCTTTATTTTCAATGTGTTCCACTGTGGTAGCTAACTACAAATCAATTTTTCCTTTAGTGCATTTTTGCGTTCACTCAGCCTATAGTGCTTGCACAGCTATTCCGTAAAATATTGTTTAGAACTCAAAACTAGAATCAGCAATGCAGCAATATGAATGAATAGCTCAAAGTAATTTTCAAACTAAAAGGTCAAATGCAACTTCAATGGGTTATGATTAATACTTGCTGTTCCCAGATCTCTGTTTGATATCATGAATCTAATTGGCCGACATGTGAACCTAATTTTAACAAACAAAAAGAAACATAAATGATGGCTAGGCCATTGTTGTGATTAACGTAGTTGAAGACCCCAGCTGCCCAACCCACTAAAAATGCAACCAGTCAATGTCCTTACTCATTAGATGGTAACATTTGGGTGTCCGTAGTTCACAAGGGGTTGAATATGCGTTACTTGTCCTAATTTAACAAGTAATGCTTATTCAACCTATTTGAAAGTCTGCAACAAGAACACATAAGAAAAATTAAGTTCAAAGGACAGAAGATTGGAGGAGAGATGTATTTCATTTTGAATTCGTCTAGTTCTGATCAGCTTGCACTCGAGCCATCAACATAAGATAATATCCACTTTCAAGTGGTTAGTACAGCAGAATCTCTGTCTGTTTGGAGCATTTCGGTGGTGATGGACGCCTCCAACTCATTAGCTAATTTTTGTATTCTAATGCTAACTCATATATATATCTTAGCTCCTCAAACCGTACCTACTGAACAAGAAAATAAATAAATAGCTTACCGTTCTCTCAACATGTAGAACAACATAAAAGCAACATTTTTTCGGCACATTGAGAGGTCAAGGATCAACTAATACTTCCTTAGGTGGCTGTGTTTCTAAAAAAGAAGAAAAATGTATAGTCAATTCCTAGCTAGTCAGTTCACTGTTTTCAGTCACACATTGCTGTATGATTGTTAAGAAAAGATATAATTAAATTAAAATTAAAGTAATTAGAATAATATTATGCTTAGAACTAATGGACGACAATATTCAAAATATGGACAAAGATCGATCTTCAAAAGATTTAATGAGGGGCCTTTTAATTTTTTTTTTAATTTTTTTTTTTTTTTTTTTTTTTTTTTTACATACAAACCGTCCAAATTGGTATTGCTGCCGGTCCACATACTTAGTTTATGACATGATTAGCCCTAATTAAGAATCCTTACACCGCATACCTTTCGTGATTATAAATACCTAAAGAGTCGAAAGCTTGTTATCATCTTGCTGGATTCGATCTCCTTATAACATATAACTCCCGCATTTCCGTAGTAGCAATTTGAAAGGCTCTAATTCTATCTTCCAAGTGCAATTCTGTTCAGGTGATTCGTTAACCCCTCTCCAAATATGGCGGAAATCCCATCCCTATATAGATCTGTTTTTCTTTTTGCCCTAATAGCATGCCATGCTTTTATTTCGGCGGAGGGACGGCAAATGAAGTCGATGAACAAGAAGGAAGCAACTGCTGTTGAGAAAGAATTTCAAAGAGAAACACCTGAAGGCAGCAGCATCAATTTGAACCAGAGTGCTGCAGAGCGCAAAGAAGATTTTCATCCCTCACAGCCTAGCCGTGATCACATTACTAGCGCTGAACACAACATACCAGCGAAGAAAGAAATATTCCCACCCATCAGTTTTGGCGATGCAGCTGCTGTATACAAAGATGATTTTCGACCAACAACACCAGGTAACAGTCCTGGTGTTGGCCATAAGCATGGAAAAGTCAAAGAAGATGATTTTCGACCCACAACACCAGGTAATAGTCCTGGTGTTGGCCATAAACATGCAGAAGAGGAAGAAGATGTTGAATCCAAGGTACCAGATGACAATAGCCTTAGTAGTGCTGAACAGTCTCTTACGGGATTTCAGAATGATTTCCGTCCCACAGCACCTGGACACAGCCCTGGCGTTGGCCATTCTCTTTCAAACAAAAAAGCTGTACCAAAAGCGTAGGCATGCAAGTACACACGTTAAGCAATCTAGTTGGCACGAAGAATTTCTGCTATTTGATATGTAAATACTTCTATTTCTCCGTGTTTGTTTAGACTGGAGTACGGAGTCTCTCAGCCGCCACTTTGTGTTGTTTAAGAAATTTGGAAATAAATGGTGTTTCATATCGTTATAATATTCCCTCTCTCTGTCAAATCTAAAGAGTCACCATCATGAACGAAAAGGAAATAAAATGTATATAATATATCACTCTTAAAATTAGACTAGTTCTTTCATATTCATTCTCGAACAAATAACTCAGTCGATATCAACGTACTCAAAACTCAAAGTGAAGTGTGTTCCTTTAAAAAAAGATTATCTAAGTGCCTATCTATCTATTTTCGGAAAAATCATTAATCTTTTTCACAAAATACACAATTGTTACTGATAGGTAAATAGTGAAAGAGGTGAATATTTATTAGGGTTACGAAGTTATTTTAAAATGGCTCCCTCTCATCAAAATACCTCTATTATCAACTAATTCTGATATATATTATGGTTATGCATGCATTAATTTGATTAAATAGTCTTCCGTATATAAAGTTAGTGTTAATAGACATCTCTTCTATACTTTGATTAGTTTCATTCTTTACTTCTTATTTGTTTGGTGTCGTTTAGTTTATCAAAATTTTTTTTTCTTCAACACCTTGGCTGCACAAAATACTAACGCAGCCAATTTGCACAGTTCTATGGTAAGTCTTCAGTTTAGTGCTTAGTTAAAAATAGAATTAGCCACTTTAATTCATTTCTTTCAACCATGGCAAACGTCATTTGCATCAGTTCGTTTCTTATAGTAATGATCTTTTCTAATGAACTTTGCATAGAGGGAAGGACTTTGGAAATGAGAAAGAATTTGAAGTGTGAAAAATGTCTCTCTTCAGTCCTGACGGAGAGAGCATTTCGAGACACCATAAAACATGTTGCAAGTCCAAGTGTCTTGCACCCTGTTGTTAAAACTATGGATGGAATATTCGTCGATGCTTTTCGTCCCACAAGCCCCGGTCATAGTCCTGGAGTAGGTCATTCCAATCACAACTAAGGCATTAATATGCAAGCTTCAGATATTGGTAGGAGATATTAACTGATTTCTAGCGTAATAGTTATAGTGGTTGGAATATGTCATTGTTGGAGTACTTTTTTATTCGCTTTTCCTGTTGTTGTTTTATTAGATTATGCATTTCTATGTATCTGTACTTCTTATTTTGATGTTTTATGTCGTTTTAACAATGTAAGAAGGCTCTGAAGTCTTATGTCTAAAGTATGGCTTAGTATTTTCCGTCGTGTCTTTCATAGTCTACAAGTTTCATATGTGATCTCTCTCCCCCTATCTCCCCATATTTATTCATTTCCCTCATTGATAATAATCACCGAAATCATGCACGCACAAGTGCATAGCAGAAAAAACCAGAAATTAATTAATGAGATAAAATACAAGCCGCTAGCCTGCTAGCCTTTTCAAAATATATATGCTTGAATTATATACTAAGGACTATTGCATATTTCACAAGAGGAATATTTTGGCGAAGTGATATTTATTCGCCTAGTTGACTAGGGAGAGAATTTCCTGTATAATACATACTTAACTAGATAATTTGTAAATCACGTACTGAATATATTTGCGTGGATTCCTACTTGAGAGAGGACAATATTGTTTGTTCAGCTAAAAAAGAGAGAATATATATGTACAAAAGGTGTAGGCTAGCTAGCTAGAGCTACCAACGGCTATTATACACGATGAATGTTATGGAAGTTCAACATATTTTGAAGGCGTTTAGGAGGAATTTTCATTAAAAATTACTGTGAAATTAAGAGTCAATAATGAAATGCAGAGCACATGTTATTATGCAAATCAAGAAATCCTCTATTTTAGGATGAAGAAATGAAGTGCAATTCAATTTTTGAATGGTTAAATCATTTATAAATATGTGATTTAAACCATGTTAAGATTTTGGGTTATGACCAGAACAAGGTCTGTGAAGCAAGGCAAGCGTCCAACGGAATTAAGATCCTTAGGAAAGAGTACACTTTGATAATAAATACCACATATCACATTGATAAAATAGTACTAGTGGACTGGAGTGTGATTAACTGGGATCCACTACTTATTGTCTGGAAAACCGGACTGAACTAACAATAAATCATATATAAAGTACAAGATCCTCCCCAACTTGGGTGAAACGACCATTGATATTTGATTCTTTTATTCGCTCTCGCATTAACCGCCAACGAATCTTTGACCTTAATTTGGAGGCTACTGAACATGTTAGGGCTGGCAAACGCTTCCCTTTTTTTAATATTTACACACACACACACACACACATATGGGGGGTCAGCAAAAGGTTGTATCTCTGGTTGTAAAGACTGGTTTGAAAATAATAAATTATATAAAAGATGCCTAGGAAACCGTCCGAACAAGTAGTGCCATAGTTAGTGATCAGAAGATGCACGTGGAATAGTTGGGGTAGGACAATCTCTTTCATTTTAAAAAACCCAAGTTTGCAACTACAAACCCTTGGATTCACTAACGTTAAGGATAGGAATATCAATAGTCAACTTGATGAAACATCCAATAACTCGAATGATCGACTTCACGCGTTCTATAATTATAAATACCTTATGAGTATATTACGTACTTTAGACATGTGATCAGACTATTTATATAGACAGCAGATAGACAGATTAGCAGATTTTTGTTGTAATGTTGTCTTCTGATTTAAATAATCACTTCCCTTCACATAAACCCCTCATACATAGTATCACCAAAAATATATATATATATATGTCAACAAGGACTCACCACATAGCACAGTTGTGCAATGATTGATTTTTATTAACATCTATTACAAGACTGGTAGTAAATAAGATAATCTCTCAGTTTAAACAGATTATTATACTTGTCTTAATCTTTTTCTAACTCGTGATCAAGATCTAAATAGATGTTTCGATTAAATTTATTGAACAAGGTAAGGAAGACAGTTGATATTGCATAAATAAAGATATATACAAATCATATTTACACCTTTAATGCCCATGCCATGGCATTTGCCCAGAACGCTTGGAAAGTGATTGCCAAGGGCACTTGGGAAGAGGCAAAAGGTTGCCAGGGGCACTTGGAAAGAGGCAAAAGGTTGAGTTCAGCGCAAGCACTAAGTCGCGCCAAGTGCATGCGGACAAGCAAGGTGGAAGTTGTTGATGATTTTCAACTGACGTCACTAAACACAGACAAGGGTCCGTCATTTTAATTTATTTCAAATACTGAACGACCCTTGCTCTCTTGAATATTGATCGCTGTAATAATTAAACAGTTGTTCAGATATGCATGTGAGTAGGAGATTATGCAACTGTTTACAAGCATCTTTTGTTCCATTAATTTTCTTCTATATATATAGACACACACAAGTAACGTTGGATAAAAATATTTTAATTTAAGATTATTGTGATTATTTTTATCATTTGTTTATTTTAGGATTTAATTAAATTATAACTTTAATATCTAGGAATTTTGACTTAATTAAATATTTAATTTCTCATAATTTGACTCAAATTTCAATATGTTTAGACTAGTATAAATTAAGTGTATTAGTTATTTAAATTCTTAAGCTTGTTATAAATTAATTATTATGAATAAAGAATTGTTTTCCCCTAATTGATGCTAGGTTTCTTGTTGAAAGATCGTTGATTGAGTGTTGAGCGGATGATTGTTTGGGTGATTGTTTGAGTTTGTAGTTGGTAGTTCTTGGATTTGGTTTTTTCTTGTTACAGTCCCCCATCAATATATATCCAGCACTTGACAACATAAAACATGGTGTCAAGGGAGTAGTGTGAATCACACCTATGTGGAAGAGAGTGAAAACAAACTCTCAGATTTTTTTTTTTTTTGCTTTTTTTAATGATCTCAAATGGTTTATTTTTCAATCCGTGTTAAGACCATTATGGGATTGTTATTGCTTAAAATATAACAATAACAATCCAAGTCTTTATTAAAAATTTTAAAAACTGTTTATAAAAAAAAAATCCAATTTTATAAACGACTCCAAAAACAAGGCTCAGATGCTTTTGGAAACTAACTTATACTTTTGATATAGAAAATATATAAATTAGTTTTACTAGAAAAATAAAACTAAATTGCCCTTATCTGTTAAAATAATATTTAAAAAAAATATATCAAAGGTCTTTGAAGGGGTCATCCGACTACCTACCGCCAAAGGTCTTTTTCTTTATTTATATCTCAACGTTCCTCTGATGATTAACAAGCCCCAACATCTTCCAATCTTTTTGAGATATCCCGCTTCTATCATTAAGACAGACTATGAATTTCAAGTCCAAGTTATGGGCAATCTTTTGCAAGCCGTAGGCCTAGAATTAGAGCAAGACATTTGAGTCGAAAGAAAAAAAAAATATTGTGTTGTTGTGAAAGGTTAATCAAATTATTATTGGTCTGTTGGACTCATTAGAACTTACTTTTATGACCCAAAAAAAAATAATGTTAATCACAATTGATCCCTCTAAAAATTTTTAGGTAATCGATCTGCTCTTGTTGCTAGCGTAATTTAATTATTTAACCATGCATGCCTGCTGTAAATTTATATTCTCGCAGCCAAATAACTTTTTCAGAAGAAGTAGTGGTTAATCTGGCTAGGGAGTTAACATTCTAAATTCTAAGGCTAGGGCTGCTAAAAAGATGCATAAGATAATGGGTTTAGCACGACCACACCTTTTGGTTGGAAGTCGGGTTGAGAGTCGCAATATAAAGAAAAGTCGAAAGAGGGACAAAAGATTCAAGACAAATGCATTCAAATGTGAATGGTGGGGCTAGATGTACCGACCTTGTCTTCTTAGAGTCCCAAAATGTTCTCAGGTATAATGGTCTCCGAATTTGTAACTACAATAACAAAATTCAAAAGATGCTCAATATATTCTCCCGCTCTTGGTGATCCATTTGCAGCTTTGTTTGGATAAAAACATATATCAAAATATTTGGTAATAAATTATTATATCATCGAGTAATTAGTCAAGGTATGAATGTATAATATGATACATATTTTCCTGAATTATGATTTTCCTGATATACGGAAGTTTTTACTTGTGACATTTGCAAGATGATGTGTGTTCTTTTTAAGATTGCATGATGATATAAATCCTTTATAGTTTAATAATTTTTTTAACTATTTAAGGTAATATTCTTAACGGAAACGAAATTCTTATGTATTTAGCACGCATGCCTTTATCTAATTAACTATATCGAGAAGTATTAATTAAGAAAAAATCGACCAGGATAATATTTTAAATCCAATGAACATAATCACATAATGGATCCCAGTGAACCTGTATGATATGACGCATCTTGCAGGTTAAGCATGTGCAATTCAAATTTATGTATGTAAAATAATTTTTAAGGTTCTATATCACCCACTCTCTCAAGTCTCATGCCTATAAATATCAACGAGCCGAAAGCGTTTAGGCATGCAATTTGCTTAGTGCAGCCTGATAATTTGCAAGGTCCCACAACAAGCAAGTTGCATGTTTGCTTACTAGTTGCTTTATAAGTTCCCTATTTCTCTATCTTTGGCTAGTTGCTTGCTCAGTTGTTAAAAGCTTTCTCTGTATCTGTATGGCCCCAAATAAGTTAATATTTGCTTGTATTTTCCTCGTATTGATTTTCTGCCGAGAGATTCGATGTATTGAGGGAAGGCATTTAAAGTTAAAGAGACAAAGTCAATTCCCAATGAGTCAAACTCTCGGAAAAATCCTTGAAAAAGAAACAAGAAAGCTTGCTGGGCAGTTCAGTAACTTGCATGGAAAGGAGCACACCAGTGTTAAAGCAACGAACGCTAATGTGTCTCCACCTACAGCTCCTAGTGTGGAAGTGGGTAAGTCTTCCCCTCCACCCCCACCCTCACCCCCAAGACAAGCAGATGACTTCAGGCCCACTGCCCCAGGTCATAGCCCCGGTGTTGGCCATTCCCTTTAAAAGTGGGGCTGCTACGTTGCATGGTAATCCTGCTTGCAAGCTACATTTATTTGTTGGAGTACGGTGTGAGATTGTGCGTATTAATTTACCTAAAATTCAAAAAAATAAAAAATAAAAAGGTTCGTGTGCTCATTAAAATGAGATTTATCATTAGTTGCTTAAACCATTTGAGTAACCATTTGAGTAAATGGTTCAATGCAATGTAATTTCAGTACTTCTACCTAGAGGTTTATGTGTTCGTAGAGAGAGTGTGTATTATTTAATGATTTTTGAGTGCTGTAAAGCCATTTAGGCAATGTATTGTACGTAATCTAAAGTTTCTTATTACTTTAATTTAGCTGTTTATCTTCCCTTTTATCGGCATCTTGATTTCCCTCTCAGACGATATACCCTTTCGACCCCATTTAATTTTCAGCTTTCTCAGCCGAACTACTTTTATAAATGATAATTAACGCATGCATTTAGCTTGAGAGAATTAACAAGAACTAAGAGATGCATGCACCATTTTCCGAAGTGTATGTTGCCCGCTCTTCCCAGATAACTTTATTAAACTCCATAACCAATTTATAAATTAACCTTGACAGCACACAGAGACGTTTTATTAGAAATGATAGATATTCAATGAGGAATACTTTGCGAGTTAGCCATCTTAAAAATTCGATCGTTGATATTTGGAGTCTGTCGTCCCCAATAACATTTTTCAATTTCTTGACCCTGCCGAAAAGTACCACTGAAGTATCATGTTTGTAATAAGTTAACTATTGTTACTTTCCTTAGAAACCCTAGGTAATTAGAGAAGAGAATATTATTAAAAGCAAAATAAAGAGATCATGCAAGTAATTAGATCAACTTAATGAACATTATCCCTTATAAACTCAATCCTACAAACAAAAATTAAAATGACGCTTGAGGTACAGTTGTACAAGGGAAATAAAATCAAGAGAATCTATAATTCGATCAATCTAACCGATCATGTTAATATAGAAGAGAATGATTAATTTCATAAAATAGCTGAAGGGTAAGAAAGAACCACGTTATATACTTATTCCGAAATTACGAGCGCAGCATGTTGCCTTATAGAACAATAGGAATCTGTGATGAGCCATTAAAGAGCAAGGAGGAAGAAAGCCAAGTTGGAGAATACATCAAATGCAATTAAAAGATAATTGCCTGTTAATCAAACCTTAAGTTATTCTTGGTTGGAGCATATAAGTTAATTTGTATTCTACAATGTTTTATTCGCTTTTTCCTTGGATTGAATGTATTTACACATAATATCACAGTTACTCCTCCAGTTACGCTATACATTTAATAAGAAATTAATACATGACCGCGATACATACTAACCATAAGACTGCGCTGTAACACACACACACACACTCTCTCTCTCTCTCTCTGTCTATATATATCCACTACCTATAATGAACTATAATAATATTAAAGAGAGATTAATTAAAATTTTAATTTTGGACAGTGGGATTTGAAAGCAACGTGCGAGACCTTTGTCGACTACCAACGAAAGTCACTATATCACACACAAGCACGTTAGCTTTAGTTTATAGCCATTAATTAAAAAGTAACCAGCCTCGTGCACTACAGCCTAGAACAACAAAGAGAATCAAAGTGCTAGCTTTTTGTCCTCTATAGTTATAATTCAATATTTAACTACAAATTAATTAAACTTTTACAAAATTAGTGGGAGGAGGTTGCGCCTGCCAGAGGGTTCCCTGACTTGGGGAACCAACCAGACACGAGACTTTCTTGTACCATTTTACAAAATTAGTGGGAGGAGGTTGCGCCTGCCAGAGGGTTCCCTGACTTGAGGAGCCAACCAGACACGAGACTTTCTTGTACCATTTTACAAAATTAGTGGGAGGAGGTTGCGCCTGCCAGAGGGTTCCCTGACTCGAGGAGCCAACCAGACACGAGACTTTCTTGTGCCATCATTCTTATATTGAATTTCATTGTAATTGGAGAGACGGAGAAGCCGGATTGAGGCGCAGCACTAATTTTGGAGCTCATCATTGGTTTGACTTGTTCGATGCCAGCAAATTAATAAAACACTATTGAGTGGCTAGTGATTTATGTGGCTGGTCATATTACAGTATATCGGTTGTACCATATAACCGTTTTCAAATTTTTTTATTTAGTGTAAAAGTTATAAATCACTGTATAAAAATCATAAATGTGAAAAAAAAGTTGTAAATGAATAATTTCTTACATTTATAACTTTTATACAATGATTTACAACTTTTACACTAATTTATAAAAAATTGAAAATAGTTATATAATTTTTCATTTACGACTTCTTTTTTACATTTATGATTTTTATACAAATATTTACAACTTTTACATTAAATTTATAAAAATTTTGAAAACGAGTAGTACAACCTGTATACTGTAACTAAAGCCGTGTGGGCCTTCGACTTGACGAATTTTTTGACTCTCGATACTTAGTATCCATTATTTGACCATTGCAAATGTCAATCACATGGGTTCGACAATATTAAAGTTTTGTCCCTACATTGGCTTTTGATATTGATCACTCATTAGTATTGGAAATAAAGATTATTAAAACAAGCATATAATAAAATCTTACGAAAATATCTTTTACTTCTTAATCATGCTATTATCAAACAAAAATTAAATGACATTGAGCATGTAATAAAAACTAATAAATCAATAATCTCAAGAGTCATTTGAATTCATTAACATTGTTACATGATTAAGGAAATTCTACGTAAACCAACTTATGTTATAAACAACTACTAATTATTAGAAGCCAGCTACCTCTCTCTAACTCAAGCAATACAAGTTAACTTAAACACCCACGGTTATTACTCGTATAATTAATTAAATGATATGTATAACGTTGTTTTAAAAATTATATATGATTCATTATTTATCTCGTTCTAATATGGGAAAGAGTTGGTACACATATGAAACTAAGGGGGCCAATTTTGTTTTTGTCTGAAATCTGAATGGTCTAAATTAGATTGAAATATGAATAGATTTGAATATAAAAATTTAAATGATATATTTGTTTTTTCTAATTTCAACATTTGAATTAAAATATCTAAAATTAATATTTTTGTATCTATATCGTTATTGTTTGATGTTGATTTCACTTATGTTTTTCGACATATTAAAAATATTTGTAAATAAATATTTTGAAAAATTAATATTGAAGTATATAAACATTTATAATTTTATAATTTTAAATATTTTATTATACCATGAATTATTTCAAAATTAGTAAAATAGTAATTTATAGTGTAATTACATATGTAATTATTTAAATATAAATTGCTGTATAAAAGTCACATACAAGAGATAATAAAGAAATTCGATAGGGGTATTTTGGAGAATTAAGGGTGATATAAATCATTCTAACATTTGTATTGAGATAAAAGTTAAATATTTTAACTTTTTTTAGATAAAAATGACTTAGATTAAATCTTAAATAAAAAATAAAAATAAAAATCATAAAAAGATCTGAAGTCTGAGAATAAATTAAATTCAAACTTATAATAAAAAACCAATAGCCTCTAACTATTATCTATCTAGTGATGAAATCACAAAGATACGCTTTTCAATGGAGTACTGTTCCTTGGAGAAGATTTTGGTCCATTGCTCATCAAGTCCGGATCTTTATCTTCAATCGTTAGGCATTGTTTATTTCCATTTTCAAAAAATAGATTTCTTAAAATGCACATTTACCCATATATTTAAATCAATATCAACCACATATCCTTTTTAAAATTAATATATATATATATATATATATATATATAACCAACAACATATTCTTTACAAATTTTAAAAATATATATAACCAACAACATATTTTTTACAAATTTTAAAAATAAAAACTCAAAATACACAAACATATATCACCATCAATCTATGAGTAATGAAGTCATGCACGTTGCATGCAGGAATTAAAGATTTTAATCCACTCATATTATAATATATCCTGATCTTTGTCGTTTTCAAAGTCTTAGCAAAAAAAATATTGCTTTTGGAAAATTAGAATGGAAGGATGCCAGTTCATTACGTGCGTGCCATGACATTTTATTTTAAATATTTATAATTGTCTCTCCTCTCTCTTAAATTTTTAGAGTGTCTATCAAGAATGAAAAGAAAACATAAAATGTTATATCACCCTAAAATATGGTTCTTGCATTCAATCTCGATCTCCATTAACGTAGAAGTAATGAATGGAGATCAGACAAGACATATCACATCATCATATTCAAAACTCAAATTCATTAGTATATTACCTTCATAAAAGAATCATTCCTTCATTTATTTTGAGGAATTAAAATCAATATACAAAGTAAATAAGTTTAGTATTGAATTTCTCAAATTATTGAATTTCTCAAATAAATTGTTGTTGTAAGTACACACTTGGTACACAATTAATGTGATATCAATATTTTGTAATCGTCACATCATTCATCTCAGACTTATTTATGTAATTTATGATTTTTTTTATTTATCTGATGATATATTCTTGTTTACACAAAGGTTTAGTTTAAAATTTGTATATTTAGTTAGTCTAAAAAATATATATATATCATTAACGTATATATTTTCACAAAACACATGCTAAATACAAACAAAGTAAAGATATGTATATCTCTATTGGCCAAAATTTTAATAAATTATATTCTGACGTGACATATATATTACGCGGATACAAATTGCCACCTTGCTTATAGCCATGCCATTCACACCAACTGAATTGCAAAGCTTCAAACCTACAACACAGAATTCGTGAAAAGTAAACAAGGAAGCTACATACTTTATATACGTTCATTCATTTATAAGAGAAAATATTATACTTCTAAGCTCTATCATATAAACTCTAGAACACAAATTAATGTAGTATAATGTGATTGGAGAAATGAATTCAACAATTAAATGAGACTAACTAAGAGATGATATGACAATCATGTAATAACTCTACATCAGTTTATATTTATGAGTTTATATAGTTAGTTTACAAATATAAATAATTTTTTTTATATGTATGACTTAGAGCATGTGAGACGTAATTCGGGATTCATATATATTATGTAATTGTTTTCTTATATCTCATGCCTCTGAGATTTGAAAATAATAATAATAATAATAAGGATCTGGTTATATGAGCCCCTTTAAATATATGTTCTCCACGCCCCTTCTTCTAAGCCCACTCATTATTTTTAGAATTAAAATAATTAATTTGTTTTCCAACAATATAAATAATTTAAGAATAATTCCATAAAATTTATAGAACGCAATAGCTTATTAATTATCATAGTATTTACAGAAAATTACTATCAAAATAAATTTTTATTCATGAAGTACATGATTTATCAATAAAATAATTTATTTTTACAAATCACTTTTTTCATCAATTTTCAATAAAAACTTTATGTTTGAATTGTATTTTTCATGTAACAAATATAAATCTATAAATCTAGATCTATTAATTTTGCATTGATTATATATATGTATTTTTTTGCGTTGATTATATATAGAACATATGAATAATTTAAAAAGAAATACATTATAGTAATTTAAAAAATACAAAAGCCATCGACTATATAACAAGCACATAGAACTACGCTTGCACTCACTCTAGAGTCCAGAGCTAGTTTTATTATTCAAAATTAACCTAGGAACTGAACCCTACATGTTGGAGAACACAAACATTGACAAGAAGAGCACAAACACACACAACCTGCAGATCATCCATAGACAACCTTATTATTGGAAATGTAGGCAAACAAGGAGAAGTGACTTCAAATTATAATGGGCACACCACGTGGCCTATTCTTCATTAAGCATGTTTTTTGGCGATTCTACACTTCTGCGTCGATTTCTTTACCCAAAATCACAATCTTTCTTTGTACTTGGATTCGGCATCTTATGCCATCAGCTTCATTTGTGTCCCTAAAAAAGGTGATTATATCACCTATCCGAAGATCTTTGTGGCGGACAAATGTTAACCAACCTGCACTAGAAAGAACAGGCTTAGCATAACCACCCTTTGTCCGAGTAGAGAGACAGAAAGGCCATAATTGTCCTGTATTATCTATGGCCTCAAAATCTACTGAGTGCATTCCTGGGGGAATCCGACCAAAGCAACCCATGTGTTCTGTTGGAATTGCCAACCTGTAGTTAACATCTGTATCACTCAATAGCTTAGTAAAGATAACCTCCATTGTTTACACTCAATAGGCTACTTGTATCTCTATCTTTTCATGATGCAAATGAAATAGCAAATGAAATGATACACTCTGCATGCAAATGATGTTATTTATAAACTAGTTGGATACAATGAAAATCATTGTCATGGCCTAAAAGAAGCTTCTACAATTTTCATTGTACGAAATAGTTAGTTATTGTTATTTATTAACCTCAAGGTTTTGGAAAAATTGATGGTTTTGTCTACTTGCTATGTAGGGACCACTACGGAGCTCATGCTAATATATGCATGCTGAAATAAATCCATATCTACAACTTTTCAATTATTTTTAAGGTTATCTCTCATTGATTAAGTAGTCTTTGTAACTTCTGAAGACGGTCCAATCTCACCTGAATTTGTTAATTATAAGCATGTGATGCTCATCAGCTACATGTCACTCTTAATTTTCACTAAACAGATATATGCATATGCATTTGAAGAATAGAACAACATCAGTGAAATGATCAAAAATTTTTCAGTATAGGGTATAAGAGACTTCATCAAATTTCTTCCAGGAATCATGCACAGAGATTTCATTCAAATATGCTCTTTAGCTTTTGTTTTTGGCTGTTAATTAATTGAAAAAGCATGAACCGCTAGACCTTGCATGTAGTGGAATATTAGTAGATACATAGAGAAGATTCAATTCAAGATATATAGAAGACTTTAATTTTTAGGATTTTGGTTCTTCCGTAAAATACTATGTTTCGTTTAACAACCCGTCGACCGACATAGAAGACTTTTTGGGCTCTTCTGCTTTGCGACCATCACTATAATGTATTTTTTTAAAATTATTCATACGTTTTAGATGAATATTTAATTTTTTTAAATTAAATATGAAGTGTGCTTACAAAAAGGGTGTGGAGAGAGCTTTTAGGGTCCATATAGCCCCACTCGAATAATAATAAAGCATGCATTAGCCTGAGAGAATTAATTATGAAAACTAATTAAGAAGACATTGTTTTTCAAAGTGTTTCTCACAATTCTCATATAACTTTATTAAGAATAATGTTAGACCTACAAATAATATTTTATTAGAAATGATAGATATTCAATGAGGAATACTTACCAGTTTGCTATGTACATATTGAATTTGGTCCGTGAAATGTGGGAGACTATTCGTCCAAAATAGCAGTTTCATTGTCTAGACCTCCGTTTCCTAATTAATTGAGAATTTTGTGACTAAGCTGCAGCTTTTTTTTAATGTTTCAAAGGATATTATATTCAGTGTCATGCCTTCAGAATATAGACTGCAATTATGCTTAAGGATATCTTTGCATGCATTGTCTAGCAACAAAAACTCATGGCTGTCACACGCAAGCACGTTTGCTTTGCTTTTATAGCCACTAAAAAATAATAATAAAAAAGAAAAAAAACAACCTCGTGCACTACAGCCTAGCCCCACAAAGAGAATCAAGTACTTTTTATAGGCGATTCAACATTTTAACTACAGTTACTTAGACGCTCGCAAAGATTAGTGGGAGGAGGCTGGAGGTTCCCTGACTCAAGGAGCCAACCAGATATGAGTGCTCTTTTGGCATGCACGGAGAAGATTCATATATAAATATCTTTAATGGGAAACGACTTATGATATCTAGTCAAATTACGGCTTCAATCTAAACCATCCATTATTTTCAAAATGTGCTTACATCGGTGGCGGCTAATTACAGATCAGTTTTTCCTTTAAGTGCACGTTTGCACTAGTCTATAGTGCTTACACTGTTACATAAAATATTGTTTAGAGTTTCGGAACACGTTACCAACAGACCATGTGAATGAGTAGCTCAAAAGAATTTTCAAACTAGAAGAAGGTAAAATGCAACTTCAATAGGTTATGACTAATACATTTCTGTTTGCAGATCTCTGTTCGATTCCATATCATGACTCTAATTGGCTGACTTGTGAACCTAATTTCAACAAGGAAACAGAAACTTGGATGACGTACGGCAAGGCTATTGTTGAAATAACGTATTTGAAGACCCCAGGTCCCCAACCCACCAAAATGCAATCACCCAATGTCATTACTCATTATTAGATGGTAGCATTTAGCTATGTGTAGCAACCAAAGAGTGAACATATGCACTATTATAAAAACATAAGCATGTTATTTATAATATATAAAGGACAGATGATTGAAGGAGAGATGGCCATCAACATATAATAATATACATTTGCTAGTGGATACTACAGGAGAATCTGTGTCTGTTTGGTGCATTTCGGTGGTGGGAAGGCCTCCGACTTAATTATCAAATTTTTGTATCCTAAGGCTAACTTATCTTAGCTCCTCAAACCGTTTGCTTGAAAAATGATTAAATAGCTTACTGCCTTCACAACATTCAAACAACACAAAAGCAACATTTCAGCACATTGAAAGGTCAAGGATCAAACTTCGATTGCTGTATGATTGTTAAGAAAAATATAATTTAAATTAAGTTAGTCACCACCTATAGCTAGTCAGTGTCACTGTTCCCAGTCACATTACTGCGTGATTGTTAAGACAAGATATAATTTAAATTAGGATTGAAGTAATTAAAAATAAAATTATACTAAGAATTAATGGACGACATTCAAAATATGGTCAAAGATAGATCTTCAAAAGATCTAGTGGGGGGCCATTTAAACGCTAGTTACTTATAAACCGTCAAAATTGATACCGATGCCTGTCCACATTTTGTCTATGAAATGATTAGCCCTACCTTTTTAAGATTATAAATACCTAAGAGTCGAGAGCTTGTTACCATTGTGTTGGAATCTATCTCCTTATAGCATACAACTCTTCCCACATCTATTAATTCCCTTGTAGTAATTTGAACCTTTCTTGAGCCTATCAAGTTACCCTTCTCCAAAATGGCGGAAATCCCATCCGTGTATAAATTTGTTATTCTTTTTACCCTAATTGCCTTCCATGCATTTATTTGGGCCGAGGGAAGGCAAATAAGGTCAATGAACAAGAAGGAAGCAAGCGCTGTTAAGAAGGAATCACAAGGAAAAACGGCAGAAGGCAGCAGCATCAATTTGCACCAGAGTGTTGCAGAGCGCAAAGAAGATTTTCATCCCTCACAGCCTAGCCGTGATCACATTACTAGTGCTGAACACAACATAGCAAGGAAGAAAGAAATATTCCCACCTATCAGTTTTGGCGATGCGGCTGCAGTATACAAAGATGATTTTCGACCAACAACACCAGGTAACAGTCCTGGTGTTGGCCATAAACATGGAAAAGTTGAAGAAGATGATTTTCGACCTACGACACCAGGTAACAGTCCTGGTGTTGGCCATAAACATGGAAAAGTTGAAGAAGATGATTTTCTACCTACAACATCAGGTAACAGTCCTGGTGTTGGCCATAAACATGCAGAAGAGGAAGAAGATCATGAATCTAAGGTACAAGGTCGCCGTGGCCTTAGTAAAACTGAATATTCTCTTACAGGTTTTCAGAATGATTTCCGTCCCACAGAACCCGGACACAGCCCTGGCGCTGATTTCCGTCCCACAGCACCTGGACGCAGCCCTGGCACTGGCCATTCTCTTTCAAACAAAAAGGCTGAACCGAAAGCATAGAAATGTGTATGTACACATTAAGCAGTTTAGTTGGAATTCTACTATTTGACACGTACATGTGTTCATGTAAATGCTTTTATTTCTCCGTGTATGTTAAGAAATATTTCTTCTTGCACTTAGCCGCCACCTTGTGCTATCAAGGAAATAAAAAGTACTTTATATACTTACGATTCTCTCTCCCTCTGTCGAAAATCTAGCGTCACCATCACCAATGAAAAGGGAAAATGAAATGTAATATCTTTAAACTGCTTCTTTAATATTCGACCTCCATCAATCACAAGACAATCAATATCATCATATTCTAATTTATTTTTAATCGGGAGCCATTATTACCTCCTGATTATAGAGGGGATTTTACTATCTTAGGTTGTACAGAATTAATTATATAAATAAGTTATAGATATAGTATCATTCTTACTCATATTGATAGGGGATTTCGTTTAATTAAAGGGCTCCAACATATCTAAATTTAACTATTATATATTAATTTTGGTATTTTTGTTATATATTAACTTTACTTAAATAATCTTCCTTATATAAAGTTTTTTTTTTTTTAAATCAGTGTCTTCTACGTTTTAATTGTTTGATTCTTCCCTAATTTTTTATTCATCTGTTTGTTGTGGTTTAGTTTCTCTCACAAATTGCAAAAATTGAAAACCTACTGTTTATATTTTTTCTTTCTTTCCTTAATTTTTCTAGTTATAACTTCAAAAAAAAAAGGTAACCTATCTTTCTTTCTCCCTTTATGTTTTGACAGAATCTCTCCAATTTATAAAATTTTAACAAGACAAAAATAAAAATTTCATTAGTTTTAAGCCATTTCATTTTCATCTATATATTTACTATTTGGTAGTAAAACCTAGTTATCGGTTTGATTCTCCGATATATTCATAAGAAACAATATGTTTTCTTTTTATACTAAAAAAAAGAAAGAAAAATTTTAAGTTTCAATCCTTCCTACTAGCTCTGTCAAAAACTTTATGATATATAATTATTAGAATTATTTATACATATAGATGTTTTGCATTCTTGATTTAGACAATTCAAGGTTATCTTTTTCTAATTAATTTGTTGTAAAAGTTGAATGTATGATGGTATATCTTTAATAATAATAACTTTGATTATTATGGGTATATAATGTATATATGTTTATATGGAAGAAGATTCCATATATATTTTAACCCACCAAAACCAAAATCGCCACTCTGTCACGGTCTCTAAAGGATCGATGAGCTCAAATAAATACGAATGCTTTAGTGTTTGTGTGCGCAGCCTTATATATGTTAAAATGATATTTATTTCTGTAGTGTACGTATCGTTTGATTTGTATATAGACGAAGATTTAGATCCATTTATGTAAAAGAACATTAAAACAAGACTAACGCGCAGAAAACGAGCACGGTTCTATAGTAAGTTTCTGTTAAAAGAAAATTAGAAATAATGCAAAACAAGGGCGCTTTTATGTTTTCTGCAGAGGTTTTCAGCGAAGAGGCCAAAAGAATCCTCTCCACTCTCCACAAAGGTCCGTTTGCTTAAAGGGTTCACGTTATTTTTGTCCAAATATATATTAAAGGAAAAACAAACCCTTTGTCACGTGCTAGTAATATTTAGTTCAAGTAATTAAACCTTTTTTTTAATCTTTTTTGAACGATAATAAATTGAGTTACCAAGAGCTCAAAAAATAAAGAAAAAGCATAGCTGACTCTTCTCTCTACATCAATTTTCTTTTACAGAAAATTCAAAAATAGTCAAATTTTACATTTTTTTAGAAATAATAATATTTTGAAAATTTTAGATATCCTAAGCAAGTTCAAGTTAAGTATCGAACATACTTAGTTCTCTGAATATAAATGTAAGATTTACTGCTTTACATATTGGTTGACAGATATTGTTATGTAAATCACTAGTATATTATATCGAACAAGTAATAAAATGATGGGTTAAATATCGTTCCACAAAGATTTGAGCTACTAATTACCAAACTTAATCTAACTCTAATTTTATTTGAAAAGAATAACAATTTAATGAGAAATGAACTAATAAGAAAAAATAAACTAACAACTAAATAAAGAAAACAATAACAATCATGAGTATGAAAATTCCAAATTATTAAAGCTCTGAGGTTTTAGATTTCGCCAAGATTAATCAATCCTAAATCTTTCATTCAATAAATCAATGTTTATTCCTTTGTTGCCAACCAATTTCACTCAAGTAATTGCTATCTTTCTCAAGTAATAACAATGTCTATTAATTATAAGCGACATTTACATCTCTGTCAAACATAATAACTTATCAATAACCATTGAGCACAAGAAATTCACAAAGCTGCACAAATCATGTAGAT
Organism: Boswellia sacra; assembly: GCA_013180625.2. Lineage (NCBI taxonomy): Eukaryota > Viridiplantae > Streptophyta > Magnoliopsida > Sapindales > Burseraceae > Boswellia > Boswellia sacra. The sequence goes on along the minus strand of SNVD02000038.1, from coordinate 31,564 downwards.
ATCTCTATCCTACAACAACTTATAGTATTCTAATCAAGGACAAATATAAACATCACTTCTCAGTCTCAGTTTCTATCTCAAATCATACAAAAGTTGGCCAGACAATCACAAAGCATTAAGCATGTAATTGAAATGCTCAATATAATTGAAATAAACATCAATATATTAAATTAAAACATCATAATCCGACTACATCTTAGCCCTAGAAAAGAAAATTAGTTTATAATGAAAGTCAACAAAGCATAAATCATTGTTGTGGACATGAATAAAAAGGAAATTAAAAAAAAAAAAAGAGAAAGCAAATAAAGTGAAGAAAAACTTTTGTCTACATCCTCCGGCAGCCTTCCTTGACCCCGTAGAACCTCTAAACACGTTTTATGAATTCCTATTTTTATGTGTAGGGTTTTAGGACTCAAAAAATGAAAAAAAAAAATTCGTCTTTTCAAGTCATAGTTGCGCTGCCTCACAGAGAAGAAGGCACAGGGCCACTATGCTCTTTGACTTGTGTGCTCTGTTTCAACTTTTTAAAATTCGTAATTTGCACTACTTGCACTCTTTTGACAATAACTTTCAATACAAAACTCTGTATTTGCAAACCATAAAAATCTCTAGAAACTTAGCTTCCAAAGCTTGCTAATGGTAGATGACTCATAATCTGGTTTATTGTAGATAGGTGCAGCTACTTATTAACATTTGATTGTCTGGTAGAGATGAAATTTGAAACTTTTTTGCTTCGAATTTACTCCAATTGCTTTCATTTGCTATTTGCTATTTATCACCAAGGGAACTAGAAAAAAAAAAGAAATAAATGTAAAAGGAACATATTTAACTTGAAAACAAACTAATTAACCAAGAAAAGACGTATTAAAAAGTGTGTAAATCTTGAGTTATCAAATATCTATTAAGAAACCAATTCGAAAAGTTAACACTCAACTAGATAATTAAAGAAATTAGGATTTAATAATTCTCAAAAGGGCTCTTAGGGAGTTACTATCTTTTCACATTTTCTCTTTCTTTTATTTACCAAAAACTTAGAAACGGCCTTTGAGTGGATTCTATGGCTAAGGAGAGGGATGAAAAAGAATTAAGGTGGTTGCATGTAACATGCATGACTATCTTAAAAAAGAATTCTGCAGGCTAAGGTGTGAAAGCTTACAACTTATGTATAGGGGGTTATTGATCAAAACCTTAAGAGTATAGGATTGTGACATATAGCATTCTTGAACTAATTTATTTATTGTTTTCCATCAATGTAGGTTCCATATGAGTTGATTTATTTACATTATATCTAAACAAGTAAATCAATTTGTGATAAAAGGGAAGCACACTTCTTTCATTGATGAGCAACGCATTATATATAAGATACAAGTTGAATATTATGGCAAGTATTAATAACAAGCTTTACACACAGTAACAAATCAACCAGCAATGATATTTTGAGATTTTTCGTAATCAAGGAGAATGGGATTTGATTTGTTTTCCTCTTCAGACTTGGTTCCGTAATCAAGGAGAATAGGATTGGATTTGTTTTCCTCTTCAGATTTGGTTTCCTCTTTAGACTTGGATTTGTATTCCTCTTCATATTTGTTTTCCTCTTCAGACTTGGATTTGTATTCCTTTTCTTGAAAGCTTCCAAGTATACTTGGATTATATTCCTTAACATACCCCCTCAAGCTGGCGTGCGAAAGGCAGTGAACACTCAACTTGTTTTGAAACAACATGAAAGGATCTTTAAGTAACAGTTTAGTGAAAATATCAGCAGGTTGAGACGAGAAAGAAATATATCGAGTAACAAGATGCCTCATAGCAACTTTTTCACGAACAAAGTGATAATCCAACTCAATATGTTTAGAACAAGCATGAAACATGGAATTAACAGATATGTAAAGAGCACTAACATTATCACAAAACAAGTGAGGAGCCCGAGAAAGGGAGACGCCGAGTTCGCGAAGAAGAAAAGTTAGCCAGGTAAGCTCTGCAGCAGTAGATGCCATGGATCGATACTCAGCTTTAGAACTAGAATGAGAGACAGTAGGTTGCTTTTTGGAACTCCAAGAAACACAATTTACACCAAAAAAAAAAAACACAAAAACCACTAGTGCTACACCTTGTAATAGGGTAACCAGCCTAATCAGCATCACTAAAAGCATACAGAGAAATGAAACTTTAAGAAAGAAAGCAAATAACATAATTTTGAGTACCTTTAAGATACCGTAAAATGTGTTTGACAGCTTTAAGGAGGACCATAGTAGGATTATTAAAATGTTGACAAACACGGTTGATAGCATAAGTGATGTCGGGTCGAGTAAAAGTGAGATATTGCAAGGCACTAACTATGCTACAAAAATTTGAAACATCCATAGGATCTGTGTCTGTGAGATTAGATTTGCTTTTAATGGCCATTGGCGTAGCAAATGAGGCACTCTCAAGCATATGTGTTCGAATGAGAAGATCTTTGATATATTTCTGTTGAGATAGAAAAACACCTGAAGAGAAAGAAGTGATTTTAACACCAAGAAAATAATGTAGTGATCCCAAATCTTTAATTGTGAACTCAACAACAAGCTGAAAAATCAGATCCTTGAGAAAAAAATCATCATTACCAGCAAGAATGACATCATTAACATAAGTAAGAAGCACAATCGTAATAATACTAGTGCGATAGATGAAAAGTGAAGAATCAGCTTTGCTGCAATAAAAACCAAGATGAAGCAAAAACCTGGAGAGACGATCAAACCAAGCCCTAGAAGATTGTTTGAGACCGTACAAAGATTTTTTTAAGAAACAAACATGATCAGATTTTGTAGAATCAATAAATCCAGGCGGTTGCTCCATATAAACAGTCTCTTTTAGATGGCCATGTAAGAAGGCATTCTTCACATCAAGTTGTTGCAGCTTCTAATTGAAAGTGAGAGGTAAAGCAATAACAAGACAAATGGTAGTTGGCTTAACAACAGGACTAAAGGTCTTACCATAATCTTCGCCGAAAACTTAAGTAAAGCCTTTGGCAACCAAACGGGCTTTAAAACGATCAATTGAGGCATCCTCTTTAGTTTTGATACGACACACCCATTTTGAGCCAAAACCATTAACATCAGATGGTCTTGGAACAAGCTCCCAAGTATCATTATCTCAAAGTGCTTGAATCTCATTCTGCATAGCTTTAACCCATCGAGGATCCTTAAAGGCAGACTTGAGAGTTCTTGGTTCCTGATGAAAACTTGAATCGCATGAACCAATAATGGCTGGAATGGCATAATCACGGAAGTAAACAAGAGGATGTCTATTTTTGATTGGCCGAGAAGGAGGTGGAGAACCTTCCAAAATTTCCTGAGTCGAGTCTGTGGAATTATCATGTGCAGGCAGACTACTAGTAGATTTCATAGGCGAGTCTAACAAGAAAGTGACATTTTTGAGGTGATCTGGTTGGACATGATTGTCTATGCAAATTGATTCAGAATGGTTGGAAGTATTAGTTGCATAAATGAGAGAAGAACCTGCAACATAATCATCATCACAATCAAAACAATTAATGTTAGCGGATTCTGAATTTAACTCAGAAGATTCCATGGGTGGAGAAGCGAAATTTGGAAGTTTGGCCGCATTTTCCTTTTTGTCAACCCACTCATTCAGCGAAGGAAATTCAGAAAAATTAAAAGAGGAGCTCTCATCAACTACAACACTATTGTAAGGAAAAATTCCTTCATTGAAGACAACATGTCGAGAAAGATAAACCCATTTACTTTTAGGCTATAGACAACGATATTCTTTATGAATCGGACTATAACCAACAAAAATGCAAGGATAGGTTTTCATTTCAAATTTGAGCCCCTTTGATGGCGTAAAGAAGGAAAACATTGGCATCCAAACACTCGTAAGCCACTATAGTAAGGATTTCTATTATAAAGCTTGTAATACGGACTGTTATTCTGCAAAACTGAAGAAGGTAGGTGATTAATAAGATAGACCGCAGTAGAAAAAGCTTCAACCCATAAGGACAAAGGTAAATTTGCATGGAATAACATTGTAAGCCCGGTTTCAACCACATGTCTACTCTATTTTGCTCAGGAGTTTGTGGACATGAAACATGTAATTCAATTCCACAATTCGCAAGATGTCCAAGAAAAGAATGTGAACTGTATTCACCTCCACCATCACACAGGAACATTTTTATTTTTCGATCAAATTGATTCTCAACCAATTTCTGAAATTTCATTAAACAATCAAGAAAATCATATTTTTTTTAAGAGGATATAGACATGTGAATCTGGAGAAGTCATCTATAAAAATAGCATAATTTTGATAATTTTGATTTGAAGCTATCGGAGCAAGACCCCAAAGATCAGAGTGTATCTTAACAAAAGAAAACTTTGAGTTTTTATTAGATCTATTGAAAGGTAGTTTACAACTTTTTCCCATTTGACAGCTAACACATATATTAGGCTTAGATATCCAATGGGTTATATCAATAGCCTTTTTATTCTTTAACAAAGTAAGCAACTTTGAATGAGGATGTCCAAGTCGTAAATGCCAAATAGTTGAAGTAGCATCACCTTTTCTTATTGCACTCAAAGCTTCATGTAAAACACCGTCTAAAACATATAGCCGACCTCTCTTATGCCCCCTTGCAATTATTCTCTTGTTTTGATCCTTAATAACAAAATCAATTGATGAGAACTCTATAGTACAAAAATTATCAGATGTAAATTTTTCAACAGAGAACAAATTCTTTTTCAAATCAGGCACAACAAGTACATCATTCAATATAATTTCCCCTTTTTTAGTAGAGAGACATGCATCACCAATATGAGAGATGGACAGTCCATTCTCATCACCAACATAATTAAATCATTTTCATTGTATGGTGTTATAGTTTTTAAGTTACCTGCATTGTTTGTCATATATGAGGTAGCTCCAGCGTCCATATAAAAGACAAGATCATTCTCATGATTTATAGTGAGTGCGACAAGTGCTTCATTTAGATTTTCGGATTAAAAAGAGTAGTCGAACCTATGCCAATAATCAATAACAGTATGATTAGATTTTTCACAGATTTGACATTTAATCTTACCACTATTTTTAAAATCATTAGGACATGATTGTTGTTGTTGATGTTGTCCTTGACTGTTGCCCAGCTTTGGATTATTGACATTGCTCAAATTCTGTCTGTTCCAAAATTGAGCACCATTTTGGGTATTGTAGCGCCTAGCTGGAGTGAAACCTCTACCATGAGAATTAAATTGACCTCTTTCACCACCACCACGTTTTCCTCTTCCACGACCTCCTTAAGAGAAAAAGGCTTGTGCATGCTCAATAAATGTTCTCTCTTCATTCCTCTGTGAGGCAAGAGTTTGTTCGTGGCCTTGGAGAGCCAAAACAAACTGACTAAAGGAAGGATATGGTGGTTTGGAAAGCATAGTAGTGCGAAAATCCATGCATTAGTTTCCAAGGCCGTGAGCAAACTGAAAAACCTTATCAAAATCTGAGACAAGCTTTTGGATTGCAGCTAAATTGTCACATATTGTTTTAAACTCCTTCAAATATTCATCAACAAAGCTAGAACCTTTTCTGATTCCCATAAGCATATTTTTCAAGTTTCCTTCCTTTTCAGCAGTGAGAGGAAGAAGTTGTTGCTGGACTGAATTCCAAACTTCAAAGGTAGTACTGTCTTCAACAAAAATCATGCTAAGAATTTCTTCTTTCATGGTTCCAAGAAGCCATGAAGTTAACAAGCCATCGTTGGTCATCCAGACTTGATGCAATTGATTGGCTCTCTTGTTTCCATCTTCGTCTTCAATTTCTTCAGCAGGTCTATCACTTGTCGTGAGATGGTGATAAAGACCGAGACTGTGGACAAGGGAAATGATCTGAGAACGCCGTAAGAGATAATTCGTGGTACTTTTTGTGGTGCTTAGTTTGATAGAAATCAAACTAGAACATTGGTAAAAGGCTTGGATATTGAGTTCAGGTTCTTCCTTCTTGACGGGATGGAGGAATAAAGATGAACTCATGTTTTGTTGGCTGGAATATTGGCTTATGAGTTTAAGGCTCTGATACCATAAACAAGTAAACCAATTTGTGATAAAAGGGAAGCACACTTCTTTCATTGATGAGCAACGCATTATATACAAGATACAAGTTGAATATTATGGCAAGTATTAATAACAAGCCTTACACACGGTAACAAATCAGCCAGCAAAGATATTTTGAGATTTTTCGTAATCAAGGAGAATGGGATTTGATTTGTTTTCCTCTTCATACTTGGTTCCGTAATCAAGGATAATAGGATTGGATTTGTTTTCCTCTTCAGATTTGGTTTCCTCTTCAAACTTGGATTTGTATTCCTCTTCAGACTTGGATTTGTATTCCTCTTCAGATTTGTTTTCCTCTTCAGACTTGGATTTGTATTCCTTTTCTTGAAAGCTTCCAAGTATACTTGGATTATATTCCTTAACAATATCGAATCTCTAGCCATTTGGAAAAAAAAATCCATTACGTACGGACTGAGGCCAAAGAGCTTTGGAGTCCAGGACCTGATCACATGCATTATGTAACTTTATAACTCTTTAAATAGCGATGGTGTAACCACCCAACCCCCGCCCACACCCCCACCCCCCACCCCCCGGAATCCGATGGCCCATCTAAGATCCGATGCTTATAATTTGGCACCCCTGACCCATAGGCACTCTCGCCAAATGGTACCTATGTTGCGAGGAAAAGGACCATGTCCTTAGTTTGAGCCATGGGGGATGCGTCCTTTGGGAACAAAGTCGTGAGATACTTTGCCTGTGGGTCAGGGTACCAAAGTGGACAATACAGATTTATGAGCATCAGATTTTGGGTCAGACATTACCGATGGATAATACGGGTTGATGAGCATCGGATTTCGAGTCCGGCATTACAGATCGAGTAGAATAATTTATTCTAGCTGTGGAGCCTTATTCTCCGTCATGTTCATGTCTTTCATATTCTCCATTAAGTTTCATTTGTCTCTCCCTCTTCTCCATATTCACGCGTTTGCCTCATTGATAATTACTAAAATGACGCATGTACTAATGTATGGCCTTAAAAAAAAAAAATTTATTCGCGATATAAAAATATAAGCTGCTAGCCAGCTATATTGGCTTTTCATAATATTCTTGAATTATACACTTGAAGGTTATGCATACTTGCAAAGAGGATGATTTTAATTTACAAAGAAGTGTTTCCTCCCTTGGTTTTACTTAAGAGGAGAAAGCCTTGTACAATATACAATTAACCTACATATAGTTTGTAATCATTACTGAATGTATACGTTCCTACTTGAGAGAAGACAATCTTTGTTCAACTAATAAAGGGAGAATATATTTACAAAAGGTGGCAACCAATAGCTGGCTAGAACCATATGAACGGCTTATGATGAAATATTACGGGCGTTCAACATATTTGAAGGGGTTCAGGAGGAATTATAGTTTAAAAGTACTGTAAAGTTTAGAGTCTATAATGAAATGCAGAGCACATGTTATCATGCAAAAGAAGAAATCTTCCATTTTAGGATGATGAAATGCAGAGCACGTACATGCGAAGTTAAGCCTAATTCAATTTTGAGTGGTTAAATATTTATACGTTTATGATTGAAACCATGTTAATATTTTGCGTTATAACCAGAGCAAGATCTAAAGTAAGGTAACCGTTCAACAAAGTTAGAGGTCCTTAAGAATCCTAACCAAAAAGAACAGTGAGGTTAATTAATTACCTAAACTGAAACAACCTCATATATATTTCAGAAAAATACTGAGAAAATAACCCAGTTGGAGGGGCCGATTTTCAGCCAAATCCTTATTTTTTGATGACCTAACGTAGACTAGATGATTAGACAAGTTAATAAATAAAAAATATTTGTCAAATTTAGTAACCTGATAAGCACCAGACACAGGCTCTCGTAAAAACGTTTTGTCTACGAGCATCACACAACTGATTAGTATCTTTTACTAGCTCGACAACTACGTAATTTAATGCCTTTCAAAATACTTTTTCACTACGTATTTTAATGCCTCTCAAAACTTATTTTGAAAAAGTATTTTGTTATTTTATTTATTGAATAATAAAAAATAATTTTATTAGAAATTAAAATAATTCCACGACTTGCACAATATAACAATTAGCACTATGTCTAAGAAGATTAAAATATAAAAACATATTACATTGATATAGACAGCTAGTGGACTGGAGTAACCGGGATCCACTACTTTTTGTCTAGAAAACTGAACTAAACTAATAATACATCGTATATAAAGTACAAACCCTCCCCAGCTTGGGGAAGACGACCACTAGCTAATATTTGATTCTTTTGTTCGGTCTTGCCATTAACCGCCAGGATTCTTTGGCCTTAATTTGGAGGCTAATGATGATCATGTTAAAGCTGCAATTGATCCTCTGGCTGTAAAGTTAGGTTTGAATAAAATTAAGTACATAAAAAAGAAGCCTAAGGGAACCGTCCAAATATTTAGCGTTATTCGAGCTTGTTAGTGCGATGGTTAGTCATGAGAAGATGAATGTGAATAGTGGGAAGGAAAGGACAATTTCTTTTATTTTTAAAACCCAAGTTTGAAACTGCAACTCTTTGGATTCTCTAAGGTTAGAAATAGGACGAATTGCCAATATCAGTAATCACCCTGATTAGGTTATGGTTGTTTATGATTCTTTATTATTTTTTTTTTCAAGGATTTGATGTTTAAGTGAGAATATATTAATGGTTTTTAATTTTGAAAAAAAAATTAATATTGAATTTGAAATATATGAAAAAATGTGCAGAATAAGAACATATTTTCGAAAAATATAAAAAGACGGTCACATTTGAATATTGTCGAACCGTTATTTCATGCCATTCTGTATAGATCTCAATTAGTTTAAGTTTATTTAATTTATATATAGGATATGCATGAGTATATTATTTTATACATGTGATTGGACTAAATGGACGGTAGATTGAGAATGTTCATTGCCTTTCAATAACATCTAATACAAGACTGTGGTTATAGTCTCTTACTTCAAACAGATTATACCTTGTACCAATCTTTTGGTTCGGGATCAAGATCTAAATAAATGTTTCACTTTTCGAATTAGAAAAACAAGGTCAGGAATCGTGTTTATATTGCTTAAAGATAAATAAAATCATACTCCATAAATGTTCTACTACATTGAACGGCAAGAACACTTTGAAAGTGGCGAAAGGTTGAGTTCAGTTAAGTTCAGTACAAGTTCAGTACTTCAGCCACAAAGTAGCGCCAAGTGCATGCAGACAAGCAAGGTGGAATGCTTGTCTTGAGGAGTTCGGACTCACGTCACCGCGTAATGGTCAAGGGGTTGGGCACTCCATCAACAACTTAAGTAGTCCGTCAATTTTTTTCCCCAAATGCTGAACTAACCTTGCCGCCTGATGAATTTTGATAACTCTAATTAGACATTTGCTTTAACATGCATGTCAGTAGGAGATTATGCAACTATCAAATCCGTTTAAAAGCCTCTGTCGTTTCATGCATTTTCTTCTCTCTCAACTCTGTCCCATTTATGAGCTATAGAACATGTTATCGTGTAAATAATGTGAATCATAAGTACGTTGGAGTGAAAATAAAAATATATTTTTTTTATAGATTAACAAAATGATATGCTTAAAAACACTCTAATGCTTTTTTTTTTCATGATTGCATATGGCTTGTTTTCTAATCAATGTTAATAGACAAACATGCCTTTTTTTATGTGGGCAGATTTTCTTTATTTTGTCATCGTATCTTTGACTATAACCCTAGCCCTCGCAGGTTCCAATCTTTTTGAGATGTTCCACTAATATCATTAACAAAGGCTATTATATTTCGGTCCAATTTTATTCACAAACTTTTGCAGGCCATAGGCCTAGATTTAGGGGGAGGTATTTGTGTTCGAGTTCTATACAAATATTGTGCAGATCATGTGTCCTATTCTTTAGGTATAGTTATTGACTTTGATTTGGTCATGATTTAATCACTTCATGTGAGTAATCATAAGGATTAGTTATCCTATTATTTCTCTACAAGTTAGTAGTGATTTAGTGATAAATCGTGGTCCTATATTCATGGATTCACGTTATATTCAGTTGTTGTAACGCCTATATAACGGCTATTTTAGTTTGAATAAAATCATTAAGTTATTCACCTCTGTTATGTTAGTCATAACAATTTTCTGTTAAGTTATTCATAACATACGACATCAGAATTCTACAAATTCATGTCAGAGTGTATAACAGTGGTATTAGAGCTAAGTGTCACGAGCTTAAAGGTTTGCGCAGCACGCTCGTGCGACACTTAGATAACTTGACCGAAAGTTACTAAGTAAGCCTAGTGATCTGCCTTCTCACTCAAGGAGAAGAGAGGATCGTTGAGCCCAAGAGCCTATAGGAAAGAAGAGAAGAGATGGAAGATGGAGACAAGTATTGCTAAGCAAGAGAGCTTTGTATTACACAAGAAAACTTTACAATGCTTGGTTGACTGGATGCTTGGATTTGTGTGGATTCTTGGATGATTTATAAATGAACATTGGAGGGGTATTTATACTAAACCACCTCTCAAATGAATGGCTAAGATCTAATGCATCTAAGGGTCCTAATTCATTCTCATCTACTAAATTATCTAGATATGTACAAGAGAATATTATCTACTAAATTATCTAAATAAATACAAGAAATAATTCTAGAACTTATCTTGCTAGAGAATTCTAGAAGATCGGCTTGGGCTTGGGCTTGCAAGCTTTTTAGAAGCTAGGCCAAGCCTCTAGGCATATTTGGGCTCTCTCTAACAAGTAAATTGGGCGGGTCATAATATCCTCCCCCACCTAATTCCGCGACGTCCTCGGCGCGCTTTCGTCCCTGTAGCGTCGGATATGCTCTCCAAATTGCCACAAGGCATCTTCACGTTCCCAACTTGCCTCACTGTCCTGAAGGTTTTTCCACTTTACCAAGTATTCAGTGTATGGTGGAACTCCTTTCCTTCGTATCACACGTTCCGCAAGGATGCATTCCACATCTTTGTCGAATGCGGTGACGACGACTGTGGGTGCTCTTTTGGACTCGCTTCTTGTTGGATCTTCCTTGTCTTCATGATAGGGCTTGAGAAAACTCACATGGAAGACCGGATGGATCTTGAGGTTGGGTGTCAATCGGACTTTGTAGGATACTTCGTCCACTAGCTTGACAATAGGGAAGGGACCTTCGTATTTCCGTACCAACCCCTTATGTACTTTGCGAAGTGACTTGAATTGTTGGGGTAGTAGCTTGATAAGCACCAAGTCCCCCTCTTGAAATGCAAGGTGTCGTCTCTTCGTATCCGCTAATTTCTTCATTTTTTTTTGTGGCCTTGTCCTAGCATGCTCACGTGATGTCGGCTTGTTCATGCCATTCCTTTGCGAGCTTGTATGCCGCTGGACTCTTTCCTCTATAGGTTGAGGCTATGGCATGTGGAGTCATAAGTTGTTATCCCGTCACAATCTCAAACGGACTCTTACCCGTTACCTCACTTCTTTGGAGATTACGTGAAAATTGGGCAACATCTAACAACTTTACCCAATCATGTTGGTGAGCGCTCACATAATGCCTCAAGTATAGCTCAAGTAAGGCATTGGTGCGCTCGGTTTGCCCATCGGTTTGGGGATGGAAGCTTGTTGAGAAGCTCAAGTCGGTCCCCAACATTTTGAAGAGCTCTCCCCAAAAATGACCGGTGAAGCGAGGGTCACGATCACTCACGATGTTTTGTGGAACTCCCCATAGCTTCACTATGTGTTTGAGGAATGCTCGAGCGGCCTCGTCTGCGGTGCAATCCGTAGAGATGGGTATGAAGGTGGCACATTTGCTAAACCGATCAACTACCACCATTATACTTCCAAACCCTTCGGATTTTGGCAAGGCCACGATGAAGTCCATCGACAAGCTTTGCCATGGCCTTTCCACAATAGGTAGGGGTTCTAGCAAACCCGCGGGGCGTTGATGTTCAACCTTATCTTGTTGACACATAAGACAAGTCCTTATGTAGCCCTCCATGTCTTCCCGCATTTGAGGCCAATAGTAGGAATCTTGCATGAATACAAGGGTTCGTGCCATACCTGAGTGACCAGCCCACTTAGAATCATGGCACTCCTTGATGATCTCCTTCTGCAAGTTTTCATGTCTTGGCACGAAGAGGCGATTCCCAGTTGTGAGGAGTAGGCCTTTGTCAAGCCAAAGGCGTCCTGTCTTTCCCTCACTTGCCAAGTTCGAGAGATTCTTGGCTATGGGGTCGTGCTCTAGGCCTTGTTTGATGCGGTCGACGAGCACACTTTGTGGACCACTTATGCTTAAAGTGGCAAGTTTTGCCTTGCGACTTAAGGCATCGGCCACAACATTTACTTTACCCGCTTTGTACTTGAGTAAGTCTTGGAGTTGTTTCTTTAACTCTGCATGTTCAGGTGGTACCATGCGGTAAGGCGCCATGGCTGGAGACTTGGCACCGGGCTCCAATTCGATTTGGTGATCCACTTCCCGTTGTGGAGGCAACTTCTTTGGAAGTTCTTGGGGTATGATATCCTTGTATTCCTCAAGGATGGATTGGACTCATCATGGCAATGGGTCCTTGGAAATGGTAATGTCCTCTCCATCATTTCTCACGAACGGTGGCAAGAAAACTTGGGTCCTTCTTCATCCCCCGTTTGAATTGTAGTGCGGATAGCATCTTGTTCTCAACCTTTGCTATACGTTCTGCCATAACCATACATGAATGACTCCCATCGAGTATGTTGAGGGAGTTAAAAGATGGTATGAAGAAGGCATGAACTTGGTCGAAGAATTCTATGCCTAGCACTACTTGAAAGTCATCTATGGGAACGATGGAAAAATCAAGCTTACCGTTCCATGTGCCACGTTGTACCGAAGTTGCCTTGGATACTTCTAATATTGCCTTGGCGGGTGAGTTTACCGCCTTGATGGTGCCTCCTCTATCGACATATTTGAGGCCTAACCGTTTGGCCTCTTCTTCAGAAATGAAGTTGTGCGTGGCCCCCGTATCAAGCATCGCACGCACATCCTTGCCATTGATGGCGGCGCTCACATATATTAGACCCTTTTGGATATGAGTGGGTCTTTTAAGTATGCCAATGGTACAGAGAGAACCCATCTCTGCTTGATGCTCCTCATTTTGTACGCTCTCATGTTGAGCGGCTAAGGCGTTGAGGGCTTTCCTCTTTAGGCAATCCCGCACCCAATGAGGACCATCACAAATGAAGCAATGACTTTTTGGTTTAGGGGCATCGGACTTACCTTTGTTAGGTGTGTCGTGCTTGTCTCCCCCGGATGGTTTACGTGCACCACCTTCCTTTCGAGTATGGTCTTTCTTGGTATTCCGCTCTCCCCCACTTTTACCATGATTGGTCTTCCTCTCCTTCGATTAGGATGAGTAGTCTACGAGGGATTCGACCACGGCTATAGCGTCATCAAGATTTTGCACTCCACGCCTTTCGAGCTCAACCCTCGCCCAATCCTTTAACCCATCGAGGAAGTAGAAGAGAGAATCTTTTTCGGACATACCTTCGATTTTGAGAATGATGGTGGTGAAATCTTTGATATACTCACGAATATTGTCGCTTTGCTTCAATCGATGGAGGCGACCTCTTGCCTCCTTTTCGGCATTGCTAGGGGAGAAGTGCTTGCGAAGTTCTCTCTTGAAGTCCTCCCATGTGCGAAGGGAGAAGATGCCTCTGCCTGCGTTGTCATGCTTACGACGCCACCACAATTGGGCTGCATCTTGTAGGAATGTGGGTGCAATACCGATCCTCGAAGCATCATCATGGATACGTTGGGCTTCGAAGTATTGCTCCAAGCCGAATAGGAAGTTTTCAACTTCTGTGGCGTTGCGAGTGCCATTGTATGTGGCAGGAGTAGGCACGTGCATGGTGCTTAGACCGCTTGTGTAAGACGGGTTAGCACGATCACATTAATGCTTCTCCCATTCCATGCGAGTTTCCTCCACTTCCACACGGATTGCTTGTAACTCATGCTCCACAAAGGTCCGCAAGCCGATGAGCTCTCGTGTAAGGTTGTGCAGCTTTTTTTCATAGGCATTGCTAAACTCAAGGATGTTGGACTTTGTTGCTTAGGTTATCTCTCCATAATCCGCTCTAGGCCTTCGAGACGATCGGAGAGGCCCTCAATTGCATTGTCCATACCCGAGATAGTTTGCTCCAAGCTAGTACCACGAGGCTCTAGAGACTCCGAGGGTGGAGCTTTGGACTTATCTCGTTTTCCTTGTTGGCATGGTTGAGGTTTCTCCTCTCGTCCATGAACTTACTCCTCCATGGTCACTTCAGGGTCGGATACCATGCTCTTGTACTCGAACTGTGCTCTGACACCAACTGTCACGAGCTTAGAGGTTTGCGCAGCACGCTCATACGGCACTTAGATAACTTGACCGAAAGTTGCTAAGTAAGCCTAGTGATTTGCCTGCTCACTCAAGGAGAAGAGAGGATCGTTGAGCCCAAGAGCCTGTAGACAAGAAAAGAAAAGATGGAAGATGGAGACAAGTATTGCTAAGCAAGAGAGCTTTGTATTACATAAGAAAGCTTTACAATGCTTGGTTGATTGGATGCTTGGATTTATGTGGATTCTTGGATGATTTACAAATGAGCATTGGAGGGGTATTTATACTAAACCACCTCTCAAATGAATGACTAAGATCTAATGCATCTAAGGGTCCTAATTCATTCTCATCTACTACATTATCTAGATATGTACAAGAGAATATTATCTACTAAATTATCTAGATAAATACAAGAGATAATTCTAGAACTTATCTTGCTAGAGAATTCTAGAAGATGGGCTTGGGCTTGCAAGCTTTCTAGAAGCTAGGCCAAGCCTCTAGACATATTTGGGCACTCTCTAACAAGTAAATTGGGCGGGTCGTAACATACGGTTAGCCAACAAGAGCCACTTGAGGGAGCCACCAGAGAGAAAAAGTGAGCTTGAGAGTCACTTTTACTGCAGGAGCACTCATGGCTTCAGAGAATTATGTATAGCCTGTAATTCCTCGCTTTGATGGTCATTATGATCATTGGAGTATGTTGATGGAGAACATCTTCATGTCTAAGGAGTATTGGCAGGTTGTTGCTACTGGAATTGTTAAACCAGTAGCTGGAGTTTCTCTGACAGATACGCAAAAAGCATAACTTGAGGGGCAGAGGTTGAAAGATCTCAAGGCAAAAAGCTATTTGTTCCAAGCTATTGATCGCTCTATCTTGGAAACAATCCTCAACAAGGATACTTCCAAGCAAATTTGGGACTCCATGAAAAAGAAGTTCCAAGGGATAGCAAGGGCGAAGAGGGTACATCTTCAAGCACTTCGCGCTGAGTTTGAAGCTCTAGGAATGAAGGCGGATGAATCAATTACAGATTACATCTCGATGACGATGACAATCGCAAATAAGCGATGCATCAATGGAGAAAAGCTTGATGATGTTACCATTGTTGAGAAGATTCTTCGTTCTCTCACATCCAAATTTAATTATGTTGTTTGTGTGATTGAAGAATCAAAAGATATTGACACGTTGTCAATAGATGAGTTGCAGAGCTCATTGTTGGTACATGAGTAGAAAATTATTCAACAAGACAATGAGGAACAAGCCTTGCAAGCAGCCACAAATTCCAAAGGAGCTGGATGTGGCAAGAAGAGTTAGAAAGGCAAGAATGAGCGCCAAAAATCTGAGAAGAAAGTCGTTGATTCCCAAGGAGAAGGGAGAGGCCGTGATGGACAGAATTCATCAAGACAAAAATCAAGGTTTGGAGACAAGTCAAAGGTTGAATGTTACCGTTGTCATAGGCATGGTCATAGTAGTACTGAGTGCCGTACAAATTTGAATAAAAATCGTGGTAAGAAGTCCAACTTTGCAGAAAAGGAAGAAGATGAAATTTTCCTTCTTATAGTATGTCAAACTAAAGAAGATTCTCAAAGAAATTTATGGTATTTAGATACTGGTTGCAGTAATCACATGTGTGGTGACAGAAATCTGTTTAGTTATTTGGATGAATCCTTCAAAAATTCTGTTAAGTTTGGTGATGACTCAACAATTTCAGTTATGGGAAAAGAAAGGATTTCTATCCAAGCCAAGGGAAATTCTCATTCAATCTCTAATGTTTTGTAAGTTCCAGAGTTGAAAACTAATCTTCTTAGTGTTGGACAACTTCAAGAAAAGGGATATGAGATTTCTATCAAGAATGGAGTCTGTCATGTCCAAGATAACAGAATGGGTTTGATAGCCCAAGTGAAAATGACAACAAACTGGATGTTTCCACTGTATCTCCATCACATCAATCACTCATGTCTTGCTACAAAATCAGAAGAAACAGCATGGTTATAGCACTACCGCTATGGTCATCTCAATTTTGGTAGGTTACAACACTTGTAATAAAAAAAATATAGTGGTATGACTTCCAAAATTTGAATCTCCTTCAAAGATTTATGAAGATTGTGTTGTTAGCAAGCAACATAGAGATGTTTTTCCAAAAAGGAAGGCTTGGAGAGCAAGGAAAGTGCTTGAACTAGTGCATTCAGATTTGTGTTGACCGATAAAACCACTTTTCAATGGAGTTAAATGATATTTTATATCCTTCATTGATGATTTTAGCCGAAAAACTTGGGTATATTTTTTGCATGAAAAGTCAGAAGCTTTAACAACTTTTCAAAGGTTCAAAGCACTAGTTGAGAAGGAAGCTGATTGTCCAATTAAAGTTTTGCGCACTGACCATGGTGGAGAGTATAACTGACAAGCATTTGAAGATTTTTGTGACAAGCATGGAATTAGAAGGCAGTTGACAGCAGCCTATTCACCTTAACAAAATGGAGTTTGTGAGAGAAAGAATCGCACGATTCTTAATATGGTTCGAAGTCTTCTATACCAGAGCAATCTTTCTAAGAGCTTTTGGCCTGAAGCAATTAATTGGAGTGTTCATATTTTGAATAGGTGTCATACACAACCTCTTCAAAATATAACTCTGAAAGAAGCATGGAGTGGACGCAAACCTATTGTTGATCATTTTCGGGTGTTTGGGTGTATTTCATATGCCCATGTTCAAGATGAGAAAAGAAAGAAATTAGATGACAAAAGCAAAAAATGTATTTTTCTTGGTGTTAGTGATTGTTCAAAGGCTTATAAGTTGTACAATCCTATTACTAAGAAAATTATCATTAGCCGTGATATTGTTTTCGATAAGGAGAGAACTTGGTTGTGGAGTAACAATACATCTGGACAGAAAATTTCAGCAGATTTTAATGGTGAAAATGAAGAAATGCAGCAACAACAAACTGTAGCAACTTTACCAGCAGTAGAACCAGTTCCAGTACCTTCTGTTACGTCGCAAACGACAAAACCTGTTACATCAGTCGTAACAGAAACATCTGCAGAAGCTATCACTCCAGAAGGCTCTCGTTCTCAACGAGTTAAAAGAAGGCCAGCATAGATGTTAGATTATCAAGTACCAGGATTTGATCATGAGGATCCACTTACACATTTTGTCCTATTTTCAGATTATGATCCTACAATGTTTGAAGTAGCTGTCAAAGAGCAAAAATGGCAAAAGGCTATGGATGAGGAGATTGCAGCCATTGAGAGAAACAATACATGGGAATTGATTGAACTTTCGAAAGGGCAAAAAACAATTGGTGTGAAGTGGGTTTATAAGACAAAGTTGAAGGAAAATGGTGAAGTTGACAAATACAAGGCAAGCTTCATGGCTAAAGGCTACAAACAAGAGTTTGGTGTGGACTTACAATCAGATTGTTGATTATAGTAGCAGCTCAAAATGCTTGGCCCATTTTCCAACTTGATATGAAATCAGCGTTTCTATATGGAGACTTACAAGAAGAGGTATTCATTGATCAACCTCCTGGTTATATTATAAAAAGTAGTGAGCGTAAAGTTTATAAACTAAAAAAGGTTTTATATGGACTAAAGCAAGCACCTAGAGCTTGGTATAGTCGTATAGATGCTTATTTCTTAAAGGAAGGTTTTAAAAAGTGTCCATATGCTCATACTCTTTACATAAAAGTTGGAGATAAAGGAAAGATGCTTATGGTATGTCTATATGTAGATGATTTGATTTATACCGGAAGTGATAGTGTTATATTTGAGAAATTTAAGGAGTCTGTGATGCATGAGTTTGATATGTCCGATCTTGGTATGATGCACTATTTTCTTGGTATAGAAATTGTGCAAACGACTACTGAGATATTTATTTCTCAAAAGAAATATGTTCAAGAAATCTTAGAAAGGTTTCAAATGAAGGATTGCAACCCAGTTACAACACCAGTTGAGTTGGGATTGAAGCTTGTGAAGAATCCTATAGGCAAAGGAGTTGATAGTACACTTTACAAACAAATTGTTAGAAGTTTGATGTACTTAACAGCAACTCGACCTGATATAATGTATGCAGTCAGTCTTATTAGCAGATATATGGAGAGTCCAAAAAAGGTTCATCTACAAGTTGTAAAGAGCATTCGACGTTACTTGTGTGGTACTGCTGAATATGGTCTGTTTTATAAAACAAAATAGAACTATGTTATGTTCGGGTTCACAGACAGTGATTATACAAGAGATTTAGATGATAGAAAAAGCACATCCAGATATATGTTTATGATGGGTTCTACAGCAGTTTCATGGTCATCAAAGAAGCAACCAATAGTCACTTTGTCAACAACAGAAGCTGAGTTCGTTGCAGCAGCTTCTTGTGCATGTCAAACACTTTGGTTGAAGAAGATTCTTGAGGAACTTCAGTTCAAACAACTAGGTTCTACTCAAATTTTTTGTGACAATAGTTCAGCTATTAATCTTTCAAAGAATCCTGTTTTACATGGAAGGTACAAACACATAGATGTGAGATATCATTTCCTACGTGATCTCACAAAAGATGGAATCATTGATCTTGTTTACTGCAGAAGTGAAGATCAAGTGGCTGATATCTTCACCAAACCTCTCAAATTGGCAAGTTTTGTGAAGCTTAGGAAGTTGCTTGGAGTTTGCACTATTGAAGATCCAATTTGAGGGAGGGGTTTGCATGAGAATTAAACTGAACATTTCCCAATATTCAGTTAAAGGGAGGGAATGTTAGAGTTCTATACAAATATTGTGCAGATCATTGTCCTATTCTTTAGGTATAGTTATTGACTTTGATTTGGTCATGATTTGATCACTTCATGTGAGTAATCTTAGGGATTAGTTATCCTATTATTTCTCTACAAGTTAGGAGTGATTTAGTGGTCGATCGTGGTCCTATATTTATGGATTCACGTTATATTCAGTTGATGTAACACCTATATAACAGCTATTTCAGTTTGAATAAAATCATCCAGTTATTCACCTCTGTTATGTTAGTCGTAACAATTTTCTATTAAGTTATTCATAACATACGACATCAGAATTCTACAAATTCGTGTCAGAGTGTGTAATAATTTGAGTCGAGAGAAAAAGTTTGTATTGGTGCTAAAAGGTTCATTGATTATCATTAATGTGTTGAGTTTGTTTCTGAATAATTAGATTTTCAACTAAACTTATAATGGCTGATTCCATCATAAGGATAAAATAGTAAACAAAAATATTACTATCATAATAATCTCTTTAATGCTATATTATGATTAGAGTAAATCTAGAATCTTGAAATCTAGAAGAAATTGCATAAAAACTAACAAAATATGAAATAATTAATTGGCACCTCCCAACCATATGGTACATCTACTTATCTACCGTCATAATATCCACCACAAGGTCCGAAGATTAACGAATAAACCAAACTTTTCTTGAATAAGAAATTGTATCTTCCGTCTATAATGGAAGGATGTATATCCATAGTATCTTTTTTACTCATAATTTTAAACTACTAGATATGAGACAGATTAAGATATGACACAACATTATATATGATAACGATTTATTAAAATCATACATTGTAATGACAAGAAAATATCATGTTAATCACAATTGATTCTGTTGTGACTTTTGGCCTATTCGCAAAAGCGTTCAATTTGAGATATTAACAAAATTATGATGAAACAACGAGCAAGAAAATCGAACAAAAAAATAGATAAGACAAGCAACACCAAATTTATAGTGGTTCAGCCAATTAAGCCTACATCCTCTTTGGAGATCTTAGCAACAGTTTTATTCCAATCAATAATAAAGGAAATATACAAGACTATGACCAACAATTACAAAGATTTCAAACCTTACAGCCTCCCTATGTATATACCCCAAAATAGTCACCAATCTATGATATATACTTCCAAGAAAAGACTAACTAAAAAAAACTCACCGGGTAACAGATATCTAACACGATTATCTCTCTAACAACACCCCAAGGATACCACACCTATGATGTTTGTTTCCAGTAGTCTCCAAATCGTGGACCTACAAGATCACTCTCACACATTGCCAACCTTCTTTCTTCCAAGATATCTGAAACGTACATTAATTGTCAATCCTTGCAGTCTTCCAATGTTTCTAAAACATTTTCTTTCTCTTCTCTTCTTGTTCTCTCTTTCACTCATATGAACAAGGCTCTTATATAGGCCTTTGAGTTTCTTTCTTAGTCTAACAATGGTTCCTAGACTAGAAGCATAATCAAAACTCTTCATATTTTAGGTTCCTTGTTAAACTATGAGTACCCAAGATTATCTGATTAAAACAAATTATAATCAAACTCAACTTCTTAGTTTGATTCAAATTCTAATTTGTTTTAATTCTAATCTAAAAACAAACCCTATATTGCTTAACATGCTAATAAGACACAACCATTAATAACAATCTTCACCTTGGTTTTGTCTTTAACTATGTTGATTCCACGTTGAAGAAAGATTCTCAGTTCATGTCATTGTGCAAGCATGCAAATGATATTGCACAGAAGCACCCACTTTCTGTCTAAAAGGTACCAGTTCCTCGTTTGTTATGCAGAAGTGCAACCCACCTTGCATAGGAGCATAACCTACCTTGTGCAATAGTGTAACTTTCCTATCAAACTTGTGTAGGAGCGCAACTCACCTTGCATGGGCATTGCTTCAGATCTGATTTCAAACTTTCCTTCTCCATTCCAATTATTGCTCTCCACCAGCCCCTTAGGGCATTAAGTGCATTTGGTTTGGATCAAGTCCAAGCAATGCTTGAACTTGCTAACTGTCCTCTTAAACCATTCCAACATTTTTTCCATACACCCATTTTGTCGTGCTTCATTTATTCCACTAGTATTCGTACCACGAATTGATTTATTTGCCAAAGGCTCTATCTTAAGCTCAAATTGCTCTATCCCATTACTAGCATCAAATGCTTCTTTATTCTCAATCAGAGAATATAGATTAGTTTCCAATTTCCCCTTGATAACAGTCACAGCACCCTTAACAATTTCTATGTAGCCATTCTCTATCTTGATTACATATCCTAGACTATCAAGCACACCAACAGAAATCAGATTCCTTCTCAACTCAAGGACATACCTCACATTAGTGAGGACACGATCACAACCATCGAACATCTTGACTTCGATTGATCCAACACTAGCTATCTTGCAAGCCTTGTTGTTACCAAGGAGAGCAATTCCCTCCACCTTGTCATCAAACGACTGAAACCATCCTCTATGTGGACACATGTGGAATGAACATCCAGAATCAAGAATCCATTCCTTTTGGCCTTCAATTAATGAATGTACCAAAGCTTTACCAGATCATATTCTCCAAAAGCCACATCTCGATGCTGAGACTTACTATCTCCTTGATGCTTCAATCTTTTCGAACACCCCTTTTGAAAATACCCCAAATTCTTACAGTGATGACACCTTACCTTTGATTTGTCAAACTTCTTAGACGACGATCGGTACTTGCCCTTGTTGCCTTTGACAGTTAGTTCTTCATTGCTGCTCCCATAGTCAATATCTTTTTTTCAGCCTTTAACTCCATCTCCTTGGACCTAATCACAGGTTCCAACTCTTCCATGGTTAAAGAATGACGACCATACCGGAAAGTATCTCTCAATTGACTATACGTTGTTGGTAAAGAATTTAGCAAGATGACAGCTTGATTTTCCTCATCAATCTTTTCCTCAATATTTTCCAGATCAATGACTATTCTATTAAAGTCATCAATATTCTCATCAATGCTCTTTTTCTCTTGCATCTTGAACCCAAACAAATTTGCCTTCAAATATATTCGGTTTGTTAGAGATTTCGTCATGTACAGCCTCTCTAACTTTAACCAAATCTCAGCTGTAGTTATCTCTTTCGAAACCTATCTCAACACATTGTCACTCAGGTACAGAACAATGGTACTATAAGCTATCTCTAACATCTTTTATTTCTGCTCTTCAGTGAACATAGCCAGTAGCTTACTCTTACCACACAAAGCCTGAACCACCTTCTGTTGAACCAGCATGGATCTTATTATTCTACGCTAAATACTGAAATCACCATTGCCATTAAACCATTCCATTCCAAATTTTGTTGCAGCCATCTCAGGTTCAAGAGCCAAAGCTCTAATATTAGTTGTTGTGACTTTTGGGCTATTTGAGGAAGCGTTCAATCTGAGATATTAACAAAATTTTGATCAAACAATGAGCAAGAAAATCAAATAAGAAAATAGACAAGACGAGCGATACTAGATTTATAATGGTTCAGCCAATTAAACCTATGTCCACTTTGGAGATCTCAGCAACAGTTTTATTTCAATCAACAACAAAGGAGATATACAGGAATACGAGCAGCAATTATAAGGATTTCAAATCTTACAACCGTCATATGTATATACTCTAAGATAATCACCAATCTATATTATATACTTCTAAGGAAAGACTAACCAATAAGAACTCATCGAGCACTAGATCTCTAACACGATTATCTCTCTAAAAACACCCCAAGAATACCACACTTATGATATTTGTTTCCAAGAGACTTCAAATTGCGGACCTCCAAGATCACTCACACACGTTGCCAACCTTCTTTCTTCCAAGATGTCTGAAACGTACATTGTCAATCCTTGTAGTCTTCTAAGATTTCTAAAATGTTTTCTTTCTCTTCTCTTCTTGTTCTCTCTTTCACTCATATAAACATGGATCTTATATAGGCCTTTGAGTTTCATTCCTAATCAAAAAATAATTTCTCGACTAAAAGTATAATCAAACTCTTCCTATTTTAGTTTCACTATAACAAAACAGGCGTTTTATGTCGGGCAAAAAATGACATATATCAATATATATGTCGGTTTTCGCGCGACATAAATGGACCTGTCACATATTCCTATACGTGTCACTTGCTCAAACCGACACAAAGATATGTGTCATTCAGAAACAGACATGTATGGAACAAATATTTTCATTTACGTGTCGGATTGAACAACATATGTGTCTACTAATAAGTGACACAAATGTAGTGTCGGTCAGAAAACGACACAAAAATAAATTATATGTGTCGTTTTCTGGCCGACATTCTAATGTCATTCACTGAGTGACATAATTTATGTGTCGTTTTCGGGCCGACATTATAATAAATGTCATTCACCAAGTGACACAAAACTTTTAAACAAGAGTCATTTATTGAGTGACACAAGTGAACTTTTATGTGTCGTTTTTAGGCCGACATGTACCTTTGCCCATATATTATACATGTCGGCCTAAATTTAGAATTCAAACTGACACGTATTATATATTTTTTATTTTTAGAAACCTGATTTTTTATGTATGTATATATACAAGAACTATCTTGTGATATTGAGCATGATCTTGCATGTGAGAGATCAAGTAATTGATGCCTCATATTAATGTGATTTTACATTGAGCAGAAGTACAAAAAAATGTAGAGAAAGAACTTATTGTTATAAGAGTACTTGTAATTTTCTATGAGATCTACACATCTATTGCTTACACTCTTTACTAGTTGCTACTGTTAGTTGATATCACTATTATTCAAGAGAAAAAGGTAAAAGCTATATAGTAATTAATACATCAATCATAATTTTAGTCATAGAAAATGATAAAACTAAAAAAATAGCTTTACATTCATGATCATCAGGTACCTGCACAGTCAATATATATGCTATTCTGAGGCTGAGATGGCTGAGTTTTGCCAAAGCTTTCCTCATGCTCTTACAATTCACTGGGCTGGTTGGGTCTTGTAGGTGCAATTGGCTGGAATTGACGACCATTGGATCCACTGGACACTTAGGTAGATGATCATTGTGTCCTATGTTGTGATTTGTAGGAAGCTGTCAGTGTGAATGTGCTTCAGAGGAAAACAAAGAACCATATTGGACAACCAATTTGTTATAATTCAAATACATACAATTTGACAGTTCACAAACCAGGCACCACTCACATAAAGACCGACAAAATAATAAGATTAAGAATATTAGAACCAAAAGTGATTATGACATGAACAAATATATGTAACTCAGACTTTGCATTATTCATGAGTAAATCTAAATATATATTCAACAAGCTGTAATTGCTTACCTATAGAAAAGAAAAGAAAAGAAAATCTATGCACAACATATCAGCACTACCAACCTCTGCACCTGCCTATAATGGAGAAGGCTATGGTTGGCTTTGTTTCTGCAGATGATTTGGCTAGTTGTAGCTCAACTGGGGCTGCTGTGGCTGGTAATAACACCTTAAATGACAGGTACGAGACTACAAATGATGTTTCTTCATCATGAAAAATAATGAAGGAAACATATGTTTTTGTAAAGACCCTGCAACTATTAACTTACACTAACAAGCCAAAAACCTAACATTTAGCAAATTATAAGGTCCAGAAATAATGTAAAGGAAAATTTTAAATTTACAAAATCACAAAGAGTAGGCAAGGAAGTTTTCGAAAGGAAAACTGAAGAAATCCGTTTGATCAAGTGCATGCTCAATTTAATCCAAATACAATTTCTCTTCAGTTTTTCCAAGCTTATTCAGGCAACTGAAACTAGGTACTAATCCAAATACTCTCCTGGTTTCATTAACTTGTGTGGAAGAGACCCCATTATTATTATTATTGTTATTATTTTTTCTGAATCTTCATGAATGAAGAAACAATAAAAGCATGGAGCAAACTGCAATTTGGAAAGACTTCAAATAAAGTCGAGACCATGTGGGACAGCAATGCAGATGATGTTGCACTCCCTGGTCTTGCATTTAAAACACCAGAACCAGACAATACACCTGATGCCGTCTGTGATGCAATCCCAGACATGGAAGCAGCCACTTCATTAGATGCCAGTGGTCCTACCTTCTTAGTTGATGTTTTTTGTGAAATTTTAGGCATAGTAGAATCAAGATTACCATTCTCTCTTCCACGTCCAAAAACCTCTGTGAAATCATTAAAAAATTAAAAATTAATAGTACTAAATGGAACGTCTTTTTTTTTTATTGTGCATAGGAAACGTAAAAAATTATATTAATAGAGAAAGGAGAGTACAAGAGTCATCAACCAGATGTCCACTAAATAAACAGAATCCCTAAGACCAGAGGACAAAAACTCTATAAAAAAAATCTCATAAAAAATCAGTATAATTTGTGCATATGTAGATAGAAACTGTAGAAATCTTACTAAAAAAGCAGACCAAAAGAAAAATTGGAACCGGATTAGAATCCCTTCCCGATTATGGTGGATAAAGAACAATATTTTCTAAATGCTTTAGCAACTAAACCCAGATAGAACACTTTATGCCACTGAAGTTAAGAATAATTAAGACAAAACAACAATGCATGAAGAAATTAGGGAACCGAGAAAAAAAGTGGTCATAGTATTTATCTTTTTTTAGTTCTTTTCAGAAGGTTTCTTAGGTAGCTACACAAGCTAGGACTAGTGAGAGGTGAAATGGGAGATAAGGTTCTTCAAGAGAGTTAGACTCGAGTCTGTAGTGCTACTATTAAGAACCACTACAAATAGGCTATAGAGAGAAACAAAGGAAAAGAGTTATACTGAAGGCTGAAGAAAAATTCTATGTCCAGATGCTAACTAACCAGACCCTTCAAAAAAAAATAATGACAGCCTCAGTCGAGTTACTATTATATAACATTGGAGCTCTTATTTTCTTTTGCTGCAATTTAAATAAACTGCAAAAAGAAAATGAAAATAAGCAATCACCTACAAATTCTGCCATCAGAAAATCTAGTTCACCATTGCTTTTCTTTTCATTAGATGCATGTAAGAGGGGCAGTATACTTTCATGTCTCTCCAGCCCTGGAAGATGGCGTACATAATCCAGCTGACTAGAGAAATGTCTAGAAGGGGGTTCCTTCTCCAACAAGCTAAGCAGAGGTCGAACTTGATCTGACTGGGTAGCTACAGTCGTAGAAAAACCATTAGATGCACCTTCTGGTGACTTTGGAGGCCTGTCCGTAGATGTCCTATTAGCAGAATTATTGACTCTTTTCTGTCTAAGGTCAATTTCTACTCGAGAAGGATCAATCTTCCATCGATCCAGGTCTCGCTCTTTAGAAATGATTGTTGTAGGTTCTTCGTAATTTTTTCTAAGGAAGTTGTCTCCAGAAATTTGGAAGCAACAGCACCATCCAAAAGTCCATTGCTGGATTGAGGTCTGTCATTATCCACAGAAATTTGGAACCAACAGCACCATCCAAAAGTCCATTGCTGGATTGAGGTCTGTTATTATCCCAGACGAGATCGTCGACGAGAATTTAGCTGAATGGCGTAGATGTCTTGTTGGCTTCTTTCCGGGATATGTGATGCCCTTCCATGATGCACGTTCGATGGCGATGCGTGCATGAAAATCTAGTGGTCTTGAGGACCTTCGATCCGCCGGGGACAGGATTCTCATCTTCCATTTTCGAACTGAGGATAAAGCTCATAAAATCTTTGCTCGCGGCCCTTGGATATTTAGAGGTAAATATATTCACTTACAGCCATGGCACCCGCATATTAATTTTAAGGCAACTCAATTGCCGAGAGTCCCAGTCTGGATACGTTTATATGACCTGTCGTTTCCTTTATGGACAACCAACGGCCTCAGTATTGTTTCCAGCATGGTTGGGGTGCCTGTCTCTTGTGACAGAACGACCTCTGATCTCTCCAGATTGGAGTATGCGAGGGTATGTGTTATTATTGATGCAAATAACCCTCCAGTTAAGAACTTCGAGTTCAGATGTAAACTCTCTCCCAAGCCCATCCAAATTAGAGTTGAATATGAATATATTCCAAAGCGTTGTCCTAGATGCTGTATGTTTGATCACCGTTGTGAACCAGAAGTGTCCTCAGATGAGGATGAGAAAGAGGCAGACCCCACTGATACTACCCCTTTGAATAAGGGCAAGGAAGTGACCAAGGTCACTGAGAATTTACAAATTGCAACTACTCCAACAGATTCTGTAGTGCAAGATATGCCTGTTAAGGCTCCTCCAGATTTGAGTAAAGAGTAAGTCTCAGACTCTGACTCTTTATCTCCATATGCGACAGATCAGGGTAGACTTTTGGGTTTCACCAAATGTTCTATCAACAGTGAGGCTTCTAGTTCACCAGGGTGGATAAATATAGGAAAACCACCTATGTTGTCCCCCTCTCGTTTTGAACCTTTGAATAGGTTAAGTGATGAGGATCAATTGGATAGGATTGATCATACTCATTTGGACACCCCGTCTACTCCTGCAAAGAAGGGTAAGAAGAAGAAGAACAAGAAGGGTTAATGCTTTGCTTTATCGGACTTGTTCTTTTTTCTTTCCTTTATGTTTGTACCATTTGGTCACTTTTGTTTACATTTTCTTGTTAGACCATTTATGGTCTTTGAAAATCTTACTTATGTTTTTAGGCCGCCTGTGGTCTTTATTTCATGTTGTTAAGGCTTTTTATGGCACTTTTCTTTGTTCAGGCCGCCTGTGACCTTTATTTTATGTTGCTAAGACTCTTCGTGGCACTTTGGATTTTTCTTTGTTGGACTTTATGTCCTATTTGTAATTCTTAGGGTATGCCCCTCGGATTTTTGTACATTATAATTTTTTGGATTAATATTACTAATTAACTTTTCCAAAAAAAAAATTATCTACAGAAAGAAATCGAGAATCTGATTGATTGACATCTAACCTCTGGGAATGTGAAGTCGAAGCTCGTGAAGGTTCTTGTGCTCCACTTGATGAGGGGTGATCAATAATTCCATGCCTGCTTTTGAGAACATCAAGTTGATCAGACAAAGTAAGTGGTGTCTCACTTTGAGTGAATATAGGATGGCTAGAGTCCAATTGACCAGAACGTGGTCGTTGAACCGCCCCATCTACAGAAATCCACCACCAACAGATATAGCAGCTAGTCGAGTTGCCTCATTCAGGCTATGAAGAGTGTTGATAAGTCTAAGCAGTATCCCATTCTAAGCAGCTCTTCAGCAGAAATCATTTATTGGGGTTGAGCGCTAAAGTTTAAAAAGTTGCCACATGCCATCAATAGCTAGGTGAACCATTTCCCTGGAATATGAAGAATATAATCAGAGCACATTTTCCAGGATGAATAGGAAATATATAAATCATCAAAATTTAAGAAGCAAGATGGATCTGACGGAAATGTAATGCAAATGAAAAGAAGGGGAAGGGCATGTCAAAACATGCAACAATATGAAATCAAAGACCAAAATTCTAATCGAGGGGTAAATATAGCTAAATGCCAACATACTCTCCTAAACAATCATGTCCCAGTGGAACCACATGGTGCCTAATTGACAATATGAATGGTCATGTCAAAAACAAAACCATCTAATTAACAATGAACAATTTCCATAAAAATGTGATCAACCTTTTAATTTCAACTGGAACTGATGGAATAACGAAACCCTCATGAATATTGGTACAACGTCATCAAAACCCTGTAACTATCCTCGAAACAGAATATTTATTCAAATCTGATGGATGCCATCATTATTCGATACTATAGTACTATTACTATTATTTACACATGATTTCTACCTTGCAAACGATAGCCAGTCATTTCTAAATTCATTCAAATTTAGAGGCATTTACTCAGTAATTATTCCAGTAATCGTTCCATACAGAGCAGAGAAACAGACCTGTATTTCACATAGTCAGCTTCAAGAAAACCCACCAATATAGGTATTCCACAGCAAGCTATAAACATTTGCAATGTCAAGGAGCTGCGCATAAGAAGCCTCACCATAATGTCCCAAGTCTTTTTTTGTTTTTCTTTCAAATTAAAAAGAAGCAAGGCACTACAACCAGAAAAAGAACTAAACTCCAAACCTTGACTGGCAAAGCTGTTGCAAGAAATTGGCTGCCTCCATACGAATTTCTCGGGGACAATTAGGTACCGCAAAGCTCATAACAACAGGAATCTATTATGTAACTCAAAATCAGTAAAAATGCATCAAATTATAACAAAAATCTTGCTCACAAGTCTTTTCAAAAGGATAGGAAAATAAAAACATAATAATTACAATATGAACAACTAGTTGAATATTACCACTGTATTACTAATAAGTGAAAAAAAAATTCCTAGCATCATTACCACTGCTTTAATTTCTCATGGAACCATCTTTCAGCAACTTCATAGCTAGATTTAATATTTCTTGACCATTAAGAATATCAAATATCATATCAATGGTTATCAAATATCATTGGATCTATAAATATGGATTAGAAACTCATTATACAAAAATATACATCTTTACTCATGAATAATAGAAGATTAATAGATAAAAACCACAAATCTATCCATCTGAAAAAGTGGCTAAACCACTCATTGCTTTGTATTCTGGCATCCAATCAATCATAAACATGGAAACCAACTAAATTCCAGTCGCTAATCAGTTATAAACACCTAAAACTTGACTTTTCTTTACAACTCAACCCAAAAAAATAATAATAATAAATAAAAAGAAGATAAAAAGAAAAAAGAATCCACACTGTTACGAACTGAAAGATTTAGGTTTTATCACAATTGTCTTGACAGAGGAAGACAAGTACCACAACAAAAATAAGTGCAGAAGATTTAATTCACAAAATTTTAAATGAATTATTAGATATGCAATTGAAAATCATAAATCAAACTAAATATTATAGGAATCTAAATTTGAAGTAGGCAGGAAATCTACAATAAAAAAATCCAAACTAGGCGACAGCATTACCAGTGAGAAAAATCTCACTTGAGTATCTGTAGACTGATTATCCAAAAAGCAAAGTTTCTCAAATTTAGATTTGATAAAACTTGGATGCCCCAGAGAATTGGAAAGCATCGCCCAAGCTTCAATGGCACTTTCTGCACTTGAAAAAAGTGCTTTCATCTCATCAGCTTCTTTTTCATTTACTACTGAAACGTCCATTGAGCTCACATCATCTTCAACTTTTTTAGGAGATTCCCTTTTGCTTTCAAATTTTCCTACAATAGAAGTTTGCTATGTAGCATCTTCTTCCTTGTTTAATTGAGAAACTGCAGTAGTCAAAACCATTAAAGCTCAAAACAGAATTAGTTTGCTTTAATAGTTCTTTTGTTGCATTCATTATGTCTGGAAGTGAAGACTGAATTATGTTAATGCTAGGTGAGCTACTTGCTTTATCATTATCAACATCCTGAACCTCTGGAGTTGCTAGTCCTGATTCAATATAACCTACTTCTGCAATCTTCCGTGACTGTAAGCCAACTCTGTTCAACAAGTCAAATGCATCCCACCTTAATTTTTCTTGTACAGGGACACCTAGTTTCTTAACAACATTTTGATTGATAATATCAGCAAAGTTCTTCCAAAAATGTAAATCTTCCACTTTTGTTGTGAGTGGGAATCACTCCTAAATCCTATTGTATAGCCGCAAGATTGTTCCTATTGTGTAGCTAAAAGATTGGTCCTTTGCCTTTTCTAAAATAAAATTAAAAAAAAAAAGCACTGAAAACGGACTAAAAAGGGTTTACAACTAATCAGTCTAGCTATAGCTAACAGGTCTCAAATAAACTAATTTAAAACTCAAATCCTTGCAATTCTGGCTGAAGTGATCTTTAGTAATAAAAAGTTTAGTTATTGACTTCATTTAAGGATCTAAAAAGGGAAAAGATTATGACCCCAAACACCAATTCCAAGTGGGACATATGGTAGTCCTGTTTCTCCAATATTAAACTACCATCAGGTTAAATGACACACTAAAGAGGGAACACCTTTCTGCTTGAAAATTCAATCTTCTTTTGAAAAGAATTTCACAGGAAAAGAACGCCTGAAATTTAAGAAATCTCAAGAATTTAGAGAGAGAAAACTCTTACTACACTTCCATTGATTTCCTCCTAATTAAGATTAGTCTAGCAGATAAATCAATGCAGGCACCTAATCAATAAATTAAAAAAATGTAAGTTGATTCATCATAAAACTTTTATGGGATTTTCAAAAGAAAGAATGTTCAACGATATTTCTTGAGTGCTCATAAAATTTCATTTTCCCTTTTTCATAAATTGGATTTACATATTGTGTCTTTAATGGACACCCAAACCATCAAAGCAACAATAGATGCATGCCAAAAATTAAAAAATTCTGAAGAGATATTGCATAAATATCCTAGGAGTACAGAATATAGATTTTAATGT